>OV281341.1:27500000-30000000 GCA_923062675.1 Marasmarcha lunaedactyla
ACCATCTGTTTCCAACGGATGGCGATCCTCTCATTATTCCCCATCAGTTCGGCTTTCGCGCTAAACACTCCTGCCCTCAACAAGTCCACCGAATCGTCGAGTATATACTTGACGGTTTCTATCCGCGTCGTTATAAATCAGTCGCGGTTTTCTTTGACGTAGCCAAGGCTTTCGATAAAGTCTGGCACAGCGGTCTCGTTTATAAACTCTACAAGATAGGCTTACCGGATCGCCTAGTCAGGTTAATAGCGTCGTTTCTCAAAGACCGTACGTTTCGATTTAAACACGAAGGCACGCTTTCTGCACCTCGTCCAATAAAGGCTGGAGTCCCTCAAGGCTCAGTCCTCGCCCCTCTGCTGTACACCGTGTACACCAACGACATTCCCATCCCGCCGAAAGGCGTCGAACTCGCCCTCTTCGCTGACGACACCGCACTCTATACCAAAGGCCACGGTGTTCGGCGCCTTGTAACCAGACTCCAAAAGGCCGTAAACGCCCTTGGTGCATGGTTTCAAGAATGGCGCATCGATGTGAACCCTGAAAAGAGTTCTGCGATGCGCTTCGACCACAAACGCCGTCGTCCCGATGGCGATCCCCACGTTCGAATGTTAGGCATTCCCATCCCCTGGAAGCGCAGTACTAAATACTTAGGCGTCACATTAGATCCGACGCTTTCTTTCAAGCCACACGTTGAAAGAGTTTCGAAACTCGCTCGTCACTATTTAGTCCGCCTAAATAGCATGTTAGGTAGAAAAAGTAAAATGTCCTTCAGAAACAAACGTACACTTTACAAGGTCTGCGTTAGACCCGTCATGACGTATGCCTCGCCAATCTTTGCCCACGCCAAACCCTCCCTCCTGCACAAACTGCAGGTAGTTCAAAACCTCTTTTGCCGCCGGGCCACAGGCGCACCGTGGTACGTGCGTAACGCGGACTTGCATAGAGATCTTGAACTGCCTACAGTACAACAATATCTCAAAACACTCTCTGAAGCGTTCTTCAAACGCTCCGAAACCCATCCCAATCCTCTAGTTCGTGATTCTGTCTCATATGCTGCTCCTGTGTTAGACTCGAAGTTCAAAGTCGCTAGGCCTAGAAATGCGCAAACGTACTCATCCACCAGACTGTCACGCGATCTCGAGGCCCTTCTGGCCGCAAATTCTAATTCTAACGTAAATTCTAATTCTAACGTAAATCCGAATTAATGCATATTTAATTCTTCAATTTTTAATGTTTTCATTATTTACTTTTCATTTTTAATGTTTTTATTTTACTTTTAATTTTTGAGCACCTTCAGTGCTATGTAATCCCAGCGGGTGACCCCTTCTGGGCCCCGCTAGCGCGGCCTCTTTCTCCAATTGGCCGTCGCTCCGATGAAGGCTGAGTGGCAAAAATGCACGAGCCGACAGGGGGTTTTTAGTGGGTATGGTCCTGGTAGGCGTCGGGACGAGTCCCACATAACTTTGGAATCGCGCCAGAGTATGCGTCAGGGCATTTTTATCCTCCTGCCCTTCCCGCGGAGGGGAACAAAAAAAAAAAAAAAAAAAGACATCAACCGGTGCAACAGAAATCTTAGAGGATTGCTGATTAACTAGTTGAGAAGTATACGTTCCATTGGCACTAGTTCTAGCACCAGATGTGTGTATCGCAGTATGATCTGACAAAAAAACGTATTGGAATATTTGCGAATAGTCCAGTTATTGCAAAACACAGCAAAGAAGATCGCACTATCGTCTAACAATTTTAGTATTTTTGCAAATTTTATCAGCGTTACTAATGTGTCCTTTCTATTTCCTTTAAGACTATTTGTTCTACAACAATTTAAATAAGAACACATCGTACTAAATTCAACCAATCACGAAATAGAAATAGATTCAACTAAACTGATATCGTTTTTTTTGGAAAGTATTCCATTACGTTTGTCTCCCACAAAATCCATACGGCGACATGTGTAATCTAACACGCAACACGTGTTACAAAGGACGTAACACAAAGGTGCATTTCCCATACAACATCTTAAATAAAGTGATCCTTCAAAGCAACATATCACCGACGTCAAAGGAGTAGCGTGCAGACTGCGACGACTAAGTGAGGGTTGTTACAGGGTGGGGTGTGCGCGAGCTTACAACTCGGTATCATTATTGTGTCGGTTTTGATAAACTTGAGGCCATATTATTCAGATTTCAGATTCAGTAGCAGTTATTTAACAGAAGAGAAACTATGTCAGCGTCAGGGGGTCTTATATTATAAATCTCACACAAATAATTTCTCATACAAATTGCTTCTTCGTAAAATGAATTCTTGAATATTTATATAAATGAATATATTCTATTTCCATTTATTTTATCATCGTTTAGTTGTGTATTGACAAATTTAAAATTTAAATTAAATCAATAATTATACGTTAAAATTATACTACAAATAAAAAACTAAATCTAAACTTGAATGCATTGAGGGCAACGTAGCCAAAAGGCTGGCTGAATTACCACGCTGGATCGCAATAGAAATTCGTTGTGCGAGGTAGGTGCCAGCCTTCGGGTCACGAGTTTCACTCACCAATCGCCTCGCTAGGTCCGAAAAAAGACGATGAGCCCCTTGTCCCCAGGACCCCATGGTTTCAACGCCAAAAGCCTCAAAAATATACCCGCTACCCAAATTTTCTTATTTTTAAATACTATATGTTTGTGAAATCAAGAGTAATTGTTATGCAATAGTTACCTATCTGTAGGTTAGAGTAGAAGAGTGTCTTTGTTAAGATCTCGTCAGGGTTGGTACTGCAGTCCTTCCTGTAGTGTCCGCCGTGATGATCACGTCACGTGGTTGTGTTCCCGTCAAAAGGAAGAAACAGCCAGGTAATTATGTTAAAAAAGTACAGGGTTACATGTATGGTGACATTTATTTTGAAAACAATCAATAAAGATTGAAATTTTACAAAATATAACGAACCCGAAAGTAACTGGGGGTATAGACGAGGTGAGAGAGCTGACGCAACCTGTGGCTGCTCAGATTTTGTTTTTTTGACAAGTGACAGGGGTTATGTAGATTTTACTCGTATTTGTTAGTTTGTGAGTAGATATACAACAAAAGTGTCACAGATTTAGGAATTAGCTGCTAATGTGACAGGAGTAAACAAGGCTTCCTAAGCTTCAGTATTCGTTTGCGTTATGTGTGCACTGGCCCAAGTGGCATTTACCATTTTGAAAAACTAACAAATAATTAAAATCATATTAATATTCACTTCACATTTACAAATAATACCCAGCAATCACACTAACCTGTGTTATGGATGACCGTACAGCGCACAGCACACCACCCATAATAAACAGACATACATAAATATCAAAAACCATGACCCGAGAACAAACATTTATATTCATCACACAAATGAATGCCCCGCCAGGATCGAACCTGGGGCCTCCGGCGTATGAGGCGGGGTTACTAAGTACTTCGCGACTCGGTCGTCTGTATTTCAAATAAAGTAAATATAATTCTAAAGCATTGTTCACAGTAAAAATATCAAAGGATGCCTAGCCACATCTCCACATCGTTTTTGATGTGTGACGTTCTACGGCCAAGTTTAAAAAAATACAATTACTGCGAAGGTGTTAGAAAGCCAACGAACATAGAAATGCTAGGTATGTCGTTAATCTTGGATAAAATTGTTCCTATATAAAATATGAACGATGTGTCGTGAGTAAGCTCCGAATTATGTAGTCGTGACAACCACGCAGCTCACATCAATCTTGTTAAAAGGATTTTATGAAATCTCCAAGTTACATGGCTGTGCAGTCAGCCATGTTACGATGCCTAATTAGTCGTATATGTCGTGGCAACTTTACAATGGAACTCTGATTTGAGAGGAAAAGTGTAAAATGTATTGTGATTTTAGGTATTAATATCTTTAATGATGGCCAAGTAGCTTGATGGCCAAGGTGCTGGTACTGAACTGGTAGAACTGGAGGTCCCAGGTTCTAGTCCTGAATGCCCCAATTGTGTGATGGACGGATCGACGACCGAGCAGCGTAGTGGTTAGTAGCTCTGCCTCACACGCTGGAGGTCCCAGGTTCATTTTTTGGTTCACAAGTATTTTAGGACATCTGATGCATCTTTTTCGGGTGTCCAGATAGAATAACAAGGAGAGCAAGAGCCGTCGAAGTGGCGTAATATCATAATAATTTGTTCCGAAACCAACAATGTTCAATAGAGCTTAGTTACAAATGACCGTGGTCTATTCCTACCGGGGACACGGTGAGTTGATTACAATCCGTTTATGTATAATAGGCCGAGTGGCGTAGTGCTTAGTAGCCCTGCCTCATACGCCGGAGGTCCCAGGTTCGAGTCCTGGCCGGGGAATTCATTTGTATAACGAACACGGATGTGTGTTCTCGGGTCATGTTTGTTGATATTTATATATATATATTTGTTTATTCTGGGTTCAACCCAGTTCGCTGTGTGGTCATCCATAACAGAAGCTCTGCTTACTTTGGAGCTATAAAGTTCGTGTGATTGTCTGCAAATAAAAAAAATGATTTAGAAAGATGGACACAGATGTTTGTTCTTGGGTCATGGTTGTTGTTATTAATATATGTATGTTTATTCTGCGTTCCCCCTAGTTCAAATAATCGGCATCCCTAACACAGGCTCTGCATACTTTGGGGCCGCACAGTTGGTGTGTTTGTCTGGGGATTAATTACTACATAATTAATTAATTAAATTGATTATTCATACTTAGAAATCGGTTTGATTAATGTGAAAACTGATATATTTCTTGGATATATTGGGTATCCAGAGGGTCAACGTCCAAATGGAAAGGGTTCACGCGCCATGGTCCAAATATTAAAAAATATATGTATAAAAAATATCTATGTGGATTAGTTTAGTAGATATAGGATGATTTCTAAAATAAGCTAAAAATCATTCCTTATAGCAGTAATTCGTACGTTGAATCTATAAATGTCGACCTAAAATGTTGTTGATATTTTTTTTTTTTCGGTTATTAATTGGTTACTAAATGTTCTTATGGAACAAACCTTTGATACGAGCAAATTTATTATAGTACGATAGAAAAAAAGCAATAAAGAAAAAATTTATTGCAATATTTTATATCTAATTTTATCTGCTCTACTTTGTGAAAAACATATACGGAGTGAGGCTGGCGTTTATTCTCAAAAGTTGGCGCATTTAATGCAGTTTCCAAAAAGATATAATACTTGGCACTTAAATTGATTTTAATTTATTTATGATCTTTAAATTGAGGAAGCACCAACTTTAAAATGGCGCGTGAATTCCTTCCATTTGGACGTTGACTTTCTAGACACCCTGTATAAATATTCAATTAATTGAATACACATTAATAATAAAGGTAAAACAGATTAGTTGATAGAAAATATTGTTGGCTTATAATTTAAAGCTGACAATGGCATAGCTGATTTTCTTTTGTTATTGATTGTTTTATAATCATCGTGCTTAAACAGCAAGGTCCGGTAGTAGTATTTTTAACAGAACATTATGAATCAACTTTAGCAGCAGGATATTTTAAAATAAAATAACATGAAAATCATTTATCTCAGGCCAGTGAACCCTTAAAATAACAATTTATAATGAACTTATCAATTATCAGCATGAATAATACAATAAATATACAAAATATGAAGTGAATTAATTAAAATTAGGCACAGGAACGAAAAATTAAGGTACTATGTCAAAATAATACGTATAGAAAGTAAATAAAAATGTCAGGACAGAGTCGAGTGGGTGAATCAAACATTTAAGTTAAAATTACGGTACAGTGTCCAAATGGTTGGCCATTAAATAAAAGACAATAGTTAGAGCAGGGTATGGCAATATAATATTAAAATTTTATAAATGAAACATTAAGGAACAAATTTGAAATTAAACAAGCACCGACCTACACAGAATTTGTATTGTATAACCAAGAGGATGGACTATTACCAGACCGACGTCTAAGAGTATGTCTTTCACATATTAGCAAAGATACAGCTAATTCTACGTCTTTTTTCTAAGAGACATTATCCATTTCTTTTTTGTTTAAATTCATTCAAATTTAGAAAAAGGTAGCTTGAGGTTTTAGTATACTTTTTAAGTTGATATATAAACTCTGCTTCCACAAGCACACAAGCACACTCGGGGGAACGCAGAATATCAACAACCATGACCCAATCACAAGAACCTGTGTTCCTCACACAAATGATTGCCCCGACCAGGACGCGAACTTGAGATCTCCAGCGTATGAGGCAGGGCTACTCACCACTATTGTACTCGGCCTTCAATATTGCGTAAACGGAGTCCTACGTTTCCGTACAGAAAATACAGAAAAATTAATATCTGTTTGTATCTATGTTTATAACAAATACAGCCAGCAAAAAACCCATTTTTTATATGACAGAAACAAATAGCTGCGAGCTTTTGTCCACGGCGGCATTGCGTAAATTGCGATTGAAACGAACCTTTCAAGGAAAAATAGGAAAATTAGTAGCTATTTCTTTTTTTTTTATTTATTTATTTAAGGTCGCTTTTTAACAACAAGGTCATTAGCGACCACAGTAAACAATTAAATAAAGTTATGCAAGTTAATCATTTCTATAAATTTAAGAGTATTGTGACATTCATCTTGGCTGAAACAATATTTTAAAGTATTAGGTAGATTACATAAGTTTTTCTCATTATCATAAGCTCGACATTCCGTTAAAATGTGCGATACAGATAAATCCATCCCGCATTTGCATTTGGTTTTGACACCTTTAGTGATTAAGTGGATGTGAGTGGTATTAGTATGACCAATGCGCAGTCTTGTGATTATCACTTGGTCTCGTCTAGAGCGAAATAACAATGGGGATTTATCAAAAACAGAATCTCTTACATTGTGTAGTTTACTTGTATTATCAGCCTTCCAATCAGCATCCCAGAGAGATTTAACTTTAAATTTAATGTGTTTTTTTACATCAGAAATATTTGAGTAGATGGATGAGTTTTCACATTATCGTTTGTGGCATTTTTGGCTTCACTATCCACCCTTTCGTTACCGGTTATACCTTGATGACTCGGGATCCATATTATTTCAAATTCATAATTATTTCTTGTTAAATATACCATTTTATCTCTAGTTGCAATAACTAAGGGATCAAAATTTTTGGAATTTTGACTTTTGACAAGACTTTGAATCTGAATAAATTACATATTTTTCTGTACTAGGTTCACAACTTATAAGATATAATGTTTTGAGTATAGCCGTAGCTTCACAACTAAAAATTGTACTGAAATCTATCAACCTATACCGGAAAACGTTACTACCAGATACAATAGCACAACCAGATCTACCATTCATAACAGAACCATCAGTGTAAAATGTTTTACAATATTTATTTTTATCATTAATTTCTAGAAACAACTTTTTAAACATTAATTGTGGGGTATTACTTTTTAAATTCTTTGCTAATTCTAAGTTAATTGGAAATTCTAAATTTTCCCACGGGCCAAAAGATGGAACCCTTTTTTAAACAAGGATGGAAATTTGAAGTTTATATTATTCATATAGTTATAAGCTCTAATGCGGAATGGTTTTGGAAGGTTTTGTTGAAAATAGTATTCTAAATCAGCTGCTGAAGGTTTTGTAAAATAATTGTAAATGGGATTATTTGGCTGCGCTAGAATATTTATTGCGTACATCAGAACTAGGCTTTTTCTTCTATATTTAAGTGGTATTTCTCCAGCTTCCGCTAAAATGCTCATCACAGGACTAGTTTTAAATGCTCCAATACTAAGTCTGAGTGCTGTGTTTTCAATGCTTTCTAATGATTTGAGAATATACGGGTTTGCGGAATCATATATTACCGAACCGTAATCAATCTTTTGACGAATTAATGCGTTATAAGTATTTACTAAACAATTCCTATCAGAGCCCCAGGTTAAAGAAGATAGAACTTTTATTATGTTTAATCGTTTTGCTCCATTTCATTTTATTATCAAAAGTTAATTCTAAAATTTTTAAATTATTAACTTTTTTAATTGTATGGTCATCTAAGGTAATATTTTTATGACAAGCTTGCTTTTTCTTTTTTGTAAAAATAATAAATTCAGTTTTATTTTTAGAGAATCTAAATCCAGATGATTTGGACCAGTTTTGGAGATTATTAAGTGTATTTTGAAGTAGATTCAGACTAGGTTCTAAGGATTTACCACTGCAAGATATGGTTGGATCATCGGCAAACAAAAGTCCTTTGACCGGTTTTTCAATACATGAAAATATATCATTGATAGCTATTAAAAATAGAATAACACTAAGGACTGAGCCTTGTGGAAGGCCGTTTTCTAGAGGTACTGACTTAGATAATGTGTTATTTATTCTCACTTTAATCGATCTTTTTGATAGAAAATTTGCAATAAATGATAGAGTGTTTCCTTTTATGTTGAAGTCTTGTAATAATTTAAGTACTCTGTGCTTCCATACCATTTCGTATGCCTTTTCTATATGAAGTGCTACAGTTACTAAATAATTAACATTAGCAAACGCATCTAGTATCTCGCTTTCAATATTCATCAAATGGTCAGTGGTTGATCGAAATTGCCTGAATCCATATTGAAAGGGTGAAAAATAATTGTTTACTTCCATATACCATCGGATTCTTTTACTTATTATTTTCTCTAATATTTTAGAAAGGTTAAATGTTAAAGATATGGGTCTATAGCTAGTAGGTGAAGTTGGGATCTTTCCTGGTTTAGGGATCGGTATTACTAAGGCTTCTCTCCAGCAGTCAGGGAATAATTGATTCAGCCACATGTGATTATACATTTCAAGTAAATATCCAAGAACACTTGTTGGAAGGTGTTTTATTATAACATTGGGGATGTTATCTGGACCTGGGCTAGTATTACTAACTTGTGAGATTATTAAAGTTAATTCGGACATCGTGATTTCTTTTTTAATTGGATTACAATTATCTTGAGTATCAAAATTTGTGACAGATTCTTGACCAGCTTTGAAAGTTTTAAAGTCAGTATCATAATTTAAGGAACTTGAATTTGCTGCAAAATTGGAAGCTTAAAATTAGAAGTATCTACCGGGTTTGTTGTTTTCCATTAGAGTTCTTACGTACAATAGAGCCAAAACTTGTTTTATTATGGTTAATTTTATGAATACATTTCCATATCTCACCAATTTGAGTCGAACCATTAAATGAAGAAACCCAACTTTGCCAATATTTATTTCTACAATCTTTGAAAAGTCTCAAATACGCTCTACAATACGCTCTTTTTTTCTTATAATCAATTTTAAATATTGAGTCACGGTCATTTAAAGAATATTTTTTAAACAACCTAAATGCTTGTTTGTTTCTTTAACAGCAATATAACAATCATTATTCCACCAGGGTAAATGATTTTTTCTTAATTTTCCAGAAGTTTTCGGTATTGATTCATTCGCGGCCTCTGTTATTGAGTTAGTAAACTCCTGGACTATATAATTAATGTCTTTATTTGATATATTCATTTCTCGCTCCGATCGCCACGCGGTGCGGACGTGCAAGACCCAGCTCTCCGTTGATCGGTCCCTTCCCGCCATTCCGCGACGCTCAGTTTACTGACGTCACAGTCTAGCGTGTTGGCTCCGTGCTACGGTTTCCTAAGTCTTTCTACTCCGTCTGAGTGCTTTCGAAGTGCGATTTTTCTTTGCGACTAAGCCTCTTAGTCTTCAAAGTGCTGTGCTAAGTTGTGTTGTGCTTGTGCTGAGTGCAGTGTTGTGCCCGGCGTAAGTAGTCTGGTTTCAGTGCAAAGGATACTTAACGGTGACAACGAATTTGTACTGAACCAGTCCTTTTTATTTTTATTTATTTCTCTTCTCTATTTTATTTATTTTTTTCCTATTTTCATATTTATTTCTATCATATTTGTGTGTTTTCGTGTGTATTTGTCCTTTCTGTCGGTAAAGGTTGACCCTAACGCGGTCAACTCTTTACCTGCGCACCCTTTTTTAGGTTTCTAGGTAGCGGCCTTCGGCGTACTATTGTTAGTTTTAATTTATTCTCCCCAGCCCCCCTACCGCTGGTAGGGAGGTTTGCCGCTAGGATTTTGCTAGGTTTTTAGGATCTAGGCATCTTTTATTATACTTATATTTTACATATTGTCCCAACCCCTTCCCAAATGGATAAGCAAATCGTCATTAACATTGCGAAGGCGTTCGCCCAAGCACTCGCCGCGTCGGGTGTTTCAATTTCTGACGACATATTTACGCAAGCTGTACTAGCGCTTAACGCGTCCCCGGCCCCTCAGGCCCCAACCCCGGCCCCTCAGGCCTCCAACGTCGAGACCCCTCAGGTCGTAAGCTCTCCTGCGTCTCCCGCCTCGTCCGAGATGGACTGCGAATCGGTCGCATCCTCTCACGCGTCGCGTCGTAAGCGTACCGCTCCCGGGAGCGACTCCGAACCCGCGTCTGATACGTCGTCAGATGCCGTCACCCTAACCGGCTCTCCTGAGCCCGCGTTTCAACTCGTCGCCAAGCGCTCCAAGAAGCGCTCTAAGAAAGCTTCGGTATCTTCAATACCCGAGCCCTCCCCGGTGTCTTCAACACCAGCCCCCGCGCCGTTAAAATCGCCCGTAGTAACCGCGTCTCCGTCGGTCACATCGAAGCCAGCGACGCGCTGCGCTCCCGTCCCGCCGAAGCCTCAGCTCCCTCCGCCCGTATTCCTGCGTGAAAAAGCGCGCTGGACCGCGGTTTCCAACTTGTGCAAAGTGCACAAAATCAATTACTTAAAAGCCGCCAACGCTGGCGAGACAATCAAAATCCAATTAGCGACCGTCGACGACTTCCGGTCTTTCACTAGGCTACTCTCGATAAATCAAATCGCATTTCACACCTACGCCCTCCCGGAGGAGCGTAAGATCCGCGCAGTACTACGGGGCGTCCCGTTCGAACTCAGCAACGAAGACATCCTCGATGACCTTAAGTCTCAGGGTTTCCCGGTCACAGCAGTGCACAAGGTGCACTCCAACCGCGGTAGGCGTTTTCCGTTAGCGCTAGTAATCCTCTCCAATACTCCCAACTCGAAGGAGATTTTCAAAGAGGCTCGCACGATCTGCGGACTCTCGAACATCTCCGTCAAGCGTCCCAACCCCCGTGGTCACCCTGGACAGTGCCACCGCTGCCAGCTATATGGCCACGCAGCGGCTAACTGTTCAGCTCCCCCCAGGTGCGTTAAGTGCCTGGATCCCCACTTCACTAAGGAGTGCACTCGCACTCCCGAATCCACTTCCCCCCCTGCCTGTGTGCTGTGCGGCCAGTCCGGCCACACAGCAAACTACAGGGGTTGCCCGCGCGCTCCGCGCTCCACCGTCAAGAGGGTCGCGCCTAAACCGGCGCCGCCGCTCACCTCCGCTAACTTCCCGCCGCTGCGCAACCGGGGTCCCCCGGAAGCAAAGCCCGTTCAGCCGACGCCTACTCCGGCTCTGTCTTGGAGGCAGCGTCCGGCCGTCCCGCCTGCACCTTCCCAACCCATCCCAGCTCCCGTAGCTCCCGTAGGGCCGCGTCCCGCGTTGTCATCTTCCCCTCAGTCGTCGTTGGCTGAGGACATGAAGACCGTGTTCGACGTCATCCAAAACGTCGACATCAACGAAATTTCCGTACTCGCACGCAAACTGCGAGCCGCCCGCTCTCCTCAAGAGCGTTTATTCGCGTTAGCCGAGCATCACTCGCTCCTAAGTTCGTTGTAAATTCTTTATTTTTGTATAAATTCGTAAATAAATTAATTTAATGTCTAGACCCGCGAATCCCGCGTCCAGTCGTATTAAACCTAAGGGCTTATCCCTAGTATCTTTTAACGCTCGTAGCCTTAATACCAACCTTCCCGAGATTAAACTGTTCCTTCAGAACAAAGAACCTGACTTATTCCTTCTCCAGGAGACATGGCTTACTCCAAACCGCTCCAGGGGATTCGCTATACCTAAGTACGCGTTTACTCGCAACGATAGGCCCAACTCCGACGGTTACGGCGGCACCGCTATATATTACAAAAGAGGCTTCCATTGCTGTCCTCTCCCTACCCCTCCTCTCCTCAACATGGAGGCCACTGTGTGTAGATTGGCTATGACTGGTCATCCGACCATCATCATAGCTTCAGTCTACATACCTAGTGGTACCAGACCAATCCGCAGCGACTTTGAGGCCATTCTCGCCCTCGGCCGTTCAGTCATTATGTTCGGAGACTTTAACTCCAAACATACTGACTGGACGTGCCTATCGACCAACACCAGCGGTATCGCTCTCCTCGACATCACCAACTCCCTTGACTTAGACGTCATATCCCCCATCACTCCCACTCACTATCCCAACAACCCGACCTATTCTCCTGACATCCTCGACTTTGCAATTATCAAGCGAATCAATCTTGATCTCAGGTCCATCGAACCACTCGATGACCTAGGCTCCGACCATCGCCCCGTCTCCCTCGTGCTAGGCGCGCCTAACGTTAACGTCACACCGCCAAAGACCTTTACCAACTGGAAAGGCTTTAAAAATACGTTAGTTTCAGCCTTAGAGGCACCGAACTCTCCGCTCGCGATTTCGCCCGACCAATTAGACAGCCCGATTAAAATAGATTCGATAGTCGATAATCTCACTGATGCTATCAACTCAGCCATCAGCGACAACGTAATCATTGCTAAGCAAGGCAAACCCGCGCTTCCCTTAGCCGTTAGCAATCTCATTAAAGCTAAGAACGCGGCTCTCCGGAGAGCCAAGAAATATCCCACGCCCGCATATAGAACAGCTGCGAATCAGCTTCAACGAAAAGTTAGGTCTCGCCTCGCGGAACTCCGTGACACTCAGTTTAACGATCTCATGGAGAATATCTCCCCGTCCCACCAAGCGTATTATCGAATGGCCCGAGCTTTACGCGTAGACACCGCCTCTCACGTTCCTCCTCTCACTCGCCCCGACGGCACCATTGCCTTCGAAGTCGAAGAGAAAGCCGAATGCTTCGCCGACACCATAGCGGCACAATGTTCGCCCAGCACGCAACCCGCGGATCCCTCCCACATCCAGGCGGTGGAGGACGAAGTTCTCCGCAGAGAATCTCTCCCCATCACCGACGACCCCGTCACAGTCTCTAATGATGAAATCTTGCTTCTCATTAGAAAACAAAAGTCCAAAAAGGCTCCGGGTGCGGATGGAATTTCCAACCACGCACTTAAGCACCTACCTCAACAGATGCTTACCTTGTTAGCTATCATCTTCAATGCCTGCTTCGACCATAGCTACTTTCCAAAAGCCTGGAAAGAAGCGACAGTCATAGGCATTCCCAAGCCGGGTAAACCTCTGAACATCCCGGCTAATCACAGACCCATCAGCCTCCTCAAGGCAATGTCTAAACTTCTCGAAAGAGTCATACTCTCTCGAATGCGGAACCATCTGTTTCCAACGGATGGCGACCCTCTCATTATTCCCCACCAGTTCGGCTTTCGCGCTAAGCACTCCTGCCCTCAGCAAGTCCATCGAATCGTCGAGTACATTCTCGAAGGATTCTATCCGCATCGTAAAAAATCAATCGCGGTTCTCTTTGACGTAGCCAAGGCTTTCGACAAAGTCTGGCACAGCGGTCTCGTTTTTAAACTCTATAAAATAGGCTTACCGGTTCGCCTAGTCAGATTAATCGCGTCGTTTCTTAAAGACCGTACGTTTCGATTCAAACATGAAGGCACGCTCTCCGCGCCTCGTCCCATAAAGGCTGGAGTCCCGCAAGGCTCAGTCCTCGCCCCTCTGCTGTACACCGTGTACACTAATGACATGCCCATCCCGCCGAAAGGCGTCGAACTCGCCCTCTTTGCAGACGATACCGCCCTTTACACTAAAGGTAAAATAATCCCGTATAACATCACCAGACTCCAAAAGGCCGTAAACGCCCTCGGTGTTTGGTTTCAAAAATGGCGTATCGATGTCAACCCAGAAAAGAGTTCTGCCATTCTATTCGACCACAAACGTCGTAATCGCCGCAACGATCCCCACATTCGAATGTTAGGTATTCCCATCCCCTGGAAGCGCAGTATCAAATACTTAGGCGTCACCTTAGATCAGACGCTTTCTTTTAAGCCACACGTCGATAGAGTAACGAAACTCGCGCGTTTCTACTTAAGCCGCTTAAATAGTATGATAGGTAGAAAAAGTAAAATGTCTTTTAGAAATAAACGTACGCTTTATAAGGTCTGCGTTAGACCCGTCATGTCATATGCTTCGCCAGTCTTTGCCCACGCCAATCCCTCCGTCCTGTATAAGCTGCAGGTAGTTCAAAATCTCTTCTGCCGCAGGGCCACAGACGCACCTTGGTATGTGCGCAACGCGGACCTGCACAGAGATCTTGAACTGCCTACAGTGCAACAGCACTTCAAAACACTCTCAGAATCGTTCTTCAAACGCGCCGAATCCCATCCCAATCATCTTGTTCGAGATTCAGTCTCATATACTGCTCCTGTGTTAGATTCGAAATTCAAAGTCGCTAGGCCGAGAAACGCGCACACGGGCGCACCTTCGCAGTTAACTTTAGCTCTCGAGGCCCTTCAGGCCGCAAATTCTAATTCTAACGTAAATTCTAATTCTAACGTAAATCCGAATTAATGCAATTTTTATTTTTCATTTTTAATGTTTTTATTTTTACTTTTCATTTTTGAGCACCTTCAGTGCTATGTGAATCTCAGCGGGTAACCCCTTAAGGGCCCCGCTGGCGCGGCCTCTTTCTCCAATTGGCTGTCGTTCAGATGAAGGCTGAGTGGCAAAAATGCACGAGCCGACAGGGGGTTTTTTAGTGGGTATGGTTCTGGTAGGCGTCGGGACGAGTCCCACATAACTCCGATCGCGCGCGCGGAGTATGCGTCAGAGCATTTTTTATGTCCTCCTGCCCTTCCCGTGGAGGGGAACCAAAAAAAAAAAAAAAAATTGATATATTTGATAAATCAACTAGAGTACTTATATTTTTATCAATTATTTCACGAAACTTTATGCAATCTGCCTTATAGAATATCCACTTTTGTGTTATTTTTATTAAATCAGGTGATATTTGTGGAGTATGATGGGTTTTGATAAAAATGGGAAAATGGTCACTATCATATAAATCCTCTAAAGCATCCCATTCAAAATATGATACTATATCTTGTGAAGCCAAAGATAAATCTATACTGCTAGAATTACCTGTATTGCTGTCAAAGTGAGTTGGTTGACCAGAATTAAGCAAAAGTAAATTATCATTATCGTGAAGCCATTCTGCCACCATTTTACCCCTGGTATCACATTTTACAGAGCCCCAGTAAAAATGATGGCAATTAAAATCACCAATAATAATAAATGGAGATGGAAGTTGATTAATTAAGCTATTTAAATCTTGTATATTCAAAGGGATACTATTTGGAAGATAAATATTACATACTGTTAAAGGGAAGGGAAATTTGATTTTTATTGCCACTGCTTCTATATTGGTGTTAATTGGAAATTCTTCTGGTAAAGTATGTGATTTAATGAAAATTGAAACTCCTCCACTAGCTCTGTTACCATGCGACCGATTTTTGAAAAAAAACAATTAAAACCTTTCATTGAAGCGCAATAATTATGTGAAAAGTTTGTTTCTTGTAAGCATATGCAGGACGGGTTTAACTCACTCATTAACAACTTAATGTTTTCCAATCTTTTAAAATAGCCATTAACATTCCATTGCAAGATATCCATACTTAGTTAAATATAAATCTATATATGTATTCAGTTATAATGTTAAAGTTATGTGTAAATTATTATAGGGGAAATTATTATATATTTAAGTTAATATATTATTGGAAACAGAGGCTATACTACTTGACGGGGTGATTAACATTTCGTTTAACTTTCTTGACGGACGTGAACATCTATTTTTTAAACTTTTGTTTACCTTACCATGGATTAAATTACACATTTGAATTAAGGCACTAATGTTGTCTGTATATGAATAAACCAATTCTTTTATGTTTTGTTTACCACGGCTGTTATCTAATAAACTTATAAATTGATCGATATTGATGGGAAGGGTCAAAAGACCACTAGACTCAGTTATGCTATCTTTAACATTTTTCCAGTCATCCTCTTCAGTTCTCAGGTCAGACTTTTTCAATTTCTTCTTGGTTTTTGGTATACCTTCTTTCAATTCAAGTGACCTGTTACTACTTGTGTCATCAGTTTCGTTTTCTAAATTTTTGGAGTCATTTTCAAGTGGGAGCGATGGCTTGATAAATTCCGTTCTGATAGATTCACTGGTAGTTGGAGAATGAACTCGTTTTTTTCCTTTTAAGTTGTATTGCAAATTAGGAAAATCATGAGAAACGGGTGATAATAATTCCAAATGAGGGTCCGAGTCATCATTAATGTTAAAAGCACGAGTTTCTGGCAACTTTTCTGGGATTATTTCTTTCAGGGGGGATCATTTATTCATAATGTTTTGTGGGCAATTTTTCGCTAAGTGTCCATTAGTATTACAATTAAAACATTTGAGTGAGTCCGTGGATAAATAAATCCAGTAATTGGTCTCTTCAAAGGTTATTTTAATTGATTCCGGTTCATGTTTTTCATCATCAGGTGATATATATAACTGCCTTCTAAAACTTAATATATGTGAAAATCCAGGGTCAGCCACTCCTATCTTCATAAAGGAAATGGCGGACATTATGTTGATGTTTAATTCCTTGAATTTTTGTTCTATTTTATGATTCGGTATCACGGGGCAAACATTCGATAAAACGATGCGTTTGTTTCTGGTAATTAGTGGTTTTATTTCTAATATATTGTTTTGTATATTTATCTTCTTTTTCTCTTCGATGAGTTTATCAGCTGTTTGTTTTGAGTCTAAATATATGCAGATACGAGCATTGGATATACGTGATATAAATCGGATAGATTTCGCTGGTATAATAGATGACAAGGAAATAAGGTAGTCTCTTAATGTTATTCCGTCAATCGAGTCGACAATGACAGCTTGATCCTTTGTAGGGAAACATGTTGTTGACGTCACGTTGGCATAACTTGAGGAATGTACTTGTTTAGGTTGGGACATGGTAAATGGTAACGTTGTGGAAGTCATATTTTAGTATTCAGGGGCCCCTGGTATCAGGAGTTACCCTGTTTAACTTTTTAAATCACTATTAAACTCGCGTGAATATAAAATGCGCGGTAAAATAGCTCGGCAACGAAAGGTACGCGCGTTCGTTGTGAGTGACCGCACGCAACTGAGTAGCTTTTTCTGTGTTAGAAAAAAGAAGAATTAGTATCAAATATTTCGTTTAACTCTTACGCCTTCGTGGAGTTCGCGGAGAAACCAGAGATTCAAAAATAAATGAATGAATTAAGTAGAAAAGTAAAGGTCAAGTCAAATCAAGTAAAAATATTGAAAAATTATACTTTTTAAGTTTTTGATTTTGTTCTTGTTTCTTATTGTTAAGCTCTCGTCTGGGCGGAACCTATAAAGGTCCGTATTGGGGCGCATAAATTCAATTGGCATATTATAAGGCTGCATAACGTTTTTTGGCATATTGTTTGTTTCGCATAACGTTCATACAGAATAAATCATAAGACATACTTTATTTTCCCATAACTTCATTTGTAATAATAATATATTAGCATAAAATGTTCAAATTCAAATTTCTTTATTGCTTATCACATAACATTTAAGATCTTGTAGTTCTTGTGATACCCCGTAGGGGCACTGCAATGAGTGAGCGACATTACATTAAGCTTATTACTAGTTACTAAAATACAAATACTATACATATTTCTTTTAAAGCTTACCCAATAATAATTTCTATTTTACCTTATTTTCTTATTTTTACATTATTATATCATTATTTTATATTAAATATTTTAACATTATATATTTTTGTAAGCTAAGCATTATATAATGTTATATTAGTAAGTAACGTTTCGTGTTTAATAATACTACTATGTTACAATATTGTGACCTATTGGTTTATCCTACTGGTTATTTATACGAGTTTTTATATTATTTAAGTTTGTATTGTTGTTAAATTGGTAGGTATGTTAGAAAGGCAATTAAGTACATATTGAGTTTAATGAATTAAATTTAGTAGTGAGTAAGGCAAGCATGCATGTAAGTAAGCAAGCAGGCATGAATGCATGCAAAACAACATGCATCCATGTAAGTATTTCTGTGTACTGATAGAAATGTGGCGTCTCCGGCGCTACGGGATGTGCAGCCCCTTCGCCCTTACGTAACAAGCGCAGGCAATCATGCTCGCCTTCACAGCTTCGGCCGCTACACGGTGTCTACGCTTCGTTACACCGGGCGGCCTTCCCTCCACGCCTGCGGGTTTATAAAAACACTCTAGGCGGGACAGAAAAGTACTGAGTGGTTTCGTGGTTGGCCAATTCGGTTCTATATTATTATTGAGATGATTATTTACAATTCATCATCAACATTTCTTCAATAATCTTGGTCAAATATTATTATTTATTATTCACGTGCAAGTCCCTTTTGGCATGACCTACATACTGAGTAACCTGCTCCTCTTCGCTGCGCTCGACGTCGCACCTAATATTATTTATTGTTACTTTCAAGAATCAACATAAAGTAGGACATATGATCTGTACCAGATAAATTAGGCACCAAAAGTTTTTTTATTACTTTACATTTATGACTTTAGAGGTTATGGATACTTCCATCCTGCGTTTTGTATTTTATGATAGTTTATCTTTAGACGTATAACAGTTATGTCCTTTTCATTTATGCTGTAAAAAATTATGATAAAGAAAATTAGAGGAAGTGAAACTTATGGCAATGAAACCATTCTGCATGTATAATATTCTGCTTATCTCAATTTATGCGAAAAATCTTTATGCTGAAACTGTTACGCCAAACTACATTGCGGTAAAAAAATATGCGACTGAAAGAGCTCCCAACCTTTAGTACCACCCGTACTGGGTAGTCTACTACCATAACCATGCCCACATTGTATTTTAGTCACAGGGAAGTATCAGCCAATGGACCCACTGCAGCCTACGGCCAGTAAAGTATTATTTACTAATACAATGATAGCAACATAAATAAATTATGATTGATTGAAATAACAAATAAATAAAAAAACTATTAATGATGAGCATGGGCACGGAGCCACCTTACATCAGGTAGATCGAGTAAACATAGTAATAAAAAAAGGTAAATTAAAGTTCTGTGAAACAAATATCATTATTCATCCAAAAGAAAATGATATTCCAACAAACATCGTACTAATATTACAAATGTGAAGTGTTTGTTTGTTACGCAATCAAGCCACAAAAACGGCTGAGCAGATTTGAATATTTTTTTGCATATAGATAGAATAACCTGCATTAATATACAGCCTCACTTTTTCCCGGAGTTGTATTCTATCTGTAGTTATTTCTCTTTCTTTGTTTTTCTTTTTCTTAAAAAAAAATGATTCCTGGGAATTCTTCGTTGAACACTACTTGGGGGAAGAGAGATTTGCCAAACTAACAGATGCAGAAAAGAATAATTATGTAAAGACATAAAGAGACACTGTAAATTGATTCTGATAAAAATATACCCGTACCAGTTCTTCTCGACGAAGGTTTTTCCGTACTGGTGGTATAGTAGTGTTTTATTTACTATCAATAAAACCAATTAATTGTCAATGTTGAGAAATAAATATTTGAATCTGAATTTTGAATTTGAACAGATATTTAAATACGTTGCATAAAATTACATAAGTTCTGATTCAGACTTGCATTCAATTCATATCAATATAAATTTTAACAACTTGCACTTCACTGTACAAAATTATCACAAACAGAACTTCATATTTCTAGTATTTCATAAGTTCTGTTCAAACGTAGAAAAACTTATTCCTAATTCAATCCTTTATACTTGAAAGTGCTTTAAAGTGACTCACACAAATTAAATTAATAATTAAATAAATTAAAAAGTTCTATTTGACTACACTAATTGCTACGTAGTTTGGAGTGTATTTCAATGAAAGCCAATTAAACTGTGATTTGTGTTTCCATTTCCAGGCGAATCGCCTTAATTAAGCACTCGAATTGAGTGACGCTCCTGAGTACTTAGAGCTGGTTCAATTTTGAACATTAACTTTGTATTTGGTTCACAGTGATGGAGAGGAAGAAGCAAGTGGCGAGGGTCCTGAAGAAGCAGTGGCGCGCTTACTGCGCCGGCTCTTCGCTGCACGGGCTCGCGTACCTGGGTGCCCCGCGGAGTGCCGGTGGGCTGGTCTGGATGCTGGTCGTTGCCGTCTGCTTCGCACTCTGCGTTTTCTTGTGGCACATGATCTGGCACAAGTTTGTCACCGATCCTACATTTACTGTTGTAAGTTTTCAAGTATTTTATTAACATAATGCAAGTGATCTATAGTCAGAATCCTATTTTTACACACTATGTAACCTATATACGGTGAAAAAAGACTTCTTATATTTTGTTTTAGTTCTTCATTTCTTGCGGATAAGAGATAAATTACTGACTCGGTGCCTCCGCAACGGATAACACGTTATGAGAGCAAAATAAATATTGTTAAGCAACTGTAAAATACGCTGCACGCCATTTTCGACGTACGCAATCTGACTGCACGGTACGATTCTGAATTATTTCCATAATAGTGAATGTATTCGAACATATTTATAAGTAGCTTATGTTCCTCAAGCATATCATGTGTGATTGTGAGTCCATTTGGCGAACTCTTGGAACTTCTATAAAAAAATCTTTTATTTATATTAGGAATAAAACTGTGCTAACTAATAACTAGCTAGATGAAAGACTTCGGGTAAGCAAAGTCCTATTTTCGATTCAATTGCGTAGAAACCTCCTTAGTTGTTGAAACATTTTGGACTTTTTTATGTCCTTTGAATTTCATTTTGGCGCCCGCCGGATGCTGCCGCATCACGCTAAATTTGTTCGCTCGGCTGCTTAAAATTTTAGGATAAACACAAGTTTGTGAGAAATTAATATAGGTTTACTATTTGTTTCAAATCAAATCAAATCAAAATCAATTTATTTGTACAAATATGGGTTTTTACAAAGGTTGGAATATAACAGGTACAGTTCAAACCATATCTAACCTAAAAGGTATGTACAGTACTTATAGAAAATGTTGGATTTACATTTAAAATTTCAATTTACCAAATAAACATTATTTACACTTTAACATTTCCATCTTCAATCAATACAATTATAGTTACACAGGTCCAACTTGTCATTGAAATATTCAAAAATAGTATAGAAAGACTTATCTGCTAAAAACAATTTTAATTTTTTTTTGTACTCATTAACATTATTAATATTTTTAAACAATTCGGCAATTTATTGAAAATTTTGGGAGCCATACCAAAAAAACTCTCAGAATATAGCGCAGGTTGAGACCGGGTTTCGCCTTTAAGCCTTTGACTGTTTAAGCCTTCAAATATGTTCCTATGTTGTTTTTAACAAACAATACTGTTTCAAGAATGTATAAACAGGGAAAAGTCAGAATCCCTAACTTTTTGAAAAAGGGTTTACAAGATTGTCTGCTTTTCAAGTGACAAATCTACCTAATGCAGCGTTTTTGTGCTTTGAAAATGTTTAATCTATCAGTAGAGTTCCCCCAAAATATGACACCATAGCGAAGAATCGGATCAATGTAGGCATAATAAGCTGATAGAACTGCTGATTCGTTGACTAAGTTTGATAACATGCGTAAGGCCTAGGAATATTTGCTTATTTTACTACAAGTGATCTTTATGTGTTCCTTCCAGTTAAGGTTGGAGTCAACTGTTAAACCTTAAAATTTTGTTGTATTTACTTCACTAATTTTATGTCCATTATAATGTTATGTAAGTTTGCTTTATGGTTAACTGTTCTACAAAACAGCCAGTGAATTTGTGAGTATGTACAAACGTTGGTGAGAATTTGACGCCTTCGTAGGTATTTACTCCGCTCGGGTTAGTCGCGGGTTAATGGAGTCTTAACACTGAAATCGATAGAAAAGCGACTAGTTTTTGACAGACAAAATTAAAACTTTAAATAAAACTTTTTCCACTCCTTTAGTGTTCATGTCGTCAGACTGTGGAACTCACTTCCTTATGAAATACGCAAAACAAACTCGCTTCCAATTTTAAAAAATAGAGTAAAACAGCACTATTTTTCACAATCATAAAATGTTGTGTTGCTGTCCAAAATTTATGTATATTAAGTAGAATATTGATATATACATCATTCGTTTATAAATGTATGCATGTATATAAGTATTTGCATGATTTATAGGGTTTAAGTAAATTTATATACAAATATATTATTTTATGATTATTTATTTTATATTATTTTATACTATTTAAATGTACACACAAAATTTGTTCTGTACTACTTTCTCAAGATTGTTTTGATTTTGATTATTGTGATTATCTGTGTGTACACAAAGTATTAAATAAATAAAATTAAAAATGGATAACATGCGGCATCAACTTAAAAAACAAGTTATGAACGTAATGCAATGTTAGTAAGAGAAGCACATAGTTCAAGCGTTTTGAATCCCGAATTTTTTGATGCCCAAGATGCCGCTCGCCGTGGTCGCCCTCTGAGGATAAAGTCGACGCCATTTTTGAAAAAGCTTAGTGAGTAGTGTTGTCTAAGGTTTACATCAAACAGACTTTCAAAACTACTTACTACTATATTATAATTAATTTGAATATGCTCAAAAAATTGTCTTCATTTTGAATATAAACTTTTCCCCTAAACTTATATTTAAAGAAGGCATAAAATAAAGTATCTATTTTTATTCTCTTCTCAACTTCAACTCTTCCTTTGGGTTGGATATGTAAGTTCATTACTTGATCATCACGTTGTTTAAGGTGGAGTCGATCCACTACCTGACGTCGAGCGTGGCCTTCCCCGCCGTGTCGGTGTGCGACGCTGAGCTCGTGTACGGACCCAACACGCGTAACATCACCAACATATTGTAAGTAGCTGACATTTTACATATATTTCAGGTTATTGCTAAGTACAGTAAAGTTTAACGCCACTGAGTCCCCGGCCTTCAGCGGTATGTAAAATGAGTCGGTTTGGAGGATTCAAATTCAAGAGTATTTATTTCTCAACATTGACAATCACTTGTCCTTATTGACGTCAAATAACACATGACTCTACCACCAGTTCGAAAAAACCTTGGTGAAGAATAACTGGCAAGAAACTTCACGGGTCTATTTTTTTTTTTCAAAATAAATTAACAGTGTCTCTTTATGTCTATTTACAAAATTATTATTATCTGCATATGTTAGCTCGGCAAGACACCCTCCCTCAGTATCCAAACAACGAACGCCCTCAAACGGCACCCGTTTACGAGTTATAGCGGGATCTAGCCATCGCCTTCCTCAACCATATTATAGAGAAGTGAGCGACCCGTCAACCAACGCTATAGAGGGACTGTAACATGTAACATGAGTGTCCTCATGAAAACTGTAACATGAGGTATATGAGTGTCCTCATGAAAACAAACCAAGTTCCAGAACAAACTATTTGTAAAATTTAAATGAATAATAAACGTATCTAAACGGTCGAGGAACAGGTTACAGTTGTAGGTACCCTATCTGTTTAGCACCTTCAACAATTATTGCTTATTAGGTTTGATTATGAGTAATACGATAAGACTGCGTTTGAGTGGTTTACGGCTTTTGCGGACTTAGGAAAAAGGGGAATTAAATTGCTTATGTTTTGTAAGATAAACTCATATTACATAGAAATTGATAAATATTATACGGTAGAACAGGAGAAGAGCAGTATGCTGTATGTTCATCCACAACACAAGCTCTGCATTTGTAAGCTCGTTCCACTCTTTGCCAACACAAACCAAAACCGAACTGTTGTTTGCGATTATGAAATTGTTACATAGACAGGTATGTACATATTTCTTGAAGAATGTAATTCTCTTGATTACCATTTACATACTTATAAGGTTCTAGAGAGAACAGATCTCTGAGGCACGCCGGCATTGGTCGCTATTAGGTCAGATGTCATTAGGTCAGCCTGGACGACAACTCGAATTGACCGTTCTCTCAAAAAATGTGATATCCAGCCACAGAGTCCAGGTGATATGCTCTGCCCTGATAGTATATCACCTGGACTCTGTGGTATACAGCACATGTGTGGCACATGCTAGGAGGTCTCCAGTTGACTGTCTACCGTGGAAATTATACTGGTTGTCACTGAGGAGCTCATTGTTCTCCAGCTATGTCAGGAGATGATTGTTCAATACAAGTTCCATAATTATAACATAAACTCTGTAAATGGCTGGTTCGGCACGGCTGCCTTTACACGGGTTGATGTGCCCTCTTGGCTGATGGTCCCAAGCTTCCAGGGTTTTGGAACCATTCCAGTCAGGGAAGTTGATATAGAAGTGCCAAAACTGCCGACATCTCTGCACAGTACTATAAAAATAATGCACGAATGCTGCTAGGACCGGTGGCCTTATATAATATGTTTTATTTAAATTAAACAAAACAATTCCACGACAACTATTTTAGTTAGTTGTTTGGTTACTATATCATAATTTAAATGACATTGTCGATTTGTATTCGTATAAATATTATTCAAAAACAAAACATGTAAGTTTGAGGTAACTAACTACGACATTTCAGAAAATCGCGGAACTTCGACGACCAGCACATCGCTGCGTTCTACCACAGCTTTACGCGCATGCGTCAGAAGGAATACATCCCGGAGCCGTTCTTGAAAAAAATGTATTCGGTCCTAGAGGACCTCGGGATCACAGTTGATGAGTTCTTCGATACGGTAATCACAACAAACGTTATTTTAGTATGTATGTTATCAAGTAAAAACTGTGTTTCAAGTAAATATTAAAAACTGATCGTAATCACAGAAAATGATAAGTGCATTAAATAAATGTTATCGAGACATTATCGGTAACATTTATGCCACACAAAAAATAAAAGAATGACAAACAAAACTTGTTAACATAATTTCACTTCTTCAATCTTTAGCCAAGACATACTCCACAAACATGTAGTACGGTGCGAATCAAATTGCCAATGAGACAATGCCCAACAGACAATGGGGCTTAGTGAATTTAAACAAAAATGTAAACAAATATCTGTCAAAATTTTTTTCTGTTCCTCTTTTTTTGCAGAGCTGATCGCCATTGCTGTTGAATTATCAATACCCATCACAATTTGAATGGCATAATGAGCTTTCCACTGAGCTGTTTGAGGAAGAAACTTGTTAAATATTCAAATAAATTGTACGTCGTCAGTTTAGAATAAACTACTTACTGTCTCGTAAATGTTGTGCCCACAGTTTTAAAAATAGTGTTACTGCGTTGTGAAGGTGAAAAGGTGCCGAGGTGGCACGTCGCAACTGATCCGACCCAAGATCCTCGCGCAGTAGTGCGCATTCTGTGTTCTATATCTTTTATGTTTTTACAATATTCGATGATCTAATAAGTAAGGTTTTATTTTATCAGAAAATATCGCGTTGCATATAACGATTATTATCGTGTTACTGAAGTAGTCATTTTGGCGTGTGTGGGAGTGATCTCTTTGGACTAGTTGAATCTTTACCATCCCAACAGGTCAGATTCTCATTCGAATCCCCTGCAGTGTTGTCCCCCTTAGTATGCGGAACGCTTGCAAAATAACCACAAATTAACCCGGGAATCTTATAATATATATGATTTTATAATAATAATTTTAAAAACCATTTATTTTATTAATGGTATATTGAGATAACTTCGGCTTTTAAACGGTAGTATAGGCTTCTGAAATGTAAATAGACTGACGGAAAAAAGCCTTTTTTATTGATAAAGGATTAGAAGTTTGTCTTCTATCTTTCCTGATGGAAAGTGACGATGAATACGAAGGTGTTACACGCCTATCCACAAGATACCTATTCACTCGACGTTTGAAAGAAAATGGAAAAAGCCATTGAGAAAAACACCTCTCAGCATTCGCCGTAATAGTATAGGTTATGTTTTTATCATTGCCCTATTTGGTAAATAAATAAGACCGTTTTGTGACCACATGCTTAGCTTCTATTGGAAAAATATAGAATGAATGGAATAAGCTTCGGTTGGGAAAATATAGAACGAACGACCGAACTAAACTATCAACAATGGAATCGAATGAATCGTGAATACCATCGAACTAATTTATATTAAAGGTACACTACTCCTCGACGCGCGAGCCCAGAAAGGTTGATTAGCTGTGTGTGTCCTTGCCTAGTATTACCAGGTTCATATATGTATACATACTTTATTTTATTGCATTACTTGACAACAACAAGAGGCTTTTATTTGGCAGCAAAAAACTGCATAACTTAAATGGGTACAAGGAAATACTGAAGGGGTATTTATGTTCAAACTTTGATAATCGAATCAAACAATTCAACAGTTTCTTCTCTTGAATTTGATTTCGGTATAACATACGTACACGGTGTGAAAAAAATTATATTTTGCATTTCACTTGAAATCTCCATGTTTGTGGCACACCACTTTCCTAATTCATCGCGGAATCGGTCTCTAGGTGACCTAGCATATAGAACTTGCCTTGACTTGCTACAGTCGTGTACTGTAACTTAGTAACGGGATTTAATATTGGTAAGGAAATGTACAGTTTTTATTTTTATTTTTTTTATTACAGAACGACAACCAATTAAATTTAAATGATATAATAAACAAAATTCTTATTCTAATTCCAGTAATTATAGTAGTAATAAAACATGACTCTTCCACCAGTTCGAAAAAACCTTCGTGAATAAGAACTGGCAAGAAACTTCACGGGTATATTTCACAAAATAAATTTACAAAGTCTCTTAATGTCTTTACAAATTTATTCTTATCTGTATCTGTTAGCTCGGCAAGTCTCCCTCCCCCCAAGTATCCAAACGACGAACACCCTCAAACGGCACCCGTTCACGAGTTAACGCGGGATCCAGCCATCGCCCTCCTCAACCATATTAGAGGGAAGTGAGCGACCCGTCACCCGACGCTATGATTTATTGTTCATTTCTTTATTTCCTTTTAACGTGAATAAAGTTGCCTAATAACTCGAGTGTTTTTCACACCGGCCATATAACTGACCTTCAGTTGAGGTGGTTACAGCAAGCTGATCACGCGTGAACTAGGTGACATTGGCAGGTGAAAAAGCCGTGCGCGCAGCTGGTGGTGGAGTGCACGTGGCGAACGCGCCGCCAGCGTTGCGCCGACCTCTTCCGCCCCATCGCCGCGCTCACCGGACACTGCTGCGTCTTCGACCTGCACTACTTCAGGTTCGCAACTGGAATTTGTTGAAAGCTAGATTCTGCTAGAGCTAGATTTCTCTCAATTCTGTGCTCGGAGGTACGGGTATCGCGAAGAGCGAGCAAGAGGAAGATAGCTTAGTTATTTGCACAACACTCAATACACTTGGTCGATCAAGGATAGAATTTTAGTTTGAGTAATTGAACATCGAACCTAGCGCAATGGTGTTGTAGGTTTGAAAAAAGATACCTAAGATAGTAAGAAAATTAATCTGTAAGCCAGCTGTCCTACTGTGTGATTCAAATAAGAATAGGAACGTCAATGACCTCTGTCTGTCAAATTTCACTTGAAAATTATGGTCGGCAAAGAAATTTTTTTTGCATAAAAAGAATGATTTATTTTACTTACTTTATTAAAGTAAGATATCGAAAAGAAATTTTTCAAAACAAAACTGTATTCAAATAAGAATTGCTATGAGTTAATAAAAAGGCACAAACTACCAAAAAACTATGTCAAAAATAACATTTTCAACTCACATGGTTTTAAAATTTCGAGGTTGCCTACTTACAATTCTATTTTAGATCAAGTGGCATGACAAAAACGTCAAAAGTTAGAAAGCCAAATTGAGAGTTTGACGCTAGAAGCAATTGATTGTTTAAATTAATTCTATTTTAAAACATTATTTTTTTGCTCACGCTACCTAACCGGTTCGAATTGACAGCTATGACGTCACAATATGGCGCTAAGTCGGTCCTATTGTTATTTGAAACGCATAGTACAAATCATTACAGATTGATTAAGGTTCTGTATTTCAAATATTAAGGACTTAGGCTCGGCACAAATGAAAACTTCCGCCCCACAAACCCTCTGCGTCCATGCGTACTAGTCGTGGGGGAATCACCGCACTATAATATCTAAGCGAATTGAAGCACACGAGAAAAGTAAATGGATCGTTCGTTCCACGGAAACGACCACACCAAGGATCTCTTATCGGCCCGCATCCATTGCCTTCTGGTAATTTTGTTACAGGGAATTTATAGTGTAATTGGATGTCATCGTCTGCAGCCATCGCTTTTTGGTGAAGTGATAATTTATATTTCAGGGACCATGCGGATAATGTAACTAATTTCATCGCTGGCACAGAAATCAACGAAGCTCTGAAAATAACTTTAGATACTAAAACTATCCTCCACGATAGTAGCAAGACAAGCAGCAACACCTTGGTCAGTAAACTGTACTATATTTTTTTATTGAAACAATTTTTAAGTGAACGATATTTGCCCATACAATAGTTAATCAGATATAAGAAAGAAGTTCTACTTGATCCTGGCAATTACTTTGTACAGGCCCAGAAGACTGCTCAGATCCTAGCTAGGTACGACCAGCCCGTTTTGAAGATTGATGTATCTGCTTGTTTTGTACTGTACTTGTTGATAATGGATTTTTGCAACATTTTATGCTTTATATTTACAAGTTTGCTGTGGAGATTATTCATCTTCCCTAGTTGACTGAATCAGCTTAAATTACGATTAAACTTATTGAATATATACAAGAATCGCTTTTTACTGAGGTTCTCCTAGGATTTATTTGAGACAGTAAAGTATATAATCTAAAATTGTGTATGATAATAAACATATTAGTTGTACTTTCCGCTGTTCTAACTGTTCACTATCGTAGTAATTTTGTGACAGAAGTCCCAGAAGGTAAATAATATATTCCTGTTCCTATGACACAAACCCGTCAAAGTCCTGAGTTCACCGTAGGGCAGCATCTAGTTATTTTTATCTGGATTTTATTTGTATTAAACTCCAGCTGTATATCTTTGACGCGCGCGACCGCGCGGGGCTGCTGAATGGCGGTGAGACCCTGCCACCGGCGTCCTACATCGAGGTCAACCTGGACGTGTGGCTCATCGACTCCTCCGAAAACGTCAAGTCCTTGCGCCTCGACGAGCGAAAATGCACTATTGACAAGGTTGGTTTACGGAGCTTGAATGCGATTTTATTCCTGCGGCCGTTTTAAGGTCCTCAGCATTTGCACATTGGTATTATAACCCGTCACAAACTTAAAGTAAGAAAAATAAAAATTGCATAAAAATTGAGAGCGTTTTGAATTGACTCATCAAATAAAACGATAATTTTAAGAGTACGACTATGGAGTCATAATTTGGAGTACTTTTAAGGACGAGCGTTGTAACTATTATAATACATAGTTTTTTTTTAAGGTAAAATAAATTAACATTCAAAAATGTTTTGGAACTATCCCAAATCCAAAAATATGGTCTATACGAATTCTACAACCAATTAAAGATTTGTAGAGAAACCCTGTTTACTGACTGTAATGGTGTACGAGTATATCCGTCTTGCTCCAATGTTCGGCACGATATGTGCAACAGTCAACATTCGCGGGAGTTCCGATGTTTTTTTTTCTGTTCTCCTCCGCGGAGAGGGTTTACGCATACCCAGCCGCGCGCGATACGAGGTTAGTGGGACTCGATCCGAGCGTACCAGTGCTCTACCCACTAAAAAAACCCCTGAATGACTCTGGCAATCATTTATTTTGGAATTAATTTCACCAAAGTTACGCCTGATTCTATTAAATTTCATTGAACATATTTGAACGGTTGGTTAATGGAAAAGATATCCAAAAATATCAGATGACACGGAGTACTGAAACCTAAGAAAAATTTTAGAACAATGTTTGTTTGGATCGATTGGATACGATTTTTGTTCTAGGAAAAACATTTTGGTCCGAACTGCTTGGATGGATTAGTGCTGGATAACATCATCAAGCAATGTCAGTGCGTTCCCTTCGGCTACAAACGTAAGTAACTGTTGGAGAAGTCGCCCATCAACTCCACGAGGATTACCACGTACTATTGATATTGAATTGAAATATTTTTAGTGGCAGAAGAGTTTTTCGTTAGGCGTGCGATCAATAAGAAGACATGTTGTGATCTATGATAGTTGTCAAACAACTAACAACCCTTTTTATTTCATTTCGTTTTCATTTTTCAACCGAAACCTCGAAGAACGATCTGCATTTGATACAATCTTTAACCTAACAAAACGTTTGAAAAGAATAAATTTTTCCGAGTACTTACTTACTTTAATAATTTCAACAGCTGACTTCACGGCAGCGTCGCCGGCGTACCCGCCGTGTGGCTGGGACAGACTGATGTGCGCCTACCAGACGCTGGGTGAGTGCAGCTCGTGTTGCCCCTCGCAACTGTCTTTGAAACTTATTATAAATGCTGTAAAAGTAAACGTCACATGCATAAGGTGTCAATTCAAGCAACATTTCTTGAATGTGGCAATCAGCCGTCACCATACCACACAATGACTATTACCGCAAATTGTATTAACCCCTGAAGCAAAAAGAGCAGTGTTATAAGTTTCACATGGCTGTTGTGTGTTTTTGTGTCTGTCTGTGGTACCGTAGCTCCTATACGGCAGAATCAATTTGATGGTGTATTTTTCGTTTATAAGTTGAATGAATCGAAAGTGTTCTTAGCCATGTTCGAAGCAAGTTGTTCAGGCATTCAATAGTTACGTGATTTTTTCCGTTAGTCGGTGGTATCTTAATTTGTATTACAAATAACTTGGTTTTGGTATAGAAACGTTATGTATAAAATAATTCACTTCTTGTACTGCAATTCACAAATAGCATTTATTTATATTAAATAAAAAACAAGACTTAGGCTGCGTATGCGCCAAATATCTCTGAGGAAGATGGACGGTGAGCTATAAAAACGTCGACAAATCGGATGAGTTCACGCTCGAGCTATGGCACCGCTCAAATCAAAACGTACCTATTTTTTCTCTATCAATTTTTTGCTATTAATGTGCAATTAAATAGCTGATTTAATAATTTAGAGAGAGAAAAGACCAACATCCGTGGCACGATAGCTACGAACAAGTGCTACGAGAAGTGTGACTTCGTGCAGTACGACACGAGGGTTGAGTACCTGCGCGACTGCCGCACTGGCAGGTAACTTACACATTCACTGCTTCCTGTACTAGTTAAAGTTGGACTCAGTCGAAAATCTACCAAGCATCTATGCTTTATCTCAGCTAAACGGACAAATAAAAAGCGACTTAGTTACATATTATATAGAATACATATTCTGGAAACATGTGATAATTTTGTCAACATTTGTCAAAAGATATTTTCAACGCGATGTAGTTGGCTGTAAAGTCGCTTTTTTATTTGACGCTTTAACAGAGATAAGACTGAGACAAGTCTGAGCATTTTTTTTTCAGGGGTTTTAAGCATTAGTCTCAGCTCTCATTGGGAGTCGAGATGAGCTTTCAAGAGATTGCTATTCAATGCTTGCTTAGAAATCTCAGGTTTGTCTCGGCCTACATGTTCCACATCCAGGCAATACCAGGCACGCACAGAGACATAAAATCCGTGAAGAATCACCAAAAAATAACGTCGTCAAAAATACGTCATACCTATTTTCTACCAGAATTTAAAAGAATAGTTATAAAAGAAAGAACCTTTTGAGGAAAAATACTATCAAAAAGGAACTTGGTACAACAAATTCTCTCTGAACGAAATTCGAAATAGATCTTTAACTTCAAACTCTACATTCTAGTTCTGCAATGGTAATTATTTAAGGAAGTACTTAAAATTGTTTTAAGATTATGCTCTTGGCACTCTCCAATTATGAAGTTTGCTTATTTATTGAAAAAATAATAACTCTCCAAACTATGATACTTGTGATAAAGTTGGATATGTGCAGCTCTTGTTTGACGAATGTGCCAGAAACCTCGCAAAGTGACAGCCCTATGAATACATTTCAATATTTTTTGCATGATTTAAGAATTTAAATGGATTGACATATCTAGATAGACAAAAAAATAAACGTTCTTACCTCACTTCTAAGAATGTTTGAGTAGATGATAGTATTAAGGCAATGCTTATAGCGTGGCACTCAAATATTGGTACAACTTTTATAATAAATACACCCTTTTCTATAAACTACACTTATCTGTGACGTCAGTTCACTGATCGCCACTGAATATCGGGAAGAAACCGATCAATAGGTGTGGTCTTAGAACGTCCATACTGGGCAACGGTCGCAGCGAGAATGATTATACACCCACGACTTCAAGCCCCTATGGTAAATGGACAGTGCGTTAAATACGTTAAATATAACTTAAATAAAATCTTCTGTACGCTCCAATATTCATTCCAGTTTGACATTAGATTATAATCCACAAACGTAAAGCAAAGGCATAACATATCCTGGTGGCATGTTGGCAGTGCGGGCAGCAACACGACGCTGGTGGTGAAGTTCGCGGCGAGCACCTGCATCAAGTACCGCCGCGAGGTGCTCTACACCTGGGACCAGATGCTGGGTAAGTCACACACCCTCTCACACACTTGCACATTGCGTTTTAGTTTTTATATAAACTTATATTTGGTCTATGTAGACAACATTCCAAACCTCCCAACACCAGATTCACTTAATGAGCACTTAATAGTTACAAGGTTATTGTCTAACAACAAAACTTCGCTCGTTGGCTTGACAGACGTAAGATACTTGAAATATTTTACGGCCTCTCAACCAAAACATAAATATTTTAAAAATGTTAAAAGCAGATTTTTTTATAATATGAATTAATTCCCAGCGAACCTCGGCGGCGTTTTCGGGCTATGCCTGGGTGGCTCCATCATCAGCATCATTGAGCTGCTGTGGTGCGGCGGCGAGGCACTGTGCGCGGTGGTGAGCGCTGCGACCACACGTGTCCGTGAGCAGAAGGCTCCCACGACCTTGTTCACAATCACTCACAAGCAATTAAGAAAGAAAAACAAGAAACATTTGAAGCTGTACAGCAAATATGACCACGTCGCGTACTTACACTAGAATAATGACCTCGTGATATTAAAAATAAAGAATCGAAGATTTCCTTTTTATTTCTTTACCAATTATTACATGAATATAATAATAATGGCTCGTTCTTTTAAATGCTAACACACCTGTGACAAAGGAAGCACCCCTTCCATAACAAATTTATTTACTGGCCATTACTGAAAAACTATGTTAAGCTACTACTTATAAGAAACATTTATTTATAACTTTGAATTAAAATTAAACACAACATCAATAACAAAATTATAAGGTTTTATTTTGTTCAGAGTATAACAACTTTGGACGGTATAATTTTTTTATTAGTGATAAAATCTTATCTTCTATAAAATAATCTTATCTAATCTTATCTTATTTAATCTTATCTCTGAACAAAATAAATTTAATTTTGCGAATTTTTTTTTTAAAATACTGCCGTTATCCATATTAAATGTGCCTTCAAGTAGCGAAGACTGTAGATTTATTAAGCACGCTACAGTTTAGTTAAACCTTTCTCAGGCAAACTAAATAGAGCAATAGTAATGTAGAGCAACCACGCACCTCATTTGTCGAACTCGGCCAGCTGTCGAACTTTTCCGAATCAGCAGAGCTGACCATTCATTATGATGAGTTGTTCGGGGTAATGGTCGGGCTTTGGCACATTCACATTATTATTTCGAGCATATGCGTTAATGAAATTATAAATTTATCAGTAGATTTTAATTTCGTATATTACAATCCAAATATGATATTTATAAAACACTAAAGCTGAATATGAGATCCAAAATCGGACAGAAGTCTAGAAAAACGTAATGTCATAAGTAAAGGATTTAATTTAAACTTAGAATTTTAAAGCACATATTATAAAACAAATTATTTTGGGAATATAAAACTTAGATCTATGTTAGTAATAGGACAATTAGCACTGCACTGGTTCCGCTCTCTGGCCACTGGCAGCTTTCCTCGGAATCGCCGCTCCACCGCTCCACTCGGCGAAAAGCCCTCCGCATGGCGGTGTCCAGCTTCGATGTAGGGACTCGCACCACGAAGTCCATGCAACTGGCGTTGTGACGTGACTCCAGCAGCTGCATCCTTAATCGCGAGTTGCCTTTCTTGGCAGGTTGACATAATCCGCGACGTTTTAATATCTAGACAATAAAAATAAGGCGAGACGCACCGAGTTACAGGCCGACAATCACCTTATATATTTTACTTAATGATTTGTATGGTTTTTGTTTATACCTACTTGTATTTATTACCAGTCACACGTGCGTCACGTACACCTCTTGCATGCAACTTGTACCTAGTATTAAATAGTGACGTGAATACGCGTAGTACAGTATTGTTAATAGTTTATCGATTTTCTGGCGAACGCTTGCTACAGTACTTAACACATCTAGATAAGGCTTGGCCATAAATTGATTGCTTATAAATTCATTACTCACTATGAAGTAGAAGTTAACACAAAGTGTTTATTCTGAAAATAATTAATTTGTTTATGTTAAATAAAGAATCAAATTTAGTTGTATTTATGGTTCACTATTTTGGCAATAATGACTTACACTTAAAATGTAGATATATGCTGTCGTGTTTTTTTTTGTAGAATTATTATTAAGAGAAACATTTCTTCCAAACATACGGTATTTGCAGCGCCCGCCAAAATTATAGCTCACTGATTTTTCCCGTCTTCATTGACACTTATCGCTATATTTTGGTGGTTAAAGGTGGTGGTTTAACCTATGATACTCGCTGGTAATGTAGCTTTCTTTAGGTGAGAGAATCGTAAAAATCAGTTCGGTGCTTCCCACCTCTCTGCCCCCAGTTCGCGGTATGGTCATCCATAACACAAGCTCTGATTACTTGGGGGCCATGCAGTTGGTGTGATTGTCTGGGCATTATTATAAGTACAGGAAAAGATATATTAGTACAGGTAGTATTCTTCTAATTATGTACCAAAGATAATCGGAAAGGCGGACAACTCATAGTCAATAGTCAATACTCAATATATTTATTGCATTTACTTTTACGTTTACATACAGGGTGGCCAAAAAAGCGATATTTTTTGCGAATAACTCTGAAATGTGACACTTTAGAGTAGCTATTTGTCTGGCGTTTTTAAGAGTGTGCCCCTATTATGAACAAAAAAACAAAAGACGATCAAAAATTCCGCCATGAATAATCTGAAAATATACAGACGTTTTATGCACTCCTTTTTTGAACTCGCTTAGTAAAACCAAGGTGTACTTAACCGTTGACTACTCCATTAGTCAATCTGAACTACTGGGAGTACTTAACAGTCTTACCTTTGCAGGTATGAATGAAATATGAAGTTTGATTCTAATTATTAAAAGTGTAGTAGTTTTTGTAAGGTTGGAAATATGTTATAATTAATAAATAGTTAGACTAAAACACAATTATAAAAACTATATATCCTTCTAATTTTGGCAACATTCAGTGACTGTTTTAAAAGGATTTTAATTATTTGTTTGTTTTTCAAAATGGTAAATGCCACTTGGGCCAGTGCACACATAACGCAAACGAATACTGAAGCTTAGGAAGCCTTGTTTACTCCTGTCACATTAGCAGCTAATTCCTAAATCTGTGACACTTTTGTTGTATATCTACTCACAAACTAACAAATACGAGTAAAATCTACATAACCCCTGTCACTTGTCAAAAAAACAAAATCTGAGCAGCCCCGGGTTGCGTCAGCTCTCTCACCTCGTCTATACCCGCAGTTACCTTCGGGTTCGTTATATTTTGTAAAATTTCAATCTTTATTGATTGTTTTCAAAATAAATGTCACCATACATATAACACTGTACTTTTTTAACATAATTCCCTGGCTGTTTCTTCCCTTTGACGGAAACAACAACCCCGTGACGTGATCATCACGGCGGACACTACAGGAAGGACTGCAGTACCGACCCTGACGAGATCTTAACAAAGACCCTCTTCTACTCTAACCTACAGATAGGTAACTATTGCATAATAATTACTCTTGATTTCACAAACATATAGTATTTAAAAATAAGAAAATATTCATTTATATTAATATTCAAGAATTCATTTTACGAAGAAGCAATTAGTATGAGAAATTATTTGTGTGAGATTTATAATATAAAACCCCCTGACGCTGACATAGCTTCTCTTCTGTTAAATAACTGCTTCTGAATTTGAAATCTGAATAATATGGCCTCAAATTTATCAAAACCGACACAATTCACTAGGTTACCATAGTGGCTGGGTACCCGACGCGAACCATTTTACTAATTTGTTTTTTCATGTTACCTGTTATGAAATGAAATAAATGAAATATTTATTTCTCAACATTAACAATTACTTGTTTTTATTGACGTCAAATAAAACATGATTCTACCATCAGTTCAAAAAAACCTTCATGAAGAAGAACTGGCAAGAAACTTCACGGGTATATTTTTTTTCAAAATAAATTTACAGAGTCTCTTTATGTCTATACAAAATTATTCTTTTCTGCATCTGTTAGCTCGGCAAGTTTCCCTCCCTCCAAGTATCCAAACGACGAACACCCTGAAACGGCACCCGTTCACGAGTTAACGCGGGATCCAGCCATCGCCCTTCTCAACCATATTATAGGGAAGTGAGTGACCCGTCACCCGACGACGTACTTTAATGACAATGACGCTTTAGATATTCATCGGGACGAAGAACTCATCGAACATACAGACACATTACACATGCTTTGTTACAAATACTAGTACAATCCTGTTAATGAGGGGATTATACCCAAGGGCTTTTATCATCCAAATAATCAGATAGTTTATAATATGCTCTAGCACACAACTTCTCCTTTATAGTTCCTTTGAATTTGTCAATAGGAAGACCTTGGATATCCTCAGGAACCTTATTATAAAAGCGTATACATTGACCCGTGAATGAGTTAGTGACTTTATGAAGCCTACTATTATGAGCTGGCAGCATATTACTTCCTCTTGTGTTAACATTGTTCAGATCTTTTTTTGTTTTGAACAAGGTTATGTTCTTTTTTACATACATTAAATTTTCTAAAATATATTGTGAATGGAAAGTAAGAATATTTATTTCCTTAAATTTACTTCTAAGTGACACCCTTGGACCGAGCTGATAGATTGCGCGAACACCACTTTTCTGCAGAATAAATATAGTATCGATGTCGGCAGCACTCCCCCACAACAGAATAGCATATGTCATGAGGCTGTGGAAGTAACCAAAATAGACTAATCGAGCAGTTGTTTCACTTGAAATTTGTCTCATTTTTTTAACAGCATATGCGGCAGAGCCAAGCCTTTTCACTAAACCATCAACATGCGGTCCCCACTGGAATTTGGCGTCTAAGGTTATGCCCAGAAATACAGTTGAGTTTACAGGAGTCAGTTCCTGGCTCTTAACTACAATATTTGTGTTTACCTGTTTGACATTTGGCAATGTAAACTTAACACATTTCGTTTTTTTTTTTCATTGAGGAGCAAATGATTAGCTGAGAACCACTGCTCTGTGTTGGAGATGCATTTTTTTACTGCTTGATAGTCAGTTTCTTGTCTTTTGATTTTAAATAAGAAGGAAGTATCGTCAGCAAACAATATGACCTCGCATTGATTCTTAACGACCGATGGCAGATCATTGATATATACCAAAAATAGGAAAGGACCAAGAACTGAGCCCTGGGGCACACCCATTGTCACTGCCGATCCTGATGATTTTTCTCCATTTATTCCAACTTTCTGTTTTCTATTAGAAATGTATGATTTAATCAAGGCAAGCGCTCGGTTCTTTATGCCATAATGGTGCAGTTTTATATATATATTTTTAATTTATATAATTTTAATATATATAAATTTCAAGAATCGTTTACTTTGTGACGTCTCTACTAATAAATCAATATTAAAATTAAATAATTAAATTTAATTAGTTAAACTAATTAAATTAGTTTAACTAAAATTAATACAATATCGTTTCATTCAATATTATCATTCCATCTATTGCGATCACAAAATAACAGAAAAATAGATTAAACGTACACTCAAACTGAAACCATAACAGCAACATTGTGGGCTTGTGACCCAGCTGTAGCTATCTATAATGATCAAATATTTTTAGTAATTAAATGGGCTTTATAAGAGCTAAACTAATCACTCCCCACGCAGGCGCAGACATTATTTGTACGCCTGTTGTTGTTTTTGAACTGCACTAGAAGCTAAAAATTGTCAGCAGAAGACACAAGCAACATTGACTTTTCAAGCAACTGTACTACGCAAACTTCGGTGTCGGCAACAGGCAACGGGCGACTGTGTCCAGTTGCCGCCACTGGACACAGCACCGTTTCTGTGATGGTGTGTTATATCAGCAACAAAAAGAGACCACGTTTGCGCAGTGCCTAAAAGTAATCAGATTTTCTGAAAGCCACGACCCTTTGTTTATAACTCTACAAAACCTTTTTTAATGATGACATAACATTAAAGACCATTAAAAACCGCGAAATCAGTGGAATGCTCCCGAGTATTCATGACTCAAAAATTCACGGACCTTAAATTTTTTCATATACAGGTCGATAAAATAAATTATTTGCTAATTCTAAATGGGAAAAGTAATTAATTAGCCTAACAAGGAAAATCACTTTATGTTACTTTGTAGGGAAGTCACGAAGAAAGGCCACTTATATATACTTAATAATACCCAGAAAAATGCTGGCTAATTATTTATTTATTTACCGAAATGTACACATCGAAGAAAGTTTAATGTAAAAGTTATTTTCAATCAATAGATAATTAATGAAGTAGCTTTGAAATGCGTGTCATGAGAACCACTCAGTGACAACGCTAGACTCGCCTAGTTGTTCTTCATTTAGCTGTTCATATCATTGTTATTAGACAAACATTATTCAAATGACTTGCATATCAATAAACAGTTGTTTTTTAAGAAAACAAATCTACATTTATGACTATTCAATGATTTCAAGATTTTTTTTATTTGTATTTATTAAGTTGTAATAAGTATAATACTACGAACTTACTCATATTTTTTTCTAGAAATAACCACAACATTTGATTCACTTATTAATCGACAGTTCCACTATGTGCATGAAAATCTGTCATTGTCGTCAAAAATGGTCAGTGAACCGAGTGCGAAGTTTCCTGTCGCTGGTGAGCTCGGTGCACGGCGTGCGGCGGCTGGCGGCGCTGCGGGGCGCGCGCTGGGGTGCAGGGCTGGCGCTGGCCGCCGCCACCGTGCTGCTCACGGCGGCCTTCGTGGTCGAGGTGCGCGACCACTACCGCAGCGACCGCATCGTCACCAAGGTCAGCACGCGTCTATCAGTTCTACGTTGCAGTTGTTTAGAATTATTAACTTTACCAATGATAGCTTGTCTTATAAAATAACAAATAAAATATCCAGACAAAGTAATTAACCGCAAACGGGTAGAACCAAGTACGAACGTACTTATATGAATACAAATTTGGCCATCCACGGTAAAGGAGTCAGGGCTTTTACCACAGATACCGCCAAAAATATTTTTTGCTTGATAAACTAAAGAATTTTGTTGAGCAGGACTTTTAAAACCGAATTTTTTTTTTAAATATTTGATCAAAAGCCCCTAAACAAATGTTGAATAAAAAAAAATATGTGATATTTTATTGCGCTCTCAGAATAATATTAATGAGTTCGAATGTTCTAGATCAACGCGAACTGCAAAGTGAACATGGTGCCGTTCCCCGCCGTCAGCATCTGCAACTTCAACGTGGTGTCCCTCAGAAATAGTCAGAACATTGCCGCCATTTTGTGAGCAAATTTACTTAAATTTAATTTTTTTATGATTGAAATAAACGACAATTTTCACTTTGTGGAGTATGGGTAGGAAGCGAGTTCCATCAGTTGGTTGTGTGAGCTTCTAATATCTAATGTATGGAAAAGATCAGATGTGTGATGTGGCGTGGGCAGAAGCATATTCATGTCAAAATCTGAATCACGAGTTAAGTAAGACTATACAAATATCGTTGAATAATGCCTCATAAATATTTGTGTTTCCGTGAAGATTTATTGGAAGCCACTTGAGCATACACACTAGCCTAGTCACTAGAATATATATAAACGGTATGCATTATGTTTTAAAAACGGTAAGTCTGGTTCTGCATAATGCATTCTGTTTGGGCGAAGATATTGCATCAGCGTCATTTTACTAGACATAATTATATATTTACAAATTTTCGATTTCCGAGTAGAAATCATCGTAAATGTAAGTCACTATATGTTTCAAATACTTCCACCATCTGTAGAGTAAATTCTTGCTATATCCGCAGCCTCAGTTAATACTAAACGAGAGAAAATATTTATTGTACTAGCTAAGAATTGGTAGGATTAATATTATTCCACACTGATTGATTCTTTAGTCCTGATTGAATTGATTGAATAAGTCATTCACGGTGGAAACTTTGTAAATGAGAAGCAAGTTACTTATTTGTTTTGTATATATAGTTATTTTGTTATTTAATATTGTAAGTTTTCTGAGTAAACATACTATAATGAAGATAATGCTTGTGTGCGAAAAAAATACTCTAATATAGTTTTAATGGCAATTAAACTAGACATATGCTTCAGATCCTGGATCTCTTATGGTTTATTTTCAGAAAGAAACATAATAAGTCGGACCAAGAAGTTTTGGAATTCCTGCGCAGCCTGCCGCACCTGCTCGACCTGAGCTCCCCCGCAGTCCCTCTCGCCGCGCTGCAGCACGCCACAGACATACTACGTCGTCACTACTACCAGATCGACTCCATCATGGAAGAGGTAAGTAATATACGTAAAGTAATTTACAGGGTTAATTTACGAATAAGTTTTTTTTATGTTTAAAAATACTAGTCTTGAATAAAAAATATTTCTTAAAGCAGCACTAAAAAACTTGACTAAAATAAGCAGGAACCTGGAAAGCCACAAAACACAACATGCACGTGTCAATGCAACACCTGAACTATGGTTTCAAGTCAAAAGGTCAAGTTTAATATCTGAGTTATTCTGTAAGCGCATAGCCTGAAACCAGTACCACTGGCAGGTCCACCAGGGATGTGGGGGCCTACTGGTGCGCTGCTCGTTCAACCGGCGCGAGCTGGCCTGCGGCGACGTGTTCACGCTCATCAAGACCTACGAGGGCTTCTGCTGCGCTTTCAACTACGCCGCGCTCAACGACGCCAGCGAGGAGTGAGTCCCGAGGCGCACGCCTGTCCCATACCTACCTTTTTTTAACATTGTCATAGTTGGCAAACAAGAATGCAAAAACGACGGTTTACTATTATTTGACAAAAACCGTATGACAAAAGGTCATTTTACAAACAATGTTTGAAAAACTAATCATATGACAAACTTTCATTTCGAAAACATATTACTTTAAAAAGAATCATTTCACATTATACAGGTTTCACAAATGTTTTAGTTAGGAAACATTTCAATTGATAAAATATTAATTATAAAACACCTCGTGTCGTGATGTTTGTTTTGGAGTCAAATGGTTATTTACTTTGGTCCTGGCTAATGAAAATTTGTTATTTGTTTTTCGTCAAATTATTGGATACCGTAAACGACACCTATACTGGAAAGTCCACTTTCTCACGTAATTCTCATACTTTTATACAACTACATACTTGTCATTTTTATATTTTACTGTATTGTTTTATTAAGATCTAACCCCTTTTTGTGACTTTCAGCTCAACAATACCTAAGCAACAAAACGATTTCGAATACTACCAAGACGCCGAAAATTTTGAAAGCACTAACATCATAACAACATCAGAATTTGGAAGGTTCGTAGTTGTTTTTATCAGAGGAAAAGCAAATTAGAGGTGGTCTAACTTAATTATTGCTGCATTATACTAGGTATAACAATAGTAATTGCTTAGATGGAAAATGCTTAAACGAAGGTTTCACTTAATTTGGTTGGAAATAAAAATCAATTAAAGCCAAATTTTTACCTACTTGGTTTTAAATTTGAAATAAGCGGCATTAAGATTTTTACTTTAGACTTGTTTAAAAACATAAAATGAAATGAAATAAAATGAAATGAAATATTTATTTCTCAACATTGACAATTACTTGTTCTTATTGACGTCAAATAAAACATGATTCTACCACCATTTCGAAAAAACCTTCGTGAAGAAGAACTGGCAAGAAACTTCACGGGTATATTTTTTTCAAAATAAATTTACAGAGTCTCTTTATGTCTATACAAAATTATTCTTTTCTGCATCTGTTAGCTTGGCAAGTCTCCCTCCCCCCAAGTATCCAAACGACGAACACCCTCATGGACCGGAATAACAAGACTTCGTGACATACCTGACATCCGAATATCATGCACATTGTGCTCGAGTTCGATTGGAAATTACTTTGACTAATATGCACTTGCAAAACGTATAAAAACCAGGCGATATTCATTTAACAATAATACATGATAATACGGAGAAATTTAAAAATTATATTTACCGAAAATGTAACAAAAAAAAATGTAATTACTCCATTTATTCAATATAGTTCTTGCAATTCACGAACAGAAACGGAGTATACTTGTGGCAAACACGTATCTGTATATGTGTCACAGTGGGCATGAAATAAAGCGAGTATGGTTAGCTTAAAAATCATAAAAAAGAATGTCCTACAATTTATTATTAATTTTTTTTTTGCAATTAATGAATAAAATAAAGCCAGACACTATTAATCATCTTCATAGACACTATCTTCTATCACTATCTCTTTCACAATCATTGGTATCGTTGACACTGGATTCGACTGTGCTTGGTATGCTTTTTAAATTTTTTCTACATGATAGTATGTATTAAGCTAGGTGCTTCTATCAATGTTGTTCAATTCTCCAAATATTACGTTTAGTATCTGTCATGTTTTGTGATATGTTTTTCGGGGCAATTTGATTTTTTTTTAAACCCCCCGATGTTTTCTATAACGTTCAGCTCGAGATGATATGGAGGTATTTTAAAATTCTTGCTTCTTATAATCTCGTCAAATGTATAAATTATGAAACGCTCTTTATTCTTTTTTATCAAATTATATATTTTTATATTATGCGACTTTTCATCAAACAGAATAATTTGCCACTTTTTCTATCATCCTTAGAAGAATTTGATGAAGGTATTTTACTGCTCCAGTAAATTTTTTATCTCATTTAATCTACAAGCGCTCCTACTTGAAATATTCTTCAACAAATATTTTAGTCGAAACTAAACTCCACTCCGACATTTTGAAAAAAAAAGGGTTAATGCGAAATAAATACGAACTCTTGCCGTCACCCGCTTTGTCAACTTATGCACCTAATCAAAAAACCCCGTCTAAACGTGTTAAGTGAGAAGCCCCACCCACCTACTTATACGAAAAATAGAGCGAATCCTAATCTACTTTATCACTTGCGTAATATTTTCAACTTACCACTAGTCACTTAAGTGACTGTTTACACGTAATTTTTAACTTAAAATTTAGTTACCAACTTCAACTGCTTAACGCGTGTAAACCGGCCATAAGCGAAGGGTCGCGTGCAACTGATAACTCCATCACACACGCACACTACCGCATTGTACAACCACAAGTAACTCAGCACCAGTCGTGAAATGCAAGAATCTCACCTTATAAAGATTTGTAGCTTACGAATAACTTTGTGAGATCAATTATCGTTTTCCTCCTCATATAAATAACGGGTTCCACAGTAGTCATGTAACAAGATACTAAACCAACTGAATAAATATCTTGTAAATTGATTTAATTACCAGACTATTTGGATTGATTCTTAGGAAATCTGGCCTCTCAGTGGTTCTGAACATAGAGCCGCAGGACATGCCGGAATGGCGGATGCCGTACCAGGGAGCTAAGGTATTGTCGTTACTCTGCAAAGTTCACAAAAGAATTGCAGTTCCCATTTGTATCATACATCTTTTAGAAGCTTGCAATTTATTTTACAAAATGTTGAGTCATCGACTTGTCTCGTGCTTGTATTACAGCCGGTGAGTTGTTTTTGGCATGTTAGCTGTCGCATTAGACCACATAATGTAAAATAGGAAAGCAAATATTTATTTTTTTTTTAGCTGCGTCGTAGCCAGCAATCCAGTGGGTTTAAATGGGTTCCAATAATCACACTGGCTGTTCCTTCAGCTTGATTAGAATACAGCCACGTAAAGGTGGCGGTCAGAATATCAAGAATTGTAGCACTGCCTCTGATGAAATCTCAACACACCTGCTCTACTAATACTAAATATAGAAAGAAAGAAAGAAAGAAAGAAAATATTTTATTTTAGAAATAATCTTAAAAATTAACAAAAAAAGGAAATAATAACAAATTTTTAACTTATTTCTAAAAAAGGGTAAGTAACTCAGCATAATGCCGCATAAGCGACGCTGATTTTCTGTCGTGCCCTATACCCCTTAAGGTGTTTAGGGTTACAAGAGGGTTGTGGCAATGTTATAATATTTGAGATATTTGTCAGTAGGTATAAATAATTTAATAAATATGTGAATAGGATTTAATTTAAACCTGAAATAAATATACACCTTATTTTCACGATCACTTATTGCAGGTTATGATAAGTGACCCAAATGACTACCCGGAGACGACGGTGACCACGCGGCTGCTGGTGGCCGGGGAGTCGTTGGAGCTAAAGATCCAGCCGGTCATCTTCCAGAGCGAGCCGGAGCTGCAGCACGTGGCGCCGAGTGCGCGGCTCTGCTGGTTCCATAAGGAGGTGTTCCTGGCGCACACGGACAGATACAGCTACGAGACTTGCAATACAGAGTGCAAAATGAACAGTTTTAGGGAAATATGTGGATGTTTACCTTACAAATATCCGCGCGGTGAGTCGAAATGTCGAGTGTAAGGTAGATAAGTTATGACCCCCTTCGAAGGTTAAGTCAATAGTTCTTCTGCATAAAAACTTTAAAGGTTTCATTGATAATACTAATTTATTGGAAGATATTCCTAAATTGGACAGGCACCTATGGCCTGTCTTCATGTTCATAGCATTGACAAAGATGTCGAATGTTTAACTCAATGGTAACTCAGCTGTATGCCCAACATACCGCAATGCAACCAGTTGGAATCAAATGTTGATTGTTTGTGATTCTTCATTCTCGTGGATTTCCGAGAAGATTAGGTTACATATGGAAAGACGTGAAAGAGCAGGATTACCCGCTGGATTGCCTTGGCCAACCATGAGAACCGAGCGAAAGTCTGAAGAAGGTAAAGTTACAAAAAAATTTATGTTTATATAAATAAAATTTCTGTTGCAGAAACATCTACGCGAATATGTGACTTTAGCGACTTAGAGTGTCTACGACATGTCACAGGCATGTATCTTGAAAAAATTCTAATCATTTTTATAGAGAACTTAAACAATACGCGCAAATTACTTAAAGTTATTGTATTATTTAATTCATGTTTATGTGGTTTGATTTAATACAAAGTTTTTAACGAGGATTAGTGTATTTGGTTTATTTAAATTTCCTAATAACAGCAGACATTTATTTATTTTATTTGCTTTATTGAGAAAACCAACTGCATATTACAAAAAAAAACAATAGTTTTACGAAAACAGGTTTCTCTATAAATTATATGAAGAGAAAAATATAAAATATATAAACAACAACAAAGCATTTTACCAATAATTAGCTTCATTACTTAAATATATAGATATGTATATAAATTAAAAATGAATTGTATAATACTGTATGTAAATATTGTGTACTTATACTAAATATTATTAATATAATGATAAGTTACATTACAACTGTGCTAATAACATCGAAACTGTAGGCAGTTTTAAACAAATAATAAGTGTGCCAAAAATGTTTGTTCCGTGTTCTATTTGAAGGTGCCTAAGAGCGCTTGCATAAATTGAGATTTACTAGTGTTGAAAGGATCTATATGACTATAAATATTATTGTAAGTGTATGCTATGCGTGAAATGAAAGTGTTTTTGGAATAGTTTGTGCAGTGTAACTGTTCATGTAGTAGACATGTTGGCTGTAGGACACTAAGGGCAGATTTTTCGATGCTCAGATAACTTTTATCTTGAAAAACTTGAAAGTCTTATCAAGCGTCTCCAGATAATAGTTACGGGACGTTTGAAAATCAACCCAACGTCGAACTGACTTGAATATTCTTACTACACCCCTACGCGTCGCTAACCGCGAAGCGATCCCGTATAAAACCAGGGTGTGTTGCAGTGCACGGATCCATGCTTACATGCGAACCCACGTGCTACGCGGAGTGCGGCGACAAGCGCTACTCCGTCGCTAGCAATATCGCGCCGCTGCCGCCGGGTGCGCCAGATCTGCTCCAGTAAATACGAATTACTTATAAAACCACAAACATTTTCAAGCTTAACCTTTCCCTTACATTTAGATGTCATGCACTTATCGAAAGTTCTGTTTAATATTATCAAGTCACATTAGTGTAGCTTACTTAGAAGTAACTTAGAGTACTGACTATTCGAGACATTGTCACAGAAGCTATAATGTCGATATGATTGGACAACCACCAGAGTGACATTTTTAATTTCAGGCAAAATCTGACTTTACGAGATCTATCCGCCCTGCAAGTGTTCTTCAACAAAGCAACGTGTAATTGCTACCACATGAGCTTGCTGATGGATCTCAACTACATGATAGGTGAGTAGATGACTTGCTGAACATTTACACTGAAGGACCTTCCAATCTCTTAAATTGTAAAGAGATTTGTTCTCCCTCTAAGGGGTTTAGGCTCAATACATACGTTTCGCTTGAAGGCTATGGGTAAAATCTATAAATCATGCGTAGACTGGGTATGCTCTTCCAAAAGTAAGCCATTATCGGGTTTTCAAAAAGAGCTGCTCTCTGCGGCATTATCTGGCTCAGCTCAGCTTCAGCACAAGAATAGCCTCATCCTGCCTCCGCTCTGATTGGTTGTAAACATCGCCTTCGACACGTTGGGCATCGACTTATAACCCAAGGGTATTTATCATAAATATAAGTAATAAAACTAAGCTTTTTGCTTATGAGATAATTTATTGAAATCCACAAATAAAATATTACATTTAAAAATTTAATATAAAATATATCTAACATAAGTAAGTGTGATAAAATACTGTCATTACAAAAGTTAAAGTTTTTAATATATAATACAATAGATAATATATTGTGTCAAAAAATAAAATCCAACGAGCAGAACAGACTTTCCTCGCCTGAAAATTTAATTAAAAAGTGACTTATTTTATAGTACATAGTGATAAAAAAGCCGTGAACAATTGGTAATATATGTTTTTAGAATTTGGGCTCTATGTACTATATAATAAAGTAGCTTTTTATTAGACGATAAGTCTGAGGTAAGTCTAAGTAGGCTGTACAGATTTCAGCCGTAGGCTCATAGTAATGAATTCAGTACCACGGGTACTTAGATCATTACGGTTGGGTTGCACCATTTTAGCAATGGTTAATATGACGTCATTACTAATACTAACCATAACTTCCCGATTTAGCCCGGAGGTACACGTTCGACCGAAATCAAATTCAAATATTTATTTCTTAACATTGACAATTAATTGTTCTTATTGACGTCAAATAAACCATGACCCTACCACCAGTTTGGAAATATCTTCTAAGAAGTGGCTAGAAACTTCACGGGTATATTTATTCAAAATCAGTTTACAGTGTCTCTTTATATCTATACAAAATTATTCTTATTTGCATCTATTAGCTAGGCAAGTCGTCCTCCCCCCAAGTATCCAAAAGACGAACACCCTCAAACGGCACCCGTTCACGAATTAACGCGGGATCCAGCCATCGCCCTCCTCAACCATATTAGAGAGAAGTGAGCGACCCGTCACCCGACGCTGCCATAAGAAGACGTACTTTAGTGACAATGACGGTTTAGATACTCATCGGGACGAAGAACTCAATGAACCGGTTATCGTTACATGTAGCTACCCACCCTTAGACTAAGTTCGGTTGTTTATGATTATAATATAAATACAACGGAACTGTTTGTTTGTTGCAGCAACCTATGGCGGAGTATTCTCGCTGTCGTTCGGTGCGTCGCTCATCACGTTTTTTGAGATCGTTCACCTGATGATTACTCTAACAGTGAACTACATTCGCCAGAGATTCATTCGATCGCAGCGGGGCGGCGGCCGTGTGGGTACCACGGAACGACACAATGGAAATACGAAAAAATCTATTGCATTAAATGATCATGAATAGAACATATCCTGTAAACAAAAATAGTTAATTTTGTCTTTCACGTTGTGTCATATTTTGTTCTGTATAGTAATAATAAATATATTGTTACAACATGCACGAATTTTGTAATTTACGAACATTTTGAAATTTTATTTGGAACAAATGAAACTTTGGATTTGTATTCCAATCAGATCTCGCAGGAAATCAATTTGATAGAGATTCCGTTAAACGCTTAATTTTCAATTTAAAAATTTTTTATTTTTAAACGCTAGTTAATTTTCATAGCACTGTAATTAAAGAACGCGTCGAGTTCGGAACACATTACTTCTGATATTCGTTTGCATATTGGTGATATATGCGATGCAAGAAGCACGAAAGTACTGCCAGCAAAATTCAATTATTCAAAATTATTTTTTAGATTGGCATTACTTAAGTTTGTTTGAAAACCGATACTTCAGCGGTAAAGTTTCAGAGTTTGTAATAATCACCACAATATTATAAAACAAGTAATTTTTTTATTCTCTCTTATTGCCCGTATATGACGTATACGACGTCATAAAGTAACATCATTTTCTAAACTCTTTTTGGTTCAACTGACATGTCAATGTTTTAAATAAATATCTGTCATCAGAAATCCATGTGAAAGTGTAGAGTGGTTCATTCCAGCCAGTACAATAATAGTATATTATGCAACTAGTGAATAAAGGACGGATTTAAAGCGAGGGCCGTAGATGAGTCACGAGCAAGTGAAGGATTCTAACGATTGAATCACGAGGGTAGCGAGTGATTTAAGATGATTGAATCACGAGCGCAGCGAGTGATTCAACTGTTAGAATCCTGAGCGACGCGAGTGATTCATGGCCCTCGATATAAATTCGTACTTTATTCAGGAGTTGCATACTATACTTTATACCATGACTACGAGAAAAAGACATAATTTAAGCGAAAATAGCAATTTAATCAAGAAATAATAAATGTTACATTAATTGAAATGGACATTAAAATTAGAGCAATGACTGAAATTAAGCGTAATTTTCTTATTATTATCATTAGGGTGGTCAACTTGTGAAACAATATTTATATCAATGTTATGCCTTGTTTTTACAGTACACCACAACATAGAATATATACTCCATAATGTCGATGACTTCCTTTTCTTCGACAGTTCATTAAAATAAGTTAAGAAAACAGACTCAGAAAATGTGCCCGAAGCTTAATTTTCATTTTTCCATTTACAAAACTCATCGTAGGTTTTGATGTAAACCAGCCGTGATTTGTTGGGTAGCAGTTTTCTACAATATCGGCCGCCTTCTCTTTCAAAAATTCAGGTGTTAACACAATATCTTCTTCGTCACTTGAATGCATAATCGATTTATTATAATTCAATCGATTTATTATAAAGTAACACTAAACTTTGTGTCCGTACAATTCACAGTAAGTATTTGAAATGGCGCTAATTCACTATTTTTTTTTTTCTATAATGGCAGCAAAAAACACAAAACCGTTTTTAATCTAATGCCCAACTCCTTGTCGCAAATATCGACCAATCAAATCTCGAGAATTTATTTGCACCAAAGAGTTTGAATTTCGAATCTTAGCGCAAGGAGTTTGTGTAAGCATTGAAATGGAGATCGGATTCCAAATTCAAACACCAAAACAGTGAATAAAAACCAAACAGTGAATAAAAGGCCTTTTTATGCACTGTTTTGCGTGAATAAAATAAGCTTTTTAGAGTAGGTATGGTATAATAGTATATTACGCAACTAGTGAATAAAGGACGGATTTAAAGCGAGGGCCGTAGATGAGTCACGAGCAAGTAAAGGATTCTAACGATTGAATCACGAGCGTAGCGAGTGATTTAAGATGATTGAATCACGAGCGCAGCGAGTGATTCAACTGTTAGAATTTTGAGCGACGCGAGTGATTCATTGCCCTCGATATAAATTCGTACTTTATTCAGGAGTTGCATACTATACTTTATACCATGACTACGAGAAAAAGACATAATTTAAGCGAAAATAGAAATTTAATCAAGAAATAATAAATGTTACATTAATTGAAATGGACATTAAAATTAGAGCAATGACTGAAATTAAGCGTAATTTTCTTATTATTATCACTAGGGTGGTCAACTTGTTAAACAATATTTTTTTTTTCTATAATGGCAGCAAAGAACACAAAACCTTGTCGCAAATATCGACCAATCAAATCTCGGGAATTTATTCGCACCAAAGAGTTTGAATTTCGAATCTTAGCGCAAGGAGTTTGTGTAAGCATTGAAATGGAGATCGGATATATTTTGTGTTCCAAATTCAAACACCAAAACAGTGAATAAAAACAAAACAGTGAATAAAATAAGCTTTTTAGAGTAGGTATGGTATAAACTTTGTTTTGCTGCTGTTTTAAAAAAATAACTAATACTCGGCGACGTCACCATACGAATATATTAAACTACTAGCGGCCGCTCCCGGCTTCGCACGGCTGGACATTATTTTTTTAATAATTTTACCTTTTATTTATATTTTTTGTTGTTTCATTTCTATATTTTTTTAAACGCAGTATCACATTATCTATGTATACTTACAATCCGAATTAGTTCATCGTTTTTTTATTTACATTTTTACAACATTTAAAATTTTTTTCTGATCTTACCTCATTAAATTTCCTTACTTTTTTTATATATTTACATTTTTAATTTATATTGCTTTGTTGTTTTCTTTGAATTTTTACTTTTTTTGTTGTTTTAGGTGTGTGTATTTATTTTGAAAACTTTTTCTGTCATTGTAATTTTTACATTTCTGTATTTACATTTTATTTTAAAGCTTTATATAATTCTATTGGTCCTTACTTTTATTTTACAAAACTTTTACCTTAAAACTTCACTGTACACTATGTTGGCAGTGGTATTTGTAGGTGATAACAAAACATATTGATTTTCAGGAGATCCTACTCGAGAAAGGGCAACTTATAATTGCCCATGAGAGAAGCACTATTTTCTTAGATCGATGGGAGTACCTCTTTTTAATTTTAGTTCGTGGGGTGGCAAGCGGGCAGGATGGAGGAAATTTAAAAATTCTTGTGGGTAGTGCACTGTATGTTCGATGTTGCACACGGTGTCAATAGATTTGTTATATTTAAAATCACCCGGTACTTTTTCCATAACCATTCTATTTATCTCATTTACTGAGTCGTTTCTCGGTGACACTATCGCCCTCGAACAGAGCCAATTAAATTTCTTTCTTTGATATTTTCGATGTCGGGATAGATTGCGTCTATAAGAATTTCTGGACTGTTAACAGTTCGAGCTAATTCATTGTCCAACAATACTTGGAGTCTATTTGCAACTGTCGATGGTAATAATAAATAAATTTCCATTGTCGTTATTACTTAAATATGCTCTCATATTTGTGCGCAAATTAAGAGTTTCAATAGATGATTTGAGGCACGCTTTAATAACGTTGGCACGTGTACCTTTTGTTATAGACGGTAATGTTTGGCCAAAGTCTCCAGCCAACACAAAGGTACGCCCCCCATCAAATTGCCTGTTTCTGATGTCTTTTGGGCGGTCTACAGTTTCTACGTGAGCTCCATGGCTCATGGTGCACTCATCCCAAATAATCAGCGACGTGTCCTGTAAGAGCTTCCCCAATGGACCATTTTTGCGATTTGAGCATACAGATTGTTGTTCAAAGACACAGCCAACGGTAATTTAAAGGTGAAGTGAGCAGTCTTCCACTATTTAATAGAGTTGCAGCAATTGCGGAAGATGCAACTGCCCAGGCTTTTCTTCCAGATTGTCGTACTTTGGCTAATATTAAATTGGCAAGAAAGGTTTTAACTGTTCCGCTATGCGCCTCCAAAAAAATAGGCAACCCTTGTTATTTTCCACACTTTTAATTATAGCATCGAACGCTATTTCTTGATCTGCCGCCAACTTGGGTTGGTTGGCTGTCAACAACATTTGAGTTGACAAATACTGATTACTCGTCAACATTAACTACATTTTCGCTACAGATCTGTATCAAGCCTTCATTATAAACATCAAAATCTTGACCTTGTTGTTGCACTATGTGTCACGATATGTGAATATACGATTTGAAAAATTCAAAAAGTAATCTACAGGTATTGAAAAAATTTTGAACACAAAATAGTTTATTTGGAAAAGGATCAATAAAAAGGTATGAATAACATGCACAACGCGAAAGCTTTTGTTTTTTCTATTTCTATGACTTATTAAATTGGTAATATCTATTGAATGGAATGATCGATTTGAACAATTCAAAAAGTAATCTACGTGAATTGAAAACAATACGATTTATTTGGATAAGGATTTAAACAGAATATGAATAACACGGTCTAATATTGGTCGGTATTTCTAACAACTTTTAAAATGTAAAAAGTTGTTATTGTGACATAACAATAATAGTTGGACATATAGTATCGCGAAGCTTTTTGTAGCTATTGATATTTTCTTTAATATTGTAGAACATACTTTTGTTCTATCATCAATAGTTTCCGCAGCGCATGCGACGAAAGATGTTTTATGGCATTGTTTTACACTTTGGGTTACATTACTAAAGATGTAGGAAGGATGTTCGGGGACTGGAACTGCTCGCGTCCGCAAGGTTTAGCCCTCGATGCCTTGTACGTGGTCCCTCGGTGGTGCTGATCGAGCAGTATCTTCTGGTGGTAGGCTTCGGCCCTGGCTTGTCACCACCCACTAAACAAAACCATGCCGCCAAGTGACATGGTCGCTTTCACAACATACAGTTGTGTTAAAACGCCTGTATCGACTCGCTTTGGAATCCGGAAAGGTCCCTAAATCCTGAAAGCTGGCTAACGTGCAACCAGTACCAAAGAAGGGAAGCAGTGCAGATCCTATTAACTACCGACCTATTGCAATCACCTCCATACTTTACAAAGTTATGGAGCGTGTATTGAACAATCGTCTCCTGGCATACCTTGAGTCCAACGAGCTCCTTAGTGATAACCAATATGGTTTCCGCAGTGGACGCTCGACTGGAGATCTTCTTGTGTATGCCACTCACTTATAGAGCAAAGCCTTGGAAGGTCACGGTGAAGCTATAGCTGTATCCTTAGACATTTCCAAAGCTTTTGATAGGGTCTGGCATGGTGGTCTCTTGAGTAAGCTTCCAGCATACGGAATACCTAAAGGGCTCTGCGACTGGATATCTGATTTTCTGAGGGGACGGTCAATTCGAGTAGTCTTAGACGGCTGCTCTTCTGACCTAATGGCAATTAATGCCGGGGTGCCTCAGGGATCTGTTCTCTCTGCAACGTTATACTTGTTGCACATTAATGACCTGCTAACCCCAGGCATTATTGGTTACGCTGATGACAGCACCGTTGTAGAGTGACAATGTCCAATGCGCGAGCGAGTCCTCAAGAAATCCGGGCTATGGGAGAGTCCATGATTGAGCGATTGATTTGGCGGATTTCGCCTTAAAGAAAGTGTCCGATTGGGGCGAGTCCAACTTGGTCAAATTTAACCCGTCAAAAACGAAGGCGTGTTTATTTTGTGCGAATAAGGGCAGTTTTGACCTAACGCCCACTTTTCAACCCTTAACCCTTAACCTAGGGCCTCTGGGCGTAACTATATCGTCCCAACTAAACTTCGGGCAACAAACTGTGTCCATGGCTCAAACTACTTCAAAGAAGTTGGGAATGATCTCGAAGGTCCGACGGTACTTCAGCCCTGAACAGCTACTTAATTTGTAAACAGCTCAAGTTCGGTCTTGTATGGAGTAATGTAGCCACCTTTCGGATGGTTCTGCAAAGTACCAACTTGAAGCGATGGACGCAGTTGACCGAAAAGCTCGAAAAATTATTAACAACTATGACCCCACCACCAAAAAACTGCAAAGCCTCGACCATCGTTGGAAAGTTGCCAGTTTAGCAGTCTTCTACAGATTACATTTCGGAGAAACCGCGAATGCTCTTTTTGATCAGATTGAACCCACACCCTTCTTACATCGGAATACTAGACGCAGACAGGCCTTCCATCCCTTTATGGTGGATCTTTCCTCTTCATAATATTGTGTAGATAAACATTTCCATCATACATTACATAATATGTGTAAGTCTAGCGGTTTTGGCAGCACACGCCAGAATAGCTCGCAGATGGTAGATTTTTTCTTACTTACTTGATATATTGGACAATTCACACAATATCTTGATAAATTGTAGCCTATATGTTATTCTGATGCATAAGCTATACTATTGTATGGCTTCATTAAAATCCATTCAGTAGTTTTTACGTGAAAGAGTAACAAACATCCATCCATACTTACAAACTTTCGCGTTTATAATATTAGTAGGATTTATTCATTCTTTAAGGAAAAAAATAAAAGTTATTTTTTAAGTGAGGCAGTAAATTTTTGTAACGGTTTTGTAGATAGATAAAAAGTAATTACAACAAATAAAATGACTGTTGGCAACACTTGTATTAAAGAAGCAATCAGCTACCGCCTGGCCGGTAGATTTTTATTATTCTCAGTCTTATTATTCTTCTTTCTCAATAATAACACAATACACGTTGCTGAAGCAATCGCATAAGTAACTCGTGTTACTTATGCGACCAACTAGAGAAATTGTTGGCGTGTAGAAAAAAAAGTGCATTGTTAACTTTTTTAAACATTTAATAAAGAATAAAAAAGGTAAGATTGGGTCATGAGCATTTTAAGAATATTTAAAGCGGCACAATTTGGTTCAATTTGTGTTTTTTGCGAAAGTCGAATAGTTTTATACCTAAGACATTTACGAACTTATAAAGTTATAAAATAAGTATGTTACTAACATAATGCTATTTATAGTTATATTATTTATCATTACCTATATAATAAAGATATTTTAACGATTATAACTAATCCTATCATAAATTACACAAAATCGTATTTACATTACAGCCGTCATTTCTCTTCATAAACTTTAATTTTATTTTTGGACCAATTATGATAATTAAATTTTAGATCAAAAGTGCCTTGGTTGTGTGGTTGTGACACTCGATAGCTAGATCTGATCTTTTAAACTTTATGTAATCTTATTAAAATATTCTGAATATCAATTTATTAATGTAATGATTAAATACCTTGGATCGTTTGATTGTTTCAAAGGATATGTTGATTCACATTTGTCACATCTTTATAGGAATGGGTCTATGTTTTTTAATAACTTTAGTGTTACAAATAAAAAAGTGTGAGCACTGAACGATCTGACATTCGTCATATTCCTAGTCACTCTTCAGTTTTCAATCAGTTTTGAAGTTTCTGTACTTGACATAATTTTCAATTGATTGAAGTTTGCGTACGTATTTATGAAAACACATTTTTAAATATTGTACGTATTTACAAGATACAATTTTAAAAATGTGTTCTCATTATCAAATACCATTAGTTTCAAGCTCAAACAAACATATGTAAAATATGATTTCTAGGTTAGGAACAAGTAGTTCCTGGTATTGATATTTAGGTCGCAGGGTCACGCGCGGCGCTCCATGCGTACGGGTACGCCACCTGAGGAGGCGAGTACGATACGGTGCGGGTTGTAAGTAAGCTCGTACTGTGCGCCGGAGCCGGGTCGCAGCCGCCAGCGTGGCAGCAGCGTTGCCAGGCACGCCACCGACTGCACACGCGCGAACCTCATGCCTGCAATACATGATTTATAGTTAGAATACTTCAATAATTGTCACGTGGAGTGAAGGTGCTTTCAATAGGGTTTCAATACTGAATTTGACATTAATTAGACTGAGATCTAGGCAGGTGTCTGCAAAGTACTACGGTGGAAAGCAGGTGGACTCACCGATACAGTTGCGTGGGCCGATGCCGAAGGGCAGGTAGGCGCAGGGGTGGCGCGCGCCCGCCGCCTCTGCCGTGAAGCGCTCCGGGTCAAACCGCTGCGGCTCGGGGTAAAGGTTCTCGTCATGGTGAATACCTAGCACCGATACGACGACTGGAGTATTTTTTTCTAAAGTTACATCAGTCCCAGGGATTTTGTAGTCCGCTTGGGTCATTCGTACTATAGGATCAACTATGGGATACTTTCTCAGCGTCTCATCAAAAACTTGATGTAGATATGTCATTTCCTTTAAGCCATCGTAAGTAATTTTGCCGCCATTTTTGGCGATGACATCGTTTATATCCTGAACAACGCGGTCCTGGATGTCCTGGTTGAAGGCTAGCTCGTGTAGCATGAGCGTCATGGTGCTGGCGCTGGTCTCGTAGCCCGCCGCGAAGAACACAAACGCTTGCGCCGCCATCAGGTGGTCGTTCACTTGCAGCACGCGGTCCACGTCATCCTCCCTCTTCTTAGCGCCCCGCAGCTCCCCTTGCTGCTTCAGTTCCAATATCAGATCCATGAAGTCCCTCCTGGTCGTTGGCTTGCCGTCGCGCGCTTTCACGATATCTTGAACGAGCTTGTAAAAGAAATCTCCGACATATTTCGGGAATAAGCCTGTATTTAAAAGCTTTAAGATACCTGGGAACATAAAGTCCATTTCTTGAGCATAATTATTGGAAAATATTGACGCATCGATTTTTCGTAAAACAGTTTTTGCTTCACTTTCTTTGAATTCCAAATCCATCCCGAATGCACAGGCGCTGATTGTAGACATGGTGAACTCCTGGATGATGGTGTAGATGTTCAGCTCCGGTGCTTCAGTGAACACTCGGTCAATGTACTGGACGTAGGCGTCGGTTTGCTGCTCAATCAGGTGGAACATGTTCTTCAACTTCCCAGAAGTGAACATAGGAGAGAGCTTCGAGCGCAGCACTCGCCAGGTGTCCCCGTCGGAGTGGAACAAATTCAGTCCCAGCCCTTCCTTACTGAATGAAACGCCTCGATCCACGAAATAATCAAAATCCTTAATAAACACGTGTTTCAATATATCCAGGTCGCGTATCAGCAAACAAGGGTTCGTCGTGCGCAATATTCCCACGAACTTTTCTTTTGGGTACGCATTGTAGATGTCTTCAAGAACGAGCATTATTGGTCTTTTGCGCAATATGGAATCTTTGAGGTCGCCGAAAAGTAGCTTGGGCTGTGGGCTAACGACCCCGCGTTTGCTCCAGTAGGAGAAGTGGCGCGTGAGGAACAAGTAGCAGGCGGTCGCGAGCGCCGCCGTCACACCGAGCACCACCGCGAGAGACATGCTTTGACCGTGACGATGCTGGGCACACTACGCCTCACGCCGCTTTTCACGTTTATATATGAACATTTTATCTTGAACCACTGATAATTCGACACCGCGTTGATAGCTTATATAGATTTTAATAAAAAATGTAATTAACACGCTTATAATATTAAATTTTGAGTATTTTACAATCCATTTGCCTAGGTTTATTTGCTATCTTATTACTTATTATAAATAAGTTATACTTATACATGAATTACGTTGATTATAAAATCGACTTTTAGCCAAAACGCGTATTGAACTACACTTTGCGGCGCTCGCCTTAAAATTTTTAATTTAAGGAAATATTCTCTTACTTCAGTTTAACTTAATCTTTTTATTGTTAAATGAGTTAGAAAGGATATATGTCAAATACAGCTTCAAGGTGCCATTATTCCAATATGGCAGCCTGAGATTACAAATATACGAGATGGTAAAGTTGAAATCCGGAAAACCACGCCAAAATCTATAAAACTACTCATTTTCAAAAGTACCGGAAAACTTTCTAAGTAACCCCTTTTTTGGAACCAAATGACTGGACTATATAGAGAAACAAATGTTAATAAGTAGAGCTGAGCCGTGCACCACCGCTGTGCCGAGCCGTGCACCACCGCTGTGCCGAGCCGTGCACCACCGCTAGACACGTACCCGATGTTTCGTTAGGTATTACACAGATTGGTTGATGCTTTTTAAAGCGGTTTTTTGTCTATTTTTAGATTCTATTTTCGTACACACAAAAACAAAGAGAACCAAAATAAAGATAACAGCGAAATATTAGAAATGCACTTGTTTGGAAATAATCTCTAAAAGACGTTCATGGAAATACTTTTTTAAGTTTTCGGATTCATTATTTAAAACACTTAATTTAATATTAGCGTACATGGTTTCGGAAACGCATATAAAAATAGTTTTAATAGCGCCTATTCTCACTTTATTAACACAAATAAGAGAAGTCCGCGTTTAAATAAATGGGCGAAAATAAACCTCGGCGCGGCTGTATAGCAAGCGCTAATTGTACCAAAACATTCTTAATGCAGGCATGTGCTTATGATTTATACTTATCAACATAATTTATCTAAAAGATGCCCGGTACAGAATGTCACATCCATGACCTCTGTAAAAATACTTGGAAAATGTTTGTATTTAAACTCAGAAAAATTGGTTTCGTTTCTTAATTTTTTTTTTTCGGTGGGTTCCCAAATAAACGCAGTGCACTGTAAATATAGCTCAATATACCACAAGTTTATATTTGTGATAAAACATATTTATATATAAGTTGATGTTTATATTTGTCTGCTACCTTAAGTAGATACCGAAAAACCTTTTTGGACTGGACAATTTTTATTTAATTTAAAATATTTGAAATGTTCAGGTATAGGTTAGTTGTTCTTTTCCTTTTGTAAATAAGTACAAACATTATTATCTTAATTGCTATACCCGACGATATAAATAATAAAACTGAAATCTATTTACTCTGGGTCCCCCCCCCCCCAAGTTCAGTGTAATCATCCTAAACACAAGCTCGGCTTACTTTGAGATCATACAGTTAGTGTGTTTTTCTGGACATTTATTATTATATTATTATTATACACTTCGTATTATGATTCTTCATATTGGCTGTCATAATAATAATACGAAATCCCCATAATTTATTTAATACTCAGATGATTTATCATAATTCCCTCAGTCATAAATTTGTTATCTTAAATTAGCTCTCAGCAACAAACATGCAAGTCATGGAAACGAGGCGCGTCCTGCGGTTGTCTTACCGCCGCCATGTTACACGAGATACCGCGTCGTAGCCGTATGTAATCAAATACACCACGTACAAAGGCGAATAACAAACTGGTTGACAGTTTTAATAAAATTCATAAACAGGTTTTCGTCGAATACGGAAATACACTTCTATATTTTTGAATACAGCTGTCTTGTTTCTGACTCTTGACTGTTTCAAATGATATTCTACATGACTTGCATTTTATACATGACTTTTATTTAGGTATTTGTTAGAGCAGATTAATCTTTTTAAATATTATTATTATTTCATTTCTAAGCCATCAGAAGCTAGGCAAACCACGTAATAACGATTTGACATTAACGCCTGCCACCATTTTTGAATGGGTAGAGATATGGAGAAAGATGATAAAGCTTGCTTAGACAATGATGTCGAGCTTCATACCCTATAAAATCCCTAGTAGTCTTGGTTATATCATCTCCGCCCAACAATTATTATTATTTTTATTATTAATAATTATTATTACATTGTAATTATTACTACAATTTCTTCTACACAAAAAATAAACAACACTTTTTTTCTTGAAAACGGACAGCGAAATCAAAAAAGTATATTTGTAAAAAAAGTTTAGAATCCTCCAAAAACCTTGATAATAAAAAAAATTAAGCCTTAATTAATAACAAGTTTGCGATTTTGTGTGCAACATAATGATGATATATTTTTTTTTAATATTTCATTGAATACATTTGTTTTATGACCTAAACGAATATATTTCATAAATTGGCATTCATTTGAACAAGGAAATAATAAATTATAATAATAAATTCTTTATTTGCACGTATAAGCGTTTTAAGAGATGTTTACAATTATTTTTCGTTCGTTCATATACTGCTGGATTTTAGCGTGCAAAATGTTATTAAGAAAAATCTAATTACTAATTAGATAATATTTATAAGTCCATCAACAAAGTAATAATTATTTAACAATCAATCAACCCACAAACATAAAAAAAAAATCTAATAATTTACTTGAGAAGAAAAAATATTATAATGTTGATGTCAAAAACAAAACCTTAAAAAATAAGAAGAAAAAAACGTGTCATAAAATGTTATAAATTAAACACAATTAATACCATTTGCAAACATAGATAATAATAATAATAACTCATGTCAATCGTTTATTCAAATATTCGTTTACACTGTATTACATTTTTTCAAAGAAACATTTAAATAATCCTGTTTTAAATTTATTCATTGGTAGTTCCTTTAAACTTACTGGTAATTTATTATATATACGTACCGTCATGCAATGCACGTTATTGCTATAGACAGTTTTTGATTTGGTACGTAGAGTATATCTATGGGTCTACCTCGTCTGCCGATCACTTCATTGTTGGTTCCAAATAATTGCCTATTCTGTTTGACAAAACAACAAATTTCTAATATATACAGTGACGGAAGCGGCAAGATATTTAATTTAGCAAACAGGGTCTGCAACTATCTAAAAATGTGCTCTACAAATCGAAGATGATGATCAACATGAAGTAAAATAAGACTTTCATCTAGTGTAATTTGTTTTATCTATGGATAAATAAAATATTTTGAATTCTTGAATTAAAGAACGTCGTTGCTCGATGAGAAACTATGTGTTGTCCGCTCGAGCCTTACTTAGATTCCCGTCGACCAAATGGAAGTTCACGACGAATCAAAGAGTTCGTATGAGGATATGTTAATTTGAAATTGCGTCTCGTTTCAACAAGTCTCGTCAGTAACATTAAGCAGTCGACTAACAATTAATACTTACTCTTTAAAACATAAAGCAAATTAAGCAAGAATCTGGCAAACTTAAAGTTTGCCAGCTCGTAGAAGGCAAGCATAGGTACCATTCATTGCCTATGACCACCCCCGTAGTTTGGTTAAATGGCTGGGGGATTATAAGGGCGGTCGTGAAATAATACACTCATTTATGAGAAGAAACATTTAACCCCAATTTGAAGTCGGCGGCTGGCGCGCGACGGAGTACTCCGGTGGTAGCGAAGTCATCGGGCGCTCGGTCCAAAGACTCCCTTCTAGAAGAGTTAGGACTAGGACTTCTCCCTTGAAGTACTAGGAAGCGCTATGTGGATTTTATCGCCAACTAACCACGGTTTTATCAATAAAATAAATAGATACCTACACGCATCCAATACACCATTTCTTTGACTTTATTCTGCTTTGAAAAACGGATTTAGTTATCCCTTTTCTTTAAACCTAATAAAAGCGAAACCCAAAAAAATCATAAAGATTCTATCTTTGAGGTCTCGACGTTTATGACATTATAAAATCCAAAACTCATGTATTTTAATGGCAATATTGTACCTACTAGTTTTGGCGGGCATAATTCCCCGCCATTGAGTGCCGGATGATTGACAACTCGCATGAGGAATTCAATCATGTAATTTCGAGCGCGTCGTTCCATGATTACTGGCAGCCCGCCTGCACACAAGAACATCGCTGCGTGAGTGAGATAGGTGTATGGATCTTTTTGGTGATGTTCCTCTCTTTTCAAGTTCTATGGTAGTATCGTGGTACATTTAAAAATTCAAATAGCTATTCAAATCGGACCTAGTCAATTTCGTTAGTAATTTTGTTATTACTGACGAAAATATTTTACATTTGCAAAAAATGTAGGCGTATCACATAGTTGGTCTAAGTTGTATGTGCATGTATTGACAAGGTGTAAATGTGGATCAGCATAACAGTCAAGGTGGAAATTCATACTCGTGTTAAAACATATTGTAAGTATTTTGTATAATATATACATGAATGCATATCGTTAAATGTTGCCGTTTTATCAAAAAGTTTACTAGTTTCGGAAAAAACTATAAATATCAAAGGTTTTCAATTATTAAAAAGGTAAGCAAATTTCAAGATCGCAGCAGAGTTTCAAAATGCTCGTACGGCAATTTCACAGTTACTCGTAGATTGTTAGGTCTATAATTTAGTTTAGCAGCGCGGCAATCAGCATGACCGCGCACTTTTTGTGTTGAAAACAAATTAAGTACAAGAACATTAAATTTAAACTCCAATTCAATATTCCAATGTATCTCTTTCAATAACAAACACAATGTATAATTCAATATGACAGTATAAATACATACCTACTAGACGATAAAACATTTTGTAGTAGACTTTCTTAATTTTGTCGTACATGTGATCTTTGTACTGATCAGGCATAAAACCTTATGTACCATACTTTGCAACAATAAACGGTTTTTAATTTAATGGGGATATTTTTGAACGCAGAATGCATGCATGCCCAGAATCTAGGATCAATAAATGTGAGTGAAACTTCCATTACGCTAATTCATATTCTCGTTAAGACTTAAGTTAAGACTCTAGCTAGGTCCTACTCCAGACTGACGTTAATTAGACTGTCAGAAACTAAAAAGATAGTGTTGGTAGGATAATTTCCTACCGTAATGGCCTTTAAAATTGGTTTAGGTTAGGTTAGCTTAAATAAATGAAGAAAAATCTAAACAACTTTTTATGACCCCGGAACGCCTTGTACACAAGCTGCCCTTACATTAGCTCGTTACGACACCATCTTATAGTTTGAGCGATGAAGCTGTGGTGGTGCATCGCAGCCGGCATGGCGGCGGCGGCGACGACTGCGGCGGCACGGGTGTACGCCGCACCGGCGCTGCACCTGGCTCTCGACTTCATCACGCACAAGGCGGTGACGCGCGCCGTCTACATACACTGCCGGAACGACTCAGGTTGTACCTTCTCAGATGAAGTTCACGAACTGTAGATAATCTGATAATTAAAATACAGAACGATTATATTGTGGTAATAGATGTATTGAGATCTAACGGGTGTGAAATGGTTTACCTTTATAATACTTTCTTGTACTACGCGTCCTCAACGCTTTGACAAAATACACTCTCCAACCATATTTATACAAACTCCCAATGACTAACTTGAAAAATATAAGTGGGCACCAACACGTAAACTTCGTTTATTATTATATTAGCAGTTAATATTCGAGGGTAAACACAGTTTTATTGCCTGGCCATGATTAGGTACACATTGTGCTAATCAATATTCAAACTTGTTATTGTGCACAGTACTAGGGCGTGTATTTACCTCTCGCTTCGCTGTTTTCCTTCGAGAGTTATGTTGCAACGTTACACCTAAACATAAAAGTCAAGGACATGTGGATATTGATAGAATAATTATAAAAGCTTTTATGACTTAAGTTTAATTTCCTAACTGATGAAGATCATGAAGGAGCCAAAACTTTATTATGTATGATGCTCCGAAGGCACAATTATCAATACTTAAAATATCCAGCCCCTGCCGAGTAATTAAAGAGACTAATAAAGTATGATCCTGATTCCCACTCGACTGACTGAATTGCGAGAGGTACAAAGTACGCAAAGGTAAAGGTCCACAAAAGTAATAAACACCCACTGTGGAGTCCCAAGGTCTAAAGTCTTCGTACACCGAGTGAGAGTAACAAACGTGCTTTCAAAGAAATTGATATAAGGCATATTGTAGACTAGTATGAAGAACCAGCCCTGCAAGAACGTCGTAGACCTGCTAACAAACAATAACTGATAGTACCGATATTAGTTTATTATTCGATTTGACGCGTCAAAACAGAATTATTACTGAGTCATAGCTTAATTATTTTTATAATACATACTTTATAACATTCGCATGTTGAAGGCTTTTATTTTATTGTATTTTATATCAGAATTTTTACAATGACCTTTTGATTCTACAAGATCGTAAAATTCTCTAAATTCTCTAAAACACACATTTGCTTATTTGTACTTCAGAATAGTTTCATAGACTGCCGTTCAATGAAGATATTCGCGCTCTTCAATAAAGTAACTAATCAGTAAGTTATTCCCACTCTTGTCGGTGGGGTTCCTAAAATTAGATGTTATAATAATAGTGCTCTCTTATAAGTAATTGAATTATTTCTTGAAATATTTTGCGATAGACCATGCCCAAATCAACGAAGTTCGCTACACACAATTCATAACAACTTATCGCATTGAAATTACATATACAAATATATTTTTGTACTAACATCTTAACTCCAGAAAATCACGATAATAAGAAAATCCTTAAATTCGCTGAGTAACCGTTGTAGAGGAATATTAAATACTAATATTAGCATTGCAAAGGCGGAAAATTGTCGCTTGTCTATGTTCATAGGACTAATCAGTACCAAATTATGATTAGGCAGATTTTGCTCGTCAGGTATGCGTGAAAAATGGAAGATATATTTGTTTTATTGTAAACTATTAATTTGATTTAAACCTATTAGTCCTGCGTGGATTCGCACGCGCAACTTTCAATGTGATAAATTCTGGATAAAATATAGCCTATTTAATTTCTGCAAACAGAGCCTGTGGGGTTGGTAGCTAGAGATTTTATAGGTTACATTGAAATAAAACAATTCTTTCTTTTTTATTAATAATTAGCAGGCGTTTCTCTTCCATCTCACCTGATGGAAAGTGTCGATGAAGACGAGGATCATACACGCCCGTCCAAGAGGCACCTATTCACTCTACACTTGAAAGCTCCAGGGTTATATTTGTCTGGAAAAACTAACGCAGGCAAATCGTTCCACTCTTTGGCAACACGAACCAAAAATGAGCTATCTTTTTAATAATAGTAAAATTTGGTTCCCGAAAATAGAAGCATTGGTAACAGTAGCGGGTGCTGCAGGTGACAGCGTGAACGTGGTCCGTGCCTTCAACGAGCGGCATGTAGTGGCGTCGGCGTGGCGCGCCGGTGGCGGCGGAGACGCGGGCGAGCTGGCGTGGCGGCTGCAGCACGAACGTGCGCCACTCGCCGTTTTGCTGGTCGGCTGCCGCACCGCCGGACTCTTGGAGGAGGTGCGACCGTGCTGAATAGTCGAAGGCGGTCCAGGAGTCCTAGCCGAGTTGCAATCTATGATCGCTAATCGCTTCAATTGTATGGAGCATCACGTGATAAAACGATAGTCAGTTAACACAATTATGACAAATTATTCTTATATTTGTGTATAATTATACATAATATGTTACCTCATAATATAACATGTCCATAATATGAAATCCTCAAACGTAAAAAATCATAATTTTGTTGTTATAAATATCTTTATTCACTTCTAAACGTCATCTAAGCAAATTAAGACCAGTTAAACGATGATTGTTTTAATATTTTTATGGCTACGTAGATGTCACAGTGGACAGAAATTGAATAGTTTTGAAAAATTGATTAAAGTCTCCAAGTTATTCGAGAATGAAGTATAATCATTTTTTTGAACTTTAGAGAGTTATTTATAAATCACTTCATGTTATAAAACAGAGTCCCTTCATTGCGTCAGTCTATCTAAACATGATAAACATGAAAGTTACCAAAACGGATTTTCATATGGTGTTCACAAAATTGTCACTAGTTTAACATCTAAAAATATACATGCAAGCATTCAAGTATTCCTGCATCCATGCAGATAGGCAAGCATCTGTGTATTCACAGATATGACTCTAGAGGTCTTGTATGAAGGATCAGAGATAGGATCCCGTATGTGATCATAGATTTAAGATAGTGTAATACCCCTCTTATTGACGATGTAAACGTAGTCAGCTCATCTAAAACAATAATCGTTTATTTTTTAAATAATGAACTGATGTTCTCTGAAATGAAAAAATATACATAATTAACATTGCTACGTAGGAAAGTGTGTGCGGATATTAGATATACCTACATGATGTGATGCTCTATAAAATGGAGTAAAAGGACACTAAACTTTTTTGTTGCTAAAAAATAACAGTCCTTATAATAAACAGAACAAGTATTCAATTCATCTGCGTGATCAACATACCTACTCGTAGATCTGCGAGGAATAACGACAGCCGCCAGGCGTGCCTCCACTCTCAAACGTGCTCCTGATCAACCACCGGCTTTACTTATACAGCTGCTCACTTATGTTTATTGAAGCTTGGACTTATCTCCCTTTATCTCCTTCTTGTTCAGCAATTTGGCAGCGAGGGATTTATCAAAAGCTTTTGGTAGGTCACTTGACAACATACTTTGTTTAAGCTCACAAAGTATATAGTCACTGACAAAAAATCTACATTAAAAAACAAAAGAATGACTAGCATAAATGCTCAGATAATTATAGCATAAATAACTACGACGTAAAGTTCCTGTTTACGCAACGTATTAATGTAATATTTCCCCAAATGTTTCTCTTGTCACTATAAGTAAACACGAATTTTCATGCGACGCGATAGTTTATCAAATAACATATGAACACCTCGAGGTCGTTGGCCTTGCGCTTGATAGTGCGTTGATAATCAATCAATCATTACAAACGTTAACAACTTAATAGGTACCTACTTAGTAACAAAACACCGAATATGTTGGTGGGTATGTATTCAACTAGTTCGATTTGCGGTAGGAACCATCTAATTATGATATTACTAGATAATGGTACACAAAAACCGTGTTACATAGTGTGGGAATGTGAGCGGCGTTGCTGTAAAATTTAAAGATTTTTGTTAGGTATTGATTTGGTATTTATTTTATAATTATGTAAACAAATCGACCGAACACGGGAACGGTCCGTAAAACGACTGACATTGTTTTTTGTATGGCAGGGAATGTGGTATTTGTTTATAGTAAGCAATGACATATTACATATAGACAGGTTATCCGCTCTCAAAAATGGCAATGCAATTGCAAGGCATTTGCCCACTATTTGACTCAATCTTGTACAACCCAGTGTCACGGATAAACGTCAAACAAAACTTATTCCCTATTTATTCCCTATACACTTATTCGCCTAAACCGGCGCCACCGCTCACTCCCGCTAACTTCCCGCTGCTGCGCAACCGGGCTCCCCCGAAAGCAAAGCCCGTGCAGCCGACGCCTATTCCGGTTCTTTCCTGGAGACAGCGTCCGGCCGCTCCTGCACCACCTTCCCGTCCTATCCTAGCTCCCGTAGCTCCCGTACGCCCGCGTCCCGCTCCGTCGTCTTCACCTCAGTCATCGTTGGCTGAGGACATGAAGACCGTGTTCGACGTCATCCAAAACGTCGGCATTAACGAAATCACCGTACTCGCACGCAATTTGCGAGCCGCCCGCTCTCCTCAAGAGCGTCTATTCGCGCTAGCCGAGCATAACTCGCTACTTAGTTCTTTATAAATTCCATATTTCGTAAAAATTCGTTAAATAGTATAAATAATCCCGCGTCCTGTCGTATCAAACACAAGGGCTTATCCCTAGTTTCTTTTAACGTTCGTCGCCTTAGTACTAACCTACCTGAGCTCAAACTGTTCCTTCAGAACAGCAAGCCAGACTTATTGCTTCTCCAAGAGACGTGGCGCACTCCCAACCACACCAGGGGATTCGCTATTCCCAAATACGCGTTCACTCGTAACGATAGGCCAAACTCCGACGGCCTTTTTTTTTTTTTTTGCTGCCGAGGCACCCTCGCGGGAGGGAGGTGGAAGATGCGTCATGCATACCCGCCCGCAGGTAAATTCCTCTGCGGGGGGGTTATGTGGGACTCACCAGAATGGCACCTACCCACTAAAAACCACCTGTTGGCTGTAGTTATTACCGTTAGCCTTCATCGGAAGCGACACCCGTCGGGAAGTTGGGCGCGCTGGCGGAGACCCGCTAGCGGGTCTTCCGCCTGTAGTGAAAGTTGCACTGAAGGTGCTCAAAGGGACATGAGTTGGTGGCCGTTCTGGGCAGCCTCCGGTGAAGCCGGGGCTGGGCAGAGGTCGGCCGAAGCATGATTTAGGGATCAATTCATTTAAATGAACCTACAATGAATTGAGAAGGGAACTATGCTCCGCCAGAGCTAGCAAACGCTCTGTCGGAGTACGTGAAGCCCTAAGTTTACGGGCTAAGACTGCGATTTCACTAACATCGACATTTTTTAAAGTGTCGCAGACGATACGCATATCGTCTGCTACGGAGGATTGAGGAGTGGGTTTGAATGGGCGAGGAGCCGGGATGGGATTCGATGCGGGGCGCTGCCTCCAGTTTTCTGGGGCAGGCCTAGACTGTGTAGGCTTTGTAGCCGGAGGAACCCGGCTACGCAGCGGCGGAAAGTTTTCTTGAGAAAGGCGCGGGGCCTGTTTGGGTGCCGACCTCTTGGGATTGGAACGCATACAACGGGGTGCACGAGGGCAGCCCCTGTAATTTGCGGTGTGGCCGGACTGGCCACAAAGCACGCAATCGGGAGGAGAAGGAGTTTCAGGAGTGCGATTGCACTCCTTAGTGAGATGAGGGACGAGGCACTTGACGCACCTGGGCGGTGCGCGGCAGTTGGCCGCCGCGTGCCCGTACAACTGGCACCGATGGCACTGGCCGGGATGACCGCGGCGATGAGTCGCCTCGATTGAGATCCCAGAGAGGCCGCAAATAGAGCTAACCCCTTTCAGGATTATATATTATTGTCCCTCCCCGACCCCTCCGCAATGGCGTCACAAAGTCTTTTAGACTTGACGATGCTAGCCGAAAACCTTACCTTTCTCGGTTTTGATATGGACCCACACAATGCATAAAATATGCATTCAAAGCGGATTTACCTCGCTCCCCCCTTTGGCCCCTCAGGTCCCTCTGGTCCTAGACCCTCCCGCATCCCCCGATACCTCCAGTGACATGGAGTGCGAATCGGAAGCCACTTCGTGTCGCTCGGACGCATTCCTTACTAGCACAGAGCCACCCGCTTTTACTCTTGTCAAGAAGCGCTCGAAACAAGCCCCGGCATCCACAACGCCCGCCCCGGTGTCTTCAACACCCTCCTTGGCGTCTTCAACGCCAGCTACCCCGGCCCCAGTCAAGGCTAAGGTCCCACCACCCGTATTCCTCCGGGAAAAGGACAAATGGTCAATGGACATTGTGCAAAGAGCACAAGATCCTTTACACCCGAGCGACCAACTCGGGTGTATCTATTAAAATCACTGTCTCGTCGTTAGACGATTTCCGAGCTTTGACTAAGCTCCTCACTGGTAAGCAATATGCTTACCACACTTACGCTCTCCCAGAAGAGCGTAAGTTCAGAATGGTACTCAGGGGAGTCCCGTTCGAATTATCGAACGAGGCTATCCTTGAGGATGTGCAGTCCCAAGGCTTCCCGGTACTCACGGTGCATAAAGTGCACAGTAAGTACGGAAGGTGTTACTCTCTCGCTTTGATGGTTCTCGCCAACGTCCCCAAATCCAGGGAGATTATCAAAGGGGTTAGCATATGCGGCCTCTCTGGGATCTCGATCGAGGCGCCTCATCGCCGCGGTCATCCCGGCCAGTGCCACCGGTACCAGTCGTACGGGTATGCGGCGGCCAACTGCGCCACCCCGCCCAGGTGCGTTAAGTGCCTGGTGCCACATTTCACCAAAGAGTGCGATCGCACTCCTGAAACTCCCTCTCCTTCCGATTGCGTGCTTTGTGGCCAGTCCGGCCACACCGCAAATTACAGGGGCTGCCCTCGTGCACCTCGTTGGATGTGTTCCAATTCTAAGAGGGCGGTACCCAAACAGGCCTCACCCCTTTCTCAGGCAAACTTTCCGCCGCTTCGTAGCCGGGTTCCTCTGGCTGCAAAGCCTACACAGCCCAAGCCTGCTCCATAGAACTGGAGGCAGCGCCCCGCTGCACAATCGAATTCCATCCCGGCTCCTCGCCCATGCAATCCTACATCCCAATCCTCACTAGCAGACGATATGATTATAGTTTGCGAAGCGATCAAACATGTCGATGTTAGGGAAATTTTAGTTTTAGCCCATAAACTTAGGGCTTCACGTTCTCCTGCAGAGCGACTGCTAGCTCTGGCGGAGCATAGTTCCCTCCTCAATTCATTATAGGTTCATTTAAATGAATTCATCCCTTGAGGCTGCCCAGAACGGCCCCCAACTCATGTCCCTTTGAGCACCTTCAGTACAACTTTCACATCCGCGATGACCCGCTAGCGGGTCTCCGCCAGTGCACCCACTTCCCAACGGGTGTCGCTTCCGATGAAGGCTAACGGCAAAATATTGCCACAGCCAACAGGGTGGTTTTTAGTGGGTATGTGCCATTCTGGTGAGTCCCACATAAACCCCGCAGAGGTCGGTATTTTCTTGCGGCGGTATGCATGACGCATCTTCTACCTCCCTCCCGTGAGGGTGTTGCTTCGGCGGTAAAAAAAAACTCGCCGAAAGTGCTTTGACAGATTTTAATAATAATAATAATATTTCTAACAATCACACCACATTATCTAGACCAAATTAAGTATCATTAAGAACTTGTGTTATGGATAAATAAACTTAAGAAATATATAAACACACATAGATTTTTTTTTTCATTTATAAATATTAGAAATAAACTTAAATAAACATACATACACATCCATGACTAGAAAGCAAATATCATAAAATATCTGGCCCTATCCGGATTCAAACCCGGGACCTCTGGCATGGAAGGCAAGGGTACTTACCTCCACACCAAACAGGCCGTCAAATGACTGTATTTGATTTCTTCAACGCGTTTATGGTACGCACCCTAATTAGGTGCTTATGTTTTTATCGATCACATATAAAAATGTGATGTTTGGTCGGAGACTTATGTAGTCAAATGTCTAAAATTTTTGATAAGTTTTATTTTTAGTGTTTGATATGGAATGTTGTTGTTCCTTTGGTTTTGCTATACGTAGTGAATCACTTCGAAGATTAAGGTCGCATTATTGTTCTGTGTTGTCTTTAGTTAGATAAGTAAAAGATAAATTTAAAAAGATAGTTGTGCACACACTTTGGTTTAAGTGAATAAAATTTATTGATAATCATTTCAAATAGCAAAAACACCAATATTATGGTCATCCTATTCGACAAAACTTGGTCTGTAGCTTAAAGTACCACTTGTTGTGTAGAATTATTTTATCTTATCAGTCGAGTACCTACTTATTAAACAAGATCATCATGTGTATTTTAGAAATCTACATTGTACATTTAATGCAAACACGCTTATTGGTTCTTAATCGTAGTTTATTAAAAAAACTAACGCTTATTTCACACGCACGTAAATGTTCAAATTGGTCGCCTCCTAATTCATGACACGACCGAGCGCGTATCCAGTGCTTGTTGTTGAATGTATGAACTCGGCTTCGTTACAGTTTTATTGTATTTTAAGATAAACAAAGCACCTACTTGATAATGTCCATGGGTGCAAAACATAAAAACATACCGGGTGAAACATAAGTCGTAAACAGAAATATGTGTTTCTTACTGTTTAACTTTAGTTTAAACATGTGGACGTTACAACATATGCAAACGTTGCTTGATGATTCGTTAATTAAACAGGTTAATCAAACAATAAAATAGTTCCTCGGTTTTGATCTTCAAAGAAGATGAAAACAACATCTGATTTCAATCTTACAACTCCCGTGTTATCTGTACACGGTAAAATATGTAGGCATCAGAAGGTTTTCTTTATTCACTTTTGTGGCCAACTTTTCTTATTGCATAAATCTGGGTTGGCTGGGCGAGATCTCTTTTAGAGATAAGTCCACCTTTGCTAAATAATTAGGTTAATAGGTACTAAACCTAGTTCTTAAAGTTTGATAACGTGCAATAGGGAATATATATTGTCAGCGTAGCGATGCCGGAATTACAATCTAGAATGGCAGCAAATCTTGTTCATTGAGTTATAATACTAGGGTCTACAAAAAGGCCTGTAAACAGTGACTACCAAATATAAAGAATAAGAACATAGTAAAAAAATAAATACATTAGATAAACTATATTAATAGACCTTATGGTGATACAGATCACTTAATTATTTCAACGTCGACAACGGAGATTTATATTAATGGTAATTTATAAAATGACTTCTCTCACTTAATATTACACTTCAAATTTAATTATTGTTTTTGTAATAAAGTAAATATAATTATAAAACATTGTTCACGGTAAAAATTCCAAATGATGTCACATCTCTACCTCGTTTGTTGACTCTGACGTTCCAATTCAAATTCAAATATTTATTTCTCAGCATTGACAATAACTTGACGTCAAATAAAGCATACCTACTCTACCACCAGTTCGGAAAAACCTAAGTGAAGAAGAACTGGCAAGAAACTTGTAAGTGATGGCTGCTCAAGAAGCCGTACTTTTTGTAAAAATAAAATAAATGTGTAAAACAAAACTCCAGCGCCTATTATTGAAACTATCAAACAAACTTGGTATAATTTTTTGACAAATTTACAAAGTCTCTTTATGTCTATATAAAGTTATTCATATATGCATCTTTGAGCTCGGCAAGTCCCTCCCCCTAACTATCCAAACGACGAACACCCTCAAACGGCACACGTTCACGAGTTATCGTGGGATCTAACCATCGACGTTCTATCTTCCGCTCACGTACTAGATTTCCAGTTACACAAAGGTTGTCTGGAAGAACTCACTGCCAGCGATAAAACCGCCTTTGCCCACATTAGATTTAAGTAATTTACTGCAATTTTTTAGTGTGATTTTTATTTTGTGTGAGCAATTTAGAGTTATTAGTTTTATTCTACGGCCAAGTTTAAAAGAATACAATAACTGCCAATGAAGCGTATACACTACGAAGAAGGTTCATGTTGTCCAAAGGCCAACGTAAACCGTTACAGGTTTGTAATGAATTTTACAAGTAAAAAAGTATGTAATATGTTATTTGAAATATATGAACCTAGCAAACTCCAGTAAGGATGCCGTACGAAACAGAATAACACACAATTATTTTTTCATTAAAAAGAATGTCTTGTACTCAGGCGTCTCAGGTGATGTTGTTCGATGACACGCACAAGTGGCTGGTGCTGCTGGACGAGGAGGAGGCGAGGGGCAATGCCTCGGACGCCATCCACAGCCGCTTCCACCACCTCAACCTCAGCGTCGACGCTGACATTGCGGTGGCTAGCAGCAGCGATGGTACGTACAGACATGTTTATTTATGTACAATATTCGTGTAGGGACTCCTTGAACTCCAGTTTTATGAAGTTTGATTTGCTATTATAAACCAAGTTTTTCTGGTTAGTGGTTAGGGACTATCCATGAAATCCACGAAATCGCGCTCCTCTGCTCTTTTCGTCTTTGGTCGCTCGCTTTTAAAATAATTTTCCTATTTTTAATTTACAGACTCCACTTCAATTGCAATCAATTTGACTTAAAACTCCAATTTCACAACTATTTCCCGTTTTCAGGAATTCACTATGAATTATATGATGTTTTCAACTTCGGCAAAATTCAAGGAAATGATTTAGAAATTGCCGAGATGGGATGTTGGAGCGCCGCTCTTGGTAAGCTGTTGGTATTTCTGCTCGATTTATAAAAAACTAACTACATTAATGTAAAGTTGGATTTTTTTTAATTGTTTATATTTATCGTAGGGCTGGATATTTACTTGAAGGGCTACAAGTACGAGCTGCGCAGAGATTTCCACAACCTCACCTTCAGGGCAGTGACTGTGGTGCGTATCATTAGGAATTGTCTAAATATGTCCTGTAAGGGGGCACATTACACAAACTTGATAGATTCATCTACCTTAATGCAAATCTATGCAATCTGTAAAGCTGTCTGTGGCGTCCCCAGACGTGACCTACGCCGAAGCCTGCAACAATTATCAGAGCAAATCAACCTAGCGTTGAAACTATTTCACAAGAAAACTTACTGAGAAAGTTACTGAGCCGACAACGCCTGCAACAATAATCAGAGCAAGTCAACCTAACGTTGAAACTATTTCACAAGAAATTAGCAAAACAAAATATTTGGCAAAATACGAAGATATAACTAAGCCAGCTACCAATATACCCAACTCCAAGTGTCAAGTGCAACATCATACCCAAACAAAAGGAGCGCCCGTATCAGCCCGCCGTTATCGCGGTATCAGCGAGGCCGTTGCCGCCAGACAATAAGAGCGCAAAAGAAAAACACCTACAACATCTGAAAATAATTTAAAAACGCCTGCATGAGCATGGAATAACGATTAACTTAGAAAAATGCGAATTCCTCAAGACCGGACTCGATTTCTTAGGTTATCATATAAAGAGCCAAGGAATCACTCCAACTGATGAGAAAGCAATCGTATATTTCCCTTGACCGTGCTAAACCAGCATTTTTTGCAGATACTGACAATAGCTCAAATATTTTTAAAGCACGCAGCAAGAGAAAATATGACTTATCACGATCACGTAGACTACGTAAACAACCAGTCAGATTTGCTTGCGCCAGCATAATATGGCCTTAATTGTTATTTAGTATTTAATTTTAGAGTAAGAATGTTGAATTGTCATTTTTGTGTTTACATTATTTTTTTAGGGGGGAGTATCTGTGGTGTCCCCAGACGTGACCTGCAGAGATGAGTCTATCTGTCCAGTAAGCAAACGTGATAAAAATAAGATCATGAGATGATTAAATAATACTGTATTTCACACGTTCATATCTAGTATATAAGCACATTATTATAACAAATAAATTGTCACTCAACGTGTAACCGTGTCATAATTCACAAGCCTTTTCCTGGTCGTAATACTGTTCTTTGGATATGTTGAAGTTTGTTTGGTTATCTCAAGATTCTCGAACTCCATTTTTGAAGATTATAAACAAAAATTACGGTAGTAAAAAATTATGTTTCATTCATGCTCTATCAATAATCTCTGAATTCCAAAGTTATTTCAGATTAATTTACACTGAAAGATGGTCATTTTATTGTTTAATAGTTCCTCATAACACAGGTTTGACAGTTTTCTTTTGAATTAGGAAATATTCGATTTGGCGCTTACGTTTTTTTTTCCGCGATTGGCAGCCATTGCTACCTTCCTTACTCTCATGTTTACAATAGCAATTGTTTATCTACTTCTTACGTTTCGGAAAGTTTATGAATGAAAAAAATAATTATTGATATCCTAAGGTAGGCTCTTAATAACAGGACCAATAAAAATAAATAATTATGTAACTTGTGCAAAATTCAAATCGATTATATATTATTAACGAATTCCAATAATTATATTTTATTAATGAAGTCGTTATCAGCATGAATTTACAAAACATCGAAAACAAATGTACTCGCTGACTGCTTTAAACAACTTACAAATACTTTTCACAGCAATTATCATAATTATATTATTTATTTATGGTTATATTATATAATGAGAACCGATATCATTACTTAAACGTACCTAAAAGTAGGAAATTTATTTTGTCTGTGTAAAGTTTGTTGTGGATATCCGCAAAGAACTCCCCGAATCTATAAGTGTCAGAAGGCATGTTCCCAACAGCTGCTGCAGGGCTACTCCAGTTTCCCGGAGGAGGAGCTGGCGTCGCAGCGGTTTTCACGCGGCGTGCCGTTCCTCACCAAAATAGCCATGATGGTACTCGTCATGCTCAAGGAGCACCACAACTTTCAGTAAGTTGCTTCTCATTCTTAATTAAAGCTCATAGACATGGGTTGATATGTACAATTTATGTTTAATCTTCGATTTGTGTGTTGCAGGTATAACTACACATTCATATACCGGTGGATTGGCACTCCAGAAGCAAACAGTACTCCGGTACCTTATTTATATATTTTTTTCATTAAGTATTCCGTTCGATATTAGCATGGAGCATCTAATGCTACTCACGGCCATATGCCCATGAACATCATTAATTCATGCTATTGATTAATGGCTAATTGATAACCACCGGCTTAGGTTATATTATTGTTATAATTATTTACTAGCCTTTGTAGCCATATTAGATTGGTTATAATGGCGGTTCAAGTAGGAAGGGCATTGCAAATACTGTTATAAAAACGTCATAAGTCATCATCATTTAAATAAAACTCAAGGATTTTGTTACTTGTTATTTATAGCCACTGGTGATCAGTTTAAAAATAATCAATAAACAAATGAATAAACTCGGAAGAAGATATCTTATTTGTATTAGATAAAAACGCAGACGAGGTTGAAGCAAATATCGCAAGTTCCGACCTTTTGATAAACACAGAGGAATTACTACAACGTGTAGAGTAGACATTGGAAGTAAATATTTTGCTCCGGGATTTGTAGTCCATGGACAACAAACCTTCGGCGGCCTTCGCCGACCCGCTGACGCATTTCATGACACAACCAACGTAGAAGCGATCCCGGTGATTACCTTTATTTGATAGGTCATAGTCCTATTTAATTGTGTTTATTGCTTGAGTGAATTCTTTGAAAAACGTCACATAAAACAAATAAACCATTATTTCCGATGTATAATAATAATAATAACAATAAATGCTCAGACAATCGCACCAACTGTATGGCCCCAAAGTAAGCAGAGCTTGTGTTATGGATGACCATACAGCGAACTGGGGGGGAACTATAATGGGAATAATAATGATATACTTGTAAAATATATACTTGAAATTCAAATTAAATCATTCAGCTGCACTGATAACTGGACCATGGAATCTATTGGAGATGTCTGCTACTACCTTAGTTAAAATTGCTTGATGTAGGTACATATAAAAACTACAATGTTTTGTTAAGGTCGACATAAGATGAGCCAGCCTCCTTGGCTACGAAACCTTATAGACGATACACAAATTAAGAAAACAGACAAAAAACACACATAAAAAGTGTTTTAGAAATTAAGACTTAAAAACCACATTATATTATGTATAATTGGGTATTTGACATAATTTGAAAATTCACGTTTTTATCATTTATTTAGAAATGTTATGAAAAATAAAGTTTTCAATACGATATTAGAATTATATAAATAAGAAAATTTCAAAAAGGTAAAAGCTTTATATAAAATATGTTACATTTCTTAATATTATTACCTTACTGACATTCAATATGACCATTTTATTATATATTTAATTTAAACGCCCTTATACTTTTTAGTATGATTTACACGTGACGTCACAACTCGGTACCGTTTTGTATGGAGCGCTTCAGGGACTCACACAGCTCCTCAAACATACCGCTGTATCTAGAAAACTATTGATAACATACTGTTAATTCTGTAATATTCCTTTATTGTCGATAAATTATTTAAATATTTAATAAAAAAAGTTTAGTCAAATACCCAATTGGAACGGAACCTTTTCTGAGCCGCTAAGGGTAACTGGAAACGGGGTGGTGTTGTAGAGAATATTTATACGCCCTAAGACTTTTAAGTGCTTTAATTTCCAATTATGTATATGTACTTGTAATTTTCGTAACACATTTTGAAAGATTTGCTTTTAAAAGTTATTACTAACAGCCGCACTCAAAACTCATACATTACTTAAGGATCTCTCAATTACCTATAGATTTTGCTTAGCAAATCTAGACTTAGATGAAGTGTTGATAAAGTATAAATTCACTGAGCAAAATCTATACTTCAGAGCACTTTAGTAACTATTGAAAATGTACAAGTGCGACCGTAAGTTTTTTAATAATGATTCTATGATAGTTAAGAAACTCGTGTATGATAATAGGGAAATAAACAAATTGCATGGCTGATTGACATTATCTTCAAATTGAGTTAACTTGAATGCCATGTAGTTCATCAAAAATTGTTCGTCATATCTGTCATTACCGCGCCATCTTTATAAATGTGAGTTGTAAAAGCCACAAATTAAAAAGTAAGCCTAACCGCAATAATTATTTTGTAGTTAGTGAAAGCCAATAAGTGACTTTTTAAACTAAACTTAATGTGAAATCAATGGAATCAAGAACTTGAATACCCGACATGAGAGTGATCCTAAAAATTAATAAATCATAGCGAGTAAAAAAGATCAAAAGAGTCGACAGGATACTGTACAAAAAATACCTTTAACTTCATCTCCACTTTAGGGTATAACGCCCAGACGGCTGAGTAAGAACTAAAATTAAGTGTATTGAAGTGATCAGGGCCGTCGCTATACATCCAAGGTTTAAGAATACATTATTCACCAGGCGGTGTCGAACCAGCTGTACTGGCGGCACTACGACCTGGCGGCCACGGGCTCGCGCATCTTCCCCACCTGGCTGCAGTGGTTCGACCCCTGCATGCCCGCTCTGCATACCTTCCAGTAAGGATACTTCTTGTTTAATTTTTATATTTTAGTCTTGGATATAGTCAGTGTTGAAGTTTATTATCTATGTGTCTATTTGTATCGTAGCTTGTAAACGTATAAATAGATTTTTAGGGAACTTAACCACGCGTTCCCACCGATGGAAATGGGTGAGCAGGCCGCGGCCCACGGCCCGACAATCATTGTTGGAAAATCGTATACATTCTCATCGCTTAAGGAAAGTTGATATTGCGATGTAGAACACGCGTTGTGATTGAGTAGCGCGTCACCGCTACATCACTCCCCTCCAAGACCGACGGTCGTAAGTAGCGTTCCACTTTGGTTTCTGCGTAAGGTGAAGCTTGCCAGTATCTCAGCTGATGGTTCCAGTGAGTTGGAACCAGGTGCCGCGTAGTAGCCCACGGTGAGTCGGGACTAAGGCGGTGAATGTCCGACGATCCTCGGTGTGGGTTCGGGTCCCGTGGAGTGCGGAACAAGTTGCTCTAGTGAGTCGGAGACTGTCCCAGGATGCCGAGGTGCAGACTTCCCCAGTGGGTCGGGGCGGTGCAGTGCCGGTGCATAGTGGCTAGCGGCTGCGTCAGCCAGGAGAGAAGTGCTCTGCTTGTTGACTGACCGAAGGTGCAGCGCTGCGTGTCGACCAGGAGAGAGGTGCTCTGCTAGGGACCGGCCGAAAGTGCAGGTGCTGTGCCAAGTCGCAGGTGGAGGATGAGGGGTGGCGACCAGTCTTGCAAGGTTTTTCTAAGTAATACAAAAATATTTTTTTCTGCTACCTAGGCACGCATAAAAAATTTTAAGGTCAGAATTAACGCTTAATTACATCGAAAAAAATTACTCATCCATGCATGGTCAATTCTCTCTCCCCACCTGCCTTTTTTTTTTTTTGTTCCCCTCCGCGGGAAGAGCAGGAGGATAAAAATGCCCTGACGCATACTCTGGCGCGATTCCAGAGTTATTACTACCAGAACCATACCCACTAAAAACCCCCTGTCGGCTCGTGCATTTTTGCCACTCAGCCTTCATCTGAGCGACGGCCAATTGGAGAAAGAGGCCGCACTAGCGGGGCCCAGAAGGGGTCACCCGCTGGGATTACATAGCACTGAAGGTGCTCAAAGCACTGAAGGTGAATACATAGCACTGAAGGTGCTCAAAATGAAAATCAATTAATCAAGAAATAATAATAATTAAAAATTGCAAAGTAAAATTGAATAAATTCACATTTACGTTAGAATTAGAATTTACGTTAGAATTAGAATTTGCGGCCAGAAGGGCTTCGAGATCGGCTGACAGTCTGGTGGATGAGTACGCTTGCGCATTCCTAGGCCTAGCGACTTTGAACTTCGAATCTAAAACAGGAGTAGTATATGAGACTGAATCACGAACTAGAGGATTGGGATGGGTTTCGGAGCGTTTGAAGAACGCTTCAGAGAGTGTTTTGAGGTGTTGTTGTACTGTAGGCAGTTCAAGATCTCTATGCAAGTCCGCGTTACGCACGTACCACGGTGCGTTTGTGGCCCTGCGGCAAAAGAGGTTTTGAACTACCTGCAGTTTGTGCAGGAGGGAGGGTTTGGCGTGGGCAAAGATTGGCGAGGCATACGTCATGACGGGTCTAACGCAGACCTTGTAAAGTGTACGTTTGTTTCTGAAAGACATTTTACTTTTTCTACCTAACATGCTATTTAGGCGGCCTAAGTAGTGACGAGCGAGTTTCGAAACTCTTTCGACGTGTGGCTTGAAAGAAAGCGTCGGATCTAATGTGACGCCTAAGTATTTAGTACTGCGCTTCCAGGGGATGGGAATGCCTAACATTCGAACGTGGGGATCGCCAGCGGGACGACGGCATTTGTGGCCTTTGGTATAGAGTGCGGTGTCGTCGGCAAAGAGGGCGAGTTCGACGCCTTTCAGCGGGATGGGAATGTCGTTGGTGTACACGGTGTACAGCAGAGGGGCGAGGACTGAGCCTTGAGGGACTCCAGCCTTTATGGGACGAGGCGCAGAAAACGTGCCTTCGTGTTTAAATCGAAACGTACGGTCTTTGAGAAACGACGCTATTAACCTGACTAGGCGATCCGGTAAGCCTATCTTGTAGAGTTTATAAACGAGACCGCTGTGCCAGAATTTATCGAAAGCCTTGGCTACGTCAAAGAAAACCGCGACTGTTTTATAACGACGCGGATAGAAACCGTCAAGTATATACTCGACGATTCGGTGGACTTGCTGAGGGCAGGAGTGTTTAGCGCGAAAGCCGAACTGATGGGGAATAATGAGAGGATCGCCATCCGTTGGAAACAGATGGTTCCGCATTCGAGAGAGTATGACTCTCTCGAGAAGTTTAGACATTGCCTTGAGGAGGCTGATGTGTCTGTGATTAGCCGGGACGTTCAGAGGTTTGCCCGGCTTGGGAATGCCTATGACTGTCGCTTCTTTCCAAGCTTTTGGAAAGTAGCTATGGTCGAAGCAGGCATTGAAAATGATAGCTAACAAGGTAAGCATGTGGTGAGGTAGGTGCTTAAGTGCGTGGTTGGAAATTCCATCCGCACCCGGAGCCTTTTCGGACTTTTGATTTCTAATGAGAAGCAAGATTTCGTCATTAGAGACTGTGACAGGGTCCCCACCCGCCAAGGACAGAGCTATATTTATATTTTACTACATTCCTGTTTACTTTACAAGCCCTAGGATCTTAAAAAAGCTTGAAATGCCTAGAAACACAACCATTTTTATTATGGAATAATCTTCTTGACAAAATTATTACGCAAACTCACTCACGGACAACGCACAGCCTTAACCAGCAGACCTAGTAAATTGAAACTTTGCATGAAGGCTCATTTTTTAGTGTAGGAGAGCATACAGAAATTTTTTTTAATTCACCCTCTGAAGGAAGGGTATAGTAAACTAAGTGAATCTTATATCAATATTAACTAAACTTTAGAAAATAACTTAACCAGGTTTTGTTTTTAATCTAGTGGTCTTATAATAAGTTTTGTTTCTTTAGTAGGTATTTATTTCAGAGATATTTCTATTCATAGAAAATATAAGATAAAAGAGAATTTCAAAAAATTCCATCCTATTTCGCAGTTCTCAGAATGTTTCATTAATAAATTTAATTATTGCAAAAAAAGGAATAACGAGACAAGGAAAACTAATTAATTTGGCAATAAAACAAATAGAAAAAATACAGTTTAAAAAGTTACAGCGGCTGAGTCACCGCACAAGCGATGCTTTTTAATTAAAATTGTTTTTACTTTCCACAAAATCCTGCTGAATGTGAATAAAGCTTTATCATAATAATCATTATCTTTTACAGTAATAAGTTCATTATTTAGTCTGTTTGGAGATCAATCATTGACCCTTATTAATGTTTCTAAAACCAATCACAAGCGTTAAAGTAATAAAATATAGTTTTTGTAAAATAAAGCTAAAAATATATATTTCTTTCGGGTTAAAATCCTGGGCGAGACTAATATTTGTGTTATTGTATCGAGTAGTAGACAATTTCTATTATTTCCTTGTCTTTATTCTGAGCTCGCCTCAACTCGGCCTGTCGTCCTCCGTCTCACAGGCTTTGCTTACCACAGGGACATTCACTTAGCTAATTGTCTGAAAAGAAACGATACATTAAAACCCTCTTCATATCCCTTTTTTTTTTTTTTTTGTTCCCCTCCGCGGGAAGGGCAGGAGGATAAAAATGCCCTGACGCATACTCTGGCGCGATTCCAAAGTTATGTGGGACTCGTACCGACGCCTACCAGGACCATACCCACTAAAAAAACCCCCTGTCGGCTCGTGCATTTTTGCCACTCAGCCTTCATCTGAGCGACGGCCAATTGGAGAAAGAGGCCGCGCTAGCGGGGCCCAGAAGGGGTCACCCGCTGGGATTACATAGCACTGAAGGTGCTCAAAGCACTGAAGGTGAATACGTAGCACTGAAGGTGCTCAAAATGAAATCAAAAATTAAAACAAAAATTAAAAAATTGCAAAATAAAATTGAATTAACTCGCATTTACGTTAGAATTAGGATTTACGTTAGGATTAGAATTTACGTTAGAATTAGAATTTGCGGCCAGAAGGGCCTCGAGATCGCGTGACAGTCTGGTGGATGAGTACGCTTGCGCATTTCTAGGCCTAGCGACTTTGAACTTCGAGTCTAACACAGGAGTAGTATATGAGACAGAATCACGAACTAGAGGATTGGGATGGGTTTCGGAGCGTTTGAAGAACGCTTCAGAGAGTGTTTTGAGATATTGTTGTACTGTAGGCAGTTCAAGATCTCTATGCAAGTCCGCGTTACGCACGTACCACGGTGCGTTTGTGGCCCGGCGGCAAAAGAGGTTTTGAACTACCTGCAGTTTGTGCAGGAGGTAGGGTTTGGCGTGGGCAAAGATTGGCGAGGCATACGTCATGACGGGTCTAACGCAGACCTTGTAAAGTGTACGTTTGTTTCTGAAGGACATTTTACTTTTTCTACCTAACATGCTATTTAGGCGGACTAAATAGTGACGAGCGAGTTTCGAAACTCTTTCGACGTGTGGCTTGAAAGAAAGCGTCGGATCTAATGTGACGCCTAAGTATTTAGTACTGCGCTTCCAGGGGATGGGAATGCCTAACATTCGAACGTGGGGATCGCCATCGGGACGACGGCGTTTGTGGTCGAAGCGCATCGCAGAACTCTTTTCAGGGTTCACATCGATGCGCCATTCTTGAAACCATGCACCAAGGGCGTTTTCGGCCCTTTGGAGTCTGGTTACAAGGTGCCGAACACTGTGGCCCCTGGTATAGAGTGCGGTGTCGTCAGCAAAGAGGGCGAGTTCGACGCCTTTCGGCGGGATGGGAATGTCGTTGGTGTACACGGTGTACAGCAGAGGGGCGAGGACTGAGCCTTGAGGGACTCCAGCCTTTATGGGACGAGGTGCAGAAAGCGTGCCTTCGTGTTTAAATCGAAACGTACGGTCTTTGAGAAACGACGCTATTAACCTGACTAGGCGATCCGGTAAGCCTATCTTGTAGAGTTTATAAACGAGACCGCTGTGCCAGACTTTATCGAAAGCCTTGGCTACGTCAAAGAAAACCGCGACTGTTTTATAACGACGCGGATAGAAACCGTCAAGTATATACTCGACGATTCGGTGGACTTGCTGAGGGCAGGAGTGTTTAGCGCGAAAGCCGAACTGATGGGGAATAATGAGAGGATCGCCATCCGTTGGAAACAGATGGTTCCGCATTCGAGAGAGTATGACTCTCTCGAGAATCTTAGACATTGCCTTGAGGAGGCTGATGGGTCTGTGATTAGCCGGGACATTCAGAGGTTTGCCCGGCTTGGGAATGCCTATGACTGTCGCTTCTTTCCAAGCTTTTGGAAAGTAGCTATGGTCGAAGCAGGCATTGAAAATGATAGCTAACAAGGTAAGCATCTGTTGAGGTAGGTGCTTAAGTGCGTGGTTGGAAATTCCATCCGCACCCGGAGCCTTTTTGGACTTTTGATTTCTAATGAGAAGCAAGATTTCGTCATTAGAGACTGTGACAGGGTCGGCGGTGATGGGGAGAGAGTCTCTGCGAAGGACTTCGTCCTCCACCGCCTGGATGTGTGAGGGATAAGCAGGTTGCGTGCTGGGCGAGCATTGTGCGGCAATGCTGTCGGCGAAGCATTCGGCTTTCTCTTCGACTTCGAAGGCAGTAGTGCCATCGGGACGAGTGAGAGGAGGAACGTGAGAGACGGTGTCTACGCGTAAGGCTCGGGCCATGCTATAGTACGCTTGGTGGGACGGAGAGATATTCGCCATGAGATCGTTCATCTGAGCGTCTCGGAGTTCCGCGAGGCAAGACCTAACTTTACGTTGAAGCTGATTCGCAGCTGTTCTATAGGCGGGCGTGGGATATTTCTTGGCTCTCCGGAGAGCCGCGTTTTTAGCTTTAATAAGATTGCTAACGGCTAAGGGAAGCGTGGGTTTGCCTTGCTTAGCAACCTTTTCGTTGTCACTGATGGCTGAGTTGATAGCATCAGTGAGAGAATTTACTAATGAATCGATTTTATCCGGGCTATCTAATTGTTCGGGAGAGATCGCGAGTGGAGAGTTCGGAGCCTCTAAGGCTGAAACTAACGTATTTTTAAAACCTTTCCAGTTGGTAAAGGTCTTAGGAGATGAGGCGTTATCGTTCGGCGGTCCTAGCACGAGGGAAACGGGGCGATGGTCGGAGCCTAGGTCATCGAGCGGTTCGATAGACCTTAGATCAAGATTGATTCGCTTGATAATTGCAAAGTCGAGGATGTCAGGAGAGTAGGACGGGTTGTTGGGATAGTGAGTGGGAGTGATGGGGGATATGACGTCTAGGTCAAGGGAGTTAGTGATGTCGAGGAGAGCGATACCGCTGGTGTTAGTCGATAGGCACGTCCAGTCAGTATGTTTGGAGTTAAAGTCTCCGAACATAATGACTGAATGGCCGAGGGCGAGAATGGCCTCAAAGTCGCTGCGGATTGGTCTGGTACCACTAGGTATGTAGATTGAAGCTATGATGATGGTCGGATGACCAGTCATAGCCAATCTACACACAGTGGCTTCCATGTTGAGGAGAGGAGGAGTAGGGAGAGGACAGCAGTGGAAGCCTCTTTTGTAATATATAGCGGTGCCGCCGAAACCGTCGGAGTTGGGCCTATCGTTACGAATAAACGCGTACTTAGGTATAGCGAATCCCCTGGAGCGGTTTGGAGTAAGCCATGTCTCCTGGAGAAGGAATAAGTCAGGTTCTTTGTTCTGAAGGAACAGTTTAATCTCGGGAAGGTTGGTGTTAAGGCTACGAGCGTTAAAAGATACTAGGGATAAGCCCTTGGGTTTAATACGACTGGACGCGGGATTCGCGGGTCTAGACATTATAATTTATTATTTACGAATTTATAAATTATAAAAGAATTTACAACGAACTTAGGAGCGAGTGATGCTCGGCTAAAGCAAATAAACGCTCTTGAGGAGAGCGGGCGGCTCGCAGTTTGCGTGCGAGCACGGAAATTTCGTTAATATCGACGTTTTGAATAACGTCGAACACGGTCTTCATGTCCTCAGCCAACGACGACTGAGGTGCGGATGTCGGAGAAGGACGCGGCCCTACGGAAGCTACGGGAGCTGGGATGGGTCGGGAAGGTGCAGGCGGAACGGCCGGACGCTGCCTCCAAGACAGAGCCGGAGTAGGCGCCGGCTGAGCGGGCTTTGCTTCCGGGGGACCCCGGTTGCGCAGCGGCGGGAAGTTAGCGTGAGTGAGCGGCGGCGCCGGTTTAGGCGCGACCCTCTTGGTGGTGGAGCGCGGAGCGCGCGGGCAGCCCCTGTAGTTAGCTGTGTGGCCGGACTGGCCGCACAGCACACAGGCAGGGGGGGAAGTGGATTCGGGAGTGCGAGTGCACTCCTTAGTGAAGTGAGGATCCAGGCACTTTACGCACCTGGGGGGAGCTGAACAGTTAGCCGCTGCGTGGCCATAGAGCTGGCAGCGGTGGCACTGCCCAGGGTGACCACGGGGGTTGGGACGCTCGATGGAGATATTTAAGAGTCCGCAAATTGTGCGAGCCTCTCTAAAGATCTCCCTCGAGTTGGGAGTATTTGAAAGGATTACTAAAGCTAAACTTTTCATATCCCCAGAACGCGCATCTTTTACCGCATCCCGGACAAGGGCGTGGGGCAGTACGAGAACCGGTTCCTGACGCCTCTGTCGGCTGGCGTGTGGCGCGCGGTGGTGGCGGCGGGCGTGGCGTGCGCGGTGGCGGTGGCGGCGGCTGCAGCTCGCGAACGCCGGCCCCGCCCTGCGCAGTACGCGGTCTTCAGCGTCGCTGCTGCCGCTTGCCAGCAAGGTTGCCATTGCTCTTTTAAAACGTTCATAGCATAGGATTACACGATGATAAGGTTGACCAGTCCACGGTTAACGGTTGTATACCTTCATGTATAAGGAACCAGTAAAATTTTAACTCTCACACACCTACACACTAACCTACCTTTCCCACACACACAAAACACACTGTAACGACCACCCCCCACTTCAACATCATGTAATGTAATATAAGGGAATGTCATAAATAACTGTCAAGACAGACCTCATCTGCGTCCGGACCCGTTCGGACGTGTTTGACGGTCGCTCCCGGCTGCCGAGTCACGATTGTTGTCTCACGACTTCTCTCGTAGCAATACTCAAACGCCACTCTCAGATCCGTTCTGCGTCCGGCCCCGCTCGGACGTGTTCGCGGTCGCCCAGCCGTTGAGTCACGATTGTCGTCTCACGACGTCAACTCGTAGCAACACTCATACGCTGTTAGCCTCTGTAGGGCTTACTCTGCGGTCGGTTTCGATCGGCTGCAAGTAAGTCGGTCTCTTGCACAGCAACAACAGAGCTGAGCTTACCGCGGTCGATTAAATTCGATAGTGGTTCGCGAAGCTCGGGCTGTTTTTCTGGCTGCGTACCTGACGCTTGGCGCTTGCTACGTAGTCAGAGACTCGCTCTGCGGCCGGCCCCAGGCCGGTCGTAACGTAGTCAATCCCGCACTCTGTGCACCCCTCGAAGCAAAAACCTCACTTCGGTGAGTGCAGCAACAACAGGGTCGAGCTTACCGCGGTCGATTAAATTCGATAGTGGTTTGCAAGACTCGGGCTGTCTTTCTGGCTGCGTACTCGACGCTTGGCGCCTGTACGTAGTCAGAGACTCGCTCTGCGGCCGGCTCCGGCCGGTCGTAACGTAGTCAATCCCGCACTTTTAGTGCAACCCAACTCCGTCAGGTCTACGGCCGGTTTTTGTTGTCAATTTATTGACGACACACTCCGTAGTAGACTCGCGTTTGATCAGGTGGATACATAACGGTGACAACTAAGCCTGATAGCGTTGCCCCGGTGCGCTTCCAAGGCCCTTCAGGCCAAGGAGAAACCGGCAGACCCGATCCCATTGCACTTGGGCCTTTCCCAGGGTGACGGTACAGTGCTGTCCGAGCTAGGGGCACCACTTCGCGTCGTCCCCAGCCCCCCTACCGCGGGTAGGGAGGTTTAGGCGCTAGGTTTGCTAGGGAACCTAGGCATTCTTATATATTTATATATTTTATATATCGTAGGACCAAGCCCTCCCAATGGACCAGCAAAGCTTGGTAAACTTTGCTAGGTCGTTCGCCCAGGCGCTCGTTGCGTCCGGCATCAGCATATCGGATGACATTCTAACGCAGGCCTTACAGGCAACTATCGCGTCCCCGGCCCCTCAGGCCTCAACCCCGGCCCCTCAGGCCTCCAACGTCGAGACCCCTCAGGTCTTAAGCTCTCCCGCGTCTCCCGCCTCGTCCGAGATGGACTGCGAATCGGTCGCATCCTCTCACGCGTCGCGTCGTAAGCGTACCGCTCCCGGGAGCGACTCCGAACCCGCGTCTGATACGTCGTCAGATGCCGTCACCTTAACCGGCTCTCCTGAGCCCGCGTTTCAACTCGTCGCCAAGCGCTCCAAGAAGCGCTCTAAGAAAGCTTCGGTATCTTCAATACCCGAGCCCTCCCCGGTGTCTTCAACACCAGCCCCCGCGCCGTTAAAATCGCTCGTAGTAACCGCGTCTCCGTCGGTCACATCGAAGCCAGCGACGCGCTGCGCTCCCGTCCCGCCGAAGCCTCAGCTCCCTCCGCCCGTATTCCTGCGTGAAAAAGCGCGCTGGACCGCGGTTTCCAACTTGTGCAAAGTGCACAAAATTAATTACTTGAAAGCCGCCAACGCTGGCGATACAATCAAAATCCAATTAGCGACCGTCGTCGACTTCCGCGAGTTTACCAGGTTACTCGGATTAAACCAAATCGCATATCACACCTACGCCCTCCCGGAGGAGCGTAAGATCCGCGCAGTATTACGGGGCGTCCCGTTCGAACTCAGCAACGAAGACATTCTCGATGACCTTAAGTCTCAGGGTTTCCCGGTCACAGCAGTGCACAAGATGCACTCCAACCGCGGTAGGCGTTTTCCGTTAGCGCTAGTAATCCTGTCCAATACCCCTGACTCGAAGGAGATTTTCAAAGAGGCTCGCACAATCTGCGGACTCTCGAACATCTCCGTCGAGCGTCCCAACCCCCGTGGTCACCCTGGGCAGTGCCACCGCTGCCAGCTCTATGGCCACGCAGCGGCTAACTGTTCAGCTCCCCCCAGGTGCGTAAAGTGCCTGAATCCTCACTTCACCAAGGAGTGCACTCGCACTCCCGAATCCACTTCCCCCCCTGCCTGTGTGCTGTGCGGCCAGTCCGGCCACACAGCTAACTACAGGGGTTGCCCGCGCGCTCCGCGCTCCACCACCAAGAGGGTAGCACCTAAACCGGCGCCGCCACTCACTCCTGCCAACTTCCCGCCGCTGCGCAACCGGGGTCCCCCGGAAGCAAAGCCCGTTCAGCCGACGCCTACTCCGGCTCTGTCTTGGAGGCAGCGTCCGGCCGTCCCGCCTGCACCTTCCCGACCCATCCCAGCTCCCGTAGCTCCCGTAGGGCCGCGTCCCGCGTTGTCATCTTCCCCTCAGTCGTCGTTGGCTGAGGACATGAAGACCGTGTTCGACGTCATCCAAAACGTCGACATTAACGAAATCTCCGTACTCGCACGCAAACTGCGAGCCGCCCGCTCTCCTCAAGAGCGGCTATTCGCGTTAGCAGAGCATCACTCGCTCCTAAGTTCGTTGTAAATTCTTTTATTTTTGTAAACTTTAAATAAATAAATTTTAATGTCTAGACCCGCGAATCTCGCGTCCAGTCGTATTAAACCTAAGGGCTTATCCCTAGTATCTTTTAACGCTCGTAGCCTTAGCTCTAACCTTCCCGAGATTAAACTGTTCCTTCAGAACAACGACCCAGATCTTTTTCTTCTCCAGGAGACATGGCTCACACCTAATCGCTCCAGGGGATTCGCGATTCCCAAGTACGCGTTTACACGTAACGATAGGCCTAACTGCGACGGTTTCGGCGGCACTGCTATCTACTACAAAAGAGGATTCCATTGCTGTCCCCTCCCTACCCCTCCTCTCCTTAACATGGAAGCCACCGTGTGTAGATTGGCTATGACTGGTCATCCGACCATCATCATAGCCTCAGTCTACATACCTTGTGGCACCAAACCTATCCGCAGCGACTTTGAGACCATTCTCGCCCTCGGCCGTTCAGTCATTATGTTCGGAGACTTTAACTCCAAACATACTGACTGGACGTGCCTATCAACCAACCAAAGCGGTATAGCTCTCCTCGACATCACCAACTTACTCGACTTAGACGTCGTCTCCCCTATCACTCCCACTCACTATCCCGACAATCCGAACCACTCTCCGGACATCCTCGACTTTGCAATCGTCAAGCATATCAACCTCGACCTCAGGTCTATCGAACCGCTCGATGACCTAGGTTCTGACCACCGCCCCGTCTCCCTCGTGCTAGGACCGCCTAACGTTAACGTCACTTCTCCTAAGACCTTTACCGACTGGAAAGGTTTTAAAAACACGATAGTTTCTGCCTTAGAGGCCCCAAACTCTCCGCTCGCGATCTCGCCCGATCAATTAGATAGCCCGGATAAAATAGACTCGTTAGTAAATTCTCTCACTGATGCTATCAACTCAGCCATCAGTGTAAACGAAAAGGTTGCTAAGAAAGGCAAACCCACGCTTCCCTTAGCCATTAGCAATCTTATTAAAGCTAAGAACGCGGCTCTCCGGAGAGCCAAGAAATATCCCACGCCCGCCTATAGAACAGCTGCGAATCAGCTGCAACGTAAAGTTAGATCTCGCCTCGCGGAACTCCGAGACGCCCAGATGAACGATCTCATGGCGAATATCTCCCCGTCCCACCAAGCGTATTATCGAATGGCCCGAGCCCTACGCGTAGACGCCGCCTCTCACGTCCCTCCTCTCACTCGTCCCGATGGCTCTATCGCCTTCGAAGACGAAGAGAAAGCCGAATGCTTCGCTGACAGCACGCAACCCGCGAATCCCAATCACATCAAAGCGGTGGAGGCCGAAGTCCTCCGTAGAAACTCTCTCCCCATCACCGACGACCCCGTCACAGTCTCTAATGATGAAATCTCGCTTCACATCAAAAGTCAAAAGTCCAGAAAGGCTCCGGGTGCGGATGGTATTTCCAACCACGCACTTAAGCACCTGCCTCAACAGGTGCTTACCTTGTTAGCTATCATTTTCAATGCCTGCTTCGACCTTAGCTACTTTCCAAAAGCTTGGAAAGAAGCGACAGTCATAGGCATACCCAAGCCGGGTAAACCTCTTAATGTCCCGGCTAATCACAGACCCATCAGCCTCCTCAAGGCAATGTCTAAACTTCTCGAGAGAGTCATACTCTCTCGAATGCGGAACCATCTGTTTCCAACGGACGGCGATCCTCTCATAATTCCCCACCAGTTCGGCTTTCGCGCTAAGCACTCCTGCCCTCAGCAAGTCCATCGAATCGTCGAGTACATACTCGACGGCTTCTATCCGAAACGAAAGAAAACGATCGCAGTTTTCTTTGACGTAGCCAAGGCTTTCGACAAAGTCTGGCACAGCGGTCTCGTTTATAAACTCTATAAAATAGGCTTACCGGCTCGCCTAGTTAGGATAATCGCGTCGTTTCTCAAAGACCGCACGTTTCGTTTCAAACATGAAGGCACGCTCTCCGCGCCTCGTCCCATAAAGGCTGGAGTCCCTCAAGGCTCAGTCCTCGCCCCTCTTTTGTATACCGTATACACTAACGACATTCCCATCCCAGCTAAAATCGTCGAACTCGCTCTCTTTGCCGACGACACTGCCCTTTACACCAAAGGCCGCAGAGCCTCGGGTCTCGTCACCAGACTTCAAAAGGCTATTAACACCCTCGGTGCTTGGTTTAAAAAATGGCGTATCGATGTGAACCCAGAGAAAAGCTCTGCGGTTTACTTCGACTACAGACGCAGTCGTATCCCCAACAATCTCCAATTGAGAATGCAAGGCACTCCCATCCCCTGGAAGCGCAGTACCAAATATTTAGGCGTCATATTAGACCAGACGCTTTCATTCAATCCTCACGTCGATAGAGATAGAACGAAACTCGCACGTTTTTACCTAGGCCGGCTTTACAGTATGTTAGGTAGAAAAAGTAAAATGTCCTTCAGAAACAAACGTACGCTTTATAAGGTCTGCGTTAGACCAGTCATGTCATATGCTTCGCCAGTCTTTGCTCACGCCAAACCCTCCGTCCTGCACAAACTGCAGGTAGTTCAAAACCTCTTCTGCCGCAGGGCCACAAACGCACCTTGGTACGTGCGCAACGCGGACCTGCACAGAGATCTTGAACTGCCTACAGTACAACAGTATCTTAAAACACTCTCAGAATCGTTCTTCAAACGCGCCGAATCCCATCCCAATCCTCTTGTTCGAAAATCAGTCTCATATACTGCTCCTGTCCTAGATTCGGCTTACAAAATCGCTCGACCGAGAAACGTGCACACAAGCGAACCTTCGAAGATAACCGTAGATCTCGAGGCCCTTCAGGCCGCAAATTCTAATTCTAACGTAAATTCTAATTCTAATTAATGCAAATTTAATTTTTCAATTTTTAATGTTTTCATTATTTACTTTTCATTTTTAATGTTTTATTTTACTTTTAATTTTTGAGCACCTTCAGTGCTATGTAAATCCCAGCGGGTGACCCCTTAAGGGCCCCGCTAGCGCGGCCTCTTTCTCCAATTGGCCGTCGCTCCGATGAAGGCTGAGTGGCAAAAATGCACGAGCCGACAGGGGGTTTTTAGTGGGTATGGTTCTGGTAGGCGTCGGGACGAGTCCCACATAACTTCGGAATCGCGCCGGAGTATGCGTCAGAGCATTTTTATCCTCCTGCCCTTCCCGCGGAGGGGAACAAAAAAAAAAAAAAAAAATAACTGTCAAACTTTATTCTTATACCTTTTATCCAAAATATATATAAAACCTTCAGTCAATAGAATGAACAATTATAATTGGCACGATATAAAATATTATCAATAAAAATACAATATTTATTTGGCGTGATCGTCTAAGGTTGGGTAGGACTCTTCGTTGTGTTGCATAGTAACCAAGTTCTTTTCCGAGGTATGTGACAAGGATAAGAAACAAAGAATGTACCTAAGATTGAAAGTAAATGCTATTGTAATAAAAATATATAATAAATATAATATAATAAGTACATATAATATAATATATAATAAAAGATATATAAGGTAATAAAGGACTGTTTGAATAGGTTTGATGAATTAAAATATATTGGGGATTTATAAAAAATGGGGTGTGAGTAGGGCCCCTAACCTCGCCCTATTCATGTGAGAGACATCCTTTCATTTTTTGATTTTCTCTCTCCAGGATTCACCAATCCAACACCCGAGTGTTAGTTATGAATAATAATGACGAAATAACAATACTTTTTAAAAATATAGGTTTATAAAGATTAGTAGAAGATGGCATATGGTGAGATTGTGAGAATAAATAAAACTAACAAAACTTCCACAATCCTGAATAAAGTTAATTATCTCACAAAACACAAATTTTGCAGATACTTTAATTTGAACTGAGTAGTGTGGTCTCCAAGTTGGATCATTTTGCACAGATCTCATTAATTACACAGAAGGGTAATTGATATATCCATTTCATGTTAATTGTTATTTATTCAGCCAAGAATTTCTAAATCCACCTTTCTAGCTGACTCTGATGAGCTGGAACTCGTCCTTGTCACAACAACAAATAGTCAGATCAATGAAAATGGTTACAAGAAACTTCATGACTGCGTGGTTGTGAGCCAATTGACATAAAGATAAAGAAAGAAAATAAAGAGATAGATATTCTAACTTATCACCTCTGCAAACTTCACCAAGTTGGAGATTATCACGCTCAGTATACAAATGTATGTTAAATAAATTATTTTGATTCAATCAAATAACCTTTTAGAATATCTCACCATTGCGATCCATAAATACATAATATTTAGGCAAATATAAAGCACATCACAAATGACAGCATTTTTAGTGTGTATGTATTGTGTTCTGTGTGTGTGTGGTTAATTACTTTTAATATAAATAAAATCAAAATATGAAATGTAAGTATATATATATAAATATATAAAGAATAAAATACACAAAAATTTTGATAAATAAATCAAGACCAAATTTAAATAAATATAATCTAAAAGTTAATCTCCCTATTTAAATTAAATAAACACTCACTAAAACAAGATTCACCACCAAACTCAATAATCTAAACTAATATGTAAATAATTTTAGATAAATTCAAAAATTAAACTTTTATCTTCGAATTGGCAGAACTTTCCTAAAATCTAAATTCCCTATTAATGTATCCTACAATATAAATAAAATAAACACTCACCCAAAAACAGGACCCACCTTCAAACACAACACTGTATTCTACTTTAAATTAAAACTTTGACTATGTACAAACCGGCAGAACTTTTGGGTTACTTTCCCTTCCCGACAAATCAAAAGATCGAATGTTCCCGAACCCGAAGCTGAAAATCCAGTGTCCAGTTCTGCGGCCTACTGCCCCATTTATACCCAAACGAGAAAAGAAAGAATTTATCTCACGGTGCACCACACGAACACAACGCACTTGCGACTATCTACCCTATTACTAGCATTAAGTTTCAAATGATATCTCGAAGCAAAGTATAATAAACTGTTATAAAAGAATGTACCTTTGTGTTATAATCAATGTGTAGATGCGAAAGCATCCCTTACTTATTTTTCTTATAAATAATTACTACTAAAAGGATCGTATTTAACAAAGGGAGAGAAACTTTACAGAATAAACATACATATATAAACACAAAAACAACCAAGACCCAAGAACAAACATGTGCGCCCACCACACAAATGCATGCCCCGGCAAGGACTCGAACCCGGGACCCCCGGCGCAAGAGGCAAGGACACCCACCACTACACCACTCGTTCGTCGTAATTTTAATCAATAAAATGTGTTAACGCCAACTAACTGCTAACCACATAGGTGTCCACCTAACGTTATTCATAGACATTGTTTGGGTGCTACAACTTTGCTATCTTTATTTTATAGGCGTATGATTCATTCAATTATTTGAATTGTATACCTACCTACTTATTCTATCTCTGGTCCTCATTTAAACCACATCATTGTGAAACAATATTGTTTTATGATTAAAATCAAGTCTGCAAGAAGTTGAGTTTCATTTAGAGGCTCCATAGTCCCGTAAAGCAACAAATTATATTAAGATCGCTTCCTTTTCGTTAACTAATTTTTACTTCTTTTATACATCTACAATTACGACTATCATTATGCACAAGTACGTATTATGTCAAAAGGTATTTTATAGTACCTTTATAAATGGGGATATAATATATTGAGATTATATCCCCATTTTATATACAAAGTTCGAGTTTGTTCCGTCACAACACACACACGTATATATATGTAGCACTTATTTTCAACTCTTCATATTTAAACACAAGGCTGCTAAATAAATAAAGGATTTTTCTACAACCATTACAAAATATAACTTTAATATTGAACTTAATCATTTATTATTCTCAACATACATAATTATCAATTTAATATTCAAAAGTAAACGAAACCATGCAAAATAATTATTTATTTATTATGTGTTTATAAAAGATAATATAACTTCATAAGACTCATAATCTTAGAACTTGGACCACACGTCATTTTAAATATACTTTGAACCGACGTGTGGTGCAATTGATCGAATATTGTTTCAAAACTGATATTTGTATTAGACGTGATGTATTTCAATCCACGCCGCATTATTTCTTTATTTTCGGGGATTTTAGTTTTGAGCCTGTAGATTGTTATCTTGATTTTAAGCCCTTGATTTAAATAGTTACATAGAAGGTATTTTTAGCGTCAATCACGTTTTTAGTTTTAAAATACATATCTAATTTAGTCTTGTGGAATATATTTGTTAGAAATTATTTACAGAAATGCACAAATATATGTATTTTACCTTTCTCATTTTGATAAATAGTCACCTTGGAAATCTTTCATTTATTAAATTTGGGGGCGAGGTCCTGGTGTACCGTAATACAGGATTTATACTTCTTCGTACACCAGCTCCTCACATATACTAGACTGTACTAAAAAATAAAAAGCCATGTATGTATTGATTATGAATTGATTTATTGTAATATAATAAGTATGTGTTTTGTGAGGAGAAATAAATAAACTTATTATTATTATGATATCGTTATCTAATCTTCTTGATAATGTAAAATAATTAAGATGCCTGTTGTGATTAGTCAACTGAAGAGCGTCGCATACAAATATGTGACCCACCCGATAGTGCAGCACGTGCATGGACACAGTGGCGGATTTACATATTTGTCGCCAGTAGGCCATTCAAATTTTGCCGCTCCTGCTGATTTTTTGTTCCCCTACTGGCTACTTTCAGTATTTTTTCATAAACGGACGTTGGAGTAATCAATTTACTGTACAAATTTGTTAAATTGTAATAAATAAATTCTCGACTCATTTCCTCCGTGTATATAATAATGCTTTTTTTTTCATTTCAAACAGACAAAAACAATTTTTTGGGTTAAATTTGCCGCCCCCTATAATCTGCCGCCCTAGGCTCCAGCCTAGTCAACCTGTTGGTAAATCCGCCACTGCATGAACATTCGTATGTAGGAATGAAGGTGCTTAAAGTAAGAAGGACTGGAGGGACCCACAACATTAATGGCGCCACGACAGTATAAATGCGCCGTGACAATGGTGCTGCAACGAATTGTGTCACATTGCTAGAGATCTCTCGTTTGTTTAAGTTTCATTGTTGTCTATAAATACTATTGTTGTACGAGCAGCAGCACCCCGCGCTGCTGCCGCGTAGCGATCATGTGGTCGAGTCAATAATTAAACATTATCATCGCGTTAACTGTCATACAGGCCCTCTTACATTAATGTCCATACTTTGTCAAAGATATTGGATCTTATCCCGTAGGAATATAGTACGCCGCATTATACATAATTGCAATTATTGTTTCAAAGTCGCACCTAAACTAACATTCCCGCCTATGGCTGACTTGCCGGCCTGCAGAGTGAACGAAGCCAAGGCCTTCACTCAACAGCCGTAGATTACGCAGGTCCTATCAATATTTTACCTTATAGAAAAAGATGTGTACGTTCTATTAAATCGTATTTGTGTATTTTCGTTTGTTTAGTAACCCGTGCAGTTCACGTCGAGTTAGTGACTGATTTAAGTTCTAGCACTTTTATTTTTTTTTTTTGCTGCCGAGGCACCCTCGCGGGAGGGAGGTGGAAGATGCGTCATGCATACCCGCCCGCAGGTAAATTCCTCTGCGGGGGGGTTATGTGGGACTCACCAGAATGGACAAACCGTTAGCCTTCATCGGAAGCGACACCCGTCGGGAAGTTGGGCGCGCTGGCGGAGACCCGCTAGCGGGTCTTCCGCCTGTAGTGAAAGTTGCACTGAAGGTGCTCAAAGGGACATGAGTTGGTGGCCGTTCTGAGCAGCCTCCGGTGAAGCCGGGGCTGGGCAGAGGTCGACCGAAGCATGATTTAGGGATCAATTCATTTAAATGAACCTACAATGAATTGAGAAGGGAACTATGCTCCGCCAGAGCTAGCAAACGCTCTGTCGGAGTACGTGAAGCCCTAAGTTTACGGGCTAAGACTGCGATTTCACTAACATCGACATTTTTTATAGCGTCGCAGACGATACGCATATCGTCTGCTACGGAGGATTGGGGAGTGGGTTTGTATGGGCGAGGAGCCGGGATGGGATTCGATGCGGGGCGCTGCCTCCAGTTTTCTGGGGCAGGCCTGGACTGTGCAGGCTTAGCAGCCGGAGGAACCCGGCTACGCAGCGGCGGAAAGTTTTCTTGGGAAAGGCGCGGAGCCGGTTTGGGTGCCGCCCTATTGGAATTGGAGCGCATACAACGGGGTGCACGAGGGCAGCCCCTGTAATTTGCGGTGTGGCCGGACTGGCCACAAAGCACGCAATCGGGAGGAGAGGGAGTTTCAGGAGTGCGATTGCACTCCTTAGTGAAGTGAGGGACCAGGCACTTGACGCACCTGGGCGGTGCGCGGCAGTTGGCCGCCGCGTGCCCGTACAACTGGCACCGGTGGCACTGGCCGGGATGACCGCGGCGATGAGGCGCCTCGATTGAGATCCCAGAGAGGCCGCAAATAGAGCTAACCCCTTTCAGGATCTCTCTGGACTTGGGGACGTTGGCGAGAATCACCAAAGCGAGAGGGTGTTGCCTCCCGTACTTGCTGTGCATTTTATGCACCGCGAGTGCCGGGAAGCCTTGGGACTGCAGATCCTCCAGGATAGCCTCGTTCGATAATTCGAACGGGACTCCCCTGAGTACCGCTCTGATCTTACGCTCTTCTGACAGAGCATAAGTGTGATAAGCATATTGCTTATCGGTGAGGAGCTTAGTCAAAGCTCGGAAATCGTCTATGGACGAGACAGTGATTTTAATAGATTCACCCGAGTTTACCGCTCGGGTGTAATGGATCTTGTGCTCATTGCACAATGTCGAGACCTCAGTCCATTTACCCTTTTCCCGAAGGAAAACGGGTGGTGGGACCTTGGCCTTGACAGAAGTTGGGGCCGGAGCGGGTGTTGAAGACACCGGGGCAGCTGGCGTTGAAGACGCCGCAGGGGGTGTGGGGACGGGCGTCGAGGGCGCCGGGTCTTGTTTCGAGCGCTTTTTAGAGCGCTTCTTAACAAGGGTGAAAGAGGAAGGCTCAGGGCCAGTTGGGGTGGCGTCCGAGGATGACTCAGTCGCGGGTGCGCGCTTGCGACGCAGAGGGGCGTCTACTTCGCACTCCATGTCACTGGAGGAAGGGGACGCGGGAGGGCCTAAGACCTGAGGGGTCTGGGGAACTGGGGTGGCCTGAGGGGCCATTGTGGACATTATCGTCATGAAATGAGGGATGAGAGAATCTAAGAAACGGTACTTGTCGGCATTTATATACATGCCTTCAGCACCGGTACTATTAAGTAACTTCTTCCTAATCTCATCAGAGCTTAGGGAAGCCATTGCGGAGGGGTTGGGGAGGGACAATATATGAACCTAACAACGATGACTAACTTCCTAAAACCACCCTACACGCAGTAGGGCGGTTGAGGACGACGCGGATTACTTACTCGAACACGAAAACTTGAAGTCCTGGAACGACGAAACCCCGTCGACGAAGCTCACGTTCCACGGAGTACGGTTAACAAGCCACTGATCGCCGTGAAAACGGCGTTAGAAACTTATTAGAAGTACGGTTAACGAGCCACTGTCCGCCGTGAAAACGGCGTTAGAAACTTATTACGGTATACAACTATGAAATTATATATTACGACAACATTCAGTGAAATTTGGGTGCTCAATTAGCGCGGGGGCTAAAAGAGCGGGAAGGCGTCTGCGATCGACGTGCGCTCGAGAACGCACGCAGACCGAGACTGCTTTATTTTCTTTTTTTTTTTTTGTTCCCCTCCGCGGGAAGGGCAGGAGGATAAAAATGCCCTGACGCATACTCTGGCGCGATTCCAAAGTTATGTGGGACTCGTCCCGACGCCTACCAGGACCATACCCACTAAAAACCCCCTGTCGGCTCGTGCATTTTTGCCACTCAGCCTTCATCGGAGCGACGGCCAATTGGAGAAAGAGGCCGCGCTAGCGGGGCCCAGAAGGGGTCACCCGCTGGGATTACATAGCACTGAAGGTGCTCAAAGCACTGAAGGTGAATACGTAGCACTGAAGGTGCTCAAAATGAAAATCAATAATTAAAACAAAAATTAAAAAAAATTGCAAAATAAAATTGAATTAACTCGCATTTACGTTAGTATTAGGATTTACGTTAGAATTAGAATTTACGTTAGAATTAGAATTTGCGGCCAGAAGGGCCTCGAGATCGCGTGACAGTCTGGTGGATGAGTACGCTTGCGCATTTCTAGGCCTAGCGACTTTGAACTTCGAGTCTAACACAGGAGTAGCATATGAGACAGCATCACGAACTAGAGGATTGGGATGGGTTTCGGAGCGTTTGAAGAACGCTTCAGAGAGTGTTTTGAGATATTGTTGTACTGTAGGCAGTTCAAGATCTCTATGCAAGTCCGCGTTACGCACGTACCACGGTGCGCCTGTGGCCCGGCGGCAAAAGAGGTTTTGAACTACCTGCAGTTTGTGCAGGAGGGAGGGTTTGGCGTGGGCAAAGATTGGCGAGGCATACGTCATGACGGGTCTAACGCAGACCTTGTAAAGTTTACGTTTGTTTCTGAAGGACATTTTACTTTTTCTACCTAACATGCTATTTAGGCGGACTAAATAGTGACGAGCGAGTTTCGAAACTCTTTCAACGTGTGGCTTGAAAGAAAGCGTCGGATCTAATGTGACGCCTAAGTATTTAGTACTGCGCTTCCAGGGGATGGGAATGCCTAACATTCGAACGTGGGGATCGCCATCGGGACGACGGCGTTTGTGGTCGAAGCGCATCGCAGAACTCTTTTCAGGGTTCACATCGATGCGCCATTCTTGAAACCATGCACCAAGGGCGTTTACGGCCTTTTGGAGTCTGGTTACAAGGCGCCGAACACCGTGGCCTTTGGTATAGAGTGCGGTGTCGTCAGCGAAGAGGGCGAGTTCGACGCCTTTCGGCGGGATGGGAATGTCGTTGGTGTACACGGTGTACAGCAGAGGGGCGAGGACTGAGCCTTGAGGGACTCCAGCCTTTATGGGACGAGGTGCAGAAAGCGTGCCTTCGTGTTTAAATCGAAACGTACGGTCTTTGAGAAACGACGCTATTATCCTGACTAGGCGATCCGGTAAGCCTATCTTGTAGAGTTTATAAACGAGACCGCTGTGCCAGACTTTATCGAAAGCCTTGGCTACGTCAAAGAAAACCGCTACTGTTTTATAACGACGCGGATAGAAACCGTCAAGTATATACTCGACGATTCGGTGGACTTGCTGAGGGCAGGAGTGTTTAGCGCGAAAGCCGAACTGATGGGGAATAATGAGAGGATCGCCATCCGTTGGAAACAGATGGTTCCGCATTCGAGAAAGTATGACTCTCTCGAGAAGTTTAGACATTGCCTTGAGGAGGCTGATGGGTCTGTGATTAGCCGGGACGTTCAGAGGTTTGCCCGGCTTGGGAATGCCTATGACTGTCGCTTCTTTCCAAGCTTTAGGAAAGTAGCTATGGTCGAAGCAGGCATTGAAAATGATAGCTAACAAGGTTAGCATCTGTTGCGGTAGGTGCTTAAGTGCGTGGTTGGAAATTCCATCCGCACCCGGAGCCTTTTTGGACTTTTGATTTCTAATGAGAAGCAAGATTTCGTCATTAGAGACTGTGACAGGGTCGGCGGTGATGGGGAGAGAGTCTCTGCGAAGGACTTCGTCCTCCACCGCTTTGATGTGAGTGGGATTCGCGGGTTGCGTGCTGGGCGAGCATTGTGCGGCAATGCTGTCGGCGAAGCATTCGGCTTTCTCTTCGACTTCGAAGGCAGTAGTGCCATCGGGACGAGTGAGAGGAGGAACGTGAGAGACGGTGTCTACGCGTAAGGCTCGGGCCATGCTATAGTACGCTTGGTGGGACGGAGAGATATTCGCCATGAGATCGTTCATCTGAGCGTCTCGGAGTTCCGCGAGGCAAGACCTAACTTTACGTTGAAGCTGATTCGCAGCTGTTCTATAGGCGGGCGTGGGATATTTCTTGGCTCTCCGGAGAGCCGCGTTTTTAGCTTTAATAAGATTGCAAACGGCTAAGGGAAGCGTGGGTTTGCCTTGCTTAGCAACCTTTTCGTTGTCACTGATGGCTGAGTTGATAGCATCAGTGAGAGAATTTACTAATGAATCGATTTTATCCGGGCTATCTAGTTGCTCGGGAGAGATCGCGAGTGGAAGAGTTCGGAGCCTCTAAGGCTGAAACTAACGTATTTTTAAAACCTTTCCAATTGGTAAAGGTCTTAGGAGATGAGACGTTATCGTTCGGCGGTCCTAGCACGAGGGAAACGGGGCGATGGTCAGAGCCTAGGTCATCGAGCGGTTCGATAGACCTTAGGTCAAGATTGATACGCTTGATAATTGCAAAGTCGAGGATGTCAGGAGAGTAGGACGGGTTGTTGGGATAGTGAGTGGGAGTGACGGGGGATATGACATCTAGGTCAAGGGAGTTAGTGATGTCGAGGAGAGCGATACCGCTGGTGTTAGTCGATAGGCACGTCCAGTCAGTATGTTTGGAGTTAAAGTCTCCGAACATAATGACTGAATGGCCGAGGGCGAGAATGGCCTCAAAGTCGCTGCGGATTGGTCTGGTACCACTAGGTATGTAGATTGAAGCTATGATGATGGTCGGATGACCAGTCATAGCCAATCTACACACAGTGGCTTCCATGTTGAGGAGAGGAGGGGTAGGGAGAGGACAGCAGTGGAAGCCTCTTTTGTAATATATTGCGGTGCCGCCGAAACCGTCAGAGTTGGGCCTATCGTTACGAATAAACGCGTACTTAGGTATAGCGAATCCCCTGGAGCGGTTTGGAGTAAGCCATGTCTCCTGGAGAAGGAATAAGTCAGGTTCTTTGTTCTGAAGGAACAGTTTAATCTCGGGAAGGTTGGTATTAAGGCTACGAGCGTTAAAAGATACTAGGGATAAGCCCTTGGGTTTAATACGACTGGACGCGGGATTCGCGGGTCTAGACATTATAATTTATTATTTACGAATTTATAAATTATAAAAGAATTTACAACGAACTTAGGAGCGAGTGATGCTCGGCTAAAGCAAATAAACGCTCTTGAGGAGAGCGGGCGGCTCGCAGTTTGCGTGCGAGCACGGAAATTTCGTTAATATCGACGTTTTGAATAACGTCGAACACGGTCTTCATGTCCTCAGCCAACGACGACTGAGGTGCGGATGTCGGAGAAGGACGCGGCCCTACGGAAGCTACGGGAGCTGGGATGGGTCGGGAAGGTGCAGGCGGAACGGCCGGACGCTGCCTCCAAGACAGAGCCGGAGTAGGCGCCGGCTGAGCGGGCTTTGCTTCCGGGGGACCCCGGTTGCGCAGCGGCGGGAAGTTAGCGTGAGTGAGCGGCGGCGCCGGTTTAGGCGCGACCCTCTTGGTGGTGGAGCGCGGAGCGCGCGGGCAGCCCCTGTAGTTAGCTGTGTGGCCGGACTGGCCGCACAGCACACAGGCAGGGGGGGAAGTGGATTCGGGAGTGCGAGTGCACTCCTTAGTGAAGTGAGGATCCAGGCACTTTACGCACCTGGGGGGAGCTGAACAGTTAGCCGCTGCGTGGCCATAGAGCTGGCAGCGGTGGCACTGCCCAGGGTGACCACGGGGGTTGGGACGCTCGACGGAGATATTTAAGAGTCCGCAAATTGTGCGAGCCTCTCTAAAGATCTCCCTCGAGTTGGGAGTATTCGACAGGATTACCAACGCTAAGGGAAAACGCCTACCGCGGTTGGAGTGCATCTTGTGCACTGCTGTGACCGGGAAACCCTGAGACTTAAGGTCATCGAGGATGTCTTCGTTGCTGAGTTCGAACGGGACGCCCCGTAGTACTGCGCGGATCTTACGCTCCTCCGGGAGGGCGTAGGTGTGATACGCGATTTGGTTTAATCCGAGTAACCTGGTAAACGAGCGGAAGTCGTCGACGGTCGCTATTTGAATCTTGATTGTATCGCCAGCGTTGGCGGCTTTTAAATAATTAATTTTGTGCACTTTGCACAAGTTTGAAACCGCGGTCCAGCGCGCTTTTTCACGCAGGAAGACGGGCGGAGGGAGCTGAGGCTTCGGCGGGACGGGAGCGCAGCGCGTCGCTGGCTTCGATGTGACCGACGGAGACGCGGTTACTACGAGCGATTTTAACGGCGCGGGGGCTGGTGTTGAAGACACCGGGGAGGGCTCGGGTATTGAAGATACCGAAGCTTTCTTAGAGCGCTTCTTGGAGCGCTTGGCGACGAGTTGAAACGCGGGCTCAGGAGAGCCGGTTAAGGTGACGGCATCTGACGACGTATCAGACGCGGGTTTGGAGTCGCTCCCGGGAGCGGTACGCTTACGACGCGACGCGTGAGAGGATGCGACCGATTCGCAGTCCATCTCGGACGAGGCGGGAGAGCTTAAGACCTGAGGGGTCTCGACGTTGGAGGCCTGAGGGGCCGGGGACGCGATAGATGCCTGTAAGGCCTGCGTTAGTGCGTCAGCGGGTATGCTTACGCCGGACGCAGCGAGCGCCTGGGCGAACGACTTAAGAATATTAACAAGGTCCATTGGAGGACTTGGAATTATAAAATGTAATATATAAATATATAATGTATGCCTATAATATATAACAAATGCCTAGGATTCCTAAATAAAAACCTAGCGAACCCTAGCGGCAAACCTCCCTACCAGCGGTAGGGGGGCTGGGGAAAATAACTTAAAACTAACCGTAGTACGCCGAAGGCCGCTACCTAGAAACCTAAAAAAGGGTACGCAGGTAAAGAGTTGACCGCGTTAGGGTCAACCTTTACCGACAGAAAGGACAAATACACACGAAAACACACAAATATGATAAAAATAAATATGAAAATAGGAGAAAAATAAATAAAATAGAGAAGAGAAATAAATAAAAATAAAAAGGACTGGTTCAGTACAAATTCGTTGTCACCGTTAAGTATCCTTTGCACTGAAACCAGACTACTTACGCTGGGCACAACACTGCACTCAGCACAAGCACAACACAACTTAGCACAGCACTTTGAAGACTAAAGGGCTTAGTCGCAAAGAAAAATACGCACTTCGATAGCACTCAGAGGGAGTAGAAAGAACCTTGAAAACCGTAGCACGGAACCAACACGCTAAACCGTGACGTCAGTAGACTGAGCGCCACGGAGTATCGGGAAGGGACCAAACGACGGAGAACGGGGTCTTGCACGTCCGCACTGGGCGGCGATCGGAGCGAGAATGCGGCCCGAGACTGCACTTTTATTTCCGCTTTTAAACGTTTCTTATCTCGCAGAGGTGCCGTTCTCTTGTATGTACTCTGATAATGCGACGACCTTTATAGGAGCCAAAAACGCTATTGCTGAGCTTTATACATTTTTAAACTCAGATGATTTTTAGCTAAATTTATCGAATGAATTAGCCTCGCACCGCATTTCATGGAAATTTAATCCGCCGCGTAGTCCACATTTTGGTGGTCATTATGAAATTTATGTTAAAGCTTTTAAAACGCATCTTTACCGAGTTGTAGGTTCTCAGTTGCTTAGGTATGAAGAACTTCAAACAGTTCTTACTCAAATCGAATGCGTTATTAATTCGCGACCGCTAACGTTGCTCGGAGAAGACCCATCGGAATTGAGCGCTTTAACTCCGGCACACTTTCTAATGTCGACGCCGCTGAAACATTTGCCCGCTTGTGACGTTACTGAAGAACCTCCAATATTTTTACATCGCTACGCTTTGCTGAACCAAATGGTTCAGTCGTTTTCTAAACGCTGGAAGCAGGAGTATTTGCATCTCTTGCAAAGTAGAGCTAAATGGAATACTCCCTCCAATCCTATCACAGAAGGTACTGTCGTTATCATCTTGACAGATAACTTAGCCCCGCTTCACTGGCCTCTTGGCGTAGTAACTTCCACTTACCCTGGTAAAGACGGGATTGTTAGAGTTGCGTCAGTTAAGATGGCTACATGTGTGTATAAGCGCCCTGTCGTCTGTCTTTGTCCTCTACCTTCGCAATAACCGCTCGCTTCATGCCTCCCCGGCATCCCGCTTGTTACTTTAGTTTAATTTTCTTTAAAACCAGATGGTTTTAAGGCCGGGGGCATGTTCGCGCCAATGTGGCGCTCAGTGTGTAGTTTAGGCTACGCGCATAATTTTAATATTTCTTTGACATTAGCTGTCAAATGCGCCGCATCATTCGCTACCAAATAGTACATAGCCGCTCTCGATACGCACCGCACGCTCCGAACCCTCACGCACGTCAGACGCTGTGTACCACCTACTTGTAGAAGGGAAGTTTCTTCTGAGCGCCCTGACCGCACCGCTCGTGGTTGCTCGCTTACTAGCTACCCACACCCGCTTACTGGACTGCAGTGATATACCTACTGGAAGAAAACACTTGGAATAACCCGGGCCCGGAAGAAGAAATTAAGAAGCCATGACGGTACCTAAAAGCAGACTTTTATAGAATCGCAGTACTTCAATATTAAATTTATTATTTATAATAAAAATAAATATTTATACCAAAAGTATCAAAATTGATGGCAAGCTTTCGATATTTACGACGGAGTACGATAGCACTGGGCAAAAGCGCGGGAAAAAAAGCGATACGTCCACACTCTGGACGGCTTCGGCCGGTACTAAATACAAGCAACGCGTGCTTTAGATTTAATATCAATTTTAGACATTTTTAAAATGATTTTTTAGAAGTATATTTAAATGGACTTGAATAATATTTCTGTTTTATTTCATTAATTATATCTTTGTTAGTAATAAGAAGCAAAAATTATTACTTTTGTGACAAAACAAGTGTATAAAAAATGCGACAAACTAGACTAAAATCCAACTTTTTCAAGCTTTGATTTTTATGTTTTAGCCTTTAAAAAAATAATATTTTGTACTATTTTCTTTATAGACTCTTTTGACGGCAAACCAAAGACCATAGCAAACATTTTTTCCTTTGTATCAGTTACTTTTATATTTATTGAACGACAAAGTACGCATGTTTCGTCGGATTACAAGAAAAGGCGTATGAACAATGAATTCCTGCTAAAAAACTATCTAAAGAAATGAAAATTTTGTCAATACATGTTTTAGAAGATAAAATTTCAAACAATTTGAACTCATATTCCGATGCATATGTGTAATATTTTGATCGAAAACAAACACTGAAAACTCCTAAAATTGCACGAATTTGTATAAACGCTCTTAATTTGTATAAACAAATGGAAAATTGTGTTGAGCGACGGATTTTTGTTTGTAATTATTAGCTTGAACTCGAAGTGGTTGTGAAGCCAAAGGCCTCAAGCAGTGCTAAATGAATCAGGTTACTGTTATCTACAGTAATAAAACTACAGTTAATTTTAATGTTTCTCCATCAAATTGTTCGTAAACATATATTTAAGAAAAAAATACAATTAATGTTTTTTTTTTAAATTGTTTCAGCCTTTGAAGATGGTGATTCCACGCCGCATAACGCATCAAGTCAAGGTAGATTATACAAAATTTATTTTCTGCAATTAACAAATGTTTACTTCTTTTTTACACTAATTCATACGTACAATTTCTAATGTTAAAAAAATAACTTAACGCTGGTTTTTCAAACAGTTTTTTTTTCGAGTATTTATGCACTTAACTAGCTTTAAATTTCAGCCGATGTTCGCAACAAACAATTTAGTGTCCATCTCCTTAATGCTTCGTCTTTTCGACTATATTTTTGCCGAACTAAACTCATTGATATCAAATTTTTGTGTTTAATATTTGCGTTTTTGCGTGTTTGCCTTCCCAGGCGGTCGCCTCACATTGCTGGTGGTGGGGCTGACGAGCATGTTGCTGTATAACTACTACACCAGCAGCGTTGTGTCATGGCTACTGAGTGCCGCCGCTCCCACCGTGGACTCGCTCGACGCGCTGATCCAGAGCGACCTTGAACTCATCTTCGAAGACACTGGCTATGGGAGACAGTGGGTTTATGTGAGCCGATTTATAATTAAAAAAATATATATTCAGCTCCGCACATTGGCAAACTGGTAAACGTCGATTCATATAAAACAGCTCTGTGATTCTTAACGATCAAAATCAAAAATCATTGATGCACAGAATATTTTAACTTGGTCACTTAAACAGATAAAAAGTTACCCTCTGGCTAGAGGATTTATGAAAAAATTCGATGACTCTGAAAATAATACGGAACAAATTCCAGTTTTTTTCACCAGTAATAGCCCTAATTATATAGATATTTATCACGGTAAGACCTATATCAAATTACATAGTGTTCCTGCTGAATATAGACACACTTTGAGATGTACATTTTTGAAGTTTGAGGCTGTTTGATCTCACTCTTGCCAGGTTTTAGTAACTCAACTGACGCTTTTGGTTATTTCTTATGTTTCGCTTGTAAGTAGAATACGAGATTATCAATCGCCTATTACAAAAAATTTACCATGTTTACAATTAACCCAATAGAACCCGGGCCCGCTGTACCTGAGTGGCTACAAGAACGTGAAAGAAGACGAGCTGCGGGAGAAGAAGATCAAACGCGCCAAGCGTTCCGTCGACCCTATCCAGACCACCGAGGATGGCATCAACCTGCTGCGACAAGGAGGTGGTATACTATGCTATAGAATGCTCTCAAGCTAATACATATTAATAAAAACGCTCCTTTTCATTATTTTTATTATTGCTTCAATTGCGTTGACATATTCAATCAGATAAAAAGCCTAGATCAATGAAGAAAGAAAAAAATACTATTCATCGAATATTTGTCGCCCAACAGTAATCTGGACTAGAATCTGTTTTCCCGATATATCTATAAAGTTATACTACTACAGTAATAAATTCAAAGGGGTAAAGCATACAAAGTTTCCATTTCACGCGTCTATCTATCAAAATGAGAAAAAGATAAATACAATTCCCAATACTCCCGAATTAAAGGTAAAGGGTTGTTGAATTTTATTAATACAAAGCAGCAATAGTGGACCGTAACAATTGGCCCGAAAAAGAATGAACAAACCTTTCGTATTTACTCGACAGAAAATATTTGATGAAAGGTTTCCCCCGCAATATTGCGTACACTCAGCGACTCTTATCAGAAAAACAAAAAGTCGAGCTTAGACCAGCAATACAATTTTGATCGAAACGATTGGTGTTAATATGTCATTTATATTTATTAACCGGCACAACACGACGTGATTTTGTGTATCGGTGTGTAATATCGCAATCCGTGTTCGGGTGAATCGATTTAGCTTTTTTTAAGGTGTCTTGACCGAGACTGACAAATAGACTTATATTGCTAACAATAAGAATAATAATAAATGCCCACACAAACACCCAACTGTATGGCACCAAAGTAAGCAGAGATTGTGTTATGTACGATCATAGAGCGAACTGAAGGGAGTCCAGAATAAACATTTATATATAAAAATAAACAACCATGACCCGAGACCAAACATCTGTGTTCATCACACAAATGAAGGATCCGATCCGGATTCAACCGTGGGACGTCCAGCGTGTGAGACATGGCCCACTACGCCACTCAGTCGCCACTCCTTAGTAATAATAAATAGAAGAAGATTTATCGTTGTCTAGCTTTTTCCCATTCGGGCCTCATGACAGTACCATGACCTAGCATCTGCTCAGGGTACGCGTTCCACGCGGACGTGTACACGGCGTCGCACTACATCTCGCGCTCGTTCTCGGCGCGCGAGCTGTGTGACCTAGGCGCGCTGCGCATGATCAGCGGAAACCTGTTCATCGTTACGCAGAAGAGGAGCCCTTACAAGCAGTTCTTCTCGTGGAGGTAGGGAGAGAAACGAGGTCGTTTGAGATAGATGGAAAGAATATAGATAGATACATGATAGATGGAACCCATATGGATTATAATTATCTTGCTATAGTTGTTTTTTGTCGTACTTTTTATATACATGTGTGAAGTGATTATAAATATTTCTTTTTATGTTAGTTTGTTTTGTTGTTGTTTAATAATATATTGCTAACATACGCTTATATCTATAATTTTTTGTTACAATCTACTTTCAAGTACACAGTACGGCTTTAGACGAAAAAGGACTACTACAGACGCAGTACTTTAATTTAGTAGCTACATAGTAGTACACATTAACCGATGTATAAAGATCATTTCAATATATATTGACCTCCGAAAGGCTTTTGACTCGGTCCCTATGCCAACCCATCTTTCCAAGCTTGAACAACTAGGACTCAGAGATGTCCAACTCAAACTTTTTAGTTCTTACCTTTTTGGTGGAAAACAACAAGTCAAAATGACTTTAGGAATAAACATTGACCGCAACCTTAAGTTTAAACAACATGTAGATACGTTTAGAGTCCGGAATAATTATGTTTAAAACGCTTAGCCATCATAGAGACATCTTTAAAAGTCCATGTTCTTTGACGATCTATAATTTCTTATTGTGTGACTTCTTGTGGAGGAATCCATAAACGTAACTTCTTTCACTCGAAAAAGCACAAAGAGCACTGTTAAAAGTAAGCAGCTTCAAACCCCGCACTTTTCCCTCAGCACGGCAGAATCAGGACTCGAAGGATCTTACCGTAATGCGCGGTTTACACGCATTAGGTAATTAAGTTGGTAACTAAATTTCAACTAAATTTTCAGTTACTACATGTCACTTGTGTCCAAACGGATTAAGTAGTTAATGTCATAAGTTCAATGAATATCAAGTTCAATGAATAACAATGATGAATATCAAGGAATTCGTCAATTCTTTACTTAGATATGTGGCAAACGAGATTTTGGACAAATTCAGAGAAGACTTTGTTTCGGAAATTAAAATCTCTAGAAGCATATGTTTTTATCAAATTTTTTTACCTCGTTTATTCCACAATAATTTTAATTTTAAATATTCTTCAGCAAATTTAAAGTTGAAACCAAACTCCACTCCGACATTTTGAAAAACAAAAAAGAAAATGCGAAATCAATACGAGCTGTTGCCGCCACCCGCTTTGTCAACTTATGCACTTAACTAAAAAGTCACGTCCAAACGTGCTAGGTGAGAAGCCCCGCTCACCTACTTATACGAAAAATAGAACGAATCCTAATCTACTTTATCACTTGCATACTAAATTTTACATACCACTTGTCACTTAACTGACTGTTTACACGTAATTTTTAACTTAAAATTTAGTTACCAACTTACCTACTTAACGCGTGTAAACTGGCCAACTATAACCAAAATAAGACAGCTTACCATTTATACTCAGTCTTGTCGATCCACGCCCACACTCCCTTCCCCCAAAGTACAAAAAGAAGAACCTACACTGTTTGTATACCTAAATACCTAAGCCTAAATTTGATTTCACTTACCACTACTTTTACTATCTGAGACCATATCTATAATACTATTAATAATAATTTAACCCAGCACTTCTAATGTACACACCATGCGAAAACCATGTAACATCCTGGCTATTAGGCAATACTGAGAAACTATTACACCTATAACATAATACTTACAGCATAAATACTTATATGTGTATATAATAATATGTACTTAATAGATTTGTGTGTGAATAAGTTATACACATAATATATATTTAATATAATAACAACAATATTTACATAATGCCTTAAAGAATGCAGTCTTTTTAAGGCAAAAATCCTTATGAAATCATTACCATGTACCTAATCGGAAACCTCATTCTGTACCTATAGTCACAAAGGCAGGCCGGGGAGGGGAGGGGGTACTTAGGCCCTTAGAACAGATTATGAAATAATCTAGTTAGGGCATTAGTTATGTATCATTCCATTTTCATGTTGGCTATATCATATGATCAAAGTTATTGTTATTTTTGTTGTTTCTTATGACAGGAATAAAGAAAGTTTTACTTTCTAAATTTGTATAGATTATTTAAAATTTTATAAATTTTGGTTTTATTGGCTGATTCTCCCTTTAACCGGACAACTTTGGACTGGAAGTAGCGTACGCTCTCATAAAAAAAGTACCTCTTCTACTACAAATTCCCAAGATCTATACCTGATCATCAGTAACAGCAGATCTGTTATTACACCACATTACCATTGCTTAATTCATTGCATGTATAATAATAATAATAATAATATATCTTTATTTTCCAAAATTTTAAATACAATTGAATACAAGCTCTGACTTCCAACATTGGTACGCAGACCTGTTTTTCAGAAGTCAGTTCCTTCCTCGTTACGTAATTCTCATTTAATACTTCGTGCTAACAGATATACTTATACCACTTATACTTATACAAATACATTGTGTTATAACATGTTAAGAATCTTTTAATTAACATTCTTACACAAACACAAACAAATTCGGTGGGTAGTTCATTTCTTAAAATATAAATAACCACTGGTTCAACAACTAAACTCACTAAGACTTAGAACTACCCACTTTTAGTAAAGATAACATGCGATAGTGTAAAGTTGTCGTGTGGTACAAGTAAAAGTAAATATTGTTATATTATTATGTTAAATGTTACTATGACAAAGAAAACTATTTAAAAACTGCTTAATTTAGATATACAAAGAACACCTTATATAGTCTACCAGATTTGAAAGATTTCCTACATTTCTTCTTTTCACAAAATTCATAAAAGTTCATAAAAAAATAAAAAATAAAAAGTCGCTAAGTATTTGTTTTCCCTTGTGGTTTATATTTTTCTATTAATTATTATGATGTTCAACAATGTACATTTAAAACTGCTTTACATACACATACTTTTTGAAAAATTACCTAATATATTTTATTTTCGCATAGTAATTTAAACAGTAGTTTTGTTTGATATTTTATAATCGTTTTAACCATTCAGTGATAACAATTCCTCAACATTGTCATAATTTTTGTCGAATAGCCATTTTTTTTATTTTAGATTTTATTTCATAATTAGAACAAGAAATTACGTTTACTTCTCTATGTATCCTTTTGTAAATAAATGGGGCATTAAAATTATACTGCCTACGTGCGAACGTATTAGAGACTATTGCAGTTGAGAATAACACTACTCGTTTTCCACTTTTGATCAATTTAGGTACTTCTTGTCTATGATATTTTCTTAAGATTTGGTATACATAAAGTTTTCTTACACTTAGAACTGATGTCTTTTGATAATGCAGCTGTGTAGGATATCGAATTGGTAGGGACATACATACTTTGAGAAGAGCACGCTGTGCCCTTTCTAGATTCAAAAGGCTTGATGTATAGTATGATTGAGTTTGTTTGTTTGAGATGAGGCATTGATGGTCGGTCTCCATCGTGCAGCTTGTCGCGTCTGTCAGAAGCGGGTCTAGTGTCGATGGCGCGGCGGCGGCTGGGGCCGGGGGCGCTGGCGGGCTGCCCGGGCACAGCGCCGCGCGCGCTGGCGCTTGGCCACGCGGCTCCGGCGCTGCTGCTGCTCGCCGCCGCGGCCGCGCTCGCCGTCGCCACACTGCTGGCCGAGTGCCTCACGCACAGGTATCAAGTGATCTATAGCTTGCTAACAGACAGACTTGTAGGCCCATAGGCTGTAATGTGTAAAATTAACAGTTCCACTATTTTGAGCGTATACTTATTTTGAGCATACTTGGGATGTGTTCTTGAGTATGTATCTCCAAAATGCGCCCACATCCATATACTTTTTTTGACTGTACGTCTATCCTCTACTTCTAGCAAAGGCCATAAATGCGTTCGCTTCCAGATTTTACCCCGCTGTGTCATTTATGTATAGAACTATGCACCGGAAGTTCAACATTTGTGTACACAAAGTGGGGAACTCAATTATTATTGTTTACAAGCGTAAGGTAAATCTAGATATACACTTTTAAAATTCTCCGCAATATGTTTTCTAAAACCTTCTTAATATATTTAAAATAAATTAAAATATAATTTAATAAGTTCCTGATTGTCATAATTTTATTGCACTTTAACAGGTACACTTACTTAGTAAGGTAATAACTATTCAAGTCATGCTTCAGACATTTGTCATATCTACTACTTACATAAATAGCCACATGACCATAAAAAGTGCAACGGTGAACTGAGACTTACTGAACCATCGACATTAATAACGTAGCAGTACAGTAAATGTTTTGCCTGTTAAAGATTTTATAAACCCCTAAAGAAAATGCTCCACCCACCCGAACGCCTGGGGTGCCTTGATGAACTCTAGTAAAGTGGCGTCATGGGGTGAAATGAACACTCTCAGCTCTTTAGATTAAAATGATCGTTAAGATCTGCGACATAACATATCGTAGTTTACATTGTAAGTAAGTATTTAAATATCAGTTGTCAAAGGGTTAATTAATTAATTATTTCGTTTAAAAGGTGCCGAGAAAATAGAAATAAAAATAGAAAACCTACCTTGAGTTACGATTATTGATACTTGGATTTTACGACCTTCAAGTTTACAGTATTAACTTTAATTGAATTAGTATAAAGATATATTACAGTATAAAGAAGCATGAAAATAGTGAAGTACAAATACTTATCGGGACTGGTAATCGAAAAAACTTGTAACATATTTATTTGTTGTCAAAGTTTCGTTTGAATACTACGCTCGTAGATTTGCTGTGTGGCTGTGGATTAAAGGAACTTTATGCTACCTATATAATCTTATATATCTACTTAAAATACTTTGAAAACTACTTACGTCATACCAAAGGAAAGCAATAGACAAGTAACCGTTCAAGCAAGTGCTGCGTTGATCCCATGCATTGCCAATTTCAAAAGAAATGTCACAATCCGGGCTAGGTCTTTGTACACCATCTAAGAAAATTGACAAATAAATGGTAATTATAGGATAAATACAAATCATTTGATTTTATTAGTAGTTAGATGGTAAGATAATAAAAAAGTCAGTATTATTTGGGTTCGTTTTAGCGGGCAACATTGACAATGAGTCTTTTCTATGGCGGAAGTTGTCAAGTGAAGTTAGTTCACTAAGCAGAGGGGACAGCCACCTCACTCACAGCACACTTCACTCACATCACTTTGATAGTTGTCTGTCTGTGTGTTTGACTGTTTGTTGCACTTGAGTTCTTTCTTTCGGTTTCCTTTTAACTTACAACTGTTAAATAAGCTAAAAAATAAACAAAACAATTCAATTCAATTCTTTGTACTTAATGACAACCAGCCATCGATATTACTCGATACACAGAACAAAAAGATGCAAGTTAACCTTAGCTGTCAAAATGACATTTTTTCCCACATGTTATTTTTTGTTTGTGCTGCACGCTAATGATGCACAATTTTATTTCCTACCAATAAACAAAGTGTTTTAATAACAATTTAACAATCAAAAAGTGTTCTAAGCGTTTTAAACTATTTTTTGATAAAGTGTACAAAGACCTGGCCCGGACTCCTTGCATTTTGGGACATTTCTTTTGTTGAGACACTTCCCAAGCGTTTAGAATATACATACAATTCAGAATGCTCTTTTCATATACTTAAATCGAACTAAGTAAATTGAATTAAAACTGTGACATAAAGTGTATCTTAAAAAAGACACAAATACTATCGAAGTTTATGGCACGATGATAATAAATAAATGAACTAGAAATTTATAAAATATGAATAACCTTATATTATTTTAAGTTTCTAGGCTAACAAGATTTATAATGTAAAAGTGACTTATACACAAATATATCACCTTATGTATTTTATTGCAGATACTACAAAAGGCGTCTGCAAATGCAAAGACTCTGAATTGAAGACTAATTGCATAAACATCCTCAGTCCTGTTCTATTTCAAATGTTTTATTAATTATGCTCACAGGTACGTACTACGTACCGTCTCTGCACAGTTGGAATTGCAAATAGTTCGCACTTTGTAAAGTAGGGTTAATGTGGATTGAACTCGCCAGATGTTGGAATAAAGGGTTTCAACTCTGCTTACAGGGTTACTTTCCAATAAAACACTTTTTAACCGTATTTCTTGCTTTTATTTAATAAAATTAATCGTGAAAAACGTGTTACTTTTGTTACGTAAAGAACGTAACCTGAAATTACATACTAATTTTGTTTACCTCTAAGGTACAAACTATTATTTATAATCTTTTATTAAGTAAAGAAGCACAAAAACAGTTAGTGTCCAAATTCTATCAGTGATGAGAATATTGTTCTATCTCACAATGTAGGTAAGCCTTGTGGCACTGTTACCTAGAGGCCCTGGGTTCGAAACTCGTATTTTTATCTTTGGTATAGCTGGCAAACGACGTCATCTACGTGACGGTGAACAGCATCCGCACCCATGTACATCATTGATCGTAAATTTTATTTGATTATATTGTTATTCGTTGATTTATATATCTTACTTTAAATTAAATATTAAGTTAATTACACATACATATATATGAATGCATAGAACCGTATGTTTTAAGCAACTATGGTCTAAAATGTTTTTGTTAAAATCTCACTTATTGTCTTCTATCCGTGTTTAGAGTTTAGAACACAAATACACAGATACCCTTCTTATTAAACTTTATCTGCAATAAATTATAACTTATACTCTACTATACTTACTACTTGAAAATTAAAATAAATAATCATTTATTCTACGTACGGCATGCACAAATAAAAAAAAATTATAATACAATAACAAAAAAAACACACCGAAAAGATAACCCAGCGTAATGCCTCCAGCCTGAGGTGCTGACTTTCAGCTAAAACCATCGAGGAGGAATAGTTATAAATTATAACTATTATCTGACTGTTCCTTCCCTGGATCCGTATTAAGTCCGTAAGATCCGTGCAAACGTGTAAGTGAGAAGCCCCGCCCACCTACTACTTACCAGAAAAATAGAACGAATCCTAATCTTCTTAATCACTTGCGTACAACATTTTAACTAACCACTTGTTACTTAACTGACTGTTTACACATAACTTTTTACAAATAAACTAGTTACCAACTTAACGCGTGTAAACCAACCATAATATTATTATTAGAGCAAGTTTTCCTAAATATATATTTAGTTGTGATATTTGACCTGGGTGAGTATATTAAGATTTATTTAAACGTAATTTGGACTATATATTTTATATATAGTCGATCACTAGAAATGGGTTATGTACCGAAGCTTTGGATAACTGCGTATATAACACCTGTTTTCAAAAAAGGTGCCAAAAATTAAATAGCGAATTACCGGCCTATTTCCAAGCTATGTGTTTTTCTAAAGTGTTAGAAAAAATTATTTATGCTCAGGTGTACACAGCGCTTAAACCATCCTTCATAAGTCAACAGCATGGTTTCCTGGGGCGCAGATCGACGGAATCGAATCTTTTGCTATGTACCGAATACCTAACTGAAGGAATGTCGCAGCCCTCACACTGGACGTCGTTTATACTGATTATTCTAAATGTTTTGATCGTATAGACCATGTCATCCTACTACGCAAGCTTACTCTGATTGGTATCAGGGATAATTTATTCCGTTGGTTTGCCTCCTACATAAATAACCGCAGTCAAATTGTGGCACTAAACGGTTATACGTAGTCGCAATCAAAAGTGGTGCCTTCTGGGGTGTCACAGGGGTCTTTAATATCTCCTCTATTGTTCTCTATTTTTATAAATTACAACTAAATATTTTATTCATTCAAAAATCGTATTATATGCCGAGGACATGAAATTTCTTTGTAACATAAATAACCTTAATGACACATGTAAACTGCAATATGACCTAAATAACTTTTATATCTACTGCCAACAAAATAAATTGGACTTAAATATATTGAAATGTTATGTATGTTCTTTAACTAGAAAGACAACCGTCATTACTAATGCACTGTAATGTATGTGCATGTAATGTATTAATCGCAAGGGTTAACTCTGTAGTTGATCTGGGTGTTACTTTTGATACTAAACTTACCTTTGATAAGCACATAGACAATGTGGTAAAAAAAGAGGTTAAAGCTCTAGGTTTTATAATAAGATTGTCATCCGATTTCAACCTTCCTTTGCTGCGCCTTTGTGCGAAGTCACCTTGAATATGCTTCATCTGTTTGGAACCCTACATATGATATATACATTACACGTTTAGAAAATATTCAGAAAAAATTCTTAAGATTTCTACAGTTTAAATGTAATACTTTTGATGAAGACTACCTAACTCGTTGTAGACGTCACCATATACTACCACTGAACATGCGGAGAGAAAAAGCTGATACTTATCTATAAAATTATGAATAATAAGATCGATGTTCCAGAGCTTCTGGCTATGGTTGGTATTTGCGCGCACACCAAATCATACAGAAATCCTACCTTACTCCACGTCCCCACCGCAAGTACTAACTATAGACAAAACTCATTCATTACACGGTCTTGCAATCAGGTGAACAAAGCAAATCGCAAATTAAACAATTTCGATATATTTTGCACCAGTATCTCGAGTGTTAGAGCGGCGATGGCTAGATTGTTTTTTGTAGACAATAAATTAAAAATTAAAAAAAAACTCTTACAACCACACAAGTCTTGTAGGAGATTTCTGTGTTGATATTTTGTTGTTAGTATTAATTTGTTTTATACGTTTGGTTTCTGTGGCTGTTTCTTTTCTTTTTATTTATGTAATTGTTAAAATAAGTGAAAACTTTATTTGGCTATCACATTTGCAAATCCTAGCTGTAAGTTTTTCTGTGAAATAAAAATAAATAAATAAAATATTTTTCGTTTGACGGCGGATAACAATCTCAACGGATATCTATACTTACAAAAAAAATTTGGGACAGCATTACAAGAACGAAAACTATGTTTAAGTAAGACGACCTGGTCCACCTAAATGAAAACGTTTACGCGTCAGTGAAAGTAGGTATATTATTTATTTACCTATTTGGAATTGACAGGCACGTCCATATACAAAATGTTATTACCTAATCTTACTATTGTACTCGTAGTTACGGAGATTTTGTTTTTAAGTAAGCGATGAGTTTCTCTACGATCTATATAGGAATATATTGAAATTATGCATAATCTTTAATTTAAGCACAACCTCTTTCATGAAATTTGAAAAATCTTCAATCCTATAATAATAATCATTTAACATTGTTGACAAGCGAGTGAGTACAGCTCTGTTAGAGATGCGGCTGGGTTATTATCGAGTGAGAAAGGCGCGAAGGGCGATTTCTTGCACTGATTGCTCATAGAAAAGAATGACCGATGTTTTATCTCTCGGTGAATGTTTTAAGAAGTTTATTTTTGACAACAAACTGAGAGAAGAGTGAGTCCTTGCTGGCAGTGTTAATTATCTATATCGTCGATAAAAAAATCGATGACCCCGGGACCTCACAGTCAACGCCAAAAGCGTCAAAAATATAACCATTGTCAACATTTTGAATTTCCTATTTTGCTTCCTATATATCGCTTTTGACACTTTCATTTTTACTTAACTTAACTTTGTTATTTTAAGTTTTATTTCCGAAAACAGGTTAAATAATTTTTTGCCTTACACAACTTGGAGAAAGTTCGATTTGTTTTGCCGACGGACGTACAACAAATATGGATCGAACAATTTGAACCAAAACATGAGTGTTAGAGCAAAGTTTAAACTCTACTTACTGTCTGGGGAATATTATTATATTATATAAACAACGAAGTTTCCCTAACGTTTATCGTTGAAAAAGCATTATATATAAAAGCTTTTATAAACTAGAGTGAACGTTTACGTTCACTGCATGTATTTTTGCAACTTTTATATTGATTACTTGGATTATTAAGGCCTTCGCGGTTTGAAGAGGCAAGATAACTTCATACATTTTAAACTCCAGTGTACGATCAAATCCAGGTCATGAGTAAGAAATATATTGTCTCCCTTTTTTCTTTTTTTTTCAAGAAGAATATTTATTTCGGCCCTTATTGGTCTTTTAAATTTCACCAGACTTTGTGGCCTAGCGCTGAGGGCGTTTAGCCGGAACTTAAACTACTCCTACATACGATACGCCTAAGGGCACCCGAGATGGCATGGCTCTCGGCTTATGATGTCTCAATTGAAACTACCACTGGTTGTTATCTACTGCCAAAGAACCAGCAAGAAACTCAGTAAGAACGCATACCACGCATTAGCTTGGCCCACTGCACTGGTGGGTTAGGTAATTCGAGGGCCGTGTTTCCCTATTTCTATAGTTGCATTAGCGTCGTCGGGATTTATAAAGACGTTACGCGGACGCCTGTAACGAACCGCCGCATCTAGGTTGGCTGCGTAGTCAGCTGACTTATTGACCAGCGGATTAGGATAATGGGGAGCATTGCCAAAGGGGCGCCTAGACTCCAACTTCATGAACTAGGCAATGGTGGGCAGCTCGAGATCTTTATGCAGATCTAAATTGTGGACAAAGGGCAAATTGTCTTACTCAAACATTCAACATCTTTTAAATTATCGATAATTTAAAAATAATTGTTGGTCGCTACTGCAAAATTTTGAATGCATATCATACAGAGACAACTCTACTTGTAGGCAAAGTGTGACTAAAAAGTGTGACTACTTGTAGGCAAAGTATGACCTCAGCTCAGGCTTACAGTATAAAAATAAATAAAAAGTTACAAATTATATTTTAAATATGTTTTATCTGATACGTTACCTACGTAGTCCCAATGCCAGAAGTTCTTTCATATTTCAAAAGAATGGGCGTCTTTGAATGGCCACGAAAAATTGTTTTTGTATGCATGTACTGATTTGTTGTTATTGGTATTTTTTGAATAAAATAATGTATTTTCTTCTACTCAGCAAAATAACGAACAGCCACAAGCCATTCAAGTTTTACGTAAGCATTACAGGGGATGGGGTCTATGCTTTGCTTATTTTTGCTGACGTGGAAGATAGGGGGGTCTAGATAGGATAAATTACGTAGTGATAGTGAGCATCAAGATGTTGAATAGCTCGAAGAGAACGACGTCGATATTCCAAAATCACACAAAAGTGAGCAGACACATTTCAATGAATAAACCATAATTAGAAGATTGTTTTATTCGTTAATATATTGAGATGATAATGTCAATAAAATTTGCTTAAATAAATATTTTTTTCTCTATTCCAAGCCTATTCCTTATATAAGCTCAGGAATCAAAAAAATACCAGAACACATTCAAAAATGCATGTACCAATGTTTACGTAAGCATTGTAAAAGCTTTGCCTGATATTCCGGACGGAGGTGAGAGGACTAGGGGGTTAATAATTGCAAAATATCTGATAATACGTAATACTTGAACGGCCTCCAACTTCTCATATCTTTATTAATAACTAGATTTTATAGCTCCCCCGTAATAAGTAATTTGAAGCAAAAATTTATAGACTGGCAATAAAAACATATACTATATTCGTTATTTAGTTAATATATTTTTAATGGTTAATTTCAGCTTATGAACATGATCCGGAAAGTAAACATTACACAATAGTGACGTAATTAAATTAGGCTATATTACTTGAATACTTTGAGGTGAATAGATTTGGGAAGGGGGGGGGGCAAATAGAAACGCATTATGGGTTCAATGGAAATGTTGTATAGTGTGCATTTAAACAGAAAGGAGTTGAATAGAATCGAGTGGGGTCATTAAACACTGTCAGCAGGGCTCTTACAAAATTGTAAGCAATTATAGTAAAGTAAAGCAATATTTTATTAGAATTATTAGATTGATAAATGTTTAAAGTAATGAAGATAAATATATTTTTTTATTATTACGTTGATTCCAATGTTGTAAATGATGGAATTTTGTAATGCCATCTAGAGGGAAAGTACTCTAAATGCTGGATTCAGCAAGGTTTACTCTATGGAAAGATACCTTTATTTTGATGGCGCATAAAAACTGCAGTCAAAGGTACCTGAAAATGAGCTTGCCGAAAAATGATTACCCTGTATTGTTATAGCATCAATCGATACAGCCAATCATAAGCTGCTGGGTCTAGCAAATATTGCTGATTATTGCTTGCTACAAGTTTTCACCTTACGTAGCTGCTACGACTACTTCTCAGTGCTTTCGTAGTTCCGATTGCCTGTAAAGATGCAATTTTTGATGCGTAGGTATTAATATTTGTTCTTGATAATGATATCAATGCATTTGTTTATTGGTCTCTTCTTTTGCTTCGGGGGCTGTGTCCCTATTTAAACATTTTCAAGTTCTGAAAGTTGGTGTTTTATTTCTTATATAATCTTTTTTGTAAGGAAAAAAAATTATGGATGGTTTTTTTCGGCTTGATTTTGTGATCGGGTTATATTTTCTTGTGCTTGTTGGTGTGCGTTGCAGATTTTTTTAATTCTGAGAGGTCATTTATTTATTTTATAAAAAATTAATAAATTCATATATAATTTTCAAAAGTTACTGAAATAAGACATTTTTATGTTTATCCGTTTGTGTAGATACTGTTTTTATCTATTTCATCAAAACATATCTGCCTTTTCCAAAAAGTCTAAAAGACATATTCATTTGATTTCCAATGCAAATAATAGACACACGTCAAAAGGGTTCAAGTAAATTTTTGGCAAAAAAAAATATTTACCGAATCTGGTCTACCACAATGACTTTATACTTTAATTTCTATAAACTAAAAACATATTTTGCAAAAATTTATGAAAATTTTGTTTTCTAATAATTGTAAGATACAAATTAAAATTAATAGCGATAATCAAATATAAAAACCTCTGTTTGAATGTGTGCACTTAATTTTCCATATTTGAATTTGCAAATACACCATTATATTGTTATAACAATAACCACACAGCGATAACGAGTCCCGATACTGTTACTATTTTCTTATATTATAGCTCCCATTTTTATTTATTAGTTTAGTCATTATCATTTTGGTTTTAATAATATTATTTGCAGTTTACCGTATTGAGAAGCGCCTATGAGTTTTATGGACGCAAATTTTTTGTTCGGCATTTGAGTATCTTATTTTTTAGGAGTTTCCTTTGTATGCCTTTATTTATGATGCGAAATTATTGTCATAATATATCTTCATGCTTTGCACTCGTACGCTTTTTAAATGTTTGTGCTTCTGACCGACTTCGATATGACTTTGAAATTTATGCGTAGTTATTTCTGCTTTCTGATTATTAATGTTTACAAAATTTTTAATTAAAGGAATTATCCTAAACAATACTTATAGATTTAGAGTTATGCGAGCTAACAGTTGACACTTTTAAATTGAAGATAGTAATCAAGATATCAGTGTAAAAACATGATTTTAATTTTAATTCCAGACACTAAATTACTGTACTGCAACAGTAAATTAAGTTTGATATTTAGTCGCTTACCAAATGCTTTACATTCAGTTTTTGCTACTGAATAGGTGGGTTGGTGGTTATGTACAAACACAAACGCGCCTGTCTATTACACGTCAATACTACAACCAAGGTCAACATTTTTCATGAAAAAATAAACTACATATACGAATATTTTAGTGTGTGAATTTCGGTTACAGGAGTGAAACCACAAAAGATAATACATTTATTGTAATAAAATGTCTATAGAACACAATTGAAGCTTTGCTTCTACAAAGCTAAGTTTGGGTTAAGTAATAAATAACAATGAAATGAAATGAAATATTTATTTGTCAACATTGACAATTACTTGTTCTTATTGATGTCAAGTAAAACATGACTCTACCACCAGTTCGGAAAAACCTTCGTGAAAAAGAACCGGCAAAAAACTTCGAGGGAATTTTTCTTCAAAATAAATTTACAGAGTCTCTTTATATCTATACAAAATTATTCTTATCTGCATCCGTTAGCTCGGCAAGTCTCCCTCCCCCCAAGTATCCAAACGACGAACACCCTTAATCGGCATCCGGTCACGAGTTAACACGGGATCCAGCCATCGCCCTCCTTAACCATATTTGAGGGAAGTGAGCGACCCGTCACGCGACGCTACCATAAGAAGACGTACTTTAGTGACAATGACGCTTTAGATATTCACAGACCCGATCTGCGTCCGGACCCATTCGGACGTGTTGAAGGTCGCTCCCGGCTGCCGAGTCACGATTGTTGTCTCACGACTTCTCTCGTAGCAATACTCAAACGCCACTCTTAGATCCGTTCTGCGTCCAGCCCCGCTCAGACGTGTTCGCGGTCGCATCAGCTGTTGAGTCACGATTGTCGTCTCACGACGATATCTCGTAGCAATACTCATACGCTGAGATTCGTACAATATCTCGCTTCGTCCTCGACGACTTGAGATAAGCCTCTGTAAGACAGAGGCTGCGGCCGGTTTCGATCGGCTGCAACTAAGTCGGTCTCGCAGCAACAACAGAGTTGAGCTTATTACGGTCGATTAAATTCGATAGTAGTTCGCAAGGCTCGGGCTGTTTTTCTGGCTACGTACTTGACGCTGGGCGCTCGTTAAGTTAGTTAGAGACTCGCTCTGCGGCCGGCTCCGGCCGGTCGTAACGTAGTCAATCCCGCACTCGGTGCACCCCTCGAATTGATACCTCACCTCGGTGGGAGCAGCAACAACAGAGTTGAGCTTACTACGGTCGACTAGATTCGATAGTAGTTCGATAGGCTTGGGCTGATTTTCTGGCTGCGTACTTGACGCTTGGCGTCTGTTACGTAGTCAGAGACTCACTCTGCGGCCGGCCCCGGCCGGTCGTAACGTACTCAATCCCGCACTTCTGTGTAACCCAACCTCGTCCGGTCTACGGCCGGTTTTTGCTGTCAATTTATTGGCAACACACTCCGTCGTAGACTCGCGTTTGATCAGGTGGATACTTAACGGTGACAACTAAGCCTGATAGCGTTGCCCCGATGCGCTTCCAAGGCCCTTCAGGCTAAGGAGAAACCGGCTGACCCAATCCCATTGCACTTGGGCCTTTCCCAGGGTGACGGTACAGTGCTGTCCGAAGCACTAGGGGCACATTAGGGGCACCACCTCGCGTCGTCCCCAGCCCCCCTACCGCGGGTAGGTAGGTTTAGGTGCTAGGTTTGTTAGGGAACCTAGGCATTATTATATATTTATATATTACATATTGTAGTTTCAAGCCCTCCAATGGACCAGCAAAGCCTGGTAAAGTTTGCTAGGTCGTTCGCCCAGGCGCTCGTTGCGCCCGGCGTCCCCATCTCAGATGACGTAATAACGCAGGCCTTATAGGCAACTATCGCGTCCCCGGCCCCTCAGGCCTCCAACGTCCAGACCCCTCAGGTCTACAGCTCTCCCGCGTCTCCCGTCCCGTCCGATATGGACTGCGAATCGTTCTTATCCTCTCGCGCGTCGCGTCGCAAACGTACCGCTCCCGGGAGCGACTCCGAACCCGCGTCTCATACGTCATCAGATCAGATCACCTTAACCGGCTCTCCTGAGCCCGCGTTTCAGCTAGTCGCCAAACGCTCCAATAAGCGCTCGAAGAAAGCCTCGGTATCCTCAATACCCGAGCCCTCCCCGGTGTCAACACCCGCCCCCGCGCCATTAAAATCACTCGAAGTAACCGCATCTTCGTCGGTCCCATCGAAGCCAGCGACGCGCTGCGCTCCCGTCCCACCGAAGCCTCAGCTCCCTCCGCCCGTCTTTCTCCGCGAAAAAGCGCGATGGACCGCGGTTTCTAATCTTTGCAAAGAGCAACTATCTCAAAGCAACCAACGCAGGCGATTTAATTAAAGTCCAGGTCGCGTCCATCGACGATTTTCGAGCGTTCACTAGGTTACTTTCCCTAAAACAAATCGCATATCACACCTACGCCCTTCCAGAGGAGCGTAAGATCCGCGCAGTACTACGGGGCGTCCCGTTCAAGATGTAGGCGTTTTCCTTTAGCATTAGTTATCCTATCCAATACTCCCAACTCGAAGAAGATCTTGCGGACTCTTTTTGGATTTTTGGAATTTGCGGACTCTCGAATATCTCCGTCAAGCGTCCCAACCCCCGCGGTCACCCTGGGCAGTACCACCGCTGCCAGCTCTATGGCCACGCAGCGGCTAACTGCTCAGCTCTCCCCAGGTGCGTTAAGTGCCTGGATCCTCACATCACTAAGAAGTGCACTCGCACTCCCGAATCCACTTCCCCCCTGCCTGTGTGCGGCCAGTCCGGCCACACAGCTAACTACAGGGGTTGCTCGCGCGCTTCGCGCTCCACCGCTACGAGGGCCGCGCCTAAACCGGCGCCGCCGCTCACTCCCGCTAACTTCCCGCCGCTGCGCAACCGGGGTCCTCCGGAAGCAAAGCGTTGGTACTATATCTATACTACCAACGCTCAGTAAGATTTTTGAAAAATTAATTTTAAATCAATTACTTTCTCATTTTTACGGTAATAGTTTAATGAATTTTAAGCAGTTTGGTTTCACGCGGGGTCGCTCAACAACCGATGCCGGTGTTGAGCTCATAAAACACGTATTCAGCGCCTGGGAGGAGTCGTGTGATGCTATTGGTGTCTTTTGTGACTTGTCCAAGGTGTTCGACTGTGTGGATCATACTACTCTACTCATGAAACTGTACCATTACGGCATTAAAAACCTAGCGCTTGCCTTGATTAAATCATATATTTCTAATAGAAAACAGAAAGTTGCAATAAATGGAGAAAAATCATCAGGATCGGCAGTGACAATGGGTGTGCCCCAGGGCTCAGTTCTTGGTCCTTTCCTATTTTTAGTTTATATTAATGATCTGCCATCGGTCGTTAAGAATCAATGCGAGGTCATATTGTTTGCTGACGATACTTCCTTCTTGTTTAAAATCAAAAGACAAGAAATTGACTATCGAGCGGTGAACAAATGCATCTCCAACACAGAGCAGTGGTTCTCAGCTAATAATTTGCTCCTCAATGAAAAAAAAACGAAATGTGTTAAATTTACATTGCCAAATGTCAAACAGGTAAACACAAACATTGTAGTTAAGAGCCAGGAACTGACTCCTGTAAACTCAACTGTATTTCTGGGCATAACCTTAGACGCCAAACTGCAGTGGGGACCGCATGTTGATGGTTTAGCGAAAAGGCTTGGCTCTGCCGCATATGCTGTTCAAAAAATTAGACAAATTTCAAATGAAACAACTGCTCGATTAGTCTATTTTGGTTACTTCCACAGCCTCATGACATATGGTATTCTGCTGTGGGGGAGTGCTGCCGACATCGATGCTATATTTATTCTGCAGAAAAGGGCTGTTCGCGCAATCTATCAGCTCGGTCCAAGGGTGTCACTTAGAAGTAAATTTAAGGAAATAAATATTCTTACCTTCCATTCACAATATATTTTAGAAAATTTAATGTATGTTAAAAAGAACATAACCTTGTTCAAAAGAAAAAAAGATCTGCACAATGTTAACACAAGAGGAAGAAATATGCTGGCAGCTCATAATAGCAGGCTTCATAAAGTCACTAACTCATTCATGGGTCAATGTATACGCTTTTATAATAAGGTTCCTGAGGATATCCAAGGTCTTCCTACTGACAAATTCAAAGAAACTATAAAGGAGAAGTTGTGTGCTAGAGCATATTATAAAATATCCGATTATTTGGATGATAAAAGCCCTTGGGTATAATCCCCTCATTAACAGGATTGTACTAGTATTTGTAACAAAGCATGTGTAATGTGTCTGTTTGTGCGATGAGTTCTTCGTCCCGATGAATATCTAAAGCGTCATTGTCACTAAAGTACGTCTTCTTATGGTAGCGTCGGGTGACGGGTCGCTCACTTCCCTCTAATATGGTTGAGGAGGGCGATGGCTGGATCCCGCGTTAACTCGTGAACGGGTGCCGTTTGAGGGTGTTTGTCGTTTGGATACTTGGGGGGAGGGAGACTTGCCGAGCTAACAGATGCAGAAAATAATAATTTTGTATAGACATAAAGAGACTGTAAATTTATTTTGAAAAAAAAAAATATACCCGTGAAGTTTCTTGCCAGTTCTTCTTCACGAAGGTTTTTTTTTCGAACTGGTGGTAGAATCATGTTTTATTTGACGTCAATAAGAACAAGTAATTGTCAATATTGAGAAATAAATATTTGAATTTGAATTTGAATTTGAAGCCCGTTCAGCCAACGCCTACTCCGGCTCTATCTTGGAGGCAGCGACCGGCCGTTCCACCTGCACCTTCCCGTCCTATCCCAGCTCGCGTAGCTCCCGTAGGCCTGCGTCCATCTCCGTCGTCTTCACCTCAGTCGCCGTTGGCTGAGGACATGAAGACCGTGTTTGACGTCATTCAAAACATCGACATTAACGAAATTTCCGTACTCGCACGCAAACTGCGAGCCGCCCGCTCTCCTCAAGAGCGTTTATTTGCGTAAGCCGAGCATCACTCGCTTCTAAGTTCGTTATAAATTTTATTTTTTGTATAAAGATTTTGAACTACCTGCAGTTTATATAGGACGGAGGGTTGGGCGTGGGCAAAGATTGGCGAGGCATATGTCATGACGGGTCTAACGCAGACCTTGTAAAGTGTACATTTTATTTTTTCTACCTAACATACTATTTAGGTGGCCTAAGTAGTGACAGCTGAGTTTCGAAACTCTTTCGACGTGTGGCTTGAAAGAAAGCGTCGGATCTAACGTGACGCCTAAGTATTTATTACTTTGCTTCCAGGGGATGGGAATACCCAGAGACTAGTAAATAACTATAGACTAACCACGTCTAACAAAATTTTGTGACTTGAAAAATAGTTGTTTTTAAGATAGAGAGATGGTGTTAGTTGTATTAGATTTAAAGTTATTTAAATTTACTCAAAAAAATGCGTAAAAAAACTTAAGATAGAGCTGTTTACAAAATCATTTGATATTTCATTGCAAGTACTATCCGTAGGTATCAGGCGACAACAGACGTTGCCAGCTAGTGCATTATATTATTTGATGCTATGTTGCCGCTCTTATAATTCAGTAACAGAAAACTTTACACCATCCCGGATATTATTTGTAGTGTTACTGGGTTAGTGTATTGCCAGTATATAATTTTTGCCACAAAAATACAGCATTCATCTCCACAGTTTGTTCTTATCTGCCTTAACATATTAAAACGAATTTCAGTGCATTTAATTAATAGGTATATAATATTTTACTTTATTTCTTGATATCGATAAAAATTATGTCGTAATAAGTGCATAATTTTTATTTATAATGCATATAACTCATAACTATTTTGCAGTAGTTAAATAAATATTTTCTTGCTGGATTATTATTTAAAAAAATGTTCTTTATCCATCAACTTTTTTGTTCTTTTTATGACAATATTTGATTTGTTTGACAATTTGAATTCTTTGTCGTTTATTGTTGTTGCTATGGGTGTGTGTTTGTTTTGGAACTTTTCCCTGCATTTCTTTGAATTCACCATATTTCTGCTCGCCTACTGTGACTCGTGCAAATTTTATAGACCTTGATTAAGTTTACGTTTTGGCTGCTACATATATGTTATATATGTATGTATAACATGTGCGTTTATCACAACTGAGATAATAAAAGCTTTTAAAAATAGGTTATTATGGCAATTAAAATAAGGAGGATGGTAGTGCCCAGGCGTCTCTGAACAAAATAAACTTATACCAGTATGTTTATGGTCTTTTGTAGTTGTTATTTTATCATCTATAAAGTAAGGATAAATTACTATCTACCTATTCTTATTGTGTAAAATTATCAAAATCAATGATATAAAATGATGACATTTTCCAATTTCAAGAAAGGAATAAATCCTACTTGCTAAAGTTTCAGGTTATTTAACAACGCCATCTAGCAGTTTTAGTCCGTACAAATATTTTGCATTACGTTTCTTGTCAATAATTCATATAAAAATTAAAAACGACAAGGTTGGTCCAAGCTATTTGAGAGCGACGTCTAGTAATAGCTTGGATTTTGAGCTTTTTCCGAGTCACGAATTTTTGTATGGAGATGGTCAGTCTATAGTTATTTACTAGTCTCTGGGAATACCTAACATTCGAATGTGGGGATCGTTGTAGCGATTACGGAGTTTGTGGTCGAATTGAACAGCAGAACTCTTTTCTGGGTTGACATCGATATGTCATTTTTGAAACCAAACACCGAGGGCGTTTACGGCCTTTTGGAATCTGGTGATGTTATACGTGACCACGTGACCTTTAGTGTAAAGGGTGGTGTCGTCTGCAAAGAGGGCGAGTTCGACGCCTCTCGCCTGGATGGGGATGTCGTTAGTGTACACGGTGTACAGCAGAGGGGCGAGGACTGAGCTTTGCAGGACTCCAGCCTTTATGGGACAAAGCGCGGAGAGCGTGCCTTCATGTTTGAATCGAAACGTACGGTCTTTGAGAAACGACGCGATTAATCTGACTAGGCGAATCCGGTAAGCCTATTTTGTAGAGTTTATAAACGAAACCGCTGTGCCAGACTTTGTCGAAAGCCTTGGCTACGTCAAAGAAAACCGCGACTGTTTTGTAATGACGCGGATAGAAACCCTCAAGTATGTACTCGACGATTCGATGGACTTGCTGAGGGCAGGAGTGTTTAACGCAAAAGCCGAACTGATGGGGAATAATGAGGGGATCGCCATCCGTCGGAAACAGATGGTTCCGCATTCGAGCGAGTATGATTCTCTCGAGAAGTTTAGACATGGCCTTGAGGAGGCTGATGGGTCTGTGATAAGCCGGGATATTCAGAGGTTTACCCGGCTTGGGAATGCCTATGACTGTCGCTTCTTTCCAAGCTTTTGAAACGTAGCTATGGTCGAAGCAGGCATTGAATATAACAGCTAACAAGGTAAGCACCTGTTGAGGCAGATGCTTAAGTGCGTGGTTGGAAATTCCATCCGCACCCGGAGCCTTTTTGGACTTTTGATTTCTAATGAGAAGCGAGATTTCGTCATTAGAGACTGTGACGGGGTCGGCGGTGATGGGGAGAGAGTCTCTCCAAAGGACTTCGTCCTCCACCGCCTGGATGTGTGAGGGATCAGCAGGTTGCGTGCTGGGCGAGCATTGTGCGGCAATGCTGTCAGCGAAGCATTCGGCTTTCTCTTCGACTTCGAAGGCAGTAGTGCCATCGGGACGAGTGAGAGGAGGAACGTGAGAGGCGGTGTCTACGCGTAAGGCTCGGGCCATTCGATAATACGCTTGGTGGGACGGGGAGATATTCTCCATGAGATCGTAAAACTGAGCGTCTCGGAGTTCCGCGAGGCAAGACCTAACTTTACGTTGAAGCTGATTCGCAGCTGTTCTGTATGCGGGCGTGGGATATTTCTTGGCTCTCCGGAGAGCTGCGTTCTTAGCTTTAATAAGATTGCTAACGGCTAGGGGAAGCGTGGGTATGCCTTGCTTAGCAACCTTTTCGTTATTGCTGATGGCTGAGTTGATAGCATCAGTGAGAGTGTTGACTAATGAATCTATTTTATCTGGGCTATCTAATTGGTCGGGGGAAATCGCGAGCGGAGAGTTCGGGGCCTCTAAGGCTGAAACTAACGTATTTTTAAAGCCTTTCCAATTGGTAAAGATCTTAAGAGAGGTGACGTTATCGTTAGGCGGTCCTAGCACGAGAGAGACGGGGCGGTGGTCAGAGCCAAGGTCATCGAGCGGTTCGATGGACCTGAGGTCGAGGTTGATTCGCTTGACAATTGCAAAATCGAGGATGTTAGGAGAGTGGTTTGGGTTGTCGGGATAGTGAGCGGGAGTGATGGGAGATATGACATCTAAGTCGAATGAGTTTGTGATGTCGAGGAGAGCGATACCGCTGGTGTTGGTTGATAGGCACATCCAGTCAGTATGTTTGGAGTTAAAGTCTCCGAACATAATGAATGAATGGCCGAGGGCGAGAATGGCCTCAAAGTCGCTGCGGATTGGTCTGGCGCCACTAGGTATGTAGACTGAAGCTGTGATGATGGTCGGATGACCAGTCATAGCCAATCTACACACAGTGGCTTCCATGTTGAGGCGAGGAGGGGTAGGGAGAGGACAGCAATGGAATCCTCTTTTGTAATGAATTGCAGTGCTGCTGAAACCGTCGGAGTTGGGCCTGTCGTTACGAATAAACGCGTACTTGGGAATAGCGAATCCCCTGGAGCGGTTTGGAGTTAGCCACGTGTCTTGAAGAAGCAACAAGTCTGGCTCGTTGTTCTGAAGGAACAGTTTGAGCTCAGGAAGGTTAGTATTAAGGCTACGAACGTTAAAGGAAACTAGGGATAAGCCCTTGGGTTTGATACGACAGGACGCGGGATTTGCGGGTCTAGACATTCTATTTATTTATTTAATTTATACGAAAAATGGAATTTATAAAGAGCTTAGTAGCGAGTGATGCTCGGTTAACGTAAATAGACGCTCTTGAGCAGAGCGGGCGGCTCGCAGTTTCCATGCGAGTTCGGAGATTTCCTTAATGTGACGTTTTGAATGACGTCAAACACGGTCTTCATGTTCTCAGCCAACGACGACTGAGGTGGAGATGACGGAGCGGGGCGCGGGCCTACGGGAGCTACGGGAGCTGGGATAGGACGGGAAGCTGCAGGTGGAGCGGCCAGACGCTGTCTCCAGGACAGAGCCGGAGTAGGTGTCGGCTGCACGGGCTTTGCTTCCGGGGGACCCCGGTTGCGCAGCGGCGGGAAGTTGGCAGGTGTAAGCGGCGGCGCCAGTTAAGACGTGACCCTCGTTGAAGTGGAGCGCGCGGACAACCCCTGTAGTTAGCTGTGTGGCCAGACTGGCCGCACAGCACACATGCAGGGGGGGGGGGGGGGAGTAGAGTCGGGAGTGCGAGTGCACTCCTTCGTAATATGTGGACCTAGGCACTTAACGCACCTGGGAGGGGCTGAGCAATTGGCCGCTGCGTGGCCATACAGCTAGCAGCGGAAGTATTGCCCGGGGTGCCCACGAAAATTGGGACGCTCGACAGAGATATTCGAGAGTCCTCAGATTGTGCGAGCCTCTCTGAAGATCTCCCTTGAGTTGGGAGTATTAAATAAAATAACTAATGCTAACGGAAAACGCCTACCGCGGTTGGAGTGCATCTTGTTCACTGCTTCAGCCGGGAAACCCTGGGACTTAATTTCATCGTTTTCGAGTCAAACGGGACGCCCCGTAATACTGCGCGGATCTTACGCTCCTCCGGGTGGGCGTAAGTATGGTACGCGATTTGTTTAAGCGAGAGTAAACGAGTGATCGCGCGGAAGTCGTCGATAGTCACGACTTGGATTTTAATAGTATCGCCTGCGTTATTCGCCTTGAGATAATTGATTTTGTGCTCTTTGCACAAGTTAGAGACCGCGGTCCAGCGCGTTTTTTCGCGGAGGAAGACGGGCGGAGGGAGCTGAGGCTTCTGTGGGATGGGAGCGCAGCGCGTCACTGGCTTCGAGGGGACCGACGGAGACGCGGTCACTTCGAGTGACATGAGCGGCGCGGGGGCGCGTGTAGAAGACACCGGGGTTGGCTTGGGTGTTGAAGACACCACGGCTTTCTTCGAACGCTTTTTAGAGCGTTTGGCAAATAATTGAAAAGGAGGCTCAGGTGAGCTGGTTAACGTGGGGGCGTCCGATGACGCATCAGACGCGGATTCCGAGTCGCTCCCGGGAGCGGTACGCTTACGGCGTGACGTTTGAGATGATGAGACCGACGTGCAGTCCATATCGGATGGATCGGGAGACGCGGGAGAGCTATAGACCTGAGGGGTCTGGACGTTGGAGGCCTGAGGGGCTGGGGTTGGGGCCTGAGGGGCCGGGGACGCGATTAATGCCTGCAAGGTCTGCGTTAGGATGTCTTTCGGAATGGAGACGCCTGCCGCAGCAAGCGCCTGGGTGAACGCTTTCGCGAAGTTAATAACGCTTAGCGAATCCATTAGGGAGGGTTGGGACAGTTATATGTATAAATGAGTATATCAAAAGATGCCTAGTTCCTAAAAACCTACCGAAACCTAGCGGCTAATCTCCCTACCAGCGGTAGGGGGGCTGGGGAGAATAACTTAAAACTAACCGTAGTACGACGAAGGCCGCTACCTAGAATCCTAAAAAAGGGTACGCAGGTAAAGAGTTGACCGCGTTAGGGTCAACCTTTACCGACAGAAAGGACAAATACACACGAAAACACACAGATATGATAAAAATAAATATGAAAATAGGAGAAGAATAAATAAAATAGAGAAGAGAAATAAATTAAAAATAAAAGGACTGGTTCAGTACAAATTCGTTGCCACCGTTAAGTATCCTTTGCACTGAAACCAGACTACTTACGCGGAACCAACACGCTAAACTGTGACGTCAGTAGACTGAGCGCCACGGAATATCGGGAAGGGACCGATCAACGGAGAACGGGGTCTTGCACGTCCGTACCGGGTGGCGATCGGAGCGAGAAATGATAGACAGTGGGAAGCGACTTTGTTTTATACTAGGTAGGTAGGTAGGTGTAGTGATATTGAGTGTGACCATCATATCGACTAATGACGCGTTGCCGACTACGGTCGGGCCTACGCGCTTCCGTTATTTTTTTATTTTTTTGCCTTTTGTCCTTCACTTTTTACCTTGTCCCAGTAATTTCAGTGGCTGTTCCTTCTGTTATGGCGGTCAAATAGGGAGTAGTACCGCCGTAGACGAGATCTTAACGTACGACATTTTTCTACCACTAAGTGTGAAAACCCGTCTTATATGTTATATTATGTGTTTCTATCTGTGTCACACTTTAAGGTATAATCAAGCTTCAAACTAAATGATAGCAGTGGGTGGGCTGCAAGTAAGAGTTTCCAGAGACGGATCAGAATGAATACAGTTTTACCAAAAAACAAATAAGAAAATGATGCTTCTTAACGTCATATTATAGAAGTCATATAAAAAGTATAAATATATAAAAAAGTGATATATAAAAAAGAAATATATAAAAAGTGATATCTGGAAATGCTTTTGAAATTAGAATCACATATTTTTCTTAATGAACCGAATTGGGCCGACATTTTGCATTCGAATAGTTGTTTCTTTAAAGTTTACGTTTTCGATAAGTAAGCATGTTTGTAAGTCACTGCATCAAAGTGATTTTGAAAACTCGTCCGTTTATGGAAACAAAATGGAAAATTAAAGTATGCTTATAAGTCCGAGAGCATTCGATAAAAACTGAGTTATTGTCAAAAAATATTACTTTTATAACCACAAACTGTATTCAAGAATTCACCTTTCTAAATTCGTTACACACATTCTTGAATTTCAACATGTAAATACCTTAACTTCTTAACTCAACTGAACCTAATGGAACACAACAAGCACGTCTGGCAACGTATGCAAAAACGAGCGAAGCAACAGGTAGGTTCATACAAAATAAAAATACCAATCGCGACTTAATAAACCTTTATTACAAATTAAAACACTGGCATCCAGGTAAGACTAGGAGAACTTCTTCTGATCGGAGCCGGCGGTGGGCTCGAGGTTGGTCTCGTACATGATGTCCAGCTTGTACGACTCCGGTTCCGCGTTCTTCATGAGGTAGCGGCTGAGGATGCGCGGCGCCTGCGACGCCACAAACTGCAGGGTACGAGACACTCTAGCTAATATGTACAGCCATCTAGCAGTAAACACAACCACGTATTTATCACGATGTTGCGATCACGTGATACTAAAGACGCCACCACCAGTTCGAAAGATACATCTACGAAGAGGCATAAAGGTCATAGAGGCAATTATTTGCTGTGTCTGAGTAGGAAGTACCGCTTTCCGTAACTTGTCTGAATGACCCTGCAAAACAGCTATAACAATAAATGAAAGTTGAACGTCGAATAAGGTCCGGCGTTCTTACCTCGTGCGAGTCGAACTGCTTGCGTAGCTGTCGCGCGATGAAGTTGGTGGGACCCCACTCGCGCGCCGGGCAGAACAGCTGCGTCCACTGGTGCAGCTACAGAAACTCACTTTCAGTTTATATAGTACTGCGAAGAGCTAATGGAACAAATACTTCGTTTACGTACATCATTTCCCGTACAGGCAATGGGCTTTATTTGGTTTGGAAATTAGGGAGATATTTTATACAATATTTTTATGAAACTAGAGGTGTATGAAAAATATCTTGTAGTAAACTTAGTATTTCATTTTATTGATTATTAAAACCGATCATTATAACTTAGCAAGATGACTACTACTCGCCCAAGCCAGCCAGATTACTGTCAAACGTGGCCTAATTTTATTACAGCCTCGGACACCACTAGGTATCATTATTTATTTCGTTTATGCCAGTATTTATCTCAATAAATTTTCTAAGTATTGAGTGGAACTTCATTTGCAGTGCAAGTTTTGTTTGGTAGCTGTAAACTACTGAAAGGGTAGTTGTACAGTATTGAAAGAGGTAGTTGTAAAGTATTGAAAGGGGAAGCCGCATTCCACTTGTTTGTGAGTTCACCTGATCGATTAGCAGGTACTTATCCGCCGTTAGTAGGACAGTACGTACGTCGCCGGGATTGTCCTGCATGAAGCGCACGATGGTGTAGGCGGCACCGCCCAGTAGTGGCAATGCCATGAACAGCAGCAACAACCCGTAAATCACCAGCTGGCTCTTGTTCTTCTTGCCCAGGTCTGCCGGCGTGTACAGCACCAACGATGCGAGTATCACCTGTGAATACGAATAATCCGGCTCGAAGGACTAAAAATAAGATTTGCGTTTCACACAGCTTCTTCGTAAGAAAATGATAATAATGCAAACAATAATTAAAATAAACATGTTTAATTATGTGTTAATTAACGTACGAGTACACTCGATAAAAATCAGGATTTAGATTTAAAAGCTTCGGCTTTTAGGATGTCTTAGAGTTTATACTAAGAGGGAAAACGCCGAGAAAAAAAAAGGTTGTCGAAAGTCTTCTTTACATTAATTAGTAGCGCACAATGGTTCCACAATGGTGTGCTTGTAAATATGCAACTAACATTTGTGTGGCGGCCGCCATCTTGTCCACGGGTGTTCTCGCCACCTTAGTGTGAGTGCAAGTCTCACTAAGGCGTCAGGTGTCGTACACAACGTTTCTGTATATTTACAAGCTTAATGCACACTATCTATATACAATTTGAGTAGGAATGATACTGAATGTGCGCATACAAAACTATTTCAAAGTACGAGTAGATTACCTATCTCCATGTCTCAACCCCCACAAATAATCGGCGCAGTATTGAGTTGGGAAATTACAACAAATGACAGAAGAGATTTTCGTTTCACTGAAAAGCAGGCAAAATCCAATTCAAATTCAAGTATTTATTTCTCAACATTGACAATTACTTGAATTTATTTACGTCAAATAAATCATGACTCTATCACTAGTTCGGAAAAACCTTAGTGAAGAACAACTGGCAAGAAAATCCATGGCTATTAATAATATAGTTAATTCATATTTTATTTTATTTTATTTTATTTTTAATTATTTGGAAAACATACAGTGTTCTTATAGCTAGCTTAATACTAGAAAATTAACTAGACACCAATTATTAGTTTTCACATATCATAAACTGTATAACTTGAGATAGAGCTAGGTACATATATAATACACACAAAATAAAACAAAAAACACAAACACACAAATATTACAAAACAAAAACCAATTAAATACTCAATCAAATGGATCAGGGAACGTTATCAAACCATTGATTAGTAATTTTAAGCCTGACTCTTTCTACGGAAGAATTAAAGATGTCAATCTCTGGTAAATTTATTTTATTTATCAAATTAGAGGCCCTTACAAAAAATGAATTTTGCCGATAATTAGTACAGCTATGAGGAACATGCAGAGTAATATGTTGTCGGGATGACCTTGTTGGGACCTTCAGGCCCAATTGGGCAAGGAGGTAAGGAGAATCAATCTTACATTGTGCAATCTTGATAACCGTGACAATATCCGCGATTTGGCGTCTTACGTAGAGGGGTAAAATGTGATAACGCCTACATCTGGACTCGTAGCATACATCTTGGACTCTACTTTTGAATTGAAGATGTCTCATAAATTTACGCTGTATGGTTTCAAGCCTGCCGATGTAAATGTCATACAATGGACTCCAAACTTGTGAGCAATATTCCAGGATACTACGCACATACGCACAGTAAAGAATTTTTATAACTTTTATGCTATTAAATTGGGAACTAGAGCGTAAAATAAATCCTAATGCCCTATTAGCCCGATTAGCAATATCATCAATATGTCTATCATAAATTAATTTGCAATCGTGAACAATACCCAAGTCGCGTGTTTCATTAGACATTTTAAGAACTTTGCCTTTCAGTAAATACTCGAAACGTAACGGGATTTTCTTCCTAGTAAACCTGACCACATAACACTTTGAAACATTAATATCAAGTCTGTTAATATTGCAGTATTGTTCCAACCTAATTAAATCCTCCTGCAACAATGTACAGCCCCGGCGATCCGCAACACTCTTAAAGATTTTCATATCATCCGCATATAACACAAATTCTGAATATATAAAACAGTTGGAAATGTCGTTTATAAATATATTAAATAAAAGAGGGCCCAGCAAGGATCCCTGTGGGACACCAGAAGGCACATAGTTATATGCGGATGAAAAACCATTCAACACTACGGCCTGGGACCTGTTCTCAATGTAGGACTTAAACCATCTGAACAGACTGCCGTGAATTCCCGCCTTCAATAGTTTTTGAAGTAATACGCTATGGTCAATGCGGTCAAAACACTTCGCGTAGTCCGTAAAAATGGTATCCACTTGGCCTCCAGAGTCCATCTTGACCGTTGTGTGATCGATAAACGATAAAAGATTAGATGTTGTAGATCGCCGTTCAAGAAAACCGTGCTGCTCAGAGATGAAGTAAGGCTTTAGGTTACTGTAAACTTGGGTGTATATTAAGCGTTCAAATACCTTTGCAAATATACATAATTTAGAGATCGGCCTATAGTTACAAACATCATTTCTTCTTCCTCCTTTATGAATTGGTGTTATAAAAGCCGATTTCCAAATCATAGGAACAATACCTTCATTTATAGAACGTTTAAATAATATAGTTACTGGTTTAGTCAAAGATTCTGAACATCGAACTATAAATAATGGCGGTATTTGATCAGGCCCTGCTCCCTTCGAAAGATCCAGTGATTGAAGTTCTTTTAGTGTGTTTTCGTGGGTAATTTCTATACTACTGATAGTGTTGGCATAATTTGAACATTGATCAATTGAATCATTTGGATCTCTCGAGGAGCTATTTGATGTTTGAAAATTTGATTGGAAATACCGCGCGAAAAAGCGGCAAGCATCTTGTCCAGATTCTGCGACCTCTTCTTCATATGACAGAGATGAGGGAATAGTGTTCTGATTGTTTTTGTTATATTTGATGAACGACCAAAATAGTTTGGGATTTTTTTCTATAGATTCCTCACATTTTTTTATGTAAGCAGTATAACATTGACCTCTAGGTTTTTAGCTCCCAGTTTATTTTGCCCAACGAAGACTTAATGCTGTCATAATTTGCTGACTCAAAGTGGTGCTTGTAACGAGTATTATCCTCCATAGGCTTTGTAAACGCTAAGTCTATTGTTATATTTAACGACTTGTGATGGAGATCTTCGGGTACAAGGGGATCATCGGATGAAGACACCTGGACATCAACATTACTTAATATTAAGTCTAAAAGTCTACCGTGAGTGTTACGGCAAAAATTAAATTGTGTAAGGTTGCATTCAGACAATGTATCAACAAATGTATATTGAAATTCTCCCATGACTCCCGAATATCCAGAAGTGGAGTCGGAAGTAGGATTCCACTGAATGTTACGCATATTAAAATCTCCCATAATAACAAAAATATCATTAGGCTGGGAGTTCACTGTTAAAGCTAGTTTATTAGTAAAGTTCGAAAGTTGTGAATTAAAGGAATTACCAAACTTTTCATTGCACAGATAAATAGAACAAAAATGTATTTTTACAACAGTAGCGTGGTTATCAGTCAATGTAATTGTGACCCAGATGTCTTCAGCCTTTGACGACCATTCTAGGCGATTAATTGCCATGAACTCACGACGAACCGCTATTAAAACACCGCCACCAAACCTTTCCTGTGTGGACTGGTAGTTTCGATCCCTTCTCCAGACCACATACCTATCATCAAAAAGATCCCCGTTATCTATGCCATTTAACAGCCAAGTCTCCGTCAAAGCAACCACGTCATATGAATGCATCAATAAATTTCTTTTGAATACGTGAGTTTTTGTGCGTAGCCCTCTTGTATTTTGATAATAAATGTTTAAAACTTTGTCATTATCCATTGAGTAAGCACTTGTTACAAAAACTGAAGTGATTTGAAACATAGTAAATAATTAAATAAAAACATATTAAGAGGCTCACAATACCAGCATACAAATACATCGGCAGACCTGTCACAGGTGGAACGCTATTTAAAGACAAAAGGAGAAAAAATAAATTTACTTTAAAAAAAATTTACGCAAATATTCAAAATGATATTAGGCTTTTCTGAGGTTCCCAGGATTTTTTGATTAAGTAAAATATCAAAACAGTATGAAATTAAAAATAGTTTAAAATAAAGCTGTACCTTATATGAGTAAACATTAAGCAACATAAATGAAAGTTCGAATAATTTGAAGCAAAGCTCTACACTATTTTGGATAGGTCGTTTTCGCTTTTTATAAAAAATACTGGAGAGTTGTCAGACCTCCTAGCCATTATTTTACAATGCTTTACCCAGATGTATTAAAAGATTTTTTCTTTTGCCAATGATCTTGCTTTGCTTAGAAGAGTCTTATTCCGTTGGGTCAAGTGATCATTTACATATATTTGTGAGTCTCCGGTAAATCCTAGGTTGGCCAAGTTAAGCGTCTTGCTTTTACGAGACATCGCAATTAGGTTTTCTTTTAAGTAACGGTTGTTGAATGATATTAGAATTGGTTTCTCGACTTTTGACAAACGAGTTGGAAGCCGTGCAATATAGTTAATATCTTCCTTTTTAACAGTAACATTACATAGTTGACCAATTTTTTGAGCTATATCATACAAATTTTCGTTATTTTTCATAGGTATACCTTTAATTTCAGCGTTATTCGCTCTTGCCCACTGGTCTCTATCCTCCATTTCCTGATGAAGCTTGACTATTTCAACTTTGAGAACAGGTACCTCAAGAGCAACTTTTTCTATTTTAGTAAGCCGAGAATCTAAGGCTTTACATGTTCCTGAAAAGTTATTAATCAACTGATGTGCCATCTCAAGAGACTCTTTAAGGTGGCTGATTTCCCTTTTAATTAACTTCACGTCTTCTAATAACGATGCTAGAGGCGCCAGCTGTACAGAAACCATGTTGAGTTGTTCTTGAATTTTTTCCAATTGCAGTGGCAGGGGCGAAATTGCTACAGGAGAAGGTAAGGGGCTAGATTTACATTTAGGACATCTCCAGCAATTTTTCCTTGTGTCTCCAAGTTTACGATAGCCGCCTTCGCTAATACCAGAACATTGGAAATCATAGTGACTTGCAGATACTGCAAACGGGCCCTTCAGTGTGTTCCAAACCACAGCTGGCGCAGGTTAACATTTAGATTCAGCGCAAAATAAATTTACTTAATTATAAAAATATATATGTTTATGTTGCAATCATTCACTCCTAAGATTTATCAATGTATTTGCTTTTTTTTTTTTTTACAACTCTACCTCAAGCAACTTCTTTCCGCTCGCTCTTTTATATTAATGTGTCACAATACCAGATTAAGTGCTCTATTTCAGCTAATGCTCACACGAACCTTGTGGTCGAGCGGCTAAGTGTTTGATAATGGGACCAGAAAACGTGAGTTCGATCCTCACCACAGCAGCAATCGTAATTTTTCGTTTTTCTGTTAAAATTTGTGGCAGCAAAAACACTTAATATCACTCACACACACTGCACCCTCTCTATGGCAACACGACAGAATACGAGATGTTGAGTTCGGTACAAAATGGCCGCCGCAGGCAATGTCATACCACTGCAGATAGAACAGGAGGGACCGATTATCAGCGTTCTCACTCAAATAGGCCGTATAATAGAAACAAATAAATCCGAGCTAACAAACAACACAACGTGCGATCAACTGAGCAGCTGAGCTGGAACTGAACTATAATTTTGATATTAAAATAACTCTTACTTAATATTAAAACTGTTCATGTCTGTGTCGCCTTAACGACGATTATTTAATTGTTACATGAATTTCGTTTCATTTCTATAAATTTTCCGTCTAATCTACACGTGGTGTGTGTTTCAAATATCCTACTGCATTTAACGATTAAATCAAGATATAAATGAAAATCATAAAATTTACCCAAGTTATATTTAAGACACAAAAAAAGTTTTATATGTAAAGAAAAAGAAAAAAAATGAAAACACAGGATTCATCGGTTTGTTGTAGTACAGCGTTACGGAGTGTTTCTTTATTTTTTTAAATTTTTTCTATTGGCTACGTCTAAAAGGTAAAATTTAAGTCACATTCTCACACAGTCCGAACGATTTACAAAGTAATCTAGGGCAGCCCTGGCGTCACCAATGCGTCATTGCAAGCTTTGAAGTTGATAGCAAAAAAAGGACCTTTACATTGCTATCTGACGATGAATGGAATGCAAAACCGGCTGAAATTTAAACCCGGTTTATTCTCGGATTTCACAGAATAATACCGCTTTTAAATTAGAGTTTTTTATCCTTATTTAAATTTTATTCGATGAAGAACACAGCTTATGCTCAGCTAAGTACGCTCGATATTATTTAACATAATCAAATCGATCAACTGAGCATTACATCAACTACTTATTACACTGTAAATCTTCAAAGTTTCAATGCCTATAAAACAAACGAAATAATAGACACTTACACTTTTAAATTTAACGAAACATTTTCCTATCGTCGTCGTGCCTTTGACAAAAATTTCTAAATTTGTTCAAATAATACCAATGAAATAAACATTTATTTCAAATTTTGTTCAAATAATTTGTATATACAAAATGTTGAAATCCATTTGCCCAAATTAGACCTACCTCATCACCAGTCAGATTTCCATTCGAAAAACTCTATAGCTATTGGATTATACTATCTTTTTTACTCCCGATTCACTTTATTCCCGACACTCGCAAACCCCATGTAAATAGGACCAGGTGGAATAGCTTTTATTACACCATGAAAACCATACTTTATTTTACGATAGAAAAAAATCTTGAAAAACTGTAGTCGTAAGTAGCTACCTAATACAGTTTTTAGTATTTGGAGTTTAACTCGGTTATAATAGGAATTGGGTAATTGACGCGATTACAAGAGTATTGACCAGGTTCGATTCCCGGTTATGTATGAGAGTTAAGAAACAGGTTTGAATGTGATTATTACTAAATCTAAAATCGACGCCATGGTTCCTAAGAACAGATTTCGATATCTCTCATAGTTTCTGACTTCTCCATACTGACCCATTTAGGTAGGTATCTATAGTTACGTTGACACGTTTTTTTGTGCGGTAATGTTTGGGTATGACTTGTCTATACGTAATATGTATTGAGTTTAATATAGAAATTATATAGATTAGAAAACTTAAAAACAAAAGAAAAAACTTAATATAAACTATGTAATTTTTTTAATATGATTAGCTGACTGCCATTATGCTTATGCATGAAAACACATTATCTACGCAGCTACACACATCAAAAAAGTCTAAGCAACACACATTATTTCAAATTTATTGATCAATTATTATATCTTTTCTTACCAAGTAGGTAGTACGTACTAAAGTAACTTTTTTGTTCTAGATGACATACTGGGTGGTTGTAAAAAAAATTTTTCGACTATCATTTGTTTTTTAACAAAATTTAAAGCGAATGCATGTTTTCGATTGTAATGCGTTTTCTTTGTGTGGCGTGAGTGCTGAAAATCATTTATTATTATTAATTTTTATTGATTAATTAAGAAAAAATTTTGTTCTAAGACATTGTTTACGACATGGAGCGACATCATTTGACCTCACACGAAATGCTAAGAGCCGTAGGGATGTTGGAAGCGGGAAGCAATCAATCTGAGGTATCACGATATTTTGATGTCAACAGAAGCGTTATTTGCCGTCTTTATCAGCGTTACACTAACATGGGAGATCCTGCAGATCAGCACCCAGGCCGCGGAAGGAGTACAACCATTCAGCAAGACCGATACATTCAACTGACCGCAAGACGTCAGACGATGTTAACCGCCCGAGAAATAGGTTTAAGGCTACAAAACACAAGTAGTGTTGTTGTTGGCACCCAAACCGTGCGAAATCGACTGCATGAGTCTACTACGGCCTACATGCACGACGACCAAGTAGGTGCCCACCTATACGTCACGGGAATCGCGCTCTTCGAAATGAATGGTATAATGGTAACACATAACATGGACCCAGGAGCAATGGGATAAAGCTTTATTTTGCAATGAGTCTCAATTTGGGTTTAGGCCTGATACTAGAAGGGTAAGAGTGTACCGTCGTCCTGGAAGTACTGAGACACGGAGGTGCGTTCAAGAAGTTTATCCATACAACGGTTCAACAGTTATGGTATGTACGGGTATTATGAAGAACAGACAAACTGAGCTCGTTTTTGTAAATGGAAACATGAACGCTGCAAATTACGTTAAGGATGTTCTAAGGCCTTATATGCGTCCATTTGCACCAACCCTTGGCTTCGATCTGACGTTGATGCATGATAATGCGCGTTCACATACAGCTTTGCACACCAGGGAGTCTATGGCAAGGGAAAACATCCGGGTATTGCCTTGGCCTGAACAATCGCCAGACCTCAACCCCATCGAGCACGCATAGGACATGCTCTAGAGACGTGTTTTAGAGACGTGTGTCTCATCAATTTTATAAATAGATAATCGGTGTCAGCAAGTTCTCAACAACAGAGGTGGCCACTCTTTGTATTAAGTTATCCAATTTCTTTTACAATAAATTAATTTTGTTTAACAATTTCATTAAGTTTATAAAAAGTTTAGTTGCTTCTTAGTTTGTACTACGTATGACACAGTACTCGCAATATTGTTAATTATGTTATGAAAATAAATTTTTTTTACTTTGAAAAGACACTAAAGAATAATATAAATAATAAAACACTAACGATTTAATGTGGAAATACATTGTAACATTCAAATTTGTATAGGTCGCTTAGACTTTTTTGATGTGTGTATTGTATATTTATATTATCCAAACGCCCATACAATTTTTAGTATGATTTACACGTTGTGACGTCACGTACGTTTTGATTGGAGCGTTTTTCGGCGACTCGGCTCCTCAAACGATCGCTGTATCTAAAAAACTATTGTAATATATTAACTATGTAAACTTACTGTTACTTTCGCAATAATTAAAAATTAAAATAAATAAATTTAAAATATATAAAAATAATACTACTAAATATATGAAAAAATATTTTGTCAAATACCCTATTCCAACTTAATCCTCGAGTACATCTACATTTAACAATGTAATGTGTTAAAACTTAGATTTTGGTGTCCGCAGGCTAATTTTGGCTATAGTTAAAAGAATCGGGCAATGAACCCGACAAACGTTACTTACGAACTGTGTCAAAGGCACAATCAAGGTGCTCAAGTATCTTATCTTCGACGGATGAACTCCGTAGTAGAAAGTCAAGTCATCCAGCAGTCTCCGGAATGGATAGATCGCAAATATAGCGACGCACTCCATTGTGAAGACAATAACTCTGCAGAGGTGGGCCAGTAATCGACGCTCCTAAACATGAATATGAAAATGTAGTTTCAAATCATATTTTATAAGCTATTGTTGATTTAAGTTAAAGTAAGAACACAAATAATAGTTAATGCAAGCCATGGACCCGCTGTAATGGCGCCTTCAATAAGTCGGGTGGAAAGAGAAAGAATTATAGCTATAAAGCAAGTGGGTGCGGCGTGACAATATTTTAAGTTTTAACTCTGAGGCCTATTGATATCAGTTACTTTACCATACAGTGTTTTAAATAAAAAATACTTACCCTTCGAAATGTTTTTATGCGTTTTATTTCTTGGTAGCATTATACTATTTCCATTTCTTTATTTTCTCGACGACAGTTCTAATTTGATATAATGTAGTGTTGTGACCAAATAAGTAATGATATCGATCGCATATATTTATTATATTTTGAACAAAGACAAATAAAACAAAAACATTTAAATAAATTTTTTCAAGGTGGAAACACTCAATAGCCATTTTGTGTTTGTTTTAATCTGTCACTCGCAACAAGACGGTCCTGCTAGTCACTACATTTCTGTTCGCTGAGTTTTTTCACATTATCCATACGTTACGTTGTGTATTTTATGTTCCTCCGTGTTGATTGCTGCCCAGTTGTCAAATATCAAAATGCCCAAAGGATCTGTTCTAAAATGGCAGGCGAGAGAACTGGTGGTCAAGGTTCTTAATTACTTTGAAGCAGAGTATCAAAATGGTGGCCCGCTATTACCACTGTCGCAAGTGCGAGAGCGTGTTGCGGCCGCATTGGGAATTAGTGGACCTACTGTTTCAAAAATTACTACCGAAGTTTACGGTACAAGCGGCATGCAGGAAAATAAGCTTCGTACGCCGAATAAAAAACGCCAACCACATCGTGTGACATCGGTTGACAACTTCTATTCGCCGTCATATATATGACTATTACTTGCGCAAAGAAATTCCAACACTTAAAAAACTTGTTGTTTCTTCAAGTGAATGTGGTTTATTCCATGGCCAAAAATCGTCATTAAGCTTAGTTTTGAAAGAAATTGGATTTTCTTATAAAAACTCGGACAAACGTAAAATATTGATGGAGGGTCACCACGTTGCTATGGCTCGCTGCTAATTTTTGAGCGAAGCCAAAAAGATATCAGGTTTGTCAAATGTTATTTTCACTGACGAGACTTGGTTATATGCAAACCACACAGTATCTAAGAAATGGACTGACGACACCGCCGCTTCCACTAGTTCAGTGCCAATGGGAAAAGGTGAACGCCTTATCATATGCCATGCAGGGTCTACGAAAGGATTCGTGTCAGATGCTTTTCTGGCCTTTAAATCCAAAAAAACAGTGGACTACCACGAAGAAATGAACGTGGAGATTTACGAAGGATGGTTTAAAGAAATGGTGCAATCTCTGAAAGAATCGTCCATAATTATTATGGATAACGCTACATATCACTCCAGACAAATTGATAAAATGCCGACGCAGGCTAATAAAAAACAAGATATAATTGACTGGCTCCAACGTCATGGCGAAAATGTGGATAGTACTTTATTAAAAGTACAATTAGTGAATATTTTAAAATCGAAAAAAGCCTCCCTAAAAGATATGTGATCGACGAAATAGCTGCCGAATGTGGTCATTGGGTTCTTCGACTTCCGCCGTATCATTGCCAGTACAATGCTATAGAACTAATATGGGCACAAATCAAAGGACACGCCGCTCGAAACAATACCCATCCTCCTTTTACGGCAAAAAAGATAATACCCAACTAGCACATTAGTAATAATTGTAGCTAAGTTTATGACTCAAAGTTGTATATCGGTGCTATTTGGGTAAAAATTACAACTTCTTACTGCATAGGAGTGGTAAATATAAATAAAGTCTATAAAATGGACTATGGGTTCCAAATTTTCAATTATTACCACCTACAGTTTAAAGAACACCTTACCACTGTTGTACCACTCTAAGCTACAGTGCGAGTGTGAATTGCTACTTTAAGTGGTAATTTATACCTGTAGTGCGTCTTATAGCTAAAAACGAGAAGCAATAACCACCATTACGCCCAACATTTCTAAAAGGAAGCAAAATCAACTCTTAAACCACTGGAATATCTAGAAGGATGATAAAATGAGCCTTCATGGCCAACCCAATCCTGGTTCTTATTATTTTCTTCTGAGGTTAAACCGAGGGAGGGTTCCGTAGAAAGTTCAATATTTGTTATTGTGGAATTTACCCAAAGTTTAACTTGTGAAGGTTTACGATGTGTTAATTACCTCCCTTTGTTATAAAAACAAAAGATATTACTACGGGATACATTAATATTAGGTCTTTACCTATGAAATTGCCGTTTTTCACGAAATAAATGAAGCGTAATTTTTTTATATATTTTTTATTTCTGTTAATCAAAATAATCACCCATGCAATCAATGCATCTTTGCCAACGCATTGGTAGCTTATGATGCCTTTCTTGAAGAAATCAGCTGGACGGGAGGCAACAAATTCTTCAAAGGCATTTTGTACTGCCTCTCGGGTATTGAATTTTTTTCCCGCCAAGAAGTTATCCAAATTCTGGAAAAAGTAGAAGTCTGTAGGCGCAAGGTCTGGTGAGTACGGCGGATGACGGAGAACTTCCAACCCCAACTCTTGTAGCTTGGAGACCGTCTGCTGTGCAATATGAGGTCGCGCGTTGTCGTGCAGGAGCAGTGGAGCCGGACGATTTACCAAAGCTGGTTGGAGACGTGCGAGCTTCTCCATCATTGTGTTCAGTTCTTCACAGTACACATCTGCAGTAATGCTTGTCCCGTTTGGCAAGAAGCTGTGATGAATTACACCCGCGTTAGACCACCAAACAGTGACCATCACTTTTCTAGGGGTAAGTTTTCGTTTAGGGCATTGTTTGGGTGCTGAACCAGGGTCCAACCAACTTGCTGAGCGCTTACGATTGTCAAACAGGATCCATTTCTCATCACAAGTAACAATGCGGTTCAGAATTCCTTCATTTGTATGCCTGCTGAGCAGTGCAAGGCACGTCTCCACGCGTACTTCGCGCTGGCGGTCATTGAGTTCGTGGGGTACCCATTTGTCAAGCTTTTTTACCTTCCCAATTTGACGCAAATGGACCAATATTGTTTTGATGCTAACGTCAAAGCTGCTGCTAATTCAGCCGTGGATTGAGTTTCATCAGCTTCCCCAATTGCCTTTAATTCGTCATTGTCGACCAAAGTTTTCGGATGACCACAGGGTTCATTTTTCAGGTAAAAATTTCCAGAACGGAAGCGGGTAAACCAATAACGGGTGTTGCGTTCGTTTGTAGTGTTCGCTCCGTAAACGTCGTTGATGTTGCGTGCCGCTTTGCTGCCACGACGGTACTCATACTCCATAATTACTCGAATTTTTAACTTATCCATGATGACGAAAAATGTTCGACTGCGTTGAAAACAAAACACTTACTATTAAACAAATGACGATTTCAGAAAAAGAATTCCATGTTTGTCAAATAAAATTAATTTGAAATTAGAATTATCAGTCAAAAAAAAAATATATTTTTATTTGAAATGGCCAGTATGGCAAAACGGCAGTTTCATAGGTAAAGACCTATTATTTTATTGATATTATTATATTACTTTAATTATTCTAAATTCATTTTCATCTGATAATCAACATTTAGAACACAATTTGCTTTTTTTAAATTTGATATGCTTGTACCCTAATGACATGTTAGCCAAAATCAATATTTTACAATGCGCATTCAACTTTTGGAATCAATATGAAAATTAAAGTAATTAGAACTCTGAATAATTAGATTCATATAAATTGTTTTCTGATTGCTGAACGACAAAGGGAAATAAAATACATTTTTAACAGCTATCTGACTTTTATTTAAAATTAAATAATTAGGTTATTACTTTTACAAGGAAACAACTATATTTGTATAATGTTGATCTAAAATAATATTTCACTTATAAAATTCTTCTAAGAAAAGTGCTTCTGTAGTTTTTGTGCCTTTTGGATTTTAACGAATTATTATATAATTTTCGGTGCTTGGCTCTATGACAGTGTTTGGTTTTCATGGCAAAGTATTGTATGCTGCATCTGTAGTTCCGTTCAATTACTGAAATGAAAATATAATTGTATTAAAATACATAATACTTAATCAATATTGAGTGTATTACATTATGTTTATCCAAAAAAAGGTTTTTGTATTGTCAATTGAGCCCTAAACTATTTTCCCTACTAAAACAAAAGAATCATATATAAAGTAAATAAAATTCACTCCTATAGCCCTTCTCTAGACCACTTAGTAATAAGAAAGGTGATTTTTAGCACTTTGAACAGCAAAAATTGAAGTAAGCGGGTGAAAATTATTACCTATAGTAACAAAACGATTCGCCTTTTTTAATGGATGTTTTTATGAAAATCTAACCTCTAATTTACATTATTTGTACTAAACATGTCTTTGTTATAACAAAAGAAGTGATTTTACAACTATACTACGTAAATTCACTATAAATGCTTGTTATACCAATTATATTCTTGGTCATTTTTATTAAAACTACTATAACCATATTTTATTTACACTGTTTTTTGTTGAAATTCTCATGAAATCAATATGGCGTGTAAATTTACTTAATAAACGTATACGCATTTTGCAGTAAAGTTGAGATCCCACTTGATTTTTCAGTACAGATAAAGCAAATAGTTGAATAAAAGTATTTGGTACTTACAATTATGTTTTGTAAGTTGTCACTTAAAAACTGTCACACGCCATTAATATTCTCAACATTGCAACTACAGAAATGAAACATACGTATGAATGAACAAAATCTAATCGTTCACTCAACCGTTCAATCAACAGTTCAATCAAAGTGGCAAATCAGGGGTACAGGCGCTGCAATTTGCACCTTTAGTCACAATATGATACGCTCTAGACCTGCTATGCGATGTGCCCACTTAGGGCCATATCTGTTGCATAAGGGGTCTAGAGCAGGATATAGACCTTATCGTTAGCACCTTAAGTTGCAATATGATACGCTCTAAAGCTTATTGGCTACCATTTGTGCTAGTTGGGTATACAAGTACCGGAACTTGTAATATTAAAAATAAAAATTTTAAAGAAGTTGGCATTATCAATCAAGAATTAAAACGTGTAACATCTTGTAATGAAATATAATATTAGTTAATAACTTTGTACAAAGGTATCCAGCAGTAGTTTAGTTTCTGTGGTATATTTGTGCGGGTGCGCACGTAATAAAGTGAGTTAGCAACTGACCGCTGTTTGATTGACGTACACTACACTGGCGACGAGGCGGATTACAAATTCACGCGTGCACAGTTATTTTTGTCGTACTTGTTGTTAGTTATTTTTTTAAAGATGCCAATTGGAAAAATATAAATGTTTGACCTATTCTCGGGTCAGTGGACAACGTACGTGCGTCGTTTAGAGCAATATACGTTTCTTAGCGAAATAAAAGATGAACTGAAAGTAGCCACGTTAATTACACTTGTCGGGGAGCACACTTACAACCTTATGTGTAATTTAGCGGCACAAATTGTACCTGAAAATAAAACATATGAAGAACTAGTGAGATTAGTATCGAAGCATTTGGAACCCCAAAGATCAGTTATTGCCGAGAGACAGGTATTTCGAGAAAGGAAGCAGAAGCCTGGAGAAAAAACTATGGATTTCTTGCAACAATTTGAAACACCTCCGTATGCATTGTGAATTCGGTAATAATCTAAAAGAGAAGCTTCGTGATCAATTGGTGATCGGACTGTCAAGTGCGGGTATAAAATCGCGGTTATTTGCAGAAAAAGATCTAACGTACAAAAAGGCGGTGGAGCTAGCTTTGAGTCTCGAGGCTGCAGATAGGCATGTGGTAAAAGTGAGTGATCGCGGAAGCTTCGGCGAATCCAGCTCGGCTATGACCATGCGGTTGAGCAGCGGCGGAGACAGGGCAGGTGCCGGTGGCGGTGGCGTGGCCGGCAAGGCACGTCTCCACGCGTACTTCGCGCTGGCGGTCATTGAGTTCGTGGGGTACCCATTTGTCAAGCTTTTTTACCTTGCCAATTTGACGCAAATGGACCAATATTGTTTTGATGCTAACGTCGAAAGCTGCTGCTAATTCAGCCGTGGATTGAGTTTCATTAGCTTCCACAATTGCCTTTAATTCGTCATTGTCGACCAAAGTTTTCGGACGACCACGGGGTTCATTTTTCAGGTCAACATTTCCAGAACGGAAGCGGGTAAACCAATAACGGGTGGTGCGTTCGTTTGTAGTGTTCGCTCCGTAAACGTCGTTGATGTTGCGTGCCGCTTTGCTGCCACGACGGTACTCATACTCCATAACTACTCGAATTTTTAACTTATCCATGATGACGAAAAATGTTCGAATGCGTTGAAAACAAAACACTAACTATTAAACAAATGACGATTTTAGAAAAAGAATTCCATGTTTGTCAAATAAAATTAATTTGAAATTAGAATTATCAGTCAAAAAAAAAATATTTTCAGTTGAAATGGCCAGTACGGCAAAACGGCAGTTTCATAGGTAAAGACCTATTAAAATCAAAGTACGACCACCCAATACAGTACAACTGTCCTCCCCACCATCCCACCCCGCGGGTCAATAAGTAAGCTGACTAGACAGCCTACCCAGACGCGGCGGTTGAAATGAAATGAAAAGGGCATTAATATGATTCTTTTTCCGGGTAGTTTTTCAGCACTTTTGGTGTACCCGTGAAATTGTTGAAGATTTTCTGTGGAAACGTCATATTTCAAAACCATTTTCTTAGTTGCCGCTTGAGTTACTCTTAGCAAAACAAAAGCCGTATTATTTCAAACACGGTTTTGTCCGCTCCGAGTGGGACCATCGAAATGAGACTGTGTTGGGTTTCTTTTATCAAATTTGATGTTAACTTCATAACGTAAACTCTTCATAGTTTTTCGGCAAAACCCCTTCATACATGTTTCTTAACCTAATAAAAATTGTTGTAAATATCTTAATAACATGTCCGAATAAATAAATACGCTCTTTGCTGTTACCAGTTTAGTTATGTCTAATTTATGTGTTGTTTTATAGCTGGAAGCATTGTATTGCTGTTGATATCTTTGTATGATTCGTTTGATGGTAATATAGATAATACTTCATCTTCAATACTTTCAGAACCGGTGGTATTAAAGTTCTTGTTGTAGAGCTCCAGTCTGAAAATAATTAAACATGTGTTTTCAACATCTGTCCATACAAAATCATAATCCATATATTTATTAATTTCTTGATTGTATTGGCAATTCTTACTGAAATCTGTTATAAATTGAACTACTGACATTAAATTGTGCTATCAACATCACAAAACTGATAATAAAACTAAAATAATAGGATAAAACGAGCTGGTACTTACTTTTCTCGAGGTCTGCCTTTTTGTCGCTTAGTTCTTCTAAACGTCACGTAGAGTACACGTTTCTATCACAATCCATGACAATTTTTATTAAAGAAATATTGATAAACAATGGCGGAGTGCACGCCAGTGCTACCTACTTAGCTTTACCCCATTGCCTATCCTTAACCCCAACATCGAAATCTTCATTTTACGCCGCCGCTTCGGTAATAAAACAATTGGCTAACAAACGTACGTGCATGACGCGTTTGTCTATGTGTGCAAAGCCAATGAAGCAGCGACGCATTTGAAGCGGGGCTGTTTAACTCCAATTATCTCTTTTGCGGAGTTCTCTCTGTTCGACTTCAGTAGCGCTCAAGGTTAACGTGTAGTAGTCTGACGTGCTGTCGTCTGTACTGGATTACTTTTTAATCCCAGTTATAAAGGAGCTTACACGTAGGTACGATGCGCAATGAAAATTTACTTGAACTCCACAACACTCGAACAAGTCTTTTTTTGTTGTCTGGATTAAAGAAGGCTCTCCACATGGACAGCACAACACCAGTTCAAATAACACATGCAAGTTCGATCTGTTAACGTTGGGGTTCTAAAAAGTTCACGACAGATATTTACCTAACAGCGTACACAAACATCGATCCTGAAACAAACACTATACTCACATCGGACACAAACATGTACAGGCACAAGGACAGCAGGGAGACCAAACTGATGAACAGCGTTTTTTTGAAGAATTTGAATGTGGACACGTATATCTCCACGAAGCAGTGGAGCATGACTATCTAAAAAATATTTGTACAGGTTATTGACATTTAGGGAAACTACAAATGATATGGCCAACTGCGATTTACTCACCATGGTTAAATACTCCGTGACCAGGTTCACAGCTAAGAAAACGAGGCAGTAGAAGTTTCCGAGGTGGAGTGACGCAAAAAATATTAGCCAGTAATAAAGGCATGGGTACACAAACGCCGCTGAAAGCAGAAAAAATTTATTTAGGCTAAGAGCATGAAAGTACTGAAATACCTTATTGGAACTGAAACCGTGGAGAGCAAGGAAAACTGGAAGCGTATAACCAAGTGACAAAGGCTTTACGTAGCTTATACTAAATGATACTATACGCCACTGACTATAAAACTATGTATGTTACCTATTTGACTTGATCTAAATAATAACAAGGGAGAAACAAAAACAACCAACTAGGGTTTTAACCCTAGACCTACGACTTGTGTAGCACGCTCTCATCCAAACGTGCCAACAGACTAGCTGAACATCAAATTGAAATTATTAATCATATTATTTTTTATATTTTTTATTTCATTATGCGTATTGATAAATAAAATGTAATTTACTCACAAAAAAATATACTAGGTCACTCAATGCAATACCTACCCTACACTACAGAGAATAAAATTCTATTCTGAAATATTATAGTTCACTTACGTCATAGTTACTTTCGAGTTACTGCGGTTATTGTAATTTCCCTAGACACTCAATTAACAGATTCCGTGAGAGCTAAAATAATTAGCTTTGGAAACATAACTAAAACATTTAAAATGTAGTGAGAGAAGTAAATGTCGCAATAAGTAGAAATTATATGTATTTATAGAAGAAAAACAAATTTTAACAAAAGTACTTTTTATCTTTGTAAAACATGACTTTGAACATGACAAAGAAACACTGCTCGTTTGTAGGTTAGGAGATACTGATAAAAAAAGCTTTAAGTCTGATAACGATGGCTGAAAAATATCATGGAGAACACCTGGCAATCATTATAAGCCTCAAAATGTTTTGTCCTTGAAAACAAGTGGAAGGATTGCAATAAGATATGAATATACAACTAAGATAAAAAAATAATATTTTATAGTGTAATATGCAATGTGGCTTATTCGGGGTTAATATAATTGTTATTTTCTAGGTTATTGGGGATCGATATCATTAGTTGATCCAGGAGAGCTAGTTGAATTCGGTGGTGTATGAACATGGAAAAATACTGGAAAATTTGACTCGTGATGATTCCAACAGTGCGCAATGCATATCATGAGGAGCAAACATATTTACTCAAAAGAATCGTTCTCTTCAAAGTCCACGTTTTGTAAGAGAGTGGCTGGCCACCCGGGACCAGCCGATATATTATAACCAGTTTTAATAAATTGTATCTTACTTATGTAATCCTCCCCGCTTCTTATAATTAAAACTTATTGTTATCGGAAAAAGTGAAATTTATCTATCTACGTTATATTGAGAATCTTTTTCTGTAAATTCTTTATTTTTTCTAGTGATTTATGTGAAGGCTTGTCATTAGTCCGCTTCTATTACTTTGTACAAAATGTAAACTAGCTAGTTTTGAGTTTTCCTAAAAGTTGTAAATAAATAAATAAATTAGCACTTCTTGGCCCAACACTTTACAGTTGTGTAAATATCCTGTGATTAAAAATTCAGCGATAGAAAATGTTACTTTTATTGAAAAGAAAATCATTTCAAATTGTATTTGTATTACGTACTTACTCAATGAATATAGTCAGGACTCGTTTCACAATTATCAAATAATTGGCGCATTGGAGTGGTACAATCAGTAGAGTAAAGGTTCCAGATTATTTTAAATCTGTGAATGTAGATTGCCAGCTCTGTGACAGCTCGCATATTAATACACAAGCTCTGCTTACTTCAGGGGTACAATTATTTCATGATTGCATTTGACTCCTATCAAAGGTAAGTTCGTCACAAGTCCATTGAGCTGTGTCTTCAAGCGACGCTGGCTGCACTCACAGTCGTCGACGCAATCGAGGTTGAAGCCGTTGAAGAGGCCGTCGATGTGCGCGTGCACTTGCATGTTGATCCACGCGCGGAATACCAGCAGCAACAGCGTCTCCACCGTCAAGACGAAACTCTCCGAGTTTGGTTTAACCTGCAGTCCAGAAGACAAATTTGTTCGCTATCGAAGGCTGACTTGCGCTGATTTCCGCTGAAGTAGCTAACTCGGATAAACATTTGTTAGCTATTTTATATATCAGTCTAAAAGATATTGAGAGTGATGAATGTACATTTGAAATAACTATCCGACTAACTCCAAATAACATTTAACTTGAGTCCTTGCAAACAGGCCTAAAGGGCTGGTATCAACCTTATAAAGATAAATAATGTTATTGGTTCAAAACTACGATTCAAGAAAATTTTGAAAATCATTTATGGTAAACGAACATTTTATCAATTTTATCTGTAAATAAAGAATGTCAGTGGCTTCATTAAATCACGTGCAAATTAAACGACCGAACAGCCCAAATATACATCTGCTTTTATAATTTTAGTATCCACGTTTTTTATCCGTCGTAGGTGCTTGCATGCACGCGCGACGTCACATCCAAACTGTCGATCTCAATGTAATGTAAATTCTACTGTCAGTTGCCGTTTCAAACTACAGAACAAACAAACGATATTTTATGTGAAAATGTGTTATAGGTATTTCAGTAATTTTTTTTTTATTTCTTTATTGTTCAAAGAGGGTTTTATCTAGTGAGATTATGCCACTCTCATAACAGCAACAATTACAGGGAAACTTATCTACAGTATACATCTTAGTACCTACCTACATAACAATCGAATACAAATATTTTGCTCTTCTAGATATAACAAAATCAAGAATGGAGTAGCATGCTTCAGCATAATTTTTATCAAATAAGTTAAAGCGCTCCACCGCGTCCCGAACACATGTCATCATTATAATGGATACTACTTCACATTATGTACAGTGTACAGGAGAGTTCACATTTCTCATCAAAAAGCATGGGTTATTTCCGATAGATATTATTATTTACTATAACAACGTTACAAGTATTAAATATTCAAAGGATTTTATTTTAAGAGTGGTGACTGATAACTAATGGTAGACACCTTTAATACGGCTAGTCCAGTAAGTAGTTCGATAGACTTAAGAAGGTAGTTGGGAGGTTATCTATCATATGACGTTTGAGGGTGTTCCTCGTATGGATACTTGGGGGGAGGGAGACTTGCCGAGCTAACAGATGCAGATAAGAATAATTTTGTACAGGCATATTGACATATTGTAAATATTATTTAAAAACTTAAACCCAAGAAGTATCTTGCCAATTCTTCTTCACGAAGGTTTCTCCAAACTAGTGATAGAGTACTGCTTTATTTGATGTCAGTAACAACAAGTAATTGTCAATGTTGAGAAAGAAATATTTGAATTTTAATCATTTTCCCAACTACCTTCTCCTTAAGTCTGTCGTGCTACTTACTGGACACCTATCGCATAGTTAATTCATAACAATTCTGCCGAATAACGTACATTATTTTTTACTTAAAAACATGTAGAAACTGGAAGTATAAACATCGATATCACCTTTTCACATCTCGCAGCCATCAAGTGAAGCATGGGCGGAGATATCGCCAGCGCTGCGACAACCGCCTCCGACAAATCCTGCAACAAAAGCGGCTTTCATTTGTAGAAAATTTAATCGCTGGTTGTGTCATCTTGTTTTTTGTGCATGTTGTTATTGTTACCTGGGTGCCAGATTTTAATATGATCTTTACCCTCATTCAGATAATTTACAGAAAGTACAGCAGATCTCAGTTTCATCAGCACAAATTATTTTTTATTGTTTATATCATTTTTATCACTACCTACCTCCAAGGGGAGGGATATAAAATATGATCTTATGCTTTCCCCCCGCGCGCGATACGGAGTTATGTGGGACTCGCTCCTAGCCTACCAGAGCCACTACCCACTAAAAACCCCCCTGAACGACTCTGGCAGTCATTTGTCTCACAGACTTCATCTGAAGCGGCGAACAATTGGGGAAAAAGACCGCGCAGGCGGGGCCCTTAAGGGGTCACTCGCTGGGAATTGCACAGGATTGAAGGTGCTCAAAGTGAATAAGAATTGAATTAATTCGAATTACAATTAAAATTTGCGGCCAGAAGGGCTTTGAGATCGTCTGTCAGCTGCGTGGAATAGTACACGACTTATGCGCTTATAAAACATTGTTTAATTAGTAAACACGTTTTTTATCAATAAATATATTTTAATTAGAAAGCATCGCAGGCCTCACCCACATCAGCCATGACCATTCGGCCTCTTTGTCGATGATGGACTCCATGTTCGGCTTCGGAGGCGCTGGCTTCTCCGCCACGAACTTCACGTGGATGAAGAAGAATAGAAAAAACACGTGGGCGATTACCTGAGTTATCTTCATTAGCTAAAAAATATTGCACAGTTGTAAATCCAATAATTTAAATAGCATTGAAAATTGTTATAATTTACCGTTCAATGAAAGAACCTTGTACAAGCCAGTCCGAAACACCTGTTTGTGCCATAGCACACAACTTGCCCAAATCAGTACAAAGTATCCGAGCACGGAAAAGGGCATTTTTTTCATATCCATGTCACGTTTTCTGAAAACACAGTGTTATGGTGAGACTGATTGTACAGACAGATACGTCAGTGGGCGCTGCCGCACTTTCAAAGTGCTAGATAATCCACGTGTTGGCGTGGGTACGTAACCTTCGTACAAAGTTTGACGTTCGTTTGACGGCCGAGTGGCGTAGTGGTCAGTAGCCCTGTCTCATGCGCCGGAGGTCCCAGGTTCGAGTCCTGGCCGGGGCAATTATTTGTTTGTTCTTGTCTTACGTCTGCTTACTTTGGGGCCATACAGTTCGTGTGTTTGTGTGGGGATTTATTAGTATTATTAAAGTAATAACGTGCCAGTGAAATTGTATGAACATAAAAATATTTTAACCTTAAAGATATTGCCGAGTTATTTAAAAGTGTAGTAGTCAAATTAAATTTGGATTAATACATGAAAATAAACCTGTTGGTTATGTTGTTTAAGAAACTAATTTTTGTTTGCAGCCTTGCGCGCGTATTTCTCAAGATTTGTTCTTTTTTTCCTATGACAGGTACCATATGTCATTTCCCTGGTAACACATGAAAGCGTAATAAACTTATTTTTATTTATAATATTAGTAAGGATAGCACGAGCTGTATCATCAAACAATGTTCAGGGAACTCTTATTTAATTAAGTTAATCAAAGCTCAGTATACTACAAGTCATTCGAACTTGAAGAAATCTAACTCACGTGATAAAGACAAGCTGCGAGATCTGATTGCAGGTGCCCATGCCCTCGTGGATGTAGCAGGTGAAGCGTCCGGCGGCGCGCATCACCACGGCCGACTCGTTGTTGTGCGCGGCCATAAACTCCGGCAGCGTCAGGCAGCGGAAGCTGTAGCTGCGGTCCCTGTACAGCACCTCCAACTTCGTATCCTCGTTCTCGCAGCTGTGACGAGATCAGCTTTAAGATGTCTGTGTATTTAATAGTGATGGGTTTTCCATGTATGTGCATTATACTACTACAAACGTACTTAATCACGTATAGCTCGTTTTAGAAACGCAAAAACTTCTTGACACGAAGCTGATTTAGCTGTAGATATTTTTATTATGTGTTGATCAAGAGTTTGTCTTATAATAGGTCTTTACCTATGAAACTGCCGTTTTGCCGTACTGGCCATTTCAAATGAAAATATTTTTTTTTTTGACAGATAATTCTAATTTCAAATTAATTTTATTTGACAAACATGGAATTCTTTTTCTAAAATCGTCATTTGTTTAATAGTTAGTGTTTTGTTTTCAACGCATTCGAACATTTTTCGTCATCATGGATAAGTTAAAAATTCGAGTAATTATGGAGTATGAGTACCGTCGTGGCAGCAAAGCGGCACAAGCGGCACGCAACATCAACGACGTTTACGGAGCGAACCCTACAAACGAACGCACCACCCGTTATTGGTTTACCCGCTTCCGTTCTGGAAATTTTGACCTGAAAAATGAACCCCGTGGTCGTCCGAAAACTTTGGTCGACAATGACGAATTAAAGGCAATTGTGAAAGCTGATGAAAGTCAATCCACGGCTGAATTAGCAGCAGCTTTCGACGTTAGCATCAAAACAATATTGGTCCATTTGCGTCAAATTGGCAAGGTAAAAAAGCTTGACAAATGGGTACCCCACGAACTCAATGACCGCCAGCGCGAAGTACGCGTGGAGACGTGCCTTGCACTGCTCAGCAGGCATACGAATGAAGGAATTCTGAACCGCATTGTTACTTGTGACGAGAAATGGATCCTGTTTGACAATCGTAAGCGCTCAGCAAGTTGGTTGGACCCTGGTTCAGCACCCAAACAATGCCCTAAACGAAAACTTACCCATAGAAAAGTGATGGTCACTGTTTGGTGGTCTAACGCGGGTGTAATTCATCACAGCGTCTTGCCAAACTGGACAAGCATTACTTCAGATCGCTCGCACGTCTCCAACCAGCTTTGGTCAATCGTTCGGCTCCACTGCTCCTGCACGACAACGCGCGACCTCATACTGCACAGCAGACGGTCTCCAAGCTACAAGAGTTGGGGTTGGAAGTTCTCCGTCATCCGCCGTACTCACCAGACCTTGCGCCTACAGACTTCTACTTTTTCCAGAATTTGGATAACTTCTTGGCGGGAAAAAAATTCAATACCCGAGAGGCAGTACAAAATGCCTTTGAAGAATTTGTTGCCTCCCGTCCAGCTGATTTCTTCAAGAAAGGCATCAATAAGCTACCAATGCGTTGGCAAAGATGCATTGATTGCATGGGTGATTATTTTGATTAATAGAAATAAAAAATATATAAAAAAATTACGCTTCATTTATTTCGTGAAAACGGCAATTTCATAGGTAAAGACCTAATATTTAATGACCTGTGCCAAAGGTATCCAATAGATACTTCGACCTCTTGAAGAAGCTGTATAGAATCGCTAAACCTGAATTCTTAGAATACCTGCGTCTAATATTTTGATGCTGGGAAGGAGAGGGGGTTCTATGAGAAAGAACATAGCTGTAGAATGAATATTAAAATTTTCAAGTGTTAGTTGGTGTACTCAGTAATAATGATAGAAACTTCATTTGCAAAGCTAGCAGCTCAAACTTGATGTATTTTCATAAATATGCATTAAGTATGGATGTTGTAATTCATGTCAACTTAAGACTCACGAATTCCACGGAAGTGAGAGAAAAACTGCAGCAAAGAAGTAATCCAAGTAGATCATGACTAGATCCGTAAATCTCGACAGTTCCAGGATGGCGGTGAAGAAGTACATTACACTGATACCTGCAGAGCAAACACAGAATGTCTGTCATCAGGAGACTCCAAGGTTAGCAACTGATAGGTAGAGTGTGAAGTGCCCATCGGTGCCTTCCAGCATGACCGGGAAACGCCACGATGGCTTGCTTCACAGTTAACCTGAATTAAAACTGTTAACCAAACGTCATTTCTATACACATATTTAGTTCCAATGTAAAGCTGAATATCGCGAGTGTTGGACGGTCATGTTACAATAGATTATTATGTAAAAAATTGGAATGAATAAAAATACGGATGATTTTTATGCGTCGTTTCAATGGTAGTGATTAATACGTAAAAGCGTTGGAATAGCGTTACATCGTTGTTGTTTGGTTATTGTTCGTTTTGGTTGCTATGGGGGTGACATAATCTCAGCGAGATTAAACCCTCAGAACACTGAAACATTACGTTTGGAAAACATGGCAAAATGTTACTCATATTTTAAAATATCATTTTTACTAACCAATAAATAGTGGTACCATTTTCGTGATATATAAATGATGTGCAGTGGCGTAGACACCCAAAAATATTTGTATAAAATACACGGCGAGACATGCCAACAGCGAATTGAGAAACACACCCATGTAGACGAGGCTGCAAAGCAAATAAATTGTAAGGAACTCTACTAGGAACAACTGACTCCATGCACCAATCGGCAAGGCCAAGACAATTTATCAAAAAGTTAAATTTAGAGTATATTTAATAACAGTAAAGCTTTATTTGTGTTGCTATGAAACAACCTATAGCGCAAATAAAAAAAATAAAAAAAGGCAATACAGCCTCGAAAATGTAAAAAAAACAGACGTAAAACGACTTGCTCGTTTGAATTTTACTTTTATTTTGCTCTATTATATATATTCCTATGACGGCACTCACTTGCTGACGAGCCCTTTCCGCCAGCAGATGAAGTAGCTTTTGCTGGCCGCGGTGGCGTAGGCGCGGAAGAACATCACGCGGTCACTGCGCCGCGCCGCCATCGGCGGGTGGTCCGCCAACCGCAGGGTGCGCTGCGACACATTAACGTGGACCTTTATATGACTCTCTCTCAAATAACTTTAAATGCAGTTTCTAAATGAGTGTTTCCATAGGGTAAATCTTACTATACCCAGTATTTAGAGTACTTTACGTCCAGGTGGCATTGCAAAATTCCACCCTGTATATTGCACGATAACTCTTGTGCAGGTGACAAAACCAGGGTTCGAAGCCAAGTAAGTGTTTTTATTCTACTTATTGATTGAAAAAATATGGTCCTGTTCTAATTTAAACAACCTCTTTGTTGCAACTTAAAAAAATTTATAAAAAAATCAATCTATCCCTAAATAAAACTATGACCCAAGATATTTAAATTCAAAAAGCGCGAGATAGGACACGTTCTTACATTACGTACTTGTGTAATCGACCTGGTACTATATATTTTGTCATGTAACACCCTAGCCGGTAACGCCTAGTTTCTGAGATATTTCTATTTTTAAGTTTTTTTAAAATATCAAAGATTTTTGGCAAAAAACCATTTCATCACCTCTGCAAAACAACATAAAACTAAAGTCATACAATAAGTTATGATGTGGAGAACTTCAAAACTTAAACTTATATTAAGCAAAGAGTTTTTTGTGAAAAGTTATTGGTGAAAACTGGCTTAAATGCACATAATTTATAGGAAACTGATTCTTACAAATAAAAAATTTACGAGCCATTGACACCCGTTACGCACTTGGGCACATCCTATTCCCAGACATTCTATCTATCCCATGTGAACCACAAGTAGAGCAAGCTATCCTCGTACCTATTATTGGTCCCAGTTTCGAGTCCTGGCCCTGAACACAGATGTTAGTTCTTGGGTCGTGGTTGTTTATATTTATATATTATTTTATTCTGAACTCAAGCTCTGCTTACTTTGGGGCCATGCAGTTAATGCATTTGCCTGGGGATTTATTATTAATATTAACTGTACCTTGACCAGCAATCGAAGGGGAGTGTACACTTTCTTAACCTCGAAGTCCTCTCCCTCGTAGAAGTAAAGTGTGGCGCCGTATCGGTAGTCGTCTTTTAACACCTTGACGTTGTGTTCGCCTTCGCTGCCCTGCTGGCTCTCTAGCTCCGACATTTCGTTAACTTAAACATATTGAACTACTAAATTAATAAAAATAATAATAAATCCCCACAAAAGTTACAGCAAGTGGCCCCAAATCGACGACCATACAACAAACTAGGGGGAACCAGAATACATACATTCAGCCATGGGCCGAGAACAAACATTTGTTTAACACAAATTAATGCCCCGTCCAGGACATGAACTTGGGTCCTCCGGCGTATGAGGCAGTGCTACTACCCACTACGCTACTCGGCCTATCTACTAATTTATAATAAAAATGAATTACTTTACGGTCACTTGAAACTTAATGCAAGTGTAAATAACAAACATGATCATCGTGACATTGGCAGTTATGTCAAAGACAGAGTAAGAAGATATACTACACAGAGTAGTATAATAGAATTGCTCATTACGTAAAATGCTCGAATATTTTATGAAATGTTTTCATTTCATGATGTGGCCAACCATATTTAGCCATTTCACGATTTGGTCATCGACGAATGGCCATATCGTCAATCTATTTCTTACAAACTAGCTTATATGAGTGAGCATAGTGCGGTTACACCTGGCGACGCGTCGTAGAACAAATTAAATGAACTGTTGTTTGATAAATCAGCTAATGATATCCCAAATCAAAATAAATTTACTTTGTCTCTTTATGACTATACAAAATTATTCTTATCTGCATCTGTTAGTTTGGCACGTCACAAACTCCCTCAACGGCACCGTTCACGAGTTAACGCGTTTTTTTTTTTTGCTGCCTAAGCACCCTCTCGGGAGGGAGGTGGAAGATGCGTCATGCATACCGCCGCAGGCAACCGACTTCCGCGACGTTTATGTGGGACTCACCAGAGTGGCACCTACCCACTAAAAACCACCTTAACGGCTGTAGCATGGGAATGCTGTCAGCCTTCATCGGAGCGACACCCGGGTAGGGAGGTGGGTGCGCAAGTAGGGACCCGCTAGCGGGTCACCCGCTGAGAATTCTAATCACTTAAGGTGCAAATGACATTTATATTGATGATTATACGGCCTGGGCAGCCTTAAGCTGGTCCAGATTAGCCGAAAGTTGATCGGGGGGATCCGAGAGTGTATTTCTCGGTCTACGGACTTTGTACCTCGAAGGCATGGATGGAGCAGTATAAGCTACTGACTCGCGTATAAGGGGGTTAAGGTGCTCTTCGGATCACTTGAGAAAAGCGGTGGAGAGCGTCCTAAGGTGTTGTTGTATAGTAGGCGGTTCGAGATCTCTGTGCAGGTCTGCGTTTCGCACGTACCACGGAGCATCCGTGGCCCGGTGGCAGAAGAGATTCTGGACTACCCGTAGTTTATACATATCGGAGGGTTTAGCATGTGCAAATATTGGGGCGGCGAGTTTGGTAACTCTAAGTATGTGAGGTCTGCGTTACGCCTAGGTACTTGGTGGTTTGTGCCCACGGGATGGGCGTACCTAGCCCTCGGATGTGGGGGTCGTAGGGACGACGGCGTTTATGATCAAAGCGCATCGCAGAGCTTTTCTCTGAATTTACATCGATACGCCATTTTTTAAACCAGGCTCCGAGGTCATTTACGGCTTTCTGGAGTTTGGTGATGAGAGTGTCGACGTGCACGCCCTTGATGTATAGGGCAGTGTCGTCGGCAAAGAGGGAGAGTTGAACACCTTTAGACGGAATGGGTATGTCATTGGTGTATGTAGTATATAATAGCGCGGCGAGTACTGAGCCCTGAGGGACACCCGTCTTGAGGGGGCGGGGGGTGGAGAGCGTACCTTTGTGTTTAAAATAAAAGGTGCAATCTTTAAGGTAGGAGCCGACTAGTTTCACTAGTCGGTCAGGCAAGCCTGTGTTGTGAAGCTTGTAAATGTGACGCGTGTGCCAGACTTTGTCGAAGAATACCGCGACTGTTTTCAGTCGTCTAAGGTAGAAGCCGTTGAGTATGTACTCGACGATACGGTGGACTTGCTGAGGGCACGAGTGTTTGACTCGAAAGCCGAATTGGTGGGGGATAATGAGGGGGTCACCGTCCGCTGGGAACAGGTGGTCCTTCATTCGAGCGAGTATGACTTTCTCAAGAAGTTTAGTCATGGCTTTGACTAGGCTGATGGGTCTGTGATTAGCTGGGATATTCAAAGGTTTACCCAGCTTGGGAATGCCTATGACTGTAGCTTCCTTCCAAGCTTTTGGAAAGTAGCTTCGGTCGAAGCAAGCATTGAAAATGATCGCAAGTAAGGTAAGCACCTGAAATTTCATCCGCACCCGGGGCCTTCTTGGATTTCTGTCTCCTGATGAGGAAGAGAATCTCATCATTAGACACATTAATAGGGTCAGCGGTGACTGGACGGGAGTCTTCCACCGCCTGGATGTGCGCTGGCTCCGTGCTATCGAGATAGTTGGATGAAAGCGCGAGTGGGCAGTCTGGAGCTTCCAAGGCCGAAGACAGGGTGTGCTTGAAACCTTCCCAATTGGTATAGGTTTTCGGAGCAGGAGGGTCGTTTTGGGGTCCTAATATTAGAGACACCGGACGGTGGACTGAGCCTAAGTCGTCTAGCGGCTGTATGGTCTTAAGGTCGGGATTGATTCCTTTGACTATGGCAAAGTCAAGGATATCGGGGGAGTGCAGCAGGTTATCCGGGTAGTGAGTCTGTTGTTGGTCGACAGGCATGTCCAGTCAGTACGTTTGCAATTAAAATCGCCGAACATAATGACGGATTGCCCTAGTTCGAGTAAGGCCTCGAAGTCACTACGAAGGGGCGGTGTACCACTAGGTATATAGACTGAGGCCAAGACTATGGTCCTGTGACCTGTCATAGCCAGCCTACATACTGTGGCCTCCATGTTGGTGAGTAGAGGCGTGGGAATCGGAGAACAGTGAATACTTCTCTTATAGTATATGACAGTGCCGCCTCGTTGGACCGATGCGGGCCTGTCATCACGCACAAGAGAGTATTTAGGAATGGTGAGACCCCTGGTGTGCTGGGGTTTTAAAAATATCTCCTGAACAAGAATTAACTCTTAGGTTCTTAATGAACAGGTTGAGCTCCGGTAGTTGGTCGATTAGACCTCTGGTGTTAAACGAGATCAGGGATAAACACCATTAATTGTGTTGAAAATTAATTTAAGATCCTCGGCCATTGAAGGCTGAGGAGAAGCTTTTGGGCCTGCTGATGGAGTAGGGCGGATTGGAGCAGCCGGATGCTGTCTCCAGGCAAGCACTGGAGTGGGCGTGGGCTGGGCGGGCTTTACTGCCGGGGAATCCCGGTGGCGCAGCGGCAGGAAATTTATAGTATTAATAAGAGGCGTGGCCTGTCTGGGTGCCGCCCTCCTATTAATATTTCGAGTGTTTCGGGGTGCGCGGGGGCAGCGCCTGTAGTTGGCGGTGTAGCCGGACTGGCCACACAGCACGCAAGCTGGAGGAGAGGTCCACCGCGGAGTGCGACTGCACTCTTTAGTGGTGTGATGCTCCAGGCACTTTACGCATCTGGGGCTGGCTGTGCAGTTAGCCGATGCATGCCCGTACAGTTGGCAGCGATGGCACTGCCCGGGGTAGCCGCGGCGATGGGGCATCTTGACCGAGATGCCGGAGAGGCCGCAGATGGTGTTGACCTCTCTGAAGATATCTCGGGACCTGGAGGTGTTGGTCAGGATACCAATGCCAGGGGGAAACGTCGGCCGTTCTTGCTGTGCATCTTGTGTACAGCTACGACGGGATAGCCCTGGGATTTAGTGTCGTCAAAGATGACGTCATTGGGAATCTCAGCGGGGATTCCCCTGAGCACTGCCTTTATCTTACGCTCTTCGGGGAGAGCGTAAGTGTGATAGGCTAACTGCCTGTGTGAGAAGAGGCCTGTCAGCGCTCTGAAGTCCGCTATTATGGGGACTGAAATTTTAACGGCCTCAGACGTGTTGAGGGCGTTGGTGTAATTGATTTTATTCTCAGCGCATAGGCTGGAGACTTGGGGCCATTTGGACTTATCCCGTAGGAATACGGGGGGAGGGGTCTTCGCCTTCGCGAGGACAGGTGTGCAGCGCGAGGCTGGCTTGTTGGTGGCGGCACCTTGGCCGGCAGGAATCGTCATGTTTAGCGACATAAGGGAGGGTATGGGCAACTGGGTCGCCGGGACGTCGGTCGGTGTCGGAGACACCGGCTCGGAAGCAGGTGTCGGCGACACCGGGGCTTTTTTAGACCGCTTAGAGCGGCGCTCTACAAGCGTAAAGCTGTCGGTAGAGGGCTCTTGGGAGCCGGTGAGGGTTTCCGCTTGGGAAGCGGAATCGGAATCGGCACTACTGCTTGAAGCAGTGCGCTTGGTTCGTCGGGATGAAGCCGTCGAGGTGGTGGCGTCGGTAGATTCACACTCCATTTCACGGGAGGCGGAGGAAGAGGGAGCACTGTGGGGCAGCGATGGGGCCTGAAGAGCCTGGGCCTGAGGGGCCTGTGGAGCCATGTTGGAGAGTAGGAGAAGAAGAAGACTGCTAAGTAATTGGAGAAGTCGGGGGGGGGGCCTGAAGTGGCGATGCCATCTGCTAATTGCTTCGCAATATCCGCGAGGTATTGCGAGGCCATTGCGACGGGCGGGGGAAAGAAGGGGAGCTAACAAATATATTTATTTTATAAATATATACTTTATGACCGACCTAACAGTCAATACCTAACTAAGCCTCCCTACCGGCGGTAGGGGGGATCGGGACGGCCGCAGTGATGCCCCTAGCTCGGACAGCACTGATTCCGTCACCCTGGGTAAGGCCCAGTGCACTGGGATCGGGACTTCCGGTTTGTTGTTTGCCTGAAGGGCAAACTATGCGCACCGGGGCAACGCCGACTGGTTTCGTTGGCACTGTTACGCGTATCCACCAGTCCTCGGAGTCTTGATCACGGCGAACTTACTGCACGAAGAAACACCTGGAACGTCGAAGCCCGTCGACGTAGCACACGTTTGACGAAATACGCAGGCGAAGAACGAAGATTTCGTCGTGAAAACATCGTTTCTGTGAAATTTTGTGAGATTCTGTGAAATTTAGGATACGGTACGAGAACCCGAGTCGTGAAAACGACCCGTGAAATTTGAGGTGCTCAACTAGTGCGGGGACTAGAGAGCGGAAAAGCGTCTGCGATCGACATTCGAACGAATCCGCACGCAAACCGAGACTGTATGAGTTAACGCGGGATCCAGCCATCATACATAGTGCGTTTGGTCCTCTGAAAGAGATTCTGATCATAAATAACCCTTGCTTTAAAATTAAATTGTGCCTACTAACATTAATAATAAGTTTAACTTGTTTACTAACATTTCTTTTTGTATGGACACTGGTCTGAAATAAAGTTTTATTATTATTATTTAAAAATCGTTTGAACGTCGAGTTACACAATACGAGGTCAGCTTGTTGCAAATAACCTCTTCCCCCTAAATAGGATCTGGCCAAATTACCAATAACCCTGTAAGTAGTAGGTATATTAACTTGGTATATTTATCAATGTGACGAACATTCTCGCTCCGATCGCCACCCGGTACGGACGTGCAAGACCCCGTTCTCCGTTGATCGGTCCCTTCCCGATATTCCGTGGCGCTCAGTCTAATGACGTCACAGTTTAGCGTGTTGGTTCCGTGCTACGGTTTTCAAGGTTTTTCTACTCTCTCTGAGTGCTATCGAAGTGCGATTTTTCTTTGCGACTAAGCCCCTTAGTCTTCAAAGTGCTGTGCTAAGTTGTATTGTGCTTGTGCTGAGTGCAGTGTTGTGCCCAGCGTAAGTAGTCTGGTTTCATTACAAAGGATACTTAACGGTGACAACGAATTTGTACTGAACCAGTCCTTTTATTTTTATTTTATTTCTCTTCTCTATTTTATTTATTTTTCTCCTATTTTCATATTTATTTTTATCATATCTGTGTGTTTTCGTGTGTATTTGTCCTTTCTGTCGGTAAAGGTTGACCCTAACGCGGTCAACTCTTTACCTGCGTACCCTTTTTTAGGTTTCTAGGTAGCGGCCTTCGGCGTACTACGGTTGGTTTCAAGTTATTCTCCCCAGCCTCCCTACCGCTGGTAGGGAGGTTAGCCACTAGGGTTTTGCTAGGTTTTTAGCAACTAGGCATCTTTTAATATACTTATTTATACATATTATTGTCCCAACCCTCCCTAATGGATTCGCTAAGCATTATTAACTTCGCGAACGCGTTCACCCAGGCGCTTGCTGCGGCAGGCGTCTCCATTCCGAAAGACATCCTAACGCAGGCCTTGCAGGCATCAATCGCGTCCCCGGCCTCTCAGGCTCCACCCCAGCCCCTCAGGCCTCCAACATCCAGACCACTCAGGTGTATAGCTCTCCCGCGTCTCCCATTCCATCCGATATGGACTGCGCGTCGGTCTCATCCTCGCGCTCATCTCGTTGGAAGCGTACCGCTCCCGGGAGCGATTCAGACTCCGCCGCGTCTGAAGCTTCGTCGGTCGCCGCCACCTTAACCGGCTCTCCTGAGCCCGCGTTCCAGTTAGTTGCCAAACGCTCTACGAAGCGCTCGAAAAAAACCGCGGTGTCTTCAACACCCGAGCCAACCCCGGTGTCTTCCACACCCGCCCCCGCGCCGCTCATGTCACTCGAAGTGACGGCGTCTCCGTCGGTCCCGTCGAAGCCAGCGACGCGCTGCGCTCCCGACCCACCGAAGCCTCAGCTCCCTCCGCCCGTCTTCCTCCGCGAAAAAGCGCACTGGACCGCGGTTTCTAACTTGTGCAAAGAGCACAAAATCAATTATCTCAAGGCAAATAACGCAGGTGATACTATAAAAATCCAAGTCACAACTATCGACGACTTCCGCGCGATCACTCGTTTACTCTCGCTTAAACAAATCGCGTACCATACTTACGCCCTCCCGGAGGAGCGTAAGATCCGCGCAGTATTACGAGGCGTCCCGTTCGAGCTCGCGAACGAAGATATCCTCGAGGACCTTAAGTCCCAGGGTTTCCCGGCTGGAGCAGTGCACAAGATGCACTCAGACCGCGGTAGGCACTTTCCGTTAGCTTGTCTAATACTCCCAACTCGAGGGAGATCTTCAGAGAGGCTCGCACAATCTGCGGTATCTTGAATATCTCCGTTGAGCGTCCCAACCCCCGTGGTCACCCTGGGCAGTGCCACCGCTGCCAGCTCTACGGCCACGCAGCGGCTAACTGCTCAGCTCCTCCCAGGTGCGTCAAGTGCCTGGACCTTCATATAACAAAGGAGTGCACTCGCAGGCCAGTCTGGCCACACAGCTAACTACAGGGGTTGCCCGCGCGCTCCGCGCTCCTCAGCCAAGAGGGCCGCGCCTAAACTGGCACCGCCGCTCACTCCCGCTAACTTCCCGCCGCTGCGCAACTGGGGTCCCCCGGAAGCAAAGCCCGTTCAGCCGACACCTACTTCGGCTCTGTCTTGGAGGCAGCGCCCGGCCGTTCCACCTGCACCTTCCCGTCCTATCCCAGCTCCCGTAGCTTCCGTAGGGCCGCGTCCCGTTCCGTAATCTTCACCTCAGTCATCGTTGGCTGAGGACATGAAGTGTTCGACGTCATTTAAAACGTCGACGTTACGGAAATTTCCGTTCTCGCACGCAAACTGCGAGCCGCCCGCTCTCCTCAAGAGCGTTTATTTGCGTTAGCCGAGCATCACTCGCTTCTAAGTTCGTTATAAATTTTATTTTTTTATTTTTGTATAAATTCGTAAGTAAGCAAAAATAATGTCTAGACCCGCAAATCCCGCGTCCGGTCGTATCAAACCCAAGGGCTTATCCCTAGTTTCTTTTAACGCTCGTAGTCTCAACACTAACCCTCCTGAGCTCAAACTGTTCCTTCAGAACAACGAGCCAGACTTATTGCTTCTTCAAGAGACGTGGCTCACTCCAAAACGCACCAGGGGATTCGCTGTTCCCAATTACGTGTTCATTCGTAACGATAGGCCCGACGGTTACGGCGGCACAGCTATTTATCACAAAAGAGGTTTCCACTGCACTCCTCTGTCTACCCCTCCTCTCCTCAACATGGAGGCCACTGTGTGTAGATTGGCTACGATTGGTCATCCGACCGTCGTCATAGCTTCAGTCTACATACCTAGTAACATCCATCATACCAGACCTATCCTTAGCGACTTCGAGGCCATTCTCGCCCTCAGCCATTCAGTCATTATGTTTGGAGATTTTAATTCCAAACATACTGACTGGAAGTGCCTATCGACCAACCAAAGCGGTAGAGAACTCCTTAAAATCACTCAGCAACTCGACTTATGCCCGGTTCCTATAATTAACGAGTCGTCACTATATAAAAATAACCAATCGTTTTTGAGTTACGGGTAACGAGGCGTTAAAGACGTTTCTATAAGTTTTTGCGCCATCTACCAGCGACGAATAGATGTTGGTAACTCGGTTACCGAAGCCCTCCGAAGGTCCGTCCTGCGTTTAGTTATTAGAAATAAGATGGGAAAGAGCGTATTTTGATTTCTATTACTTATTAATGCATAGTTCTTCTTTTAAGTATCGTATATCCCACGGATTTATTAAAACATTTTTATTAAAAGAATTTAATATGTAATATTGCTGGTAAAATCATTATTTTGTACATAAAAATTTAAAAAAAAAATTGTTTTCATACCGAAGTGAACAAAACGCAACCAGTGTCTGTGTCTGACTTTTAGCGCGAAGATTTAACTTGATTTTTCTACAAACATCAAAATAAAGTTTATGAAATATTTTTTATGCTCAAAAGCCTTTCAAAAGCGCATATTGTTTGTAGTAATTTTAAAATATCTTTTCGAGTGTCGGGTATTATGGATATTACACTGGTAAGTAATTTTGCATTGTGATTTTTAGTACCTATTGCTTAAATGCATGTAAGGGAATATATAGTTATTATTTATTTGATTTATAGAAAACTAAGAAGAACATGAGCAAAGACGAGGTTGCTTTGTTAGTTGAATTGATTCAAAGCAATTCAGTCTTAACCAGTAAAGAAACAAATGCCACAACCAACAAAAGCAAAGACGATACGTGGACTACTCTGGCATCTGTATTTAACGCCAGGAGTGGCTCTATTGTAAGGACCAAGGAGCAGCTGAAGTTAAAATGGGACAACCTAAAAAAGGCAGCCCGTAAAAGAACCCAGCAAATACGGATAAATAACCTAAAGGTAGGTAATTTGCTAAAAATAAGTATTTAAAGTATTAAGAGGTAGCTATGTGCTTGGTATGTGGTTAATGTTGCAGTTTTTTTTATTAGTTAAAGGATAGCAAACAAGCACTGAATCTACCTCATGGTAAATGGTATTCGGGCCCATGGGCACCATTTATCTAAGATGGAATGGATAATTGGGCTTTGTTATAATAAATTGCATATTAGCTATAAGCATTTAAGTACATATTTAGAATTCTAATTATTTTTCAAAATTTTCTTGTACTTAGACTGGTGGTGGGAAACCAGATTTCATTCCACCGGATGAAATCTTGGAAAAGGTGTCAAGTGTCCTAGGGTCTACTTGCTCAGGATTTATGGTTCCCTTTATTACAAATATTACAAACCTGGCTGACTTTATCTTTATACAAGGATGTATTTCAATAAGTAGCTGTTCTACTGAAGGCTTATCCAGGCGAAATCTTAGTTGAAATTCGAAAGAATCCAAGATATTAAAATAGTCGACCCTTGTTTTATACTTTCTCCGATTAATATTATGATCATCATCTGAATCAGAGTCATTCCAGTCGGATAATCTTTCTAGTTCACTCAACTCACTATCACTCACTCACTTTAAACCAAAAATGAAAACTCGTAGAACTTTAACAAACTACCGAGAGGTACCGATTACTTTACTTTTACTACCGAGTACCGATGGAATTCGGGCGGTAATCAAATGCCAAACGCTTCGTAACTTTGACGGCTGGTTGACAGATTAAAAATTATATAGAAACGCTCTAAGCTGTCATTCCCATACATTTACCTTACTACTCGTTATTCGTAGCCCTCCCATCCGTACGTAGCATGCTATCAGTAACTTATCTAACGGAACGTTTTTTTTAGAAACGCTTTTGACTTACGCCTCGTAGAAAATTCTACCGTCCGTAAGCAAAACGAATCGTTTTTTGAATATAGGAACCGGGCATTAGACGTCATCGGTAGAGAACTCCTTAAAATCACTCAGCAACTCGACTTAGACGTCATCTCTCCCGTCACTCCCACTCACTATCCCAGCAACCCTAACTACTCTCCTGACATCCTCGATTTTGCGATCGTCAAACAAATCAACCTCGATCTCTGGTCTATCGAACCGCTCGATGACCTTGGCTCTGATCACCGCCCCGTCTCCCTCGTGCTAGGACCGCCTAACAATCACGTCACTCCTCCTAAGACCTTTGCCAACTGGAAAGGTTTTAAAAATACGTTAGCTTCAGCCTTAGAGGCCCCAAGCTCTCCGCTCGCGATCTCGCCCGACCAATTAGATAGCCCGGACAAAATAGATTTATTAGTCGACTCCCTCACTGATGCTATCAACTCAGCCATCAGTGTAAACGAAAAGGTTGCTAAGCGAAGTATACCCAATCTACCCTTAGCCGTTAGCAATCTCATTAAAGCTAAGAACGCGGCTCTCCGGAGAGCCAAGAAATATCCCACGCCCGCCTATAGATCAGCTGCAAACAAACTACAACGTAAAGTTAGGTCTCGCCTCGCGGAACTCCGAGACGCTCAGTTTAACGATCTCATGGAGAATATCTCCCCGTCCCACCAAGCGTACTATAGTATGGCCCGAGCCTTACGCGTAGACGCCGCCTCTCACGTTCCTCCTCTCACTCGCCCAGGCGGCACTATTGCCTTTGAAGCCGAAGAGAAAGCCGAAAGCTTCGCCGACAGCATAGTGGCACAATGTTCACCTAGCACGTACCCCGCAGATCCCTCACACATCCAGGCGGTGGAGGATGAAGTTCTCCGCAGAGAATCTCTCCCCATCACCGACGACCCCGTCACAGTCTCTAATGACGAAATCTTGCTTCTCATTAAAAGTCTAAAGTCCAAAAAGGCTCCGGGTGCGGATGGTATTTCTAACCACGCACTCAAACACCTGCCTCAACAGGTTATTACCTTGTTAGCCATCATCTTCAATGCCTGCTTCGACCACAGCTACTTTCCAAAAGCCTGGAAAGAAGCGACAGTCATAGGCATTCCTAAGCCGGGTAAATACGATACACAGACCCATCAGCCTCCTCAAGGCCATGTCTAAACTTCTCGAAAGAGTCATACTCTCTCGAATGCGGAACCATCTGTTTCCAACGGATGGCGATCCCCTCGTCATTTCCCACCAGTTCGGCTTCCCCGCTAAGCACTCCTGCCCTCAGCAAGTCCATCGAATCGTCGAGTACATACTCGACGGCTTCTATCCGAAACGAAAGAAAACGATCGCAGTTTTCTTTGACGTAGCCAAGGCTTTCGACAAAGTCTGGCACAGCGGTCTCGTTCATAAACTCTACAAAATAGGCTTACCGGCTCGTCTAGTTAGGATAATCGCGTCGTTTCTCAAAGACCGCACATTTCGTTTCAAACATGAAGGCACGCTTTCCGCGCCTCGTCCCATAAAGGCTGGAGTCCCTCAAGGCTCAGTCCTCGCCCCTCTGTTGTATACCGTGTACACTAATGACATTCCCATTCTGCAGAAAGACGTCGAACTTGCCCTCTTTGCCGACGACACAGCCCTTTACACCAAAGGCCAAAGTGTCCCGGGTCTCACCACCAGACTCCAAAAGGCTGTAGACGCCCTCGGTGCATGGTTTCAAAAATGGCGTATCGATGTGAACCCAGTCAAGAGTTCTGCGGTTTACTTCGACTGCAAACAACGTCATGTCGCTGACAATCACGTTCGAATGTTAGGTACTCCCATCCCCTTATATACTTAGGCGTCACCTTAGACCAGACGCTTTCTTTCAAGCCACACGTCAATAGAGTAACGAAACTCGCCCGTTTTTACTTAGGCCGCTTATATAGTATGTTAGGTAGAAAAAGTAAAATGTCGTTCAGAAACAAACGTATGCTTTATAAGGTCTGCGTTAGACCAGTCATGGCATATGCCTTGCCAGTCTTTGCCCACGCCAATCCCTCCGTCCTGCAAAAACTGCAGGTAGTTCAAAATCTCTTCTGCCGCAGGGCCACAGACGCACCGTGGTACGTGCGTATCGCGGACCTGCACAGAGATCTTGAACTACCTACAGTGCAACAGCACCTCAAAACACTCTCAGAATCGTTCTTCAAACGCGCCGAATCCCATCCCAATCCTCTAGTTCGAGATTCAGTCTCATATACTGCTCCTATCTTAGATTCGAAATTCAAAGTTGCTAGACCAAGAAACGTGCACACGAACGTAGCGACGCAGCTGACGCTAGATCTCTTAGCCCTTCAGGCCGCAACCTCTAATTCTAACGTAAATTCGAATTAATTAAACTTTTTTAATAATAGGTCTTTACCTATGAAACTGCCGTTTTGCCGTACTGGCCATTTCAAAAAAAATATTTTTTTTTTTGACTGATAATTCTAATTTCAAATTAATTTTATTTGACAAACATGGAATTCTTTTTCTAAAATCGTCATTTGTTTAATAGTTAGTGTTTTGTTTTCAACGCATTCGAACATTTTTTGTCATCATGGATAAGTTAAAAATTCGAGTAATTATGGAGTATGAGTACCGTCGCAAAGCGGCACAAGCGGCACGCAACATCAACGACGTTTACGGAGCGAACACTACAAACGAACGCACCACCCGTCATTGGTTTACCCGCTTCCGTTCTGGAAATTTTGACCTGAAAAATGAACCTCGTGGTCGTCCGAAAACTTTGGTCGACAATGACGAATTAAAGACAATTGTGGAAGCTGATGAAACTCAATCCACGGCTGAATTAGCAGCAGCTTTCGACGTTAGCATCAAAACAATATTGGTCCATTTGCGTCAAATTGGCAAGGTAAAAAAGCTCGACAAATGGGTACCCCACGAACTCAATGACCGCCAGCGCGAAGTACGCGTGGAGACGTGCCTTGCACTGCTCAGCAGGCATACAAATGAAGGCATACAATAATAAATAACCTTAATGCAACGAATTCTGTAGGATCCGATGGAGTACCTACGACAATTTTAAAACAGTGTAGATACATAATTGCACCAGTACTGGCACATATAATAAACTTGTCCTATAAACAAGGACTTTACCCGGAAAGATTAAAAATAACTGTTATTAAGCCAATACACAAGAAAAACAAAAGAGATGATCCTGCAAATTATCGACCATTAGCTCTAATAAATAATCTATCAAAAATCTTTGAAAAAAATATGTATCTGCGTATAATAAATTTTAGTGATAAACATAACATCTTAAGCCCGTGTCAATTTGGGTTTCAAAAGCGAAAATCAACCAGCCTAGCTGCGTTTAAATTAACTAATGAAATAATAAAATGGACTAATAAAAGAAAGAAAGTTATTGCTTTGTTTTTAGACATGAGTAAAGCTTTTGATTTGGTTTCGCATTCAAAGCTATTAAGAAAATGTGAAAGATATGGTATACGGGGAATTGCAAATGAATGGTTAAAAAGTTATTTAGAAAATAGACTTCAATATGTTCAAATAAAAGCTGTTAATGAAAAATCTGAATTAACAAATTGGTCTTCCGCTACTAGGCATAATAAAGCCGGAGTGCCTCAAGGAAGTCTATTGGGACCACTTCTTTTTCTTTTATATGTAAATGACCTACCTAAAGTATCAAATTTTAATATGACATTATATGCTGATGACGTATCAATAGTTATTCCGGACATTTCAAGTGAAAAATTTATCGACGTTATACATTCAACAATATCTGACATTTTAAACTGGCTGACATTAAACGATTTGACATTAAATATAGGTAAAACAAAGTTTATCCAATTTTTTAATAGAGGAGCACAAGAGTTAACTTTAGATGTCTTGTGTAATAATGAAAAAATAAAAGAAGTAAATTCAGTCACCTTCCTTGGAATAGAATTTGACCAACATTTCACGTGGAAAACCCATATAGAAAAAGTATGCTCTAAAATAAATAGGTTTGCTTATGCTCTTTGGAAGCTAGCCAAACTATCTAGTAAAGAAACAGCGCTCAAGGCATATCATGGATATGTAGCATCCATATTGGGTTATGGAATTTTGCTTTGGGGTAATTGTGTGATTTCCGATAAAGTTTTTATTGCACAAAAACAGTGCGTTAGAGCTATTGCTGATGTGGATTCGTGCACCACCTGCAAGCCATTATTTAAGTCAATGAAATTGCATACACTTCCGTGCATTTATATTTATCAGTGTTGTACTTTTGTAAAAATGAATCCTGATTGCTTTAAAACAAAAAGAGATTTCTGTAATTTTAATACAAGATTTCCGGAAAAGCTATGTTTGCCAACAATAAAATCAGAAATATGCAATAGAAATAGTGAATGTATGTCAATAAGACTATACAATAAATTGCCATCTGAACTAAAATGTCAACCACACAATAGATTTAAGATGATTCTAAAGAAATGGTTAATCGAAAAATGTTTCTACTCTATAAATGAATATCTAAATTTGAAAAAACTTGATATGAATTTGTAAATGAATGTAGTAGTTAAGTAATAATTTAATGATTTGTGTATTAACAGTAATAATTAACAATCCCAAATTATATACATATTTTATTTGACATTGCATGCTGTTACACAGTAAAATATGAGAACGAATAATTATGTCAAACCACCACAGACTACCATATTTTCAGCAATAAAGATTATTATTATTATTATTATTATTAAGGAATTCTGAACCGCATTGTTACTTGTGACGAGAAATGGATCCTGTTTGACAATCGTAAGCGCTCAGCAAGTTGGTTGGACCCTGGTTCAGCACCCAAACAATGCCCTAAACGAAAACTTACCCCTAGAAAAGTGATGGTCACTGTTTGGTGGTCTAACGCGGTTGTAATTCATCACAGCTTCTTGCCAAACGGGACAAGCATTACTGCAGATGTGTACTGTGAAGAACTGAACACAATGATGGAGAAGCTCGCACGTCTCCAACCAGCTTTGGTCAATCGTTCGGCTCCACTGCTCCTGCACGACAACGCGCAACCTCATACTGCACAGCAGACGGTCTCCAAGCTACAAGAGTTGGGGTTGGAAGTTCTCCGTCATCCGCCGTACTCACCAGACCTTGCGCCTACAGACTTCTACTTTTTCCAGAATTTGGATAACTTCTTGGCGGGAAAAAAATTCAATACCCGAGAGGCAGTACAAAATGCCTTTGAAGAATTTGTTGCCTCTCGTCCAGCTGATTTCTTCAAGAAAGGCATCAATAAGCTACCAATGCGTTGGCAAAGATGCATTGATTGCATGGGTGATTATTTTGATTAATAGAAATAAAAAATATATAAAAAAAATTACGCTTCATTTATTTCGTGAAAAACGGCAATTTCATAGGTAAAGACCTAATATTTATTTAATGTAACTTTAAGTTCTTTTTTTTATTTTAGAATTTTTGAGCACCTTCAGTGCTATGAATTTACCTTCAGTGCTTTGAGCACCTTCAGTGCTATGTGAATCCCAGCGTGTGACCCCTTCTGGGCCCCGCTAGCGCGGCCTCTTTCTCCTATTGGCCGTCGCTCAGATGAAGGCTGAGTAGCAAAAAATTGCACGAGCCGACAGGGGGTTTTTTAGTGGGTATGGTTCTGGTAGGCGTCGGGACGAATCGCATACTCCGATCGCGCGCGCGGAGTATGCGTCAGAGCATTTTTTATCCTCCTGCCCTTCCCGTGGAGGGGAACAAAAAAAAAATGTGAGAGTGAGTTAGTTTGCATCTTTTGTTCTTTAATCTTATTCTATTCCACCATTCGCAATATAATATATGATCAAACGAACTTCTTAAGTGAAGTTCGATCGATATTATATGAGTTGCTTCATTCGAAGATATATTTACTAACAAAGTAGTCCCTTTGACCTACACGGTAGCATCGCACAAATTAAGAGTAGTTAAACGACTAAAAAGTCTATACTCATGACGTTTTAGTTCCCTTTTTTCCCGCTAGTTTCTTCGTTATAGGACACCCCCGACCTAGCTTCATTATTTCAGAGTTCTAACCTTGCTTACAGCAAAACTTTATTAGGGTTATATCGTTTTCGATATTAAGCGGGCGGGTGGGACCTTTATATATCTTCGAATGAAGCAACTCATATAATATCGATCGAACTTCACTTAAGAAGTTCGTTTGATCATATATTATATTGCGAATGGTGGAATAGAATAAGATTAATGGCAAAGTCTGTGCAAGAAAGGAACCCGGTACTTTCGTTCATCGTATTAATACAATGTCAGATATAGAAAAGGTTTTTATGCAACAAAGAAGTTCGATATAGGATTCCTTATTCCTTTCCTTTATTATAAGTTATTTAAATTCGCTCTATGTTTGAAAAATATTTGTCCTTTACATTTTTATCTTACCAATTTTTCTCCAGTTAAGATCCAGATTAACTTTATTTTATATTACTACAAAATATTATTATTATATGTTTATCTTACCAATTTTATGTATGTTTTTATAAATGTGCCGCAAAAATTATACATACCGTTTCTATTCCATATTTTTAAAATGTTTTCTTTTAATTATTCGTCTGTGTTTGAATTTAAGGTTAAACAAATCTTAATCAAAGTTTTGTGGATTGTATTGTTTCTGCTTATTTTGAGTTTTACACATGTTTCTTTAGTTAAGATCCAGATTTCCTTTATTTTATATCACTACAAATTAAGCCTGTGGTATGCTTTACTATCATATTCCTTTATGTTGGTGTTTAAATATTGCAAATCATTGTCAAATTCGGGGATCGTCGGACGCTTTATTTATTTACTTAGTAATTATTATCAAGAAATATTTTTACTACATTATACATATACCTCCCTTATGAAATATCTTATTTGAATAAATATTTATACTATCAAATTATATTTAACACTTATATGTTTGTTATTAAAATTTATTTTACTAAAACCTTGGTTTTAAAATTATATTTTATTGAGAAAGAGATTATAAATATTATTACAAATTCAAACGCCCCTTTCGAGTACTATATGCCATCCACCCAGAAGCGATATTTTTTGTATTTAACTTTCAAAGTCACTATGTATGGATCTCGGTCTTATGGTTTTTATGGTCACAATGCTCCCTAACAAGACATTGTTTAGAGTTGGTTTTTTAAATGCAGGTTCTCTGGGCACTAACCACGAAGACTTTATTGTTGCTATGAACAGTCATAATGTCGATGTGATGGCCATTAATGAGACCTGGTTGAGAGCGAACGAGGACGCTCGCGCGCCCCGTGTGCCAGGTTACCGGCTGCGGCACATCCCGCGCCCGCCTTCAGTGTGCAACGGTCGTGGTGGAGGGGTGGGCTTCTACATTCGAAAAGGCATTAATGTTCGTTATTTAAAAATTCCCGATCATTCTGTGGTGGAGCAAATGTGGATTAGTGCGCAGGTAAACAAAACAAAAGTGATTATTGGAACAGCTTATAAACCACCGCGTTTATGTTTAGATGTATTTTTGGATGCACTTTCTAATTCAATAAATTCTTTTGCTGGAGGTGATAGAATTATACTCATGGGTGACTTTAACACTGATCTGTTGAAGAAAAACGACCCTCATACTAGGAAGTTGATGGATTTCTGTAAGATTTTGCGTCTTGAACAGTTAGTCAAATCTCCTACTCATATTACTGACACCTCTGAAACCTTAATTGACATCATATGCACTGATGCTAATTATCGAAGTGTAAATGTTAATTTCGTTACAGGGCTTGGCCGACACGCTTTCATAACTTGTGATCTTAGTATAAAAAGAAATAAAATTATTGCAAAAAAAGTCACTTTCAGAGCATTAAAAGACCTAAATCTGGAGCGCTTTAACATGGATCTTAATTGCATTCCATGGAATAGTATAAAGCAGTTAGACGACATTAATGACATGGTATCATTATTTAATTATTTTATCATTGATCTTTTTAATTTACATGCTCCCTTAAAAACAAAAGTATTTAAACAAAAACACTGTCCCTGGATTACTTCAAACGTAAAGTTAATGGTAAGGCTTAGAGATGAAGCTTATGCAAAGTACAGATCAACCAAACTAGAAGAACATAAAGTATATTATAAGGAATTGAAAAAACATGTTAAAATTTCTATTTACAGTGAAAAATCTGCATATTTTAAACATTTTATAAATAATAATAAACAAAAACCCAAAGAGCTTTGGCAAAATCTTAAAAATAATGTTGTGCCTAAAATTGACGCAGAATTGCCCTCACATATATGCGACCCAAATGAAATAAATAACTACTTTGTGAACGTCCCCGGTAATAATGAAATAAATTTATCCCTTTTGACTTTTTATGAATTTCATAGGTTTAATAATGACAATGAATTTAAATTACACCCCGTATCCTCCGATTCAATATTTAAAATTGTAAGGAATATAAAATCCAATGCACAAGGATGTGACGGTATAAATCGTGACATGATCATGTTAACTCTAAACGCTACCCTTGATATTATTACATTTATAGTAAACAAATCTATAGAATTATCATCATTCCCAAACACATGGAAGTTGGCAATTGTCCGTCCTATACCTAAAAATAATAACCCTATCTCAGTTCAAGAAACCAGACCCATCAGCATATTGTGTTTTCTCTCCAAAATACTCGAAAAAGTTGTCAGTTCTCAATTAACCGAGTACCTGGAAAGAAATTCTATTCTTCCCGAATTACAGTCTGGATTCAGAAAGGGTCGAAGTACATCTTCAGCATTGCTAGACATCACTGACAATATTTTAACTGCTCAAGATGAAGGTAATTGCACCATCTTAGCTCTACTGGATTTTTCTAGAGCGTTTGATAGTATAAATATTCCCTTGTTGCTATCTAAAATGACCTTTTATGGTTTTCATAGCTCAACCATAACTTGGTTCAGCAATTACTTAAAAAATCGCTCACAACAAGTAGAACTTACACTGGATGATGGATCTAAATTTTTATCAACGGCTCTTTCAGTAAACAGAGGGGTACCTCAAGGATCGATCCTTGGTCCCCTCATATTTATATTGTACACGGCTGATATAATTAATTGCATCACAAACTGTAAGTACCATTTATATGCGGATGACTTACAAATTTACATATCCATTGATCCATTTAACGTTGTCCCGTCAATCAATAAGTTAAATTCTGATTTGGATAGAGTAGCTCAATGGTCAAAAAAACATTGCCTTGTCCTTAACCCAACCAAATCAAAATATTTAATATTTGGGTCAAGGAACCAAATACTTAAAGCCATGCGATTGCCTTTTACCGTAGCGATCTCCAATATTCCAATTGACCGCGTTACCACTGCACGGAATTTGGGGGTCGTTATTGATGAGGAACTACACTTTGAAACTCATATAACTAATGTACTGCAGTCCTGTTTTTACAGACTGAAACTTCTTTATAAGTTTCGAAGTTTTCTTAGTGTAGAACTTCGTAAACACCTAGTTGATACATTGGTTCTGTCACGCTTGAATTACGCCGACACAGTGTACGGCCCCAGGATTCTCGCTCGCACACAAAGGGTAATGCAAAGGCTACAGAATGCTTGTGCTCGGTTTTGTGTTGTTATGGACCGTCGGGACCACGTCACTCCCATTTTAAATACCCAAAAAATGTTAAAAATGGAAAATAGGAGAAAACTACATTTAGCTTGTTTGGTTTTCGGGGTCATAAAAAGCGGCCAACCTAAGTACCTGTTCAACAAGCTTAAATGGACCTATACACCAGGCAATAAATACCACACTCGATCCTCCGAAAATAGACTAATGACCCAAAAATATAAATCGTCCGCGTTTCGAGGTAGTTTTAAATATGCTGCCACTAAATGTTGGAACAACATCCCCCCACCACTTCAAAAAATATCAAATATCTACAACTTTAAAAATTGTTATAAAAAATATATTTTAGAAAAACAAACGGCAGCTTAGAAATGTCCACAATAAAACAATTATATTTATATTATTACACATATTTCATTTAAATATTATATTTTTATTCTATGTATACATAATATGTTTAGAATGTAATGTATATTTCATTATAATACTTATTTTATGTATTGCATGCGTGAAGCGTCCGTGAAGTCAGTGCAGAGGCTAGTACTGAAAATCAGCGCTGAAATTTATAACTATAAATTCTCAGCATAATGCTGAGTGCAAGCCCTTTCGGCGTGAAAGTGTTGTTTTTCTTTTTGCTTTGAATGTACTTGTAATACTGTTATTTATTTTTTGTTGTTTCGTGATTTTGCATATTGTTTTGTCAATTTCTTAATTTGCGCCGAATAAACCATTTTATTATTATTATTATTATTATACTTAAGAAGTTCGTTTGATCATATATTATATTTCGTTGCTTCATTCTTCAGATATATTTACTAACAAAGTAGATGTTAAGAGCACAAGGTAAAGTTTTGCTGAATGAAAACCAATTGACATATGATACACTATTTATTCATTGTTAAAAAGCATGAACAAAAAATTTTGCATTTATTAATAACACCTCAAAAATACTTTTAAAATACAAATTAATATCAATGACTTATTTATTTGATTGCAAGACTACTCTTGCGAAATCGCTTTGATCAACTACTGGGCGATTGTAAAACTTTGCAAAAGTTTGCGAGTTAGCGGTCCAGCCGGCGACGCTGCGGATGGCCTGCAGCGAGACTCCGCGTGCGCTGGCCGTGGACGTGGCGGCGTGCCGCGTGCTGAACGCTGCCACGTCCACGCCACTCTCGTGCATCACGCTCTTGATCCAACGACTGATGGACTGAGAGCTGGCTGCTCGATAAGGACGCTTAATAGTCAATATAAGGGAATCTACCTTCTCGGGCCTGAGTTTATTGGTCATCTGTATATAATCTTCGAGAACTAATGCGGGACATATACTGGGTCGTTCTCTAAAGTATGGTAAAACCAGGGTGGGCTGTTCGCGCCCAGCAGCAGAGGTTTTAATAATGTCTAAAATACCTATTTTAATTTCATTAGGAAATATTTTTATAAATGGAAGTTTTATAACAGATAGGGTCTGCACGCGATGTGCAGTACTGAGGGCTAATAGAACTACTAATTTCTTTGTTATTTGAACTAAAGACAAATTACAATTGGGGTACCAATCCGAAACATAGTCTAAGACGACTTGAGGATTCCAAGTATAATTATATTTTGGTAAACTAGGCTTAAGTCTGTAGATTCCTTTGAGTAGTCGAGTAATAAGGTCGTTTGATCCCACATTGTTCCCTAATAAAAGTGAAAGTGCCGATCTGTGACTATTTATGGTGCCAAAGCTGGAACCCTTATTAAATTGTTCAGTTAAAAACGATAGGATCGAGGAAACTGAGCAACTAAAAATATCAATACCCTTATTGTGACAATAGTTCCACCATAATTTATACGTTACATTATACTGAGCCAAAGTATTGTTAGATAGGGACGAAACCATGACTGCTATGGTGTCCGCTGGGACGCCTCTTTTGCTGAACGCGAGCCGGAGAGTTTCCCTGCTACCAGGGTAATTCTCTGCGGTTGTGACTGATTCTGCCTGGAAAGAGAAATTATATCTTTGAAAAAGATCGGCTTTGAGATAAGCAAACTTTGAAGTAAAGGGAACCAAGGTTGAGAAATCCAATAAGGGAATATAAAGATACCGGTAGCTTCATCATTGATAATTTTATAAAGACTCTTTAAAATTAAAGGGAATGGGGGAAATGCATAAAAATCTATAGTCTTCCATGACAGAGTGAAGGCGTCGATAACCATAGCATCAGGGTCTCGTTTCCAGGAAACATACTTTAAACATTTGGCATTAGTGCGAGAAGCGAAGAGATCAACTTGCGGTTGACCAAAATACTGAACAACCTGTTGAAAAGCGCACAACGGTAGTTCCCATTCTATATCAAGGTTAGCCTTACGTGATTCTTCGTCAGCTTCAACATTTTCTCGTGAATTTATATATGAGGCAAATAACCAAATATTTCTTTTCTCGCACCATTGCCAAATAGATTTAGCTAAGTTATTTAAATGAGGAAATTGAGTTCCACCCATCTTATTAACATAGCTTATTGCTGTTGTATTATCTACACGTAATAATATTGCACAATCACGCATATTTTTCGCGAAGCATTTTAATCCGTTAAAGACCGCAAGCAGTTCTAAAAAGTTTATATGAAAATATGTCTCACATGTTTTCCAGTGACCATTTGCACGATTGTCGTTACAAAATGCACCCCAGCCCGTCCGTGACGCGTCCGTAAATATTTCCATTGCAAAATCCGGGCTTTTAAGAAACATAACATTTGTAAATATTTGTTTTTTCCACCACTTTAAATCATCTAAAATTTCATCGCTTAAATGAATTTGTATGTCATAATTGTTATTATTTTTAAGAGCTATATATTTAATCCTTTCAAAAGTCTTGGTATACAACCAACCATATTTAACAGCTGGGCAGGCTGATGTCAATGTTCCGATAAATTGTGCAAATTCTCTAACGGTACATGACGGTAGTTTTAAGAAATTGTCAACTAATTGTGCAATATGATCTCGTTTCTCAGTCGGTAAAGACAAAGTCAAATTGACGCTGTCAAACACAAATCCCAAAAATTTACACTGTTGTTTAGGTTTCAACCTACTTTTTTCAAAATTAATTATAAAGCCTAGGCACCGAAGCAATTTTATAGTGTATTTTACATTTTGTTTACATTTTTCATATGTATCCCCAATGCACAAAATATCATCTAAATAAATTACTGAAGTGAATCCACGTAGCCTCAAGTAACCTACGACCTCACGCATAATTTTTGTGAATACTCGCGGAGCAATAGATAACCCATACGGCATACCCACGAATTCATAAGTTTTTGCTAAAAATTCAAAGCGTAAAAATTTACGATGTTCTTTTTTTATCGGGGCTAATAGATAAGATTCCTTCAAGTCAATGCAAGCTAAAAAGGACTCTTTGGTTACTAACCGAGAAGCGGTTCTAAAATCTTCCATTTTAAAGTGAGAATTACAAAGGAATTTGTTGAAGTATTTTAGGTTTAGAATGAATCTTTTGTCACCGTTTGACTTCGGTGCCAGAAATATATTAGACACAAATTGATCTGGGGTAGGTATGCAAGGGGCTATTGCTCCTAAATCAAGTAATTTTTGTATAGCAAGAGCCATCTCATGACTTTCTTTAGGAGAAAAGGTCACTGAGGGAATAACAGCCTGTTTAACCAGATTATTAGTTGGTAAAGATATACCTTCCCGGATCCACTTCAAAATAACGGGGTTATTGGTGATTTCAGTCCAACAATTAAAAAAATATTGAAGTCTACCGCCATGTACCTGCACTAACGCCGAGTTGGGGCACGATGTCTCGATGATTGCGGCCGAGACGGTGGACGCGGCGCCGGCGTGGTGCCTGCTTGGCTGCGTGCTGGCATCTGTTGCCTGCGGGCCTGCCCTCCTCGCCCCCCCCTGTTCGAGTGATAGCGAGAAGGGCCCATCCAGTTTCCCTGAAATCGTGGCCGTGTTGACGGTTGACTTGCTGATGCCTTCGGCATGTCGACGTGCTTTTTTATTTGCGACCCTTGTTTTTCGATAGTTTGAGCCGCTTTAATTTTTTCTGATAACTGATTTCCAAACAACGTTTCATCCCTTTCTTCGTTTTCTAAAATGTTGACGAACGATTTATCGAGGCCTCCGCACAACAACTTTGTTCTCGTTTCAGTTTCAATAAAATGCAAATCAGACAGAATCTTACAGCTATCTGAAAGAATTTTTATAGCATTCACTTTATTATCAGATGTCAATAGAACGGTCATCGCTTGTCCTATCGCTGCAATACCAAGTCCCAGTTGCTGTTGTTTTACCTCTAATTTTTTATCCCTGCCCCTAAAGGTCTCAGCAACAGCAGCAAATATTTCTGGATTTAAACTGGGAGCTTTCAGTAGTTTGCAATTCACAGGTATTAAATAATCTTTATATAACTGGTCTTTGGCCTCTCTAGAAAGCCCTTTGCGTAACAAGGGCAGCCATCGCTGAGCCAAGTCTTGGTGAATGTAGTCACCATATTTAGGGGTTTCATCCACAGGGTCTCCAAGCGCATTTAATATTTCTATTGGAAGTGCGGGTAGTTCCGCTTGAGGCGGTGGTACTTCAAAATGGTTTTCGTGCTCGTGCTGAGTATTTGTTGACAGTTCCGGAATTATTTCCAACACTGGATTAGGCATAGCTGTTAAATCACCGTCGGTTTCTGCAAATAAATTGCAACATTAATTCTCTTATCAGTACCTCCGTGTTAATTTAGAAATTAACATCCGGGTAAGAATTTTTATCCTTCGTGCTAACGCTGAGTTAGCATCAAGGAGAATCAACATATTTGGAGCTTACCTGGGATGCTTGCCGCATCAGAAGAAACCGATAAACGCAATATGCGTTTACGATGTGGTTTATTTTCCAATTTCTTAAGCTTATACTTGTAATAAGCAATTTTTTCTTCTGCACTCCTCTTTGGCATTTTTCTGAAAGATGTTCTTGCTACCGCGCACGAAAAAAGAATGAAGCTAGGTCGGGGGTGTCCTATAACGAAGAAACTAGCGGGGAAAAAGGGAACTAAAACGTCATGAGTATAGACTTTTTAGTCGTTTAACTACTCTTAATTTGTGCGATGCTACCGTGTAGGTCAAAGGGACTACTTTGTTAGTAAATATATCTGAAGAATGAAGCAACGAAATATAATTTTACATATACTTTGCTATGGGTACAGGGAAAGACAAAAGAGATCTAGAAAAAGGACTGTACCCGTATCTAAATGTGATTTATTGAAACCACGGGAAAAATTATAATCGTCGTTGCCTTCCCTTTCCTTTTTTGATATTGGCTGTTGACCTTATAACACAAATGAGGATTTATTAGTCTGCGAAATTTTATTGATTCTAAGGGGCGCTATACAGTTTCGGGCCTAGATTAGTGGGCACAGCTAGGCAGCAAAATCCAATCTACATGAGTAAGTATGAAATCAAAGAATAAGAATCTATATGGCTAATGCCTGTCGAATGTTGGTGGTCAAAATGGTACGAGAATGGTGACGAGGCCTTCAAAGTCGTGACAATGAAGATTTATTTAATTTATTAATACAGAACCGAGTGTGCCTACCTGCATATAGCCCAAATGGATTACTCCACCGGCACTAGCCGAATATGAAGAGTAAAGGTCCGGGGCGCGGCCTCATCATTCAACAAATTAAATACTGCAGTATACAATAAGTGTGTAGCGGCCCTAACGTGGTTCTAAGCTCTATCTTTACCAAACAAATTTTAATATTGTATGTATTCATAAAATTGGAGACAACTTATTTTTTGAGGATGTGTGATGAGTATATAAAGCCTAGGGAGTTTTCAGAATGACTTACAATTTTAATTGGAAATGTTATGCTGAATCGAGACTAAAGTATGAAACTCTATAACTTGCTTTTTTCTAGTTTAACTATTGCTTTCTTTGAAAAAGATTTTACTTTAATGAGCAAACGGTGTTCTTACTAAGTAAGAACTACTCCTAATATTTCAGTCCTCCTAATATTTAATTTCAGTTAAAGAGTTGTTGATTTTGTATTAATTTATTTTCAGTGTACTGGGTATTTTAATATAATCATTTAGAAATGCTGTTTACTCAGTTCCAAAGTATTTCTATTTTTGTAATAATAAAATTAAGTATTTAGTTTATCTTATCCATGCGTATTGCTTTTAATGTTTAAGCCCATATCAAAATTCCAAATTATTAAAGTTTATTTAATCAAGGTTTATTAGAAACTGTGACCACGGTTCTTTGCCTCCAAATATGGTATTTGGCATGATCTTCGGGTATTTCACGTTTCTGGATATCTGACTTGGATAACTGTCCGGCCCAGGTTGTTAGGGTTTCACTAGCTAACTATGGTTCCAGCTCACAGCTCTTTATTTTTTATAAAAAATTGGCAGGCATTTGTCTTCCAACTCACCTGAAGGAAAGTGAAGATGAAGACAAGGATGTGCCAAGACTATTCTAAACTAACCTATTCACTGTACGTTTTAAAGTCCCGGTTCTATTTTTCTGGAAAAACAGAAGCACGCAGATCATTCCATACTTTGGTAACACGAACCAAAAATGGAATGTCGAAACGCTTCGTTTCGCCTTTTGGTATAACGACTGTATACGGATAGAACTTCTGTCTGCGCCTGGTTGATAGGTGGAAAAATTATGAAGGTTCTACTTGTTCAAACAGACCATTCGCATAACTTTCCAAAATGTGTCCTCTAAAATACCGATAGACCGTTCTGAGCTGAAGCAACGCCTGACTTTTGGGATAAGTCCCAACTTTTTCGAAGCAGTTTCTGCCATGGACTCAATCTGCTTGCCGAACTTGAGTTTGGACGAGATGCACATGCACAAAAGCCTTTTTATACTTTTTAAAACGTAATCTAACCTTCTATTTTTCCTTTAGACTTCTGATCAAACTCGCAGAAAACCATGGTGTCTACGTATTGCTATCTTAGTTTGTTAACGGTACCCATCTACTTATTACACTCCGCAAATAACTATATAAACTCTCAACCATTTTATGCACGTCTTTACTATTTTTAAACATGTATATCCAATTAAAGTAACCGAGTTCATTAATGATTGCGTCATAATTAGCCCTGTCAAAATTAAGTCTAGGTTGTCTTGGTAACTGCCCACGAGTAGTGGTATCCATTTTAATTTTTAAATGCAAAGGACGGTGATAGCTATTTGAGGGTATTAACGGTTTATCGGCCTTAACCACATCAATGCAAGATTCCGACGACAAAGCTAAATCCAATATTTTATTTCTATGATTTTTAACAAATTTATATTGTTTTAGGTTATTCAATGACATAAACTCAGATATCAGGTAAGAATACGGACACTGAGAGTGTTGAGGCCATCTATCAAATTACGACAATTATATAATGGACTTAATAAATTATGCGCATAAGCAAATGGGAAATAAGAAAACACTGACTGACCTGTATAATCCTTGGCTCCTTCTTCTAAATAGCTAGGTAGCTTTACCAATGTATCTCATAACATACAAGTTATTGCAAAAAAGCGAATAGGCGATTTATTTAACGCGCGACTCATAGGCGTAAGGGCGTCGGGTGCGCTTCTCCCCTCCTATTCGTGGAACGTTGTAGCGACTGTATCAAGGAAGATGAAGGGGAAGGAGGGCGCGAATTAAAAAAAATTACATTGATTGATTAGATAAGTAATTAATAACGCGGTGTTCAAAAGATGGCGTCACAAGAGAGTCTTCAAGCGCAAGAGAATGTTCATGGTTATTTGACATCCAAGTAAGATTAGAAAGGTTAAAATCACTATAACTAGATAGTACTCATTAGACATATCAACGCTTCCCGCACTGTACTTTAAGCGTGGTGTGTAACACTCGAAATGTTATTTAACTAAACGTCAGTCGCAGGCCGCCGAGAAGAGAACAAACTGCTATTGTTCTACTAATTGTGTATTGTCTGTACAATTAAATATCTAACCCTGGTGTTGAATTGGTGTTCACAAAGGATACACAAGCGTCACAACTACACATAGATAGATAAGGTACTTATAAACTGCCTTCTAATATCTTAAATAAAAATAAAATTATATGTTAATACCTAAAACAGAGGAATAGGAAGATATCGTTGGTTGATAAAATTGATATATTGCTGTACGAGCATTGTTTAAGGCAACCCACATGCGGAACCTGTTATAGTAAGTCAACCCACATGCCGAACCTGTTATAGTAAGTCAACCCACATGCGGAACCTGTTATAGTAATTCAACCCACATGCCGAACCTGTTATAGTAAGTCAACCCACATGCCGAACCTGTTATAGTAAGTCAACCCACATGCCGGACCTGTTATAGTAAGTGAACCCACATGCCGAACCTGTTGTAGTAAGTCAAACCAACCGAACTCTTTTACTATGCCGAGATTGAGAGCTTGATTACATGTAATTAGATTAGAGAACGTACCCTGGATGACAAAAGACAGGGAAAGGGGTATATTTACATAAACTGTTTAACTTTCAACGCAAAGGCGACATTCAAACTATATCGAATGCCTGATTGTATCAGAGTGAACCCGCAGATGGCCCGAATTAATCAATGTTAAATTAACATTTCGTTCACATATCTTCTGCTGGAACATGTGATTGTCATATCGTAATGACGTTTCGAGGAAACTTAGTTACTCCTGTGATGACGTTGTGTTTAATTATATTTAACACTTTGGTTCGGCTTCACTCACATAAAATAATGCCTACCCATCAATTTGTAGTAGGCCATTTACAGAAGCTAAATGAATCGAGAGCTGTTTTATATTCATTTTATAAGATTGTTTATCATAGTTACATGATTACTTTGACCAGAATTTCAGATCTAAACGGAAAATTTTGTATGGAGTTACATTATAACCCGGGAAAATACAAAGGATAGTTTTCTTGCAAAATTTTTCCACAGGAGACCCTGAAAAGGACATAGGGTAGTTTATCCTGGAAATATCCCCTTGGAGGGTAAAATGGGTGTTGAAAATTTGTTTTGAATGGGAATGGGAGACACAGGTATATACGATAAACCCCACTTATTTCAAAAAGGTTTATAACAGTAATTGACTATTATGATTATTTTCAGCGAGCGAAGTAGTAAACTATATAACTTATTTTAAATATATCAAGTAGACAGCACCTGTCTACAGTTCTGTAAGTGAATGTTACTTGTTCCACATCACATGCTATGTACAGGGCGTTATTAATTCTCACATGTCACCCATGTCAGCCGTATTATTTCCCATGAATCGTCGCTCAGTAAGTAAACGAATATACATGGATCGTGTTTCATTATTGTAGCTGATAATGTATTCCTAATCGAAGGATTACATTTGTCTCACAACTTAAGTCTCACTAATTTACACCTACAACAATTTACACTATTTAATTTTCTACTTGTTTATTCCTAAAATTAACTTTGAAAAGCTAATACGTTATTATTTAATCCCCAAATTTTAATTATATTTATATACATATATGTATGTTAATACTCATAATAATAATTAATGGTTATATTTGTGTATACTTAAATGTGTTCTCTCTGTTCGTTTTGGTTCTTTTTATGTTTACTTTTACTTAATATACCTACCTTATGTTCTTTGTCATGACCCACTTTCTCTGAAACATTGTTTCCGCCCGTTCTACAACCTAAAGGTTGGTTGATAGAGAATGCCTTGTGGCATAAAGCCACCCTCTACAATATAATGTGTGCAAATTTTAAATAAATATGTTAAATTCTTTCTATATAATCTTTATAATAGTAAATAATATTAATAATTTTTACTGCTTGTACCGAAACATCCATTACACTTATGTAGATAACTATTAAAGAAAGCATTGAAATTAAATTACACACCTACTATGTGTCATGTACCAGTGCATTCGGCCGCAGCACCGCGTCGGTATTTACATATAGTAGGGCTGCCCCCCCTAGACAACTGGCATTCGACGATCAGTAATTCCGGCGGGGTAAAAGCTACGTATTGTTCTTCTTCCGGACGTGAAGTTGAAATTTTTGATAATAATTGTAACACAACGAAAACTTTAACAAAGTTTTATGGATATCGGCGCGCTGGTATTGCTTATTCCGCGCACCCCGCTATCGATGCGCGCGAAGTTTTTTTCAACCTATTTATTTTACGGCCGGGATCTAGCCCATACAGCCTGGGCCCGCTAAACAGCCTGAATACAAAATAATGTTTTGAATTCGTAAAATTAGGCTAATATGTATTGAAAAATATATAATTTGATGAATCATCCTAATTTTGATGATTAATTTATCATAAGTAACGCAAATAGTTTATGTATTCTTGAGTAATTTTTTTGACATAAATCTATATGAGATTGAAAAAACGTGTAAAGAGAAGAACACTAGTATCTTAATGTAAAGTAAAAACACAAGTATAAAATAAGCTGAATTATGAACCTTAATGCTTTGCTATAAGATAGCAAGTGTGTCGAAAAATAAATAAATACCCAGTTCAGCTCATAGTTAGTAGGGCTAGTAATAGATTCTTATTACCTGGTGATAAGACTGAACGATTTATTTAATTACGAGACCTTTGTCTGGTTTAATGATTGTCATAACATGTATCTTTAATAATAGAATTTACGAGTTTTTCTGTGAGACGTAAAAAGTCTTTATATTGTTTTTTATAGCGAGGTTTATTTGAACTCGTCTTCATTTCGAACCATTTAGTGCCGTTAAACGTCCTATGCAGCCAACGGAGCTCCGAACTTTAAATATGGCCTTTTCACATCGGTGCGTTGAGTCTAGCCTCGGCAGACATTTTGTACACTTAAAAACCGCAGATTTAAACTGTGTGTTCCAGGTCATACAACACGGAATTGTTTGTACGATCTGTGATTGTGCCGATATTACCAATACTATTAACTACTTTACGCTTAGTACGCGTAAACTTGTTTAAGACATTTCGTATGTAGGTATGTTTCTTAAGCACGGAGCAATCAGCTACCGACGACGATGTTTGTTTATAAACGACGCACACTACAACTTTGTTAAGTTATTTAACATTGTTTCGAGCATAGTAATAAGTATTTGTTGTTTTAATAAATTGATTAGAATTTTAGTTATAAATAACGAATCTAATAAAATTAACTGTTCCGTCCTGTGATTTAACTGTGAAAGTATTCAAAATATTGAATACCCAAATTATTTAATAGTATAGATTTTAAGACTTAATAAAATATATTTAAAAAAAAGAAATGTGTTACAAGATAAGGTGCTATGTATATCGAGATAATTAAAATCTTCATTTATTAAGGTATATCTATGTGTGAATATGTGACTGAGCTCATCTCGCCATTAAACTTAACATTTTGGTGATTTAAGAATGTATGCTATATAAACGTAAGCCTAAAGTTATGAAATAAACTTTATCAAAAGTAGAAATATTTTACACGTAGATACTATACATACGAGGGGAAGACGTAACCGGTATCTATTTTACGGAAACGCAAAAACATTGCGATCCAATGACATATTACATAAAGACAAGCTGTCCACTCCCAATTCTGGCAACGCAGATGCAAGGCAATTGCCCACCTTCCACTCTACACTAATTACACTCGTACTGTTAAAGCCAGAAAAAACGTTTCGAAAAGAATGCGTACGGACAATTTTTTTATAACTATCTTATTAATTATTTTCTTTTGATATTTAAAATGACGTTTTAATATTGATAGGCTATACATTTCAACAAATTCAAAGAGCGAGATGTAATATGATTTTGTATGTGGGAGTAAAAGAGACAATGTTATACACTGCGACAATTTACGCGCGAAGCAACGTCACGAAGTATGTACATAGATATCTCTTTCTTACAATAAGTGAACCGTATTATTCTTTACTTCTCCCACAAATTTATATTACTGTATCGGGTAGGTATGTATAGTTAAGTTGACGCCGTTTTTTTTGTGCGGTAATGTTTGAGTATAAGTTGTCCTACCTATCGAATATAAAAACATTTTTAAACCTGCCTTGGTAAATATCGTGTGATCCAAATTACAACGCAACCACAAAGGCATGAAAAGATATTTCGTGCTCAGTGACACATTGAATTGAATTTGTGATTGTAGAATATTTTAATATAAATACTAGAGAAAAGGAGAAAGAAAGAAAGCTACAACTTTATTTTACCTTTATATTATAATATATTATTTCACCGGTAGTTCCCTTCTCCTCCCATGCTGTCGAATGTTACGGACGTCACAGATGATCTGTCAAATCCATTTTGCCGTAACGTGAGTGAACAATGACAGTAACGTCTCTATAAATTAAGGCTTGTGCTTGAACACCTACCAATAATGTACCTAATTACCTACCAATAAAATTTGAAACGCTTACCAAAACGGATAAATGGCCACCAAATTGTGTTAAATATTATAAAATATATCAATTTTTTTTTTTTGTATTAAATGTCATAAAAATATATGATGGCCTTTAAAATTAATCTCAGACCAAATATGAAACAGTGTCACGAAATAGATGTTACCAATATTTTATGTCACAAAGTTTTAATTTCTTAATTTTTTCTGAGCTTAAAAACTAACGCTCGATTGAACCTGAGCTAACCTAACGACTCCGCTACTGAACTTCTCAATTACGAAAATCGGCCTTAAAAATATTTTTGGTGACTGTTTAAATTATACCCATAAATAAAAAACCTCATTGATTCTACATAAATTGCCATAACCTACGAAATTGAGTACCTAAGAATTAATAACCTGAATTAGTAACCTAAGAATTAGAGTTCTGAGAATTAGGGCTGGTAAAGACTTATTTTTTATTTAAATTTTTTACTTCAACATCTTTGACAGCCCTAAGTGGTTTTCATACCTACTTATGCATGGGGCGCGCGAGGGGAGCGTGCTTGCTCCGCTGTTAGGTAGCTTGGGTCCAACGGGATTGGTACTTAAGTATGTTGGCCTTCATAACGCAGTGTAAATCATACACAGACAACCCCCATCTGAGGCGCCATTTCACCATGTGATTGACGTCCAAAAGAGCGCCAGCTCGTCATGTGCTGATACTCGGATTATCTACGACGTGAACGGCTTCTACTCATAGTAAGTATCATAAGACTCGTTGCTTTAATACACGTGCAGTAAATATCTTCCTTTAAGAGATTTTAACTTTACTTTAATAAAATAGCTACCTACCTTAGCGACTTACGTTCACAAAAGATACGAAGGAACTATAATAAATAACTCAACAATAATTATTACTAAGTGAACGAAAGCAAACCCCTTTCTTTAAAATTTGTGTTCATTCGGTTTACCTAAATTTCAAATGGCTTTATAACCCATTTAGAAGTTATTGCGCGCAAGAGATAAAATCACGTAACAAACATACGCTCAACCTCACAAACTTTCTCACGTAGGTATGTTGGTATAGTATTAGTACAAATAATATTAGCCCTATTGTGTTTGGATCCGTAAAATGGAATTTTCTACTTAGTTAGTACGTAAGTACCTCCTTACCTTTCTTTCGAAGTTTGGAAGTTCTTAATATGCATGAACCCATATTAGTGCGTTTATTAACACGTTCACACACACAACTAAAACATAGGCACTTGATTAACATTGCACACGAAAACACCTAAATCAGAAAAATTAATAAAGTACAACAAAACACTTGCACTCCGCCCGCACGTCTTTAAGACCAGCGGTTAACTGAAATAAAATAAATTAAAAAAAAAAGCCGTTCAAATGCCGAAAGTCGAGAGAAATGCATAGAGCAGTGAATTGAAGTTTCGCACATATATAGCGAACTAAAAAGTAGGTAGATAAAATTTCGGAATTATCTAAATGATATTATAGCTTAACTGTACTTATACGTATGTACATACGTATGTCATAGGAAAGTGAGTTATTTTCTTCAGCAAAAAAATATTGAAATAACTTTTAAATAGTTAAGTCACATCAATGAGAATATTGTCGTAAATAGGGAAAACGAAATAAAACCGATTCATGACAAACTTAGGTGCGAACGCCCTGGTTAAAATGTGATTTTCTAAAATAACATAACATAAGTGTTTACCTATGTAAGATCATGTACCTACACTACCTCTCAATAACTACAGTAAAGCTTTAATATCATTTGAATAATTCCGAATTTTAATCTAGGTACCTACTTTTTAGTTTGCTATGTGAAAATCTTTTTATTCACTGCTCTATGCAAGTCCACGTAGACTCAAAATAAATCGTACTTCGCTTTTCGGCATTTGCATGTCCGCGGCGCGTGCGGCGGCGATGCATTTCAGTCTAGCTCCGCCAACAATTTTCATTTTATTACAATATTCATTTCGAAAATAGACTGGGTTTCGTACTCATTATTGTTTACAACCTACTAATTTCAAAATTTTATTTTCCAAAGTAGAGATACTTATTGAGAAACAACTAAATTGCTTTAGATTAGATTTATGATGAGTTGAAGTAAGTTAAGTAACCAAGTTTAAGTTGACCAATAGTTAATTTTAAGATCTAAAGTTAAGATAGCATTTTAATATTATTATGTCAGCAAAAAAGTATTAGTATTTTACGACTGAAAACTACTTCACGAACCCTTACAAAAATAACAAAATAGAGAAACTGCGCTGCCTTGAATATCGCCTATGGGTGGTCGACTGGATCTGATTTCGATTTAACCTACTCAAAATTAAGGTTTTATTATTTCGCTACGCTGAACCCTAAAATTTTTTAAGGAAAAAAACTTAATAATAATAATAATAATAATTTATTTCAGAACGTAAATCCATATGTGGTTAGTAAAACATACAATTCTTAATATCTATGTTAGTGACACGTAAAATAAAATGGAATAAAATTTAAATAAAACATAAAAAATTACAAACAAATACACGCATGGGAGATCAGCGCGAGGAGGCCGTATTGAAGTGTACGCGCTGCCAGTGCGCCAGCATCGGGCTGTCCCACCTGTCTGCTATTGCCTTGATTATGCTGTTGGGACAGCCGCGAACGCGCTCAAGCATAGAGGCACAGCGTTTTCTTATAATCGCGTGAAAACCGTCTGTACGCGCTTCTGCAAACATGCCAGATGCACTACTGCGTCGCAGCAATATTTATTTAATTTATTTAATGCTTTCGTCGACTTATTACGTATTAATTTAATTTTTTAATTTTAGTATCTTCGTGTCCTTTGTGAGCGTTAGTAGCTATACCAATTTTTGTTGTTAATGTTAATGTCTCGACGTGATAGTTATGAAGAAAATGCAAGGTATGTTTATTCGAATATTTCAAATAATGAGTTTTACGACATGATGTTGTGTGTTGGCGCTGCTCGTAACCATTATTAAACCATTACTGAAGCTCGTGAATTTTACCGCCAGAACAAATGTTATGTGAAAAGTAACTTATATGCACAGATGTTGCAGAACACCAGAGCGTCCTTGATTCGTAGGACAGCTTTGTGCATTGAAAAAGAAGGTGGACATTTTGAGCCTTTTTTGTGCTGGCCTAGTGAGCATACACTAGTATGGAAGGAAAATCACTGTCGTCGCGTGCGTCCCATCCCATGTCGCAGCCTATACGTGTGAATTAGTTTTTACTTTTTAAGTATGATATACTTAAATACATTGAATTTTAGTTTAAGGCGTTCATCCATGGCCTTATTGTATCGTATTTGTGTAGCTTGAAAAATTGTTGATTATTATGATTAAAAAATCATTTTCAAATACGTAAATACAAGTGTTTTTTTATCATTTTAAATCATCAAAGTAACTAAAATCGTGTCCAGTCGCATCGTATCACGTGCTACTCGATAGGTAGGTAAGCGACGACGGCTGCGCTCGCTCATGCATTGGTAGATATGAGAACCACTTAGGGCTGTCAAAGATGTTGAACTAAAAAATTTAAATAAAAAATTACCAAGTCTTAACTAGCCCCAATAACTCTAATTCTTTACAGTATATTCTAACAATGGTATAATTACTGACCCTTAAGTATTATGCTTCCTTTATGTTATACCTTGTACAATATTTATGAGCTTAGTAAATTACGAAGGAATAAGGAAGCCGTTACCCAGAAACAGAAGGTATAAAGATAAACCAGAATTACTTCAAACGAACTATATTTATTTTTAAATTATAAAGTATTGCTTATGGTTCGATGCTGGAACCACACTGATTCTCTTTTATTCATTCAAATTAAAATATGTTTCATTGAGGTCAAATTAACTCATTGTCTAATCAGGGTTGGGTTATATATAACTAGGGTAAACGCCTTCCATATATTTTCGGTTGCTAATTCTCTAGGTCATTTTCGCTAGTTGCTCGGTCGATTCGGTGGGAGTACCGACACGTAACTAATTACTATCATTTCTTTCGCTTTCAGTCGGGGTTAAACACAAGCGCCACTTCACACAAGGATTAATGGCTGTCTGCCCACTAGCCTGCGGACCACAGCCTGGAAGCAAACTACCTTCTACACTTCAGTTGTTTGTTATAGTACGAGGAGGTAAAATAACCTCAACATTCAAATATAAAAAATCAATTTTTTGTTCTACATTGACAATTACTACTTGTTCTTATTGAGGTCAAATAAAGCATTACTCTACCACAGTTCGGAAAAACCTTCGTGAACAAGAACTGGCAAGAAATTTCACGGGTATATTTTTTTCAAAATTAGTTTACAAAGTCATATGTATGTCTCTTTGAGTCTATACCACATTATTCTTATCTGCATCTGTTAGCTTGGCAAGTCTCCCTCCCCAAGTATAATCCAAACGACGAACACCCTAAAACGGCACCCGTTCACGAGTTAACGCGGGACCCAGCGTCCTCCTCAACCATATAAGAGGGAAGTAAGCGACTTATATACAGGGTGTTTCCCATAACTTGTCAAGCTGATGCCAGATGATGGGGACTATAATACCTTTCTATGGAATCCCCAAGTATAATTAGAGGTTTTTGGTAGTTTACGCTTCTTTAAATTTTTTTGAGGATTGTGACTAATTGAATTAAATTTTCTCTATCTTTTCTTGGGTTGGTATTTCTCTGCACTTTTTTCTTTAAATGAGTGGTTATGAATTGAAGTTTCGTGAGTAAAATAATCATCCACTTCATATCAATTCAAGTTACCAAAAAATAATTAAAGCTGAGTAATTTGGGTTTGAATAGAACGAAATTGAATTTTCAAGTATAAAAATAAATCTTGGTTTTTCAGTACGCTTTTTAACTTAAACATCTGCGCAGGAATCTATGCTTGCATGGTAAAAAAAACGGGTGCTAGTTCACAGTACCTAATAAAAATTCAAATGGAATGAAAGGGAAAATACTCAATATCTTCTTTTATTTTATATTATAGTTTTTGCAAATTGTTGACTTTTCTAATATCAATGCTTTTTTATGTAAATCCTAATTTTAGGTTATTTGACGATTGTAAAATAAATTTAATGTTACATTTGCTTAAAAAATTTACTATCTAATCTTTAATTTGGATTAGCTAAACCAAAAGATTACTCACCGAAAGGGAGAAAAAGAACATGAGTTTCAATAATTATATTTATTGTGGGAACCCGAAGACCCGGCCTCAATTTCGAATTATAGCAAGCTCCTATACAATCCTGGAACTAGTTGAAGATGTAATAAAATGGAAAAATGCTAAAACGTTAGGAGGTAATTAATCTAATTATACGAAAAAAAAATTATTGGTGAGAGAAACAAAACAAGGTTTCTTATGTTTATAAATAAAGGAATGTTTCGTAAGAATGAAACTTGCTATTTCCAGTACTTATAGCACTTTACCTCTATATGGCCTTAAAATTCCACGGTTTTTGGACTCTTATAATTATGGCTCTTTTAGTTAAAAGTCTGCATTACGAACACGTGTAAAAATAATTGTAATATGGTTACCTTAATAGCTTTTCAAAATTTCAAAATGTAATTACGTCAATGATTTAAAAATAAGTAATCCAATGCACCCTGAATTAAGGTGGTTTATCTTGTTTTTGTTACAAAATGTATAAGTTATGATACCATAGTTTTTGTTTCATTTAAATCACCCTGTTTGTTAGAAAGATTTGATCCTTATGATTAACTCTATTGATTGATGGTGTAAAAATACAGGGTTACCTTTTATTCGGATTTAAGCTAGTTTTATTCCCAGGCGTGCTAGTTATTTACTTTGAAATATCTTTGAATGCAGTCTTTCTTCCCTTAAAAAATAAAGGAATATTGCTTAAGAGTAAAACTAATCTCCAATATATAGATTATTTTCCTTCCAGATGGCGTCGCAAAATTCCACCCATTTTCAGGCCGACATACACCCCACCACAGCAAGAAAGATTTTTTTATTAGTTCCCTACATATGAAATTGGCATTTTGTCGTACTTGATCTGTACGGTCGCTTTGATCTGTATAATCTCCTCTTTGGTTAAGAATTCCAATTTCAAATTTATACAGCTCACGCATTTGTGTTTTGAAACGGATATTCATTTGTTTTTTCCTCTTTTGGATTTTTCTTTGCGTCACTTACTTTACAAAATGGAAAACTTGAAATATCGCGTTAACGAGTACAAGTTCGACCGTGGCACCGGTGCTGCAGTGTCGCAAAGAAAACACAGTGCCTTTTGGTTCCAACGTTTTCGTTCTAGAAATTTCAACCTGCAGAACAAGCCCCGTGGACAGCCGGAGACCAAAGTTGATAATGACAGTTGGCGCGTGTCGACTGCTGCGTTACATTACTCAACCGTCACAATAATGAAAGGATTTCAAATCGAATCATTACCTGTGATGTAATGTGGATCCTGTACGACAATCGTAAATGCTCACCGCGATGGTTGAACTCTGGCAAACCAGCCAAATTCTGCCCCAAGCGAAAATTGACTCAAAAAAAGATACTTGCGAGCGTTTAATCGACTAGTGCCGGTGTCGTTCACTACAGTTTTCTTAAATCTGGCCAAAGACTACGGCAGACGTCTGTTGTCAGCAACTGCAAACCATGATGCAAAGGCTAGCTGCTAAACCACCAAGGCTGATCAATCGCTCTAGGCCACTGCTGCTTCAGGACAACGCCAGACCACACATTGCACAACAGACGGCTACCAAATTAGAGGAGCTTTAATTGGAATGCCTTAATTTGGATAACTACTTACAAGGAAAAAAATTCAACTCTGTTGGCGCAGTCCAAAGCGCCTTCAAAGATTTTATTGATCCCTGTCCGAATGGTTTTTTTTTTGTAAAGGGATCAATGAACTACCTATGAGATAGCAAAAGTGCATAGATAGCAATGGTACATACTCTGATTAAATAAATATATAATATTTATTTTAATTGACTTTATGTACCTTCCTTACAAAAGGCCAATTTCATATGTTTTAAAATATATAAAATACGTTGTACAAGCTACATAAAAGCTTAAAATTAAAACCTTGTGACCATTTTACGCAGCTTTAGGTACTCGTAAAGTTTTCAATTTTACGAGTACCTAAAGCCAATGTACAAGTCAACGTACCTTATTTCTCGTTTGAGAAGTTGTTAATGAAATGTTTTGCTTGTTTTATCAATAATTATATTAGTAATGTACAGGGCGTCCGGTGGCAAACACAATACAAATACAAATATCTGGAAAGCTATGAACTGTGCGGTGAGCCTTCTACAGCGCGTGGGTGCGTATTAGAGTGGAACGTTTCAAACACTTTTTGTGACTGAAAATTCAGCATTTGGGCGAAATTATTTTTTGTTAAATAATAATCTGCATGATTGCTGTGTATTTTAAACCATTTTATTAAGCCAATAAGTAATAAGCTCATAAGTTTTAGTTTCTTTTTTAATAGCCTTTAAAATTATAAATCCACTACCGGGACACCCTGTGTTTTTAGAAAATACAAAACTGCAACTTCCGAGTACACTCTGGCCAAACTGCGCCCAACACAATATCTTACAAAGGCACATACCCACTCATGTTTGTTTTACATAGGAGGGTCATTCTTTTAGAGTTAAATGAAACACTAATAATGTCACTTCTGTATGCCAAAATTAGGACATGTTTTATAATAATAAACCCTTATTATTGTCAAATATCCCGAAATACGGACCTCTATAAGTATTTATATTTTCGTAAATAATTTTATATGTATAAATATGTCCTAATTTCGGCATACAGAAGTGACATTATTAGTGTTTCATTTAACTCTAAAAGAATGACCCAGGAACTAATATTCTCACACTCGTATTCAAGACATTTATAAGTATTAAAGACTTAACTTTATATAAGATATTAACAAAGTGACGGCATTTTTTCAGCAAGTTAATGTCAAACAATCAGCAAGAGTTAGTATAACTTTAATTTAATAACAGTTTCAATAGGCATTTCAATTTCATACAATTAATCATAAAATTCAGTAAAATTAATTAAGAAGTTGGCCTGATTAATATCAAAAGTTTTTAATTTTCAGGCGTTAAATTGAAAATATCTGTATCATCCTGAGTAGGGCGGTATTTTATCGTGACCCGGCAAAGTTGCCACGAAACACCTTGAACTCGCTTCGGCTGTTAATGTTGAAACTTCAAAACTAGAATTGCTTTGTAATTCATAGCCAGATCACTGTTGGTCTTGTACATTTAATGATATACCTACGAGCATATCGATCTTACAACACTTGCAGATTGTGGAGCGAAATTCTCTTCTGCCTAACAAAATGGCGTGAGATAGTTAAAATCATTCAGTGAGGTCAGGACCCTCCACAATGAGTATACACGATGCAGGGAGGAAGAGGATGCCCTTACACCGCAGATAGGGTTATAATGCGAAGCGCTTAAAAGAAATATGAAAGGGAATATAAGGCGATAAAATCGAAACAAAAAAAATGGCTTACGCGCCCCTTGCAGAGCGGTCCGGCCTGATGTAAAATTATTTCTGGGTACTTGAATTATCGCTTACTATGCAAAAATAATCAAATCTGAATATTTTATCCAATAATAGGTTTATAAGAAAAATAAACACTAGAAAGAATTATTTTTATTTCCTATCACTAAAGCAATAACCCTCAACGATAGGTTCGATCAAATACTCTTGGAACTAGGTGTTGAACTCAATTAAACAAAGAAACGTGCCATCAAAACACTGTTAACGTATGTTTTGTCAATCATGATAAAAAATATTTTTGAAAATATTTGGTATTTTATACAGTAAGAAGTGAGATATAAATAAATGAAAGTCTATTCAAAATTTCTTTAATACTAACAGAAGTCTATTATTATGTTACAATACTTATGTTTAACATTTTTTAGCCAAGTGCATGTAACGGAAAATTATAAATGAGATATAGATGTACAAATTAAAAAACCTATGTGAAATTTTAAACTTTTATAATTTTAAAATTTTGTTTCAATCACTAATGTACATGAGCGCATGATTCGACTGAATATAAATACTTTATATAAATACCCAGAACCGGAACATTTTTTTTTCTTGTTCCGTGCGGGAATCGAACCCGCGACCTTACGATTTGTACAGTAAATACTTTTACTACTTAAATAATTACTTTTCTTTGTATTTTTTTATTAATTTGAATAAATGAATAAATAGTTTATTATACCACTGAAAGGATAATTTTACAACAGGTTCTTAGTCTAAATATTACTTAAGGCTATAAACACACATTGTACACTCATGTTACTGGAGCCCATTACTAAACTATACAATAGTCTGTGCTAAGGGCCCAGTCCCCTCTCCCCAGAAAAGAAAGCCTTTTCTATTAATTTATAATATAGAGGTCATAATAGGGGAAAGTGGGGTAAAATCGGGACGCTAAGGGAAAAGATCAATAAAAAGTACATTTTAATTATTACAAATCAGATTTATTAAAATTCGTTTAGTAAGACTAATGCTCTTTTAAGTTTAACAATGAGATCACTTGTTTTACAAATATGAATATTAAAAAAATATACACTTCTAAACCTTTCCATTTTACGCTTTTGCCCCAAGCCTGTTCCGAAACCGGGTACCCTCTTATTTTAAACCCGACTTTGCCCCTAACATCTGAAGCACTTGAATTGGTCCAGCTCCTCGGGTTCCCAGCCTGTACAGCCTGCATGAGCCCATTTTTTGCATGTCAGGCATTGCACCCAATCGTCACTGGATCTGGTGTTGCCATATATTTCTGTGCAATAAATGCAAATATCATCTGAAATCTTCCTTTTTTATGACATTATGGGATTCGCTAAGTCATTTCTAAGTTTAAAAACACGTTTCTTATTTATTTTTTTGGCATTTTCTTCGAGTTCTAATTTATAAGGTGACGAAGTAATAATAGCAGTTTTACCTCGACGAACATTTGTAGCTTTTGTAGATATTTTTTTTGCGACATGCTTAGGTAAAATATCAGCTGGCGAAAAAGCTAAATACTGCGATGTGGCTACCTGGGGCTACCTGGTGGCTGCTGCGATGGGATGGATTGTGGATTTAATACTAAAGCTTCTGAAACCTGATGCTGGTGTTCTTGCACAGTGTTAAACTTAGCTAAGTTGGTGTTAACAACAGTGTTAACACCAACTTAGCAAGACTGTTATTAAAAGAGTTTCAACTATAACTGGTTCATAAGAGTTCGTCAGGGTCAGTACATGTGACATCAATATCTGTTGTAGCAACAGAAATAAAATCATGATCAGAGAAGATATTCGGAGTCAGTGGATAAATACCTGTTTTAGAAAAACCACTCATTGCATTTTGAAGAGTCGCTGCTTTCGCATATGAAATCCCAAAAAGCTGTGCAATTTGAAATTGAGTTACAACCCGACCTGGATGATTACGCAGCCATGTCATCACTTCTTGGCTGTAATAGGTACTAAATAGGCCCATGAAGCTAACGTCGAGGGGTTGCAGACGATGAGTGCAGTGTGGTGGAAAACTAACTATGATGACCCCTCGTGCTTTTTCTATCAATGCAAGATTTTTGGTATGCGTGGCATGTCCATCAAGCAAAAGCAATACAGGATTATTCTTAGTGGGTTTGACGCTTTCTATAAAGTGACCTAGCCAATGAACAAAAATCTCGCTTTGTATCCATCCACTAGGGTGACATATAGCAATAGTTCCAGGCGGTGCACCATCTAACAATTCAGCCTTCATACGGACTCTCGGAAAAATTAATAGCGGTGGAACGTAGACACCAGCAGCAGACATGCATAAAACTGTGGCCAACAATTGTCTCTTTCAACTGAAGAGATAAGGCCTGCTTGTTTTTTACCTTTTACAGCAATTACTTTTGATCTTTTTTTAGGGACGGTCGTAATGCCTGTCTCATCGACATTATAGATATTGGTTGGTCTAAAATTGTATTTCTCTTGCAATTCAATTAGTAGGGAGAAAACTTAGAGACATTGACCCTGTTGAATCCCATCGCACGTGCAACTGAAGTAGGCTCAGGAAGGCGTAACGACAAATCAGGATGACGACGTAGAAAACCGTAAAGCCGATCCATTCCAGCTAATCCGGTATCTTTGTTCAAATTATGATTTAAGCCATTTTTTTTGCCATTTGAAATGCGAGTTGACGAACATCTCTATAGGTAAGTCCAAACAACTGAGTTTCAAGATCTTTTGTGTGCTGATAAATTAAATTTTCTTGGTCAACCGTAAAAATTGTTTTAAAGCGTCCTAGACCTTTTTGAGCAGCATTTTCTATACTTTTATTTTTCTATATGTTCTTACTCTGTCTTCAAGTGTTGATTGTGGTACAGAATGATTTCGGGAAGCGATGCGATAACCACATTTTCCCTCTATTACCTCTAAAATAGCTTTTTTCATACCCTCTTCACTCCGAGATTGTCGATTAATCGTCCTTTTATAATTTCGTGGCATTTTACATAACAATATAACTGTAACAATAAAACATACAAAATAACATTTAATAAAATACCTAATAATGGTACAAGACCGGGTACCACCCGGTATTACCCCGTACGGTTTTACCCCAAGCGCATCATAGACAGAGAAAGTAATATAATAACCTAAAATCATGCCGCAACAAGTATTTAACCAATGTTCGTTTAACCTTAATATATACTTAATCTTTACTACAAAAACCAAATTCACTTACCTGAACGCACTATAAACGAATACTGCTTTGAAATTCATCCAAAATTAGATCAAACTATCTCAAAAACTTTTTTCTTCAATATTTAATAGATGCATGCGCGAAGGTCAACAAACTTCTGTTGACAAACTATTCAAGTTGGCTAACTGCACGGCAAAAAGTGCGCAAAAATTTGAAATTAATTTAAGAGTATTAGGGCCATGTCCCGGTTTTACCCCCATACCCGGTTTTGTACTAATGTCCCCTACATACTTTTTACAATAATACATGGTTTGCCATAATTACATTCTAGATAACAGCGTTTCATACTTTAGAATAGTTTTATTCTTCATCAATTTCCATTCTATATTAATAATTATCAGTTAAAATTAAAAATTTTAAATAAAAGGAGTTAAAAGTTTTTCAGTTTCAATTTATGATTTTCCTACAAGCCATGTTATAATTCGCTTTTTACAGAGTGAGTGTGGTAGATTGTGTTGTGATAGTGTTTTGTTGGTAGAGTTGTATAGGTGAGATGCTAGGTAGTAAAAAAAGTGTTTGGTGAATTCAAATTTAGGTGAAGGTGGTGTGGTTATGATGTAATTTCGTCTTGTCGTATTTTCTATATAAGGAATGCGTGCATGAACCGTTAATATACAGCTTAAAATAAAGAGTTGGCGAACAGTAAGTACCTTTAATTCTGTATAGAGTTGTATGGTTGGGAAAGTACGTGGTTTAAAGGTGCTTACTTTTAAGAAAGCTCTTTGTCCTCTTTCCAGTGCGAGAAGGTTTGATTTAGGTATCCCACCCCAAGAATAGATACAATATGAAACAATAGATTGGCATAGAGCATAATATGTGGTCATAATTATTTTACGGGATGTCAGATGTCGGAGAGATTTAAATAAATATATCAGTTTTCGTACTTTGGATGCTAAAGAATTTACGTGTAGTTTGAAGTTAAGATGGTTATCGAAGATAACTCCTAAGTATTTAATGTTCTTTACCGGTAATATTGGTGGGCAGAAATTGCAACTGTCCGGTCCGGGATTTGGGCAAGAGTGGGCTATTTTTGAAAGGTCATGTTTAGGTTGGCTGCTGTTGCGTATGGAAAAAGTTACGTAGTTGGTTTTAGTGGTGTTGAGAGTTAGGGTGTTACTATTTAACCACATCATAACAGTATTAACCCCCTTTTGAGCATATTGTTCCACTGCTTTCCACGATTCACCAGTAAACGTGAGAACAGTATCGTCAGCATAAGAGATTATTTGTCCACGTTGTAGAGAAGTTTTCGAAAGATCGTTGATGAACACCAGGAACAGTGTGGGGCCAAGGATATACCCCTGGGGAATACCGAATTTCACGGGAAGTTCATCACTTAAGTTGTCACCTATCTTTACCTGCTGGGACCTGTTTAATAGGTATGAGGCAAAAATTTTCAGCTGGACACCTCTGATACCGAGGTCTTCAAGCTTGTTTAGAAGTCTCGGAATAGGAACCGTATCGAAGGCTTTTTGGAGGTCCAGGAAAATAGATAACACCTTCTTGGAATTATTTAGATTCTCCACAATATTAGTACATAGTTTAAGCACTGCGTCAGAAGTCGACTTATTACGCCTAAAACCGAACTGAGTTGGTGAGAGAAGGTTGTTATTTTCTAAGTAATTAGACAGTCTCAAGTTTATAAGGCGCTCCAAGATTTTAGACAGAGATGACAGTATTGTAATGGGCCTGTAATTATCGATTTGGTTCCTATTTTGAAATTGAGATAAACGTCCGAATATTCGATTCACTGACGGTTCGCTTGAGTATCTCGACAGCATCTTTTCAAAGTAATTTTACTTACACAAATAATATTTGACATAATAGGCCATTTGACTTTTTTCGGAAAACGATTTCAAACTTTTTGTTATTTCACATTTCAAAACCGTGCGAAAACGCTGTTGCTGTTATGGCGCTGCGCTGGTCACGCGACGCGTGTGACGTCACACACAATTAAACTTTGTGACCTTATTGAAACAGTGAAGCTTAAATGAATTTCAGCAATGATCTTGGTGGAGAATGGTATATAGTGTGACAACGTACTAATAAGTCTGCACATAATCATCGTACCATGACAAAAAGAATGTGCATGAAACCACTAAACTATTTCCATTTCTTTATTTTCTCGGTGACCGTTCTAATTTGATATAATGTGGTGTTGTGACCAAATAAGTAATGATATCGATCGCATATATTTATTATATTTTGAACAAAGACAAATACAACAAAAACATTTAAATATATCTTTTCAAGGTGGTAACACTCAATGGCCCACCGCCATTTTGTGTTTGTTTTAATCTGTCACTCTCAACAAGACGGTCGTGTTAGTCACTACATTTCTGTTCGCTGAGTTTTTTCATATTATCCATACGTTACTTTGAGTATTTTGTGTTCCTCCGTGTTGATTGCTGCCCAGCTGTCAAATATCAAAATGCCGAAAGGATCTGTTCTGAAAAGGCAGGCGAGAGAACTGGTGATCAAGGTTCGTAACTACTTTGAAGCAGAGTATCAAAATGGTGGCCCACTATTACCACTGTCGCAAGTGCGAGAGCGTGTTGCGGCCACGTTAGGATTAGTGGACCTACTGTTTCAAAAATTACTACCGAAGCTTACGGTACAAGCGGCATGCAGGAAAATAAGCTTCGTACGCCGAATAAAAAACGCCAACCACGTCGTGTGACATCGGTTGACAACTTCAATGCTGATGCTATTCGCCGTCATATATATGACTATTACTAGCGCAAAGAAATTCCAACACTTAAAAAACAAGTTGTTTCTTCACGTGAATGTGGTTTGTTCCATGGCCAAAAATCGTCATTAAGCTTAGTTTTGAAAGAAATTGGATTTTCTTATAAAAACTCGGACAAACGTAAAATATTGATGGAGGGTCACGACGTTGCTATGGCTCGCTGCGAATTGTTGAGCGAAGCCAAAAGATATCAGAATGGTCAAATGTTATTTTCACTGAGGAGACTTGGTTAAATGCAAACCACACAGTATCTAAGAACTGGACTGAGGACACCGCCGCTTCCACTAGTTCCATATGCCATGCAGGGTCTACGAAAGGATTCGTGTCAGATGCTTTACTGGCCTTTAAATCCAAGAAAACAGCGGACTACCACGAAGAAATGAACGCGGTGATTTACGAAGGATGGTTGCAATCTCTGGAAGAACCGTCCATAATTATAATAAATAACGCTACATATCACTCCAGACAAATTGATAAAATGCCGACGCAGGCCAATAAAAAACAAGACATAATTGACTGGCTCCAACGTCATGGCGAAAATGTGATAGTACTTTATTAAAAGTACAATTAGTGAATATTTTAAAATCGTAAAAAAGCCTCCCTAAAAGATATGTTATCGACGAAATAGCTGCCGAATGTGGTCATTGGGTTCTTCGACTTCCGCCGTATCATTGCCAGTACAATGCTATAGAACTTATATGGGCACATATCAAAGGACCCATCCCCCTTTTACGGCAAAAAAGATGTTAGATTTATTACAAAATGCATGTGCGGAAGTAACTGCCGAAAACTGGGAAAAAATTGTGAGAACCCAAAACATTGTAGCGTTGGATTGGGAAATTCATGTGGCATTCGATAATATACAAGTACAGGAACTTATTATAAATGTTGGGGAGAGCTCATCGAGTGACAGTGACGATTCATCAGATTTTGATTAAAATAAATAAATTAAGATTACCTGTCGTTATAATTATTTCATTTCATTGTCGAGTACCTACATATACCTTCTTATTTACAACAGCTTTGAAAATTTTTATTAAGTTGGCATAATCAATCATGATTTAATACGTGTAACATCTTGTAATGAAATATAATATTAGTTAATAACTTTGTACAAAGGTATCCGACAGTAGATTAGTTTCTTACATGTTGTAAAAAAATATCGGGTAGGTTATCGTGTCACGTTTATCGATATAGCTCCATCCCTATCAGTTTCTCCGACTCTGGTATTATATAACCTTGTACGTGTGTAAACATCATATTTTTATAAAATAATGCATACATAATGTAAAAAACGCTCGCACAAGTTTTCACAGGAGTTGTCATCGAGAAAATAAAGAAATGGAAATAGTTATAAGTATTTATCAACATAACCTAAAATACAATTTTACAAAATTTTGATTATGATCTCGTATGTTATATTAATTTACCAAATGTTCGTACATGAATAACTCCTACATGAATAAAGAAAACTTTAGGTTGTACTGTAGTCCTGAGAAGGGTTGTTTTTGACAGGGAGCTTTTTGCGGATTGGAATGGGGTTTTAGCGGTAGAAGATTTAAGCTAGTGGATCAGAAATTACTTCAGGTTCTGCGTGATAGCATTCGTTTTCTTCAAATTTAATGCTCTCTATATGAAGCAAATGAATAGGATCAAAAAATATCAACTAATGAGATTAATTTGCTGCTTTGTTCGGAAAATCTGGCGGTTTGAACTTATAAAAAGCCCGTGAAGAATGTTCTCATTGTATGGCACTTATTAACTTATTACCTTTCGCGTTTTGATTTACACGTATTATTTTTGAAATACCTTCTTCCTGTTAAAGTATGCTAGATTTAGCAAATGAAGACGGTTAAATAATTTTTGTGAGTGGTTCGTATATTGTTTTTATTTAGATGCACCTGAGAGTTTTTTCCAATCTTGTCAGTTACACCCTGCACATAAGTCAGAAAAGCAGGTCTACGTTCGACTGTATGACGCTTCAAGTGGCTTCTGCGGCGGTGGCGAGGTGGTTAGAGGAAGCGTTTGGCGTTTTCATGAAGCGCCTTGACGACGTACTTCAGTTCATCATCAACGTGCCGGGGGTCGCAGAATCTGTTTCGCTGGGTTTCCTATACTCATTGTAACTGAGGGTACCATTTTGATTGCGTTCAATAAGAAAAACCAAGGAAAGCTAACTTTTTTCCTGCTCCATTGTTTTTCCCAATTTTGTAATAATAATACAAGTTCACAATGTAGTTCAAAACATCGAAAGTTAAAATACCTACATTAAATATGAGAAGATTGAAAACAAAATAGATTTAACAAATGTGGGTACCTACAAAGAATAATGACGTTGCGGTTGATATTTATTTCATCGAAAATCATTTGGCATATCGTATGAAATATATAATTTAAGGTAATTTTATTAATCCTTCAATGAAGCTTTAAAAGTTTATATGAAATGAGACTATGAAATGAGACGCACCCGTTCAATTCGGTTAGGTTAGTGAGGCGAGCGTGGTGCGGCAGCACCCTTTGGTTCTATTTGTTTCAAAGAAACATCACGTCACGAGGTGTTTTATAATTAATATTTTAACAATAGCTGAATGCAGTTAAAAAATTACGGGATATAAAAGTATATCTGTGTTTAAAAGTCAAAAAGGTGCAATTAAAGTTCAAGTTGATGGTTTCACCATTAGGGAGTATATCTTTAGATATTTCAAGTTTAGGTACTGTGAAGTTAGAGTTTATGGTCTTTGATATAAGAATCGTTTGACATGTAGAACTTTCATTATTTTGAATTTAGGTCAACCAACCATTTTAAGTGTTCTAATACGTACCCCCAGTCAAACATCATTCCTACCAAGTATAAAAAGTTTTGCAGTTGTATTTTTTTATTTTCCTTATTTACGTGTTCCTTTGTGATCAAGAGCATGTAGTAATTCTTCTAAATTAGACATCTTCAAACACATGTTACAAAGACGCCAATTAGATGTCCCAAATTGTCTTCTGACAGCTAGGGAAAAATCGTTGCCCGATGGGACTTGTTATGCCTATTTGCGACGCGCGTGGGGGTAGGTGCGTACCTGCTCTCCCTCAGGAGCCTTCCGGTCACTGAAACTTACATGCTGATCTGAGTAAGTATCAGATATATAAGTATATGAGTAAGTAAGGATTCAAAAATATTGATTCCACTAGTGTTATTAGATTGTGACACATTCTGAGTGCCTACATGTATTTGATTATTATGTTGTGACGCATTGAATCTTATAATTTGATTCTCGTAAATTGAATTGCAATTGTCTTGTTGGTCCTGCAGTTTCATTCAATTTGTATTCCCTTAGTATTCAAATCTGCTAAATTGATCGAATTGAAATAGTGAAATTAAAGTCTTGCGTAAATTATTACACAACTTTACACGTGGGACATTCAGAAAGTTTTGAGAAAAATATGAATATATTCAAGAGATTATATTTTATTAGACCTTTTCAAAGAACTCTCCAGCAGCTTCATGCGTCTGAACCAATTTTCAAGCACATTTCCAAGTCTGCAGCAGGTACTTTCTCAACGGCCTTCTCGAACGCAGCGTGCGCATCTTCTGGCGATAAAAAATGTATCACCTTGAGCCGGTTCTTAATTTTAAGAAACAAGGAGAAGTCACGCGGTGCCAAATCAGGGCTGTAAGGCGGATGAGTTATAACAAAAATTTTACCGGTGTGGTGTTTAGAAACTCCCTCGTCTTGATCTCAGAGTGCGCGGGCGCTTTGTAGTGGTGGAGCAAAAAGCCTCGGAGTTCCGTGTTGTTGCTCGTAGCATCATAAACTTCTGGCAACCATTTGGTAGTGCACCACTCTGCATTGATGCTACTTTAGTTTCATAAGAGAAAGATACCAAATACCTAGTTAAGGACAAAAAATGCGTAAAGAAATTCCAGTGCTTCTTGATTGTTTTACTTGCGTAGGCGTTGGTTCGTTTTCAAACAGCCATACAGCTCGAATGGTGCTTTGTTTCTGGATCATATTAAAAATCCAAGATCGTAACCACGGCGGGAAGAACCTGTTTGAAATTATCAATCATATCAAGGTACTATTCCACGTGCGCCTGCTTCTGAGCATCGGTGAGTTGTGTGGTGGCGCGCGAACAAGCCTCCTTACGCAGAGGTGGTTCTGCAGAATGTCATGAACACTTCCCGATCCAATTTGCAGATCGCGCTGAATCTTCTAGTGTGCGATTCGCCAGCTGCGTTGAATAAAATTTTTCACTTGTAGCACGTTTTTTTCCGTAACAGCAGGCTTAGGACGGCCATTTCTTTCTTCATCCTTAAAATTTAAGCGCACTTAAACTTGTTATACTTGCTGTACACAGTTACTTTAGAAAGCAGCTTGTTCAGAATATCTAGTTATCAAACGCTTCATTGGGTTTCAGTTCTACTTGAAATCGTAAAAAAACGTTGCACGAAAATTAAATTTGAAACATTGTAAATGATTTTTAAAAACAGCTTTTTTACTCCTTTTACCGCTGACAATCGTCCGTAACACACACAATTAAAGCGAGCTGGTACCCACGGGGACGAGTGAGCTGACATGTTTGCAACGCGTCACAGAGGCGTGACGTCACCACTTGTCTCTGTCACAGACACATGCTCGCTAAAAGGATCAATTTTGTCGAGGTAAGTGCTGGGTCTGTAAATAAATGGCTGCGATTACAAGAAAGTTTTTAGAACGATAACGATTTGTTTTTGTACAGCTGATTGGCGCTATGGGGCTATTACATAAGTAAGCGTCCAATTATCGATCGACTTTTTGTATGTGACACCTGTAGCTATAGTGAGAAATACATTTCGACGCTGTTATATTGAGGCCTACTTCATGTAGACCTAATTTATTTACTTACGCTAACTCTTGCAAAACTTGTGAGAAAACCCTCGAAATTAGACTAGCAAGAATTGCAAGATAAATTTTACATATTTTCTTTTTTTAGGGCAATTTTTTTCAATGCTCAGAAATCTTTTATCATTAAAAGAAATGTCACCACCTGGGCTAAGTCTTTACACAACATCTAAAATAAATTGACAAATAAATGGTAATTATAGGAAAAATATAAATAATTTGATTTAATTAGTAGTTAGATGGTACGAAAATAAAGAAGTCAATATTATTTGTTGCGGGCAACATTGACAATGAGTCTTTTCTATGGCGGAAGTTGTCAAGTGAAGTTAATTCACTAAGCAGAGCGGACAACCGCTGGGACAACCACCTCACTCAAAGCACACTTCACTCACATCACATTGATAGGTTATCTGTTTGTGTGTTTGATTGTTGGTTGCACTTGAAACCTTTCTTTCGGTTTCTTTTGAACTTTACAACTGTTAAATAAGCTAAAAATACACAAAACAATTCAATTCAAATTTTAAACTTAATGGCAACCAGCCATCGATACTACTCGATACACAAAACAAAAAGATGAAAGACAGACCTTAGCTGTCAAAATGACATTTTTTCCGCCATGCTGTTTTTTGTTTGTGTTGCACACTAATAATGCACAATTCATATCCTACCAATAAACAAAGTGTTTTAATAACAATGTAACAATCAAAAAGTGTTCTAAGCTTCTTAAACTATTTTTTGATAAAGTGTGCAAAGACCTGGCCCAGACTCCTTGCATTTTGGGACATTTATCCTTAATTTTGGGACTTTTATCAATAAAATTTTGACACTTGACAAGACTTTCTATAGAAACTATGTCCAAAATTCTCTAAATTATTCTATTATTAATTATTATTTGAGCATTAAAAAAATCATGCGTTAATCAAATATTCCATATAATTTATAACAAAACTGACTTATAAAGCTCAGCTAACTTATGAAGCTCACTTTATTGCTTTTTTTAGTTTGGGCACCAATAGCAAGCAACATTTTGAAAGGCACTGTATGGATGAATCGGCCTCGTCTGTTCCAGCGCACTCTCACACAACTTACAAAAAGATTTCAAATATAAAACTCCTTCCGCGTTTGTCAAGGGTGACGTCCTGCGAACTAAACTAAATTAAAAGACAAAATTAAGTTTTTTACTTTTTGCAACAAGCCAAACGTTTAATCAAACAGACATCTAGATTGTAAAACAACTTAGTCAGACTTACGCATCCTCAGTTTACAATTTAGCTCGAAGTTAGCTGGTTAGTCAGTTAACATGTTTCTCCGCCATTGTCTATTTCTGTTGGACGGACAGAGACAGCAATATTTTAACGGTAGTAAGCTAAAATTTTGAACTCAAGTCTGTGCAATACGGCCTAATGAGGGATTTTCCTCAATCAAATTCAGAAAAAGATTGTTCCAATTGCCTTGAAAGACAGCTTCGCGTAGAGATGCTGGTCCGAATTTATTATATAAGACAGGTACGCTAAAAAGAAGACGAAGGTTTTACAATACTACAATGCGAAATAGAAACCTGAACAGTCAGTGCTCAAACAATAAAAATAAGACAAACCAGGCTCTATGGCGTAGTTATTTGCCTCTATTATATAAACGTTTAAAAAAACCTGCGACTTACTTTTTTCTAATAGACTATCTGCATTTCAGAGAAACAACAAAGGAAAATAAGAATAGCTAAATATGCATTACATAGCATTTTGTATAAAGAAAACATGGCAAAGCACTCAGGCAGTATGGTTGTTTTTCATAATAATCGTTTAGATTTTCCGTCCGGGGTTTTTATTACCTGTTTCAGAGCCGGCAAGCCTTGTCGATCGGCTTCATTTGAAATTGCCTTTGTTCCAGTGATCGCACTGTCTGTTCCGTCGCTTTAACCGGAACACGACCACGTTACGTGATTATTACGGCGGTCAATATAGGAGACTGTAGTACCTACCGCCCCGGACGAGGTGATAACAAAGAAACTACAACCACCAACGCAAGCAGTACTTGTACGTGAGTGCCCAACTTGCCCAATGCTGTCGCTTTACTGTCAAAGTCCGTATGTAATGCGGTTTTATTAACTATTAGCAATTGAAGAGCAAATATTGTGCTGATTTTCTACACCAAGTTAAATTATTGGCATTTCTTTCTCTGGCACAAGCCTTTGGGCTGTGCTTCCACCACCGTGGAAATGTGCGGAAAATATATACTATGACGTCCGATTTGTAAAATACCCATCATAGAAAGGTTAAAGAACGTAAAAGCAATTTATGTAGAGCAACAACTTACAAATAGAGTAGGACACTTAATACTGTTGAAGATATGAATCAGGCTTTAACTCCAGTTTTGGATTAAGTTTAGGTCAAGTTAGAGGAATATGTAAATAACATAGGTTCGCAAACATTACGTTGACGCAATAAAAAAATACATACTTTCGCAGATCTGAGTTTAGCTCAATTGAGCTCGCCGGTTAGTTAGATGAAATGTCCCTTGGTCACTGTCCATTTCTTTAGGACTAACAGAGACATACAGAAACATTATAACTCGAGTAAACTAAAAGAAAATAATCAGGTCCATTTGGGAGACACAAGTATTGAAGGGCCACAGGCTATTTCTGCGACATGACATTAGCACGCACCATCAGCTGTCAAGTATTTGTTTCTTTTATGTCGTAGTCAAATTGTATGCCTACTAACCCATGTATAAATTTTTTTTATAAAAGAGTTTCAAAGGTTTTTCGCGGGCTTCTTTTCCTTTCAGTCTACCTTTAATATCTTTTAAAAGCGGAAGTTCTAAGTGTTACGAGTTCGCCTGGCATTCATTAAGTCTTTCTAATATAAGCCAATAATACATTAAAATATTTTTATTGGATTTGATTCTGGTTTGCGTAAGTTCGTAGTATTATAGATAATAAGCAAAGCTCTTTGGTGCTGCTACGACCACAATATTTGTTTGCATATTAAATATATAAATATTTTCTACAATTGTTTAACATCTCATTTAGATGAGAAACATTTTCTCGTCTTGCCTTGATCTTTTTTCTCAGAATGCAATACAGATCATTAAATATGTTTTTTAAAATAAGTTCAAAGAAAAGCTCCCTAAAACAGTCCCTAATCTTTAAGCCCAGTAAATTAAAAACAAACTATTCAAGATCCAATAAGCTTAACAGTTTAATAAACTAGTTTTTTTCCTCAAACTTATCAAACAATAAATCAATCAATAGTATGAATAATTAAAAAAATAACCTCATTTAATAAAAAAAAACACAATGGCCTTCAATATCTACCTAAGAGAAGGTATATTGTAAGTGTTTGAGTTTTCTCTTAGGTATACTGAGAAGTACCGGAACATTTTCGAAGGAAACCGTGCTCCCAGGAGTGAAACGCGATAGCGCACTTAAGAAACACTTCAGCTCAGATTCAAAGGAAACTAGATTTGAGTATCAAATAGACTTACGGCAATTAGTCACAAATAACTGTCAAAACGGTCAGACTAGTTTCAAGCCCATATGGAGCTCTTCTGCATATACTTAAAAACAACTCACAAATCTTTGATAGAGGCTAGTTTTAATACGGAAAACTTATTAAGTTTTGTTGTTTGCTGGCTAAGTTTGTCTTCAATCTCATACAACAGACTTTTAATGTCAAATGAAATAGCATCAATTTTAAATTGTAGGCGTATCAATTTTACACCACATAGGGAGTGGTAAAAATTTAAAATTCAAGTAAGTCTATTAATTAAACTTTAAATTATCTGTTAACCACTTCGTGGAAAGATTTACAATCTTTCTCACTTCACACACATACTTTCTCTCGATACTATTCTTTGCCGTAAGTGCTGGCAGAGAGGTCAGCCTAATGGAGGAACTTAATGCGACAGGAATAGAAAAATAACTTTGAGGCTTTCCTGTCCATTGCCCGCGGACAAAAATGTTAGTTAGATCAATAATTCAGTATTATGAAGGATGCAGCAATTGTTATTTTCAGTACTATTTTCTTACATGCATACGAGTAAATGAGAATTCTGAGCAAGAAACAAAAATCTCTAGGCGCTTTTTATTGAATATGTCGCATTTATAGAAAACTTGAATTTGCTAATTGCAAGCTGGATTATTATTAATTCCGAAACAAGTAATGTATATATTTGAGTACTTAATAGTTATGTTGTTTTATTAAAATGACTTTGTCTTCTTTTCATCCTACCTATCTTATACGACGGCCGAGTGCTGTAGTGGTTAGAAGCCCTATGTCACACGCTGAAGGCCCAGTTCGAGTCCTGGTTGGGGCATTAATTTTTGTGATGTACACAGACGTTTGTTCTCGGGTTATGGTTGTTGATATTTATATACCTATGCATGTTTATTTTGGTCGCTGTATGGTCATCCGTAACACAAGCTCTGCTTACTTTGAGGCCACAAAATTGGTGTGTTTGTCTGGGGATTTATTTATTGTTATTATTATACCTGCTTACCTTCCCATTTCGTGGGGATTATCTTCAGGCGCTGCCCCGACCTTGAGGCAATGCACCATAAAGCCCGTGCTACGCGGTAGTAAACGCCGCTGCTCACAGATTTGTATTATCTAGTTTATCACCGTGTAGACAGCGGTGTCACGAAATTTGGTTGACTTTCCATCAAATAGATTATAATTAGCTCTAGTGTTTAGTCACAGTTATAGGATTAAGCAACATTTCATTAGGTGTATATAGCTAACTACCCAACGTAGTGGCAGAAGTCCTCGTTGATGTCGTTATAAAATTAATCGCAATAATTGTCATCCGTACAGGAGCCATATCGTCTTATTTATGATGCGACCGCTGCGCACGCGAGCTCTGGACAAACAAAGTTGGCCACCGTGAAGCCGCAAAGCACAGCAGTGGTGATGGGCAGAGCTCACGACAGAGTCAACCCGTGAGCAACGGCGTTTCCACCGTGTAGCACGGGTGTGATGGCGGCGCGTCGGCGACGCCTTTGTTACACACCGAAGTGAACTAACAGCCAGCAGATTTAGACGAATTGTCACTTAAGTAGAAATTCGGTAAGCGAAATCTGTAGTAAGTACGCCCGAACTACTTAACTCCATACTTTCTAAATCTAATGCTTCATTTAATGCGATTTTGGATCTCTCAGAAACCCGGTTTAAAAGTAAATACATAAGTAACAATAAACCAATTTAAGGTTTAAGAGAAACACCTATATTACAGCCGAAAGCATTCATAGTCATTCTCTTAGTTCAGTAGGTATATCACTATATGATAGGCACCTAATTGCTATCGCAATAAAAGTTAATATTTTTATTTTAGACAAGTAATGATCAACGCATCGGATTGGAAATATCAATATTTGGCTTATGGTTCCCATTTTGGATTGAAACAGATTTTAGACAAACACTGTACAATAATAAACATAAAACAGCACCGGATTCGGAATCCGGATTCCGGAAACAGGTCCGAATTGAGAAGGCCTTTTGAGGCTGAAAACCATTGGCATTGTCTGCATAAAGTTAGAGTCTTACATTATAAACCATTGAAGCGGGCCAGAATAATTCTTGCATGCTCTATGCAACACAATATGATTCTCAATTTGGGTAGCATAGAGAAACCACCACCTGAGCCATTACTGGTGTATGAACATAAATAAACAGTTATCATAACTTGTTATGCTCTTTAGCTACAGCAGCGCATAAAAACTTGAAAGGCTTGTAATTTAGCGTGCATAAGCTTTACCGTCGTCATAATTTTGTGTGAACAAAGTTTACGCTAAAGTGTGGATTTCCCAGGGGAACACCAAAAACTACATATATGTAAGCATTTTCGACCCTTCCCCATAGAGAAACAACCCTTGTGCAATAACTTTTTATGTTATAGATAGCTCTTTTGTTAAAGAAGTTTCCACGTCGTGGAACATCGAAATGGTCATAATATTAACAGTTATGTTTGAGTTTGTGGAGTTTACCTTTGGTTGTTACGTTACTATGTATAGAAATACCTCATCTATAAAGTATTTGATATTTGAGTTCTGTTTGTTTCCTATATAAAGTTATATAAATAAGATAAATACTCGACACTATACTAACTAATGCGAATACTTGAGAAGGCAGGTGTCGCAACTTCATCGACCAAAGGACATCGAGACACGTCACAGGATTAGTGTATATTTTCAATATATTGCTGACAGAAGGGTTTGAGTTTTTTGTATGGAGACAAGACATTTAATTTTTTTTTTGACTGGCCACACATGAAACATTTATAAATCGATAATTCCCATCAACACAAACATAAATAATTGTTTCGACTATTCAATTTCGAATTTTCGATAATTCAACGAATATTCAATTAATCTTTTAAGGAAGTATAGCTTATTAATAATTTAATATAAAAATTTAAATGTTATTTTGTTTTTCAAAATGGACTGTTTATTTATTATTGGCCTTTTCAATTTCACCGGACCTTGGCCTAGCGCTGAGGCCGCTTAGCCGGAACTTAAAACTATGTAGATAATCAGTCTAGATCACAAAACACTACTAATGTAAAGGGCGCTCCGCGCCTGCGCGTTCGGCGAGATTACAGAATTTCCTCGGCTTAGCAACTTCGCTGACTGATTGATTTTACATTGAGAGTGATTTTGTTAATTAGTAACTGTGTGGTTTCTTTCGCTACAAAGACATGGCTATGTATAATCGGTGTTTTAATTCATTTAAATTACTTGGTCATAGTAAATATAAAGACTTAACAAAGTTATCTAAAGATTTAATAGAAAAATGGAAATATACAAGTAAACTTTCGTATGTGTGTAAGCAGCATAGAGAACGTCTTACTCGAATTGCAGCCAATAATCAACGACAATGTGGTCACAAACAGCCAATCGTCTAAATCAGCAAAATTGTCCACAACAATCACAAGTTTCATTATTTATTTCCAAAGAAGGATCTCTGATGACGTCGACGCAGACAGAAGATACAAAAGCTAGCTAAATAAGAAAACTTTCTCGACTCTTCCATTCCGATATCTGCTGAAACAACGATACTCACTTTAGCACCAATATCGTGAAATGAAGATAGGCCTGATGAAGAATTTTACAAATCGAGTCGACAAGTGAAAATGGGGGCCAAAAATTGATATCAGAATTTATTCAACTTGTAACAAGATTTACCTTAGAGAAGGTAACAAAAGCAGCTCTTATTGTGTAAAATCGATGAGTATACAGGGTGAATCTGTATAATGTGCACATGTTAAAATGGGGGAAACTAGACCGAATCTAATTGAGAGAAAAGAATAAAAAAAATTTTTAAAAATGTTTGTAGGAGTTATGATGTTTTTAATTTTTCATTCGGGAAATTTATGTAAATAAATTGCTATAACTTTTGAACTAAATGGCCTATCGTGTTCAAACTAAAATGACAGGAAAGCAATGGTAATACTGATTTATAAACAAAAAGTACCCATAAAATTTCTCTTCATAAAAAAAATAAACAATTTTTTGGAAAAAAAAAAGTTTGTGTTAATTTTCAGGAAATTGACGATTTTCTCAAAAAGATCTCATGTTTTTATTATTATTTCATCTAATTCTACATCGTATTAGCTTTCGAATACTGAAAAAATATTCTTCTAGCTCAAACATAACATTTGCTGCAGGCCGTTAAACAAAAACACTCATTACGGGTCTAAAATCATTACGTGTATACTGATGTAAATGTATGTATAAATAAATGTATACTGTGTACTTTGCGCCCTAAGCAATGCATTTTTGCTGGAGTCTAGAGTTCACATGAAGTTTCCGTATGTATATACCATCAAAAATTAATGCAGAGCGCGAGAGATATTTCATCTGTTACTTATGAGTTGGGGATCTCTCTGACATCCTATAAGGATTGCCTGCAAAAGATGATGTGTCTAATATCGACATCTACTTGCTATTTGATGACACACAAATCATCAACAAACGAAAGTCGTTTGGCCTGGTCTTGGACAAATTCGCGAACACCCAAAAAATACATTCGATGAAAACCAAGTAACAAGCGTACAGTTATTACAAGTTTAATTAAGTACAAGTACATGGATTGGCAAGATCGATTCACCTTCGCTACTCAAGCCCTTTCATCTGACGAATTTGTCAATAGTAAATGACGAATTTGTCGACAGTAAATTTTGAGACCTCATGCGTACACAGTTCACCAGCGAGCATTTTTAATTTTTAAAACATCAAAAGAGACAATTACATAAGGAGACATTATAATTTAATGCAAATTTGCGGGAAAGTTTTATGGTTAAAGATGTTGCTCAATCTTTTCGTCGGAACGACAGTCAAGCCACCGTTCTGACTTCTTTTTACTGTTACAAAAAAGAACAAACTCTAGTGTAATGATAACAAACGATTTAAAACCAGACAACGCTACATCTTACAGTTTTCAAAAACCATTTCTTGAAAACCAGCTTATGCACAAAAAAGTGATTACCGATGGGACACTACAACACATGGAAAAATAGATACAACTTTATCAACTTAATCCATCACAAGGATTACTTCGGCACAGAAGTAGAATTCCATCTTCATGCCACTTCACATGGCAAAGTACCTACATGTGATGATCTTGGTGGTAACGTAAAAAGCTTGGCAACACGAGCTAGTTTGCAATGCGCACTAATCAATCCAACCAATGCCATCACAACGACCGAGCGCTTATATGAATGGGCTAAAAGATCTTTGCATATTTTCTTTGATTTTTTTTATGGTTAAAAAAGGGCATGGAAGAAAATCGAACATTTCCAAAAGATAGGTTTAAACCATCAAAGACAATTTCAAATTCAGTTTTCCATTCCTACATCGAATGGCACTTGTCTAGGGTGGAAAATTGTAAAAACCCTTAGGCTTGTTTCAATCAATACATTATATATACCGCTAACAAAAATTTGTCAACATCTTTGTTCAGTTAAATCAAGCATACCTTTAGCAAGCTCCACGTGTTTACTAAATTGATTGCTGCCGTGGGATTTTTTGATTCGACCATTGATCAAACTAAACGGTATGTGTCAAATTTAAAAAATGAAAAAACTTGTTTGAAGTTGAATATAATATAGGGACAAAAGGACGAGCACAATAAACAAAACAATACGCTCATTAACACTGAACGCGAGCAGAAAGTTAGTTAGTTAGTTAGTTAATTGAAAAATGGCAATCAGCCGCGATTGGTGTGGCGGGCTATTTCTGCCAGTGTCGCGTTTTGGTAGAACACAGTACAAAAAATAAATTCAGTTTTACTTCAGTTTTAACTTAACTAATAAGAATGATTAATTATCTATATGGTATAATACATCCTCAAACTAAACTTACCCAAAAGGAAAAAATAAATTAAAATAATAATAATAAATTTAATACTTAACACAAAATGGTTATACTAAATAAATACGAAAAACTTAATTCCGATAGTCATAATCACCAATTTCAAAATTCCGAATTTTATAACACCGAAAGGTTCATAATTCCGAAAATGAAAATTCCGTGTTTCATAATTCCGAATTTTTCTTCTTCGAAACTTCAAAATTCCGAACGTTTATAATTACGAAAATCAATATGCCGTATTTGAAAATACTGAACCATAAAAATCCGAATCATTAATAATCCGCAATATCATAAATACGAATCCCGAATATCAAAATTCCGAATAATATTAGTTGCAATAACAAACGCCTTGTAAAACTGCATGAGCACATCAATTTATACGTTCGAACATTCAAGTATTCAGCTGGCAATGAGAAAGTTAATTTAGTTTTTTGTACCGAGTTATTTCTTGAGTATGTAGTTTATGTACTGAAATGCAAATCCCTTTTTGGAGCTTCGCCGGCCACTGCCGCGGCTCGCTCGCTGCGCTCGCTCGGCCCGCGCTGCATTATCTACATACAGACTAACTGCTCCTCCTCGCTTCGCTCGTCATCGCGCCATATTTGTATAATTTCAAAATGAGCCTTATTAATTTTAATTTGTATCACAGGAGATTTAGATTATAATTTTTAATATATACCCATTTTAGATACAAAATCTGAATGTTGGCATTGAATTTTCGGAAAATTAAAATTCGGAATACCATATTTTCGACTAGTAACACAGCGGGTTTTTAATTCTTTGTACTAATGAAAGTCGGAAAATTAAAATTTCCGTATTTATGAATTTCGGTAAAATAAGAACCGTGTTTTCGAATATTCAGAATTAAACTCTTCGGGATTGTGAAATTCGGAATTTAAAAAATCGGAATATTCAAATTAGAAATTACATCATTCGGAATTTTCGGGTGTTCCCCACAAAATACTTGCTACAACCAAAGGCTAATATTAAATCGATGACTGAATTTACATAATAAAATTAAAATCTTCGGGCTGTAAATAGAGAGGAGATTCTTGATATTAGTTGGGCGCTGAATCTTAGGGGGAAGGAAATCAAATAGTGATACCGAAACGAGCGGGCAATTAAAAAATATATGGTCCACTGTTCCTAAATCCTGACCACAGTCGCAGAACGGGGAAGCGCGAACTCCAATCCTGTTAAGGAAAATTGGGGAACAGCAAAGGCCTAAGCGAAGTCTAGAGATAACTGCTGTTGTCATTTTGTCTGCCTTTCTAAATTTAAAAAACCAAGGTCTAACGGGAATGAAAGGCTGGATGTCACCGAAATGCTTACCTTTTACTTTCCGCGATGCCTCCCATTCGGAACTCCACACGGCCTGTAGGTGGGATTTAGCTAGGAGACTCAAATCCTGAGCGAAGCATATGTAGTAATCTGAAGAACCGATTTGGATCGAATCTTTCGCAAAGCCATCAGCTGTAACGTTACCTGTGATACCAGAGTGACTAGGAATCCAGGCTAACACAATATTTATAGCCCGGAAACTGCAACAGAATAGGACATGTCTAATTTTGTTTATTATATATCATAGAGAATTTTGAGCCTAATCTAAACGGGTTGCCTTCCAAAGCTTGAAGCTGTCTTCAAGCTTTGGAAGGTATATTATATATAAATATATATATATATATATAGGTATATATAGGTAAAAGGATAATTCCATTGTATTTAAACAGTCTGTAAATACAATGGAATTATTTAAGTTGTTTTCAGCTATATACTTAACTGCTTCTAAAAGCGCAATAACCTCACCTGTGAAGACTGTAGATTGAGGAGGAGACTTGAAGGACAACAGAACAGAGAATCGTGGAATCCACAACGCTGACCCTACGTCTTCCGTAGAGGAGCGTTTAGAGGCGTCCTTGTAGACCTGAAGCCAGTCCCGAAATTTTCTGTCTACTGTACCCAAGAATGCGGAATTGGCGTTTGGATCGTTCTTGGCAATTCCAAAGCTTGTATCGATAGTCGGGGTAAAAATCAGCGAATTATAAGGGAAAGCAAAAAGAAAAGGACAGGCGCTTTTAAAACTGGAGTACCTACGGGAGATGTCCAGGGTAGCATAACTTTTTATGAGGCAGGGCGGAATTTTATTAGACAATACCTAGAGTTTTCGATGGAGCGTTTTAGTAAAAAGAGTTTAAGATGAAGGGGATTTGATGAAAGTTGTAACGACTTAACTAGAAAGCGATCCGAGAGGTATTGACGACGAAGATGCAGGGGAGAATCTGCACATTCGACCTGCATGGCATTAATTGGAGAGGACTCCATTGCACCTAAAACTATGCGAAGTGATTTACTTTGAATTTTAGTAAAAGCGTCTAAACCTGGTTTATGGCAGGGTTCCAATAAGAAAGAGCCGTAGTCTATAAGACTCCGTATCAATGCGTTGTATATTAGCTTCTGGGTATAGGGGTGAGAACCCCACGATACGCCAGACAGAGCCCGAATGGCGTTGATGTTGGCCTCGCATTGTTTGGAAACATAGTTAAGGTGTGGTTCCCGGAAAGTTTTGAATCAAAAACTACACCAAGAAACCCTACCTCATTGGAAATCGGAATTGGTTGGCTTTGGAAAACAATTGAAATGGGAGGATAAATCCTTTTCCTGGTAATTGCTACTAATAAAAAAAGCTGCGTGAAAAGACATAGAGCAGCTTTAGTTGTAGAATTCTCTCTGGCCCGTTTTTTCCCTAGTTTAGATTTAATTGAAAGTAGACTTTATGCTTTTATCATAAGTTGTAAATTATTTTTATGCTAAAATCAAGTGCAACTTCCATTTACCTTTAAAGGTAGAGGTATATACATTTCTTTGCACTGAACTCACAAACACGTCCTTTCACCATCGTTATACTCAGGCGAGAAAAACCAATGCTGCGTTCCGTTTGCCAATTACAGCGCTCACAGCGCTAAAAGTGCTCAAAACCGTTCCGATTCGTTTTAGCGCGCTAAAAGTGTTATTAGTGCTATTGCAATCGGAACGGTAAATAGCGCGCTAACATTCTGATTGTTCGTCGCTTAAGTCTAAAGTTACAATATCATTAAGATCTTTGACCCTGAATGAAGCAGGAGCCATTTTTTTATATTATTACAAAAGAAAATTAATAAACAAGCTTTTAAAATATTTAATTGACTAATAAAAACATCAACAAAGTAACGTCATGTGTCAGTTTTGACAGGCCGTTCACAGCGACCATGCTCCGTAGCGTTGGCACTGTGAGCGGTAAGATGGCGGCGTTTATGACGTCATTGATGACGTATCGATATCGTTGTGAGCGCGCTCACAGGCTATCGGAACGGGTATATGAGCGCTGTGAGCGCTAAAAGTGCTCAAAACCGTTCCGATTCGTTTGAGCGCGCTAAAAGTGTTATTAGTGATATTGCAATCGGAACGGTAAATAGCGCGCTAACATTCTGATTGTTCGTCGATTAAGTCTAAAGTTATAATTTCATTGAGATCTTTGACCCTGAATGAAGCAGGAGCCATTTTTTTACATTATTACGAAAGAAAATTTATAAGCAAGCTTTTAAAATCTTTAATCGGCTAATAAAAACATCAACAAAGTAACGTCATGTGTCAGTTTTGACAGGCCATTCACGGCGACCATGCTCCGTAGCGTTGGCACTGTGAGCGGTAAGATGGCGGCGTTTATGACGTCATTGATGACGTATCGATATCGCTGTGAGCGCGCTCACGGGCAAATGGAACGGGTATTTGAGCGCTGTAATCGGCAAACGGAACGCAGCAAAACATGCATGCAATTGACGGTGACACTGGCATTCATTTTGTCAGTCATTGTTAAGTCAACAAGATAGGTGACTGACAGATGAGTAACCTCAATACCCATCGTTTTGCTTTTGTTGCAAAACGATTATCCTAAATTATTGGAGGGAGAGCAATAATTTTACTATGGCTGCAGTAAAAGATGCAGAAGACACATCAAATGTTGCAGAAAATGGTGAAGAAGAGGAAGAAGTAGAACTTGGTGACGACGCAGAAACAAAAGATCCCGCTAAGAAGAAGAAAAAGAAAAAAAAGAAGAAGAAGACAGGTTAGGTTTCACTTAACAAGAAATGTGTTAAAATATTATTAGTGTAAAATATTTCTGACTATTTAAAATGCTACTTTTTAGCGGAAGGAGACGGGACTACTGCCAGCGAAGGGGACTTAACAAAAACTGCTGAATCTGTACAGTCACTTACTGTCGCTGATAACAGTGAGAATGGCGAGGAAAAGAAAAAAAAGAAAAAGAAGAACAAAAGCAAAAGTGGAAAAGGTGGCAAAGAACAGACAAATCCACCTACAATTCCAATAGCTGAACTTTTCCCTGACGGTAAGTGTTTGTAGAATTTAATTTTTAAACTACCAGACTTATAATTCAACTCACAACAATGTTTTATTTATATTATGAAGTAACCAAGCAGTGTTGTTGGTGTTACTTAAACTATTAGATTTAAGACTTTACCGTTGTAAAATTCACATGTATCACTGTAAATTTGTTCTAAATAAATAAAATAAAAAAAAATATACCTAATGTAAAGTAACGAAATACAAATTACAGGAAAATTCCCCGAGGGTCAGATTCTTGAGTATCCTCCTGCAGAAGGTATAGATGACAGGATGGCCAAGGAGCGCTTTTCCAGTGAAGAGAAACGAGCTCTAGACAGCATGCATCAAGATGTCTACCATGAATTTAGGCAGGCTGCTGAGGCTCACAGACAGGTAATACACTTTACCCATATAATACATTAGTGTAAAATGTTTTTCTTGTTATCTTCACAATTATGATATAGAATTACTTTATTTATTATTTGTTTTCTATTTATAGAATAGTTGGGCTTATTACATAAACTTACATAAGAGAGAAGTTTTGTATGTTTCTATACATATTACTATTAATTAATGTGTTAGGGTGTGGTGACCTCCAGTGTTAAAGTTGATTAAGCCACCTCTGGAAACCACATAGGCCTCTGATGTGGCTTGATAACTGTTATCAGGTGCCAATAACCAGCTCCAAAAAAAATTCATGACCAAAATGCAAAAAGAAATACATTTATTATGTAAAAGAACTAGTGTATATGACTTTAAAAAAATAATATTGAAAATGCCAATTGTTTAGTTAATAGTTGCCAAATAACTAGAAACACCTTGAAATATGTATTTTGAGCCACATTCAAATTTATAAGCCACATGTTAAGTAGTGCAAAAATAGTATGTCCATAAAAACGAAGCCCCTGGTGCAAATCTATTATAAATTCAGATTTCTAAGGATACGTCCCGGATTCAATAATTTGTTCCTGTTTATATCTGAGGACTTCCAACCAAACACAATTTCTGTCCACTTCAAGGCTACACAGCATCTCCATAAATTTGATTCACATTGGTTTAATTACAGACTAGAAAGTACATGAAAGAGTGGATCAAGCCTGGCATGACCATGATCCAGATCTGTGAGGAGCTAGAGTCAACAGCGCGGCGGCTGATCGGCGAGAACGGACTGCAGGCCGGCTTGGCCTTCCCCACCGGCTGCAGCCGCAACCACTGTGCCGCACACTACACGCCTAATACTGGTAAGGTCCATGCTTTGGTTGATGTAGAATAGATTTGTTTTGATGAGTTTCTGTGTGCAATGGATTGATTCTATCAGTTATATCAGAGACTAGTAAATAACTATAGACTAACCATGTCTAACAAAATTTTGTGACTTGAAAAATAGTTGTTTTTAAGATAGAGAGATGGCGTTAGTTGTATTAGATTTAAAGTTATTTAAATTTAGTCAAAAAAATGCGTAAAAAAACTTAAGATGGAGCTGTTTACAAAATCATTTGATATTTCATTGCAAGTACTATCCGTAAGTATCAGGCGACAACAGACGTTGCCAGCTAGTGCATTATATTATTTGATGCTATGTTGCCGCTCTTATAATTCAGTAACAAAAAACTTTACACCACCCCGGATATTATTTGTAGTGTTACTGGGTTAGTGTATTGCCAGTATATAATTTTTGCCACAAAAATACAGCATTCATCTCCACAGTTTGTTCTTATCTGCCTTAACATAATAAAACGAATTTCAGTGCATTTAATTAATAGGTATATAACATTTTACTTTATTTCTTGATATCGATAAAAAATATGCACTTATGCATATTTTTTATTTATAATGCATATAACTCATAACTATTTTGCAGTAGTTAAATAAATATTTTCTTGCTGGATTATTATATAAAAAAATGTTCTTTATCCATCAACTTTTTTTGTTCTTTTTATGACAATATTTGATTTGTTTGACAATTTGAATTCTTTGTCGTTTATTATTGTTGCTATGGGTGTGTGTTTGTTTTGGAACTTTTCCCTGCATTTCTTTGAATTCACAATATTTCTGCTCGCCTACTGTGACTCGTGCAAATTTTATAGACCTTGATTAAGTTTACGTTTTGGCTGCTACATATATGCTATATATGTATAACATGTGCGTTTATCACAACTGTGATAATAAAAGCTTTTAAAAATAGGTTATTATGGCAATTAAAATAAGGAGTATGGTAGTGCCCAGGCGTCTCTGAACAAAATAAACTTATACCAGTATGTTTATGGTCTTTTGTAGTTCTTATTTTATCATTTATAAAGTAAGAATAAATTACTATCTACCTATTCTTATTGAGTAAAGTTATCAAAATCAATGATATAAAATGATGACATTTTCCAATTTCAAGAAAGGAATAAATCCTACTTGCTAAGGTTTCAGGTTATTTAACAACGCCATCTAGCAGTTTTAGTCCGTACAAATATTTTGCATTACGTTTCTTGTCAATAATTCATATAAAAATTTAAAACGACAAGGTTGGTCCAAGCTATTTGAGAGCGACATCTAGTAATAGCTTGGATTTAGAGCTTTTTCCGAGTCACGAATTTTTGTATGGAGATGGTCAGTCTATAGTTATTTACTAGTCTCTGGTTATATGTAGAATCGAAGTATTTTCACTTAAAAATTAAATAAATTATAAACTTGCTGGAGTTTTCATAGTTGAGAGTTAAATATTTTTATAAAAGCATAATTCGGTATGTATGATATTTTTATGTTTATCTGAAAGACTGAGGCATTTTGCGTATTCAATTTGAATATTTCTGATTATGGTGCTTTGTGTTCTAATAATTCTGAGTCTAGATATTTTTAAAATCACATTACACTTATTTCAAATCATAAATACCTGTAATTAACAACTCGGCAACAGAATTTATTGCAAAAATTGACAAGACAGTTTAACAAAAAAGAAGTTAAAAAATTATGCTAATTTATTTATTTATTTATTTATTTATTTTGTAATGCACAAAACAAGTTACAACCAAAACACAATCTAAATTTATGAAGTACACATAGTAGGAACTGGGATGCAACTCAGCAATATGTGCAACTTAAAAATAAAATTTAAAGTTGATGACCTAATTGATGACGTCATTTAAAGGTGAGTCAAATGATTTACCACATTTTCGTTAAAATAAGCTTAATCGTATTTTTCTGCCATCTATTAATAATAAAGGGATATCTCAAAATAGTTTTTGAATTAGAACCTGAATTTTATTCTTTACATACCATTCCAAAGACTACAAATAAAAACAATACTCTCAGAACAGCACATTTTCTAAATAATTGTTGTACTAAAACTACCAATTTACTATTAAATATGTAGAAGGCAGACCAAAAATAATTTATTTTGTGACAAAAATATTTACGTGCAGTACTTACCATTGTGTTGATATTCTCATATTTGTGTTATATTAAAACAGTTTTTGTTTAGTGGCAATATTGTTTCTACTTCCTAATACTGATTCCCATGCAATCAAACCTAGATATTGAAATATTAGGTCATTACATATGAAATTGGCGTTTTGTAAGGGAGCAACATAAAGTAATTTTTTTTTAAATATAATATATTTATTTAATCAAAGTATGTACCATTGCTATATATGCACTTTTGCCATCTCATAGGTAGTTCATTGATCCCTTTACTAAAAAAACGGACAGGAATCAATAAAATCTTTGAAGGCACTTTGGACTGCCTCATCGGAGTTGAATTTCTTCCCTTGCAAGAAGTTATCCAAATTTCGAAAAAAATAGTAATCTGCAAGGTCCGACGAGTACGGTGGATGCCTTAGACATTCTCATTGAAGCTCCTGTAATTTGGTAGCCGTCTGTTGTGCAGTGTGTGGTCTAGCGTTGTCCTGAAGCAGCGGTGGCCTAGAGTGATTGACCAGCCTCGGTTGTTAAGCAGCTAGCTTTTCCATCATGGTATGCAGTTGCTGACAATAGACATCTGCCGTAATCGTCTGGCCAGATTTAAGAAAGCTGTAGTAACGACACCGGCACTAGTCCGCCAAACGCTCACAAGTAACTTTTTTTGAGTCAACTTTCGCTTGGGGCAGGATTTGGATGGGTCGCCATGGTTCAACCATTACGATGAGCATTTCCGATTGTCGTACAGGATCCACTTTTCATCACAGGTTATGATTGTGATTGTTGTCGATTGATATTGATTATCATAATGATTCGATTTAAAATCCTTACATTATTGTGCCGGTTGAGTAATGTCGTTACGTTACAGTAGTCGGTGCGAGTTTGTCGGTTTGCACTCAATTCATGAGGACTTCTCAAGCTTTTTCACCTTCCCAACTTGCTTCAAGTGGATTAAAACAGTTTTGTCACTAACATTGCAGTCTACGTTTGCAGCCAGCAGGTTTGCGATGGATCCGCTTAAAGAATAGCCTTCAATTCTTCATTATCAACTTTGGTATCCGGCCGTCCACGGGGCTAGTTCTGCAGGTTGAAATATCCAGAACGAAAACGTTGGAACCAAAAACGCACTGTGTTTTCTTTTGCGACACCGCCGCCATCACAGCATTGATACTTCGAGCTGTTTCTGCAGCGCTGGTGCCACGGTGGAACTCGTACTCTTAAATAACGCGATATTGAAAGTTTCCATTTTGTAAACCATGTGACGCAAAGAATAAACCAAAAAAGAAAGAAAACAGTTTTCGAAACATATATGCGTGAGCTGTATAAATTTGAAATTGGAATTCTTACCCAAAGAAATCAAAGTGGCCAGTACGACAAACCGCCAATTTCATATTTAAAGACCTAACATTTCCCGTATTCAACAAATTGTGTCGTAATATTTAAATTTCATTAATGGCATAATTAAATTATTGTGCAGATATGAAAATGTTCATACTAAAATATAGTTCAGTCACCAGAAGGGCTGAAATCTGTAATTTACTTTGGCCCTGAGCTAAGGCTATTTGCAATGTTAAAACACACAATGCTTATCTTCAACCATTATTATTTACGAAAACCAGAAACATTTTCTTATATTTGGAAAAGTATATACTGAACTTAAAACTTTTAACATTTTGAACTTTCTTTCTGGGTAGCCATTTTTTAGAAGATTTCTCCACAAAAAAGTACACATATATATGTAAGTATATGTTATTCAATATATAAAATAAAAACGTTAAAATTATATTCAACCTTCTTTATATGCTAGTCAAAAATCAAGTTTGACCCACGCACACAGGTAAAAATAAACAAAATACACGCACCTCAAACATAACTGCACAAACCCAGTTTTTTTGATTTGTAATAAATTATTAATCCTAAACTCGTGAACTTGTTCTTTAAAAATATTCTTCTTAAAATATTCTTAAAAACGATAAGCAACCGACGATGTTTGTTTATAAGTGTTTATAAATAATTTTAAAATGTTATTATACTTTGTTTTAAGCATAGTAATAAGTATTTGTTGTTTTAGTAAATTGGTTTGAAAAAGAGAAGTCTCACTTATAATGAGTGTAATTTACAATAATCGAAAAGCATTTACAATACACCATTAGCAAAAAACGTTCGTGCTCATTCCACCCCCAGGCGACACGACCGTCCTGGAATACGACGACGTCGTCAAGATAGACTTCGGCACGCACATCAACGGGCACATCATCGACTGCGCGTTCACGCTGCACTTCGACCCGCGCTTCGACCCGCTGGTGAAGGGCGTGCAGGAGGCGACGGAGGCCGGCGTGCGGGCGGCCGGCATCGACGTCAGGCTGTGTGACGTGGGCGCTGCAGTGCAGGAGGTACTTAAGTTTAAAGGACTCTTGAATGTCAGGATTTGCCCCCGATGCAGGCTGCTTAGCATCCCATGCCACAGCCAGCAAGGTGGTTTTTAGTGGGTAGGTGCCACTCTAGTGAGTCCCACATCACCCCGCGGAAGTCGGTTGCCTGCGGAGGTATGCATGACGCATGTTCCACCTCCCTCCCGTGAGGGTGCTGCTTAGGCGGCTAAAAAAAACAGGATTTGCTACTTTTGTTTACTGGTGTATTTTTGGTTGTATGGTTGAACGTTGCTCCAAAATACATGATGATACTGAACTATACTTTATTGGACCCTATTTACAATGTATTACTTTTCACAATTCCGAAAACAACCTAATGTAGTAAAGTTAAATCTTGTAACGCAACTGGTTTATACATTTAGACTTTATACAGTGTGGATACCACTCATGGGCAAAAAATGAAACCACAAGTAATAATAGTCCACAGAAGTATAACTCAATCGAATATTACACGAAAAACCGCAAATTAAATAACTTTCATTTTCAAACAAAATAAATAGCGAAATAAATGCAGTATCAGTATAACACTCTGTTTAGACAACGTACCTGAGCCTCAGCAGTAGAGTGGCAACGATGCACACGCATGGCGCGATTAGGCAGCACGGCGCCGCCATCTTCGATTGTTGTTTTACGGTTTGCGACGTAATGAAAAAAAATCACTTACTTTCATTTTTTAACCGCGCTTTTTTATTTCGTCACGATTTAACTGAACTGAAAATAAACCCAATCATGGCGCACTATCCTATATTGTAGGACAGGTGCGAGTTGCGCCAAATCTCTCCCGATACATACGTAAAGTTAACACTGCATTCTGGCGACATTCGCCATACATTAAAATCATGTATGTATACTCTGCAGCACTGTAAAAATGCTGTTGGAGCGGCATTTTGTTAAAAAAACACACACACACACGCAAAAGTCAAGTACCTAGTGTCAATTTCACCATAACAAATAAATACTGAATAAATTAAACTACCTAATAACCACAGTTTACAATAATTACTGCACAATGCGCGAGCGCGAGCCGAGTATCAAAATCTCTGCAATAAGCACATGCGCAGTGGCCCCGAAGTCTAGCGGTGAACTGACGAGTGCAAGTGAGTGACGAAACATAACTTCCCAGTGGGCAAAAAACATAAGTCACAAATAGTGCAATTGGAGCAATTGTTAATATTCAATACTTATTTACAATTACGTACCTAAGAAAAGGAACTATGATAATCATGAATGCACTAAAATAAGAGTATGTTTGCGTTATTAGAGTTTTTATTATTATTGTTATTAACAATTAACAAATTATTTTAAGGAATGGACTATGTACCTATTATAATAAATGTTTATTTTTTGTTTTTACGATTGAATTTATGAATTTTAACAGGAGCGATTCGACTCGTCCAGTCTAGGCGTAACACGTAAAAACAATTCATAAGATTTCACTGTGTTCACACACAACGCTTTTAAGTACCGTTATGATAATTTTAAAAACACTATGTATTGAGTGATTAAAGCTAAACATTATAAACATAATGTCGAATCATTTTCTCTTTCAACTTATTTATTAACCGATTATTATTCCCTTTACAAATCAGTGGTAACTAACTGATTATAACATGCTATCTTACATACAACTTTAGAATACAAGTTTGGCAGGTTTTTGTAATTTTTCTCAAAAATATGATTTTGCACTTAGCATTCTTTTACGGTAGGGCGGCAGAACAGGTGCATCCACCCTGCACGCGCCCCGCTCAGGGGAATTCCCGCGCTCGGCAAATAACGCACTACGTGGCAACGTCGCATTTCTCCAACTAAGTACCTAAATAATGTTAATTCAAGTTCATTGACTCATTGACCTAGCGCAGCAAATCTACAGAGTGTGTCTACGAATTTGCTCAAAATTAAAACTCTGGTTTTTGACCTAATTACTGGACCGATTTCTTTCATTTTTTGTATACTGTTAGAAAAGGCGATAACAAATATGAGGTTTCATTTATTGCCCATAAGTGGTATCCATACTGTATATATTTAATATATGCATTTATTAATATACAATATTGAATTGTTCCCTGTACATCATCATTAATCACTTCCTCTTTTATGAATCGAGCTCCTGGTCCCCAGGTGATGGAGTCCCATGAGATCGAGCTGGGTGGCGAGACGTACCAGGTGAAGCCGATCCGCAACCTCAATGGTCACTCCATCGGACCCTACAGTGAGTTTTATCAGTTGCGCAAAGATTTAATAGGAAGTGGCAAAGTTATTTTATTACATTACGATATTGGCCCAAATACTCATTAGTCATATTTTTTACTTGATCATCAACAAATAAATATAAGTACTATTCACCGGATTAGAAGAATTCAACTGTATTTTGTTAGAAGTACGAAGTTAATATACAAGGCATAATGATGAAATGGTGAAAAGTACTACAAGGGTAGGTATTGATCTACTCGTAAGATCGGATTTTTTATAGCAAATTGTCAACTATCACAAGAAAATGGGTCAAACGAGTGAATCACAAAACCGCCTTTATCATGTTAAAGAAATATCAATTTACGGAGCACCTGGTATATTATTAACTAAAAAACTACCAATAAAATAATACATCTATATTTCTGTACATGAATGAAAATAAACATTACTCAGCTTATTTTCCCGCCATTTTGAAAAAATTGCTCTCGCGTAAAGTAAATTACGTGCAAGTTCTTCCTCACGAAAGCATTTCCGAAGTGATGGTAAGGGGCTTTGTTATATATCGTTTAATGCTGTCAGGAATCCACGCCGGCAAGACGGTGCCAATCGTGAAAGGCGGCGAGACGACCCGCATGGAGGAGAACGAGTTCTACGCCATCGAGACGTTCGGCTCCACCGGGCGCGGCCACGTGCACGACGACATGGACTGCTCGCACTACATGAAGAACTTCGACCAGCAGTTCGTGCCGCTGAGGTAACATTGCTGGGGCAGCCAGTGTACGGTCTGTTGTGAGCGGTAGAGCATTTAGAAAATGGCATCCTATCATTGCTTGGTTTTGTTCTTAATTAAATCAATAATTATACAAATACAGGTGTAATAATGAAATATATTTTATAACTGTTGAACAATATCAATTCTATGTTCATTGGCTTAGGAGACAAAGCTATTACCAGACATTGTGCCTATCAAACATACAAATTGCAAAGTTATAGAAGTAGAACATCATAATTTATGTTATCAAAATTTATTGTTTTTTTTTTTCTTGTACCACAATTATCCAACACCAACATTCCTCCATTCACAGGCTCCAATCATCAAAACAGCTTCTGAACCTAATCAACAAGAACTTCGGCACGCTGGCGTTCTGCAAGCGCTGGCTGGAGCGCGCGGGCGCGACGCGCTACGCCATGGCTCTGAAGGATCTATGCGACAAGGGCGCCGTGGACGCCTACCCGCCGCTGTGCGACGTGCGCGGCAGCTATACCGCGCAGTTCGAGCACACGCTGCTGCTGCGGCCCACGTGCAAGGAGGTCGTGTCCAGAGGCGATGATTACTAGGAGAAAGTGCTTTAGTGTTCGAAGTGATGGGAGGTGTAGGTTGGGAGTATTTGTGTGTGTGGAGTTGATAGTGCAGCCAAATAAGAGTGGTTTTTCGAGGCGTTTTTAAGTAGTCCTGAGGAAGTCAACTGATGTTTGTTTGTTAGTCGTAAAGCAGTGTCTTTTACTTGACGCGTTAACTGCGTACTAGAACGGCTGATTGCCATAACCTACAAAATTAGATTGAATTGGTAATAATGTATTACATGGAGTGGGTGTATGACCCTGCTCCTAATGTGTTCCAGTCTTGTTACTGGGTGCATTACCCTACTTGACTCAAAAACGTCTCAAATGCTTCTAACGCAATATGCTCAAATCACAAATAACTACTAGATACACAGTTTCATATAAAACTCCCATTTTACATCTAACTCCATAATAGTTAAAAAGTCACAATTGGTAAATTCCAATGTTTATTAATGTATATCCAACCTACCTGCATGACTTGATTGTATTTGGAAAGCAGACGATAATTATGATTGAGTGTATGAATACTTATTTAAGCAGTCATCTGATTAGGATGTATTTTTTTAAGTGATTTGTGTATCTAGTTTTAGATGTGATCAAAGGCATAACTATTTTATAAATTTTGCTGTAGTGTCAATTCTACACAAAAAACTGCCAAGTTGCAATCTGTGATCGCTCACTCTATAGAAAACGCTGTAACTGTATGCATATCACGTGATGCTCTATGCACCTTCCGCGTCTTCGAAAGCGTAAGCGATTGTAGCTCGCAACTTTGCTAGACCCCCAGGAGCAGATTTCAATTGGCAAATTTTAGATTGTGTGCCTTCCAATAATAGTTTAAAGTTAATCCACATTTATAAAGGGGATTGAGTTTTACCATTGTTACTTGTGGATACTTTGTTTAACTCTGTGAGTATCTGTGGGTCTATGAAGTCATGGAATCATTCAAAACATCACCTCAGTACCGGTACCAGGAGGCCCACAGAGATTTCACCTGAGTAGTAAATGTGGATATTTTGTGTAAGTTTGACATTTTACAGTACAATACGATTTTGAATGTCAGTTTTGATACAGTTTTTCTTTTTTGACGTCACTGAAATATTGTTTTTGAGGTTTTAATTCAACATGCTTCTGCAGGTACTTAAAACTGTTTTTAACCTATATGATTATGATAAAATAAAATATGTTTTTACAGGCTTGCAATCTAGTGAAGTGTTTTTCTAGATATAGTTTCAGGTTTAGTCAATAACAGAAAGCAATAAATGTAAAGCCTTTTACCTGAGATAGTACTGTTCCTTATGCATACAAATAATATATTTTTCTAGTAAAATGTTATGGCATTACATTGCTAAGCAATTAATGTTGAGTACTTGATTGTATACATAACTATTATCTTCATGTATCTTGTTTTGTAACTAACAATATATTTTTCTTGTTTTAAACATGTATAACGTTTTTCAGCACATAAGTGTAATACTGATAAATAAAAAAGTTTTCCTAACATTGGGTGTTGTTTTTTTAAATGAAAGCACAGCATTAATTTTCATAACTGGTGTAATTTATTTATCTCTAGGAGTAATATAATAATATACAATTGTCGTCTAAGTTTAAAAGTTTTCATTTGAAGGAGATATTTATGCATAAGTTTAGTGATTATAACTACTTTCAGCGGTACTCTGTATCCTAGGATGTGAAAATCTTCTAGGACTTTTAAACAATATCCAGCAAGTGAAAAGTCATTGGAAAAACCTTCAGCCATCAGCATGTTTTACTTACACAGATTTACTAAATTCATTATACAATTTATCTATTGTTAGCTAATTTTTCGGTTCGCGGCGCACTTCCTGCTTCAGTATTGGTATATAGCTAGTTGAAACACGGAACATTGACACGGTGTACCGACTTGAGTAGATATAACCAGAGTCGAAGCTCTCTAAAAGCATATAATTATGCTGGGTTAAAAGAAGTAATGTACACAGTAACATAATAGTGATAAGACTGATGTTAAAGAATTTTTCATTTCTTTTTAATGTTTTGTTATTTTGCTTCATCGTGTGGTACAGCTTCTTTACAGTCGGAAACCGTCCATGGAACATGCACACATGCCCCGCATGCTTGTGGTAGTGTAAGTACCACACCCTAAATGCCTCTGCAGGGATATATACTCATGTGAAGTAGCGGTGTCCCTTGTCACCCTCCGCGGCGCACGCTTTGGGAACCTCTGACCTAGGACAGAAGGTACCGCTGATTGTTACCATACTTGGTACCACACGAAGTCGCTAGTGTACCGGTTTGTAGCGTAAAGATACACTTGTAAACAATCTACATCATTTTAAACAATCATTTAAAAAGGTCCTTATCCGTTTTACGAGATCTCAGTATGCTAAAAAAGATTAAAATTTAGAAACTAGCTCTCTGGTTTGAGATAAAACCATATATTACAAATTTGACATAAGTAACTACATGTTTGCATTAAAGTAAACTTGGCACATAGTTTTTGTAAATCGCATTAAACGCAAAAATGCTCAACAAAAACGACAACTGTCAGTACCTATTGGAATTCGTTGATTGGTCAACACTTAAGTGGAATATTAACAGTAATACTTTTCCAAAGATATCAACACAAAATAAATAACCGGCTTACCAGAAGTGAAAAAGATAATTATTTATAATTACAGCTATTAGTTTACTTGTTTTATCAGCAATTTTCAAAGAGCAACAGAAAGTGAAATAAAATGAAACCGGAAATTAGCAATTGCGAATGTGACAATTTTGTAGGTTACAGCAATCAGCCGCCGTCGTTACTATACGGCGAAATATTTCTGCAATAACCTAAAAAGTCAAGAAGAAAATTTTAAGAATTTAGTATCCGCTTAGATAAATATCTGACATAACATTTAAGTGAATTATTTTCCATTAAGAATTGCATTGAGACTAATATTGCAAGGAGTTATTTAAGAGGTACTATTCAATACACTCGGCGGAAGCCCAGGCCAAGGGCGAAAATCGCTTGCGCATTTATCGGTCTTTGGCAGGCGCCTCGCATTCAATTCAGGAATTCCAATTCGAATCTGAGACCTAACCAACGCTCCCGACTGGAGAATTTTGAGGGCTATATTCTTCCTATCTATAAGTATGTATAATAATTGTCTTTTTCTACTTCACGTCCTATGATTACAAAAATAGATACAAACTTTAGGCACTATTACTTTATAACCTGTAGCTAAACAAAAACTCCCAACAGTGACTCATACGGTTTGGAGTACGTTCCTTATGCCGATATTATCGCTCAGAGCGCTCATATATCCCCGTTCCCCTGTGAGCGCGTTCACGAATGATATCTATACGTCATAGACGCCGCCATCTTCCCTCTCACATTACCTCTGAGAGAAGAGCATGGTCGCTCTCAACGATATGTCAAAACTGACAAATGACGGTACTTTGTTGATGAAGATATAACTTAGGATTTATACGAGGAACAATTCAAATTTTAGGGTGCAATTTATTTTTCCGATAGAAATAGCATAAATATATCACACTTAGCGCTCTTAAACCGGAACGGTTATGAGCAGTTTTAGACTGAATGGCATTAGACTTCGAGTTATACTATATTATGATCAGATTGATCGGCAAGCATTTTGAATTAACGATAGCCTAGAACTAGATGCGAACATTCCGCATTTAGTTTCTGTAAACTTACATAGGTGAACCTCTTTAGTACACGCCTATGTCCACTACTCGATATTGTTTTTTTTTGTACCAATCTCACGATTACCTAGTATCTATCATGGATATATCTACCTAAGCCAAACACAAAAATTCGAAAATAATTGCTTAGAACGCGAAAGTTGTCGCCCGAGGATAAGCCATAGTTACCTAGATACAGAGGGTTTGTTGTTCGGTATTCGAGAAGGCACCATCCATCTATTACGTAACGCAAATTTCATAATTTAATTCTTACCGTTTACTAAAAGGCTTCACTCATTTTCGAAGCATCGATAAAAATAATCCGCTTTGTATCAAAATGGCGCACGCTGCATTGGGAGTTGACAAATTAAAAGATCTTGAATGTGTGACGTAATAGATACACGGCCCCGGAGTACAAGTGTGACGAAGCAAAAGCGAAGTAATCACAAACGCCTATTTGGTTCACAAACACTATTATATTCAAAAGATCAGTCTCCGTGTAAACAATATCCTACTTCTACCGAAAATCTTTCGCTGTCGTCGTTTACGTAATTTCTATGAGATTATCAATTCATACAAAAAGTACAAAAACATTTTTCAATATCGAACCTCGTTACGATTCATCGCACCGATTCTACTAGGCTTTATAACAATTTATTGCCTTTATATATTAGCAATACAACATGGTTCTCTACCGTTCGATTAAAACTATAATTCACACGAAATATGTTCAAAATATACACCCCAAACGCTTTTATATATTAAGATAGGATAATAATTTAAAAAGCTATAGCTATGGAATTATAGACTGATCTTAACACATGCAGTATACAGCAGTCAGAGTATCTACGTAATGGCTGTCACACACAAGCAAGGGGTTGGAGGCCACATCGTTCTAAAGCTTTCCTCACCGCTTACTCGATTTTTGTTGAACTTTTCTAAGTCATTCTCAAACCATAAATAAAACTAATAAAATCAATTCAGTAGTCAACATAGTGGGATCTTATTGTACAATATCAAAAAAAAACGTGGGGACTAATACCTCCATACTTTGTTTACCACAAGCAATTTTCAAGAGTTTAATTATCTTTGTGAAACAACCATTATGTGACAACCATTAATATTACCAGTCATTAAGAGTACATTTTCACAAATAAATCTCAAAATAAGTGGAATAATTAGCAATCCACAGAATATCTTAGAAGAGAATATTCAATTTTTAGACAACAGCACTCAACCTTCGACTGCAGTACACACACATGTCAATATACAAATTCTATTAATAATAAAATACTGTATTACTATTATAAAATTATGTATTATCTAAGTAAAAATATATTGAGTAAACAATTACAGAGAGTTCAAATTAGGCATCATTACAATATTGAATTAAGTTTTAGGCTTCATGGATTCTTACTTTGGCTATTTTTGGTGTTTTTTTTAATTTTTTTATAATGTTGGCTATAATTATACCAATTATGACTAGAAATGTATAATAGCCGACCAAGCCAACTGAGACATACCAACTCTTACATATGTAGGTTAGCGTTTGGGCCGTAAAGAAATTACCTCACTTGGATAGGCTTCTAGTTGTCACGGCCGCTATAAATTACATGTGAATCCAAATTAAATTAAAGTATTTAAGTAAACAAACTGCCTGGGAATGAAAATAATTGTACTGTTCGCTACAATTACAGACATTGCAAAATATCTGTGGAAACGTAATCGAACACTTCATATACTTGACGTATATTAAATCAATTGTTACAATAGATATCAACTATTTATGCATTTTATTTTAATTGTTGGATTTAACCGCAGACAACAGCTGACTTGAAATTTCATGATTTGAGCATAAAATAAGAGTCTATTATTATACTATGTAAAAATATACAAAGAAAGATTATTAAAATAGAACTACGAAAATATTAAGCCTTTATTTCTTTACCCCAAATTATATTAATAACAAAATATCCAGTACTCCACTTTGCCTATTTTTTCACTGGTATTCAGTCGCTAAAGTCTTCAAATTTAAAAAATATCGTAATTAGTAATCAATAAATAAATATCAGTAATCTTATAAACAAATAAGACACATTACTCAAATAATCGAGTTTCCAGAGATAATATAGCCAAAATTACCTACAACGAGATATAACTAAAACCAAGTTTAAGTAGTACCTTATTTATAAATAAAAAGTTAAAAAAAATAATACCTCACTATGTGTTCTTGCCTAAATAAGACTGTGATCTCACACTTCCGCACACCACTATGTCATCTGCAAGTAAAGCCTTGAAAGCCAAAACCATGAGACTAAAGAACACCGGTAACCCCCCCAGACCTTCTCAGGACGTATGAGAAGACTTGAGGTCAGCAAGAGATGCACCCCTTCAGATAGACATGCCGTTCGAGGACATGAGTAATACACATGTGTGGTGAAGTAGATGTGGATCATGGCGTATTGACCATTAAAGGATATGACATATGTCATATCAATGTGAACGGAGACAAGTAAAACATTACACTTAAGTGGGAGTGTGACGAAGACTTTGGTTCCAAAGTTGTTGAGATAGAATGCAAAGAGTGTCGTATATACTGTAGTTACAACCAGCAGTTTGAAGAATGTAAGAATACATGGGCCATGCCATTATTAGGATTTTCAATGTCATCAGTACGCTAATAACTATTGTGGCGCAATGCTCCTTTAAAAGACTTACTCATATATTACTGCTTAAAATAGTTCATTTCATAATCACCAAGAATGATAGATGCAGGGCAAAAATGGTGCGTCAATTAAACAAGATAGCTGAGAGCAAGAACCCTATTTTGTTGAGGATAATTGTCACACAGTAAGCTGAAGTAATTGTCATCTCTCAATCACAAAATGGGTCGGTATGCTGCAAAAGCAGTAACCACAGGTTTGGCAATTCAGGCTGCAGTCCAACCTGATAAAGATAAAACTTTATATAATCAAGTAGTGGGAAAATATGTGACTCTACCTCATGTACAGAAGTAAGCATGCATTCTATGCCTATACAAACTGGATCAACTATCAGCAGTGGATGGTGAAAAGATACAGATAAACACCAAGGACTCACATGCTACTACCAGGTATCATTCAGCTTATTATGCATGCATTTTTAAATCAACGAACTAAAACAACACAAACACAACTCAGTGTTTCAAATAAGACATATCCTCATGGTTATGGATGCCAATCTGACACACTTGAGTGACATGTGGTGCTGGCATCAAACATTTTGTGTTTGGTGCTCTTGGGTGTTGGAACAATAATAAGCAAATGTTATCCTGTATATCATAAAGTCAGTAAGATCTGGCAGACAACACTGCCTTAAGATACCAGGGTGTATCAAAAAGCATAAAACTTACAAACAATCCTAGATACAATCTAAATGGGTTTAACATTGAGGGATTGAAAGATATGCCTATAATAATAATAATTAATGGCTTTAGCTATGAAGCTATACATTCAAGAAATTCTATAATAATTAAAGATGGGAAAAGCTATGAGATTGATGCATCAATGACTAATTTTCCTGTTAAAAATACTGTTGGGAAATACCAAAGTCCTTGGTCAACCAGTCATACACAGCCTACACTACTGGCTTGAAATGTCAGATGAATTCTTGTGTAGGTAACTGTAGTCATGATCTTGTGGTCTGATTCCCAAATATTTTCCAAATCAAGTTATCCAGGGTCAAACCGGTCCTCTCAGGGTCCAACTCCTCCAGTCACTGTATCACCCCTCTCTGAGCTCCATGGTCTCTGCAAAGACGGCTCGGATCCGCTAGATGAAGAAATTCCCAACTTTCTGGAGCTGCTAAGTAAGGACCTCCCTAGGCGACAAGGCAGTTCCATCGCGGACAAATGCAAGCAGCTGGTGGTAAGGATGAAAGGAGACTTCTCCCATATTTTGGAGTTGTTAATCAGGTCAAGCGAAGAAGGGAAATGGCTCTCTTCATCACTGCTGTCCTCCAATCCTACCAAGTAGGGGCATCTCTAAATGCAAAAGCAAATATGGCAGATCTTGCCAATGTCACTGTTACCTTAAAGACCTTTTAGAATCGAATTTAGAACCAGCTGAACCCCCCTCATTAGAACACGTGGCAACCCAACGGAATCGCTTGACCGCTTGTGTATCTAATTTAATTGAAGAAGTAGACAAAAGGGCTCTAAGATAATTCATAACCCGAGGCTGTCATAAAGTTTCCGCCAGGGAGACACCCTCTGTGTCCTCAAAAGCCGATCATTCCTTATGTCCACAACTTGACCATGAGTTCCCTCCTGGGACCACCCGTACCTCTTCTTGTGGGGTAATTACTGTGACCATAGTAGTCACCACAGAACGAGGCAAGATCTTTACAGCTGATGCTCCCGTGTAAAAGACCTGTGTTGACCGGTATTTTTAATCATGGTTTGGAGATGTTATGGGAGTTTTTAAATCCCCATAACATCATAACATTTTAAAGGAAGAATGCAACTGATTAAAACATGCTAAAAGACATTCCAAACAAGTGGACTTAAACCCCTAAAACGAATAACATAGACGGATCCCTCCAGTAAACCCAGATTCCAGCGAGTCCCTCTGCTCTCAGTTTAAGTAAAGGGATACCCACATATTCGCGGCGCGGCGGCAAACTCGTGTATATATACGGATGAACGTTTGAACAAAAAGCTCGGCTTATCCGTTCAGAGTTTGGCTAAAGGAGTCGAGTGTGACGCGACTTTAATACAGCTCGACTACGCGATCAGCACAAGTCTACTGTGTGGTAATCGTATCGAGCCGGCATCGTCGTTCAAGAAATACTGCCGATCCGAACGTGTCGCCCGAATATGTGGGTAACGCCCCGGTTTCGGAACATAATTTATTTACTATTGCAATTATACAATGTTAAGTACAATCTCAATACGATTTTTTTACTGTAGATCATTTTGTACATGATTGAAAATATCACAACATATTCTTTTCTGTCAGTTCTTGATTGAATATTAGATATTTCAGTTGATCTATTTTTGAAACATTGACATAATTTATCTAATCAGAAAAACACCTAAACGCCTTGAAGAAACAAATTTTTATTCCTGTTTTTAACTAATTGATCCAAGGCATTATTCCATACAAAACTAGACTCAAGATCTTTACAATAAGGTCTGTTTCGTTTTAATATTTGTAATCTTGTACTGTGATGCCATTTAAGGCCATCAAATTAACCGTTACAATATTACAGATAGGTCGACCATAATTCGATGTAAGCTACAACTTGCCCCTAAATATTTCCTGTAAATAAATCATAGCAACGATCAAACCCTTTTTTGACAAAACAAGATATCACAAACATTTCACATGGTGTAAACAAAAATAATACCATCATTAGTGTATAGGTACATACGTAAATGATAAAAAAATTATCACAGAAAAATCTTTACACTCAATTTTAGGCTGTTCCTCATAATTTCACTATCAAGACTAAAGTACGATATCTAACTAGAACTTAGCCTTACAATGCATTCTAAGCCATTCAAATATTTTACATTGCTTTAATGATTAAAGAATATTATTTTATACAATAATATCCGAGGAATAACTTTAACTAATACAATATAATGGAGTTCACAGTAAATCCTGAAATCTATTCCGAACAAGACTATAAATATCAAATTCAGCAATACAATCATAATAATAAAATACATTAAAATAAATAATAATTATACATCTTGAGACTGCATTTAAATTTCGTAGATTTTACATGGATACAATTAGAATACGGTAGGTTACATTCCGGGGGCTCCGGTGCTAAGGGCTACGGGCGGCTACGAGTTAGGGGGCCCGTAGCTCTTGCGAGTCCCCGTTGATCACCTTCTCCGCGGTGAAGGGCCAGGAGTAGATGGACTGCAGCGGCACGTGGAGGAGCTCCACTAAGTACCGAAAGTTCGGTTCTGTAACAAGCGGCGATAACAAAATTAAAACCGGTTATGACAAGTTGGACGATTTCTTAACTTAATTAAGTCAGAAAAATCTATTCATTAATATGTACACACCAGTTTATTAAAACCATTTATTTTTTAGCTCGCACCATCATTTTCAGTTTGAATGAAGTGACTGGCTGCAGTAAATCATTTTATTATTGTATGCAAATTTACTATATATTTTTGATAACTTTACACCAGAGGTTCCCAAAGTGTGAACCCTACCCAGAGGAAAGAGGGGCTCTGCACCGCGACAGCCGTATTTTCCTTAGTTACATTATAGGTATAATTGTTTCGTATTTGGACTAGCCAGGGCGCCTAAAGGAAACCAGTAAGAGCCCAACAAACTGAAAAAGTTTGAGTTCCTCTGCTGTACTGTATTGTGTCTTTCTTTTCACCCATTGTGTCTTGGGATTAACCCAACCACTCACCATTCTCCGGGTTAATGTAACCCCGTCTGATCAAAAAATCCAGCAACACAGGGGCACTAGTGGTCTTAAACTGGGGCGTGAGCACGCGCGCCACGCACTCCGCCGCCGTCAGCAGTTCGAAGGTCTCCACCTCGCCATCCGCATTCTTCGGGACAAAGTCCAGGGGCAACTCCAGGTCGTAGACATATTCTGTGTTCGGGAATAGGCCTCGCTCGCTTTCGAAGTAAAAACTGTAATTGTTGAAGGGTTCAATATTATTGGCTAATTTAAGTTTAGGAAAAGTTATGGTATGGTTAGGATGGATTTCGATTAAATAATATAAGCGGTCAAGACCAGATATCACTGTTCACATCGAAATACTAGTTGACAGCAAGTTAACTCCGTTACAATTAACAAACTTGACCAAAATATATAGACAAACAGCAATCGCTTTTGAGCGACATTCTATTACTGCCAGTGTCACGTATTGGAAAGGCTACAGTTTAAGCGACGTGGCGAAGGTTCGACAAATCCATATCCAAAACAAGACGTCACATTTGACAGTTGGGTTTATAGACAAGTAAGTCACAACTGTAGGGTTATCAAGTTCCACGCAAGTCTCAATTACTCATAAAAACAACAGTTTTAATTTTGTATTAAATTCTAAGTAGATCGCGTCTATAGTAGACATAACATTATTTCATAAATGGAACATAACTTGCTAACGACTATATAACATAAATGCAATTCTTATTAAGGTAGCCACATCATTAAAACAAAATAAAATATCAGTTAGTTAAAACATAATAACAATTAGAATACGTCTAGCACAATAAAACCAAATTAAATTAAATACAAAATTGTTCGAAAGTGAACTTTGAAATATATGAAAGCATTAAATACTATATGATGCTTCACTGAAAAACTTTACTAATTTCTTTCTGAAAAATATCTACATTATTAGAAAGTCTATTGAAGAAATCAGGCAGGTGGTAAGAAGCAGCATGCATGCGGGCATTAGTTCGAGCACGCGGCTTGTGGAACAAAGGTAGTAACATTCTTAATATTTGAGGGCAATCTATTTCGTTTTTGAAAACTTTTTGTTTTTGTGCCGCTATAAAATGAAAGATGACGTGTAAAGTATTTTTGAATTCTTTCAATGCGAAGTTGGTGTGCCTTGTATTGAGGAGACCACACTGCCGTGTTCAAGTATACGACGCACGAAGCTGTTGCAAATAATTAACTTAGTCCTTGGATCTTTATAAACTTTACTGTTCCTTATGTCGAAACCAAGTGCCCTGGAGGTTCTAGTGACAAAATCATCCATATGCGGAATAAAAGTTAATTTTGAGTCAATGACAAGTCCCAAATCTTTAATTGTTTCAGCTTCCTGCAAGACAGTGTCAAAGAGGCTATAACATTTTTAATTTTATGAGCTTTACGAGTCATTTTAATGTGATAACATTTGTCAATGCTGAATGTCATTTTATTATTTATGCACCATCTCTCCAAGCAGTAAAGATCCTGCTGCAGCAAAGTCGCTTCCTCGATACAACTGATAGTTTTTACAAGCTTAAGATCCTCTACGTACAGAAAAACACTACTGTGCTTAACTGTGTCCACTATGTCATTAATAAAGATATTGAAAAGTAAATGCCCTAAGTGGGAACCTTGGGGAATACCTGAAGAGACGTTATATGGTTCAGATCTGTAGCCTTTGACTACTACAAATTGGGCAGGATTGGTTATGTAGGATTGAAACCAGGATAACAAAGGTCCACTAATCCATACTTTGACATTTTGTTAATTAACGTGCGGTGGTAAACTCTATCAAATGCTTTGGAGAGATCTGTGTAGTTAGCATCAGTTTGCAATTTAGAATCCATGGCCTCGACGATGATATGAGTAAACGCTATAAGGTTTGTGTTTGTGGACCTAGCTCTTATAAATCGATGCTGATTGTCAGTGAAGTGTTGTTTCATATGATTGTGAATATATGGATAGATGAGAGCTTCGAAGACTTTTGGTATAGTCAATTGTTATTTTATTCTAGTTACAATAAATAATTAGTGGCACAACCAAAATCAGTTTATCCCTAATAATATATTTAAAGGACAGTTTATGTGAGTGATTTCAACCATTGTTCATATTAATAATGTTTAATAGCAGAAAGAACACTCAGTTGATATTGTAGGAAAAATGCAAAAGAAATAATTATAAATAATAAATAAATCCCCAAACAATCATACCAACTGTATGGCCCCAAAGTAAGCAGAGCTTGTGTTATGCATGACCATACAGCGAACTGGGTAGCAACCCAGAATAAACACATACAGAATAAAAACCATGACCCGAGAGCAAACATCTGTGTTCATCACACGTATGAATGCTCCGGCCAGGACTCGAACCTTGTATCTTCGGCGTATGAGGCAAGGCTACTCACCACTACACCGCTCGATCGTCTCGTTGGAGTTGCATCATTTTATTAGAACGCTCGCCTGATTCCTATGGCCTTATCTATCCAGCACTATGATATTATTTATGCTGCATCAACTGATTTACAGAAGAACGCAACATTTATGAGCACCATAAAATGCGCCAAATTTAATTTTTTTATTTTCTTTACAATTCAAATTATAATAACAGTTTTGTATGGGTTATTACTGCGTCAGAAATGTGACAAAAATAAACATCTCAAAAAAACAGGTCAGTAGCTATAGAGCACCTTTTCTAAATAGCTTATCTGGCTTGCCTGTGACATTGTTTTAGTCTTTCATATAAACTATTGATGGAACTAGTTTAGCAGACACAGGAGCATATCCAATTAAAATATGTTCCTATGTGTGCCTGTGCTCCAGTTAAAGAGAGGACTGATCACTGAAATTACAGGAACAAAGCAGAAATTTTAGAAATTTAGAAAATGTAATTAAATATAACATCTACCATTAACTATTTATGTTCATTGTCACTTACTATCTGGTAAACCATGAGAAACACCAATCGAACTGACCTGACACAGCCCGCTGGCACCAGGCTGTTGACGAGGTTGCCCTCGATGCTGGCCTCCTCGGCTGCCTCCTTCACTGCTGTCTCGTGGATGCCGAAGCCCACCGCCAGCCCGCCACTTACGCAGCAGTCCCACTTGCCTTTAACATGTGTGAAAACGTCATAAGTACACAATTTTCAACTCTACTGATTTACTAATACCAGTCTAAAAACATACCTGGCCAAGTTTGCTTGGTGAAGCTCCTTTGCTGCAGCCAAATGCAGAGCCCCTTGGTCGGGTGGTTGATGTAGCCTGTGATGCTGACTCCGTAGTTCCTGATCCCAAACAAACAGATGGCGCTGCGGTCCATTTCCATAAGACTCTCATGGGTGAATGGCACATTCACTTCATAGCACTGGAAACAAATGTTTGTTACATTACACTTTTATAGGAACTTCACTAAAAACGCGTTTACCACCGCTACACATTAAACCTCTCAAACTTGATACTTTATAATTTTTCGAATTTTAGCCCTGTACTAATAAACTTGAATCGTTTACGCGGCACTTCAAAATCACGATATAGTCTTGCTCTTTCCTACTTACATGATGGTATGCGAATTTATCTGAAATTTAGTATGACAGGACTATGAAATGGTCTTTGAAAAAAGGTATTTGACAACATTTTTGAGTAACCTATATAATTTATTTAGTTCATCTAAATTTAAAATAAGAACTAGTCTAACGGAATAACCTGATTAGATTTCTACTGCTCCTAGAAGTTTACGGACAGAGCTAGCTATGTCGAGTTTGGATTCATTTTATTTATTGAAACGACCCTTACAATAGGAGTAGGATGATCTAAACATAAACCTTGAAAATCGCTTATCGAACTCTTTGTGGGTAGATCAAGGTGTTTCAAATCGGGATTCATTTTATTTGTTCATCACGAAACCTAATCGTCACCAGCGGACCTGACAAAGTAAGGTATACTTCGAGAACTGCTACTGGAACACTGGGCGACACATATATTGCATTAAATAAAACAACCCAAAGTCTGTCAATATCAGTTTTAGATATTATCTTACTAGGATAAATATAGTTTTATAATTTTTATTATACTAAACTGCATGATTTAGCATTACTTTTCACATAAAGCTTTAATAAGTATGAGTTGTGCCTCTATTTTTTTGAAAAGTTGTATGGGTGAAATAAGATATGATCAATATTTCAATCAGTAAGCTGTTATAATTAATTTTGTAAACATAACAATATTTAAAAATTATTTATTGAAACATAATGCAATTTTGTTTGGTTATCACAATAATATAATTCAATAACTTGCTCAAAAATTTTTTCAGAGAGAATACTGTTGATAAAAATAATTATTATTTCACTACACGCGATACACTGTATAGAAATATTTATCATCATCAATCTATTACATTTTTCTGGTATATTTTTAAACCTGGTTTATGCGCTACCATTTACATTTGTAAAATTATAAAAATGAGTATACAATCTTTTAAATCTTAAATTGAATACATAGTAACTATGAGACTAAGATAGCTTAGAATCCTCATGAAATATGACCTGGAATTAGTGAAAGTAAGATACATTTATAGATCACTAACTATTTGTCTTAATTTTGTTTTAGGAAGTCTGAAGTGTAAAAAGACAAAACATTTCGAAATACTGCCGGAAGCTTCAAAGTAAGGTAAAAAAATTGTTATTACAAAAAGTACTAACAAACTCAGTAATTATGTCACCTAAAGTATTAAAATAACTCAAAATATTGCATCAATACATAACTCTCATATGTCTTTCTTTAAACTTTTTCGAGGCAATAATATCTCAAAAATAATAATGTGTAAGATATAAAAATTACATGAGAATAATAAAAAGAGGAAATGCTGGCTGGCATGAATTGAAATTGGCAGGAAATGAGGAAGGCTGTAAATTTTGTCCAATAAGTACTAATTTCTTCATTAAAGTGCAGAATTTTTTCGTAGATTCTGAAAATACCAGATTTATTGAAATATTGGTGTGTGAGATAGAATGTGAAAGAGAATAAGATCCTAAAAGTAAAGAAGCTAAGCAAAAGCTATAAATTGTGTAATACAGTGATCTCAAAGTGCGAATGACAACTTACTATCGACAAAGTCGTATCTCGACAACAGCTGAGGCAGATTGACCATACAAGCCCCAATGTAAAAGAGATTGTCTAGTGCCAAATACAGGGGTTGGGGTTGTATTGTTTATAAACTTACAGAAGCTTATTGTTTTTCATTGCTGTTAAAAAAAGTTATCCAGATGGAATTCAAACGCAACTGTGTCATTGCTTTGAATTTGGTTGGAAAATCACAACCAGCCATTGTTAATGAGCTACGACATTTACACCTAGACAAAATGTTTGTGTATCGGACCATCACCCGTTACAATTAACTTCTACCAGGTCCAGCAGTAAGGTCTCATTTTAACAAAGAAGATGAACCCAAATGTTATGATGGCTTAATAATTAAAGTATACATAGTATACATTATACAGTTACATTATTGTATAAGAGCAATACAAGCTCATGCATTGAATGGCTAAGATATAACAAAGTTTGTATTATGAGAATTAAATATTTAATTAACATAAATATGTACTACTTAGGTAAACACTTGTTTTAAGGGGGATTCATTATCTCATCTTAAATATTGAAAGTAAAATAAGCTGTTTGGGTCAACTGAGACCTTATTTCTTATAATAGATTAAAGACTTCTCTAACAAGATTGTTATATAAAAATTTCTTGACATAAAATCTAAGGATATAATAACACTAAATTGCAAAATTAAATATTCCATCATCTGATACAGGATACAATGCTCTATCCTTCTTCACTTTATGTTATTGTTTTCATGCATAGCTGTGGGACAGAAGCTGGTCTATTTTAACACATTACCTCATTACGCCAACCTTTTAGTGTACATAATTCATTTTCAGTGCGTAGTTTCTGCAAAACTTCAGCCACCTTAGTAGTTCTTTCTTTATAATCCCTAAATGCAGGATTCAACTCCACAAATCTTCCTGAAAACCTAAAGACCTGAAAATGACATAATAATATAAGATTTATTTTCAAGAATTACGAATTGTTACCAGGTCCTTCTAAGAAACAACTCCAAAGTAAACATTTCCAATAGGAAACAAGCTTGTTTGTAAACTATTATTTTTACTGGTCTTGTTTATAGAGTTTAACGACTTACTTCAGGAAACCTTAGTAAATGCTTCATGACATCAGGACGAATCAAACCAACTTGATGACCAGCTATAATAAAAGGCTTACATGTGCCTCTGTACAGACCTAAAACACACGTTTTGATTATGAAAACAGAGAAGAAAGGTACCTTTTCATAGATGCAAACAAAATTACCTGTTAAATAGAAACAATTAAATTTCCTTGCTAAGTTTAGCAAATCAGAAACGTCGTTCTTGAGAGCGTTCATTTCTCTCATAATTTATTTCATACAATTATGTGGAACTCACACTTCGCAAAGAAATCCCTAAATAAATAAATTCTTTCGAAAAAGAGACAAGATTGTGAACGATTTGAACGAAACGATCTTGTCTTGCTAAGGATTGACCGAGTCAATGAATGGAATAAACAACAGATGCTGCGTTCCGTTTGCCGATTACAGCGCTCACAGCGCTAAAAGTGCTCAAAACCGTTCCGATAATTCATAGGAACGCCGTTTTCACAGTGATTGTTCGTTAACCGTACTAGTTCGCACGAGAGCTACGTCGAAGGGTTTCATCGTTCCAGGTGCTTCTTGTGTGTAAGTTCGTCGTGCTCAAGACTCCGTGAACAGGTGGATACTTAACGGTCACAACTAAGCCAGTTAGCGTTGCCCCGGTGCGCTTTATTGGCCTTTCAGGCCGTAAGAAACCGGAAGTCCTGATCCCAGTGTACTGGGCCTTTCCCAGGGTGACGGAATAGTGCTGCCCGAATTAGGGGCACCCCCTACCGCGGGTAGGAAGGTTTAGGAAGTTAGTCTTCGTTGGTAGGTTCGTTCATAGTATATATATTTATATATTGTGTTCTCTCCCCAATCCCTTCGCAATGGCTTCGCAAGATACATCTTCCATTAGGCAATTCGGCGATGCTCTCGCCGCCACCGGATCCAATGATATCCAAGTAGTTTACCAACTACTTAACACTTTTCTCACCCAATTCGCCAACGTTTTGGCTCCATTGTTCCTTCAGGCCAACCAGGCCCCTCAGACCCCTCTGGTCTTAGGCCTTCCCGCGTCCCCCTCCTCCAGTGACATGGAGTGTGAAGCAGACGCCCCTTCGCGCTGCAAGCGCACCGCTCCCAAGAGTGCACCTACGACCGAGACTTCCTTGGAAGCCTCCCCAACTGGCTCTGATCCTCCCAATTTCACCCTTGTTAAGAAGCACTCTAAGAAGCGCTTGAAACAAGCCCGGCGTTCTCAACGCCCGCCCCGGTGTCTTCAAGACTCTCCGCGGCGTCTTCAACGCCAGCTACCCCTGGTGTCTGCGACACCCACCCCGGCCCCACTTATGTCACTCAAAGTGACTCCACCGCCTACCCCGGCTTCAGTCAAGCTTCAGGTCCCACCACCCGTATTCCTTCGGGATAAGGGAAAATGGACCGAGGGGTCGAACTTGTGCAGAGAGCACACGATCCTCTGCACCCGAGCGACCAACTCGGGTGAATCCATTAAAATCACTGTCTCGTCGTTAGACGTCTTCCGTGCTTTGACAAAGCTCCTCACCGGTAAGCAATATGCTTACCACACTTACGCTCTCCCAGAAGAGCGTAAGGTCAGAGTGGTACTCAGGGGAGTCCCGTTCGAATTATCGAACGAGGCTATCCTAGAGGATCTGCAGTCCCAAGGCTTCCCGGCACTCGCGGTGCACAAAATGCACAGCATGTACGGAAGGCGTCACCCTCTCGCTTTGGTGGTTCTCACCAACGTCCCCAAGTCCAGGGAGAACCTCAAAGGGGTTAGCACTATATGCGGCCTCTCTGGGATCTCGATCGAGGCGCCTCATCGCCGCGGTCACCCCAGCCAGTGCCACTGTTGTCAGTTGTATGGGCATGCGGCGGCCAACTGCGCCACCCCGCCCAGGTGCGTAAAGTGCCTGGTGCCTCATTTCACCAAGGAGTGCAATCGCACTCCTGAAACTCCCTCTCCTCCCGATTGCGTGCTTTGTGGCCAGTCCGGCCACACCGCAAATTACAGGGGCTGCCCTCGTGCACCCCGATCCATCCGATCAAACTCTAAGAGGGCGGCAGCCAAACAGGCCCCGCCCCTTACGCAGGCTAACTTTCCACCGCTTCGTAGCCGGCCAACCCCGGCTGCAAAGCCTACGCAGCCCAAGCCTACTCCAGAGAACTGGAGACTGCGCCCCGCTGCACGCCCGATTCCCACCCCAGCTCCTCGCCCATCTCAACCCTCGCTAGCAGACGATATGCGTACCGTTTGCGAAGCGATCAAACATATTGATGATGAACAATTTCAGTTTTAGCCCGTAAACTTAAGGCTTCACGTTCTCCTACAAAGCGATTGCTAGCTCTGGCGGAGCATAGTTCCCTTCTCAATTCATTATAGGTTCATTTAAATGAATTGATCCCTCAGTGAAGCTTCGGCCGACCTCTGCGCAGCCCCGGCTTCACTGGAGGCTGCCCAGGACGGCCCCCAACTCATGTCCCTTTGAGCACTTTCACATCTAGGTGAGCTAGCGGGTTTCCGCCAGCGCACCCACTTCCCAACGGGTGTCGCTTCCGATGAAGGCTAACGGTATAATTTTGCCACAGCCAACAATGTGGTTTTCAGTGGGTAGGTGCCATTCTGGTGAGTCCCACATCACCCCTGCAGAGGTCGGTTTGTGCCTGCGGCGGCGGTATGCATGACGCATCTTCCACCGGTATACCTAAGTAGTCTGTGTCTTCCACCTCCCTCCCGTGAGGACGTTGCATCGGCGGCAAAAAAAACACGTTATATTGTTATATCAGCATGGTTCGATCTTTCTTTTCATAACCGTTTACCAAAGTTTTTTACACATTTCTGAATCTTATCATGCATCAATTTTCATAAGGGACATCATCATTCCAAAAGATTCCATATTTATCTTTCAATTTATTATAAGGTTTTCATAATGTCATCAGTATCACAATAGATGGCACTAACTGTAACTAATACCTCAATATCAATGAATGTTAGGGCTCATGTAAGTTGTGGAACTAACCAAAATACTTGATAAAAAGCAAATTTAGAATCCACGAAAATATTATTACCAAACTCTTTCTTTTTATTGCAAAAACTGAGGGTTCACTGTCACAATCATTCACATAACATTGACATATTAGTTTACTAAAGTTAAACGCTGTTGAGATTAATTTCGTACCTACATATTCTTTTTGTTTTTTTACTGAAAACCTCATTCAGGAACGAATTCAATCTGGATTCAATACATTCAATGAAGTTCAATACATTCATTATGGAATCTATCGTTCATTTAGTCATACGTTGCTGATACGTTGTACCGGGTTGTGCTTATTTTGTGTTTGTTTATTCAATCGTTTAGGTAAAAGTGCCTAGTTAAATGTGAAAAATAAAAGTTTAATTGCATTACGCAGGTTCAAAGATGACAACCGACAATAACAATGTTATCAACGATATTCCTCAAGTATTTAGGCCCTTTGTTCAAAATTTGTATCAAGATTTGAAATTGGGTAAGCTTAATTATAACTTAAAATAGTTGCCCTAAAAAACGATGCTGAAAGTTTTCCAACTATAATTCGAATATTAATATTTTAAGGTCTATTCAAGAGCAAAATAGATATTGAAAGAATACCTGGAAATAGCGAAGGAGGTGATGGAAATTTCCGCTTAATATTGCCATACTGTTCAAAAAAGTTAAAATGGGAAGTAATCTTCGATTCGGCCTCTCCGTGGTCCGCTCCGGATTTCCGGTTCGACGATGACACCTTTCTCATCAACATGGACGAAGACTTGCTGGACGAGAAGCTGCCGAGCCTGAGGCAGTGGGACGAAAATGACCCCAAGTCTTTGAGCAATGTCGTGGCTGAGATGTTGAATCTCTACAAACAGCACCAGGTATGGTAAATGGTAGTATTCATTTTATCATTAAATTTGTATTGTTTTGCCTTTTATATTAAAATTATAGTTAACAAGAGCACAATAGAATAATATTTTCTGTTATCAAGTATATTTGACAATATTTTGACAGTCTTCAAAATACAAGCAGAACTTGTAATAATCATTATCATTGCAGCCTTTTGACCCCAATGCTAGATGTGTAATCCTTACAAAAAAACTTGTAATATGTTAAATTGCATTGCAAAATTTGAAATGTTTCAGTTAGTGCCGTCCTTCTTAGTAGAAGGGATTTTATAAGCAGATGCTACTGGAGACCATAGTCTGTTTTGTGGGTCAATTTATGTGAAACATAAATAGGAAGGAAAAGCCCATTTATACAAAAATAGAAAAATATGTAACATATTAATAACAATCAAAAAGTACAAAATAGGTAATGGCCTATTCATTTTCCTATTATTATGGTTTTTGACAGTTAAGTGATACCATTTGTCATGTTGGGCACTCAAATACAAGTAGTGTGTGCATTACTGGTAGTAGGGTTTCTTTGTTAAGATCTTATCTGGGGCAGTACTACAAACTTTCCTATTTTCACCCCCATAATAATCATGTTTATGTGGTAGTGTGCCGGTCAAAAGAAAAGAACAGTTTTAGTGCAATCACTGAAAAAAAGGCAATTTCAACTAAAGCCTGTGGTTGGTAACACATCATTACTCGATATCACTATTAATAAATAAAACTCCAAAGAATAATGATGCCTGTGGGTGTGGATACAACTTACAATCAGGTCATTCACTTGCTCAATGCTATGAATACAGTAATAAAAAAAAATTGTTACACATTTTGTACATATTTTACTATACAACACTCAACAGTTTCACTTCAAATTTGAGTAATATGTAAAGAAAGATTGCATGCTTCTGTACTTCTTTACTTTACTCTACTTTTAATACAATTATATAACTAAAATTAAAATATAATGCTTATCAGGGATTCCTTGACTTGGCTTAGGTCCCTGCATTTTTAGAATAAGTGACTATAAATATTTAATTTGTAAGTGATATCCATCAGACTTGTTGGTATTTTAATTATTAACCAATAAATGATAAAAGTTTTAATAAGTATTTATTAACTAAACTTCATAGAATGAAGATCATGAATGTAGATGAGAAAGCTAGTTGATACTTAAATAAATTACTTATACAGGGTGCCCGTAAGGAATGGACCAACGGGATGTTGGTGATAAAGGGTTATCGAAGGGGTCGCGAAATGAGGGGACTGAGCTCCCGGCTCCCGCCCGCTCGCGCGAATGACGTAAAGATAGCGCGCGGGTGTATTGGCATCATATGCTCGCGTTAGGATTTTGTTATTTTATGGTGACCACCATTGCCAAATGACTCCGATTGCCTCCCCTATTAAGTCAATTATCACTCAATCGAAAGACTTAATTATATATGAAACTGAGCTTTTATCTTATAATTATTAAGTAATCTATAATTTCTTAGGAAAAAAATAGTTTTTATGAAGACAAATATCTACTTAATAATTTTGAACAATAAAATGTACAAATAATAATAACAATAATAAAATAACAATAACCTTTGTGTACTCGGTAACAAAAATTCAAAATAACATTAAAAAATCTTATCTCTAAAATATTTGGCCAAGAACAATAAAATTCATTGTTTCGGATAGATAACAAACCCCTTTATCACCAACGTCTCATTGGTCCATTCCTTACGGGACACCCTGTATAATAAAAAAACTATACAGTAATTGTATGTTGTAGTCTACAGAGTACGTGTAACATGACGCACGCTTAAAACAAATGAATATATCCTCACATTTGTACCACATGTAATATGTAAGGTTTCTCCAGTGCAACTCCTGATTTCTTGGGAGTTATGGCATAAAATATTTTTTACTTCTCGATAATGAGTTTCGATTCCTAATGGTGAAATTTTAAAAACTTTTCATTATTTCTAGTTCAAATATTAATATTGTTCAATATAGACAATTGCTTGAGCTTGTTAATGGCATGACTCTACCACCAGTTCAGAAAAACCTTCATGTAGCATCACTTTGAAAAACTTCAAGGGTATCATTTTTTCAAATTACATTTACAATTTTTTTTATATCTATACAAAACTATTATTATCTGGATCTAAAAGCTTGGCAAGACGCAGTTCCTGAAAAGTGTCCAAACGACGGACCTCCATACACCTCAATACGGCACCCACGCAAGAGTCATGCGGAAGCTAGCCATAGCCACGTCAACGATATTAAAGGGCAGTGAGCGACCGGTCACTGACGCTACCGCAAGGAAGCGTGGCGAAACTTTAGTGCCAATGACGCTTTATACAATTCACAAAGTTAATTGATGACAAACAAGCAAAGAGGTAAACAGTCAAACAGTTATTTCCTCTCTGAGTCCTATACTAATAATAACACAACATTCTAAATTTAAACCCTTTTGACATACAGATAAAGAAGCTAAACGAGGACGAGAGCACACGAGCGTTCTTCGAGTACAGCGCGCTGCTGGGCGACGCGCTGACGTCGGAGAGAGACGTGGAGGTGTGGGTGGGCGGTCACGTGGTCGAGTTCCTCATCAAGCTTAATGTGGACGTGGCGCGGCTGCCGGAGCTTTACCATGATAAGTATGTTTTAATTTATTTATATGATATACTAGCGGTCTCTGCGCAGAACCTAGGGATAATATAGTCTATGTTAATCCTTAATAATGTTCTAATGCCATAATAATTTATAAAATTGGTTCAGTAGTTTCAAAGTACATCGTATATTTTAAAAAATAATCATAATAACACAATTCTTGACGGCGATATGCGAAAACACTTAATTTTCAAAAGTATTTTGTTTTGTGGATACAAGACATTTTAATCATATGGTCTTATAATATCATACAGTAATTTTAAGTATCATTGTGCAAAGCTGTTATAATCTATCTACTTTAATATTAGTCAGTCGAATTGCCTCTTATTTGGCAAGTTAGTCTATTTTAATTAGTATAATATGTATGTTCAATATGCAACGTGTTTCATGAAAAACTATGAATTATTTATTTCTTAACATTGACAATCACTTGTCCTTATTGACGTAAAAATAAAACATGACTCGTGAAGAAGAACTGGCAAGAAATTTCAAAATAACTTTACAGTCTCTTTATGTCTATACAAAATTACCCTTATCTGCATTTGTAGTAGTATCCCCCCCCCAGTATCCAAACGACGGACATCCTCAAACGATGAGTATTCCTGAAATACCTAAGAAGAACAAATAATGTTCTACACTTAAGAGTATTTATGGTCCTATGGGCCTTTTTAAATTTCACAGACTTTGTAGCCTAGCTCAGGGCGCTTAGCCGGAACTTAAACTACTCCTACATACGATAGGCCTAAGGGAACCCGAGAGGGCTCCGTGCCCTCAGCTTCGAACGTCTTATATTGAAACTACCACTAGTTCGGAAGGGTCACCTACTGCCAAAGAACCAGCAAGGGTTAGGCGATTCGAATGCCGTCTTGTCCTATTTAACTTGAACGCCGGCGTTCCTTGTTGTAATAGTGTTGTCGGGATTTATTAAGACGTTACGCGGACGCCTGTAACGAACCGCCGCGTATGGGTTGGTTCCGTAGTCAGCTGACTTATTGACCAGCGGGTTGGGATGGCGGGGGAGCATTGTCGAAGTGGCGTCTAGACGCCAGCTTCATGAACGTGGCAATGGTAGGCAGCTCGAGATCTTTAAGCAGCCTACCCATGACGAAGGCGGATCGGAGTAACAAACAGAGTGATCTGACCTAGTCTTTCGGAGGTTTTCTAGAGGTTCTCCAAGAACAACTTGAGAGAGTGCTGCAATTTTATCTGGGTTGACTACTTTTATTCTTCACTCCCTAAACCAAGCGCCCAATGCGTTGGCTTGCGGATTGGAGCATTCTAGTTAATCTATATGTCGTGGTGTCATCTGCGAAGAACGCGAGTTCTACTTTCTCCGTTTTCGGCATGTCACTAATGTACAGTGTATAGTGAAAGCTATGTCGGAGAAAATACCAAGCCTTGAGGGACACCTGCTAATGCAGTACGGGGATTCGCGAATGCACCGTCCAATCTGTAATGAAAGGTTTGACAGTGTAAAAAGTCTCGTATGACGTGCACGAGGCTATCTGCCACGCCTAGTTCGAAAATCTTGAATAACAAGTCGTTGTGCCAGACCTTGTCGAAGGCTTTCGCCACGTCAGAGAAGCGCACCTGTGCCGCTCAGATTTCGACTACGTTCCTTTGCCCCAAGATGTGCTCCACAGGAGTGACGGGGCCTTTCGTATTTCCTAATATTAGTATAATATTAGTATTACCTAATACCACGTTTGCGGAAAGGAGCAGTTTGGTAGTAAAATATTGAATATAACTACTGAGAGTTGTATGAGTGCGAGTGGGTGAGCTTTCAAAACCCTGTGTGGTATTTCGTCTGGACCTGTTTTTTATTATTGTGTGCACCTCTTCCACCGTTTCTGGTCAGAGGGTGTCGGTGGGTTGCCGCATTAAAGTTTCGACTATGCAATTCACATTTTCTACGTGGAGGGAGTTAGTACTTTCTGTAGTCGGTGTACATTGTTGGGCTAAGCTATCGGCTAGGGTTTCAGCTTGCCTCGATAGACGACAATGAATCGGGAATGGTGTTTAGATCGGGGCTGTCGTTTGCTTTAAGGGCTTCCTTTAGTTTGACCCAATCGATGTGTGACCTCGTTTGAGGAACGGGGTCAGTTGGGATCGCTATCTGCGTGACTACCGGTTGGTGATCCGAAGTAAGCTGATGGATGACTTCTACTGAGTGTACCGTTAAGTGTACACTTTGTAGGATTGCTATATCGAGAATACCGTTGCGATACCACGGGATACATGTTTGGTCCTTACCTAACCTACCTAACTCTAATAATATTACACACATTACATTTCAGGCAGGATCAGAACCCCGGCCTGGACACAGCGTTGCTCCTGGTCCGGTACCCCAACTCCACGAATGCAGAACTCATCCTGTCGCCTTTCCTGTACAAGTCCCTGGGGAACATCACTCTACCGCTGTGAGTATTTATCCTAATGTCGCCGACGACCTAGCGGCGCATGGGTATGTAGCGAGCGCAAGAAAATCGAGTAACAAGAAACTAAAAAATCAATACGGTGTCAGCGAGCCGAATATCCGACCTAAACCACGAATAGACTATACTAGTCGCAAAGACTCGTGGCAGACGAGGCCATAAATCACTTTTGTTATAGGGATGCGCACGCGCAGACTTACAAAACTGTCGACAAATTTAAAAACTAGTGAGTCATCGCTGCACAAACAAATCACCAAATACTGTTGACGTGGAAAGATTGACTAATGATGCTATCGAAAACGTGACGAAAAAAAAATTGTCAAAAATGTGTTCGTCACGCAGAAACTGCAAGAATAAGATTTGCAGAAGGCGCATTTATGCGAACCCCTAATAATACATGTCGGCGACGACGACAGCGATACTGACGACGATGATGATGTTTACTTACTTATTTTTAATTACATATTTGGAATTTTGTTAGTTTTTTAAATTTTTATTTTGTTTACCAAAATAGGTTTGTTGTTTAGTTTATATATTTATTTGTTACACGAATAAACGTAACTAATACATACTATATTTTGTTTACATTGAATACCTCACTTAAAACCTAATACTATCGACATACACTCAAAACCAAACGAAGCGCATCCCTAAATTGTTGTGACGTCACCCATAAACAGTGTAAATGCGAGCGAGATAATGACGTACGCTGTCCTATTCACACATTTTATGACCGCGTCTGCCACGAGTCTTTGCGAATAGTGTAGCCAATATCACTTGCCTTTGTGTTGCTTCGGAACAAGCAACTATTCGTGCAACGAATACTGCCGACGCGAATGTGCCGGTCAGAAACGTGTGGGTAGCGCCGGTTAGATTCTCCGAAGGATAGTACTGATACTTAATTATACTTCAGTGTGTTCCATAGTGAATCATTTAATGAGAAGAAAACCCAACGCTTTCGATTGCAATTATTAGTTCGATTAATTTGATATAATTCAGAAATAAATGTTCAAATTAAAATCGACTTTGTTTACACTACATAAAGATGGAAATCACAGGATATTTTTTGACAAACTTGCTGTGACATGCTTTTAGAATACATATTCTAAAACCTACCTATCCACTGTAAAATAAAGTCTCTTTTTATCCGACCATTAAGCTGAGATAACTTACGTACGCTTCACAGATTTCGTTCGACCTTAATGTTTCTAGTTTGTGTTAAAACTGTCTGTACCTACTAAAGTTATGTCTTTGTTTCAGAATGCACCAATCAGGAGTCTTGATGGACTACGTGCCCATGGTGACAGCACTTCTGAATAACAAGGTAACTATGATTGTATCTGCAATTAATCCGGAATTTTTCTTATTATCTTTATTTTTTAAAGGAATTTAAAAAATAAAGATATTTATTATAAAAAAAAAAATCCTACTTAAGAAATAAAATGTTAGATTTATTTTTAACCCTTTCAATGCTGACGTCGAGATATCTCGTTCGCCATTAACTGTAATCATGTACTAGTGAAGAGTTATCCCGTTGAATAAAACCAACTGTCACATACTGACGCCATAAAACAAAATGTGATCCAACATACTGGGGTGATCCTAAATTTAGTAAATTTAATAATTGCGGAGAAAGGAACACCCCTTGAGCGAGGCCGGCGTAAGCATGACGAGTAATTAAATTCCGTATTGCTGTTTTTAATGTTCAAGTGTCTATACTTTTTTAACACCTATATGTTTGCCGTTTTTAACTGTTTTGTAACTTTGTTATTTTCCTATTGGTGTAAAAATAAACTTTTTATTATTATTATCGTATAAGAAGTTCCAGAGACATGAACAAACGCTTTTTCCAACTTTTATTTTGTCTAAAATATTGACCACGGTATTAATGTTCATATCGTTAAAAGGCATTTTGAATATCAATGAAACAAGCGAATGTTGGAATGATTTTATTCAAGTTAAACTGAACGTGAGTAGTCATTTAGGAATCTAAGCAAAAAAGAGATTTTCGAAAACCAACTGTCTTCGAAAACATTTTTCGTTTCCAAAACGTTTCATAATCATAAGATGAAATATTTTACACATGCAGGACATTATTGCTGTCGGACGGAGTTTAATTTCGGAGGATTCATTATTAGCTTTAAGTGTTGGTATAATTAACATAGATCTCAACTGGTTTGGAATGTACCCGGTCTTAAAATAAAATCAAATTTTGCCTGCTTCAGGCAGATTATATACCACTGAGTATGATATATTGTCGTCCCCGAGTGAGGTATCTTTCTTTTTAAAGCACTGCTTTAGTTCTTGCAAAGTGAATCTGACTCTAGCATAATGTTACTGGTCATCTATATATCCAAAGCGGATACAGGCGCTAAAGAATGCAACGGTTTTTCTTTCAAGTTGTGATTTATAAACTGTTTATTTTTCTTATTTAACACAACGCATAAACATATCGTGCTGAGACTTTTTCATCGAAACGATTGCAAAATCTTTGCCGTGATTCCGTTTTGGCTCTGCATATCATATCGAGAACCTCCACAACTTTTTTATTGAGTCTGCGTAAGTTTTCTGATGTAGGATTACTTCTAAATAATTTCAAGCCTAGCCTACGCCGTGCAACAATCTGGGATAGTTCGGAGCTCCAGAAATATTTTGATTTAAATTTAGAATTAGGGTTATTATTACATTTGATGAAGGGAATATTAGTATTCGCGGCTTTATTTATGATATATTTGAAAGTATAAGTAGCAGAAAGCATAAGTACTCTTGAGTATTATTAAAATGATTCCACGTGTAGTTATTTAAAGAAACACTAATTGTTTTTGTATTCTAAAGCAGAATTAAATAGCTGTACACCTCTGCTGTTATTTTTATCATAACACCAGAGGTGTACGCCAGCAGAGAGGGTATACTTAGAAAATATCGCATCCCAGTCGGACTGGGCTGTATATGAACCGATGACGGACAGTAAATTGATAAAACATTTTCCAGATTACTACAGTTAAAAATCTTTATATATATTTCAATTTTGCAATGGACATTAAGTTGACAAATTAGAGTTTGTAGATAGTTGCGTTTGAGTTATGATAGCAACGCCTCCGTAGGTAACATACATTTTGCTTCAACCGTATTTCGTGTGGTAATTATATCTAGAGTTATCGAAATTGTTTTTCTCCACTCAAATTTTTCACGTTTCTGACTGTAATATTTTTAATAATCTGTACGTGTTTTTCCTTGACTTTGTGTAAATAATATTTCTTCGTGGTTTTGCCCTTGATAATTTTTTTAAATTTTTTCTTTGTGATATGTAACGTCTGTTGCGACCCTTCAGCATAAGTTGGCTTTCTCTGCAAAATGAGAGATGTTGTATTTACAGTAGTAGGGCATTACTATAATTGTGATTTTATTGTGGTGATACGTTGTTCTTTGATGTTTATAGGGCTGTCTTGTCAAGGGCTACGTTTTGTCGATTACAGTCAGTGTATCTATAATTTGTTGTGCCGCAATTTTCATGATTGCCACCACACATACGGCAAAATACTTTACTTCTCGGACAAAACTTTTTTACATGTCCGAACTTCCAGCAGCGAGAACACCGAGTGACGGGGAAGTTGTAAGGTTCCACTCTGAATCTGCAGCCGTTTGATGCAACATACGGGGGTAAGGCGGAACTGTTGGAACCGATCCTTACAGTTTCACTGTTTACTTGTCGTCAATCAGTCTCTAAAGTCTTCTTGTCGATAGAATTTCATCTGAACATAATAAAAATAATAATAAAAAGGTTTATTTTTACACCAATAAGAAAACAAAATTGCATAATGGTTATTAAAAAAATGGCATACATGAAGGTGTTAAAAAAGGCCTCCTTCTCAGCATTAGGCTAACGGATACTATAAAAGAGTGCACTTTAGCGCTGATTTTCAGAAGGAGCCCGGCCAAAATGCCATAACTAAACAAAGCAAAGCAAGCAATACAAGCGTACTAGAATTGGGTAGATGACACCATTTAAAAATTCAAGTTTTTATTATTTATTTATAAAATATTAGTTTTTTTGACAGGTACAATGTTTTGAAAAATATAGTTTTGAATTTAATATCGAAATTATATAGATTTGAAAACTTAAAAAAAGAAGCAAAAACTTATTATAGTATATGTTAAATTTTTAAATATCATGAGCTTACTGACATTAAATATAACAATTTTTACTATGACATAATGCATGTAAACGCATTATCTACGTAGCTATTATATATATTATCCAAACGCCCATACAATTTTAGTATGATTCACAAGTCGTGACGTCACAGCTCAGTACCGTTTTGTATGGAGCGTTTGTCAGCAACTGGCAGCGGCTCCTCGAACACATCGCTGTATCTAGAAATCTATTGATTGTAAACATACTGTTACTTTTGCAATATTTATTTACTGTTGATAAACTATTTAAATATGAAATAAAAAAAAATTTGTCATGTACCCAATTACACGAATAACAGATAATAAATTTTGAATTAAAATACAATCAATAGAAAAAGAATAGGACAAATAACAAACAACATACAAACATAAACAACAAATATTTAACAGAAAGAAAAGAAGAGAAAAATATGCAAAGCCAGAATGAACATATTAATTTAGATCAAACTAGCCAATCATCATAACGCTTCTTTGCGACAAAGCCGTGACATCTCAATAATCGCAATTTTACAGGAGAGCATTTTAAAGTTTTCATTTGTGAATATCTTCCAAAGTATAATATTTTTAACCGTGGGAACCAAGTTTATTTTAAAGGTTATCTAATAATCTACATTTTCGAGTTCATAAAGATCCTACATGTTTTTAATTTCAAAGTAAAAAACTAGGATATGAAAAAGAAAGGGAACAAATAACACGGTTTTCTTGAAAAATGTAGTTCACTTAGCTGTTATAAATTGAGTTGTCACGTTTTAGATGATATTCTATTTTATGATGTCCTGTGTTATGTAATAATACAACATTTTTGAAAATAAAAACTTTTATTTAAAATGTTTTGTTTTTCATCAAAAAAGCTACAGAAAATATCAAATCAGTTAAAGTAGGTACAAAACATTGTAAAACCAATACAAAATAAATATATTCTTTAAAATTTTGGTTAAACACAATATGAAATTTGTGAAAATTTACATACATTCTCATTAAAGTTTTCAACATTTTTACCATCTCTTAAATCTTAATAAAATCACATAGAATCAGGTAGATACTTATTCTATAAATAATCTGAATTATTCATAATAATCATTTTTAAACAAAATACAAGTATTTTAAAATAGGGGTAAAATAATGGTAATGTACCAGCCCATTTTTTGTAACATAAAGTAATAAAAAATGATTTATATTTTGTGATAAATTAAGATTATTGAGAGATAAGAGATAAATACGTTTAGTTTTACCTTGTTAATCAGCCTTTAACATGAGCTTTTAAATCGAGACGAGATCTCCTGTTAACACTTAACTGAGTAACAACTTTGTAGACCTGTGATATTTTATTAGAGGTAAACTATAACTAACCATTAATCAAGAAATAAAAAATTTATCAATTATCTTCAAATATCAATAAAAAGTAATTAGTCATAGAAATAATCAACTCTTATAAACTAAAAATAAAGTCGTACTAATCACACTCTATAAAGATTCATAAAACGTCTTATGGTATCTTGGAATTAGATTTTTATGAACCAAATCCATTAAGTCCGACTTTTTTCTTTCGGCCAGACCAGGTTTTGTATTGTATGCCTTTTTTACTGCAATATTCATAATATTAACATTCCTCCTCCTCTTTAATACGATTGCTCTCTTAAACTCTTCGTTAGAATACGATGTTTTAAAAAATATGGAATCTGGATTATCTTTTTCTACTCGTAAAATTTTTATTTCTCCTATCTCCACTGTATTCTGATCTTCATCTTTTGTTATCGTTACATTCATTTGATTGCATACATCTTTCCAGTCGTAGAAATCTTCGTAACACAGTTAATTTACATGAATAGGTTCACCTTTTTTTCTCGCAGCCTTTATAGCACCGATAAATGAATCTGCAGTGTACATAGGGCCTGATCTTAGTTGTCTCTTGACTTCTCTTTCAATTTGTGAGTGGGCAGAGTCACCCTCATTTTCTGTGTGCCCCTTTATTAAGAATTTATGAGTAATCGAGTTTAAATTTGGTAGATTCTGAACTGCATACAAATACATAGCGATTATAAATTTGTTTTTTTGCTGGCCTGTACAGTTGTCTGAATAAAATACGATATCGAGACCTGTCGCTGTTTCTGATACTTTTTTTAGATAACTAAATACACAGGTACCTATTTCGTTTGCACCCTATTAGCATTTGTTTCGTCCCATACATAGCTTTCTGCTCGTGACATATTTTTTTCAGAAATATGTTTTTCATATTCTTCTTTCCCAACGTTTTTTTCTTCAGTGGTACAGTTTTTGTACGCTTCGCAAATTAAGTGTCATCATTTTTTTTTTATCAAAGCAGTGTCTATCGAACGGTTGTTAATACTTAAAGTATTCTTAAAAAAGAGTTTACAAACTCTTATCTTTACACCAGAAATTGACAAAAAAAAGGCATGATTATTGTCACGAGTCACAGCGATTTCTCCATTTGGATTGACCTTAACATAACGTTGTTTTGGAATTACTTTTTCGATACTATTTGCTATAAAAGACCATTGCTTCTCAATATCTGCCAAAGCCCAATATTCTTTTAAAATTTGCTGTCTTTGTTGTTCATCGAAATTATATTGACACTTGAACCTGCAGTTCTCCTTGCAAGGTGGCTTTAGTTGACGTTCTGGCACGATTTTTTTCGTTGATTGATAACTTTTTCCGCTATTTCTAAGCTTTTTTGTAATATTTTTCTTCCAACTAGATTCTTTTCTAAACCTTTTTACCTTTTTGAACCGGACTACTTGAAACTTGTGTGGAGCTATTTTGTACTATAGATTGTTCGTTTGATGTTATCGGTGGATCGCTAGAGGTAGGCTGATTTGGATAAGCCATCTAGACTACCTGTGTCAACATTACAGTTTACTAGTATAATAGAACTTGCGACTACATGATTACTTGATTGGGCAAGAGGTGTGTCTTGGTTAAATCCATCTTCACTTTCAGCTTCCGAAGAACTCTCAATAACTTTAGGCTCATTTGTATAGGTTGGGTCTCTAACGGAGTCATCGCTATCTGTAAATTACAAAACGAGTTTTATTGAATTTAGATGTTAAACGTGATTACTAATGAGATGTTCTATAGCGGCACACGTGTAAAAAATTGGTGTAAACACGTCATATTATTACCTTCGTAGAAAGAAGGGCCACTACTTAAAGAACTACTGCAACTGCTACTTGATTCCCGAATTCGATTGGAGGACATTGTACTATTGTGGTCTAGAACAAATAATTTATACAATTAACTGCCAGTAAAATAATAAAACATAAAAGTCAACAGTTCGCTTATAACTTTACTAATTAAATATACTATATCACTGCTGATAATAAATTTATAATTTACCTTCATAGACAGAATGGCAATTCTTTGATGTACTGCTAGGACTTATACTTAAGGTTTCAGGATAACGATGACTGGAGCAAAAGTCATTATTATAGTCTATAACAAATAATTAATTATGATGATAATATTCAGTATAATTAACATACAACAATGATTTTTTTAAATCTTACTATAGCCAGCAAAGGAACACAGGATCCACCTGATGGTAAGTGGCATCCAGGCCCATGGACTGCGTTAATCGAATGAACAATGATTAACATTGCGTTGCTGACCCAAGGCGTACGATGTTCAAGCCTTGCGTTCCCGCCATGTCACTGGCTGGACCTCCTCTTTATCCGGAACACAACTACGCACACACGTAGTTATTATGGCGGTTAAAATAGAGAGGAATAGGAGGAACCTACCCAGGCGTTTCTAAACAAATCAAACTACTACTCGTACCTATTACAAGTACTAGAAAATACACCTGTTTTCTCTGAAGTACTAGGAAACGCATTACCCGAGTACACATTTTGATAGTTGGGTATGACAATATTATTACTAATATCCGTAATATGAGATGAATCCTGTGTTGCTAAACGAATAAGTTTTTCAGCACGTGATTCCATCTGAAAAGATAAGTACAAATTAATGTTAATCTTAGTGCTTATAATGTGACATTATGAAATATTATCCGATATTTTTTAAATAATATCAGTTAAAACGTAACAACAAAAAATAGTTAGTGGTATTGGATTTTTTCTTATCATCAACAATGTTTCGTTTGGATATGTCACAGTTTAAAATACATACATTTTCCTAAAAAGCGTGATATTTGGTGATGTCACAAACTTTTATTTTTAAGAAGACTGTGTTAAATAAAAATATCACTTTTTACTAAAAAAAATATACTTAAATGGAATTAAAACATACCTTTTCATGTAAATCGCGGCATACTCGTGATGTCACGTTTTTCTAGTAAAGCGAGAGCACCTCTTCGGTCGATTGTCATGGGGCAACTGAGGTATCACGTTTTTGAATCGAAACACTTGCGCGACATAAAAAACTTTACATTTTGATATGACACGATTTTTTTGTCTCTTTTTCACATGACTCTCTCATTCTTTGCTTAAAAAATACCTCGTTTTTGTAGATAATAAAGCTCGACACGGCGGTTTTAAATTACCGAAAAAAAAAATCGGATTTTCTGAGATGTCACGGTTTTGTCGCAAAGAAGCGATAAATTACAAGCGTAATAAAATAACACGAATAACAAGTTTTGAATCATCATTGAATAAGCAATAAAAATATAATAGGACAAATATAACACAACATACAATCATAAAATAACAAACATTTTACAAAAAGAAAAATTTCAAAGCCACAATGAACATATTAATTTTGATCATAACTTTATTAAATTTGAACATCGTGATAATTCAGTTAGTTCTTCATCCTTTATAGCCATCTCTATACCTGTTATTTTACCAAATCATTTTATTAAAATTTTTTCTGTGGATTATTTGTCTTGAAAATATATTATGATTTACAGGGATTTTTAATTTTTTTAATGAAACAGTAGTTTCCGAAGACATACGCATGCTCCATAACCATTGTTTGACGTTGCTTCTTGATTTCACAACTACCCTCACATTCAATAATATTTTGTTTTCTAGTGTTTTTTTTTTGTCTTTTTCTTTGTAAACTTTGTAAATTCATCTTCGCTACTGTACCCGCTAGAACCTCTCATGCTTTTTTCGTTTCGTTCCCGAATGTGCTGTGGCGTCACGGAAGATATAAGGTCTGTTTCCGCTGCAATTTCGTTCTCACTAGGGACTTATCGCATACAGTTCGATTCATCATCTTCATTGTTTTCGTTCACTTTATTCCTCTAACTTAAGCACGTAAACCTGTTATGTTGTTATGTTTTTATCTACGTAGTTGTCTGTTTTTTGTTGATTAATAATTTTACTTTATTTCTTTTAATTCTTTTCTTTTGTTTTGTGTTGCAATGCACTTGTTTGTTTAATGCTTTTGTTTTATTTTTGTCTACTATCTGTTGTATTTGTGTTTTGTTAACTGTTGTGTTGTACTGTGCTGTAGCTGTTTGGCGAATAAATGTTTTGAGTTTGAGTTTGAGTTTAAACCTTAAATAACGAAACAAAGAAAAACTACGTCCGCTCACTACAATGACTGAAGCGCGTTGCATTTACCGCAATGTATGTAAGTGCTTGGTGTTAAACTAATTCACCAATTAGTTCAACATCAAAGCAACATTTCTTCCTTCAGTTAAAGCACCCTTTAACTGAAGGAATGAAAACACAATAACACGTGTATATTAAGTACTCGCTTTATTTCTTACACTTTTCTTTGTACTTGTACAACTCAACTATACGATTTTGAACATAGAAGTTAATGTAGAAGTTGTGTTCAACTTTGCAATTAAAGAGAATATGCCGCAATAAAAAAAAATATGTGCACTTGGCTTAAAACCCTTTACTAACACTCGATCAGCGTTCCTGCATAGATCACACCGGAACATACTCGATTCAGTGGTGCTATGTATTTCCTTGTGCTTGTATAACTTCAGGAAATATCTGTGAAAAAAACTGATAATAAAAATTATTTTTATCAATGAGGTAAGCACGATTATTTGAATATGTTTCACGAATCCTAAACTAGCGTTAGAGGTATTTTAGGACATAAATTCTTAAATTTTCACACATAATTACACAATTTAAATCAAAACAAAATATTTAAGAAAAATAATTATTGTGATGTTTTCAAATGCATCATCCACGCATTAGGACATTCACAGTTTGTCTGTGTGTGTTTGTGCGCTTTTTGGATTAGTGTGTTATATTGTATTTGTATCTATTGAAGTTAAACATAATTCAATTAGACATATTAAGCATAATATTAAATAATAGTCCGATATACAAAAAGTATGTTTTTATAGGAAATTTATTTATTACAAATAGACTACAAAAATTTAAATGGGTGATAAGAAATAACGAAAATAGTAAAACAAAAAAATATATAAACAAACATAAGTTAAAATTGTAATATAAATACTTTATTATTATTATTATTACTATCTATTTCATTATAAGAAAAAACTCCCTTATATTTTGAATATTCAAACCATTGTTTTATTTCAACTTTAATTCGACAGTGTTACTTAGTAGATTAGATTTATACTTCGTCCAGTGTAGTGCAAAATCTGAGAGCAAAATAACAGTAATGATTATGTGCCAATTTTGTTTTAACAGGAGGCATGGGACAATCTTCCGATCTTATACCACTGTTGCAAAGTTAGTAAAAAAGCTTATATTTTTAAGTTAAAGAGGTCGATCGATTGGTGTGGTAACACCCTAGGACAGTTAAGTTCCTAAATAGAATATCCTTGTAGAAAAGTTGTATGGACTTCAATTCACTTTCACAATTAATTCGGTATGTAAAGTAATTTTTGAGGCATATAATTTTTTGGCTTACGTTTAACTGTTCGCCAAATGTAGTAAAAAGCTATGTCCAAAAACATACATTTGTTACCGAAAATTAGTAAATGTGCACCAAAATTTGTCATCCTATTTTTAACGTTGCCCATATAGTTACGGTAAATTACGTTAGTCAAATAAAGTAACATATATCAAAAATCATATTGTTTTCTCACAATTAGTTTATGTTCGGAAAAAAATGTACACCAAATTCATTTGAAATGTTATCTAATTTTAGAATTATCATCCAGTTTCGATTATGTCGCTTCGCCGGATGCTGCTATTATGATTATCGCTCGGCTCGCGCATGCGATAATTACAGCCTACCATTAAATTAACCCAAATTTAACTACTACTCTTTCTATAGAATATTTAGTAGGCGTTGCAAAAAAGACGAAGTACGAAAAAGACGAAATAGTAGGTACTAAATTTGGTGTACATTTACTAAACTTGATCAGCGGTTACATTTTAAAGTTCAAACATTAATTAATTAATTATACACATTATTTTATTTTCGACGCATACTTACTATTTTATACACTTGTTTTTTGGTATACGATTTTTTTTTTTTGGTGTACTTCGCCATAAAATGACTAAAGTGTTTTGGGAGTCAAATCATATTCTAAATATGATTTGAATGTAAGATATTTGTTCCCTATTTTTTTTATTTTTTCTGAAAGTATGCGTGTTTTGGGATAACAATTTGAATCTTTCTGATTTCTGTGCAGTACTTAATTTTAAATAAAATTCTAAAGAAATTCGTTCCACGGAATAGTTATCTTTAAAAATCGCATTGCAAAGACAATATTACCTGGAACAAGCAAGTCTACAATCCTCTCTGGTTTCTTGATGACAGATATTTATTTAAAACATTTACATGACATTTGAACCACAAAGAAATTTAAAAGTTATCTTACTTTAGGACATCATATTAATTGTTAAATTAAGCGGAGTCGCTTTTGTCTGCGAGCAACAAAATATATTATTAAAAAAGTGATATTTCGAAATGGTTTTTGAATTGTATTGAGATTATTTTTCTTTACAAACCAAATTCATAAAAAACGGAATGTTTATCAATAAGTTCCTTAAATTAACCCTTTCGCTGCGGGCTCACCGTAAACTAAACCGGCCCTGTAGACGGGCCCACAAAAAAAATTTGCTCCCCAGTACGGGTGGCGAGATAACTCGTTTTAATTAAATCGCTTTGACACATGGATGACGAAATAAGCCGTTTGAAAAAATCTGTCGTAACGTGCGGTCGGCGAGATAACTCGTCCCAAAAATGTATATTCAATATCATCAAAATGAGGGTAGTGTTACCATAGATTTATTTATTTCCCCGCGACTTCGTATGCGTGGAAATTATTTATTGTAAACATATTTATTGTAAAACAGCTGGTGTCAATACACAATACCTTTATAATATAATATCAATGAAGGTATACTGGCGCGCAAGTGGATCGCAACGTTGCACGCGCATTCAGATGGCGATTCAAGGAGGATCCGTGCGCATGCGCTGGTATAAATTGAGCCTTATTCTGAGGTATAAGCTATATTTGTGTAAAATTTTCAGAAGTTTGGAAGCAACGAGGTGGTGCTTATCGGGTGACGGGTGGGTGCATTGAGCTACGACCTTAATACATACACATCTCCTAATTGAAGGTGTATCACATTTGCTAGATTGTCAGTAGTAATAGTGTCGAAATGAAGAAATGTCGAAGTAACGTTTGTCCAAGTTCCATTCGAGTAGTAAGCTGGACAAGTATCTAAATTAAAATATATATATTCTCATTATAAATTATAAGGTTATAAGATAATCACATAATAAATTATAAATAGGTATATTTACTGCTTAAGTTTAAAGACATCCGTTTTAGTTGTTAATCATCCAGTTGCAAATAAAAGGGCTATATTTTGAAATGATTTATTTAGAACGAATTAATTCGCCTACCCTTTATAATCCTGATCTATCAAGACGTGATTACACGCCTTCCGCATGAAACGCAAACAACTTTTTTTTTATTTTTCATGCTAGCAATACCGACCAAAACATAAATATATTTGGTAGGTATGGCGTGGGCTGTCGATACATGCTACGATGAGTCCGTCTGTAGAAGCTTTCACCGATTTCGAATCGCCGTATGGGGTGATAGATTTCCGTGAACGAGTTTTCTCGACCACCATGTCTAAGAACACATTTTACAGAACGAGTTAACTCGCCAACCGCAGCGAAGGGTTAATGCTGCCAATGTTATACAATTTTAAATAACGGCTCTAAATATTGATCCTCTTTCGAACGTTGTTGTGTCGTTATTTCTTGAGTTTAGTCTTTAGCGTCATTGTCACTTAAACACGTCTTTGTGCGGTAGCGTTGGGTAGCGAGTTGCCTACAATGTGGTTGAGGAGGGTGATAGCTAGACCCCGCGTTAAGTCTGAGGATGTTCGTCGTTCGGACAATTTGTGGGGAGCGAGAATTGCCGAGCAAACAGATGCAGCTAAGATTGTATATAGACATAAGAGCCATTGTAAATCTCTTGCCAGTTCTTCTTCACAAAGGTTTTTCCGAACTGGTGCTTTATAAAATGCCAACAAGAACATGCCATTGTGAATGTTAAGAAATAAATCTTCAAATATTAAACAAGCCTTTCCCTTTCAGATCCGAGACATAATCAACAATGAAAAGTTGAAGCGCGACCTAATATCACTTCTCGTAGTGAAGTACGAGGGCGCACTGCTGGAGCATGACGCTGGCAGCACCGCCTTCCTGTTCCACGTGAACCACTTTCACTGGATCCTGCAGATTGATGTCGGTTAGTACCTAATGAGTGTAGTACCTAGGAGAAGAAAAAATATATTTTATATTCCTTGTGGGGTTGGAGACCCGATTAATGTCACTAAAAGACCTCTTCTTCCGGGGTCAACGTCGTCTTGAGGAACGAGACGGGTGGCGCGTCGGTTACTACCTTCTAATATGGTTGGGAAGGCCGATGGATGGCTCGCGCGTTATGCTTCGTGAACAGGTGCAGTTTACGGAGGATTATCGTTTGGACGGGGTCTTGTCGAGATATTACTAGAATTCTTTTGTGAAGCTATGAAATAAATTGTAATTTTGAAATAATGACTTCCGTGAAGTTTCTTGTCAGTTCTCCGATTTACGCACAAAACAAAGTATTTATAGACTCTAAAGACCTATTTAAGACCAATAAAATAAATAACCTGGCTTAGTGGTGCCTCAATTACGTTTTATATTGTAACACTGAGTATAGTCATTTCGTTGAAGATCGGGAAGTGTTGTAAGAAAAGTAAGATTGTCTAAACATAGTAGGAACTTTAAAAAAATCATTTTTGATTTTGTATTGGTTTTAACTGCGAGATTAGTTAATTAAAGGCAAAGTTAGTAAAAATTATTCATTTTTATAAGCAAATTAAAAAGAAAAAATGGTTAAGCCAGTTTTCTTTGTTCACACTTTATTATAATTATGCGTCCACAAGTAATGTTGAAATCCAAGTCGGAAAATTATTTAGAGAAATACAGTTGAATCACTCAGATTTTCTCTGAGACTAATAATTGTATATATCAATTAATGTATAAAATTAATTAAAAAAAACACAGAACATAAATAATGTGATTTTCACGGCTATGAATAGTTTTCGAAATTATAACATATAATATTACCACAAACTCAATAATTACACTGTGCTTTTTTGTTTTCAATTATTGTGCTGCTAAAAGAAATTAGTTCCAAAAGTTTTCCGCTAAATGGCCAGTAAAAAATTGTACTGGTCAGGCTATAGTCAGTTTGTTTCGGTCGTTCTGGACTTATTAACTACACAAATAATTAGTCTCGTCTAGCACGGCGCTACTTGAAGCGTCTACAAACTACAGTCTGACCAGCTTTTCTACTGAACTGTCCGGGCGACTAGAGCAGCCTAGTAGAAAAAAAAAGTACTTTTTCGTTTTGAACGCATTTTTATCAATGAAACGTTTCGTAAAGCTTCTAGTAAAATATACTAGATGGTACTTTATTAAATTACGCATCTTTTGATGGTAAAGAAGCACAGATTTGCTGACATTTTAAAAATAAATTTTTTAAGGACGTAAATTTTCGAGTGCTTGTGAATTTATAAATAATTGTGAAACCCGTGATTAAAATGTAAGTAATCATTTATTTATTAAGGAATGGACTATGTACCTATTATAATAAGTGTTTATTTTTTGTTTATTTTACGATGAATTTATGAATTTTAACAGGAGCAATTCGACTCGTCCAGTCTAGGCGTAACACGTAAAAACAATTCATAAGATTTCACTGTCTACTTCTTTATTTATTTTATCTCTAACTACACTTAATAATTTTTAATAAGAACGCTTTTAAGTACAGTTATGATAATTTAAAAAACACTATGTACTGAGTGATTAAAGCTAAACATTATACTTAAACATAATCTCGAATCATTTTCTCTTTCAACTTATTTATTAACCGATTATTATTCCCTTTACAAAACAGTGGTAACTAACCGATTATAACATGCTATCTTACATACAACTTTAGAAAACAAGTTTGTCGGGTTATTGTAATTTTTCTCAAAAATATGATTTTGTACTTAGCATCCTTTTACGGTAGGGCGGCAGGTGTGTCCACCCTGCACGCGCCCCGCTCAGGGGAATTCCCGCGCTCGGCAAATAACGCACTACGTGGCAACGTCGCATTTCTCCAACTAAGTACCTAAATAATGTTAATTCAAGTTCATTGACTCATTGACCTAGTGCAGCAAATCTACAGTGTGTCTCTACGAATTTGCTCAAAATTAAAACTCTGGTTTTTGACCAAATTACTGGACCGATTTCTTTCATTTTTTGTATACTGTTAGAAAAGGCGATAACAAGTATGAGGTTTCATTTATTGCCCATAAGTGGTATCCATACTGTATATTACAAAATATTCCTTAAAATTTTGTTTAAACAAATAATTTTGTCAAATTTAAACCATACTACCAAGTTCAATATTTTTTTATTCTTTGAAAATTAAGCATCGTTTATTAGTTTACACATAAGTTGTTTCTGTATAGTGTCAGCTTTTCTAAAGTATTTTTTTACTAGCAATAGCTGCCGTAGTTTACTGTAAAATAGACTTTAAACTAGGTGATGGCACGGGACGCTCGACGCGACGGCGACCTGCCGCGAGCGCGGACAGATAGCGCGTCATTACAATCTGTACCTGGACGTTTCAGTGGTTATATGTAAAAAAAAAAAGAAAATTACAATTTGGCGCTGCGTTCATTTGACATTTAGTTACTTCACAAATGCTTTTTCACTACTCACAGATTGCACTTTAAGTTTTGGTGGCACCTTAAGTTAGTTAGCATTTTATTTGACTTTTTTTTAATGAAACTTTACCAATTTCTTGTTTGTAATGTCTGAGTGATATAGTTACTAATATGATAAACAATAATAATAAAAAAAATGTATAAATAAATAATAAACAAATAATGTAACTTGGAAAAACTCTGTCTTGTATTGTTATTAAATAAATTGTCCAGTTTTGACGTATTTTCAGTTAAATCGGCCTAATTTTATTTTGAAGGGGCTTTTGAGATGTGTACCTTATTTTAGTTCTACTCAAGTCAAAATCGGACTAATCTTCCAATATTTAACAATAAACTGACAATTTAACTTACCCATATCATTACTTCATGATTATGTCTGCCGGGTCGATTCGATCGATCGATTTTCAGTTAAAGTTGCGGATTGATCTTACTTGGTCTCACTTGTTAAAAAATCTTGATTAAAAAGTTCAAACTCACAAACATTGTTGGGATAGTTATAGATCTATATTACATTTGACGGCCGGTTTGGTAGGGAGGTAAGTATTCTTGCCTTTCCTGCCTTTCTGAAGTCCCGGGTTCGAATCCTGGTAGGGCAGATATTTTGTCATATTTGCTTTCTAGTCATGGATGTGTAGTATATTTATTTAAGTTTCTTTCTAATATTTATATGAAAAAATATTTTATGTGTGTTTATATATTTCTTAAGTTTATTTATCCGTTATCTAGTATCCATAACACAAATTCTTAATGATACTTAATTTAGGCTAGATAATGTGGTGTGTTAGTTAGAAATATTTATTAATATTATTAAAGTAAGTATCGCATTTGAGAATTTTGTTTGCTAAAATTAGGTTAGAGAATTAGGTATTATGCTGAGAATATCTTTATTAGCCGCTATTATACATGAGAAATTTTGTATGTTTCCCATTAAATCATGGCACCTGGAATAACACAAAAGCTTGGCTTTATCCCAAAAATGTTACGGGAGCAGTTTAACGCAAATAAAGGCGCGTGCCAGATGTATGTATACCAAGTTTGACCAAGAATCATATTTTTTCCCAGACAAACACACCAACTGTATGGCCCCAAAGTAAGCAGAGCTTGTGTTATGGATGACCGTACAGCGAACTGGGGCGAACCTAGAATAAACATACATATATAAATACAAACAACCATGACCCGAGAACAAACATCTGTGTTCAACACACAAATGAATGCCCCGGCCAGGACTCGAACCTGGGACCTTCGGCGTATGAGACAAGGCTACTTACCACTACACCACTCGGTCGTCTTTAATAGTCTTTATTATCTAACTTTGTAATTTTAATTTCCAGACACTCAATTCCCGGCGAAGTCACCTACTGTGACCCTGCGCTCCGTGTACCATAGTGCTAAAGGCAAGCCCAAGACCAAAGTGCTCCCCAGTTGTCCATATAGCATCTTCGAAAAATACATCCTACAGCAGGTCGAACTCTTCAAGACCGAGTGCAAGGCCTCAGCCGCTAACAACCAAATTAACATAGAAAACTAAACTTGTATATAGTGTATTGTTAAATAAGTAAAACACGACACCTCATATTACTGTTTTTATTTAAACAACAACATTTCTAAGTACTTTGTAAGTGTTAATTTGACATATACATTACAGTGGAACACTTTCGATTTGATAGTTTATTTGAGATTTTTTTTGTAATTTCAAGTTAAAATATAAATTATACAATATGTAACATGAATGCCAATTGAAGTTATTATTGCCAAGACAACATATACTTTACTTTATGTCATATTACTTCACTTTATGTCAAGCTATGTATAGAATTAAACTAATCACAAAGAGTGCCTGCAGTGACATCCCGGTCGACAGAAGAACTCCACAGAAAATAACTTACTAAGATAACTATGTACAATCCGAGTTACGAATGGCTCAGTTTGGCTTCTTCTTTATCGCCAAGTAACTCGAAACGGTATCGCATGTACATGACCTTCATGCGGTCCCAGACGTTCTCGAAGGAGTCCACAGCGGGGCGGACGTCCAACAAAGCGAACTGGTACTTGCTGTCGATCTCGCCGCCGTCGTAGTAGTCGATGATGTAGCGCACGTCCTTCCCGCAGCGATCCACGATCCAGTCGTGCCGGTCGAACGGCAGCTCGTACCTGAAAGGAAATTGTCCCTTTGGATCAATGCTTGTGTTTGTCGCTTTTGGAATGATGCTACGGAAATGCACAAACATACATATTTTTTTTTACCTTTACTAATATGATAAATGGGTATTTTGAAGATTTCCTTTATTAAATATGGGGGCTAGGACTTGGTGTACCGGAATTCAAAATTTAATCTGCTTCGGGCACCAGCTCCTCAGACATACTAGACTGTATTTGTGAGGTAGCACTGCTTAAAAATTGATATAATTTAAGTATTTTGTGCGGAGAAATAAATAAACTTATTAATATTATTATGGATACAGTAATAGCATACAATGCTGCATGTTAGGTACTAGTATGTCCTTCTACTACAGAACAGGTCAACCTGTTCAACTGTTACTTTCTGAATCGAAATCATAACTCCACATTATTTTATTGAATTTGTTAAATTTTATGAAATTTTGAGATTGATGCATTTTAAGAAATTACATAAAGATGCACAATATAAAATTGATTACGAGACGCACTTCTAGGGTCCCTGTGCTAGCTCACGTACCACAAATGTTAATGAAGAGGTGAATGGATGAAGGTGATAAGTCGCATTTTTTGGTTTTGGTGTTTTTTTTTGCGTAGATGAACGTTATATGTCGATATAAACGACCACAAACCTTACAGTCATGGTTTTAAGGTACATTCTAGGAACAAAATTTTTATAAAGGTGTTATGTACACTAGATTTTATAAATAATAGCGGATGAAAGTGATATGGAACCATAACTCTTTTTCGAACATAATATAAAGTAAAACTATTGTTTTTTTGTAGTGGAAGAAGGTGTTATGTTTGTACTTATCACCTAATCGATGACGCTCGAATGAAACTATATAACTTTTCAGTGAATGAAGGTGTTATGTGACGAACATACTATACAGGGTGTAAAATAAAGGAAGCATAATTCTTAAAGGTCAGTAAGTACACCATTGTTAGAATATACTGTAAAAGAATTGGAGTTATTAGTTAAGACCTCCAAATTTTTTTATTTCAGTTCTTTACTCAACATCTTTGACAGCTCTAAGTGGTTTTCATATCTACCTAAACATGAGGCGAGCGTAGCCGTCGTCACATACCTACCTATCGAGTAGCACGTAATGCGATGCGACTGGACACGATTTTAGTAACTTTAATGATTTCAAATAAATAAAAAATCTCGTATTTTTTTATTTATTTGCGCCTCGCGGACCTCATGCGTAGGTAGGTATGAAAACCACCTAGGGCTGTCAAAGATGTTGAAGTAAAAAAATTTAAATGTGTGAAAGTCTTAACCAGCCCCAATAACTCGAATTCTTTTAGTGTATTCTAACAATGGTATATTTACTGACCCTAAAGTATTATGCTCCCTTTATATTACACCCTGTATATGTCCCAGATCAATATCGTGACATTATTTGTAAGGCCTCTCGTAATAATACGGTTATTGATATGGCGCAACATTTCAGAAAAATTGGCCAGTTACAGAAATCACTCAATTTAATGAACAGAAAAAAATAACTGTCGACAATGAAAAGGTATGTTTTAGAGATGGTATTAAGTGGATACATTCTGTAGATGGTGTAGAATATGGTTCTTGCTTGCATGAAAAATGTTGACATCTTAAAAAAAGGGTCTCTAATGCCTATTGTTTAGAAATTCCATGTGTCAACGGGTAATATGGATCCTTATCCATTGAGAAAAAAGAGAACCTCAAAGATCAGTTCAAATATATAAAACCAGAATATCGTTATTTTTATGAATCGATTTTCAACTGAACTTTAATCAATTCATAAAAATATCGATATTCTGGTCTTATTAATGCGTTATTATTGATTGTATTAATACGAAAATTAAACAATGTTAACTAAACACCCAGTATATTTGTACCTCGGTTTACAGAAAACTATAAAACTGTCAATGGAAGAAGGAGTTATGTACAGTTTTTTTCAAATTAAAATATAAAAACAACCAAGTGTTTAATTTCTATCATATCCTTGTTACTACAGGTTATATAAATAAATTTTAAATATAAGTCTGTTGACATAATTTTTTTAAAAGCTACTAATTTCAAAACTTATAAGTAAAACTTTAACCTTGATTTACTCCAAATTACAGTTATGCGACTTATCACCTTCATCCACTTTAATTGCGTTTAACATTGTTTGCGACTTCGTATTTTGTCTACATAAACTACATAATAATATATATTTTCTTAAATTTTCACGATACATACTTTAAATAAAACACTTTTTACCGGATATTATCGCGTATATTTTAGTTAATTTTTAATTTTTTTAAAATTTTAAAATTAACTAAAATATACGCGATAATATCCGGTAAAAAGTGTTTTTTTTACATAATAATAAATAAAGGTGTAAATACTAATAGCTATGATTGGCAGAAGTACTATAAATAAATCTTGTCCGAGTTAAATATGAGCTGTGTGTGCCATCACTCACCCAAGCCACGATCGGATGCGCGCTCTAGGACTGTACTGTGTAGCTTTTCCCCCGAAACTCTTGAGCCTCGGGTGGCCACACTCTTTGGCATGCAGAGCTTCCCATTTCAGCACTTCTTGCCAGGCCTGAAATACGATATGTGTTATATTATAAGTTACCCAAGGCATTTGAAAAGTTAATATTTTTAAGAATCTACCCACATTTTCAAGTTGTGTTATTTTTGCGTGAATTCATGTAATTTTTTTTATTGGCATTATCATTTCACGTTACAATGTCGAACAAGTAGATATGGTTTATAAAAATTGAGAAATTGTACATTGCAAATTGCCACAGGTTGAACACCAAAACAGATATGTTTAGAGATTTGTAGTAATGGATGCAACCTGAGTGCACCATCATAGAATCAATCTACACAAGGACCAGGATCAAGTTCCAAAAGCTAGTATAGAAGCCCTGCAGCATTATGTATCAAGTAAATCCCTCTGTACAAAACTTGTGCACATTATAATAATTTTCATACTCGCTCCAGGCACTAAATTATTTTACACATTCATGCACAGTGTTTATTTGTATACAAAGTATATATTAAAATAAAGTGTATATTTTAATTTTTAAAAAAATATATGAGTGTTAAAAAAAGAAAAAGAATTTGCATAAGCAAAATCAAGAAAAGCTTATATTTTTATTTTATATAATTTATTATAAAAACAATTATGCAGCATGTACTTCATTCTTAGACAATGATAAAAGTTTGTCTCATTAAATTTATTGTCTTAAAATCAAAATCCACAACAAGCTTATCATAAATATCATGTCATAACTCTTCGAATTTTGTCTTCACCTGCTATTAACTGGTGTTAACAAGTTTAATAGAAGCAGGGTTCCAAAACCTTTGATAATTTTTTTTCCAAAAAAAATTTGTCACTATCCAAAATAGCCCATTGTTGTGGTCCATCCATAGGTTGAACCCTAAAGTGCATAGAGTGGTGCAATTCAATATTGTGGCGCCAGGCGCGCAAGGCCCATGCATAGTGACTTCCTGAGTGGAATATTGGTCTAGCATGCAAGGGAAACGAAGGGCAGACATCACATCTTCTGGCAGAGCACACTATTTATTTATATATTTAGTAAAGCATTACTTACGTTCTTAATCCATTTGGAGACTACAATCAATATATGTGAAATATTAATTTATCATCACTGTGATGATAGCATAGCCCATGAAAATTTTAACTAATCATTGTTTAACTTCTTTTGAGACAAATAGAGATATTTATTAGAGTTTATAATTTTCAATGTTTAGGGATTTTAGGAAACATTTATTCAACATATTATGTCAAGTTTTATTTCTGACAATTGGTATTAGCATTTTATGTGATACTATATTATAAATAGTCAACTGATATAGCTGTAAGTAATCTATTTGGCTAAGGTCGAACAGCAAGCCAAGGACCTGTAGATATTTAGCTTACTACAATTAGCATATACAATAGCTGCCTACAATTTTCATAATAAGATTAATACAGCTTTTCTAGACTATGATGTTTTCAATAATAATAATAAAAGTTTATCTTAAGTGACTTAAGACTTAAGTGAAGTAATGCCTTAATAAACTTGTATTTCAGGTCTTTGCAACTTAGTAACCCAGATTCTAGACCAAATATTTGTTTGGAATTATGAGAAGTATATAAGCATAACTAATAATGAATAATAGTAAAGAAAACAAATAAGAAAGAAATAGGTTCTATTACCTGTTCATTATTTGCATTGTGAATCTTAATTATATCATCCATATCTTTCTGCTTAATATCTTCATTATTCCATCGCCATCCTTTACGGAGCATAGCATTCCAAAACATCTGCTGACTTGGATAAACCCAAAACTCCGTGGACCCATCAGGCATGGCTCGAGGTATAGAGGAAACTTGTCGGTTTGTCGGTAAAGGAAATGGTTGGTCTGGGGCAGGTTGTTGATTGGCTGGAGGCATCTAAAATTCATAAATCAACACTTAATTGTAATATAAATAAGGGTAGGATATATTTTCAAAAAATTTTATGCTACAAACCATGTTGTAGGGGTTGATGTCATTATTTTGAACAGGGCATTCTGATGCGGCTGGTTTCTGTGTTGGTTTGGCGTCGGTTTTATTGTGCATTGGACATTCTGGCGGTGGATTTATGTCCTTGGCTATATTCTTCCCGTGTGGATTTGCTTCGGCAGATACTTTACTTCCCATTTTGCAATCTTACGTAAGATTATAGGTTAGGTTAATAATACATAACAAGGGGTTTCACTAATGTGAACAACTTAAAATTTTCGGTTATAGATGATTGTTTTACAATAGGATAACTGCAGTGCTTTGTATTTACCACTCGGCTCGGCCAAAGGCCAACCAAAATAAAGTAATCACAGTTTGTAATACTGAGCTTGACGGACGATATCGTCCACAGAACAATACAGCCAACGGAAACTTAGCTATATGCACGGCAGGTAGTCTTCATACAAAAAAAAAACTTGGAATTATGTCTATGGTTAGAACTTTTTCATTGTGACAGCTCCGTTCCTACTTTTCGAGCGAACAATTGTCATATGTCACTTTAATGTGAATGCTGAGAGGAGAGCGCGGGAAAACCTTGAAAAGTCTAGGTGGTCTTTTGAAATTTTAATTTATTTTAATCAAAATACCAGTGCATTATTTCTGTAAATAAGTGTAAATAGTTGAATTAAGTGCATTAGGACGTTTTTTACCGAAAATGGGCGGTAAAAAGCCCAAGAAACGAAAACCAGATGTGGAAAAGGAGTCCACGGACAGCTCGGACTCGGAGTGCTCGGTGGACAAGGAACCCATTTATGATCCTTTTAGAATTAATAATTATTTAAGACTATACTCGGAGGATAGAGGTATCTTTGAATATCTTATTATTTACGAAAGTGAAGATCCTCAGAAACCTATAGGTGAGCGGGACCTAATGTCTCTAGGTAACTTTATAAAACGTAACAATAAGGGCGTTAAACGTTTTAAGAGAATTAATAAATATAAAGTTGGACCTATATTTGAGTGCCCAGGATTGGCCAATTTAGCTATTAACAATACGAAATTTCTTAACGACCAGAAACTTAAGGCAACTATTCCAGCAGCCTTTACAGAGGTCACATTCGAAATGTGCCAGTTTACATGTCCGATAAACAAATTTATATAGGCTTGTCTAGCTCTAAAGAAATTGTTTCAGTGCGATGTTTTATGCGACGAGTTCAGGACACAGAAGGCAACTTCACTTTGAAACCTACTTTGTCTGTCAGCATTACCTTCGCCTGCCCCAGATTGCCGGAGAGTGTGGACATTAACTCATGGTACTTTGAGGTCAGTACATACATACCTCCAGTAAGCCAATGCTTAAGATGCCTTCGATTCGGACATATTGGTAAATATTGCAAAAATGTTCAATATGCGGTAAGGCATGCACAAAAAACACTACTGAAGCTATTTGTGTCCACTGTAAGAACAATCGTGTTTCTATCTCTAATGATTGTCCTGTCAAAAAACAGAAAATTTAGATGAACATAAAAAAAAATAAAAAATTCTCATATGCAAATTTATTTAATAAAAAAGAATTCCTTGAAGTTAAGCCTAACCCTGCTGATAACATCAAATTCATTCTCAAGTCCCCAGAATTTATAGACCTTCTTCTTTCTTCTATAACAAAGATTGTCACTGAAAATAAAAAAGATAACCAATTTAAAATAACTTCGGAAAATATTAAATCAGTTCTTTTAGATACATTTAACAAGAGCAATATTTCAGATAATATACAACATTAGTTTGTAATGGATCAATTAAACATTGTTCAATGGAATGCTCAAAGTTTACCAAGTAACAAACACTCTTTTACCCATTTCTTAGTTGAAAATAAAATACATAATTCTATTATCTCAGAAACGTGGTTAAAGCCGCACATTAAATTTAATATTAAACACTATAAAATTGAAAGATTAGATTCTGGTAGTAAATACAATGGGGTTACTATACTAATTCATAATAGTTTACAATATGACAAATTAGATACTAATACTGATGACTCATTACAAAATATTCAAATTAAATTACATTATAATGATAAAATTATTTCCATAATTAGTAATTATTGGGTGTAATTGTTACAAGAAACCTTTCTTGGAATGTACATGTTAATAACTTGGTTGACAAAGCATCTCGAGCATTCAATATTTTAAAAACGCTTGCCAAAATATCATGGGCCCAAAATATCAACCCACAATACTACTAATGTTGTATAAATCACTTGAACGATCTCACTGAGTACAGTCTCTATTGCTTTTCTTCTGATCCAAAATTAGACCATAAGTTGGAATTACTTCAAAATAAGAACTTACGCTTAATCACAGGTGCCATGAAAACTACTCCAATTAATTCTATGCATATTGAATGCAACATCCCACCCGTAATTTTGCGATTTGAATACCTAAAGTTTAAACTCCTAACGAAGTTAGAATCCCTTAAAAATCATAGCCTCATATCAAAAATCAAATCATTTAACTATATTTCTGTATGTAGTTCTTCTCAGAAGTGTCCATTTATGCTTTCTGACTTTTCATTGTTATCAGCTTCTTTGGATCAGCATAATATTTATGAGAGTAAGAAGTGGGCTTGTTATATGGGGGATTTCAAAAGTAAATTTCCCAATATGTATATTGATATTAAAAAAGATTTGAAAAATAAACAAGACGTGTATGAAAATCTTTCATATTGGTCAGAATATCATAAGATTTACACTGACACATCTAAACCTGAAGATAGAGTTTCAATGGCTTTTTATCACTGCAATATGAAAACAGGTCATGGATCTGGCTTACCTAGTATCCTCAGCATTTTTTCTGCAGAAGCACTAGCCATCAAAGCAGCACTAGAATACATTCGAGATGATGTGCTTGCTAGTAATTGCAAAACTTGGCTCATTGTAAGTGACAGTATGTCAGTTTTAACTGCTCTCCGGCACAGCAGTTTTAAAGTAAGCACGAGTTATATAATCTTTCATATTCAGCAGATTTGGACAGATTTGACTAATTCCGGCTATAAAATTGATTTCTCCTGGACACCGACATATTGGAGTGAGCGGAAACGAACACGCCGATTATCGTGCCAAGACAATATCCAGAGTGTGCTCTAGCAAAAACTGGTACATGGCATGGAGAAATAAATAAAGCTGCTGGCGTAACTCCTTGGTTTTCAAAAAGCAAATATTTCTTGAGAAGAAAGTTTTACACCCAAATATGTCGGCTAAGATTTGGCCACTGCAGATTTAATACTCACCTTTATCGAATGAAAATAGTTACCTCACCTCTATGCACAGAATGCAATGTAAACAATATTCAAAGCCTTCATCATATATTTTTCGATTTCCCTAGCTTCAGTTTAAATCGCATCCTACTTATTGATTATTTAATGGAGATTTATGAGCAAAATATCCCGCGCTCATTACAAGAAATTTTAAAAACGTGGACAAATTTTAAGCCTGTTTATGACTATTTAATTTCCTCCTTTGGAGATATATAGACAAAGAAACAATTCAAAGACTTTATTGATACCTTCCTGAAATGACTACCTATCACTGATATGACGAAATTAATATAAGAAGAGGAAGAAGAATCGGCTATCTAGTCTTAGAAAAAAAGGAAAAGAAGAAGATTATTTTACAAACAAAGATTTGGCCCAGGTGCCTTTTTATAGACCATTCAAGAATTGGCTTTATGCCGTTTATAAGATAAATATAAAAGATTTGGCATTAATGCCTTGTAAATCAAAATGTTAAAGATTAAATTATACAAGAACAGGCTGTATGGCTCAGTTCCTTGCCTATCCTAATAAAGGATGAATTGTAAATACTACTACTGTGAATGCTGAATGATAACACCATGTTCAATCAGTGATGTACGGTGTAATGTTATCTTTGAAAGTTTCAATTGGGTTAAAACTACTTTTATTATAGTAATACTTGAAACTGGCAGAAATAGTTGTGTTATAGTGTAGTAACTAAAGCTGATTGCCATAAAACGCAAAATTTAATTTAATTTTCAATCAATCAGCTCGATCTGCCATTACGGTTTCAATGTTTGACGAGTGAAGGTTTGCGTTGATCAGTTGCCGTAACATAACCTCTCAATTCCCAAATATAGAAATTAATTTGCGTTCATGGTGCTTCACAATTTACAACAAGTGCTGGTAGTGAATAAGAAAGTGAGCGTAAGCACGTCATTTTCCATCATTTTTTAAGAACTGAGTGAGGCCTTTACAGTGGTTACCGTGTCTTTGTACTAATAGTGTCAACTTACAAGGTTTAATTGTGCTAGAACTGCGTAAATTGTTTGTAAGCCACAAACATTTTGCGAAGAAATGTTTGGTTAAAGTTCACTATATGGACCGTCGAATTTAGGGGGGGAGGGGTAGGAGGGAAGGGGGATGGTAGGTGACCTCCCCCTCGAAGGGAGGGGGCGAGCCTCATAGTTAGTGAGAAAATGGAAGATAAAATTTTGAGGTTAGAATTAATAAATTCTGTAAGGATACTGCACTTTAGGGTTAAAAGTAAGTAGGGGAAGAGCAATATATACCCCTAGTTTATGACACTTCGCCGGCCGCTGCCGCGGCACGCTCACTCGGCTCGTGCGCTATGGCCTACAGCCTAAAACTAACCTAACCTACCAAGTTGTTTCTGTATGGTTAGCCTATCTAGGTGTCTTGTCAATACCTTAATGTCTACAGCCTAACCTGACCTACCAAGTTGTTTTACACAAAGCACTTAGTAGCCTATCAAATGCTTAATGTAAAACCAGCCTTTATTGACTTAACTATAATAATTGTAACAGTTACAATTATTGTTAATACTGAACTTTAATCTTCAATAATCAAATTAAACAAAAACATATTTTTATAATTTTATTTATATTAAACATTATTTATTGAATACAAATATTTTATTGCTTTTATTAGTTCTTCGAACGGATCCCCATGGCGCAGTATAATTTTTCTGCGCCACCTATAATGGATGAGCAAGTCGGAGAAGTCCTTCTTATTCTGTTTTTGCCTAAAGGCTTTCTTAAGACCTCTCCATTGGCTCTCAATCCTTTGGGTATTGGTACTGTCTGGTGCCACAAATTTACTTTCAGGGTCACTGTGGTTCACCCTGTGGTGAACGAACCCGTGGTCTGAAAGACTGAGGTAGGCTCTCCAGAAATCTGTGTGCATAATGGAGCCTACCTCAACATGCTTTTCTATAAGTGGCACCAGCACTTCTGAAGTCCTTTCATTATAGGGACAAACTTCTAATCTTAAATCATCACTTCTATCTTCAATCATTCCTATTACCCAGTGACCCTCAATATGGCGACCCCGATTGTACTTCCTTTTTCCACTTACCACTCTTCCGGGGCCACCAATTTTTCCTTCTTCTTCCTGGTGCTCTAATTCATACACCACAATGGTTTCCCTACAATAATTGAAGCAATCTGCAATTGTAGAGTTGGACAGAGCTGTATTTTCTTCGCTTGTTGCTATCTCTTTTTTAATTTGATAATATGCATACTCATCTGCAAATACACACATTAATTTAAAAATAACAGTAATTGGGCAACTTGGTGTTTTCAAACCAAGTGCCAGCGGCCCTGCTGAAAGACTGGTTTCTGCAATTGCTCTTCCGGCAACGAAACTTGCCCAGGTGGCCTGCTCCCTGCCCTAAAGTCAAGGTTATAGGCCTTCTATGATAGGAGCATTCCTTTGCTCTAGGAATAAGGCCTCTCTCCTCAGCAAATCGAACACATTGCTCTTCAGTGCCAAGATCCCTATAAATTTTCCCGCAAGACCAGGATGATCTGAAACAAGATTTTAAAGTGAAATTAATCTTTATTAATGGTAATAAATTTGATTTGGAGCAAATTTTCGGGTTGAAACATCTCCGGCGCTGCGGGACTTGCAGCCCCTTCGCGCCTCCGGTTTTTAAAAAAACACTGTAGGGCGGGACAAAAAAGTACTGAATGGAATCGGGATTGTGAGATTCGGTCTCGTCTTAAAATGGATCTCAGTCTTAATTCAATCTTTTGAATGTTAATGAATTGAAAATATATGAAACGAGTTTATATGAAATGAGACGCACCCAACTAGCAAAGAAGCCAGTTAGCAAAAAAAAACTCACCTCAACTCTGCAGCACTGTAGAAAATTCTAGTATCTGATGAGCTAGTTCTAGGGAAGAACTCTTCATCAGAAGACGAATCTGTATTGCCAGCCCGGGTAGGACTGGAAGTTCCAAGAGGTACACCAGTTCCACTTGGACCAGCAATAGGCTCCGCAACAACACCATGGAGCACAAGTGGCTCATTAGAGTCCAACACTTGCACTTCACTGGGTTGAATTGCCGCCGCCGCAGCAACACCGTGGAGCACAAGTGGCTCATTTGAGTCCAACACTTGCACGTCACTCGGTTGAATTGCCACCGCCGTCGCCGCAGCAACACTGTGGAGCACAAGTGGCTCATTTGAGTCCAACACTTGCACTTCACACGCTGCGTCACGCGACGAGACAGAGTCCGAGCACTGGGGCTTCGAAGACGCCATGGTAGTCATACGCTGATGGGCTTACAGGAGTACGCAAAACGATCTCAACTGATGGGCGAACAAACGATGACTGATGTTGTAAAGTTTTGTTTGACAACTCAAAATGGCGGCGTCATAAATTACGTTTCGTTCTGCACTATTCATAATATGAACATTTCACTAGTACGCAATCCGTTACATATAAATATTTTTAAGTTGTAATATTTATTAAATAGTAATACATTTAATTTACAAATATATATAAATGAGTTTATTTTTTTTTTTTTTCAAAAACTTTAAACTGTATTTTACGACTGTGAGGAAACGAAACGCAATGACAGGCTTCATTAATCAATTCATTCACTCTAAACTTTATTGTTGTTTTTTTAGCTTGAAATTAATTGAAATTTCAGAATTAAATTTTATAAAAACTACTTATCTCCGCAATGTGAAACTTTGCACAAAGACGCCTTAGACTATAAGCTTTTAACCGTAAAAATCCTATCGTCCAGTCTAACGGTCCATATAGTGTACTTTATCCAAATGTTTTCTGGGTTACTCAATAGGAATAACGGTGTTTAATTGGTGTAACATAATCAACAGAATATTAAAAGGTACTGATGTCGCGCGTCTGGAAAAAAAAATTTGCCTCCCATGCAATACAAACAAAGCATATAAAAATATAAAACACAGTTTAGAAATCAAAAAAAATCACAAATATACTAGTCTTTTATTTATTTTACCTTCTTCATCTTTTAGATTGTTAAAATATCTTGTAGAATAGAAGAGGGGCTTACACGCTGCCACAGTGGCATTACGCCAATATTCATGCCGTCATTTTAAAATTAAGACACGAAAGACAATCTAAGTTAAAAAAAAATAGTTGTCAAATTGAAAAAGTTCGTTCCTAGTGTTGTAGTTAGGAAGACGTTCGTCTGATGCGTAGCATCACTAATTAGTTTGTAGCTTTGTGACAAATTTATTACGGCACAATTATCTTTTGAATAACCAACATTACAAAACTAAATTAAATAAGGCCTCGATACAAAAATATCAATCACTAGAAAGAAAACTCAAAGTAGTTCAAAACTTAGTGTTAAAATATTAATAGAATGTTAATATGATAAATTTAAAAAGAAACATGTTTATTAAACATATATTTTTTATATTTTCCTGCGCTAATTAGCAATTATCTTTGTAGTTATTTTGCCGATTTGGGATTGTAATACCTCTTTCGAAAGCTAATAAAACACAGATGTTTTAAAATAATCTGCAAGAAAATTTTATTTGTGAGTTTTGGTTTTAAAACACTCTTTTGTTTAAATTATTTAGAAGAAAATGTGAATTTTTTAATGTTTTCGAGCACAGTGCCTAAGTTTATGTTAATTATGTCGACCTAAATATTATTATGTATCAATGGGGATATTTTCATTGCAGAACCCTACAAAATTTTTCCAAATAGATTTAATTTCTTTTTTATACATTTTTTAAGTTGACCCTTGTGATTTAAAAAATACTTAAGATTTGAAATATCTTGGAAACGATTCACTTTTGGATAATACATTATATTGTGAAATCGACTGGAATTGACCTCTTCTATACCCCCTTAAAATTTCCGCCAATAATAACCGGTCACCCTGTATAATGATATATATTTAAACTAGGACTGCAACGATACGGACCGATAGATAGATATTATCTCATTCTTAAATACCTCATTATTGTAATTATCAAACGCATCTTTACGAGGTGAAGGTGACTGAGGCCCAGAAAATATTATTTTGTTTGGTTTTCGACTTTTTGGCAGCAATTCGACCGAGCAGGTTGTGCTCTTCTTTGATTTTTCATTTTTGTGTACGTAAGTTCGTGTTTAGTGTAAAATTGTGGTATTGCATTGTGCAGTGAATATCATCATAGGCAAGTGCATTAAATAGAAGACTCAAAACGGAGTGTAGGCCGTATTTTTTTGTTTTGGTCCAAGAAGTACACTCTTTTCATTCACATTCATCGTCATCATCATCATACATAATACCACCATCATAATAAAAGAAGAAGAAATATTTACGTCTGCGACCAATCAGGCTGTATGGCATAGTTCCTTGCCTTGCTTATCCCTTTCCAACCGAAGTAAACTATCCGTGCAACTAACTTCGTAAAAATCTTGAACTCACGCAAACTATTTTCTCGGAACGCAACCGACACCGATGCATCGTGCAACAACTAATTAACAAGTAAAACAATATTTCACTATGCTATGTTTCGTTAGTTGCCCTTGAACCCTCGTGCAAGGATGGCTGCGTATTTTGGTGGAGGACGCACTTCATGTAAGTACATATATTTTAATGTTTTATAGTAACATTGCTTTTTATTATGATTTTATGTTGTGTAGCAAATGTTTATTTACATGTAAAATAATGAAAAAGTCACATTTTACTAAAATATTTCGAATTTTAATGTTTCAAAAATATGTTTGCATGGATGTGTGCCGTAGGTTTGTGCTCGAGTTATAATGTCATGTTATATTATTTGTATTTGTTTCGATCATTTATAATTTAGTAATCTAATTGACCATGTTTTTGTTGTTTTAGGTGCTAAATTAGGTAATAATCAGATTCTCAGCCTTTTAGGCGATGGAAACTTGTCTGAAATTGAGGATCTGGACGATGACAACGGCATATTCAACCCTGAGTTGTTTGAACGAGATGATTTGCTCACTTCGATTTCTCCACCACCAGAAATACCTGTTACATCCATGGCTTGTTTGGCAAGTACCGGAACATCAAGTGCTACAAATCAGCTAGAAGCCGCTGCTGGCCCATCCTCAACGCGCCAAGCTCTATCTGTCCGCCAAACATCCTTGACTGCCACTCGTGTCACAAGAACCAAAAGAGGAACTACAGGTATTCTTTGGCGAAATGTACCTTTGAAGATAAGATCCATGACTACCCTCCATATCCAACCAAAGAAGTTAAAAGTCCCATAGAATATTTCAGTGAATATATTGATAATGATTTTTTTGAACTTATGAGCCGATGCAGTAACATGTACTATATGAGAAAAACTGGAAGAGAATTAAATACTACAGGAGCGGAAATTACGAAATTGATAGCTATCCACATTATGATGGGCTGCATTCCATATCCGCGTCTGCCAATGTATTGGCGCACTGGACTATCACTGGAAAAAATTACGTCGCTAATGAGTCGGGATCGATTTTTGACTCTGCGTAACGCCCTTCATGTTGTGGACGCAGACGAGCAAAAACAAGGAGAAAACAAAATTTTATGGAAAGTGCAGCCCATGATACACAAAATACGAGATGGAGGCCTCAAACAAGAGAGAGTAGCGGGACATTATTCTGTTGATGAACAAATGATCCCGTTTACTGGACGGTGTAGTTTAAGGCAAGTGGTCAAGAATAAACCCCGACCAGTAGGACTTAAAAATTTTGTACTCGCTACAAGTGAGGGTATGATGCTAGACTTCGAGATATACAGAGGTGCTCAGTCAGTTGTAGGTTCAATGTCTTATGGGCTAGGACCTGCAGTAGTCCTGCACTTGTCACGACGTGTGCCTCCCGGTGGTTGCATTTTCCACGACCGGTATTTCACAACCGTACCGTTGGTCGAAGAGCTTGGAAAATGAAACCTGCACAGCACTGGCACCATCATGCAAAACCGAATCCCAGACAGAGTTACATTAAAATTAAAAGAGGACAAGAAAATGGAACGAGGGGAAAGTCAACAGATGGTGCGAGGCCCCGTAGTGCTTGCCAAGTGGAAAGACAGCAAGAGCGTTCTGGTGGTTTCAAATTGTACTTCGACACAGGAAACGTCAATTGTTAAGCGCTGGGACAAAAAGCAACGACGTTTTATTGACGTAACTTGTCCAAAAATGATTTCACAATATAATAAACATATGGGAGGGGTGGATGTGGTAGACCAGCAAATGGAGTATTATAGGACATTTATAAAAACAAAAAGAAGTGGACTTTAAAAGTCCTAATCCATTTTATTGATTTGGCTGTTGTCAATTCATGGCGAGCCTATAAAATAGACTGCAATGGTAATGGCTATCCCAGAAAGAAAATACTCGATTTGCTGGACTTCCGTCTTGAGTTGTTTGAAGTTTTGTCTAAAATACCCGACAAAGAACGACCTGCAGCTTTAGAAGAGTTGCCTTTGAGACCTCGCAATTATCAGAAAGCGATTAAACCGTCGCATACTGTCAGATACGACGGATATGATCATCTCCCTCAATTTGATGATATCAAGTCCCCCAGAGCTTGCCAAAATGAAAAGTGTACCAGCCGCACTAAAACCCGGTGCGTTAAGTGCAACGTTTACCTATGTGTTGTGTACACGTAACCAGAACTGTTTTCTGGAATACCATACATTTAAATAATGATCTTTTTATTTGTAATTTATAAGATTTAATTGAGAAGATACATTATGTTTTGAAAGGACGTTCTTAATTTTGTTGATTTGTTTTAAATATGGATAACCATGTTCCTATTTGTAACTATTGTGATATAAATAAGTAATATAACAATGACTGATTAATATATACGAAATAAAGAGGCTGATTTTTTTAAATAAAATGTTTTATGGATCATCTCTATAAGTTTTTGCACGAACGTGCTAATTTAATTTATTCCTGAAACGCACGATCGTGCAGTTTATTTTAACTATGAAGGCTGCATACAGGATTTTTCCATGTATTTTTTCCGTACCCTTTGCACCATAACATTACCCTCTGAGTATTTTTTTTATCTGCATATCCGAAAATAAAGTTTCAGGTTGTAAAGGGATATAAGGTAAAGGTGTAAAAAAAATACATGTTTGCTGTCTCTACTCTCTCTCCCTCGCCGTAATATATGTTCTTGCGTAGCATCACTAGTTTGTGGCAGTCATGGGCAAAATGTATCACTGAAAAGAAAAGATTGATATGCATCTTTCGATCACTGTGATATGTATCACTCTTTTATATCTTTATCACAAATGTATCAGTTGCTCATGCCCGCGCGTCACTCTCGCTACTCAGTAGGTTTGCTCTGCTCAACTCGATCAAATATATCAATGAGAGATATAAAAAATATGATGAAATGAAAGATTACTGATTGATTTGGTTTAATCGGCAGCTCGAAACGAAACTATTTATCGGTACCCAATAACGGGTTCTGAAACATGTATTTTCAAACTATTTGTTGCGAGTTTTCTTTTCCTAGCATTGTGAGCGTGTGAGTTGTAAAGATACAGTGATACATTTGGATATGAACGGATATAAAGAGTGATTGATTCAAACGGAGTGATGCATATCTTTTTTATCTATCACTCCTGAGTTACCCATCGCTAGACTTGTGGTCCCTTGCTCTCTCCAGTGATTACATGTAGTATATGTTCCTTAAATTACATTGGTTGGATTGCATTCGCAAAATTTCGCTATTTGGTCGGTGCAATAGGTATTATTCCTTTGAGTTGAGTTCATTTGTCTTGTTTGATAGATAAGTGAATTTATAGTAAGGCAAGAATTCTATTTGATTAATTTGCTCTGCTACTTAACCAGTTGTTACATTTTAGTGTAATAAAGTTTGTGTAAAAGTTATTTTTCTATTAGTACTTTCCGATACATTTTTATTTGCTTCGTATTTATTGTACCGTGCGTGCTACTAAACGGTACAGATAATTTCTACTCAATAGTAAGTTATTTAGGAGGGCTTAAAATCACCGGAATGATTTTGTTCAGGTAAGTCATTACTTTTTCACACTTCGCGAACTTATTTCACAAGTTTTTAATGACGCAAGATAAATAAAACAATTTTTAATTTTTAGAAATGTCCGAGATAAAGCATAAAAACCAAATATTGGCTGCAATTGAGCATTTACGTTCAAGAAAAGCAAGGCCTGATATTGGGAGAATTTGCAAATTTATGCTTAGAGCTTATAAAGTGAACCCGCGAGACACACGAGCTGATTTGAAATGCTGTGTGAGAGAGCGAAGTATCATTAAAGTGGATTACAAAGATAATGTGAGTTACAGAAACGCTGCTACTTGGAAGAGGGCTTCATGTGAGTATTTTTCTAAGGTACATGGCTGTACATAGGTACATTAATACCAATAGTATTTAATTTAGAAACTTGTCTAGTAGCTCAACCATTAAAGAGCTTCTGTAACAGCAAATAAATCCTTTAAATATTTTCCACACAGTTGTAATGGCAAATGAAAGAAGAATTATAACATCGGCAATCGCCACATTGATATATCAGAACCAGAGCTATCTTGAGAATGGCATAGCTTTTGAAGACTTAGTGCGAGCTGCAGCATCACAGGACACAAAGTTCAGCAAGAAGCAGCTGGAAGGGATAGTCCAGAAGGAGCTGTCTTCGGGCAGTCTGGTGCAGCTCCCCAATGGCAACCTCGCCCTGGGCCCTGCTGACCATGACGGAGACAGCTCTGATAGTGGAAAGATGGAATTTAACACTGATTCTAACATAAAGGTTTGACTTAGTTTCTTTGTGCTTATTTGTTGAGACTCCATTACTGCTGCCTAATAACTTTATCCCTGGTTTTTTAGACATTTAGATTGTAAGCTATGAAACTCAAAATTACATTTACTATTTGACTTACATGACATGAATGCAATCTGCATAAAAACCTATACAGTATGGATACCACTTATGGGCAATAAATGAAACCTCATACTTGTTTAACAGTATACAAAAAATGAAAGAAATAGGTCCAGTAATTAGGTTAAAAACTAGAGTTTTAATTTTGAGCAAATTTGTAGAGACACACTCTAGATTTGCAGCACTAAGTCAGTGAGTCAATGAGCTTGAATTAACATTATTTAGGTACTTAGTTGGAGAAATGCGACGTTGCCACGTATTGCGTTATTTGCCGAGCGCGGGAATTTCCCATGAACAGGGCGCGATAAGGGTGGACATACCTGTTCTGCCGTCCTACCATAAAAAGCCGCTAAGTGCAAAATCATATTTTTGAGAAAAATGACAAAATCCCGCCAAACTTGTTTTCTAGAGTTGTATGTAAGATAGCATGTTATAATCAGTTAGTTACCATTGTTTTGTAAAGGGAATAATAATCGGTTTATAAATAAGTTGAAAGAGAAAATGATTCGAGATTATGTTTATAATGTTTAGCTTTAATCCCTTAGTACATAGTGTTTTTAAAATTATCATAACGGTACTTAAAAGCGTTCTTATTAAAAATTATTGGGTGTAGTTAGAGATAAAATAAATAAAGAAGTAGACAGTGAAATCTTATGAATTGTTTTTACGTGTTGCGCCTAGACTGGACGAGTCGAATTGCTCCTGTTAAAATTTATAAATTCATTGTAAAATAAACAAAAAATAAACATTTATTATAATAGGCTTGACTGTAGTTAGAGATAAAATAAGTAAAGAAGTAGACAGTGAACTCTTATGAATTGTTTTTACGTGTTACGCCTAGACTGGACGAGTCGAATCGCTCCTGTTAAAATTCATAAATTGCAGTGCTCCTTGAATGAGATATGATAGGACTTCCTGACATGATCCTCTAACGACTATAGAGATCGTCGGCCTATCTAATTACATCAAATTCAAATTCAAATATTTATTTCTCAAAATTGACAATTACTTGTTCTTATTGACGTCAAATAAAACATGATTCTACCACCAGTTCGAAAATAACCTTCGTGAAGAAGAACTGGCAAGAAACTTCACGGGTATATTTTTTTTCAAAATAAATTTACAGAGTCTCTTTATGTCTATACAAAATTATTCTTTTCTGCATCTGTTAGCTCGGCAAGTCTCCCTCCCCCCAAGTATCCAAACGACGAACACCCTCAAACGGCACCCGTTCACGAGTTAACGCGAGAATCGTAGTCTTTAAGGCTTAGTTCCTCCAGGAGCGATTCCACTGTCAGTGTCCACAGAAGGGGGAAGAGGACTCCACCCTGCGGACACCCTCGTGTGGAAAGAACTGTACGGTACGTCCCATTCAGTTCTAGTTTTGCTGTTCGCGATTGGAGCATTGATTCGATCCATCTTTTTGTGGTGAGGTCCACAGACTTGTGTTCCACTCCACGTATGATGGAATCAGTGGGAGTGTTATCAAACGCCTCCTCAATGGCCATGAATGCGCATAATGCAATCTGTTTTTCCTCCAACGCCTTCCACTTTGTCGGTCAGGTCTAGAACAGCCGTTTTCGTGTATTCGCACTTTCGGTAGGCGTGTTGCGACGGTTGTAGAGGTTTTTGTATCAGGATTTCATTTCTGATCCAAAGCTCAACTACTTTTTCCATCGCTTTTAGTAGGAAAGATGATAGACTGATGGGTCTGAATGATTTTGGTTGTGAAGGGTCCTGTCTTCCCGCCTTGGGGATGAAGACTTTTTTCCATGAGTCCGGTATGCTACCTAGAGCATAACTTGCTCTCTACAGTTTGATAAGATGTCTTGTAGCAGAGCAGGGAAGATACCATCTTTTCCTCCACTTTTGTATCGTGAGAAGCTCCTTATAGCCCATTCTACCTTCCCCGGTCTGAAAACAATGGCGGCCTGTCGCCAGTCTTCACTTTGTGGTCTCAGAGTTTGTCCGTAAATCGGGTCAGATGCCGCATTCTCTGGTAAGAGCACTGAGCCTGGGAAGTGTGTGCGTGCTAGGAGTTCTAGGGTTTCTTCTTCATATGTGGTAAAGTTGCTCTCTTGATCTGTTAGTGGGCCTAGTTTTTTGGGAGGGGTTTTTGCTAGTAGCTTTTGAACCCTGGCAACTTGGGGTGTCGAATCCAATTCGTCACAGAAACTACGCCACGAGTTACGTTTGGCCTTTCTTATTTCTTTATTATATTCTGTGAGGGCGCTCCTGTATTTGTCCCATGAGTATTCTGTTTTTACGTTTTTGGCGTTGTTAAATAGCTTCCTTGCCACCTTTCTAAGGTTAGTCAGCTTTTCATTCCACCATGGTACTTTCCCGTTTGGGGTTACGTTTTGGGTTGGCAGCTTTCATGGTATGCTTGCGTTATGCTTTCTGCCAAAGTTATTGCCGCCAGGTTCATTATCATACTTGATGTTATAGATTTTGGCATATCCTTGAGCTTGTCAGTACTTCCCTGTAGGTTTCCCAGTTCGTTCTTCTTGGGTTTCGAAATGTGGTCTCCGCTGTCGTACGGGTAGTATCTATATTGAAACGGATGTGTTTGTGGTCCGACATTGAAAATGTATCACTGACGTGCCTGCCAAGCACCTTACCTATTAGTCCCTTTGACGCAATTGTGATGTCCAGGACTTCTTTTCGCGCTCTGCTTTCAAAGGTGGCCTATATTACATATGTTTAGATTGTTAGTTGTGAGAAAGTCTAAAAGAAACTCACCCGTTGATACCTGTGCTACCCCAGCAGGTGTCATGTGTGTTTGCGTCGCATCCTATTAGTCGCGCTGCGCGTATCTTCCTGACATATTCTGCCACACGCGCCAGCTCTTCCGACGGGCCCTGTTTTTCGCCAGCGAGGTTCGCTGAGCATACAAGTGCTCTTTGCCCCTCCAGGTTTATTTTATTTATTTATTTATTTATTTTATCGTTTTTGTAACTACAATATAAAATACATAATAAAACTTATAGATATTGTACAAAGGTTTATTATGGCTACTGCTAGGTCATCGGTGCCCAGATCTGTAACTGGTTAAAAATTTAGACTTTTCCTAAAGAGTATATAGAATATTAACTGACGTATCCAGGCCCAGACTTGAAAGTCTGTTTCATCACTGCCGTAGCAGCAGTGACGTGTTGGAGGTTGGCCTGCACGACCTTCACTTGGCACCGTGACAGCGCCATTGAGCCGTTACATGTGCCTGGCCCTTGGGGGCCCGCGATTCTTCCCCCTGCCAGGTCGACCTCGGGGACTCCCCGCTAGAGTCCAGTTGCTAGTCCACGTGGAGACGGTTTGAATGATACTCCCCATGAGTTGTTCAGCTCCAAACCTTTACTTGTTCCTATGCCTTTGAGTGCTGGTGGCTGACGGCCACTGCTAGTAGGTCGGTTTGCGATTCGATCTGATCGGAGCCAGCTTAAGTGTCGTAGTGGCTGCCGGGCAGCTCAAGGGGGGTTGGGGGCTAGCTCTCTCGCTCGTAATTAAAGGCTCGTTTGAGCGATTGTCACCGTCACTGTCCGGCCCAGTTAGTTCGATACAGGAAATCGATTCTGTGTCGATTTTCCTTTCAGTGTCCGCTACGGCCAACGTTGGGTCGTAGCTGAACTGCGTAGCCTGTATGGGCTTGGGGACCAGTCCTGTGCCGATATCTGAGGGGCCAGGCCTTAGTTCTGGGGTCGGCTGAGGTCTCCTCTCCAGTCGTCGTCTGAGGTCTCCTCTCCACTCGTCGTCTGCTCCTAACTGGTCGCCTTTGGAGCTTGTTGCTCTTCAGGCGTTTAGGCTAGAGCAAGTTCGGACTGCCTTGAGGACCTTACCGTTTCCGTTCCGCAGCCTTCCCTTTTGTTTGGGTTCCGATTTGAGCCACACCTTCACCCTGGAAAGAGCCATGTACTCTCCATGTGTTCTCCACAGATATAAACATCTGTTTGGGGATGAAGGCGGAGACGATAATGGGCTTTGGAAGGTCAGCCTCGTCGACGACGGTAAGATTAGCTTTCTTCCAAGGCTTGAGCTTACCAATCTCGCTCTTCATCCAGTCCCTACTCCTATCGTTCTAACATAGCACCAACATAGCAACCTAGCCAGCCTGCTTTGGTGTAGACACCTCCACACTGAAGGTGTTCGCCGCTAACTGGCGATACCTTTGGTATCTCCACCTGCAAAGTGTGGCACACCATCGAAATCTGCTCCTGCGTCATAGGCACACTGTTGAGTATGCCTATTTTGCAGTAGCTGGTTGCTTCGCTGTAAGTCAGCCGCACCGCCTCCTCCTCCGGTAGTCGTACGGCGTTCTCAGAGCTGTGTGACCTGGTGTGTCACATTGGCCGATTTAGGCGTTTCAGAAATTCTGGCCGCCTTTTTTCGGTGTAGATGCGGAGACTCGTCTTCAATGCGCTGGTGTTTTGCACCGCTTAACCGCGTATCATTAGCCAAGTCCCGCATCGGCTTTTTGGCTAGCTCAAAGGACTCCTTTTTAGGAATCCCTCTTGCCTCCAGAATACCTTGCCGTATCTTGCCAGCTCCGGAGAGCCGCTTGGTTTTGCGAACCTTTGCCTTCTGGTGACCTTTGGGGGGCCACTTTCTGGCTTGGGTCCGACACCAGTGCAGGATCATTGTCGTCTTGAGTCCGTCATTGGCGTTTCCACGTCCATGGACGAGTCCTCCTCTGTCCTAAGAAGGACCGCCTCTTCCTCTGCTGTCAGATCCAGAGTGGAGAACCACCCCAGCTCCTACATCTCTTCATCTAGTGTTTTGTTTGATTTTAGTTTTTCCTCCATATCTGTTCCCATGATTATCTAGGGAATATTTATATATATATATATATATATTTATATATATATATATATATATATTTATATATATATATATATATATATATATACATGAATGAATGAACATACATGAAGCACTCACATCTTTCAATAAAAAATTACTCTGGACAACTAAACAGCAATTAAAAGCAAGCTTTAAGTACATTTGGTGCAAAAACGGGATCATACGCGTCAGAAAAGAAGATAAAAGCGAATCAATGGTAATACGCTCTGAAGCAGATATAAGAAAATTAGTTAAGTAAACCCGCATATAATGTAAACACTGCACATAACACACTATACTAGTAACATTCGATTTCCAATTAGACGATATAAATGAAATTCCTAACTGCGTTAATATCAATTCCCTAATAAACAACTTACCGCCTAGCCCTAACTCAATAAGTCTATTATGCTTGCATATTAATATAAGATCTCTTATTAAAAACTTTTCTTCTTTAGAACAAAACATGATTTCGAGTAAAAAATGTATTGATATTATTATAGTGACAGAAGCAAACATAAAAGATCCCCTGAGATGCTTATATAAAATCAAAGGCTACGAAATGTATTCAAAGCTACGTAAAACTCAAAAGGGTGGAGGAATACTTGTATATGTTAACAATAAACACAAATGCACGGCAATTAATTCAAACACGTTACACTATGAATCCTTATTATTTCAAATTAAAACACATTACGGCTACTCCGCTACGTTTTGTGCTGTCTATCGCCCCCCGGATACGAGTAAACACTTATTTATAAAAGAATTACACGACCTTCTGCGAAACGTAAGTTCAAAAAACGATTTATATGTATTAGGAGACACAAATATAGATCTTTTGAAGGACACTCCTATAAAACATAAATATAATTGCATGTTATACGGTCTAGGTCTTGCGTGCGGGATAACAGAATACACACGAATTCAGTTGATTAAGAACAGAATTACCAAAAGTTGTATTGATCATATATACGCAAGGTCCCGCACACAACACCTTTTCACCGCGGCACTAGGCACTGTTCTGGCTGATCACCGAGCCGTTGCTGTCGCGTGCATTGAAGACCGAACGCAAAATCATATAAAGGATGCTCCAAGCTTTAGGCTGGGTTATGACCCTACCATACTTAAAAAAGAGTTGAATGAAATTAATTGGGGTCAAGTTGATAATGTTCAATGTCCACTAAAAATATACAAATTTATAAAAAATATGTTAAATAAATGTTACAAAAATGCCGAAATAAAAATAAAAACATTGAATAATAAGAGAAACATCAACAAATGGATGAATAAAAAAATTAATAATGCATGCCAATATAGAGATTATCTTTTTAGCCAATGGGTAAAAGACACTAGTAATAACATAATAAAACAAAAGTACAACAAAGCTCGTAACTACGCTAATAAAATAATACAAAGGGCCAAAAACAACTACACTCTAAATGAAATAAATAACAACAAAAACAACCCCAAGAACTTGTGGTCCTTGTTGAATACACTCACGGGTAGAGTTAAACCATCAATCGATAAAGTCATTCTCGATGCTTTTGAAAACCAGCACACAAAGCCAATAGACATCGCAAATGGTTTTGCTAAAACATTTATTGACAGTGTCAAAGCCATTATACCTAAATGCAATGTAAATCTTCTCGATCCAAAATCATATCAAAAAAGTTGTAACGTTTCCATGCACTTTCAGGAAGCAAACAGTACAACGATAAATAAAATTATAAATAATCTCGAGCACAAAAAAGCACCTGGTGTAGATGGTATTCGCACTATTGACATTAAATATGTATGCAATAAAATTTCTTTTCTTATTGCCCAATTAATAAATACAAGTATGAAAACTGGTAGGTATCCTTCACAGCTAAAAATAGGAATAGTAAGACCTATCTTTAAAAATGGTAAAAGAACAAAATATGAAAACTTTAGGCCAATAACTATACTATCGACAGTTGACAAAGTTGTTGAGAAATACGTGAGCAAACAAATGCATTCATTTTTAGATAAAAATTGTATCTTGAGTCAAATACAATATGGTTTTCAACCTAAAAAAAACACCACACAACTTTTATCTGCCTTTACCGACCAGATTAATGAACACCTTAATAATAAAAAACATGTACTAATTGTATTTATAGACTATAGTAAAGCCTTTGACACACTCAGACATTCTACACTTTTGGAAAGGCTAAACGAATGCGGGATAAGAGGTCCACTCTTGCGCTGGTGTTCTGACTACTTGAACGATCGCGCATTCTGTGTCAAAGTCGGAAACGCTATAAGTAAGAAAACTCCGGTACGTGAGGGCACTGCGCAGGGATCCGTCCTCGGGCCGTTGCACTACCTGGTGTACGTCAACAATGTCATGAATATTATAAAAACATGTCAGATTTATCAGTTCGCTGACGACACATGTCTATTAGCTTCCCACGATAACATTTCGGATGCTCTTGAAAATCTACAAAAGGATTTTGACAAACTCACGCAATGGTCACACGACGCTGGTCTAGTCATTAACACGGATAAAACTAAAATAATGTACATAAGTTCTAGTACCAACAGAAAAAAACACCAGGTACAATTGATAGCTCATTCACATGCCTGCATGCATCAGAATAAAAACATAAGTATAAATAACTGCGGATGTCCTTCAATTGAACTGGTCGATAAACACAAATATCTCGGGTTAATTATAGATAGTCGCCTCAAGTGGACAGAACATATTAACTATGTTTGTGACAAATTAAAAGCCATTCTTGCCAAATTTAGTATTTTGAAACATAAAATACCAACTTCGATATTAATACAACTGTATAAGTCACTAGGAGAATCTATAATCGCATATGGATTGAGCAGCTATGGTCTTACCTTTAAGACCCATCTGAATATGATCTATGAACTACAGCTTAGAATATTGAAAAAGATAGTACCACAAAAAATCAAGTTCAAGTTCAAAGATGACTACAGCAGATTGTTTCAATACTGCAATGTTTTACCCATTCATGATAAAATCAAATACACTTTACTCGTCGAAAATTATTTTAATAAAAATATACAAATACCGTATAACAAAGACGGGCGAACTCGCAGCACCACAAACAACAAATTAGCAATTCCAAAATTTAACAATCTCTACGGTAAAAACACTCTTGGGTATAAAATTCCTTATTTAATCAATAATTTGCCCAAAGAAGTGAAAATAAATTTAATACCTAAAAATATTAAGGATAAATTGAAAATACATTTTTTTAATAAACTTGAGTATTAAATACATCTTCATAACATGTATAAAACAAACCAAACAAATAACACAGATAAACAAAAAAAAAAAAAAAAAAATATAATAAAAAAATATAATAATTGAAAAAAAAAAAAAGCGTAGCAATTCTACAAGCGTTACAATACATTCAACACCCTTTATAGATAGCTAAAAAACAAGTTTGACCTACGCACACGCGTGCAAATACACAGAAACTCGATCACAATTGCACAAAACCAGTTTTTGACTTGTATAAAAATATTTAGTAAGACTCGTGAACTTGTTTGTTCAAGATATTAAGTATGTTTTTTATAAAACAATTATCTACCGACGATGTTCGTTTATAAGTGATGTACGATAAAACTTTATTAAGTTTATGTTACATTGTTTTTTAAGCATAGAAATAAGTATTTGTTATAATAAATTGATTAAAGATTAAAGGATACCACTTATCCACTGAAACGTCCAAACCGCGCCACTGACACTCGCCTCACCTGTCCATGCACTAAATGTCATTTTGTTTATACGACCGCGCGAGAGTCTCGTAACAAAAACGATTACTGCTAAATAACTACTACAGTTACATACAAATAAAAAACAGTCCCGGAATTCTCAAAGAATCTTTAATTTAAAGTAGGAATAAGATAAGTGATGAAATTGATATTAAGACATGAGAACAAAGCTTTAAATTGGCGATATTGAAAGGAATAACTTTTTAGATTTTTATTTCGAGTTTTGTAAGAAAAGTATAATAGTTACTGGGAACAATTATTTTATTGTATTACAGATCGTAATATATACTTTAAAATGACACCAATATCATAATATAAATATTTAGTTTTATGACAAAAAAAAATAAACAAAGTCAGGTACTTCTCAAAATAACGAGTGAATAACGAGTTGCATTTTAAGAATTTCTAGACAAATCTCAACATATTTCGTTTGTGAATCGCTATTAACGTGATAACAGTAATGCATTTTATTATTATAAGCATTTATTTGATACACAAATAGGTAATAATATATTTAAAATTACATATAAATCATCAAACTATGCCTGCGTAACAATGAGACAACTTTTCCTTCGAAATTATTCTATGTAAAAGTTTGAGAATTGTCATACTAATAAAAGTTTCATAAAGGAAATATCTTCACAATTAATTTAATGTACAATATCATTATCAATAACAAATAAATACTGTAAACTTACCACATTTCCGTATCGGCGCCAAACACTTAACAAACACACAAGCAAAAATGGCGAACTGTCATATTCAAATTTTTTTTCTGAACATTTTTTCCTTCTGACTCAGATTCAAAATCACTCTCACAGATGTAAAATTTAATAAAGCACCATCTAGTAATTTTCTTTAGAACTATTTAGACCTGAATTAAACGCTGTACATGTTTAAACAGAACGATGTCGCTAAGTGACTATAGTCACCATGGACAGTTAAAGCAAGAATTTTTATGGGGACCGTAGTCACCGTGGCCGGTTCAGTGGCTAGGGGCAATAAATGAACTTGAATGAATACTTGTTATCGCCTCTTTTAACAGTATACAAAAGATGAAAGAAATCGGTCCAGTAATTAGGTTAAAAACTAGAGTTTTAATTTTGAGCAAATTTGTAGAGACACACTCTGTAGATTTGCAGCACTAAGTCAGTGAGTCAATGAACTTGAATTAACATTATTTAGGTACTTAGTTGAAGAAATGCGACGTTGCCATGAAGTGCGTTATTTGCCGAGCGCGGGAATTCCCCTGAGCAGGGCGCGATAAGGGTGGACACACCTGTTCTGCCGTCCTACCGTAAAAAGCCGCTAAGTGCAAAATCATATTTTTGAGAAAAATGACAAAATCCCGCCAAACTTGTTTTCTAGAGTTGTATGTAAGATAGCATGTTAAAATCAGTTAGTTACCACTGTTTTGTAAAGGGAATAATAATCGGTTAATAAATAAGTTGAAAGAGAAAATGATTCGAGATTATGTTTATAATGTTTAGCTTTAATCCCTTAGTACATAGTGTTTTTAAAATTATCATAACGGTACTTAAAAGCGTTCTTATTAAAAATTATTGGGTGTAGTTAGAGATAAAATAAATAAAGAAGTAGACAGTGAAATCTTATGAATTGTTTTTACGTGTTGCGCCTAGACTGGACGAGTCGAATTGCTCCTGTTAAAATTCATAAATTCATCGTAAAATAAACAAAAAATAAACACTTATTATAATAGGTACATAGTCCATTCCTTAAAATAATTTTTTAATTGTTAATAATAATAATAAATACTCTAATAACGCAAACATACTCTTATTTTAATGCATTGATGATTATCATAGTTCATCCTTTTCAGAGGTACGTAATTGTAAATAAGTATTGAATACTAACAATTGCACCAATTGCACTATTTATGCATTATGTTTTTTGCCAACTGGGAAGTTATGTTTCGTCACTCGTCAGTTCACCGCTAGACTTCCGGGCCACTGCGCATGTGCTTATTGCAGAGATTTTGATACTCGGCTCGCGCTCGCGCATTGTGCAGAATTATTGTAAACTGTGGTTATTAGGTAGTTTTATTTATTCAGTATTTATTTTTTATGGTGAAATTGACACTTGATACTTGACTTTTGTGTGTGTGTGTGTTTTTTTTAACAAAATGCCGCGAGAACATCATTTTTACAGTGCTGCAGAGTATACAGACATGATTTTAATGTATGGCGAATGTCGCCAGAATGCAGTGTTAACTTAACGTATATATCGGGAGAGATTTGGCGCAACTCGCACCTGTCCTACAATAAAGGATAGTGCGCCATGATTGGGTGTATTTTCAGTTCAGTTAAATCGTGACGAAATAAAAAATTGCGGTTAAAAATGAACAGTAAGTGATTTTTTTTCATTACGTTGCAAACCGTAAAACGACAATCGAAAATGGCGGCGCCGTGCTGCCTATCGCGCCATGCGTGTGCATCGTTGCCACTCTTCTGCTGAGGCTAAGCTACGTTGTCTAAACAGAGTGTTATACTGATACTGCATTTATTTCGCTATTTATTTTGTTTGAAAATGACAGTTATGTAATTTGCGGTTTTTCGTGTAATATTCGATTGTGTTATACTTCTGTGGACTATTATTACTTGTGGTTTCATTTTTTGCCTATGAGTGGTATCCACACTGTATATACAGGGTTATTTTTTAGTCACCGGCCAATTTTGAATATTATGTACTTTGGTATTTTACAAACATACCAGCATGTGCAAATATTAGCTGTTGATAAACACCCTACGTACGACGCGATACTACGACGCGGCATTTCATTGATATGTAGTTGTGCACACCTACAGGCAATAACAAATGTTACATAAGTTACAATACAATAATTACAATCTTTTCCTTCATACTTTTACGGGCTTAGGACAGGCAAATTGCAAAAAGTTTAGTGCGATTCAATGTGAGAAAAATTAACCTAATTTTAAATGGATACAACAAAAAAACGACACAAGCATTTTGCGATTCGGTGTATTTAAAAAGATTGAATCAACTTATGTACAGTAATTAAAGATCTAAGCAACTAACTACCTACATTATTTACAAACTTATGAAACACTACCTCATCAATAGTCCTTTAGTAAGTGTTCAAAATGCATACCATTCCTCTCTGGGCACTATTTGTCACGATCGGCAGGCGTCACCACGTCTTGCCACTCTCACTCCGTAGAGATATCGCTGATGTCTGCAATATTGTGAGTCTTGCACGTTTTTGCACATTTTCTTTAATTTTATTCAGCTCTACAGTGTCACTTTTCACTTTATCAAACGCACGTTCTATTTGGTTTTTTAAATCAGCACGGCTTTAGGCCTCTTCCACATGAACATGCCATAAACATTTATTTCACCCCATAAAAAAAAATCGCAAGGCGTCAGATAGACCTTGGCGGCCATGCGACAGGACCCCCTCGACCATCATCGTATTCTTCATTAAAATAATCACGGACGGCGCGGGCATAGTGTGGTGGTGCGCCATCGTGTTGATAAAACTTAATTTCCACACGGAGTATTGACTGACAACCGAATCGTCGCGCTGCATCGTTCGTGCTGGGTCGCGGGTTACACTCGAAAAAAAGTTCTTCGACTTCTACCGCCAGTCTCCACTTGCCTTTGCCTTGAGCATGAGCCGGCGTAGTGAATTGGCCATGGTCCAAAAGCCTTTGGTTGGCTGCTAGAATAGTTTGGCGTTTGGGTATCATAGCGTTAGGATAACCCGAAGACCTTAGTCGAGGAATGCTCTCTTCTTCGTAAAGTCTTTGAGCATTACATAGGCTTTCGCCACTTACAATGTAACACCGAACCATCTCATAATATTCTCTATTTGAAAACATTTTCAATAGCGGCGCCACGCCCTGTCACCACAGACACACTCGAATTTCGGGCTCTCGCGAACGCAACAACGAAATAAACAATGAACGTGCGCTGACGGCCAGTCGGGTGCGCGGTCATGTACCTGCTCGATGTAATAGCATTTATTGTTAAGAAGGTTAGATTGTTTTTTGAGAATTTGGGAGGCTTGGGTAACGCAAATCATTCATTCAAACAGATTGCACCTCCGCGCGTAGTCGTTTTAGTATTCATTCATAAATAAGTGTGGCCATGCTGTGCCTACTGTGTTAGCGAATATATTAAATTCCTTGTAAAAAAAAACCTACCTTTTTTTGGAAAAACTGGTTTCTATTAATGATACCTATTTTGTAAAAAAAATTTGGCCGGTGACTAAAAAATAACCCTGTATTTACATATATACGTTATGTTTTATAGACATTAATACTAATATACATACTATACATAGTTCCAATATAATATATAATTCCTTAGACATGAACAGATACCTTTTTTTTCTAAGGTTATGTTATAATAATTCAGGACCGCTGGGGAGTATCAGGATAGGGAGGGAAGAGTTATAACAGATACGTTATTTATTATACAGGGTGTCCCGGAACGTAACGATCAAACGAAAGGGGGTTGTAGACCATTGAATGACTGTCCAAAAAAAAAAATTAAGTCCCATACCTAAGTTGCGTGGTTTAAAAGATAAAGGGTGATTTATAAATATTCCAGAAAATCACCCTTTGCGTCAATATTTTTGATGCTGCAGCTGCAAATCAGGTCCAATTTTAATTTTTTTTTCTGTTTTGTGTAACCTAATGATATGCCTACTATACCTACTATTTAATTTTTCAGTACCAATTACGGTTTGGTAGAAATGAATACATAAAAATTCGTAAAAGTATAAAAATGTAACATTAAAGTTTTAACGAGCGAGATGGTCCCTTCACCCTGTAAAAAAAATGTACCTACAAAGACCTGGCAACTGTATTCAAAAGTTGGCGCTATTCATGCAGATTTCAAAATAGTATAATACTTAGTACTTTTATTAAAAAAATTTGTGCAATAATTTTTTTCTTCGCGGAGGGTAGATTTGGTGCAAATTACCCAATTTAGATATTTATTTAAAATGATTTGTCCGTTCGATTAATGTAAAGAAAAATAATTCGTTTTCACGCTGATTTGGCCGATGTCAGACCTAATATCCATAGAAGAGTAAAAAGTAGTTAATTTTTTTATTCTAATTTTGGTATGAAACAAAACACTTTTAGAATATTATCTTTAGTTTTAGATTCTCAGCTTTAGTTGCTATGACGCATATTATTAATTATTGCACTTGCACTTACATGTAAGTGCACAGCTCAGGTAGGTAAGATCCCTTCCCTTACCTCGCCCGTATCCTTTGTTTTCAACAACGAAATCAAACAAATAAATAAAGTCAGTACTTTGCCCTACTGTGTTCGCGTTGCACGTTTCTCCTGTTTTCATCGGTGTTTTAGTACTGTCGGACTCGGCTTTCTATTGGACTTTGTGGACCCTCCTTTGGTGACGACCTTGGCTCTCTACTGTACTTTGTGAATACTCTCTTTGCGACGACTTTGGCTTTCAACTGGACTTTGTGTATACTATTTTGGTGACAACTTTGGCTATCTACTGGTCTTTGGCTCTTTGTTATTTTATATTTTTAAACAATGCCGGCACACTACACTCCAGTTCAATATACCAACATGCACTTCATTTACGGTGAATGTCGTGGTAATGCTCGAGTTGCAGCTCGACTCTACCGTGAGAGGTACCCTCACGAGGAGCGACATCCTGACTATCGTGTATTTATGAATGTGCATCGGAGGCTAGCTGAAGGTGTTTTTCTTGGAGCGATAATACCTGCACGTGGTAGAGGAGACTTTGACATTGAAGACGAAGTTTTGGAGCAGGTTCGAAATGATCCGCGAACCTCTGTTCGTAACATTGCATTATTGACAGGAATACCTAAGACAATTGTGCATAGGGTGCTCCAATGCAATAGGTTGCACGGTCCAATGCACCCCTACCACTACCAAAAAGTGCAGGCTCTCTTGCCACGGGATTATGCTCCGAGGGTAGCATTTTGCAGGAGAATGCTAGAAATTCATAGAGAAACCCCGAATTTTCTAAATAATATTTTATGGACGAATGAAAGCACTTTCAAGAAAGATGGATTTATGAACATGCACAACATCCATAGTTGGAGTATGGTAAACCCGCATTTAATGCGCGAAGAAAGGTCTCAATATCAATTTAAAGTAAATCTGTGGACCGGTATTATTAACGGGCGCATAATCGGGCCTTTCGAATTTCCAGAAGCACTAAATGGACAGGTCTACCTGGAATTTTTAAGAAGAGACCTGCCCATTTTATTAGAAGACTTACCACTAGCAACTCTACGAGATATGCGGTTACACAATGATGGTTGCCCCGCCCATTACGCTTTGCCGGTGAGAAACTATTTAAATGAACATTTCCCAGGAAAATGGATAGGTTGCATGGGGCCTATTTTATGGCCAGCACTATCACCGGACCTCAAACCATTGGATTTTTTTTATTGGAGATATCTAAAAGAAAAGGTTTATTCAAAACCAATCCCCAATATTGCAGAGCTTCAACAAAAAATAATTAGTTTTCTCAACAAGCAAGTAACAGAAGATTGGCGCGGCCTATAACATGTTCTTTCATAAGAAGATGCCGCGCCTGTATTAGAGTAGGAGGTCGACAATTCGAACATTTATTGTAAAACTGATCAATAAAAATCATAAAGAAATTACTGGTTTTATTATCACTCATTGTTCCCTTATTCGTAAGTAATAATTGAATTTTCTCAACAAGCAAATAACAGAAGATTGGCGCGGCCAATAACACGTTCTTTCATAAGAAGATGCCGCGCCTGTATTAGAACATTTATTGTAAAAATCATAAACAAATTACTAGTTTTATTATCCCTCATTGTTTCCTTTGTTCGTAAGGAATTACCTACCTGAATAGTTCTAGTTACTTCCATATCTCCTGTCTCGCTTGCATTCACATAAGCCTATGCGTCATAGCAACTAAGGCTGAGAAGCTATTGTATCGCAACTTTGAATGTTTTGTTTCATACTAAAATTGGAAAAAAAAATGAACTACTTTTTACTTTTCTATGGATATTAGGTCTGAAATCGGCCAAATCAGCGTGAAAACAAATTATTTTTCTTTACATTAATCGAACGGATGAATCATTTTAAAAAAATATCTAAATTGGGTAATTTGCACCAAATCTACCCTCCGCGAAGAAAAAAATTATTGCACAAAATTTTTTAATAAAAGTACTAAGTATTACAACATTTTGAAATCTGCATGAATAGCGCCAACTTTTGAATACAGTTGCCAGGTCTTTGTAGGTACATTTTTTTTACAGGGTGAAGGGACCATCTCGCTCGTTAAAACTTTAATGTTACATTTTTATACTTTTACGAATTTTTATGTATTCATTTCTACCAAACCGTAATTGGTACTGAAAAATTAAATAGTAGGTATAGTAGGCATATCATTAGGTTACACAAAACAGAAAAAAAAAATTAAAATTGGACCTGATTTGCAGCTGCAGCATCAAAAATATTGACGCAAAGGGTGATTTTCTGGAATATTTATAAATCACCCTTTATCTTTTAAACCACGCAACTTAGGTATGGGACTTAATTTTTTTTTTGGACAGTCATTCAATGGTCTACAACCCCCTTTCGTTTGATCGTTACGTTCCGGGACACCCTGTATATATGCTGGGATCAAGAATCAAGAAGATCAAGAACAATGGGATTTGGGGGTTGGATGTATTTCTATTGTTTGTCTTCCCTAGAGACAGCTCTCCTCTTCGGGACTGCGCAAAGGCAGCTTTCCCGTCCGACTGCATGCAGGCGCCCAAGCAAAGCTTAAAAGCGCTCGCATGCACCCGGGGGGGGTGGCTATCCACAACCTGTTCACCCGCTCGGTTGCATGAGAGTTGCCCCCTAGTGCGATTAGGTCGCATTTGCAAGCAAGCATACCTACCTAGCAACTACTATATAACAGTAGAATATAACAGTAGTCATAAACATTGGCTTATTTGGGTAGTTTTGAAAATATAAATAACTATAAATTTAAAATGATTTTTTTTTAATTTAGAATGTCTGCATAATTATCTCATCATAAACTCCATCACTAACTGAACCTAATACAAAGGTTTATTGATCATTCTTAACTAATACTATGGGGAAAATGTGTGAGAGTCATTAAAAATTGCATAGAATTTTGCCCATTTTGCTTTTTTTTGTAATTTGCAGAGTAAATCTAATGTGGTAATTCAGTTCAATAAATCTTTCCATATTTAACTATTCACAATTACTATAGTATAACTCAGTAAAAGCGAAATATTCCAGATGACATCATCAGCAAACTCATCAGCGAGGTCGTCTCCCCAGCAGCGCATGCGCGGGCGACCAAAGAAACGCAACCTCGGTGCCGCGGCAATCGTGGGCGCCGCCACGCGCAGCGCCGCGGTGCGTGTCGGCGAGCGGCGCAAGATGGCCAAGAAAGTCTTCGATCCCTCTGATAACAACGTCCCAAGTAAAAGAAAACGAGGAAGACCTGTTGGATCGCTGAATAAAAGCACGATAAAGAAGCAAATGATGGTAGCAAGGAGTAAAGAAGAGAAGGAATCAGAAAGTCAGTCTATGGATGGGAGTGGGGACGAGGGGACGGCTTCTGGAGGAGTGTGTTGTGTCTGTCGAACGCTAGGGGGCGGGGGGAGGTTGCTGGAGTGCCGGGACTGCAGCAACAAGGCGCATGCGCGCTGCGTGGCGGCGGGCGGCCTGCTGCGCCCACGCCCGGACGCCACGTGGCAGTGTCCGCATTGCAAGACCTGCACGGTGTGCTGCGAGACTAATGATGCTGTGAGTGTTTTTCATAGGTGGCTAAGCTTGTTAATATACACATTTTAGTGACAAGTGTCATCTGTGTCAATGGATACTGTTAACAACTAGATAAAACCAGTGTACCTGATACTTACAGTTTTAATGAAATTAACAAAGAATAAATAAAACAAATAATAAATCTCACCAACCGTTGGCATCCCTGTGCTAAGCAGAGTGCAACTCAACAATATTATACTTGTATTGCTTAAGCAATGGGGCCACGGCTGCAGTCCTACGCCAGATTCGTCATTAAAAGATATCATTACCAATAGGTGTTGTTGATGATTTTTTGTGTGTTGACTGCAGACTTCAGATTGAAATACCTTTATTTCTATAATTGCACTTAAAAATCTCCTATTGATCTGAAACTGAACTGTGTTTTGTTGGTAGTTATCAAGGAGATATCAATAGGAATGATGGGTATACCCATACTGATTTCTGTACATTACACAGAGTACTGTCAAAACTGTACACATATATAATTCAGATTCAAACTCCGGCCGAGTAGCGTAGTGGTCAGTAGCCCTGTCTCATACGCCGGAGGTCCCAGATTCGAGTCCTGGCTGGGGTATTCATTTGTGTGATGAACACAGATGTTTGTTCTCGGGTCATGGTTGTTGATATTTATATATGTATGTTTATTCTGGTTCCCCCCCCCAGTTCGCTGTGTGGTCATCCATTACACAAGCTCTGCTTACTTTGGGGCCATACAGGTGGTGTGTTTGTCTGGGGATTAAAAAAAAAAACTCTATTTTCATTGTATATGGATTATAATTCTCTTACCAATTTATTGTATGATGATAAACATGTAAACACAAAATTTGTTTAGTTTGTAATGTATTTGTAAGTTCATGCATAATACTGAAACATTACAATCTACAAAAACAACTGTGCGGCAGGGATTTGGTTTCTCAGGAATTAACTTGCTGAATCTTCTTCATTTGCTTCACAGTAGTTACCTAGATTCTCTCGGTGGTCCTATATGAGTTATTTTGAAAATCTTTGACATGGTTCCTTAGAACAAATTTCTCTTTCTCTTGTAGTTTCAGACTTTTTTATACTGTCAAATCTCGACGAATCACCCTCTTTAATCCTATTTGAATTGGGTATTTGAATTTTTTTTAAATTACATATTTATTTATATTAACAGTAATTCCAGAACTAACGATTTTATGTTCGATATTGAACTCAAAATTTTTTTGGGTCAAAAATAACTTATATTTTACATGTCAACATGTCACTTTGGTTGGATTTTTTTTTCTTAAGCCGAAGTCTAGCCGTGATATTCATTTGATGTTTGTTTAAATGCACCAATAACTTCCCAGGGCGTGCTAACCGTCTGCAGCATATGTTCTGACGCGTACCACGCACTGTGCCACTCGCCGCGGATCCCCGAGCGGCTCACGGCGTGGGAGCACTGGGAGTGCCGGCAGTGCGCCGCGCCGGCCGCCGGCTCGCCCTCCGCCATCGCCCCGCCGGCCGCGCCGGAGGACCCGTTCCTGCGGCCGCACGAGCTGGACCGCGCCGACTGCAAGGACGACGACGCGCCCATAGACCCCAGTATACCGGACATCACCAACTGGACCACGGATGACGTGTATGAGTACTTCAGTGATCATTTTCCGGAAGCGGCGCAGGTTTTGAAGGATCAGGTAATTGGGATTTGGATTTAATTTGTTTTTTAATACGGGACACTTCTTACAGATTCGGTAATTACAATTCATATAAAGGACTACTTTGTAATACAATTATTGCTTGCATTAATTTTTTTATTGCAATGAATTTACACGTATACATGGAGGAAAGTCTGTTTGTTTCTTAATATCTAATCGATAATACTATGGAACTGATTTAAAAAAATATTTGACCATTGTAATAATACAACCCCAAACAAAACAATTACTGTATGACCCCAAAGTAAGCACAGCTTGTGTTATGGATGACCACACAGCGAACTGGGGGGAAACCTAAATAAATATCAACAACCATAACCAGAGAACAAACATCTGTGTTCATCACACAAATGAATGCCCCGACCAGGCTCGAACCTGGGACATCCTGTGTGACGCCACTCGGTAGTCAAATTATAAAGGTGTCTATCATATCCAGGTGTAACAAAGGCTATATTTTATATAAAAGTTTAACAAAACTGAGTGAAGTACTTATAAGGGAAGCATGAATTTATTTGTTATGTATGTTTATGTAAGTAATTGCATTGTAGCGTATATTTGTTTTGAGCACAATTAACAATACAAGTTGACAAAATCCAGGATTACAGCTTGACGTTCAAGCCATAACCCTCACCAACCTATAGCTATAACGCCGAAGCTATAATATGAACATTTTTTTTACATGTATGACTATTTATCACTAGCAGTAGTAGTAGCATTCTTAAGACAATATTATTATACATGCCGTCTTACCCGTCCCTCTGTCCCCAGGAGTTCGACGGGTCAGCGCTGAGCATGGCGCGGCGCGGGGACATCGTGTGGGAGCTGGGGCTGCCCCTGGGGCCCGCTCTGATGCTGTACCGCCTCGTGGTGCGGCTGCAGGCGCGGCGGGACGATTGGACGCTGTGCTGGGGCTGACAAGGACAGATATGTGGCTGACAAGGACAGACAGAGGGACCAGCACAGAGCGTGCCATCCACAAAGCGCGCCTTACTACATTTGTTTATCTATACCTCGTAGCGATGTGTGCGATCTTAGAACGATTATTCACTATTATTTTTAAACACTAAACACCTGTAAAATTATGATAGCAATGAATTATTGAGTATTGAGAAGTAGCCGGGCGCTCTTTGTGTTTGGCACGCACACATCGTTGAGTAAATACGTCAAGCAGAGTGTAGTCAAATTGGTGTGGTGTTGTGACACCAAGTCTAGAGCTAAGTAGTGGTATTAACTGCTTTTGTAAGATGAAGCTGTATGCAAGTTTAAATAAAAATCGCTTAAAGATTAATTTTGTGTTTTAATTGCGAAATAAAGTGTTGAATTCAAATTCATAATTTATTTCTCAACATCGACAATTACTTGTTCTTATTGACGTCAAATAAAGCATGACTACCACCAGCTCGAAGAAACCCTCGTGAAGAAAAATTGGCAAATAACTTATTAATAATTTTTTTCAAAATGAATTTACAATGTCATTTTGTGTGTATTAAGTATACAAAATTATTTTTACCTGCTCGGCAAGTCCTCCCCACCAAGTATCCAAACGACAAACACCCTCAAACGGCACCCGTTCACGAGTTAACGCGGGATCTAGCCAATTGCGAGTTTCATACTGCGATGATTCATCAAGATCCAAGGGTCCATATGGAAAAGTCTGAAACTAGCAGAGATAGATATATTTGTTCTTAAGAACCTTAACATCGATTTTGGTTTTAAGAAAAACTGCATTCAAAGAAAAGCTCGAACTCCACTAAAATCAAACTCTATCATATTTAAAAAAAATGAAAATTATTTTAATACAAAAAATTTTCTGAGTAACAAATAAATGTTCCTATGGAATCCTATGTCTAAAATTAAAAGTGAATGCTGTATTTAAACCTCCTTAGTATAAAGCACTACGGGAAGCCACTCCCGAGTAGGCAATTTATAGTCCACCGTAGTTATCCAACTGCGTGTTGGCAACCTTTGCATATAATGTGGTAGTAATCGCTTAGGTATATGAGTCTTTTCTGCAGATCATTCTCAGATTTTCAACTCTCATTCTCAGAGAATCGATCAAAATCGACTCAATTTGAGCAAAGAAATTAGTCTTCACATTGACGCTAAAACCTATTTCTTTTTGGTATTGTATTTGTTACCTGTTATTGAAATAAAAAAACTTATTTTTTTCAACAGCGAATTTATCATTTTTTTAGGGATAAGGTTCAGGGGTTCGCTGTCGTATGAAAACTTTAACAAGGGTGCGTGGAGCCATAAGTTTAAGAACCCCTGCTTTAATACAATAAAATATATTTCTAGGTAACGATTTTGTATGTTCAAGTGATGAAACATAAGTCTGCTATTGCTACAAGAGGTTCCAGCCAAGACTTCCAGCTGTGGGGTAGGTCATTGACATGCAGTGAAAAAGAAACATTATTTCAGCAACTCCTTAAAATTATAACAATTTATTTGGGTTTTCTTAGTGGGTAATTTAAAGATACCTCTATCAACAGTACCCGTTCCTCCTCATCCGCTAAATGACTATAGCAAGAACTTGAATAAAATCAATAAAACTACCTAGAATATAAGTAATTAAGACTGTTCTGGACTAAGATCGTAAAACGAAGCGTTGTCTTTTATGTTGAGGTAGCTAATAAAATAACATTGGATTTTTTGGAATATGACGAATCAATTCCTGACTACCATACGACATTCTGTCAGTCTTCAAAAAAAAATTTTAGTATCTCTTAACTCTAAAATCGATGACATGATTCCAAAGAACAAATAACTGATAAAACTAACGTGAGACATATTATTTATGTATTATAAACTCGGCTAACTCACGGTCTATGGTCGGACTTTAGCCCCTGCGTGGAAGCCCTTAGTACATACACATAAACGCACCACCGATGATGTAGTTCTCCCTACGGTTAGTTCTGTTTGCACCCTGTTTATACCTAAGGCACCCCCCACACCCGCTCCTGCCGCGCTGCCCATTGCCCCCGCGCAGCCTCCTGCGGGCGCCGCCCTCAGCCCCGCGCAGAGCGCCCGCGCGCTGCGTGCGGCGAAGCGCAGTGAGCAACGGAACGCCGCCGCGCCGTGACCGCTCATTCCCTGAAGAAGGGCTCCATACGAGTCCGAAACTAGTCGGACTAATCCGACCATAGACCGTGAGTTAGCCGAGTTTATAATACATAAACAAATAACTGTTTCGGTCTTTAGTTCGGTCTAACAGTTTCGGTCTTACGAGTAATGACCCATATCGATGAATCACCCTACACTTTTTTTGGGAATGTAACCCTATCCTATAATTTCGCGATAACTTAATTTAAAAAACCTATCTGATACACCCGATGGCTGGGTTCCGCGTTAACTCGTGAATGCGTGCCGTTTGAGGGTGTTCGTCGTTTGGATACTTGGGGGGAGGAAGACTTGCCGAGCTATCAGATGCAGATAAGAATAATTTTGTATAGACAAAAGAGAGATAGTGTCAATTTATTTTGCAATACCCGTGAAGTTTCTTGCTAGTTCTTCATCACGAAAGTTTTTTCGAACTGCTGGTAGAGTCATGCTTTATTTGACGTCAATAAGAACAAGTAATTGTCAATTTTGAGAAATAAATATTTGAAATTGAATCGTAAGTTCCGGCTATTGCAATATAAGGCCTCTTTCCCATGTTAGGAAATGCTACCACCTCATTTCCAAAGACAGTGAGACAGAAATTTGTCTTGTAATAATATATGTTGGTACTAAAAGTGAAATTGCTACAGACAAGCACACTTACATACAAGTTTAAAAAGTCGTCGGTCCCAAAATATTATTCCCAGACTGGAATCGGATCCGTGATCTTAAGATAAATCCACACGTCAAGAGGTTGTCAAACACATGCAATCGAAACAGGTAATGTAAACCATGATAGAGTAGGTACATGGATAAAAAGTTCAGGATCGAGGCGACCATACCCGAGGGTGAATCATTGCGGTCGATCGCAGCAATATAGCCTCTGGTCGTGTTTGCCGCTCATCGTCAAATGACACCTTATTGCTATAGACTTTAATGCGAAAAACTCGCTAACATGTTGAGCGATCAACATCTTTCCTTCAGAAAAGAGACGATCAGCGTTAATGACAAATTGGAGAGCCCATCTTATAAGAACACTACGTATTCCAGGCCGGTAATAAAAAAATAATTAATTTTTGTCATAAGTAATAACAACAACCATAAAATAGAAGGCTTATTGTGTTTGCCTACGCAGTTGGCGACAGTTGAGTCACACCGCCGCCACGAGTCTGCGACACTGACCGCAATTTATTTATTACTCTTGTTGAAGTCCAGCGTAAAGCGAAGCAATCAAACATAATGATACAGTTAATAAGATGCAGGTCACAGCACTTCCGTAGAGATTTAGCGAGTCCCTAGATGGCTGTGGTTGTATTCGGGCAGCCCCGCCTTAGAGCCCTTATGGTGCTTTGTTTATAAATCTTATTGTCTTTTTAATGAATGTTACAATGATTTTACAATAGTTTATGCAAATGCTCGCTAGCGGAAGCAAACCATGGTCGAAGTGTGATCGTCTAAGAGTACCATTACAGGTAGATTTAAAAAAGATTATATTTAACGTTCGCTTTGCTACTGACTTGGTCACAGAGCTGAGAAATTTGACGCCCGAGTAGCGTAGTGGTTTAAAGCCCTGCCTCAAACGCCAGAGGTCCCAGGTTCGAGTCCTGGCTGGGGCATTCATTTATCTGATGAATATAAATGTTTGTTCTCGGTTAATGGTTGTTGATATTTATATATCTTGTTTATTCTGGGTTGTCCGAGGATTTATTATTATTATTTATAATTACCATACGACATGAATATAAAACATATATAATATACGCAAACTAAATTAGATATTCATAACAAAAATGTCCTTAAAGTGTTTCCTGCCTGCTTTTATCTATGTATGAACTTTTACTTTACTATACATTTTTGTATGGATTCGAGAATACCTCAAGGGCAGCCCAAAGGAAACAAGTAGGTGACCGATTTCTTCACAATATTTTTTTCAGGCGGTCAGATTGCGGAATGCATTCCTTTATTCCTACCTATTATTTTAGGTAAAAGTACAAGTTGACTTTATATAGGTCACATTCTACCAGAACGAATAAATAATTGCTGAGAAGCTATGCGCCTCTATCCCCATGTTAAGTGTTGAGTCATCTGCATTGCACGGACTCCGCAGCCCTGAATGCGATGTAGCGTCGCGGGCCGCTGCGCGCTGAAGTGCATTACTGTGTTACTACCTTACATCATGTTGCATCTAGGTGCTAGGCTAAGGATAACACAGAATCATATACCCGTGAAGTTTCTTGCCAGTTCTTCTTCACGAAGGTTTTTCCGAACTGGTGGTAGAGTCATGTTTTATTTGACGTCAATAAGAACAAGTAATTGTCAATGTTGAGAAATAAATATTTCATTTCATTTCATTAAAACATTTACAAGAATTGGGCGAAAAGCTGTAGGTTTGAGATTCAACCCACTGATATGATTGACATCTACGATTGACATCTACGATTGACATCATAACCTATATCTTGTCTATCTGAAGTTGCGAAATATACAGGGTGTCCGGTAATGAATGGATAACCTTGAAACGTCTTATAGTACAACTTATGGCCGTTCTGAAAAAAGTACGAAAAATAATTTATCATAAGTAGTAAGTACCTCTGATATTTCTTTTTTAAAGAAAAGTCTTTTTTTTTAAATATTATTTGACTGACTTAAAAACGATGACCAGAAATGAATGATTTCTATTAGTTTATTGTTGTTTTAATATTATAGACTAACTGTGCTGGTACATTAAAAGTAAATAGTATGAAAAGCTTACGCAGTTTTATTTTTGGGAATACGCAAAATAATTTATTTTTGAAAAATATGCAATAAATATTTTCTAAGCAAAGTTCAAACCTCATGGGTATGAAAAAAATTTATGAATACATGGGTGGCCAATAATTTTAAAAGAATGTCTGTTTCAAGGAAATTTTATAATGGTACAATTCATAAATGTATCTTTCATAAATAGTGACTTATTGCCATTAATGTAGAAAAGGAGAAAATTTGACTAAATAACCAAATTTGTAATATGGGAAATGTTTTTAAATCGAATTGTGTCTGATCATTGCTGATTAATAAAAAACAACATTTAAAATTTAAAATAATTTATTTTACATTAATTTACAGTAAATGTTCAAATTGTTTGCCTCCCACTCTTATGCATGCTCTACATCTTCGGATAAATGCTCTTCTGAGCTGTCTAGTGTACCGTCGCTCGCTTATTTTTGATGCTACTGCTCTGACACGACTGCGAAGTTCGTCCAAAGACCGTATAGCTTACGGTATACCTCCTCTTTGAGGCAGCCCCAGTAAAAAAAATCCAATGGATTTAGATCCAGTCAACGTGGAGGCCACAAAATTTGGCCCTAGACGTCCGATCCATCTATTTGGGTATATGCTGTTTAAATATGCACAAACCAGAACAGCATAATGCGCACGGCAACCATCATTTTGCAGCCAATACGATTCCCTCAGCTCCTCGGGAACCTCTTGTAATAAATTGGGGAGATCGTTTTGGAGAAACTCCAAATAACTTTGCCCCGTCAAATTCCCCGGTAATTCAAATTGGCCAATTACCATACCATTTAAAACTCCAGTCCAAATATTTATTTTAAATTGGTATTGTGACCTGTCTTCACGCATGAGATGGGGATTTTTCTAGTTCCCAACTATGTAAATTATGTAGATTTACATAACCGTCTCTTTTCAGCGTTGACTCATCGCTCCACAAAATATTATTGAAAAATTGCGGGTCTTCCTCCATCATAGCCAGCATTTGCCGGCAAAAACGCACTCTTGCTTGAAAATCTCTCGTTTGGAGAGTTTGCACGCGTGTGACGTGGCAAGGGTGGAATCTGCTTTTCTTTAAAATATCTTGCACGGTCGATTTTCCAATGGCTGTGCGTCGAGCTATTGCTCACGTAGAGGTTGAAGGATCATTTTCAATCTCATCAAGCACCACGTCTTCTACATCAGGACGAGCGATTCTTCCAGTGCTATTACCACCTACACCACTACCCGGTATTCTTCCTTCTGAGTAACAACCGTGGACTCTTATAAATACGCGGTAGTCTGGATGGCGCAAATTAGGGTATCTCTCCTTATAAAGAGCTACGGCTGCATTTGCGTTGCCCCTGCATTCTCCATAAATAAACTGTTGAGTAAATAAATTCTTGAGCCGTGTACTGATGACGTGGTATTTTGATACACAAAAGTCCAGAAACAAGCCAAATCGTCGCAAATATCACCAAACAAAACAAGTCCAAATCAGTGAGCAAAACGAAGTCCAGTAAAATAGCCAAGTGGTCGTTTTAACACCGATTCAAATAATTGCAAATGGAGACGAAATAAACACATGCGAAGTCGAGCAAGTCGAGTGACGCACTAAGTTCCCTTTATTTTTACATTTAGCTCTTCTCTTTCGCACTTACCCTATTCAGACCCCTCTTTGTCTAACATAACACAAAAGACGGTCGGTATGGCATGCGCGCAGGTAGCAAATATGAAGGTCGCACGGCCTATTTCACGCTAGTATAGTAACCATTTTAAACATTTAAATTGGTTATTTTATTACATTCAAATTAGTTAATTTCTAACAATTTGGTTTCAATTTGTTTTAAAATAGCTGTTTTAATGTTTGATCAATTCCTGATGCGTTTTTTATTAATCCCCAATGATCAGACACAATTCAATTAAAAAAAAATTCCCATAATACAAACTTGATTATTTAGTCAGATTTTCTCCTTTTCTACATTAATGGCAATAAGTCACTATTTATGAAAGATACATTTATCAATTGTACCATCATCAAATTTACTTGAAAGACATTATTTTAAAATTATTGGCCACCCATGTATTCATACATTTTTTTCATACCCGAGAGGTTTGAACTTTGTTTAGAAAATATTTATTGCATATTTTTCAAAAATAAATTATTTTGCGTATTTCTAAAAACAAAACTGCGTGAGCTTTTCATACTATTTACTTTTAATCTATCAGCACAGTTAGTCTATAATATTAAAACAACAAGAAACTAATAGAAATCATTCATTTCTGGTCATCGTTTTTAAGACAGTAAAATAATATTGGAAAAAAAAGACTTTTCTTTAAAAAAGAAATATCAGAGTTACTACTTATGATAAATTATTTTTCGTACTTTTTTCAGAACGGCCATAAGTTGTACTATAAGACGTTTCAAGGTTATCCATTCATTACTGGACACCCTGTATACCGTAAACATTTACGAATAAGTTAAGGTAAGGGCCAGGGCTTTATAACGTTTCCGAATTAACGGTTTAAATATCGGTAAATAACGTTATTTTCACAAAGTTAAAAAATTATCGTTATAATAAGTAGCGGTAATGAAGATTCAATTCAAATAAATAACACTACTAATTTAACGTTAAAATAGTGTTACTTTTTTTTGTTACTTCTGGCGACGTTGCCACTCCGTCAAAGTGAGCGCGTTTTCGTTGGTGGTTTTTTTTGGGGGGTTAGGATGCTCTTCGGATCGCTTGAAATAAGCGGTGGAGAGCGTCCTAAGGTGTTGATGTACTGTTGGTAAGTCAAGACCCCTGTGCAGGTCTGCGGTACGCACGTACCTCGGAGCATCCGTGGCCCTGTGACAGAAGATATTCTGGACTACCCGCAGCTTATACAAATAGGAGGGTTTGGCATGGGCAAAGATTGGGGCGGCATACGTCATGACTGGTCTGACGCAAACCTTAAAAAGCTTTCGCTTGTTCCTAAGAGACTGAAAAGAGCTCTGCGATAAGCTTCGACCACAAACGCCGTCGTCCCGCTGGCGATCCCCACGTTCGAATGTTAGGCATTCCCATCCCCTGGAAGCGCAGTACTAAATACTTAGGCGTCACGTTAGATCCGACGCTTTCCTTCAAGCCACACATCGATAGAGTTTCGAAACTCGCCCGTCACTACTTAGGCCGCCTAAATAGCATGTTAGGTAGAAAAAGTAAAATATCTTTCAGAAACAAACGTACACTTTACAAGGTCTGCGTTAGACCCGTCATGACATATGCCTCGCCAATCTTTGCCCACGCCTAACCCTCCCTCCTGCACAAACTGCAAGTAGTTCAAAATCTCTTTTGCCGCAGGGCCACAAACGCACCGTGGTACGTGCGTAACGCGGACCATCACAGAGATCTTGAACTCCCTACAGTATAACAACACCTTAAAACACTACACAACATGAAACCCATCCCAATCCTCTAGTTCGTGATTCAGTCTCATATACTACTCCTGTCTTAGATTCGAAGTTCAAAGTCGCTAGGCATATGAATGCGCAAGCGTACTCATCCACCAGACTGTCAGCCGATCTCGAAGCCCTTCTGGCCGCAAATTCTTATTCTAACGTAAATTCTAATTCTAACGTAAATCCTAATTCTAACGTAAATCCGAATTATTTCAACTTTATTTTTCAATTTTTAATTTTTTTTAATTATTTTCTTTTCATTTTGAGCACCTTCAGTGCTTTGAGCACCTTCAGTGCTATGTAAATCCCAGCGGGTGACCCCTTCTGGGCCCCGCTAGCGCGGCCTCTTTCCCCAATTGGCCGTCGCTCAGATGAAGGTTGAGTGGCAAAAAATTGCACGAGCCGACAGGGGGTTTTTTAGTGGGTAGTGGTTCTGGTAGGCGTCGGAACGAGCCCCACATAACCTGGATTGCGCGCGCCAGTGTATGCGTCAGAGCATTTTTTATCCTCCTGCCCTTCCCGTGGAGGGGAACAAAAAAAAATCCTAAGAGACATTTTACAGTGCCTGCCTAACATACTGTTTAGGCGGGCCATGTACAGACGGGCGAGGTTGGTAACTCTGAGTATGTGAGGTCGGAATTAAAGCGTACGACCGAGTGTTACGCCTAGCTACTTAGTGGTTAGTGGCCGCGGGATGGGCTTACCTAGCATTCGGATATGGGGATCGCAGGGGCGACGGCGTTTATGTTCGAAGCGCATCGCAGAACTTTTCTCTGGATTTACATATTTGTCACAATATTTTTCAATTATAAAACCAATAATAAAATATCAAATTACCTACTTACCATTATATTCCTTAGAGTAGATCTCACACTTTATAAATATTTTGCGATCAGCTGGGGTAATACCGGTGTGTCTTGTTATACGATACGGTGCGGTACCTGGCTACCGAAATATTTCAACTCCTACAAACTTATGGTAACAAGTCAAATTAGATAGTAAAAGAGACAGAAATAATATCAATAAAGTTACCGATACTATCATAGGTAATGTTATTACATTTTCCGGTAAAAACTTTGAAAAGTGTCGATACCTTTCATAACGTTACTTTACCTATAACGTTACCTTAGGTATTTTTACCTACCTTAATAACGATACTTCTGTTTGTAAAAGATAACGTTATTCAAAGCCCTGGTAACGGCACCGACAATGTTGAACCATATGAATAATGCTTGAAATGATGCTTAAAAGCTTGAAAGTTTCGCTCTTTATTGTAGTTGTGCTTTGGCCAGTATTAGGTAATTATGGAATACGAGATCAATGTTTTGATGTGTTAATTTTTGTTATATGCTTTTTTGTTTTTATGTCAATAGTTATTGTCGTATAATAATTGACATATGGTATCTATAGTTGTGGGTCTACGTTTAATTTTCTTCTGTGTATTTTGTCTGTATGTGAAAATTTGTTGATGGCCTTAATTTTTTGTTATGTGTATAATTATGTATGCAGCTATAAAAGCTGTAAATTTCCCAAAAATTCTAAATAAAAAAAATTTAATAAAAATAATAGAGACTTGAAAGCAGCTCATTTTGTACACTCGGGGAGCTTGTTGCAAGCTCAGTTTCGCATTAGAAAGCCCCTGCAGTGTTATCGCCCCGTAGTATGCGGATCGCATACAAAAGACCGAACAACGCGCACGCGATTCTCAGCTGAGCCTCCGGCCTCTTAAATTTGATCACTCAATTAATCTCAATTTAGTCAAAGTTAATTAAACACGTAAAACTAACAACCTAAACCTACTTTATTTATTCAATTGCTTACCCACCTACACCATCCCTTATTCGTGTCTCAGTCAAGCTTCCAGCATAAAGACTAAAACGCCTACTATGCAATTATTATACCACACACGCGTCTGCTAAGTTTTGTAACACATTGGTAGGTGGTCGTTATTCTCTCAAGTGCCCATCAAATACTTAAACATGTAGATAAAAATGTCCCGTGAATGCAGGTCAACAAAAGAGCCTACGCGGAAAAAAGCCTCCGACCTTGACAACCAGCAGCCTCGGCCCAGCGGAGCGTAGCGGCGGCGAGCTGGTAATCATTTCTCTGGAAATTTGTCATGCTCACATAACACTTAACACGCTTCCGTCATTACGAACGCAGAAATCTCAATTTGACATTGTTGAAACTGTTTATTTGTATTTTTATGAAATCTTAAAGACGTGTAAAAAAGCTGGAAATGTAAAAATAGTGCACCTTTTATTTTCAGAGCTATCACTTTAGAAGTTCCAGGCAAAATCCGATTTGATACTTGAAATACTCAATGTGCTCTTTCAGACATGGAGGAAATTGACGCACTGAAGTTCCAGGCAAAATCCGATTTGATACTTAAAATACTCAATGTGCTCTTTCAGACATGGAGGATATCTGACCCATTGAAGTTCTGGGCAAAATCTGATTTGATACTTAAAAGGTACATAGGTACAGGGTACACACGTAGGCAAGAGCAAACGAACGAAAACTTCAACTCTGGCCAAGTTACAAAATTAAAATGTACGAGAAAATATAGACGACCGAGTAGAGTAGTGCTTAGTATACCGCTGCCAGCATATTTCTTCGTCTTGTGTTAACATTGTGCAGATCTTTTTTTCTATTGAACAAGGTAACGTCCTTTTTTACGTACATCTTAAATTTTTTTGGAAAGTAAGAATATTTATTTCCTTAAATTTACTTCTAATTGACACCCTTGGACCGAGCTGACAGATTGCAAAAGAGAAGAGAGCAAAGCCCTTTTCTGTAGAATAAATAATAACAATAGGCAATAGGATAAAATGTACCTGTAAATATTATGACGATGCTTAGTAACGGGAAGAAACAGGAATTCGCGCCTACGAGTGGCACGTACCACACGCTGCATTTCAAGAATAAAGGATTTCTAAGAATCTGGCGAACTGTTATTAAAATATTATTACTTCAGCTACTTAAATCCGTAGAATAGTTGAGGCTGGGAGATTGAGTTAATGAGAATTTAAGCTTAGGTGTCATGACGATTGTAAACTACTTTTTTCACTTCGATAGTTCCTTTGTGGTGCGGGTCGCAAAGGTGTTGAATGAACTGCCTGCGTCTGTTTTTCCAGAAAACTATAGTCCTAGTTCTTTCAAGCGTCGAGTGAATAGGTATCTCGTGGATAGACGTGTAACACCTTCGTCTTCATCGTCACTTTCCATCAGGTGAGATAGAAGACAAACGTCTAATCCTTTTTCAATACAAAAAAAAAATACTTTTTTCATTTGTTCTTAAGATCGATTAACTTACTTACGGTTAGTAGGATCTTTTTCTAAGACATGTAAGTACCTTAATTCATTAACAATAACGAACTAAGTACGGTTTCCTGAAATCTTATGTTATTACGTAGGTAGTTTGCGAACAGAAAACAATCATACCCACTTCTATTAATTTACTATCCGCCACTAGAGGTCACTCACTAGTTATCAAGTACGTCAAAATAAGTAACTAGTTTAAAATGAATGCGCCGCAGTTTTTACCATTGGAAGTTACCCAAATTCCACCAAGGACGATAACTTGTAGGGTAGGAGAGTGTAAGAACCAATAGAATCGAGCATGCAAAAAAAGCTCAACATATTTTATTTCATATAGGTAGGTAAAAAAAATGACAATTAACGGTGGTGTTATTTTTTCATCCTTATTGAGATTGTGTTAATACACCTTAATCTGGCTTTTAAAATGTAGATATCATAGGTATTGGAAAAAAGCCAACGAAAAACACCTCTCGACACTCTTTTATAAAAAGAAACACATGGAATAGAAGGTATATAATTTGACAGCGACTGAAATGCCGTTCTATATAAACATAATGATAACTAGCCTATAATAACACTTTGCTGGACGTCAGGCTATCCTTTTCGTAATATATAGGGGTCAGATGGACCCCTATATACCCCCTCCCATCTACCCCTTACAGTCGTTGGATTAGCACATCCTACGTTGCGCCTACCTAGTTGTGGTCTCCATTCAGGTACCAGTTGTACATCAGACTTCAGACTGACGGATTACCTCGTTCTGGATTTGATTCAAGGTTAGATTTAGTTTTTTATGTGTAGCATAATTTTCTTTTATTTTATAATTGTTAATTTAAGTCAAATTTTGAATTTGTCAATAAAAAGATAATAAATATTTTCTAAATTTTAAATATTTAGGAAACCAAGGTAAGAAAAGAAAGTTTATTGTTTAGACACCCCTCATTTAGGTACTAGTCTTTCCCATGGAACTTGTATCTGATATCTGTATAAAATTTCGGTTATGGTTGTCCTCTAATAAATGTTACTTTTTTGAATAATAAGAATTAATAACCATTTTAACAATAGAGGGTGTATTTTTAAATCCTATCATCTCAAAACCAGATGAACCCATAGGGTCGTAAGTGACATACATATTGTAAATACTCCAAAGGTGGTTTGATTATTATTTTTCCGTGTAATTTCTATTTCCATAGGTATTTAGGAACAATATAACCCTGGAGCATTTAAGTCTAGAGTGAATAGTTACCGCTTGGACAGGCGTGTGCCAACCTGGTCTTCATCGTCACTTTCCACCAGTTAGGATGAAAGACAAACTACTTCCAATAAATAATTTAAAAAAGAAGAAAGGCTGCAGTAAATGTTATTTGAGAATAAGCTTGCCACGCCTTGGCATCGAACGAGCTAAAATCCTCAAAATTCTGTATTTTTTTGGCATCAATCAATAGATTAAACCATAAGGATCAAATATCCGAAGTTAAAGATGCATTTACGCTATGAAGATGAAGTAAGAGACTCCACATTGGAAACTTGTGTAAAGATAATTGCAATTTTAATAAAAAAAACAATGCCAAACATAATAGTTGATTATTAAAATTAGTCATCCGATGCACCCTTGAGAAAAGGGGTTTTATCTTGTTATTGAATGAATAAGTTAAGATTTGATGGGTTTTCCTTCATTTAAATTACCACGTTTGTTAGAGAGATTTGATCCCTATGATTGACTCTATTGATTAATGCCATAAAAATACAGGTTGTTCCTTTTTTGGAATATAGCCATTGCGATTTATGGGTGTCGCAAGCTATTGAAAAATAGAGGTATATTTTCTTAAAGAGAGAACATGCTATCTCAAGTATTTGGATTAGGTACCTTTCCTGCAGGTAGCAAAGCAAAATTCCACCCTGTATATAGGTACATAAATACACTCTAAAAACTTCTCATTATAATTTTTTTACTTGACGTTTACATTACGAGGTTTATTCACTGCATAAAAACGATGTCACTGCGAGTAAGTATCATGCGCCTGCGTCACCGCGCTGCGCGGGAAGGACGCGGCTTCGACTGCAAACAGACTCATTAAGCTGTCCTCTGAGACGCTGTTCTGCAATCCACTGAAGATCATTCTAATGAATGTAGTGGGATTTAATTATTGTGCCTAATTTTGCCTTGGTACATTCTAATAGCAGAGATTTATATAAAAAATTTTGCATACTTTGACATTATTATCTGGAGATTTACTTATTAATAGGGGAGGCTGGTCAATTTGTAGGTTAGGTTGAAATTATTATGGTCGTTTCATTTCATATTTATCAGTTCGTAGAAGGTAGGTACCTAAATAGAGATTATTATAATATTTCATATGATTATGTTTATTGAAGCTCCTAGTTAAAAGCTTTCAGTTTTAATATTTAAGTATACATACTTATTTATACAATTACGAGGCATGTTTGTGAACTGATGGGTGGTACTTTTGATTGTTTTTCTTCAATATACTCTAACCTCATCGTTTTATGCACATTTTAGTTAATAAACCATTTATTCCAGTTCAATGTGGGTGTTCAATATGGCTAACTTGAAAACTTCGAGTGCTTCTTCACCGGACTGGAACCTTTGACCAGTCCAAATGTAGCTAATGCGGGATCCAACGGCAAACTGGCTTACTCTTGCCTTTTGCAAGATCTTCTGAATGATGTGTCTGAGACGCCTGATTATAGAGCATATGACTATCTTCGAGAATGAGCTGTTTCTTTAGTGAAGGAGGATTTTGGAGGTTTCCCGAGTTTTGGAACTAAGACTGGTATATCCACAGGGGAACTTTATAGCGGAATACATTTGTTCTTGTGGAATACATTTGCTCTTCACAATTTTTTTTTTCTAGACAATTAATGCGCAGGCATTTTTCTAATTAGGATTTATTTTCATACCTGACCTGACAGATTTCAAACGCCGCTGTGACTTAACAACAGCATTTATTTATTTATGCTCGGAAAACTTACAGCTAATATAATAGTAACCGCGAAAGATGTAAGGCGAATTAATCGTTCAAATGTTTTGAGATTCTTAATTTTGAATATTGAACAGTTCCAAATTCAAAATTGCCAGTAAATGTGTAAAAGTCAGAACTTAAAAAGCTGGCCTGTGTGCATTACTGTGTGCCATGTACCTATGTAAATTAGAAAAATCATTTTTAGTCGTACAGATTTTAAACAATTGGGTGGAAAGTAACATTTTGAGTTTGGGACTTGGCGCGTACAGCACTTACAGATTACAGACTGGTCACACATGCGAACCTGGACTAAGGAATTAAAGATTTTCAGTGGATGGCCGGGTATTGTGATTGGCGCGAGAACTCCCACGGTTTATAAGAGTGCCGGCGCGGGCGGCGCGCGCGCATTGCTCATCTTCCACAAACACTAGCTACAGGTGTGCCAGGAACGAGAACTTGGAGATAAAGAAAATACGATATGGAACATGTAAGTGTCCGCTACTTTTAAATATAAACAAAATAGATTTTGATTCATTTTTGAGAATCCTTGCATAATTTAACGATGAACTTAGAAGAAAAATTTGACATGGAAGTAATATTAGATACTATTCCAAAATATTTAACGATACTACACGTTGCACCAACCTTTTAATACAAATTGAAACTTATTTTACACCTATTGATCATATAAAAAGCTTGTGAAGAAATAGATTTACTGTAACTTTGTAGGTACGTGGTACGTAGATGTAGGTACGTGGTACGTAGGCACATGTAGGTAGGTACGTGCCGGCGTAGTTACGTACATTTTAACATTAACATGTATCTAATCTATAAAGAACATCAGATATTACGTACACTTAGAAAAATCTTGTGTGATGTTAAATAAAAATTATCTCTACTTTTGCAACGATATATACGAAACTAATAGCAGACTACATCCAGCTTTGGTTTTAAGTCCTGTGACGTACGGCGAGGGAGATAGGTTAAATCATGTCTTGGTAGACAGCTGGTTGGTTGGGCAACCAGTTTGGTCACATAGTTTCTGTATTCGACTCGTTATCAGCCATAAAATGTTTATTTAAACGCAGAAATGGATCCCAGATGATGTTTAAATGCCGATCAGTTCTACGATTAATTTATTTATTCGCTAAAGATAATGCTGAACTGGCAAAATTGTAACTATGGTACATATACGAGTTTATTTGTGGTACAATATTTTTAAAAAGGGTGTTGTGTAAAAAGTAATTTATTTGCCAAAATTAATATGGTTGTTTCCACTTAGTCAGGTACGTATATTTAAAAAAATGCATATTTGACAGATGTATCACATAGCAAGGCATCGACAAGTTTAAAATCATTTTCATATGCCTTACAATTTATCGTCTTTAAGTACTATAACAATGCGTATTCTTAAAATCTTCAAATTAAAAATATCACAAAAGAAGTACCTTTTTTTTTACATGTGATTAGATTGTTTTTGATAAAACAATCATGGTTTTTATATACGTCACTGGTAAACTAAGGTTAGCGCCAGTCTTCAAAATTATCCATTCTAGGTCACACAGGTATTGTTGTGCGTATTCTAGAGTTACGCCCGCAAACGTATCGGCCATTATACTTGAACCCTGATAATGAATTGTTAATAGAAACTGCATAGCACTTCGTTGTAGGTCGTACCGTGGGAACGGTCTGACAGCCGTGACAGCGTCCGAGGGCCGCCAAGCAGCGCTGCGTGTGTCTTCGTACATTAATTCCGCGTCTTCCATTGCTGGCGGCCATTGTTTGACTTATGTGGGCACTAAGTGCCAAATTAGGTACTGCGAAAGACGTGCAAGGTCGGCCTCTAAAAGGAGAGTTATTATTGAAATAATCGCATGTACTTACTAATATTTTGGTACTTTGATATTATTATCGCAAACTTTATAGGTAATTAATTAATTAAAGTGCGTAATATTAATATCTATTATATTGAATTTATAAATTTAATCAAGTTTATTCGTATTTAATTCGAATAACATCACTACCCAAAATATTAAATCCAAAAGACACTGTCGGTGTGCGTTTGATAAAGATATACATATAACCAGGACTTAAAGAAGGATCAAAATTAAAAACATTTTACAAATTATTGTCACAAGGCTGGATCGATTTTGATGGAATACTTAATATAAGTACCTATTGTTTTTTTGATTTCAGGGTCATAAAACGTTAATCCCTATATTCAAGTAAAAGGTTAAAAAAGGATAAGGATTCGAATTTGTGACATTTGTTCGTGTTAGTTTATGTTATATATTTCTTTAGGTCAAAACCCTTGTTCTTGGTTTCCTGATTTTACTTGTCAAAATGTTTGATCACTGTGCGAATCGAACCGACAATATACCCGAATAATAACCGAAAAGAAATCGAGTATTATTGCCATTATCTTCGAAGCAAACTAGTGTTGGAATTTGGAAGTAAAATTTAATCCCTCTTCGGCACCAAAATTAACTTCAGAACCGCATAAAAACGTTATAATGACTATACTTTAATATATGGTTAAATTGTAACGAAATTTACATATTCTATAATTTACAGATGGGGATCAAACTGCTATACACACTCCTCAGCGTATTGACTGCGTGTCATTGCGCAGCGCTCGGCAGCGCGCAACCGTCGGTGTCGCCGGAGAAGCAAGACGCAAAGAACGACTTGAGCCCCGCAGCCAGCGCTACGTGTGAGTGTCCAAGTGTTCTTTTCGTTTTATAATAATAATGCATCTCTAGACAAACACACCAACGTCCGACTAGCGTAGTGTTTAGTAGTCCTGCCATGTTTGTTGATGTTTATATATGTATGTTTATCTGGGTTCGCCCCAGTTCGCTGTATGGTCATCCATAACACAAGCTCTGTTTACTTTGGGGCCATACAGTTCGTGTGATTGTCTGGGGATTTATTATTATTTATTTATTTATTAATATAACTGTATGGTCCCAAAGTAAGCACAGCTTGTGTTATGGATGACCATACAGAGAACTGGGGGGATCCCAGAACAAATTCATATAGAAATACAAACAACCATTACCCGAGAACAAACCTCTGTGTTCACCACTCGAATCTTCGGCGTACGAGGCAGGGTTATTTACCACTACACCACTCGGTCGCCACTCGTCGTATTATGATCTTCACGAGGGTTGTAGAATAAATGCAGCGTAGTTGTGGACATCTAAATAATGGTTCCGTTAGTTATGATAGGTAGTAAAGTATTTATGTAAAATAAATCTTACGCCGGGCTCCGATAGCGCAATTTGCAACAACCATCGCTGCGTACTTTTTAAAAAGTAGTGAAATAAGAACTCTACACTCTACATAGAATTTTGCATTAAACGTAGGTTTTTCCAGATAACACAGACACTCTTCCACGACCCGCATCTGCTCACTTAACCTACCTTCATCACATTTAAAACATTGCAAAAACTTTCCAATCCGGATTCCATTGCGATTACAGTCCGCTAAAATGCCAATATCAATATGATTCCAACCGAACAGCAGTATTGACATCCATTATAACTACGTGCGAGTTTTCGACGATGTTCATATGTTTCTGCTTTTAAAATGTACCTCGTTCTTATACAACCTTTAGTGGACCTGTTTGTTATAATTCACTTTCACGGCAGCTACAGACAAAGGGCACTAACTGTTTTGTGGACCTATGCTTGGGAGGTGTAGGTATATGTCATAGTGCTATATTCTGATCTACTTTGTTATTTGTTAAATGCATCCACACTTGCAATATCTTTGTTTGTGCCCGACGTGACTGCTACAATAGTACTGCCCTTGCATAAATCTTCTTTTCGAAAGGCGTTTATAAAAATATAGTATAAAACACCAGCACACAATACGGCTTTGGTGCTGCGGGTAGGTGCAGCCAAAGGTATTCATATAAAAGAGCATCATACAAAGAGCTCAACGACAGCGCCCCCACGCCATCGCTGATTGACACCTCGCCTTCTCTATACCATCCAACGAACATGATAACACCGCCTCAAATCGACTTTATGCTACCACCATTTATATGATACAACCGTCCCAAATAATGTGTTGGCACAGCCAAAATTATGAGCCAGTACCTCAAAGCAAAACGATGTAAATGAGGCACAGCGTCAGAAGAATATGATACTACCCCAGAATCCGGCCATGAAACCTCCCAACGATATCTTGCTGCCGAAGCAGATCGATATGATGCAGTCTAACAAGAAATCTCTACAGCCTGAAAATAATATGATGACGAATATTTTAAATTAGGTATATAATAATATAAACTGTTACCTAGAAACCTTAAAGCTTAAAATGTAAATGTTGGTTAATGGTCGTGTAAAAATCAAAGTCATGAATAACATACATCAATGTCCAGTCCGGTCCTAGACTTAGAAGGAAAGCTGAAGTTTCTCCTTATTATATAAACTATCTATAAAAAAAATTAAGGACATTCCGAAATTCATACCATAATAACCCAAAAAAATATTTGGTTGCATTCCATTCATAACTCAAGCGATTATTACTCGTATTATAACAATGGGAATATGGGCATATTTTTTCTCAAGTTATCACATGGTGAGTTCATGTCTAACTGGAACTGATAATTGCAGATATGTCGTGGGTAGGTCGCTTCTACTACCACTTCCCATGAATACTATTATGATATACTATGGCACTGGACGTCAAAGCTATAATTGATAATTATTCTTATTGTCATGATTTTTCTGTAAAATGAGGATAATCAAGAATTAAATTATAGGAAAAGAGAACATAAGTGATGAAATCAACGTAAGCCATCGCTCGATGCAATTATATTGAATTCCCTACTATCTTAGGCATTCGTTTTTATATGGACTAACTTGTACCATTTCCACCAGACTGGGGCAACGGGTACGGCTACAACCCGGGTTATACGGGAGGCTATAGCCCGGGCTACACGGGCGGATATAGCCCGGGCTACGCGGGCGGCTATGGGCTGGACAACTCGCTGGGCCAGGGCTACAATAGCTACTACAACAACGCGGGGTTCAACGGCTACAACCGCGGGTACTCCTACGGGGCATCCCCGGGGTACGCGGGTTATGGAGGCTACGGGGGCAACGGCGGCCTTAACTCGTATTATGGCTACAACAATCCCAACTACCAAGGCGCGAACCACCTGGGCTACGGCTACTACAGCAAGCCGGGCTACGGCAGCATCTACAGTAGCGGCATCACACCCAGCCTCGTCGCTGGCTACCGAGGCTACTCCAAGTAAACTGCGTCGTAATTCACTTGCTAACTAAAGTAACCAAAGTCACCATCCAAAGTTCTACTTCTAAACGTACTAACAATTAGAGTTTATTATTTTGACTGTACATATTTTTTTAAAGATTTTTCTCAAGATATTTATTAGAGATAATATTAATAGATTGTAGTTAGTTGTAATAAGTTATATTAAATTATAATAGTCATGTTTAGATATGTACACCTACATAACAATAAACATTAAAATGACGTTAATAGACATCGCCATAAAAATACATACAAGCGACTCACACCGAGGTAATGGTCATACCTAGATGAGGTGGCCTGGAAGCAGGGCCGGATTTAGAGATGTGGAGGCCCCGGGGCAACAAAGGAGTTTAGTTAGACGTGTTTAATGTTAATGCCCGTTAAAGTATGAAGGCAAGGCAAATTTAATCTTGTGGGGGCCCCTCTTTTGTGCAGGCCCCGGGGCCCCTCTTTTGTGCAGGCCCCGGGGCCTCCCCTAAATCCGACCATGCCTGGAAGAGATCACTCTTTTAGTGATAAGGCCGCCTATATTGTCATTCTCGTTTTGTAGATTAATTTCAATTTTTTTGTGTATTTTTGTAACTGGTTTGGCAATAAAGTGTATTTTCATTTCATTTCATATCTAGATATAGTACCTACTTCATTTACTAAATGTTTTATATTTCCTTAAGTTTAAAATAAGTTTTCAAGATTAATTATATTAAATAAAACACTGTAACCGCATTGTATCGCGTTGCATTATATTTTTTACATTTTACCTCCAGGTTTCGTTACTACCTTACAGATACCGTGGTCACTCGTGTTTCATTTAATATTAGAAATGTAACCTAACCCCACAGCTGAATAAAGATTTACCTCTTGACACAACTGACATTGTTTTATTCATCTGACCCCTAGATCAGTAGGTACTTACCTACGTTTTTACGAAAATTTAGAAAGTTCTAGAGCTCTATAACAGTCGGGGGAGCGTTGGTGCAGGCGATTCGCCTTTTGAATCCCCTGTAGTGTCGTCGCCCGCTAGATTGTGGGCGCCTACTAGTACAAAGGCCGACTTGCGCGAAGAATTTATGCTACCTCGAATTAAAATATTGCTATATGTCTTTGTCCAGTACGGTACACTTCCCTCTAATAGTGTTGAGGAGGGCGATCGCAGGAACTCGCGGTAACTCTTGAACGGGTGCCGTTTGAAAGTGTCGTCGTTTGGATACTTGGGGGAAGAGAGACTTGCCGAGATAACAGATGCACAGATGAGAATATTTTTTAATAGATATAAAGAGATACTGTAAAATTTTGAAAAAATTATACCTGTGAAACTTCACAGTGAATCATGCCAGTTCTTGTTCACTAAGGTTTTTCCGAACTGGTGGTAGAAGTGTGCTTTATTTAACGTCAATAAGAACAGGTCAAGTGTTGAGAAATAAAAATTTGAGTTTGTCGTTAGGAAGCACATTTTGTTTCTTGAGTGTCACATTTTATAGAGTTTTTATAGCTAATATCTCGTCCGTAGTTGAACAACTCGGCCTCATTTTCGTGCTAGTACTTTATTTCGTTTGTTTCTGACGTCAAAAATAACTAAGTAAATAATCATTTATATAAATGTTTAATTATTACGAAATCTCTATCGGTAATACTGTTTAAAAATCAAGAACCAACACTTTTCCGAGTAAACTGAGAGCAATGCGGTCGGCCACGAGTCTTGCGGCGTGCGCGAGTCTTGTCACTGTAAGATTAGCGCTTGTATTTATGAAGCCTAAGGAAAGGCGTAGAGAGTAAAATATTCCATAATGCGTCTTTGTGTCCCTTTATAACTGATTGGACTAATGCGCGGTTTATACGTATTAAGTAGTTAAGTTGGTAGCTACATTTTAAGTTACTACATGGCACTTGTGTGTCCAAACGGATTAAGTAAATAAGTTCATGATATCAATGAAGATAAACAGTGATGAATGTCAAAGAATTCATCAATTCTGTACTTAAATATGTGGTAAACGAGATTTTGGACAAATTTAGAGTAGAATTTGTTTCGAAAATTAAAGTCTGTACAAGAATGTTTTTTTTTCTAAATTTTTTTACCTCGTTTATTCCATAAGCATTCCTATTTTAAGTACTCTACAATAAAATTTAAAGTCTGCCTGCGTCTGATTTTCCAGAAAACTATAGTCCTAGTTCTTTCAAGCGTCGAAGTGAATAGGTATCTCGTGGATAGACGTGTAACACCTTCGTCTTCATCGTCACTCTCCATTAGGTGAGATAGAAGACAAACGTCTAATCCTTTTTCAATTAAAAAAAAAGTTGAAACCAAACTCGACTCCGATATTTAAAAAAAAACGAGCTGTTGCCGCCACCCGCTTTGTCAACTTATGCACTTAACTAAAAACACGTCCAAACGTGTTAAGTGAGAATCCCCGCTCACCTACTTATACGAAAAATAGAACGAACCCTAATCTACTTAATCACTTGCGTAATAAAATTGAACTTACCACTGTTTACACGTAATTTTTAACTTAAAATTTAGTTACTAACTTCAACTACTTAACGCGTGTAAACCGGCCATAAGAGGAAGTTACTTGCAAGCATAAGATTTCTTCAAAATTGCAATAAATCGAACCACGAAATAGTGATCGTTTTAATTATCGCGTGTTTACCATATTAACCATGTCAAGGTGTTGCAGTTTAAAGGAAAGAGTTTCAGTGAAACTACAGGAACATAGAAAACAGCCATCCTCGCATGGCTTTGGTGGATTACCTAAGACTTGAAAGTTCGTCAATAATTTCAGTAATTGACATTTATAAAAACTTAAGACCTTTTCCCAGTTTCTTTTTCGTCACTTTCTACCCAGTATCGGATAATAACAGTTATTAAATCATTAGAACAAGCGAAATAAAACATCCACCAACACAATTTTCTTCCAGTTGATTTATTGTACCAAAGTTTTCACACATTCTGGATGTCGCAGATTATAATTAGCTATAGGTTACATAAAGACTAGCCGCTATGGCATAAGACATCAACATTTGCCCATGTGAGGATAGAATTATGTAGGTCACATGTTGCTGGCTAAAATTGTGACTATAATTCTTGCCATTCTTTGTTATTTAAAATGTTTGCTTATTTACGGAAAGAATTATGAAGAGTGGAAGCTCCACTCTTCAATTACTTCACTCTCAATTATCATAATCTCTCCAGATTGTATATTTCGTCCACGACCACGTGGCAATTAGCAGCTGTTACCTTTTTCGATGTTACAACAATTTTTACTGTAATAACTACACGAATTAATACTTTATGTATGCAAATCAAGTACGTAGAGCTGTCTTAATTTTATCATACAATTCTACAGCACTTATTTTATTTTTAGAACATGAAAACAGCGCGAGAACGCTATGCGTAGGATTTTAGTTCAGTTGGATTTTTCGCGTGCCTTCTACCCAATGAAGGTTTTGCTGACCGCTCGAAAAATAGTAAATTACTCGATAGGTGACGTTAGTAAAAGTTGGTCCTACTTTTTTAGGTACATCGTCAAGAAACTACGCTATAAAGCCTGGTCTGTCGTAAACATTAATTGTTGGAGCTTAGGCTTATTAAACTTTCGTCTTTCTTTCAGCCTTACTATTATAATATACTTTTAATCGGACCAGCTTTTCGTGGCGCCATCTATCGAGTTTATTACTGTTTTTTTTAATTTGATTGTAGAAAATCCTTATTAATATTACCCTTCTATTATCAAAGTGGAATTCTGTAATTTTTACCAAATTTCGGAAAAATTAAAGGCTATTTAAGAAGTCGCAGATTTTTGAGACGCGAGAAGATAACGGGGTCCCTTTAGTATCCGCCACTTTACCTGTCCACAGAGGAGTACCACAGGGATCCATTTAGGGCCATCCCTTTCATACTGTACGGTGCAGACATAACAGAAGCAATAAATGATGAACTGAAGAAATAACATGACGCAAGTTATGAAAATTTCTGCAGAAATGTGATGTAAATAAAAGACCAACTTAATTTTAAAACTGTATTAACGCTTAACGTGGCGACAATACACGAAAAATGTTCATTCATGCAACTTTAAAAGTTATTCATACATGCTACTTAAGTTCAGTGTTGCATAACATTAAGAGTTAAAACAAGGAAATTCTTCTTAATAATAATGTGACATGGTTCTAATCACTTCCTGAAGCACTAGTTTGTTTCTTCATTGATTTTAAAGCTCTTTCTCGGAGTTTTTTTTCCAAGTCTTCGTTGCTGACCTTTCCTTCTTCCTCCTCTTCTTCGGCCTCGTCACTATCAGAAGAGTCGTCCTTCTTTTTGGAGGACTTCTTGTGTTTTTTGTGTTTCTTATGCTTTTTCGAGTGCTTTTTGTGTTTCTTGGCCTTTTTAGACTTCTTAGGTTCGTCACTATCCGAGTCAGACTCGGATTCGGAGACCTTCTTCCGAGCTTTCTTCTTAGACACCTGATCACTGTCAGACGAGGAATCTTCCTTCTCACGTTTCTTAGCTTTCTTGTCGGGTTCATCTTTGGACTTAGCTTTAGGGTCATCAGGCTTAGCCTTAACTTTCTCGTCCTTCTTGGATCTATCAGGAGACACAGCTTTCTCTTTGCTGGACTCTGACTTCCTGCGACGCACCTCTCGGTCGGGGCTGGAAGAGTCGCGCTTCGAGACCTTCTTTTTGGCCGGCTTGTCGCTGTCCGAGCTGTCATCCTGCGAGTCTGCAGACTCCGCCTTTTTAGATTTAGTTTTAACCTCTGTTTTCTCAGATCTGGATCGGTCGACGCTGACGTCTTTCCCGCGCTTCTTGGATTTCTTCTCGCCATCAGATTCATCAGCGGCCTTCTGTTTAGATTTGGCTTTAGGTTTCACTTCTTCTTCCGAGCTGGAGTCGGAGCTGGAGGACCGAGCGCGCTTCTTTTTAGGTTTTTTCGCCGGCTTCTTCTTGGCGTTCTTTTTGCTTTTCTTTTTTCGATCCTCTTCGGAGTCACTCGAAGAAGAATCCTCGGAATCGCTTTCACTGGAGGAAGTTTCCTTTTTCTTCTTGGATCTTTTAGAGGAGGACTTCTCCTTGCGTTTCTGTTTGGGCTTCGTCTTAGTTTTGAGTTCGTCCACGCTGTCGGACTCGGAGTCGGAGGCACGGGTCTTTCGTTTAGGTTTTTTGAAGTCCTGTTTGGAATCGTCCGGTTCCTTGAGATCTATTTCTTCAGGTTTATCTTGTTTCGTCATCTCATGTTTGCGGAGGAAGGGCGAGGGGGTGCGGGAGAGACTGCGTGAGTAGTCTCGGAGGGGCGGCAGGGGCACCAGCACGTCGCGGTCTTCGGAGGCGGAACGGTCACGGGTGGTTCGGGCAACGGGTGGCTTGTCTGAGGAGGCGCGCGGCTTGTCGTCGGGGACAGAGGAGGCCCGCGAGGAGGAGGACCGCTCCTTGGACGGCTTGCGCGGAAGGGACTCGCGCTCTACTGATTTCTTACGGAGTCGCGCTTCCAAGTTTTCTGAGGACCAGAAAAGTTTGTTTAATTTGCTTTATGAGTTATATGTGTTTGTGTATTAAAGGCCATAGTGTTTGAGCCGTCGGCCGATGATGTTTCAGCATATAATACCGTCATGATTATTTTTAATAGATTGACTATAGTCATAAACCATATTTAAAAGTTTATTGAACTAACTTTTTTGTTTTTGATATTTAAATTAAATAATGAAGTCAAAGGAAATCTTACGTACAGCACTAGAGTCACGTGTGTCCAAAATCTTAATTAGAATATAGAAAGAAGACACATTTATACATAAGACTAACCTAAAGGCTTTTAAAGGAAGATGTCTGCACCCACGACAATTCGAGGAGGTCTCAAAATGCGAGAAACTGACGCTACTGAGCCACATTATCTCTCGACCCGAAGCGAGTGTTTGTCGCGTTTAGACTTCACACAAGGAAAATCAAAAAGGAAATAACGTGAGAAGTAAAAAACTAAAAAAAAAGGAAAACCGAAAGAGCACATCCACTTGTTGCAAAATAACAAATTGGATTGACGTATTTGAATTTTGAAGTTTGGTGATAGGGATCCCGAACTAAAAAAAATAAAACTCACAAAAAGTTATAGTTGCAATCGAAATAATGCTTTGCAAGATTATACAATTTACATAATTAAGTTTGTAATATGTTTTTGATTTTATTTATTTAGTTTTAAATGTAGATTTTTGTTTACTTTATTGTTTATGAAAAGCTTTTTGCCTTTATCTTTAGAATAAACCACCAGCAAAACTTCTTTTGCATTGAATCAGTAACCCCAACGTTGCGCAGCTATTGTATGGAGACTCCTCACGTTTAGTTTCTTATTAATTGAGATAATTTTATTTGGAAATATTTTAGTTCTGATACTTTTTCTAATAATTATTTACATAAATGATAAGAATTATCGTGAATTCTATTCGTCCATTAAGTGCTGAAACATAAAGCTTACTGACGGCCTAAAATGGACTTACCCCTTTTACGTTTTACCGACCAATTTCACAAAATAGAAGAAACACAAGTCAAAAGTTGGACCGGCATTATACAGTAAAAAACAGCGGTACCAAGTAGAGATTTTAAATGTCACTAGTAAAACTACAACAATAGTAAACAAATGTGACTTTTACCTTTCCTGGGTATAGAGACGGACTTCTCCAGACGTTCCTTGATGAGGTCGCTGGACCTTCTGTCCCTGGACTTCCTGTCACGCGAGCGGCGGTCGCGGCGGTCTCTCGGCGAGCGACGGTCCCTGGGCACGCAAGGTACAATATAGAATATAGCAGTAGTTTGTTTTAGCCATAGCTTAGATTAATTTGTTTTTAAATGCTATGTTTGTATTAGTAAGAATATTTTCTTGTCAAACCTGTATACGATGGCTTTTGTTAAGTTGGTCTTGTGTCGTGGTAAGCATTGTATGTTTGATTGCAGTTAATTTTGAAACATACCTATCTCTGTCCCGCGACAGCCTGTCTCGAGGCCGCTGCGAGCGCCGCACGGAGCGCGAGCGGCGTCGCGACCGCGAGCGCCGTCCGCCACGCGATCTAAGACAAGCAGGAGACGTTAATAATATACTTAATAATAATACGTTTGAGGGTGTTCGTCGTTTGGATACTTGGTGGGAGGGAGACGTACCGGGCTAACAGATGCAGATAAGAATAATTTTGTATAGACATAAAGAGACACTGTACATTGATTGTGAAAAAAATATACCCGTGAAGTTTCTTGCCAGTTCTTCTTCACGAAGGTTTTCCGAACTGGTGGTAGTCATGCTTTGTTTGACGTCAATAAGAACAAGTAAGTACTTGTTCAATGTTGAGAAATAAATATTTGAATTTGAATTTTATTGGTATTCTATTTATTTGGATTACTACGCAATTTTTCGAAAACCTTTATTGCAGCCGATGCCGCTGGGTGAGCTAACTGCGTGTTTCAATATAAGATCTTGATTTGACTTAAGTCAATGATGCCTCAGTAATGAAACCGAAAATAATTGCGCAATATTAAGTCGTACACATACGACAAATCCATTACGATCCCAAAAGATCGTAAACTTTCTTCACTAAACAAAGGCCATAAGTTGGTTAACGAATCGGAACATTCCATATAGGTCTATGCAACCTGTGCTCTGGGCATATCTTTCCCATACATGTTACTTCCACAACAAGCGGGGCGGGATTTTCCAAGTAGCACGCCTTTCACGAAAAAATTAATTTTCTAAGATTTGGTTTAAAAAAAATGTCTATTGTGATGCTATTTTGAAAAGGTCATTAAACAAGCAATTTTTTTTCATGATGTGCAGTATCATCGCAATACGTATTTTTTCACAGCAATCAGTTAAACCTTAGTCAGGTTTTTCGCAATGAAATAAAATAAAACAACTCAACTCTTTTTCTTAGCATAGTGTGCAAGTTTCCGTCAAAATTATTACTAGGTTGTCTCAAATAACTAATAACGATAGTCTTGGTAAAAAAAAACCGTGAGTTAAAAGATATTTATTGCAGCTGTAGGCAAAAAACAACCAAAAAGTGGAAATTTCATAAAAAATCACAAAAGTGGCAATATCTCGAAAACCAGAAAACTTTTACTGGAAGCATGTTGGTGTTATCTGATAGGCCTAAAGTCCATCTACCTCCAGTGTCATCCTTACGTGTCATTTATGGGACACCCTGTATACTAGCGCTGAACAGCCACTTTTTAGCATTTGGTCATAGGAACTTGAATTTGCGTGGATAAGATATAGCATACAAGATAGGTTTACTAATAATGCTTGAACAACGTTAGGTACGTCCTCCATCACTTTTACCCCTTGCTATTCTACCCTCACCTGTCTCCCTTTCGCATGGGACGGGGCACGGGACAGTTGCGCCTTGACAGCCTCACCGGCGCCATCAAGGTAATGTTCTAATTACTTTTAAATTATTAACTGCGACTATCACGTGAAAAATAAGAAGCTTGTACAGTGCAGTTGTGAGATATTGTACTCTGTGTGTGATCGCTTGTGATCGCAAAGGTGAGTGAAACCTTCCGTACTTCCCTTTTCCAGCCAACATTTGTTCAAGCATTGGTAGTGCATTGATCTAAAATCCATCCTTAAGCCTAAAAGCAACCAACGGCCGCCTCAATAGTTAATGAAAGTATGAAACTACTTAATTTGTTACCTTCACAAAACGGACTAATGTAATTTAGTACACAAATAAAAACTGAAAAGCTGAGTAGTTATCCATGTCATGACGCACACAGTTTGTAAGCAAGGAGCGTTACCTGTCCCGGGACCGCGAGCGCCGGCGCCTCTCCAGCGAGCGACGCCGCTCGCGCGACCTGTGAATACATATTTATTTTTATTTTGTACACAACAAAGAAATAGTTAATGAAATACTTGATGACTGCATGTTCAAATAACACCTACAATAATATAAGTAATTTCTACGCGTGATAATTACTACCAAAATAAAACAATTTCAGTTGGTACTATTATTGAAAGATTAAAGTTATTATTATTATCTGCACAAATCATGAGTATGTAAGGCGCACTGCAACAGCTGCTGTGCAAAAAATTGTAGCTTCTAATAAATTCTGTCGCAAACATGTATCCCACAGCTTCCTAGGAATGCTATTAGTTAAACATTCAAATTAGTTGTAGATTGTAGAGCGAAATTTTTAATTAAAGTTAGCTTGTTTATTTTTGCTTTTGATCTTAACTCTTCAACACCTCATGCAATTTTGCTAGCACATATCAGGGGTATAGAACGAGACAAGTCTAGAAAACAATGGCTAGACTAGACCCAAGCAAAGCCGCAGGCAAAATCTAATCTGGTAATGAAACTGCCTGCAGACTGTGGATTTACTAACGATACTACGATCATCGACAACAACCTCTCCGTTAAAACAACAGGCGCCACATACCGCTCCCTCCTTTCGGCCTCCCGCCGTCGTCTCTCCCTCTCCCTCTCCCTTTCGCGCTCCCGCTCCCGTTCTCTCTCGCGCTCCCTCTCGCGCCGGTCCGGCGAGCGGCGGCGACTGCGGCGTCGGGATCTACTCCTGTGGGGGGGGGGAAGGAGATTTGATATAACAAGGTAATCTATGAATTGAAAATCATTTCATTTTTCACTTTTCATTTTTCTTTATTATCATTAGTCCTGAACTGTTCAAAAGTTGATCAAGTAGGCCCCTCTTGGATAGTCGTGTAACAATCTCGCCTTTATTTGGCTGTACATGAGGGAAGATGGATAAAACACGCGTGTGCAATTGCCAATAAAAAAAAGGTAAAACGTCGTAGGCATGTACGTTGCACATTAGTTATATAAGAAAAGAAAAGTGAAGATAGTCATTATAAATGAAATCAGCGTGCTCCTTACACACTGAATTTATTTTGATGTATGTGATTGGTATGGAGTATTTGATGTAAAGCAGAGAACAACGTGCGTCACAACATCAATATTTCTAAAGCGACCACAATATATCGAAATGACGACCACATATCATAAATAAATAAATATAAATAAATAAATATTTTCTAACACTCACACCACATTATCTAGCCCAAATTAACCATCATTAATAACTTGTGTTATGGATACTAGATAACGGATAAATAAACTTAAGAAATATATAAATATATAAAATATATAAATATTAGAAATAAACATAAATAACCATACACACACATCCATGACTAGAAAGCAAATATGATAAAACGTCTGCCCCTACCAGGACTCGAACCCGGGACCTCTGGCATGAAAGGCATGGCTACTTTACCTCCACACCAAACAGGCCGTCAAAATCATCAATTACATATTGATAAACATATCAATTTTTTATAATATATTTTGTTAGTAAAAGCTCTTATTTAAGAGCAATCTAATAAGCTTATTTTAACAAAACGCGTAAGATAAGTTGACTCTTCCTGTATATGACGTCATAAAGTAGCCTCATTTTCTAACCTCCTTTTGGTTAAACTGTCATATTAGTGTTTTCAACAGATATCTGTTATCAAGAATCAATACAAAATTATGGAGTTGTTCATTTCATGTAATATAGCAAACTATGCAACGCAGGTTAAAAAGATACCTACTTTGTGACCTCACAATACCAATTTCTTCAAAAATCGATTTAAAATTAAATACTGCACAGAAAGCAGAAATATTCAAATTATTTTCCCAAAATACTTAATTCATTGAATAGAATAATTTTGAGAATTTGACATAATTTCTTATCAAGTGGCAAATTGATTCTAACACATAAGTTATCCGAGTATTACAAATTACAATGTATTGTAAACAATCAGGCCTGGAATCATATAAAACGGCAATGAACTCGCCTGTCGCGCCGCGCGCTGCGCCGCGGGCTGGCGCTGCCGGACGTGTCCCTGTTGGAGCGGTAGTGCCGCTTGCGGTGCGACGACGTCTTCTTCACGCTGCCGCCTGGAATTATTGCCAGTATTAGGACAACTAAATTATACTACCAGTTAAACTCAAACAATTCATTGTTTACAGCCAGTGACTGCGTTAAACTGTTAGTTACGGCTACAATCTAGATACAATTATTTAACCCTTTCGCTGCGGTTGGCGAGTTAACTCGTTCTGTAAAATGTTTTCTTAGACATGGTGGTCGAGAAAACTCGTTCACGGAAATCTGTCACCACATACGGCGATTCGAAATCGGTGAAAGCTTCTACAGACGGACTCATCGTAGCATGTATCGACAGCCCACGCCATACCTACCAAATATATTTATGTTTTGGTTGGTATTGCTAGCATGAAAAATAAAAATAAATTGTTTGCGTTTCATGCGGAAGGCGAGTAATCACGTCTTGATAGATCAAGATTATAAACGGTAGGCGAATAAACTCGTTCTAAATAAATCATTTAAGTAGGAGCAGTAGTCTACGAACTTTGAAAAATATACCTATTTATAATTTATTATCGAACGGAACTTGGACAAACGTTACTTCGACATTTCTTCATTTCGACTCTATTACTACTGACAATCTAGCAAATGTGATACACCTTCACTGGGGAGATGTGTATGTATTAAGGTCGTAGCTCAATACACCCACCCGTCACCCGATAAGCACCACCACGACAAGTACGGAACCGCGTAGCAAATTCTTACTCACGCTTGACACATTTATCTATGGTAACACTACCCTCATTTTGATCATATTGACTATACATTTTTGGGACGAGTACATTTTCTCGCCGACCGCACGTTACGACAGATTTTTTCAAACGGCTCATTTCGTCATCCGTGTGTCAAAGCGATTTAATTAAAACGAGTTATCTCGCCACCCGTACTGGGGAGCAAATTTTTTTGTGGGTCCGTCTACAGGGCCGGTTTAGTATACGGTGAGCTCGCAGCGAAAGGGTTAACAGTCAAGTGTTTCCTGTGTTTACTCATCCACCAACAAAATTTCACTAAAAAATAAACATATTCTATTCTTACGAGAAGAAGCGGAGGAAGATCTTCTGCCGCTGGAGGAGCGTCGCTTCGCAGGCTTGTCTGCGCCTTCTTTTGCGCCATCTGACCTGCGAACACATCAAATAAACCTGCTTTAAAATGGTTTCCAAATAAATAAGCATTTACTTTTATTCTACAAGAAACAGATTTACAGTTATTAATGGTCGAATTGTTACTTTTTAAATTCAAAGACCTTATTTCTGTTCTGCAAACGAGCACGCCATCCACCTGATGGTAAGCAGCATCATTTATCGTAGATGTTATTAATTATATTGTTATTCATATATTATGATTAATAATGTGTTGCCGAATGTAGGCTTATGTTGGAATTGCCCTCGCTCCAGTAATTACACTGGTTATACCTCCCTCTACCTGGAACACAGCCATGTAATTCAAATTCAAATTCAAATATTTATTTCTCAACATTGACAATTACTTGTTCTTATTGACGTCAAATAACACATGACTCTACCACCAGTTCGAAAAAAACCTTCGTGAAGAAGAACTGGCAAGAAACTTCACGGGTATATTTTTTTTTTCAAAATTAATTTACAGAGTCTCTTTATGTCTATACAAAATTATTCTTTTCTGCATCTGTTAGCTCGGCATTAATTGTGTTCGTAACGTGGTTATTGTAGGAAGGACATAACAAACTCTACTAGCGCTGCCTACATGTGTAGGTATCTAAATGAAACAAGCAACTTACTTGGCCGGAGAGCCAGATCTGGATTTCTTGCCGTCCTCGGTCTTGTCGTCCTTGATCTCCACCACGTTGTCATCAGCCTTCGAGTTGTTGTGCGACTCGTTCTTGCTGTCCTCTGCTTTGTGTTCCTTCTCCGTGCCCTCGGGGGACTTGCCGTTTTCTGGAATTAGGGTTGCTTCAATCATATTTAATGTTAATTAGCTGTATAGATGAATATTTAGGTGATGAACTATATCATTTAGTTCTGAACCTACCTTTTCAAACTTTTTGGTTAGAAAGCAATATATCTTTCAATAATTATTATTTAATTTTTTTAGTTTATGCAATGAGCTGGTCGTTAACACTTCTTGTACGCAGCGGTCAATCCATTGTAATAAATTACCTTGCGGCTCGGGCTTGTCGTCGGCGGGCTTGGCGGGCGATTTGTCGCGGCTGCGGCGGCGCGAGCGGCGCGGGCTGCCTCCGTTGCGGTGCCGGCTGCGCGAGACAACAGAGTTATTTGTTTAATACATTTGAATCACTTTACGCTTTCGGCTTATTAGGAGCTGGATAATTACGAGTTATAGGCGAGTCAACAGCGAAAAAGGACCGTGGTACTTAGCTAAAAATTTATTTATTTATTATCAGACACATGAAAAATACAGTAATGGGTGTAAATTGTCTTTAAACCTTTGTAGGTTTGTCTAGACAATAGTTCTCAAGAACAAATATTCAATATAAAATACAACACAAGTTTATAATACAGTTTTCCCGTAGTAATACAGTGTTGTATGTAAAAATAATAAACTATTTTTAAGAAACTAATTAAATATTTATGTATAGTATACCATACCTTGTTAAATAATATTGTATATATTATACCTATATACAATATTATTTAACAATATCGTTTTTAGGGTACATGGGAATTCAAGAATGCCCTACCACGCGGCCGACTGACGACGAGCCAGCGAGAGAGCATTCACACACACAACAAAACTAAAAACCGGTTGAGCAAGTTAACTGCATGGGTTGGTCCCATTTAAGCTGTGTTGGTTTCGAAACTCAGTTTAATATGAGGATATTTATCATTTATAGGTTTTCTTATTATTTTTATTGTTAATTTGTATTTATATTAAAGTTGCAATAAATTAATTAGCCGTTCGCTTTTCTGTTTCGAACCACAATTTTTGTTCGGCCACATTTGCAAAGATTCTATCTTTGACACGGTCAGTTTTCTTGACAACAAAAAGTCTGGGGACCTTTCATTGGGAGGTTGGATAGGTAAAATAGCAGTGTAAGATCCAGGTCTTCAGTTCCTTTAGCAGGATTGTGGTTACATAATTCAGGTAAATGTTAATGATTCCTAAATGTAGATAAATTACTGCACTCGTACCACATTTATAAACAGCTTATATACCAATTAAATAACAATTTTTCATTTTATCAAAATACCACTCAAGACAATCTTACTAAATCATTGCATTTCAGAGAATGAAATTTAAAAATTTTTCTTATTTGAATACAATAAACCAATAAAACTTTATCTCATTATTTGACAGTGGATGATGCCAATACATACAAAATGTTCTCCCTGGTTTACTAATGTTTTACAAAAAACGTATGACAAATGATCATTTTACAAATTATTTTTGAAAAAGTAATCATTTGACAAAATGTTCATTTACTAAACTGATCGCATAAGTGATCATTAAAAAAAATATTTTTTTTTAATGTTTAGCATTACAAATGTTCTGAATGTATAATACTGCCATTGATTAATTACCGTTTTTCAAAGTCGCAATTTGACGACTAGGTTGGTTAGTAAATGGGTATTTTATAATTATTACTGTTTACATAATAGTAACTGTTATATTATTACGGCGATATAATATTAATTTAAATTATTATTTCATGTAATTTATTTATAATACCTCTCATATAAATTCATTCAATTTCGCTTATGGCGCTTCGCCGGGTGCTGCCGCACCTACATACAGCCTAACGGCGCCTGCTCGCTACGCTCGTCGTCGCACCTAATTTCGGACTTACATTGTGTTCTGTGATTTAAAATGTCCATGAAGTAATGAATCAACGAAACAATTTTACATGAACCGTATTTCAACGAATTAAAAAACTTGAAATGAGTTGTCGATGAAATGAAAATACAGTAATTGAAAATACTTGAACTAATTGTTCAATGTATCGTTTTTGATGATTTGAAATTCGTTGAAAATTAAACTACAGTAATTAGAAACATAAACTGAATTTAAAGTATCTACTTACTGTCTGTAATGAAAAACTTCTGCTTAAATTATTTATGTATATACAAACGATTTCACATTTTTGGGTAAATTAAGTACTTACCAAACAATGCATTTTGTCAAAGGTTTTTATGCCTTGCGTTGTTTTACCTATTAACGTATATAATAAGTGAATACTTTGTTAAGTGATGTTTTAAAGAAAAAAGCTTTGTCCCCCAATTGTTTTGTCAAATGAATTTATAGAACCATTAGTTTGTACAAAGATGAACTTATGAACAATAATTTTGCCAAATGTTGTTTGTGAAAAGAAAATTTGCAATTTGTTTTTTATTAAATGATAAAAAATATACCGTTCTCTCTATATACCTAAATTAAGTGTTTGTTAATAATTATGTTTATATTATGTAGTTATCAATAATTGTGAATAGTATTAATATAAAACACAATACATTTATTCAACAAATTGTTATATTTAATGAGTTGTCTATGTGACAATCTATAATAAGATGTGTTGGGAATTTACAATGGGATTGTTGGATCTTTGGCATCACACAGAAAACGTTGTGAAGTTGACTTAATGATGCATTGTCAAATGTATTTGTGAATGGTTTAAATTGTAATTGCCATTTTCGAGTTAATTCTTTACCTCCTGTCGTTGGACTTGTCCCGGGAGCGCGAGCGAGAACGCCGGCGGTCACGCGAGCGGCGGCGCGAGCGAGACCGCGAGCGTCGACTCGTCTTCTCCTTGTCTTTCTCTTTCTGTTGCTGCTCCTCCTGGAATTTAATGCAGCATGTTAATTGTCAATAGTTTGTATGTTTCTTACCAAATCACGCATAAACGGCTGAATATATTTGAATGAAGCTGAATTAATTTGGCTAGAATTGGAATAACAAGGGCTAACTTTTGTCCTGAAAGAACATTGGCAGATCGCCATAAATGGGTTTAGTTAGAGTTAAAGTGGAGCGTTTAGAAGTCAAATATATCTAAAACTATAGGAAATAAAAACCGGATCCACTTAAAAAAAATTATGGAGTATGTCCAGGAACAATAATAATTGCATTTTCAATAAGTACTAATTTTGAGGTTATGATTTCAAATTACCTACATTTACATAGGTAATTACTACTATCATCAACCAACCATGATAATAATGACACGCAAATGTTCATCAATATCTTTAACTTAATCAACTAGTCCAAAAAATCACAGCAATAAGTCGTCGTAAGCGCAATCTACCGGAATCCGTAGGCACAAAGGCTTATAAAATCACGTTATATTAGGTCTTTACCTATGAAATTGCCGTTTTTCACGAAATAAATGAAGCGTAATTTTTTTATATATTTTTTATTTCTATTAATCAAAATAATCACCCATGCAATCAATGCATCTTTGCCAACGCATTGGTAGCTTATTGATGCCTTTCTTGAAGAAATCAGCTGGACGGGAGGCAACAAATTCTTCAAAGGCATTTTGTACTGCCTCTCGGGTATTGAATTTTTTTCCCGCCAAGAAGTTATCCAAATTCTGGAAAAAGTAGAAGTTTGTAGGCGCAAGGTCTGGTGAGTACGGCGGATGACGGAGACTTCCAACCCCAACTCTTGTAGCTTGGAGACCGTCTGCTGTGCAGTATGAGGTCGCGCGTTGTCGTGCAGGAGCAGTGGAGCCGAACTATTGACCAAAGCTGGTTGGAGACGTGCGAGCTTCTCCATCATTGTGTTCAGTTCTTCACAGTACACATCTGCAGTAATGCTTGTCCCATTTGGCAAGAAGCTGTGATGAATTACACTCGCGTTAGACCACCAAACAGTGACCATCACTTTTCTGGGGGTAAGTTTTCGTTTAGGGCATTGTTTGGGTGCTGAACCAGGGTCCAACCAACTTGCTGAGCGCTTACGATTGTCAAACAGATCCATTTCTCGTCACAAGTAACAATGCGGTTCAGAATTCCTTCATTTGTATGCCTGCTGAGCAGTGCAAGGCACGTCTCCACGCGTACTTCGCGCTGGCGGTCATTGAGTTCGTGGGGTACCCATTTGTCAAGCTTTTTTACCTTGCCAATTTGACGCAAATGGACCAATATTGTTTTGATGCTAACGTCGAAAGCTGCTGCTAATTCAGCCGTGGATTGAGTTTCATCAGCTTCCACAATTGCCTTTAATTCGTCATTATCGACCAAAGTTTTCGGACGACCACGGGGTTCATTTTTCAGGTCAAAATTTCCAGAACGGAAGCGGGTAAACCAATAACGGGTGGTGCGTTCGTTTGTAGTGTTCGCTCCGTAAACGTCGTTGATGTTGCGTGCCGCTTGTGCCGCTTTGCTGCCACGACGGTACTCATACTCCATAATTACTCGAATTTTTAACTTATCCATGATGACGTAAAATGTTCGAATGCGTTGAAAACAAAACACTAACTATTAAACAAATGACGATTTTGGAAAAAGAATTCCATGTTTGTCAAATAAAATTAATTTGAAATTAGAATTATCAGTCAAAAAAAAAATATTTTCATTTGAAATGGCCAGTACGGCAAAACGGCAGTTTCATAGGTAAAGACCTATTATAAAATAACTTAAAGAATCGCAAATCGTCAGAACAAAACCAAGGCACTCACACACACACAAGTGACAAGTCCAAAAGTAACGAAACGGTTTCGTTTTCAAGTTATGTTTTTATCTCAAACTCGTCGGCCAGTAAGTAATAAATCATTTTCACTATGAGGAATATAAAAAAAAAAATTTCTTACATAAAAATGAGTCCTTACATTCTGAAGTGACTATAGTTTCCTATATTTAAAAATTATATTACAAAATCAAATACTTGTGCTTGGTCACAATAAAAAATACTAATAAAAAATGATAGGAGCTAAAACAAACTGATCCAAGTCAAATCAAGCTTTATAAATCAACTATTTTTTTGGAGACTTCTACACATTAAGCTAATATTATGGAAATACACATATAAAAAAGAATAAAAGTACTATTTACTTTTCGAAACGCTCACTGTTTACTTAAATAAGAATTCGCCAATATTCTTTTATCATTCTAGAAGAAAAGCCGAGGAATATGCGAGCCAACCGTATTTATCTATCGCTGTTTTAACTTTATTATTCGGACCTAGAAAAAAGTGGATGTCTTGTCGTATATCTTGTCGCGATAAAATAATAGGTCTTTACCTATGAAACTGCCGTTTTGCCGTACTGGCCATTTCAAATGAAAATATTTTTTTTTTGACTGATAATTCTAATTTCAACTTAATTTTATTTGACAAACATGGAATTCTTTTTCTAAAATCGTCATTTGTTTAATAGTTATTGTTTTGTTTTCAACGCATTCGACATTTTTCGTCATCATGGATAAGTTAAAAATTCGAGTAATTATGGAGTATGAGTACCGTCGTGGCAGCAAAGCGGCACAAGCGGCACGCAACATCAACGACGTTTACGGAGCGAACACTACAAACGAACGCACCACCCGTTATTGGTTTACCCGCTTCCGTTCTGGAAATTTTGACCTGAAAAATGAACCTCGTGGTCGTCCGAAAACTTTGGTCGACAATGACGAATTAAAGGCAATTGTGGAAGCTGATGAAACTCAATCCACGGCTGAATTAGCAGCAGCTTTCGACGTCAGCATCAAAACAATGTTGGTCCATTTGCGTCAAATTGGCAAGGTAAAAAAGCTTGACAAATGGGTACCCCACGAACTCAATGACCGCCAGCGCGAAGTACGCGTGGAGACGTGCCTTGCACTGCTCAGCAGGCATACAAATGAAGGAATTCTGAACCGCATTGTTACTTGTGACGAGAAATGGATCCTGTTTGACAATCGTAAGCGCTCAGCAAGTTGGTTGGACCCTGGTTCAGCACCCAAACAATGCCCTAAACGACAACTTGCCCCTAGAAAAGTGATGGTCACTGTTTGGTGGTCTAACGCGGGTGTAATTCATCACAGCTTCTTGCCAAACGGGACAAGCATTACTGCAGATGTGTACTGTGAAGAACTGAACACAATGATGGAGAAGCTCGCACGTCTCCAACCAGCTTTGGTCAATCGTTCGGCTCCACTGCTCCTGCACGACAACGCGCGACCTCATACTGCACAGCAGACGGTCTCCAAGCTACAAGAGTTGGGGTTGGAAGTTCTCCGTCATTCGCCGTACTCACCAGACCTTGCGCCTACAGACTTCTACTTTTTCCAGAATTTGGATAACTTCTTGGTGGGAAAAAAATTCAATACCCGAGAGGCAGTACAAAATGCCTTTGAAGAATTTGTTGCCTCCCGTCCAGCTGATTTCTTCAAGAAAGGCATCAATAAGCTACCAATGCGTTGGCAAAGATGCATTGATTGCATGGGTGATTATTTTGATTAATAGAAATAAAAAATATATAAAAAAATTACGCTTCATTTATTTCGTGAAAAACGGCAATTTCATAGGTAAAGACCGAATATTATGCGACTTTGTTGTGTATTCGATGTCTTAAGTTGATTGAAGCCTTTTGAGATTATAAATACCTTCTTTATTTACAAAAGACCGGCAGATATCCATACTTCAAACATAAAAAAGATAATAAAAACATAATTTTTGTTGGCTAGCTAACTTAGTTTCCAAACTAGCCTATCAACAAACACTCACCATCCGCTTCTTGATTTCCTCTTTCTTCTGCGTGGTGAAGGCGTCGGGGATGCCGGTTTCGGAGGCTTGCGCGCTCAGCAGCAGCTCCCACAGCTCGCCCATGAACAGCCGCGCGTTCTTGCCGTTCAGGAACCCCGTCAGGTTTATCTGCATCTTCTTGGGACAAGGGAACTGGGGCGGGGGGCGGACACACAAACAGACCCAACATTAGACCGAGGAAGTCGAAATACGGACCACAAGCCTAATTGAGTATATGGGGGAGAGTTGACATGTGGAAATCGCCAAGAGCTCTCTCAAATCGACTACTAAACTCGAACGTGAATTCTCGAAGTGACTTGAGTAGGGAAGCGGGGACAAGTGTAAAATAACAAGTGAGGAAGTTAAAGCTTGATGTTGATTGTAGGTTTCGACAGCTGTCGCCAACGCCGCGCGCCGCTGCGTTGCTCGGAGACGCAGCCGAGGCGAAGCTCGCTGAGACGTCCCGCGACGAGCTGGCTTGCGTCTTCAGTCTTCTCTCTTCTACCTGCAAGGGGTTTGCGAACACAACCACATTATGCTGAACGCAAGGCCTACTAAACGACACTTCCCTCCTGCGAGTCAAATCGATCTCTTGGCGACTTCCGTCCTATCCGCTCAGACTACCCGGGCCAGTACCACCTTTTCTGAGGATGGATTCACCTCCTGGCCCGCTGCGCACTTGCCAATGAAGTATCGAATCAGAGAAGTTACATTATCAAGTCAGATCACTTTCAAATGATTGAGAATATTACAATGCAATTGGATCCTTGGAATGGATCTTACAACTTATGATAATTGAGTTAGCTTTAAGTATATTCCCCGTAAATACCGATTGAGTATGCTAAGTGGCCTCCGATAGCGCGGGCGGCGATGGCGGCGGCTGCGGCGGCGGCGGCGGCGGCTGGGCGCTACCCGACGGGCACCATAGAAATATCCATACGCAATCAATATACAACACATTCTACTTCTGTTGCAGTTTCTTCATGTTTACATCATTTATTTACAACAACAACAAAAGAAACTGCAATGATTACATAATTTATATAGAAACAATAATCAAAAATTACATTGTGGTAAGAAACCAAGTATTGTAGTTCGTGTGATTATTTTTGTTTCTGACAACAAGGTGTTACAAAAAATTTTAAATACAAAGAAGAATAATTCTACATATGAGAATAATCACCTTCTCCTCGAGTTGATTATTGACATAGTCAATGACTACATCGTCTTCCATCTTCAGTATCTCGGTGATTTTCTGGGTGATCCAGGGCTTCAACACATCCAGCTTCACTTTCGACATGTCCACCTGGCAACACACCACAAACTCATTTTAGTCTGCAGCCAAGCAATGGGAACTACAACTGGCCCGTATTACCCATGAGGTGAATGACTTACCTGCTGTGTCAAACAATCGCCAAACTTCATTTGCTTCATCAACTTCTTCTCCTTGTCACTGAAGCGTGTATCCTGCTCCGTGCTCGTACCCTGAGGACAAGTCGTTAATTAAACTCAACTCTGTTTTAATAATATCAGGGCTCCTAAATTTTTTTGGATGTGAATAATGGGTCAGGGAAAAAGCCTTTCATACTTTATTTGTAACATTTGGCAGTTATATCTCTTTCACTGTTTTATTTGCTTCATGCTGATTTTAATCTTGCTGTTTGCTGTTAGAACCAAACTTAAGCTATGATATAAAATGAGGTAGCTTGATATTTTTACAATAAATGGCTGATAAAGTACCCCTTAGTGTGGGACTATGTGGCCACTCTGTATTGTGCACTGTAACACTGCAATCTAGCAGGTCTATTTGTGTGTAGCTGATAAACTACGACAGTTTTTAAAATAATTTTTGTGCAAAGTTTATAATATTTCTAAAGCTCCGAAGCCTTTAGAACACATTTTATTCACTTTTTTTTGTCTTTGTAGTGATTTTGTTTTCTGGATTTAAATGTATTTGTGCTGGTAAAGTCCAAACATTGATCTAACTTTAAAGTAAAAAAAACACATATATGGGGGTGATTCGGATTTCTCAGAAGGTACTCTACCTCTGGACTGCTGCTTGACGGTATAATGTGGGACACCCTGTGTAACAGTTTTTCAGCTTTAATTATTGCAGAATGAATATTGTTGTTGAATACAATGACATGATGGACTTAATGTATGTAATAAATATTACAATTTTTAACAACAGATTTTATCCAAATGGCAGTATTATTTTAGGTCCTTAATTACAAACTTTCACTTATTTGTACCATAAACAAAAAGTTTTATATTTAAATGGTACAGTTTCAATTCCTTAATAGTACTACTACAGATTTGATTAATTTTCAAATAGATCATGGTATAGTTTCTGATAATTTTGTTTGTCAAAAGAGCACTCGACCCACCTGACGGTAAGTGCCATCCACACCCATGGCCATCATTAGTGAAAGGTCATATTTAATAATACTATTTCTGATCTCTACTATGAAAGATTATCTTGACCAATTATGTGTTGCTGACTGTAGGCTTCCGCTGAAATTGCATTTGTTCCAGTAAGTGCACAGCAGAGCATTAAGTTATTGATCGTTGTGTTTGTGTGAGTTTGTGGTACCAATAAAGTTGCTTATCTAAATGGCTGTTCCATTTGACCGGAACTGGAATGACTGTAGTACCACCCCAGACAAAATCTTAACAAAAAAACTAGCCCAGATTAAACCAGTACAATGTTTGAATTCAGTTTATGAATAGTAAAATTGAATGTAACAAAAATGTTATATTATATATTAGGATAGTACAAAAATTTGTATTAATTCCCGCTAAAGAAAACACTAGATTATCACAGTTAGAATTGTAAGAACATTAAATGTAAAATCTTAAGAAGCATAAAGTCCTAAAATTAAAAAAAGTTACAAGGGTCAAAACTTATGGTTATTTTGAAACTTTTTTATGTCTAAACTGTGACTCTGAAACATGAGCTAATAACATGTATCACACAATTAACTAGATACAGGACAAGGTTCAAAACAACATCAGTACCAAAAGGGTGCACAACTGAGTATTTGGGTCATTTACAATTTAAGTAGCATTTAGTCACTTCAACAATAAACATCAAAAAATGTTAAAAATTACATGTTCAGTTCTATATATATAAAGAATAAATAGATAAGAATATAAGAAAGAATATGTTCGTTATTATATTATTATATATTGTTAATCATTTAATTAATCTTTTAATTAAAGTAAAGGAGACATTTCCATAAAGGGGGTGCTTGGCTAGCTTTTGTATAGGTGGTCCCAGGAATTAATGAATTAAATACAACAAGTATAAAATGCCACTATTTTATAATTTCATTTAGTTTTGTCTCAGAAAACATTTTAAAATCTGTAAATCAACCACACTACATAATGAATCTGTCACATTTTATTATTATTTCAAGTTTGGAAGTTTATTCTGCTGTTACTTATATTTTTCCTTTTTATGAGATCCTTTAGAGGTTTTCGTTTCATCTAATTATTTACCATTAATATAACAACAGTAAATAGTAAATGAGTAATGGATAATGTGCAAAAGCCTAAAAGCAAAAGTGTAAAGCCAACTCCAGTCATTCAAATGTTTAATATACCTTCATTTTAAATACTTTTGTAACTCATTATAGTAAACTTACAATGTCATAACTTGTAGTACATATCAGTTATTGAAACCATACAGCCTGATCTAGTTCGACAAACGGACCGGAATAAATCAAAGACCAAATAGACAACAAGTTGCCACATGGTTCAAGGATACTGTTTCATATTTTCATTCAACATGGTAGAATATGAAAAAAGTCACCTCAGTGTTTTTAAATATTCTTAGTGCATTGACCATATTTATTCATTCATTTCAAACTGGTGTACATGACATTTTTCGAAAATGAAATGTCTCCTTTGTGATTGTTATCAATGTATAAAAATACTTATGAATTTAGTGAATATAAAATCATCTTTTAAGTTTAATCTACCTAAAAATCAACAGTGGTGCTCCACTCATAAAGAAACTTAAATTTTTTACAGTGACTTTATATTCTAATTTTAATTTCATTCAGATAGGGTTGTATGTGCAATAACATAGGTTCTAACATAGATTTAGTTGGGCTATCATTACAAAATTTGCATACACAATGTCAGGTAACTAGAAAAAGGCAAATATTCCACCAGCAAAAAGTCTTCTTTCAGAGGTCTATGCAAGTTTAAAATTGTGGAAATTTTCTGGGAACAATTGCAAAATCCTCTCAAACTGAGTTGGCTGTGTTATCCTCTTAAAAGTAGATCATATTTTGTAATACTGAATATGGAAAGCTTGGAAATATAATATTGAAACAGATGAGGGAGTCTATCTGTATTTAATAAAAATTGTGCAAAGTTTAATGATTAGAGGTGAATATATTTAGTTGGAGAATGTTCAAAAATCTTAACTATGTGTAATCATGAATTTTAATAAATACAGAGACAACATTTCAATTTGGTACAAAACAGTAATATACTGAATGTACACAGTAGATACCTTAAACTTGGGTTAGTTAAATCGGGTTATAATTTCCCAAATACATACAAATAAATTATTTTTAATTGGGCCTGAAAGCTAAAGAAAAAGACAAAAAATGTTAAGTAAAATCTAAGATTAAACAAAATATAAAATCAATAACAAAAGTTGTTTTGATGCAGAAGGCTTAATAAAAACTAGCAAACTATTTTTTTTTCCCTCATACTGTACAAATATTTTTATTCCTTGTTTTATAGGAGAAATGCACTCTTCGTTGGAGACTACATTTTCATATATAAGTAACAAAGAACACAATACAAATTGTAGCTACATGGTGATCTGGTAGCCGAACAATAATGTGGGGATAGAGCAATGTGTCTATTATCAATAATATAGAGTTGTGTGACAGCCAAACGAAAGACAGATCGGTAAGATCAAGACCAAAAAGCCCAGTAACAGAATCGAACACCTTTTATACAAGTCACAGACAGAATTTTCAGACAGATAGTTTTGTTGCTGTTAACAGTTCTTTTACATATTCTAAACAAATGATAATTTTTTTATTTATTTAACAGTTTTTGTACACACATTTGAAACTATATAAAACACCTTAAAGACTAAATATGTACAAAGGTATGGCTTATTTCTTAAAGAAATCTAATCTTTCTAAATTATTAGAAACTTTTACTACAAAATTCTTTCAAACTGATATTTTCTACAGATTATACGCACTTTTACCGGCGTAAATCAGATATGACAAATGGTCGATAATAAAATTAATCCTCTCTTCACAATTGCAAAACAGCGCAAATTGATAATGAAAAGAATATCTTACCGTGTACATCATCATCTTGAAATTTGTTTTGTGTCTAAAGAAGTAATCTTCCGCTAGAAATAACCAAAGAACAGCTTTGGTAAGATAAACTCTCTTTGCACCGATGAAGCTTACACCAACTGTGCAGCTTTATAAATCCAACACTAACTGTAATGGTGTATAACAATGCGATCACTATAACGTACAATTACATTTTCATGATAAAATTAGAACAACGCCGCAGAAAAACGTGATCGATTGGTGGCAGCCATTTTTATAAATTATTGATTCAGCGGATGAGTAAAGGAGGAATAGATGGGTGCGTTCCGAAAGCCGCTATCAGCGCTAAAACTGCTCCTAATCATTCCATTCGTTTATATTTTTGATATTACAATCGGAACGATAAAAAGCGCTAAGATTTTAAATATTGCTCACATAAATCTACATTTCTATCTTCATTAAGATCTGACTGTAACAGGATCCATTCTTGTTTTTTATATGATTTCAAAAGAAAATTAATAAGCAGGCTCCTAAAATCTTTAATATCCTAAATAAAAACATCAACAAGAAACGTCATTAAGAAGTTTTGCCTGGGCGTTCAGAGCGACCATGCTCCGTAGCTTGGGCACTAAGCATAGATTGATTGCAATTATTGCTATTTACAAATAATAATCATATGATAAAATGATTTTTTTTTGTCACAGTGAAATCACCTGCTACTTTTCACACCTGCTCTTTTTCACTCCTATTGTTTTTGTTAGTTACTTTGTTGATGTTTTTATTAGTCGATTAAGAAAAGATTTTAAAAGCTTGCTTATTAATTTTCTTTTGTAATAATATAAAAATATGGCTCCTGCTTCATTCAGGGTCAAAGATCTTAATGAAATTGTAACTTTAGACTTAAGCGACGAACAATTAGAATGTTAGCGCGATATTTACCGTTCCAATTGCAATAGCACTAATAACACTTTTAGCGCCCTCAAACCGTAACCGGCAAACGGAACGCAGCAATTGTCATATGTAACTTCAAAGTGAATGATGAATGATAACACTATATTCAATCATATGGTTTTAGGTTATGTTTCAATGTTTTAATTATGTTAAAACTACTTTTATTATATTAATACTTGAAATTGGCAGAAATTTTATTTAATTTTCCATCAAGCAGCTCGATCTGCCATTACGGTTTCAATGTTTGACGAGTGAAGAGTTTGCGACATTACGTTCCTTGGTTTGCAATGGTCAATTTCCGTAACATAACCTCACAATTCCCAAATATAATAATTAATTTGCGTTTGTGTCTGGTCTATGGTGCTTCACAATGTACAACAAGTTCTGGTAGTGAATGATAAAGTAGGCAATAGGGCGTCATTTTTCATCATTTTCCAAGAACTGAGATTGGACTTTACATTGGTTACCATGTCTTTGTGCTAATAGTGTTAACTTACAAGGTTGAAGTGTGGTAGAACTTCGTAAATTGTTTGTAAGTCACAAATATTTTGAGAAGAAATCTTTTCTGGGTAGCTCAATAAGAATAACGCTGTTTAATTGGTGTAACATAATTAACAAATTATTAAAAGGAACTGATGTCTCGCGACTAGAAAGTAAAAATTTGCCTCCCATGCAATACAAACAAAGCATATAAAAATATGAAACATAGTTTAGAAATAAAAAAAATCCTGAATATACAAGTCTTTTATTTATATTACCTTCTTTATCTTTTAGATTATTAAAATATCTTGTAGAATGGAAGAGAGGCTTTCGCGCTGCCACAATGGCATTACGCCAAAACTCAATATCGTCATTTTAAAATTAAAAAACAAACGACAATCTAATTTTAAAAAAATAGTTTTTAAATTGAAAAAGTGGGTTCCTAGTGTTGTAGTTAGGTACACGTTCGTCTGATGCGTAGCATCACTAATTAGTTTGTGCCTTGGACCAAAACACAGTATTTCCGGGAGCCCAGAGTTGGAGCTTGGGGCTGAAAATTGCCTCTTTTTAGTTCTAGAAAATCGAAAAATAACGATTTTAAGATAGATATTCGCGTAATAGATACATTTTTATCTAGCTGCATAGAGTCTACAGTCAGCTCCGAACTTCTACAGCTGCATATGTTCCGAACAATATCAGAGGTTTTCAGATTGTCAAAAAATAGTAACAACTATCACAATATAGATGGCACAGCCTGATGTTAATATGTTAGTGTCATTGAATGGACATGTAGGGTGAGGAACTAAACCAAAATACTTGATAAAGCAAATAAAGAATCTCCGAAAATATTATTACAAAACTCTAGCTTTATATAAAAAAAACAGGGTTTAGTGAGTGACAGTTGTCATTTACATGACATCGATATATTATTATTATAGTAGTTTACTATAGGTTCAGTACAGCGCCCACTGTAGAGATTAATTATTAACTTCTTTTTTTTACTGTAAGTACCCCTCTCATTAATTAACTTCCTTTAATTTTAGAATTTTTTTTTATGTGAAATTCCAGGGATATGCATTTCATACGTATAGTGTGTTTTTTAAAAAACCAGATGCCTATTCCGTGGAGTTTCGGAGATATAATCATTTTTTAATTTTAGTCAGTTGTCACGTTATTTATTTATTTTATTGTATATGGTCTAAATTAAACGCAAAACATTATCTTATTCTTATTAATTAGTGCGAATCTAATGTCTACATGCTTTTTTTAATTAGGGAATCGGTTAAAAACTTTAAAATAGACAAATAAATATGAAAACAAATATTAGGTGCTCTTTCGGATATACTAAAAACATTTTGTTTAATTAGTTTTATTATTAAATTTAGTAATTTTCTGTGAGTAATTTCTTATTATAGTATCATTATTTTCTCGCTGCAGACTCGATCATAAGAAGTGCGAGCGGTGCCGTGAGTGTTTCTCTCTCTGCCGGGCCATACGGGATGACGTAAACGCTGCGTAGTTCTGTGTATTATTGCTATCGATGAGTAAACGCCGCGTAGTGCTGTGTATTATTGCTGTCGATGAGTATTATCGATGGTGTATTTTTATAGGTAGCTGATAGAAATTAAAAACATGTGTAATTTAATATGTTTATTAAGTAATTCCAAATATTAAAATAATAATTTGTATATAAATTGGAAACCAATAACTTAACAAAATAAGTCTAGCGTCAATATAAACCAACTTCAATAAGTACATATCGAAATATAGTGTAATCCGAGTATATTACCGATTCATCCACATGGTCAAACTTCTTAAGGCCAAATAGCGGATTTTTTAAAGTTTTTTATAAGCTCCTCTGTGGCATCCAAATAGCACGCTTCTGCGTAATCGACAATTGGTTGGATCAAGGATTGTGCAAAAATAATGAATTTTAGTTGACAAAGGTAAGGTAAGGACATTTTGTAGCTGATTTAAAGAGTGAAGAGAAAAATGTACTTTCCGTCTGATTTCACTGATATTATTCCATGACAGATTTGAGTCTAAAATAACGCCTAGATTTTACACGTATCAGTAAAGGCAATCGAGACGTCGATACAGGAGGAAGGTTGAAGAAATCTAGGAACTACGTGTTGGTTGACTTCCTATTAGTATGGCCATGGCAAAGGACTTAGTCCATTTACTTATGCGACATAGATCATCTTTAATCGATGAAATTGTAGTATGAATATTGGGTGGTAAGCTAACCTGGGCTAGGTCTTTGTACACCATCTAAAAAAAATTACAAATAAATGGTAATTATAGGAAAAATGCAAATAATTTGATTTAATTAGTAGTTAGATGGAAAGAAAATTAAAAAGGTCAACATTATTCGTGTTCGTTTTAGCGGGAAACATTGACATTGAGTCTTTTCTGTGGTGGAAGTTGTCAAGTGAAGTTAGTTTACTAAGCAGAGGGAACAGCCACCTCACTCACAGCACACTTCACTCACAGCACATTGATAGTTGATTGATCGTTACGCTTGATTTCTTTCTTTCGGTTTCTTTTTAATTTTACAACAGTTAAATAAGCTAAAAATACACAAAACAATTCAATTCAATTATTTGGACTTAATGGCTACCAGCCATCGATACTACTCGATACACAAAACAAAAAACATGTCAGTAAACCTTAGCTGTCAAAATGATTTTTTTTTCCGCCATGATTTTTTTTTTGTTTGCGTTGCACACTATTGCACAATTTCATTTCCTACCAATAAACAAAGTGTTTTAATAACAATTCAACAATCAAAAAGTGTTTCTAAGCATCTTAAACTATTGTTTGATAAAGTGTACAAAGACCTGGCCCAGACTCCTTGCATTTGGGTCATTTCTTTTGTAGATCATCTGCATGTAAACGAAATTTGGAGGAAATTACTCTTGTGACAGAATTCATAAAAACACAGAGAAGAGCACAAGCAGATAGAATGCCACCTTGAGGGACGCCCGCAACTAGATCACGCCAATCAGAGTTAGCCTCGTTAAGGCGAATCCGCTGCGAACGACCTCGAATATAATAATTAAACCAAGCCACTGCAGAAGTGGAAATGTTAAGGAATAAAAGGTTACTAAGGAGGATGTCAAAATCTATGGAATTGAAGGCATTACTGGTCAAGGAGTATAAGGATCGTTATAGACAAGTTTTCCATATAGCTAATCGGATTTCAACAGTAAAATTAATTAGCGCAGAGACAGTACTGTGATCTGTGTTGTTGTATTGAAGGAAAAAAGAGAGTTGCCTATTAATGATGTGTTCCAGAACTTTCGGAAGGAAAGGTCATATGGAAATGGGACGAAAATGATATAAATAAGAGGGGTTTTGAAGTTTGTAACCCAGAAAACATTTCTTCTCAAAATGTTTGTGGCTTACAAACAATTTACGAATTTCTACCACACTTAAACCTTGTAAGATAACACTATTAGCACAAAAACACGGTAACCAATGTTAGTCCGATCTCAGTTCTTGGAAAATAACGTCCTATCGCCTTCTTTCTTTTTACTAAACAGCACTTGTTGTACATTGTGAAGCACCATAAACGCAAATTAATTACTATATTTGGGAATTGAGAGGTTATATTAGGGAAATTGATCAATGCAAACTCTTCACTCGTCAAACATTGAAATCATAATGGCAGATCGAGCTGATTAATTGAAAATTAAATTAAATTTTGCGTTTTATGGCAATCAGCTGTACTTACTACACAATTTCTATTTCTGCCAATTAATTATAAAATAAAAATATATAATAAATATATATAATAAAAGTAGTTTTAACATTATTAAAACATTGACAGGTAACCGAAAACCGAACATCATTGATTGAACATTTTGTTATCATTCAACATTCACATTGAAGTGACATATGACTATTCTATTCTATTCTTGTAAAATATGGCAATCAGCCGTCGTTACGACTCGACAGACTATTATTGCCAGTGTCAGGTATTGGAAAGGCCACGGTTATTGAATGACGATGGGTTAGTGGAAACTACAACATGTATTAAATTACTGTGTTTACAAGTATATTTTGTACGTGAGGATATAATTAGTCAGGGATTTAAAAATTTGGAGGTTGAGAGTAGATACTAATGTTTTAACATTAGTGGGCCTGGGAATATGTGGTGGAAGAATATCATATAATGAGGTGGGATGGAGGGGACAGTTGAAAAAGATGTGGTCAATTGTTCCAATTTCTAGACCACAGTCAGAGTGGGGAGTTTCAGACACCTATCCTATACAGAAATTCAGGACTACAGCAATGACTCAGTCTGAGACTACAAATTGTTGATGTTGATCTTTTATCTAGGTTTTTATATTTGGAAAACCAAGGTTTGTTGGTAACTGCAGGTTGGACATCCTCATAGTGTTTACCTACCAGTTTCCTGGTCCGGTTCCAATCAGAATTCCATGTCACATTCAGGCGTTCTTTAGCCAGAGTACCAAGGTCTTGGGTATAACACTTATATTGGTCTAATAAGCAGATTTGAATGGAATCTTTGGCAAAGTTGTCAACCACGCAGTTTCCTGTAATGCCCACATGGCTAGGTATCCAAGCTATTGCAACATTTTAATTGTGGGTGTAACATTGGTAGAGTAGATACCTGATCTGTAGAATGAACGGCAGTTTCGAGCCAGTTTTAAAAGGATTGGAGTTTAGGGGAAGCACACCGCTAAGGCAGTTCGAGAGTATTAGTGAGTTATTAAGTTGGTTGTCACTCACATATCTGACAGCCTCCTAAAGTGCGACTGACTCCCCAGTAAAGACAGAAGATTGAGGAGGACATTTGTATGAGAGAAGAACTGAGTATTTTGGAATCCACACAGCTGACCCAACACACCCTACACTGGAGAGCTTTGACGCATCTGTGTAGATCTGAGTCCAATCCATCAATTTTTCTTCCACAATGCTTATAAAGGTGGTATTGGCTTGTGGGTCATTTTTGGTCACCCCAAAATCAAGAACTATATTAGGAATAAATATAAGTGATTCATAAGGGAAGGTATTAACAAAATTATGTTCACAGTGGAATGTGGTGGAATGTCCAGATTGTAGTGGCTTTGTATAAGGCAAGGGGGCGTTTTGTTATCCCAGTAGCTAGAAATGGGGATGGAGGACTTAAGAGAAGAGAATTAATGGTGTATTGGATAGGAAGAGAATTGAAGGGTTCTTGCCAAGAACCTGTCTGACAGGAATTGTCTTCTGAGTTGGAGAGGAGGTTCACAGCACTCAACTTGCATCGCTTTGATTGGTGATGATTTCATTGCACCCAAGATGATCCGCAGACATTGGCTTTGGATTAGGTGAATGGTTAGTAAACCTGATTTGTTACATGGCTCAAGTAGGCTAGCCTTAAATCTGTGACGAAGCTGCTTAGGCTATCCATGGTGCTCATGCCTTTCCGAAAACCAAATTGGGAGGGGCTTAAAAGGCCACGGTTCTCAACAAACCATTCCAGGCGGTTTTTAATTAGGTGTTCAGAAATTTTTAGGATAGTACAAGACATAGCGACTGGTCTGTAAGAATTACTATCTGAGGGATTCTTGTCATACTTCAGGATAGGGATTACCAGGTAGAGTTTCCAAGAATCTGGAATAATGCCACTTAGGAAACTCATATTGATGGTGTTTAGTAACACCTCCTTAAAATGAGAGCCAGACTTGACCAGAAAGGAATAGGGTATACCATCTGGACCCGGGGCGGTATCTTGTAGGTTGCTGAGTACTAAGTCCAATTCTTGGATACTGAAAGGAGCATCAAGAGGGTTGGTTGATGTGAGAGTGGGGTATGGAGTTGAAGTTAAGTCCTTGGAACGGACAAAGGGGGCAGCGATTTTATCAAAAAAGGAGTCTAGCCACACAGAAGGGTTTTATTTTATTTTATTTTACAGTGAGGCTAGGGTTTAAGGAACCACGGAGTCTTTTAACTGACCTCCAGACTACAGAAGGGAGTGTGCGAGGAGCTAAACTTTCACAGAACTTTTGCCATGACACTCTTTTTTTCTTTTTAAACATTCTACGGGCTTTAGCCGAAACTTGTTTGAAGTTTAAGAAGTTCTGGAGAGTCATTGAGGCACAATAAGTAGCTTCAGCAGTCTTTCTTTGTTGAATTATATCTGAGCACTCTGAATCCCACCATGGAGGGGAGGACCGATGTTTGACATAGGGTTTTTTCTTTGGTATGTGGATGTCAGCGGCAGTTTGTATACATGACAGCAAATAATTATAGCGTTCAAGCACATTATCAGGGTTGGGTGATGGAATCGATGAGCACAGTGTGTTGGTAGCTGCAGCATAGTTGGCCTAATCTCCTTTGTCAATTTTATACATCAAGAGTGGTGAGAGTTTTTTTGATATTGAAGAAGAAGTTGGGATTGATAAAATTATGGGGAAGTGGTCACTACCGTGGAGGGAATTAGCTAAGGACCAGGGAATGGAAGCAGCCAAGGAAGGAGAGCAAAATGAAACATCCACGGCACTTGGTCTTTGATGAGGTAATGCATGTTGGGCGGCCGTCATTGAGGACACACAGGTTGTGATCATCAATAACATCGCCAACTTCCGGCCAGATGCATCATCAAGTTGCGAGCAGTTACTGCCCCACAAGTGGTGATGGCAATAAAAATCCCCAAGAATAACTATTGGGTCTTGTAGGTTAGCTAAGAGGGAATGGAATTCATCTAGTAAGGGTATAGTAGGATCAGATACGTAAAAAGAAATAAGAATAAGTTCAGTATTTTGACGGCAATAATATTAATTTCAAAGGAGTGCTGTGGAAATTGAATAATGGAGTAGGGGAGTGAACGTTTCACAAGAATGGCTACATCTCTATGCCCATCCTGCCTATCATCCCTGCAACCTATAATGATGGCAGAGATAGCATCAGATGGCAAAAGCTAAAGGGTCATGTTGGCGAGCCAAATGTGGAAGTTCATGGGTCTTAGGACGTAAACTCCTGCTGTTCCATTGGAGCAGCTTGGCCATGGTCAAGGATAAGGCTAGCTAGAGGAGTCAGTTTACTTGCAACGTTGTTCGGTGAGGGTATGTCACTAAATTTCTTGAGAATGTTAAGAAGTAGGGATATAATTAAATCTATAAAATTATCCGCATTGTTTGGTGTATGGGGGTCGCCCAGGGCACAACCAGGTTTAGGTGAAGGGGGTTCATATTGGCTAATTAGGGCCCTATGGGCATTCCTGTAATAGCCAGAGGAGAGGGGAGCTCTAGACTTGGGTTGGGAAAAAACTGCTTTTTTTTAGGTTTGATTGGGGACAATTAATGGTGAAGAATTTGAATCTTTAGGAGAGGAATAGGTTTTCAACGCGTCGGCATAAGCAACTTTACAGCCGGATACTGTGCTGATGCTTCCTTGAATGATAAGTTATCCTGTTATCCCATTAATATTTTGATTTCCTTCTGGCGTGAAAATTCTGGGCAGTTTTGTCTGTTGCCAGATGGGGCCCTGATAGATATGATATTTTCTCCATAGGGACTAGGCAGGATTGTCCTGCGTGGGGTTGAGAACAGCGGAAGCATCTGGGTTTAGAACGGCACTTAGTTTTGGGTATGTCCAAATCTGAAACAGTTCAAGCATTGAATAGTTGGTAATATATATGTTTCAACAGGAACAAGTGTATTAAAAATGAAAACTTTTTTGGGAAGGGTTTGACCTGAGAATGTCAAGACTACAGAACCGGTTGGGACCCATGTTGGACCCGAGGGGTTCATAGTCTTACGGTTCAACCTTCTGGCCTTAATGATTTGCCCACACCTTTAGTGGGTGCAATAGCTTGGATGACCATGTGCCATGTAGTAGGGATTCCCCTAATGAGGCCCATGCGAGTTACATTGTATGTTGGGATGTTTGCTATATATTTATGGGAAAGTAAGTAGGGATTTGTAATAAAGTCATTAGCTGCTTCAGCTGTGTCAAATTCCACTGATATCCTATTTCTTCCTATGCTTTTTACACCATCTTTTTTAACACTTTTAACATAAGCTGTAAATAGGAGCCGACCAAAATTAAGAGGGTTAATACATGTGCCAGCAGAAGGATGAGACTCAGCCCTAGATATATGTACTATAAATGGACCCATATCTAAATTGGAGTATACTTTGTTTTCAAGAAGGGTTGGGTGGTTGTAAATAGTTTGAATAGAGGGACTGGAAGTATAGGGTTCTATTATTGTCTTCTTTGGGCATGGCAGATTGTAGTCTGGGTCATTAGGACGTTTCCTACTTGTGGTCGAAGTCGTCTGAGTGTACAACTCATGGGGCTCATCCATAACCTCGGCTCCGACCATTTCCTTGCAGTTGGGAGGAGGATCTGAAGGTTTGGGCGGGATAGATTCCCTATCCATTGTTGCCGAACATACAAACTACAAAAGAAGGTTAGTATCAAAACTTACCAGCACCAGGAAACACAAAGACGCACACGGTTAGTATAACAACACAACAAACTGAGGAAAAACTGTAAAATTGCTAATAAACAGTCAAATTAGACACGTTCTAATCCGCAAACGCTAACCTGACAGTCGTGACGTATGACAATTGTTCGCTCGAAAAGTAGCAACGGAGCTGTCAGCATCAAAAAGTTCTAACCATAGACATAATTCCTATTTTTTTTTGTATGAAGACTACCTGCTGTGGTTATGTGCCCCTGCGCATCTGAGGAAGAAAGAGGTATTATGTTTTGAAAATGTTTTTTACTAATTTTTGTTTTACCGATACTGTATGTTCGTAATTTACCAATAAATAAAAATAAACAGGGAATTTTAAGGAACATTAAAAACATTTTCTGTGAGTTCTACAAAACAGTCTGTTTTTAAGCTTAGTCGAACTAAGTTAACAAAATAATTGATTTAAAATTTAAGAAACCATGTGTCCTGAACTTGTTTTGATAGAAGCGGCTACATCAATAAATTAAAATACCGTAATTTTTTCCTATGTTAAGTTTCAACCTTTAAAACTTTTAGTAATAGATAGGTCTTAGTTTTATGCTATGCTAGTTGTGAGTTAATATTTTCTTTATTTTTAATATACGGACTGGACCAAAATTTTGAAAAAAAATGGTTTAGTTTAGAGCATAATTTATAATCATAAATTAAGAGTTATAAATAAGTAAATAAATAAAGTAATTGTAGACAAAATATTGCTCTAATTTAGACTATTCATTGGTCTTTAGTTTGTCCAAATTAGTGAGGGAAATTGTATAGTGTAAGATATTTACAGCCCGTTCAAGTACCTACCTACACCTTACCCCTAACTTTTTATAGTATGTGATCTTGTGTGGAATGCAAAATAATTAAGTCTATAAATTTTTTATTTCATTGTACTCACCAAAATTTAATGTTACCTATATCAAGTCCTAACCTTTTAAACCCTAAATATTTAATATTCTTTATTTACCTTATCACCTTATCTATATAGTATGTATTGACTTTTTCTTTATGTATTGAATTAAAGTGGTACTTATCTTCAGTAAACTTAAATATTTTTTTGTTTATTTATACTTATTCCATGAGAAAACTATAGTGAAAGCATGATGAATATGATTGTGTGAACCAGTTCCAACACTAGATCAAAATCTCCCCACAGGTCTATAAACCAAACAACTCGTCATGAGTTAACATGCAGGTGTACTTGTAATATATTTAAAAGCCACCCCCTTCTGAGCAGAAAGACAAAAAAACTAGCACTAGAACAGATGAAATATCATAAAAGCACAGTATGTTAGGCATATACAATGAATTTTAAATTTACAATAATATAATTTAATTCTTTACCTAACCTAACCTTGCGTAATACAGGAAAACTTGTCTTATATTACTAGGTAGTTTATGTACAATGTTGTATTTAAAAAAATTTAACTATTTGCATCATTTTTGTAAATATTATACTTATTTAGCACTTTCAGTGCTGTTGACTAGATATCTCGAAACTCTGAAAGTCCTTTCACATACTGTTGTCGAGATAACTCATCGAACCAAATTTGCTGTTGTGTACTGTGGCAAGAAAAATGGATGGTCAGTATGAGGAAAAGCTCTGGGCACACTCATATTCTCTCATACTCATATTGGGCTAGTGCAAAGAGTTCTGTTAATTTTTAGGATACATAGAGAATACTGCCGTCATAATTTAAAAGGGCACATCTTACATTTTGTAAATTCGGAGAAAATTGACTTTAAAATGTCTCTTGGTTTTCGGTGAATATAAACCCAATTAATTTTAATTTTTGATAATGTATAAATGAAAATATTTATATTTATTGGATTTCTTAAACAGTATATAATTAAAAGTAATTATTTTATTATTATTAATTAAATAAATAGTATTTTCCTTTTCAATGTTTCATAAAAAAATCTAAAAAAACATTGTTATTAAGTGTGAAAGGCACAAAAAGCCAGATGTGACTTTTCTTTTTAACCTTGACGTATTTAAGTCTGAAATGTTACGATAAAAAGGCACACCTATTCATTTGTGCCTTTTCGTTTTACTAAGTACTTACAAGTAAATTTATTATACATTTTATAAAAGTAGTTTATAAAGTCATACATACACCCTAGCATTGCTTTATTTGCATCGTTTGATTTAATAAAAGGAAAATTAAAAAAAAAAACAATTCTGAATTACAAAACTTTTATTTAAAGTTTTAGAAGAAGACATATAATTTAATTATATGTCTTCCGAGAACTTAAAAATATTATTACCTTACACTTTTGAAATCATAATCAATGACAATATTATAAAAATATATGTAACAAAAATTGTTTAAAATCTAAAAAAATCGTATATTTAAGTTATTATTTCTTAGGGAACATAATTTGAGTCTAACTTTCAGTCTTCATGTGTTTTGTGAGATCAACAACAAAAGTGAGGGCAATCATTTGTATGATGAACGCAGATGTTTGTTCTCGGGTCATGGTTGTCAATATTTATATATGTATGTTTATTCTGGGTTCCCCCCCAGTTCACTCTATCCATAACACTAGTGTAATACCCCTCGGAGCAATTTTTTGGTGTGGTGGTGGAATACCTTGTTTAAGGTTTTTTTTAATTAAAGGAAATCTAATTAAAAGTATTCCTCAATGCCATGGCTGTTTTTGTAAAGGATTGAGTTATATCCCCTTCGGAAATCAGCTACGGCAATTCCGTTCATGTAAGCTCGAGAATGGGAATTTTTCAATTTAAATGCCGAAGACCAGTCTTCAAAATCAAAAAAATCTTGAACCCTAATCTTTTTTACCTTAGTGCGAGTACCAGTATCTGATACTCCAATACAAAGGTCCTCAAAGTCTTTCCACTCTGTGATGGAATTCATTAGCAGCCCGGAATGTGTGACCAACTTCCAAATAGCGCAAACTAATCCTTTCAAAGTTAACTTCACTAGAAACTATTTTTATACTGTGCTGCATTATTATGTCCTCTTTTTTTTCCCAGATGTTGCTCCGTGCCATATAACGGCAAAAATTTGACCAAGGTCTTGTATTTTTTTGTCTCCTATTGGCACTAAACTCTGGTTAAAAACAGTAAGAAGGCAGAACATGACTGTTTTAAATTCCTCCATACATAATTACTTTTTCTAGGTCTACGGCAAAAATATTCGTATTAGTATCAGTGTTGTTCCTTTTTTTGAGTCTGGCTAGAAGCATTTCTTCATACTTTTTGCGAGCTAAAATATACTTTTCTTGATGTTCTTCGTAATCTTTACATTCCTTGCTAGGTCTGTGCCTAATAAGTGGAAAGTATCTAAAAGGTTTCTTTCGCCGTATTTTACTAACAAAATCACAGCTGACCTGTTAAGTATTTTGAAAATAAATAAATAAAACAAATAAAATTAGTAATTTAATTTAGATCATACTATATAAATAATAAGTATGCAAAAAGCATGGAAATTAGCAATATAAAAAGAAAAACTTCCCAGCCGCAGCGTCACGTTCAAACACGTCAGGCACAACTGACACGAATCTTTGCGTACCTCGATCCCCGCAGTTCACCTTCATTCAAAGATGCTTGATTGAATAGGCATAATTACCAGTTGTGACTATTCTTCTTAAATTAATTGTGATTCTAGACATTTTTAAATGTTAAATGAAAGAGCAAAATTACCACATATGCCTTTTGTATTTAAGGCAAGTTAGTTATGTCTATTCAATTTACTAAATCTTAAATAACTTCTTAAATTAAAAACCACATCTAGAAATTTGTGACCTTTTAACGTATTATTAATCTGATATGCCTTTTTTATGTACAAAACTATAAAAAGTAGCGCAGTTGTGCCCTTTTAGCTTATGGTATCTCTGTTATTATTGTTGCTAAAATTCTATAAAAAAATAGGCAGATAGGCCTTTTCTTCCTGATTCCAAATATGTATATAACTCAATTTTGAAAAAAATGTTAGTTGTGCCCCTTTTTCTTCAGACGGCAGAATAGTATTTATATAACCTGTGCTACTAGTAACAATATTTCATTTTTGATATGCCTCATATCTGTGCTGATTAGATCTCTATGCCTAGAGATAAATTCCAATGTGGTTCACTAGTTAATTTGTCATTAAATATTTTAAAACTAGCTGTGCCCGCGACTTCGTTCGCGTGGAATAGTGACTTCGGGCAGCATTTTTTGGATATAACTTTTGGTTAATATTAGATCATTAACACTGTCGTTTTGGGTAGCTAAAAAATCTGCTTTACAGTAATGCTTCTCTGTACACTATATTAGACGTATGGCCATCGGGGATGAAAGCATACAGGCTGCTAGAATTGCTAACACGTGACAGAGCCACATAAAACTGGTCGTGCGAAAAACATGCTTTACAGACCTTGGGATTTATTAATTGTCATTGCGAAACATAGGCTTACTGGAAACTGGACTCGTTTAAAACTAAATTGAAAATTGTTTGGAATGAGAGGAATCCGAGGAACAAAAACACTTTCACCTATTCCGAACCCTGTTAAAATCTCTGCTTCTATCAGATTTCGTTGTAAATTGGTCACTTTTAATCTGGTTCCGTTGCAAAGTTTTGGCGGGCCAAAATTTCTAAGGAGCATTATGGGTACGCCGAGTTTTAATTTTATTTTGTGAGCTGGTAGTCCAGGAGCACTGAGGAGTTCTAAAAATTCTACTGGGTAGCTGGTAGATTCTTCCTCTTCCATAACTCTGTTAATGAAGATATCCTCTTCATTATCCCCCGGAACAAAGCTCAAAATTTCAGCGTTTATTGCTGCTGCTTGGTCGAAATAGCTCTTTCGCAAAACCAGGAATTTAGTACTTTCAGATTTTTACACATAAAAATTAAGAAAATCAAGAAAAGAAACGCCTAACCTATACTAAATACACAATATGTATTTACAAACGCTAAAATATAAATAAATGAAATATGCTAACCATATGCTAACAGTCAATGTCGAATCGAATCGCAAAAATTGAATGCAACTATTCGGCCATGCGCCTCCAGAATGCGTGCGTTCGCTGCGAATAACTGAATTGTAATCGCAGCGGCGCGTATTTTTTGTTCCCCTCCAAGGGGAGGGCAGGAGGATCTAAAAAATGCTCTTAAGCATACTCCGCCGTGCGCGATCGAGGTTATGTGGGGCTCGCTCCGAGCCTACCAGAGCAACTACCCACAAAAAAAACCCTCTGAATGACTCTGGAAATCTTTTGCCTCACAGCCTTCATCTGAAGCGAAGCAGTGCAGTGGCGCGGTTCTCGGCGCTTTTTGTACTCGCGCAGTCGTGTACAACCTACAAATGTTCATCCTAAGCTGAACCGTATTTCCGAAACTGATCATTTTTAACTTCTTTTCATAATATTGTCTGCTAGTTTAAAATAAATTATCAATTTTTATTGTAGTTATGGTTCACTATTTTGGCTATAATGGCTTACACATAAGATATTGATATAAACTGTGGCGGGCTTTTTATAAAAAGATATACATTTCCATCATACATTACATATGTCTAACTCTAGCGGTTTTGGCAGCGCACGCCAGAATAGCTCGCAGATGATAGATTGTTTCCTACTAACTTGATATTTTGGACAATTCACACAATATCTTTATAAATTGTAGCCTATGTGTTATTCTTACGTATAAGACCATAGCTGCTGTTAAAAATGTTGGTTATTAATCAAAACAGTTTGGCGTGAATTTATAATAGAAAAAGTTTTTGTGTGGAATTAATATCCGAAATTTTTCTTATGGGATAAAAGCCTGAAATTCTGGCTCTTTTGTATCAAAATTCAATTCATTACATATTGTTTTCTTACTCTTATTTTATAACTTAGTCACATACCAAATTTCACCAAGACTATTTTGTGTATAAAAATTTATCAAAATTAATAAGTATGTTTACATTTTCTTGTAAAACTATATAGATTTTTTTGTGATCTTGGTGTGTAAAATCAGTATGTCTATAAAAGATAGAACCCATACACAGATATGATACACTCTTGACCAATTTAGATAGATATCATTCAGCATACACCCAAACCTGTTATTGCTGTAACAACACTTCGTAGTTCTTGATTAAAACCAATAGATACCAGATTATATCTAACTGGCAATTGACGTAATAAAATAGAGCAATTGATTTATATAAAAGACGTGAAGATGCCTTTGAAGTGAGAGTATTTCGTTGTTAAAGATACTACGGGGCGCTTAAGAATTGTTTTACAATATTCTGCTAGTCGCCAGATAGGTTTATTTTTGAAGGGATTTCGTTTATTTTTACGGGAACTCGCCGGTGGCTCAGCTCATTTATGGCCCTATTAGTCTCCCTATTAACACCGGACTTTGGTACTGCGAGAATCGCAGAAGAAGAGTTGTTCGGCCTTTGTAAGCACTCTGCATAGTTAGGGACGACAACACTGCAGGCGATTCGAATGCTCAGCTGCACCAAGTCCCTCGCCTGTACCTATCGATACAAACTTTTGGAAACAACAAAAATAACAAAATAATGCTAACTATGACTAAAGTACCATTTATAAATCGATAACGGTGATATAACAATAGAGTACGCAAAATAATTCTGGTTAATTGAAAATGTTAATGAATGTGTTACGATTCCATGCTCATACGGTTGATATTGCGTAAGATAATGTTGTTGGTCTTTATTTGTTTTAGGTACTATCAGCTGATAGACTCTGATCTTTGACATTGATGTAACGACACAGACCCGTGCGACATTCCGACCCGTAGTAAACAGTTTTCACTTTTAGTCTGCTTCGAGGTTTGTGACGTGATCAATGTGCTGGCAGTAGTACCACAAGGAACACGATGTGCATCATCAGATTTTTTACATCCGAAGCATTCAGTGCTCACAAAACTAAGGAAATCCTACAAAAGCTAAAGGCTATCGACAGTGAGATCGTGAGCTTGTCCACGGAGCTATGTTACCACGTCGAGTTAAGGAAAGGCTGTGATTATTTAAATATCAATCAAATTAAGATCCTGCAATGGTTGCTGGGTTCACCGCAGCAGCCGCACGCCTTGAGGAATGAAACCGTTTACAGAGGGGTGCAAGCCAATCAAGTCATCATTGAGATTGGACCCAGGTAACTACTGCAGTAAGCTACCCCGTCTTCTTTAATTACTTTCTGATTTGGATAGAACTACATGCATTTTTGCATTTTAGATTCAATTTCTCAACTGCGGACTCGAGTAACTCGGTACAGATCTGTGAGAGCGTCGGTTTACGCGATGTCACGAGGCTCGAAGTGTCCATCAGATACTTCATCACGTTCAATGAGAACAAGAACCTGTCACCAACGGACATCGAAGCGCTGGCGGCGCCGCTCCACGACCGGATGACGCAATGCCTCTACACCAAGGAGAACCTGCCTCGAGACAGCTTCAATGAAGGCTTGCCCAAGAATCTGGAGCCGTGGTTCGTGGTACCTCTATTGAAGGAAGGCCGACCAGCGATGGAGAAAGTTAATCAAAAACTTGGTAAGCATTACTGCGTTCTATAAGTCCATACTACAAGTTTAAGCAAATGAAATGTTTTATTTTCTTCCGTATTTCAGGTCTAGCTTTCGATGACTGGGACATGGACTTGTATTTGGATCTGTTTGTCAATAAGCTGAAGAGAGACCCGACCAGCGTAGAGCTGTTTGACCTGGCTCAAAGCAACAGCGAACATTCACGTCACTGGTTCTTCAAGGTATCTTTAATTACGTGTTCACCAGCATATATAGATCTTTTATATAGGTCTTTTACTAGTAGGTTTAATAAATTTACTGTTACAGGGTAAACTGATTTTAGATGGAGAAGAAATCGAAGAATCTCTTATAGACATGGTTGCGTCTACGCAGAAGTATTCTAATGACAATAACGTTATTAAGTTTGGTGATAACAGCAGGTAAGCATTGAGATTCATACAATTTCAGCAGCGCATGTATTGCATTATCTATATAAAAGTTACAAGATTAACAATGATCCTGGTATGTGTCATTTACATTAGGCTTATTTACTCCACATTCTATTTTTTTGTTCTACTTACTCGCGTCTTCGTCTTTATTGTCTTAACTTCTTTAATTAAACAACACCCTAATTACCTCCCCAGTGCAATCAAAGGCTTCAAACACATGAAACTCCGTCCGATAAGCGTGACCGGACCCTCCCAAGTGGTTCCCGCGCCAACAGAGTCGGACATCATCTTCACGGCGGAGACGCACAACATGCCGACAGCCGTGGCGCCGTTCAGCGGTGCCACGACCGGCACGGGGGGCCGCATCCGGGACGTGCAGGGCGTCGGCCGCGGGGGACACACCGTGGCCGGTACCGCGGGGTATAGTGTCGGGAACCTGCATATACCCGGTTAGTGAGTGAATACTCATTTTGGTGATTTAAAATCATAGCCCATAACGTACGTAGCGACTATAATTTGTAGGCCTGATATGCTGTCAATCAATTATTTGGTTGCAAAGCCGAAATTTTAAATATTAACATTTTATGAGTATTGAGTCGAAATACTGTTCAAAGATTATTTTTACAATATTTTAAAACTTAATAAAATAATACGATTATCTACATAATAAAATATTTTAATTGTGAAACTGAAAACAAAGTTTAGTAATGTTTCTTATCTCGTTGACCTTTTAAATTAAAACAAGAGACTTAGTTACCATGACGTCAGTGAGACGTAGATATTCATTATTTGGTATTTGAATACCTTATATTGCTTTTTTTGCGACGGTAAATACTCTTTTTCATAGATAATAGCTGATTTAATAGTAATGAAATCTGCAAATCGAACGAAATATAAAAGTTTGTGTAATTTTCAGGAGATAAAGACTTTCGGAAGAAACATAACAAAAATAGAAAAAAATTAAGAAAAGAACTAAGTATTTCTTCTTAAGGCCCCATACGCATCGGTAGCAGAAAAGCGCACATTGCGGGGTCGCATCGAAACCGCATTACAACACATTTAGCATCAAGTATTTTTTAAATTCCTTTTTTATGCCCTTGGGACCCTATGTTTCTTTAGCAATTTTTCAGTAGGAACGAACTAAAAAACTTTCTTCATGAGCTGTAAACGTGTTCTAAACTAGTTAGTTTAAAATTATATACATTTGGCCTGTAAAGACATGAATAAAATGAAGTTTCCGTTTAATAAAAAACGGATTGACGACCTAACCGAATAAACGGCTTTTTATACTTATTTTTATCAATTCCTTCACATTAATTAATCAATTTATTAAAACAACAAATTCGTTATTACTTTACATCATTTATTTATTTACATTAATTAGGTTGTAAGGCGAATATTTATATATTCTATTTCTCTCTGAAAATCAAAACAAATTGAACACAAACAAAGATGACAGAGATACGAAAAATAATCCGACGTTCCAAAAAAGAAAAAAAAGTTTTTAGTAACAACTTAAAATAAGGCAATACACACATTGAAAAACAAAAGTATCGAACGACCACACCTGTGTGTATTAGGAACAAAGTGCAAGGTGAGCGAATTGAGGAGGATAAGACAGTAGAAGGGTTGATGCAGGTTTTCCGCAGGCACCAGCAGATGAAGCTAGACATTATGAAGACATAACAAATGACATGTCTTGATCAAGGCAACTAGATGATTGTTCAACTTGACGTCATTTCAGGGAAATCAACACTAATATTTTTTATATATTTTTATACACCTTGCAGGCTACGATCTGCCCTGGGAAGAGAAGTCGTGGCAGTACCCGGGCAACTTCGCCAGCCCGCTGCAGATCCTCATCGAGGCCAGCAACGGGGCCTCCGACTACGGCAACAAGTTCGGCGAGCCGGTGCTGTCGGGTAAGATGCTTTTTGAATTGGTAATTTATTGTATGTGAAGGCTTCTAGCCATTTTAATGTCTGCCGGTAGTAATGTTAGCATTGAGAAATGCCGTCGTATATTCTGTACGTACTGGAGCTCAATCGGGAAAATGTGTACACAGTACGTAATACATTTTTTTTGTAATCCACAGACAAACACACCAACTGTTTGGCCCCAAAGTAAGCAGAGCTTGGGTTATGGATGACCATACAGCGAACTGGGGGGGGAACCCAGAATAAACATAAATGTATAAATACAAACAACCATGACTCGAGAACAAACATCTGTGTTCATCGCACAAATGTACACTACGGCCAGGACTCGAACCTGGGACTTCCGGCGTATGAAGCAAGGCTACTTACCAATACACCACTCGGTCGTCAAATTAAGTTTTAACATGACCGCCATTAAAATTAGAGTGGTAGGAAGTTTCTGGTCTTGTCAACTTCAGCAGCATGCTTATAGGAACGTTTCGGTTGAACCCGACTTAATAATTCTCAGTAATTCTGGATCCAGACACGATCTTTAGCTCGAGGAAAATTGCACAAAAATTTAATATAATGAAGTGAGATAGAGTCAGCGCTCTCATTCCCATGACCGGCTTCTATATACTCCAGTCTTTGGAATTATAGTGATCTAGAGGTTTAGTGTTACGCTGTTTTAATCATTCTTCTTCATATTAATTGCATAGATAAGTACATTTATATATATTCATTCACAGTTTTTATTTACCAAATTGTTTTGCAGGCTTCGTGCAATCCTACGGTCTGCAGAACGCGGACGGAGTTCGCGAGGAGTTCGTGAAGCCCATCATGTTCAGCGGCGGCATCGGCTACATGCCGCATGACATGATCAAGAAGAACAAGCCGGAGAAGGGTAAGTTACAGTAACCCGTGATTCTGCTAAACTCCACCCTCAGTTTGTTTGCCGCAAATTCAACTATTAATAGAAGTCCGTCCTCCTGTGAGAAGTAGTGTTTATTATAATTAGATGTTCAAACCCTTCGTTTGTGATTGATTCGCATAAAGGTGTTACCACACCAGTCGATCGCCATCGATCGATGTAGACTGGTCTGCAAAACGTGTCGAGCGACGTCGACTGTTCCATTCTATCATCGATAGATTGGTGTGGTAACACCTTAAGCCAGTTTTATATATGTTTGAAATGTTTATATCTATTATAAACTATTACTATCTATTATAAACGCAATATGTGTGTTCATCTGGGGTTAAATCGTTAGTTGCTTAAATGTACTTTAAAATACTACCTATAATGGTCGTTCCCAGGCATGCTGCTGGTGAAGCTGGGCGGGCCGGTGTACCGCATCGGCGTGGGCGGCGGCGCGGCCTCGTCGGTGGCCGTGCAGGGCGACAGCACGCGCGACGCCGCGCTCGACTTCGGCGCCGTGCAGAGAGGTACGCCCGATGATCATTATTGCTGTAATGGCCCCAAGGTAAAAGTACTCGTCAAAGGTATGGAGCATCACGTGATATTACGATAGTCATACGATATGCTCCACGCAGTCGACGCGTTTTCTAAAGCGTTATCGATGATGATTTGCAACTTGGCTTGGGCCCCAGGTTGTATCCTACAAGCACAGCACCGTCGTGTCTAGAATATGCCGCGAACATAACAAAATGTATAAAGATACCTAAATTGAGTTACATTATACTGTACCTTTGTCTAGATATAAGAGAGCTCCGTATGATTATGTTGCCAATATTAGTCAAATATAATTTTTGTGTATGTTTAAATAAAATTGTTGTAGTTTTAAGTGTCAATCTTACAAAAATTTTAGACATAAGTTGTGTTTACCTGTTATTGGAATTGCACTATACTTTTAAATTAGACTTAAGATTTAAACTGTCTTATGGTGTACATCTGTTGGTAAACCTTAAATAAATAAAAAAACGCCTTTTCGTAGCGTCGATACAGTAGAATAAAAAATTACGTCACAAATAAAAGAAGATCATCAAATTGTGACAATGTTGAGCGAGAGCCTGCGTAGGACTGGCAGCGTCAGGGCCATCCGCGAAGTCGCTACTGGCCGACACGGTCGTGGGGCGCCGCCTCGTGGATACGCGCTCACCATGTTTAGTATCTCACTTGATTGCTTTCACACGCATACCTTCTAATCGAAGGGTATTTCTGCAATAAAATATGGCCTGTATTTAATAATTTAGCTCACCAATAGCGTAATGTATTTTCTAACATAAGCTCAATGGTTACAAAAGTTGTGCCAACTTTCAAATTGTTAAGAAGATAGTTTTGTTTTCTTTCCTCTGCATAGTACCTACATATATTATTAAAATAGTTACACTACAATTTCCATTGTCAAGGTGACGCTGAAATGGGCAACCGTCTGAACCGCGCCGTGCGAGGCTGTCTCGAAGCCGACGTCAACCCCGTGGAAGGTGAGAAGGTTTTATAATCAACTTTAATTTATTTTTAAATTTTTAACTTTAATTTATTAATCGGAGAAACAATTGGGTATTTGACAACATATGGAAACGCAAGTATTTATGATTTATTTCGAAAATATAAGTTATTTTGACCCAAAATATGGTGCGAAAAAACTTATTATAAATTTATGTTAATTTTTCTAATATTATTAGTTTACTGACATTAAATATAACCATTTTTATTATGGCAGTATGCATGTAAAAGCATTATCTACGTAGCTATCATATATTGTATCCAAACGCCCATACAAGTTTAGAATCTTTACAGGTAGTGACGTCACAATTCGGTACCGTTTTGTATGCAGCTCCTCAATCGTATCGCTGTATCTAGAAAATTGTTGATTGTAAACATACTGTTACTTTCGCAATATTTCTTTACTATTTAAATATGTAATTTAAAAAATTGCCACATACCCTATTGTGTTACGAGACCTTTGGAATTCGTAGTTTGAATTATGTTGAGCTAGACATCCAATGAGCATACCATTAACGTATTAAAAACGTTTTTGCATATTTAATTATTGTTGTGTTATACGTTTTATTTATTGTTTACTCAAAAAAACTCTTCTTTCTGTGGATGCATATGCATGGAGATATCCGAATACAGTCCGAGTTTTCTAGGCCATTACTTCGTGAGTTCGGGCCAGTTGAGTTTAAAATATCGATCTCAAACTAAATCTATATTTATTGTACTTCAATTACTTACTACAATACATTCTAAAAGACTTAAAACCTCTTCACAAAACTTATCTGTCATCTTCAGCGATCCACGACCAAGGCGCGGGCGGGAACGGCAACGTGCTCAAAGAGCTGGTGGAGCCGGTGGGAGGAGTGGTGTTCAGCCAGGAGTTCCAGCTGGGAGACCCCACCATCACCAGCCTGGAGCTGTGGGCGGCCGAGTACCAGGAGAATGATGCAGTGTTGGTGGCTAAGGAGAATAGGGAGCTGTTGGCAGGTTAGGTTAGGTTAATGAATATCGCTTAACTGCGCGCTTCTGGAGAGTGAGAAGGAACAAGGAGTGTTTCGGAAGAAAATAATATTTGCCTCGCATCTTAAGATGACGCATGATTTTGAGAGGCGTATTAAGTCAGGTCTACGGCTGAAAACTGATTTCAGACTTATCTCAGCTAAATGGTCAATTAAAAAGCAATGTTGTTCTATCCTGCATAGCATACATATCCTGAAAACATGTGGCACCAATCTTGTCAGAATTATTCTTCTATGACATCTATTCAAAAAGAGCTAGTATATTCTTCGTAAACAAGGAGTAAACAAGCTCTTCAACCCCTGTAGGGACTAATAGGTGTTTAAATTGCGGATGTGGATATTGTTAGTAAAAGTTCCAGTAACCAAAGAGGTCAATCATGACCATTGTATGAACAAGTTACAGGCTGTACGACAAAGTAACCTGCGCGAGAGCCAAATAAAAAAATTGTTTGTGAAAAAATAAAAGACGCGCGAAATCCATTCCGGCTTCGTCCCTAATTCTTTACTCACAAATTCGCATTTTATTAAGTTTTATTAAAAATGAGTGTATCTTCCTCAAGAGGTGAGAACGAAATAAACATACTATTCCTTTTCAAAAGCGGCACTTATTTTCTGAATGGTAAAAATTATTGTATGCCCCGCGCAAAGTACCTTACAAAATCACCAATATTCTCCGAAGATACCAATACATCTCGGTCCATCGGATACTGAGTGACTTCAAATAAATTTCTTAGTTTTCAGTGAGAGTTCGTCCTACGTTGACTGCGTCACGATGTGCGTCATTACCGCCCTCGCCTTAGAAGCGTAAATTGGCTCCCTTATCATACAATCTACTATTTACTGATTTTTCATCTTTTGATCGATTTTAGCCTAAGAGCCGATAAACGAACGTATTCGGCAAACGGTAAAAACTTACCAAAATGACTTCCTTCTCCAGCGATATGCTCTCGCGAGCGCTGCCCCGTGTCGTTCGTGGGAGAGGTCACAGGGGACGGCTTCGTGTCGCTGGTGGAAGACTCCTACCACCCCAAGTACCTGGACAGGAAGACCAGGGACACGCCGGAGGTGAAGGCCAAGATGCCGTACGACCTGCACTTGGAGGCTGTGCTGGGTAAGGCGGGTTTATTTATTTGTTTTATTTGAATGTTTTTTAAGTTATGTATGTCACTAAAAGCCCCGCGCGGTTTCATACGGTTAACTTTTCGTGGGTACTTCTGGGTATAAGGCTTATAAATTTTAACGGTGAAATAATTTTTAAAATCCATTAAACAGTTTAAGCTATCGATTACACATAAATAAACGAACAAACAAACGAACCAACAAATCGTTTCTGTCTATAATTTTTGTTAAATTTTAAAAAACAGTTAAAACAACTATTTATTTATCCACATAAATTCTGTTGATTTTTTATTAATTAAAATAACAAAGATCGTTTGTACATGAACTAAATTACATCGATACCTTCACAAACTATTTCAGAACCAAGTCAAGCAACATCTTTCTAATCACAAACAAACATAAAACCCCAAAAAAAAAAAAATTATTGACTCTACTTATTCCAGGCAACATGCCCCGCAAGACATTCGACTTGAAGCAAGAAAAGCGCACTTTAGCCCCGCTCGTTCTCCCCAAGGATATCACCGTGAAGAGTGCCTTGGACCGGGTGCTGAGACTGGTCAATGTGGCTAGCAAACGATACTTGACTAATAAGGTGAACTATTTAATAGTTCTTAAGGGAGACTTGCCGAGCTAACAGATGCAGATAAGAATAATTTTGTATAGACATGAAGAGACTCTGTAAATTTATTTTGAAAAAAAATAATACCCGTGAAGTTTCTTGCCAGTTCTTCTTCACGAAGGTTTTTCCGAACTGGTGGTAGAGTCATGTTTTATTTGACGTCAGTAAGAACAAGTAATTGTCAATGTTGAGAAATTAATATTTGAATTTGAATATACTTTAATTACATCTATAATACAAATTCTTGAAAATAATCCTTCAATATAACACAGACCTGCACAAGTCTGTCCGTGTACCACCGATTCGTATATATCTGATGGTATTCTAAAGCCTCCTATTCCACAAAAAAAAAATCACTCAATGTAGCTTTTGGCCCAAACTAAAATACATATAACTTAATGTATGAAAATTGTTCAAATTAAAATTAAAATATCTTTATTTACGAGAATTTTAGTAAATAAAGTTGTTACAAAGGAAAATTATTGTTCAGTCACATTCTACCACAACAGTGGTGCGTAAACATGTCAAGAAGAAAAAAAATACAATGTTCATGTTACAAGTTCATATAAAGATAATGTCAAATTAAAGTTAATATATTTTCATTTAAAACTAAATTATATAATTAAAATTGTCATTGAACAGAACATCATGTCTAATTATTGGAATTTTTAGTAAATTAACACCTATAGTTTTCCTTAGATGTCATATATTCCTGTAGAGAATAGAAACATTTATCCCTAAGCCAAATTGTGATTTTCTTTTTAAACATTAACAAAGGTAGTTCTTTAAAACTAATAATTGGTAATGATGTCATACGGACGCTACCCACATATTCGGGCTGGCTTCAACCAGCACTGCAGTAGTATGTGGATGAAAGTTGGAAAAAAATGCCGCCCGGGAAATGTCGTTTGGGTTTTTGTGAGACAAGCCGATTATACCGACTTGAATAAAGCCCGGTCGAACTTGCCGAATATGTGAAGTAGGTGCTGCCATTCAACAAATAATACCGACTTAAACAAATGGGTACCGTCCCATACTAGATTTACATTTTGAAATTGAATATCAAGCTTCATGTTTCTTATCCGTTTATATCAGACACTTTTGAGCACGAAATCGAATTGCATTTATTTATGCGTCCATCTAACAAAATACCTCCCCTCAGGTGGACCGCTGCGTCACAGGCTTACAAGCACAGCAGCAATGCGTGGGTCCCCTGCACACACCACTCGCAGACTGCGCCATCATCTCCCTGTCATACGACGACCTGGTGGGCGCGGCCACGTCTATAGGTAAAATATTGGTAGAAGTTACATGAAGTAGTCATAAAAAAGGTGTGGTTGTTTTATTATGAGTTGGATTTCAATTTTAGGCACGCAGAACATCAAGGGCTTGCTGCAGCCCGCCGCCGCCGCGCGCCTGTCGCTGGGGGAGGCGCTCACTAACCTGGTGAGTGAAGTAACTCGTCGGCTCTGACGTGGCTGCAATGGGGAGGCGGCAGTCCTAAGACATAAACAGCAGCTAAACTTCAAAGCCGTCTAGTTGTTTGACGCGTACTGTACAACACTAGTTGATAAGAACATCGCCAAGACGCTGCGGCGTCCATCGAGTCGCTCACTTCCCTCTAATACGGTTTAGGACGGTGATGGCGGCCATTTGCGGAGGTTCGGCGTTTGAGCAGTATTAAGAATCATTTTGTACAGAAATATACATTGTAAATTTGTATTGAAAAAATAACACCCATGAAGTTTCTTGCCAGCTCTACTTCACGATGGTCTTTTCGAAACGATGGATTATATACAGCCCCGCATTGTGTAACGTCAACAAGAGCAAGCAATTGTCTACGTTGAATGAAGATATTTCAATTTTATATTTAATTGACTTGTCTCGCCAGTTGAACTGTTAGTCCGGTAGCGCTCAACTTTGAGGTTTTAAAAATATTACAATATTTCCCTTTCTCAGATAGTTTTCACACCTTTTGCCCCAATTAACACATAATTTTGTGTCATCACCGGTATTTGCGTAGGTAGCAGTTAAGAACATATTTTTATTTTTGAACCATATCACATGAAAAGAAAATTAGTTTTAAAAATTTTACTTTAATTTTATATTGAGGTAGTAATTGAGGTGCTTGGGCATCACTTCCCTCTAATATGGTCGAGGAGGGCGATGGCTGGATCCCGCGGTAACTCGTGAACGGGTGCCGTTTGAGGGTGTTCGTCGTTTGGATACTGGGGGGAGGGAAACTTGCCGAGCTAACGGATGCAGATAAGAATAACTTTGTATAGACATAAAGAGACTTTGTAAATTTATTTTGAATAAAATATACCCGTGAAGTTTTTTGTCAGTTCTCCTTCACGAAGGTTTTTCCGAGTCATGCTTTATTTGACGTCAATAAGAACAAGTAATTGTCAATGTTGAGAAAATAAATATTTCATTTCATTTCATTATTTATTATTATTATGGAATTGTTGCGTCATTTCTTAAAATATAAATGATTTCAACAAAACCTGGTCAAATTGATGCAAAATAGAGGCAGATTTACGGGCCTTGCCTCACCTTGCACTGGACGAAGATGACACAAACAAGGTAAGCTTTCTCAGATACAACCAATGACATATTACATATAGACAGGTTATCCACTCTTAATAATGGCAACGCAAATGCAAGGCATTTGTCCGCTATTTCACTTAGTCTTGTGCAACCCAGTGTGTCACGGCTAAACGTCAAACAAAACTTATTCCCTATTCTGTGTTTTTAATACCGCACAATGCCTTCTTGTGTGCTTAGACAGTGTACGAATTACACTGTTACTGTTAAATAAATAATAAACATTTCTTTTCATGCGTAATTACTATTTTTTTATTACTATCTTATTTATTATTTTATTTTGCTATTTAAAATGACGTTTTAAAATTGACTAGGCGATTCATTTCAATAAACTCTAAGAGTGAGATGTGATATGGTTTTGTATGTGGGAGTAAAAGAGAACACGCTATAGAGTTGCGACAATTTACGAACTACGTCACGTACGCTCGCGACCAATTAGTACGAAGCGACGTCACGGAGTACATGTCTATCTCTTTCTTACAACAAGTGAACCGTATTATACTTTCCTTCTCCCACAAATTTAGTTACGTTGACGCCGTTTTTTAGTGTGGTAATGTTTGGGTATGAGTTGTCTATATGTGATATGTCATTAGATACAACCGAACTTTAAATTTAATTGTGCAGTTTTGGCTTCAGTCAAAGAAGTGATCTACAAATAATTGGATTATGAACTAAAGGTACATCTGTACCAACTGCACAAAAATAAACAAGTTTTGAAATATTGTAAGTTACGACCCCGAAATAGCCTAGCGCTATCGGACTGTACAAACGTTTTAGAATATTTAGAATATATTTATTGGAAACTTTAAAACACAGCTAGCACGTAATCGTATCGTAAACAGCTGCATTAGTGTAGGGCTGGGTCGCAGCTGTCAACGCGCCCTTCGGCTAATACTGTGGCAATGCTTTTGTTTTGAGAAAATATTTTAACATATTTCTCCAATACCGTCTTTCACCTAATCCTCTATATAACAGTATAAGATACGCAATCTTCCATAACCTAATCCATGAGTTCCTAATCAGTTTATGTTTATTTACAATCAGTTTTCTTTTACGTTGTTCTTTGCTCACGGGCTCTACTAGCGTTGCGCAGCGTACAAAGAGAAGATTTTGCTGCGACCTATGTTTGTGTGCCTGCTTGCCAGCAACCTTAGCCAAGTGTTCTTTCACGTTTACTGTAAACGTGGGAATGCCTTTTAAAATAGAACAAAATAAACAAATATCGCAATCATATAGATCACAAATTTTTTTTTTATTTTTTTTTAAATCCCCAGTCAAAAGCACCAAGCAGAGCTTGTGTTATGGATGACCATTCAGCGATTGGGGGAAAAACCCAGAATAAACATACATATATAAATACAACCATGACCCGCGAACAAGCATCTGTGTTCATCACACAAATGAGAGCCCCGGTCAGGCTCGAACCTGGGACCTCCGGCGTATGAGGCAGGGCTACTGACCACGACGCTGTTCGATCGTCAACTGAATAGATGGGTTGCTATTGAGCGTCCCTGAGTGAGTAACAAAAATCTACTTAGCAAATATAGCCCCAGATAAAGTTTTCGCTAAGCAAAATCTATACTAAGAAGTGCCTTAAGTAACTATTAAACGTTTCTGAGTGCCTTATTAATTCGAAAACATTTTAAGTATGTCATGCATCAGCAGTCTGGGTTACGTAGTTTATTAATTTAAACTAAATTTCAGTGCGTTAAGAGTTATCAAGTCGGTCGCGCGTGCTCACACCCATCGTTAATATCATCGCCATTTGATTAATCAAGAGATCAATAAATCCGTTTATTAAAGTAATTTAAATTGAGTTTAATTTCATTTATTTATCAAGTAATCACGTAATCAAGTAACAAAGTTTGCAGAGTCAAACCAGGACGCTACATAGGTACTGCTTTGGAAATTGGAAACTAGAAACTGTATTAATTTTCTGTCAACTAACCAACACCCCACTCCCCCAGGTGTTCGCCGGCGTCTCGGCCCTGGAAGACGTGAAGTGCTCCGGCAACTGGATGTGGGCGGGCAAGACGGGCGGCGACGGCGCGGCGCTGGCGGCGGCGTGCCGCGCGCTCTGCGACGCCATGACGCAGCTGAACGTGGCCGTCGACGGCGGCAAGGACTCGCTGTCCATGTGCGCCGTGGTCGCAGGCGATAAGGGTACATACATTGTTAGAAAATTGCTTTGCTACTTCTGCGGCAGTTGAGTGTGAAAGAAAGAAAGAAAAAATGTTCATTTAATACCATACTTTAACCTCAAATCTAAAATAGTTTTAACAATCATAATTTGTGTGCTTATTTTGTAAGATACATATAAGTCAAATCTGTCAATATGGTCATCAGAAAGTTCTCCGCTCAGCTTTAAGTCGCGGCAGGAGCCACGACGCTGGTTTTCTGCGGCCGCCCCAGTGCTAACTTGTAACAGTATAACAAAACTCTACAAATTTTGTTAAATAAAGCGAAGGAACTTGTACGGACTTATAACAGTACAAATACTCATTAAATAATAAAGTGAATTGCGTTCATATTCTATTTTATTACTTTTCTAAATATATTAGAAATATATAATAAAATAAATATATTATACTCGACAAATTTTTTACTCGAAAACTTGTTTTCCAAAATCGTATTATTTTATTTAAAACTTCAAGTTAACAAATACATTTAAATGAAATGAATCAAGAGTTAATATGATTATCTGATTGTATAAACCTTTTTGTACAATTACCTGTGTACTGTTACAACATAATGTACTTCAAATTGAAAAGTTTAGGGAAAATTTTAATTCCTACTTATTTATTTATTGATTAAGAAGTGTGTCCATTGAAGTGTGCAGGGCGTTCATTCGTTTAGTACCAATTAGCACGCCCTCCCTCGTAGTAACATACCACGCAGTGTTAATGAAAGAATGCTTTACAACACAAGTCTTCGCCCCAACCAGGGGTCTCCTCAGGGCGCGACGACAGATGTATTTCTATACACATTATTTTTACTGTTAGTCGTTTATTCACGCATATTATAACAACCCTGTACCACTGGAGTATCTGTTCTGGAGTAACGGGTTAAATGAATTATAGTCAGTGAAGACGCGCTCCACTCCTGATTTGGTGTACTCAACGTAGTCTGCGGCCATAGACCAAAAAAGGCGTGGCGCGTCTTCGTGGTTAGTTCACTTTACTGACAGCGTTAAGATTATGTTCTTCGATTGAAACGTCAGAGTGCGACATTGTTTAGGGTAGATTCATAAATTAAATATCATTATTAATGGTAGGAGAAACTTCTTGGTAATGCTGGATTGAAAAAGAAAGAATTTGTTATAAAGAGATACCGGTATACTTCGATAAATTGTTCGTTTAAGTTTTGGCTTAATCCCAACTTCGAAATTCATTTATTTATATTGTCACTGAATTTAGAAACAGTTTTATCTCTGCAATTTGTACAACCGATCGCTAGAACTAACTAAAATTAATAGTTTACTCAAATAGATTTTTTATTTTTTAAGATAAAAGACTATATTACTCCTTTCTAGTGGTGAAAGAATCATTAAACCCTAATTTATTATTTTCCAAGTTTATTTATTAATTTATAAATAAATATTTCCTTGTATTATTAGTACACCAAAATCTCCTGCATTTCAAATGTAAATATCTTTTTCCTATTTCAGTAAAATCCCCCGGGACACTGGTAGTATCGACATACGCGCCGTGCCCCGACATCACCGTGAAGATAGAGCCGGCTCTGTTGGTCCAGGGTTCGGTGCTGGTGCATGTACCTGTCACGCCGGGGAAATACAGGTGAGTGGTCTTGTATAGCTGTTGAAGAGAGGAGGACGTTTTGTTGTAGGGTTAAAGATAATGTCTTAAAATATTTTATGACTTTTGTCGTCCTACGTACTGGTCACAAAGCGTTCAAATAACATATGTAGGAAATAACTACAATGCCATCCTGTTCTAACCTCTTTACCTCTTAAGGGGGCCCATTAAACAAAAGTTGATAGTCGAATGAATAGAAGTCGAATAGAAGTCGATGTTTTTCTTTTACTCTACGCAAGCTATAAATCCGTCTTTTGAATATGTTAAAGTTTGTTTCTTTATCTCAAGACGCTCTAAAGCGATTAAAACAGACACAAGATAAAGACGTTTTCCTCTGAATGCGGTAATTTTAAAACTATTATATGGGCATTTTAATGGTAAACATGTTCCTCGAGACATAATTTTGATTACGTAGTTTTCTTCAAATGAGAAAATATTTGATTTGGCGCTTACGTTGTTCTTTAAACGCGATGGGCAGCTATTTTTATTTCTTTTATTAAGTTAAGTTACAAATGCCAAGGAAAATTTATCAGTACCATGAGGAACGTAATTTTTGGATGGCAAAACATTTATGATAAACATGTATGTGTCTATCGAAAAGCAACCCAGTTCTGTATTAATAACCTAAATATTGGGTTCGGCTTTGTTTAGAACACAGGTTCTCAAACTTATGGCTCCCTTGTTAAAGTTTTAATATGACAGCGAACCCCTAAAGATAATAATAAACTTGGCTGTTGAAAAAAATAAAGTTTTTTTTTCCAATAAAAGTTAACAAATACAGTACCAAAAATAAATAGGTTTTTGAGTTAATGCGATGGATGGGCTAGTTTTTTTTGCGCTTATCGAGCCGATTTTACGAGTAATTTTAACCGTAAGTCGTCCACCATCACGTAAATCATGTTGCGAACCCCCTATTGTCAAATGGCGAACCCCAGTTTGAGAAACCCTGATTTAGAAGGCTCTAAAGCCTAAGCCATTGTAATATTGAGGGGTACAGCCTGTTGGCAGTGACTGCTGATTGCCTTTCCTTAGAATATATTTAATAGTAACACATTAATGTTGATCCCCTATTATTACTCCATGTGATACTTAATAATCCAATTGTAGGGATCAGCCGCACCCAAAGCAGCTGGCTGCAGGCAATGTAAAGTCCATCACAGTTGTCTACTAAGGGTTGCCAGACTTAATTTGATTTCCTCATGATTCTGAGAGCAGTCAACTTATTGTCCATTTTGTAGAACTAATATCGGTATCTAGGCTCGTCTTGTTAGGATGTGTAGTGCATATAAAGAGTTACATACAAAGCGGTCCGATTTGGATATCTTTTTTGACAACATCGCGGCATTTAAAACTAAAGTGCTGAAACCACGCAAATAATAAAATAATGTGTAATGATAATATAATGTTGCGAAATAACTAACAATTACTTAACTTTCAACTTTATATGTAATATATAATAGTAAATGTTGTCAATACTTGTGCATGTTTTCTTTGCAAAGAATTGTTGTATTAAGATGTAATACATTTTAAATGTTGTGTGAACAAAATGTAAGTGTTGCATAAATACATAAATATAATAATAATAATAATAGATCAAGAACATATAGACAGAAATGCGTCAAGCACCTGGCTCACACAGGGCAATTTATTTAGTGAGACAGAAGGGTTCTTGGTAGCGATACAAGATCAAGTTATTAAAACCCGAAACTATAGCAGACATATCCTCAAAGAAACAATAGATACGGACAAATGTAGGTTATGCCATCAGACTACTGAGACAATAGACCACATTACGGGAGGATGCAGCATACTTGCCAGTAAAGAATATACACATCGCCATGACAATGTAGCGAGACATATCCATCAGCACTTAGCCCTTAAATATAAATTATTAAATTCCTACACCCCATACTACACATACCAACCGAAGAATATCCTTAAAAATAATGATGCCAAATTATATTGGGACCGAGACATAATCACAGATCGTACTATTCTGAGCAATAGACCAGATATCGCACTCATCTTAAAGGCTACAAATACCACATACTTTATTGACATCGATGTTCCCAACACAAATAATCTAAAACAAAAACACTCAGAAAAGATACAAAACTACATTCCCTTGGCCGATGAAATTAAGCAAATGTGGCATCAAAACAGCGTTAAAATCATCCCCATCATTATTTCATCCAATGGAATAATACCAAAAACATTAAAAACTTCACTTGAACAGCTGGAATTTCCAGAAACAACTTATATACCCCTTCAGAAAGTCATTGTCATAGACACCTGCTCCATAGTTCGACGCTTTTTAAATCCTACTTCATTCCTACTATCCAATCAACATAATCCTGACCACAAGCTTAAGCGCCACATAACACATCAAATAGTACACTACATATAACTAAAGACTCACACACATCTCAACAAACACACTTATACTTCGTCATAGGTTACTTGGCATATACCCGTACCAAGGCACGTAAAACCGACGATTGTCGAGTAAAAAAATAACTAAACAGAATAATAACAAGAAGTTTATTTATTTCTCCTCGCAACATACTTAATATTAAAAGGTTGTAAATACTTATTATTACAATTGGGAGTCACCGGAATCGTCCCAGTGCGGCGCGTATCATACGGTTACTACTATTGAACGATGTAATACCGACAGACTGGGCGGATCGGCGCTGGCGCAAGTGTACAAGCAGCTGGGCGACACCCCGCCAGACTTGGACGACCCGCGCGTGTTGAAGGCCGTCTTCAAAACCACGCAGAAACTGCTTAAAGGTACGGTACTGAATTCTGTCGATTTGACGTTTAAACAATATGGTTTGTTTAGGCCGACTTGCTTAGACCGAACAATGAACAATTTGCTTGCTCAGCTTGCTTTCTAACTTAGGTCGGCCTTAATGTAAGTCAAAGATAATTATCCGAAAATATGCGTTTCTTATTATACCTTTTTAACAGTGGTCCTTTCTTTTTTAGAAACGTTGGATCTAATAATTTTTTAGGTTGAATTGCATATATGTAGTAATTGTATCTGTTTGTATCTATGGTACCTACTCTACGATAAATTGTGTGTCACTGATTATTTGAAATCATATCTCATTTTCAGAAGTTATTAATTGTTATTAATTATTTACTATAAATGTCATATATATAATCAAAAGTTTTGGATTTAGGTAGTCCTTTTGTACAAACATTACAAATGTAATCATTGTTCAGACATTCATGAGGCTATAATTTATACCAATTTTATTGAATAGGATTTACCATTCAAATTACAAATTTTACAAAAACTTACACACAAATCGTCGGGGATAGTGCAGTAGCGCGTAACTAGCTCTGGTAAACACCGCGTAAGTGTCATAAACCAAATTATACAGGAAGTAAATAAAATGTATTTTCCAAGCCTGACAATATAGTAGTACCAATGTACGAATTAGAATACTAGCTCATAATTTAAGTTATTAATTGTTATTAATTATTTACTATAAATGTCATATATATAATCAAAAGTTTTGGATTTAGGCAGTCCTTTTGTACAAACATTACAAATGTAATCATTGTTCAGACATTCATGAGGCTATAATTTATACCAATTTTATTGAATAGGATTTACCATTCAAATTACAAATTCTACAAAAACTTACACACAAATCGTCGGGGATAGTGCAATAGCGCGTAACTAGCTCTGGTAAACACCGCGTAAGTGTCATAAACCAAATTATACAGGAAGTAAATAAAATGTATTTTCCAAGCCTGACAATATAGTAGTACCAATGTACGAATTAGAATACTAGCTCATAATTTAAGTTATTAATTGTTATTAATTATTTACTATAAATGTCATATATATAATCAAAAGTTTTGGATTTAGGCAGTCCTTTTGTACAAACATTACAAATGTAATCATTGTTCAGACATTCATGAGGCTATAATTTATACCAATTTTATTGAATAGGATTTACCATTCAAATTACAAATTCTACAAAAACTTACACACAAATCGTCGGGGATAGTGCAATAGCGCGTAACTAGCTCTGGTAAACACCGCGTAAGTGTCATAAACCAAATTATACAGGAAGTAAATAAAATGTATTTTCCAAGCCTGACAATATAGTAGTACCAATGTACGAATTAGAATACTAGCTCATAATTTAAGTTATTAATTGTTATTAATTATTTACTATAAATGTCATATATATAATCAAAAGTTTTGGATTTAGGCAGTCCTTTTGTACAAACATTACAAATGTAATCATTGTTCAGACATTCATGAGGCTATAATTTATACCAATTTTATTGAATAGGATTTACCATTCAAATTACAAGTTTTACAAAAACTTACACACAAATCGTCGGGGATAGTGCAATAGCGCGTAACTAGCTCTGGTAAACACCGCGTAAGTGTCATAAACCAAATTATACAGGAAGTAAATAAAATGTATTTTCCAAGCCTGACAATATAATAGTACCAATGTACGAATTAGAATACTAGCTCATAATTTGTCTATTGTCTGATTTCAAAATTAGGTGTTTTGAGCGGGTGCCAATCAGCGTCAAGATTACGCTCGCGCGAAAGTTCATTTTGGCTACATGTGGTAGGTACGCAGTATTTACCAGAGCTACTTATGCGCTACTGCACTATCCCCGACGAAATGTTCTTAATTCAAACAAAATGTCATAAAACTTTAAATCGGCCCATAGAACAGAAGCTCCTCTCGGGTCACGATATCAGCGAAGGTGGTTTCATAACGACCGCCCTGGAAATGGCCATCGGCGGCGTGCGCGGGCTCGCCCTCGACGTCTCCACGGACGCACGCGTGTCTGCCGTCGAGGCCTTGTTCAACGAGGAACTCGGCGTTATCCTGGAGGTCGCTGAGAAGGACCTCGAGTATGTGCTGGCGGAGTATGCCAGCAACGGAGTGAAGGCGAGGAAGATTGGAGTTGTTGGCGAGTACGGCATGAAGGCTGGGGTAAGTCGATATCGGTGTTTCGCTTCATATTAACTTTAGTCCTGAGCAAGCTTGTTGTGTCAAAGACATTATTTGATCTTTACTTTTACGTAATATTTAAAAGGTAATTTTTTATATTTTGGTATGCAGATACTCTTGTACCGAGTGACCTTTTTATTGTTCAGAGCAAATGAATTCATCACAAATGTGAGCAACTTTCCATAAGACGTCGTGTAGCGAAAATATAATAAAAATGACTATTTATACAAATCCTACTGGTCAGCTGCCAATTATGCATGAGCTTTTTTCATTTTGCTATTTGTTGCTTTCTGAACGTTAAAAAAGTCACCCTGCTTATACTCGATTATCCTACTCATAATAAATAATTTAAATATTATTGTACAAATACCGTAGCCAAAACAGGGTATACATTTATTATTATTTCTTAATCAAAGTACATCTGATTTGTCCTTATTATATCTAATATACTATTCCAAATTATCTAAAATTCCATTTTGAACCAATCCTCTATTCCAGGTGACAGTAAAAGTGAACGGCAGCGAAGTGTTCGCGTCTCGTGTGATCGACGTGTTCCGCACCTGGGAGGAGACCAGCTACCGGCTGGAGTGTCTGCAGGCTAACAAAGACGTAGTCACGCAGGAGTGGAAGGGTACACGGCTTTATTTATTATGTGATATCAATTATATCAGATTGTTATATGCTGTAACGCTATCACATTTTCCATATTAAAACCTATTTCTATCTATCTGTCTGGAATGTACTTGCACTTTTGGAATGTCAATTTATTTAGACATCTTTTCAGCCTTGTTTGTTATAATTATATATTTTTAGTTTCATTAAGGGCAGATTGTTCAATACTCAAATATCTTTGATCAGTAGAGTAATTAAGACACTTGACAAGAATTTCCATCGAAATTATGTTAAGTTTAAAAATTTATTTTACTGATAAAAGTTATCTGAGCATTGAACAAACCAGCCCAAAGAATGATATATTCGTTTTAGGTACTTTAACTTAATCAAGACCTTATGTAAAATTAAAAGATGGAATCAGTATTATTAATTTGGAATTGATAAAACAAAATTTATAGCAGACTTCATTTTTACAATTTAACTTCACACTAAAGAAGTATCAGTTACTATCTTTGTCATTGCATTAAAGTCATGTAAGTCTTATAAAGTTACAGCTGATTAAAAGACTAAAATATAGTTTAACGAATCCTTTAAAATTATAAGTTCACTTTAATCTAAGAAATAATAAAAATCATCTCAATTTTGATTTGCTATGTTTATTTTGCTCTTGACTAATGCGACTCGCACGCAGGGCTGGAGCGCCGCAGCGGCGCGCCGTACCGCGCCACGTTCGACCCGTCCGCCGCCGTCGTGCGCACCAGGCCCGTCCGCGTGGCGGTGCTCAGGGAGGAAGGTAAAGATACCCACTTTAAATTCATTCAATCTTTTTTTTTTCTTTTTTTTAAATCTGGTCCAGGTCTTTGTACACTTTATCATAAAATAGTTTAAGATGCTTAGAACACTTTTTGATGGTTAAATTGTTATGAAAACACTGTTTATTGGTAGGATATGAAATTGTGCATTATTAGTGTGCAACACAAACAACAAACATCCTGGCGGAAGAAATTTCGGAAAAAAGGCGGTCATTTTGACAGCTAAGGTTTACTTACATTTTTTTGTTTCGTGAATCGAATAGTATCGATGGCTGATAACCATTAAGTCCAAAGAATTGTTTTGTGTATTTTTAACTTATTTAATAGTTGTAAAGTTAAAAAGAAACCGAAAGAAAGAACTCAAGCGCAACGAACAATTAACACACAGACATACAACTATCAATGTGATGTGAGTGAAGTGTGCAGTGAGTGAGGTGGCTGTACCCTCTGCTTAGTGAACTAACTTCACTTGACAACTTCCGCCATAAAGAAGACTGATTGTCAATGTTGCCCGCTAAAACGAACACAAATAATGACCACTTTTTTATTTTCTTACCATCAAACTACTACTAAAATTATTTGTATTTTTCCTATAATAACCATTTATTTGTCAATTTTGTTAGATGGTGTACAAAGACCCAGCCCAGGTTGCGACATTTTTTAAATTAGATTAAATAATGTAATTGATTTTAATTGTTTAAAATAATTTAATTTCATTAGATTTTCTTGGTTTTTCAACAGAGGTTTCTAGGTACCATTTGAATAATTAGGATTAATTGTGTTATGATGTGTGCGTTAAAGAAAATATCTTATTTTTCACTGTTAACGTAGGCGACGTAAAGTAAAATAATAAGATGTTATACTTATTTCATAAATATTGTCATCAAGTAACAATACATTTTTGATATAAAAAATACCTTTGTGTAAAAACAAGATTCTTAGCTAACTAAGTAAATAACTTATACCAGGAACGAACGGCGACCGCGAGATGATCGCCTCCCTGTTGATGGCCAACTTCGAGGTGTTCGACGTGACCATGAGTGACCTGCAGAACAGGACCGCCTCGCTCGATTCCTTCCAGGGGCTGGTGTTTCCGGGGGGCTTCAGTTATGCTGGTGAGTGGGGAAAGAATTTGAAAGCCCGTCAGATAAAAATAATTTTTACGTAGCGTATAACAATAAATTGTTAATTAAATCACCTTTTACTATGGTACGTAATCCTTCAAACGGTACCGGCTCGCAAAAAGTCACATTGAAGCGCGGTACAGCACCTTAGTTTTGATTCAAAAGTAAGACGATTTGAATATGATGTTTTATTTATTTCATTAATCCTTTTTCACAAACAAATTTACTGGCTTTATGACAATGACAACAAAAATATGTATTACTTAGTATGCCTAGCTGTTATTCCGATAAATAACATAATATATAAAGAATAAATGAGATCTTATAAACCAAGTATTTTAATATTCTGCGTTAGGGCATGGCATTCCATGATATGATAGACAAACAAATACATTTTGATAAAGCGCAGCGCGTCTGATGCGCTTTCTATTTATTAATTTATCTTTGAAAGACCAACAGTTACATTATAACACAATAAATTAACTTTTAAAACGAACAGTTAATCAATTACAGGTCTTCACTTATAACAACTGAAAGACACACGATGGACCCCACGCATAACGCGTATATAGCTAACAAATAACTTTATTTATCTAAAATCGCCTTTCGATTTCCAATATCAATAAATTGATATTGGCAATCTTTGCTACGGTAGATGTATTTACAATGCTTTCCATAATCTGGTATCAAAAATACAAACAAACAAATATATACCAAACTTTTAAAGACCTTAATAATATAAATTGCTTCTTTTTAAATAGATACGAAATCAAATATAATATAAAACACGACTTTTTATGTTTTTTATATTTATGTTTAATAATGAATGTACCTACACACAGGCTTTAATTAAAGCATAAAATAGTAGTTATTAAATAATGTACAAAGGTACTGCTTATTTCTAAAAGGAATCTCTTCCAACGGACCTGAGACTGGAGAATGGTAATAGCAAATTTAGTGTCTACTAATATCACTACATAGTATAAAACAAAGTCGCTTCCCGCTGTATGTATGTCCCTATGTATGCTTAGATCTTGAAAATTACGCAACGGATTTTGATGCGGGATTTTTTAATTAATAGAGTGGTTCAAGAGGAAGGTTTATATGTATAATACATGCATAATATAGAAGAGGAACAGTGATAATCTTAGAGGTTTCTAATGTGATGTCGTAAATAAACACATTTTTCTGCGCTTACATTGCAAACGCTGGCTGAACCCTACTAGATAGATCAAAATAATATGCTACAGAATTGTACACCTTAAAAAGGTCTACAAAAAAGTCTGCGGTGGTAAATGTCTTCGGGGTAACTCACAATAACCATTTTTTATCCTTATCTTTTACGCGAAATAATGGCTTATTTGCGAATCGCTTTTAAGCAATACAGCATTAATCCTTATCCAATTAAGTACCTTTACTACATTGTGCATGTAATATAGATAAATATGGCCCTTTGCAGCGTGTAATTTAAATAGATATTTTCGAAGATATTACAGATTTAAAATGCAATGACATAGACCCGTGCGAAGCCGGAGCGGACGTGTCGCTAGTATTATTATAAATGCAAATATACTTACATAATGTTTAAAAATAAATATAAAATATGTATCTACATTTAAATAGAATGTCGATGGTATATAAATATATACAGAGTATACTTGACGTTTACAAATGATTCAAAGAAATTATCTTAAGATAATAATAATACTAGGGGGTTACAAAAACAAGAACGCAAGCTAATATACTCGAGACAGGTAATGCTCTCTTACTCGTTTTTTAAATAAGGATAACGTTTTCAATTCACGGATTATGCAAGGAAGTGCATTCCACAACCTAACGTGTATGGTGAAGGAATAAGAGAAAAATTTATGTTTAAGTAATAATTTTTTTTACGCCATCGTAACATCTGAGCAATTTTCAACCTTATAAAAGAGAACATCTCTCTTCGCGCTTCTCGATAAAATTCGAATGCGTCCTTGTTGCGTCTTGTCGGCTGTTACATGTAGCTAACGTTGTATTGTTTGTTGCTATACTGTTTCCATTTCTTTATTTTCTCGATGACAGTTCTAATTTGATATAATGCTCTCTAGCTCCATCCAATAGCTCCATCCCTATCAGTTTCTCCGACTCTGGTATTATATAACCTTGTACGTGTGTAAACGTCATATTTTTATAAAGTAATGCATACATAATGTAAAAGAAACGCTCGCACAAAGTTACACAGGAGCTGTCATCGAGAAAATAAAGAAATGCAAATAGTATATCTGGCGTTTCTGGGGTTTCGTTGTTTGGTGTACTTATATACTTTTTATTTTTATATTAAGTTTATGTTGAAAAACTGAAGCGTCTCCCAAGGTTGCTCCTTCCTCACTAATTGTGATTGTTTTTTTGTTTCGGTCGTATTATTTTGAGATTTTTACGACTATGAATTTTTATTTGTAATATTACCAGGCTTAAACTTACGAGGAAAATCACGGGATGCGAAAAAAAGTTTGGGAACTATTAACCATTTTTGATAGGAGACATTACAGTTAGTATTTTCATAGGTAACCTTTATTATTATTAAATTGAATCTCCATTTCAGACACCCTGGGTTCAGCAAAGGGCTGGGCAGCGGGCATCCTGTTTTCAGACGCCCTTTCGTCCCAGTTCCGCCACTTCAAGTCGCGCAAGGACACCTTCTCCCTGGGCGTGTGTAATGGCTGCCAGCTCATGGCGCTGCTCGGGTGGATAGATCCTGTGGAGAAAACAAGCGCAGATAGAAGACAGGTCTTCTTGGATCATAATCTGTCTGAGAGGTGAGATATTTAAAAATTTTTTTCTTGAAAATGGATGAGAAATTTGTCTTCTATATCACCTGATGGAAAGTGACGATGAAGACGAAGGTGTTACACGTCTATCCACGAGATACCTATTCACTCGACGCTTGAAAGATCTAGGAATATAGTTAATAATTACGTCGCACGAACTTTGTGGATTCTGGTGAAAATAAAAGATGTTTTAAGTGGTAGACAGGAAGGAAAACTTGACGCGGCGGATGTTGTGAATGATGTTCATCATCACGCCGTCACTCCATCCTTATCCCCAGTAAAACAACAATTTTTTTACAGACAAACACCAACTGTGTGGTCCCAAAGTAAGCAGCTTGTGTTATGGATGACTGTACAGCGAACTGGTGGTGGGGACCCAGAATAAACATACGTATATAAATAAAAACAACCATGACCCAAGAATAACCATCTGTGCTCATCTCACAAATGAATGCTCCGACCAGGACTAGAACCTGGGACCTCCGGCGTATGACCACTCGGCCACCACTAATGTATACTAATTTGTATTATGGACGATGCTAGTGGTAGTAAGAAACTATCAGTCATACTAAACCCTGATTGACCGTTACTATTTGGATGAAATAACGGCAATGTCACCTTTTAAAGATACTGTCGCATTTATGGAGATAAGTGGTTTATGGAGATAAGTGGAGATAAGTGGAGATAAGATAATCAACCATAAGACTCGGGGGTTTTATTAAAAACACAACTTTGATAGTTACAGACCAATCCTTGTAATTGATAAAAAAACTCGCGATTATTTTCTTTCAATTAAAACCCTTTAGTAACCTATAAAAAAAAATCTTGATCCCACAGATTCGAATGCCGCTGGTCAGCAGTGACCATCAGCTCCTCCTCCTCCGACATCTGGTTCAAAGACATGGAGTCCTCCGTGCTGGGCGTGTGGACGGCGCACGGCGAGGGACGGTTCTCCTTCGCTGACGAAGCAGTGCTGGAGCAGACGAAGAGGAACGGCCAGGTGGCGCTGCAGTTTGTAGATGATGACGGAGTGCCGACTGAAGTGTACCCCATGAACCCTAATGGCAGTCCAGGTGAGTTTTGTCTCAAGTACAGCTTTCTGAATAATATAAAATAATAATAATAATAATCCTAGGATACGGTTGTGCCCTGAAATTAAAATCGCATGAAGATTGGCTGGTCTCCATAATACAGACCTCGTTCTAGTCAAGAGTCTATTCCTTTTAATGTTACGTAAATACAGCCTAACACAATGTAATCTAAATATTGATTAGTATAGACAGAACCTTACATGCATACTGTCATAATACACATTGTTATATTTTAATGTCAGTAAGCTGTCAGTACCATATTTTATAACACAGGCTTCCTTTTTTAGTTTTCTAATCTTAATTACTTTGATATTAAATTCAAAACTTTATTAAAACAACATTTTTTTTCTAAATATATGATAATAACTTGCATTTTCAAATGGTGTCAAATACCCAATTGGCAATATAATAAAGAAAAAAATATTATTATTATTAGCCGCTTTGCTCGCATAACCCTCACTTGCAGTATTTTATTCTAGATGATTCCTGTGTCCTTTTCCGGCGCCTTGATGGTGTGTATGTGAAATGTCATGATGACAATTGAAGTTTCCAATTAATTATTCTTAACCAGTTTCCTAACCAGAATTATTCTTCTTTATTGGAAACCACGTTTCGAAAAATGAGTAATTTCTGGTTTGGCAACTGGTTACGAACCTATAGTTTTGAAAATGGCCGAAGTGAATAAAATGAAGATACGATTTGTTTCATTTCAAAATAGTGTAGTACATAAACTTGATGTGAATTCTGTTAATATTTAATTAGCGTCAAACTACTGAATCTTCATCAACTGCCTGTTGGCCTGGATCTATAAACATTTTACAAATGTGTTTTTTTTATTATTATTAATATCGGGGCCGGACTGCCGGCGTCTGATTTCCAAGCCATGCACGCATCACATGAATGTTGACAATCAATTCAATTCCTTGTGACAGCGGGCATCGCCGGGCTGCGCTCAGCCGACGGACGCCACCTCGCCATGATGCCGCACCCCGAGCGCTGCGTGCTGCGCTGGCAGTGCCCCCTGCCGCCCCCCGCGCCGCTGCACCCCGCCGCCCCCGCCTCGCAGGCGGCCCCCTGGCTGAAGATGTTCCAGAACGCATATGTCTGGGCTAGTCGACAGTAGACCTAGTTAGTAAATGTAGTATAGTCGTGATCGAAACAATGGTATGTCATTCATATAATGGCAGTAATTATATTGTTCTATTGTTGCTATTGCTCTTTGTCAAATATTTTATTGTATTTGTTATTAATGTCGAAAAAATAAATTGCAGAAAATATTTTTTTTATAAACGACACAAATTTTTGACAGTCTGAAATTTTGACATAGGTAGTGTCTTCTCGAATACCACGCCGGCATTAAAAAAATACGCAGACTGTTATAGGCTATTTGGAAGGTTCAACTCGCTTTATAAGATAACAATCATCCTAATCAATTTCAATCAAATTCCTAAGCAAATTCAATCATGACGATGCTTGGGGGGGAATGCTCCTGGGCGAGTGCGCAGTTGAATGTAAGTAGGTCTGGTCATTTTAAAAGCCATAAAAGCTTTAAATTAAATTAGCGTTGCACAATATAGGGCCAGATTAAACATTTTCATTGTTTAATGTAACAGAAAATAACTATACTAAATCTTCCAATTCTTTGTTGAAGTGTGTGTCAAATTATAACTAGTTATTGGTCTACAATGAAATTAAGATTTTAAAAATAATAATGTTTTATAAATTGCCTGAAAATTACGAAATATTGTGATTTTTTTACGTAGGCGAAAACATTTATGGAGGGCGACCTTTATTCATATTTAGGCAAATTGCACATGTCCTTGTAAATTTTAGATTATTTTGAAGAGAAATCTAAAACATACTTCTAATGTTCTTACACCATTAGTTTTATTCGAGATAGCATACATATTTTAAATTGTAATTGCTTTATATTAATATTTAATGGTGCTGGCAACTCGAAAGTACATTGCATAATTTTGAAACCATAGCTGTATAAATTGTGCCTTATTTTTATATGTGTTACGGTTATATAGCATAACAACACTATTCTAAAAAACGTTTATTGTTTATTAGTTTCCATTTTTAGGATTAAGCAAAAATTTTTGAAAACACATAGTTGTTATATAAAAAAGTATAAAAGTTAAAATCAAATTGTTGAATGTATTACTAAATAGGTATATTAGTTTATAAGTTGATTGTGTTATTATTTTGTTATTGCACATTCCGAGCATTTTATGTAATTGTACTAAAAAGCATAGCATATTGTGTACGTCTGACATTCCAGAAGAAAATTAAAACGCAATCGGTAAAGCAATACCTATGCCCTGCACGTTAAATATGATTAAATTAAATATATTTTGATGCCTTTGTTTTATTCACAACCTTGTATGATAGATGCGTAGAGTCTCCGAGAGGTCATCCATTCGAAGCACCTGTTACCGGATGAACAGTTCGGCTTTAGGTCCCGTCACTCCTGCGTCGGTGCACCGCATCACGGAGCACATCTTGGAGCAAAGGAATGTAGGTCGAAAACCGATAGGCACGGGTGCGCTTTTCTTTGACGTGGCTAAAGCCTTCGACAAGGTCTGGCACAACGGCTTATTATATAAGCTCTTTGAACTAGGCGTGCCAGACAGCCTCGTGCACATCATACGAGACTTTCTCCACTGTCGAACCTTTCGCTACAGATTGGAAGGTGCAGTCTCCAATCCCCGTCCTGTATTAGCCGGTGTCCCACAAGGCTCGGTGCTTTCTCCAACTTTGTTTTCACTATACACTAGTGACATACCAAGGACATAGAAAGTAGATCTAGTGCTCTTTGCAGACGACACCGCGCTATAGACATCTGGTAGGAATCTACGTAGGTTAACTAGAATCTTCAATCCGCAGCCAACGCATTAGGCGCTTGGTTTAAGAAATGGAGAATAGAAGTCAACCCACAAAAAAGCGCAGCAGTGTACTTCTCTCTCTCAACCTGCTCTAGGACAACCTCTAGGAAACCCTCCAAAAGATTAGGTCAGATCACCCTGTTTGGTACTCCGATCCCATGGGCTAAAAAAGTCAAATGTTTAGGAGTCACTTTAGACAGTGGACTAACATTCGCGGATCGCAGTGGATCGGATCACGCGTCCGGGACCGAGCCGCCTTCGTCATGGGTAGGCTGCACTCTCTAATTTGCAAGAAGAGTAAAATGTCGCTTAGAAATAAGCTTACACTTTACAAAACTTGCATCCGCCCCATCATGACATATGCCAGAGTGGCTTTCGCTCACGCCAGCAAGTCGAACCTCAATCACTTGCAGGTTATACAAAATAGGTTCTTACACAAATGCGTCGGGGCCCCGCCCTATGTCCGCAACTTAGATCTACACAAGGATCTCGAGCTGCCCACCATTGCCGCATTCATGAAGTTGGCGTCTAGACGCCACTTTGATAATGCTCCCTACCATCCCAACCCGCTGGTCAATAAGTCATCTGAATACACAGCCAACCCAGACGCGGCGGGTCGTTATAGGCGTCCGCGTAACGTCTTAACAGATCCCGACGATGATATTACAACAAGGAACGCTGGTGTTCCAGTTAGAAATAGGGCAACACGGCATTCGAATCGCCTAACCCACCGGTGGGCCAGGCTAACGCGTCGTACGCATTCCTACTGAGTTGCTTGCTGGTTCTTTGGCAGTAGATGATCCTTCCGAACCAGTGGTAGTTTCAATATTCGACGTCCCAAGCCGAGGTCCGTGCCCTCTGGGGTGCCCTTAGGCATTCATGTTAAGTATCAGGCAGTTTAAGTTCCAGCTAGGCGCCGTCAGCGCTAGGCTACAAAGTCCGGTGAAATTTAAAAGGCCTATGGGCCATAAATAAACTCCATAAAAAAAAAGAGATGCGTAGAGTGCCACCAATTTATCCGTAACTTGGCAAAAACTGGAACTAAAGCAGTGGAGCTAAAGAAACTAAAACTGGAACTTAAAAAATAGGAGTGACTAAATCACTCCATTTAAATCAATCACTTCGTTCTACGCAGCACCACCCTTCATCGGGTAGATAAATTGGTCGAATAGTTTGAAATTACATAAAATCAAGTGACACTTGTGCATTTTTAAGAGAGTTAAACCTTTGAACGCCATTGACGGATATATCCGCGACAGCAGGGAGACATTATGACGCCGTTGAGGTATAGTTTCGTCTTGAAACTAAACGGGTAATACAATTTTAATTTTTGTTTTTTCCTTGGATAACAAAAATGTAACAATAGTAAATAAAATATAATTCTATACAAGCGGCAAGACACCATTACGTGTTATCACATATTACAAACTATACAACATAAGTGACACCTGAAAGCTAACTTTACACAATACAGAAAAAGTATTTTTTTAATGTATGTAATTATAATAATAGATAGAAACTATGAAATAAATGTAATTTTATATGAAAACATACATTTGGATACAAAAAGAAAAAAATAAGACATTATATAGAGATAATACACAGGAAGACCAAGTAAAAAAGATTAAGATATATATGTATACACACTTATATACCTATATATGCATAGTTTTACAGGAATCACGCCATGGACTCGAACCAAGCATTAATTAGCAATCGCTTTAAGGCGATTTTGTGAATATAGTTTGCAGACCGTATAAAAAATGAATTTTTCCGATAGTTAGTGGCACTATGTTCCACATGTAAGCACACCGGATGCCTTACAGTTCTTGTGGGGACTTTCAAATGTATCCTGGAGAAAAGGTACGAGGAGTCAAGTTTAGATTGCGCTATTTTCGCTAAAAGAGAAATATCCGCAATTCTACGCCTTTCTTGAAGTGGCAAGATGTGTTCATCATATTTTTTACCTTTATACTATAGATACCTTAAACATTTTCGCTGTATAGTTTCTAGTCTGCTTATATAAATGTCGTATTGTGGATTCCAAATTTGTGAACCATACTCTAGAGAACTGCGTAACAAACTACAGTATATATTTATTTAATATTTTAACGAATTCAATGCTACTAAATTGAGAAGTCGATCTTATAACAAAACCCAAAGCTTTGTTGGCTTTTTTGGCTACATGGTCTATCTATATGTTTCTCATACGTCAGTTTGAGTCCAGTAATATGCCTAAGTCCATGATTTGCCCGACACGGTTTAACTTCCTGCCCCTTAAGGAAATAAGGAAAATTCAAAGGCTGAGGTTTACGCGAGAATGTAATCTGCTGACATTTGGCGACGTTTAAATCTAACTTATCATGAAAGCAGTATTTTTCAAACCTTCTTAAATCATCCTTTAAACGGATACAATTGTCTAGTGTTAGAATGTCTTTATAGATTTTCATGTCGTTCGCGTACAGAAGAAATGTTGAATGCAATAAGCAGGACCAACATCATTGATGAAAATGTTAGACATCACGGGACCGAGTAAAGATCCTTGGGGAACTCCAGAGGGGATAAAGTGCCATGAAGAGCAATATCCATTCAATGCAACAGATTGAGACTTATTCTCTATATACGATGTTAACCATCTATATAGATTTCCATGGATACGTGCACGCAGAAGCTTTTTTTAGGAGAATTTCATGATCTATTAGATCAAATGCCTTGCTGTAATCGGTATAAATTGAGTCTACCTGCGCGCCAGCATCCATAGAGGATGTTACAGAATTTAAAAAAGAAAAAAGATTGGTCGTTGTTGACCTGTTTTTCAAAAACCCATGTTGTTTTGGGATAAATGAGTTTGATATAGTGCTATAAACTAGGTTATGAATAATCTTTTCAAATATTTTTGCGAATTGACAGAGTTTCGATATTGGTCTATAGTTATTTACTTTACTTTTATCTCCACCTTTATACAATGCCCTCTTTCAAGGATCTTTGGAACAACATGACAAGCGGTTTAGTCAAAACTTTAGCGCCTTTAACAATATATATTTTTTTAAAACAACGCAATTAACTTTTATAAACAAGGCGCCTTTGCAACTTTGTACCGCTGGTATAAAGAATTTAAGCGCGGTCGCTTCAATTTGAAGGATGAAGAAAGAACTGGTCGTCCTGGGACTGGCTGTTATGGACGAAAACTTGCTACAAGTGCAAATTTGATTTAACAGTCCAAAAAGTTGATGGATTATTGCACGATTAAGGCTGGAAATCAACTACATTTAATGTTTATTATTTTTAGGGTTTTGTTGTGGAGATTATTATACATAATTTTTTTTTCTTAAAAATAAATTCTGTTTTTATAGTAATAAAAATAATGAGATAAATGAGAGACTGTGAGTAAGTACAATAAGGTCTTCTAATTTTTAAGTCCAATTCACAGTCTGTCTGAACAGACGCGCAAATATTAACTATTTTTATGTCACTTACAAAATAAAAAATAAATAAAATCAATAACTTTCTAAACCAAAAAAAGTTATATTATAGGTAAAAATAGTCTTAATAATAAATCACACATTACATTAAAATTTAACAAATATTAATAAAACATAACATTAAATACAAAAATGTCTAAGGGACAGATAAATTAAATAGAAGTTGAAAGTACAAAATTAATTAAGTTGCTACTGTCATTAAGTCATTGTCTTTCAGATAATCGTCTATTTTATTGTAACATTTCTCCAACAATAGCCTGAACCCCTTCTGTTTAAACTCCGCAAAGCTCATTGTTCTATAGCCGTCAGGAAGATGGTTATAAATAGCGATGGCCATACAATATGCATTTCTAGTGAAAATCGGTAGACGTCGTTGTGGCACGTATAAACTTTATTTTATTTATTAGTTCTTTACCTGTAGAAATCTTTCTGTACTTTAAATAGGTAAAGGTATATATTTTTTTAAGGATATTAATTCTTCGAGTCAGTACAGACTGGCCAAAAGAAGAATTTTGTTTGCTCTAAACAATGGTACACAACTGTCCGTAAAATCTGCTCCACATATCGCCCGGACACATTTTTTTTTTGAGCAATAAAGTGCAGAGTTGCCCCATAGTACCAGACCATATCTTACCCATTGTAGGCTAATTTCGCTGTATGTTTATTTGTATTTTGTGCGAGTCGTCGTAAAACATATTATATAAAACTATAATTTTTTCTATATATTTTTTTAATGAGATTTCACTGAGACACACTGTTCGTCAAAATAGAATCAAGAATATTTGTGTCAATTTTAAAATCATCATAATCTACGTTTAAGTCGTCGTTTTTAATTAAGCTACATGTTTTAAAATAAATTTATTTGGTCTTGGTCATAATGATTTTCAAATTATTCGCCTGAAGCCAGAGGATTGCTATCTGGTAATATCGTCACTTACTACAAGAGTTACATCATCGGCAAACAGAATTGAATCTTGTTTAGTAACCGTTCGAAGATCATTTATAAATGCAATGAATAATAGCAGTCCGAGCACGCTGCCTTGAGGGATTCCGTACGAGTTCTGGGATTGAAATTTCTATACTTGATACTTGATATTTCTACCTTTTCTTTCTATGTTTTTTAATAACTTCATTCCATTTGTTACAGTTCTATGACAGACCAGGTGAAATGCTTTACTCATATCAAGAAAGATAGATACTACATGTTTTTTTTGCATTTATTGCCTTTGTGACATTTTTTTTAGTAAACCCCGCTAACATAGTGCTGTTTTCTTTTCTAAAACCAAACTGATTGACAAATGAACAAATGATTACATTGCATTAGATTTAAAACAATAATATATATTTATTGTGATGTTAAATAAAACAAATTTTAACATCACCAATGCATACACCAAATAATGTACAATGTGTACATGTAGATTGAGTGAGCACCCTTCAGAAAAAAAATAAAAAATAATGTTCATTTAGTAAAAAAATTGAACTAATTTATAGTGTCTGTGATGCTACAAATCTTAAGATATTAACATTTTTAACTTACTTAAAATATGTGGACTGAGTGAGCACTTATAAAAATTTATTATCCGAAAACCTGCCATGTTAGTGGTTCGTTTTGTATTTTACAAAGTCCCATATTAATTTTACTGAACTATGCACCTATAGCAGTTTAAATCTTCAGTTTCTTCATCAGAAATCGGGTTTTCGAAAGTGTGCGGATTGAGTAAGCATAAGAAATTATTTGTAAAACTTTAAATACATTATAAGGTGATCTACAATTTATAAAGTTAAGTTAGCTAGGTTTCTGTGATGCTACAAATCTTAAGATGTTAACATAATTTACTAAAGACTAGTATATAAATATGTAATGTTAAATTAATACTTTCACTGATTTCATTGGTAGTTTGTGATAACTGAGTGATACATTAAATAATGTATATCTTGTTTTATCTTTTTACAAATACAGAGATTACTTTTACAATTGTTTTAGTACTATTAATAAATTAACATAATTTTTTAATGTTTGCCTGAAGGGTGCTCACTCAATCCACACACACACCACAATGTGGTGTCTGCATTGTTGCCTATCTGCCAACACAAAGATGTGTTACACACTATACTCTTACAATAAGTTCTTGGGTCACCATCATCTAAATTTGTTCAGCCATTTTTGGATAATTAAATACCAGATGTCCAAATTTCAGTTCCATAATTTTAGTAGTATCACTTCCTAGTAATTTTAAATAGAAACATGAAAATAATGTAAGAAATTTTTATAACTGAGTAAAACTATTTAAATCACAATTTTTGATGTGATGGCAGTTTAAAACTTTGGAACAGGCAATAGTATTTTAGGAGGTAAATAATAAAACAGCTTTTAAGATCTACATTATTTACTTTTATTTAAAGTTAATATTAACACTAATGCTAGGCAAAGCCTACCCATTACACTTACAGCTATAATTAAATAAAACTTGCAAATTTTAAGACAGCAAACCAAAAAAGTATGTAAAAATGATGCAAATATAATTGACTTGAGTTGATAAAATATCACAGTTCGTGATGTACCTTACCAATGTGCTCAGCTACAATGTCTTATGTTAATGTGGTTGAATATAAAACTCCTTGTAACCACTGCTTTTGTGTTCAATATTAGTTGATTTTAACCATATTATATAATAAAAATTAATTCCATCATTTAACTAAATAGCACATTCAGTATGGTGCTGCATGTAAAATGCATTGGTCTAAGACAGGTCTCTAGCATCTTAATTCTATTTTATTAATAAAGAAAATTATATAAATTAAATAAGGTATCAAATCCTTAAACCAATAAAGTTTCAAATATTCATCAACATTATTTCTTTGATTGATTTGCTTAAATCCTTTCTCCTTGATTTCTCTAAAGCTTCACACAATTGAAAATACCATCTGTCTGGGTCTTTCTTCTTAAGTTCGTAGACCTCTAAGAGCTTTGTAGCTTTGCTGACAAGGGTCGGATATTCCTCATCAATGTCTTCAATGACACCTTCCTGTATTTTTAAATACCTACCCAAGTCTCGCCAAAATTCACCTATTTCATCTACAATAGTTCCCACAATTCTGTTCATTTTCATCTGACTCACTCCGCTGTTAAGGTTATTGTGTCTTGCAGGTTGCTCAAACAAGTGGTTATGTGCTGATGTACCTTGATTTCCACTAACACCTGAAAGGAGTTGTGTTTTTGCTTCAGAATATATTTATTAATTTATTATATATTGCCCTGGTAATTCCATTTCAAAAGTGTGCATACAAAATAATTACATTATAAAATGAAATGAAATATTTATTTCTCAGCATTGACAATTACTTGTTCTTATTGACATCCAATAAAACATGACTCTACCACCAGTTCGGTAAAACCTTCATAAAGAAGAACTGGCGAGAAACTTCATGGGTATATTTTTTTTCAAAATAAATTTACAGTCTCTTTACATCTATACAAAATTATTCTTATGCATCTGTTAGCTCGGCAAGTATCCCTCCCCCCAAGTATCCAAACGACGAACACCCTAATTATAAAGTAATTTATCAAAATTTATATGCTTGCCTAATTCGTCATTAGAGGAAAGTTAACGTCCTACATGGTAACGACGCGATAAAAGGCTTATAAACTACAGAATTTCTTGGTGACTGATAAATTGCTAAATAACTAGATAAGTGATAAATAAAGAACGTTGCTCACCAAAGTAGTTATAAGGTCCTCTTGATTTGTAACAGCTCTCATAGCTGTTAATTTCTCTCATCAACTGATCGTTGTTAAGTTTTCTGGCAATAACTTTCAGTGTACTCACATTCTCATCAGATAGCACATCACGAAGTTCTAATATCCTCAAAAGATCTCCAATTGTTTTTATTTGTTCATATCTTCTTGGAGAGTTGATGTCGTCTCTATAAAACTCTTTTAGCTCATCCAAGAGGATCCTGTGTCTTTCGCTAGACCCCACATTGTATTCCACTAGCTGTACTAATTGGGAATAATCGGATAGGGACATTTTGAGATACCGAAAGACATTTTAGGCTTTTTAGATACTTAATAATAATCCAATCGAAATAAATTGAATTATTACTTGTAAACTTTTATCAATGTCGAACTTGTTTTGATTGGTTGATCCAGTCAATGGATCCAGCAATGACAAATGATAAGAAGATGTTGACGTTAAATAAATCAGAGGTGTTGTCAATCTATATATACAAAATATCGCCAAAACTGAATAAAAAAATTACCTTTATTAATATTAAGAATTTTTTTTTAAATTAAAGATTTTATCCAAGATTGTGCTGCGAGATTTTTTATCCATTTGTCCTTTTTTCATTCGATCTACCTATAATACCTTTAAAGGCTGAAGTACGTATGTTTCGATCGCCATTTATCAGTTTATTTACAGTTACAGTTTATTTTATTATTAAGTTTTAGTAACATGTAGAAATTTTATTGCGTCTTTCAAGTCATGGCTTATCACATACGCATCAGAAGCCTTACGTAAGTACGATCACACTCAGCCACTTCAAATAACTACTTAAGGTTTTCCAAAGCATAGTTTTGGCTTAGCTTATGTATATTTCATATACAGTACCTAAACCTAAGTCCTTTGTTAAGCAAAATCTATCGTTAAGAGTGTCTTAAATAAAGGTTTTACCTCTCTGAGTGCGTCCGTTATTATATAAAAGACACCTTTGTTAGAATTCAAGGACACAATGTTAGTTAGGTAATGTGTAACCTTGTTTATAAGAATAGCCATCTGGATGTAAAACGACCGATTAGTTTAAATAAAACTATAAACATGACGCACTGTAGCCCTTACTTTTGATTAGGTATCTGATGTCGTCGTATATTTCGGTTGTTGTGATGTTTATCGTAATACTAGCAGTCAGCTCCATATTAAATTTATGTATTTAGTGTAGTGAGCTGCTCTTATAGAAATTGAACATTTTAAATGAAACTTACAGCACTTTCTACACTCCTCCTTGCGTTTTCTATTTAATGCGCATATCTTTGACTTTTCATTGCACAATACATTATTATTATACACTACACACTAACTTCGGCACATAAAAAAGAAAAATCAATGAGAGAGTGTCTGCTCTGACAACTTGCTCTGTCGATTCCCCGTCAAAAGTCAAACTGTAAATATATATGAGAAATGTGGAGCTTCCCACGGGAACCTGATAAAATAACGGGAGACAAGGAAAACACGTATGACTGTTGACTGTTATAATTCAGACTGACTCACTGACACTTTTGTTATTGCTACTGACCAAGCTGCTAATAAAATATAAAAAATAATAACCTACCTACCTAAGCTCATATTACACCTCATTACACCTCCCCACTTAAATTACAATTACATTATTTTCACTTAAAATATAAACTCTACCATATATTTTATAGATACATTTATATTTATTTATTTATAACTTTTTGGAAAATTTACAGCTAATATTACAATAAATGTTTCTTAGGTAAATGAGCGCTAATTACAAGTTTTCGCTTTTATACAATTATATATAAAGAAAACAAAGACACAATTATTACACAATTGGGATGAATAAATATGTACATATTTTTTTAAAACAATTATAATTTATGGAAGAAATCTTTCGACATAGTCGCCTTAACGCTTGCGACTTAACTGCTACGGAATAAATCGAAGTTGTTTTGTGCGCGGTTGACCACGTTCACATGCCTGCAAGCCCGATTTATGAATGAGTTCTATCTGTAGTTAGTATTTGCGGCAGCTACATGTAAAAGTGATGGATTTCTATATAGTTTGGTGTGCGTGCAAATACCAACTACAGACAAAAGCTCAGGAACATCAATTTGATAGGTACATATTTTTATTACATTACACACATCTGCTATTTCTCTGCGCACTGTAAGTGGCAAAATATGGTGTCGCCTGCAGCGAGAGTAGTAGTTACCATCATATTTGTTGCATTTGTATTGGATAAACTTAAGAAATTTACGCTGAATTCTTTCGATGCGATTAACATATATATATATATATATATATATATATATATATATATATATATATATATATATATATATATATATATATATATATTATAGGCGGGTTCCACACTGATGATGCGTATTCGAGGTGACTTCGAACCAAAGTGCAGTAGAGTATTTTAAAGGTTTTAATATTGCTGAACTCCGTCGACAGCCTCATTAGAAATCCCAGTGCCCTTGATGCCTTTTTGACAATATTATAAATGTGCTGCTCGTACGTGAGTTTGGAGTACAAAGGTGACACCCAGGTCAGTCATTGGGTTGACTCTTGATACCACCGTGTTGTTAAGTGTATAGTTATTTGTTGTAAATGTCCTTTTTCTTGTATAAGTGCAGACATAACATTTTGTGATATTCAGCTGCAGCTTGTTAAGTAAGCAGTGTTTATAAAAGTTGTCAAGGTCGTGTTGCAGATTTAAATAGTCAATAGAGCTGTCAATAGTTTTAAGAATTTTCATGTCGCCTGCATAAAGTAGTATTTTGGAATATGTGAAGCAGTTGTGAATGTCATTAATAAAAATAGTGAATAGGAGAGGAGATAGCAGAAATCCTTGGGGCAATCCAGATGGAGCCTGTTTCGATTGTGACATGTATCCAATCAGCACCACAACTTGACAGCGGTTCTCCACATACGCAGCAAACCACCTGTACAAGTCGCCCCTAATACCTATCCGGTGTAATTTGCGAAGTAGAATGCTGTGATCTATACAGTCAAAACACGTAGAGTAGTCGGTGTAAACTATGTCAACTTGCGAAGGCTTAGCCATATGTTTGGTTATATACTCAGCGCATACCAGTAAGTTAGTTTCGGTAGACCTGCCTTTAATAAACCGTGTTGCTCGCTGATAAAAGCGTGTTGTACGGTAGAATAAACTATTGTGTGAATCAATCTTTCAAGTATTTTTGCAAAGATGCACAGTTTTGAGATTGGTCTGTAATTATACACATCGTTCCTTGCACCCTTCTTATATATAGGTGTTACAAAGGCGGTCTTCCATAGTGTTGGCACATAGCCAAGTTTGAGGGATCGATTGTAGATTATAGTTAAGGGTACTGCAAGGCTGCTAGCACATTTCACTACAAAAATAGGTGGAATATAGTCGGGGCCAGCAGATTTTTTACAGTCAAGGGCAATAAGTAGTTTGTACACGTCATGTCTAGTCACTTCTATGTCACATAAATTAACTGTAGAGTAATCGTCCTGTAAGTCAGAGTCAGCTGTGTGGGGCGGTGTTGTTGGATGCTGATATGTAGACTGGAAACAGTCGCTAAACATGTTGCAGAAATCCTCGCCGGTATCAGAAACTTTTCCTTCATAATTCACGACTGACGGAAAAGTGTTACAATGTTTTTGGCCTTAACATAGGTCCAAAAATTACTTGGGTTAGTAGATATTTTACTTTCCGTTTGTTTAATATATTCGTTATACATATCAGCCTCCAGGTTTTTGACGAGATTACGTAAAATATAAAAACTATGATAGTCCGAAAGGTTTTTCGTCAGACATATTTTTTATGGTATTTATTTTTTTCTTTTATCAATTTAATTAAAGGGCTTTGATACCAAGGTGGGTATTTTTTATTTGTCGAGATTTTCGTAGGTATATGTGCGTCACGTAGATTATAGAGTATGTCATAAAAAGCAGAGATTGAATTTTCCATAGTCAGTGAGCCGAATATGTCTGTCCAATTTACCTCGGAAAGTTTTAAATTGATAGTGTCAAAATCAGATTTGCCATATAAAAATACAGTTTTTCTACTTCTTGGTTCGAAGCATCGACAATATTTAAAATTTAGCATTTTATGAATCTAGGTCGTAATTATGGTGATTTGTCTAATCGACAAATTAGCCAGCGCGATGCGGCCGTTACACCGGCCGCTCCACGTCAGTCGATTTACAGCATATTCCCTCCTTTTTTCTCATTCTCATTAAATTTAATATGATTTAGCGATTATAAATCAATATAAAATATCCTTAAAGTTCCGTGGTTTATTATCAGCAGCAGCGCGACCTAATACAGTCCATAAATTAGTGCGTAACTCGTACAGTAATTCTGATGATGTGACGCAGTGTAAGTGTACACATAACGCTTTATGGTGAGGGTCGAGCGGCACGAGGGGCTGTTTGACTTCATTAATACATACAGTGTCATTTGATAGAATAATAAGTTATTATTAAAATTTGTCAAAAAATTAAATTGATTTAAATTACAAAAAGTGTCAAAAATTTTTTTTTGTGTGCTACTGTTCATGTTAGATGGTTCGTAAAATGAGTTGTCTAATGATTTAATCCAACACTTACACGGTAAGTTAAAGTCACCGAGAACGATATATCTATCACTTGGAGAACGCAACACATTGTCGGCAAGGGACTCGGAGAAGTTTGTCAGTTGAGAATTTATTGAATATCCTTGCCCTTGCGCACAAATGTAAAGCACGCAGATGTGAATGTTGCTGTGCCTCCCGCGCAGCCCACGGTGACCCACAGGTCCTCCGCGGCCGAGCACTAGTCGCCGCGCGCGGCCGAGCACTAGTCGCCGCGCGCGTCCGCTGAGAGCTCGCGCCGCACTGCCACCAGCACCCCACCACCAAGGCTTTGTCCAGTGCTTTTATAGTCCCTGTCCCGTCTGGGACTGTAACCAACTATTATTATGGACAATCAATACTACACTTTAATACGGGTTTTCTTTGGCGCTTGGGATGGCTCAGCGGTGACGGTGGCAAATCAAGTGCCGTAGAGTCAGGATGACTAACCGGGGCTTCCTCAACACAAGTAACTGACCTACTCTCATCCTCCCCATCTTTTAACGGTCGCTCTTTGCTGGTATTGTCGGGCCCAAGGCTATTCCTATCGTTTGGGTGTGTGACGCCATTCCCGTCGCTCTCTGGGCACACGACAGAGGATTTGCGTTTTAATTGGTTGATGTGTCTCTGAATGGATTGACCGTTACCGCTGTCTACAAGGTACCTTCTAGAACCTTCCTTGCCTACGACCGTACCTTCTAACCATTTATCGTTACCGCCGTAACTCCTAGCTCTAACTTGGTCTCCGACGAGCAGCTCTCGTAGCGGTCCGCCCGGCGCATGACGCAGCTGCCGCGCCTGCGCATCCCTCAACGGACTCCCTAGTGGCCTTCTTAATCGCCCGTTTGCAAAGCTTAACTGTATTTTCTGCGGCTCCATTTAATGCAGGATGGTATGCCGGTGAAAACCATTGACAAATTCGTTTTTTTGCAAAAAGTCTCTAAATTCGAGGCTCGTAAAGGGCGATCCCCTATCCGATATCACTTCTGTCGGTAAGCCAAACCGCGCGAAAGCGGCCCTCACCGTTTTAATCACAGATACCGCGTTTGTTCGAGTCATTTCGAATATCTCTAACCATTTCGTGCTAGAATCTATTAAAATTAAAAATGTTTTACCATGTAAGGGACCTAGAAAATCCAAATGGATTCTACTCCACGGCCGCAGATCGTAGGGCCACGGACTCGGTGGCTCGCACTGCGCACACACGGCCTCTACATCGGCATCGATACCCGCCCACCATACGTAGCTCCGGCCTAGCGATTTCGTTTTAACGATCCCCATGTGACTCGTATTCGTCTTCCGTGCATGTTAACGGCCACCCTGATTGAACATACAAGGTAAGCTTGCTTAAAAGCGTGTCCTTACTAGACGCTACTCGCACGTCATCGTGAGATACCGGCACGAACGTCTCTACAAAATTCATGTACGTACTTTCTTGAATGGCTCGACAGTCCGAGACCGTGGCACCGTTTCGTGGCAGCCGTGACAGCGCATCCGCACAATTCTTTTGCGATTCTTCTTTTGCGTACTTTATTTCATAATTGTAACTTGTTAAAAGTACAGCCTTCCTTTGTAACCGCGACGCAGCCATTACGGGGATTCTTGCTTTACTACCGAAAATATACGTTAACGGTTTATGGTCCGTTCTCAAGGTAAACCGCCGCCCATACAGATATTGGTGAAATTTCCTAATTCCATACACTACCTATACCTAAAGCCTCTCTATCTATCAGCGAGTACGCCCGCTCGGCCGGCGTCAGCGACCGCGAGGCATGCGCGATGGGGCGCTCGCCGCCGCCGGTGACGTGCGCGATGACGGCGCCCATGCCGACGCTGCTCGCGTCCGCCGTCAGGATCAGCGGCAGCTCGCTCGAGTAGTGCACTAGCACTTCGCTCGACATTAACTTGTCTTTAATAATAGCGAATGCCCTCTCACATTCGTTACTCCATACATACTTAACATTAGCTCTGAGTAAATTATACAGGGTTGCTAAAATAGAACTCACGTTTCTGATAAATTTAGCGTAATACATTACCATGCCTATGAATGACCTATGTATTAATTATAGCCTCGATTTTGTCAGGACAAGTTTGTACTCCCCCCTTGCTAATGACATGGCCCAGATAATTAACTGATTCGCACATTTATCTGTTTTAACCTTGAGACCGCTAGATTTTAATCGTCGTAAAATGTAAATTGTCTATATGTTCTTGTGTATTCCGTCCCGTGATAATAATATCATCTATTTCTTAGATAACTTAAGAAATCCCACATAAGTCAAATCGGCAAACAATTGTTCTAAATGCTTTTGAAAAATACCTGGGCTAGACGAGAAACCGAATACTAACCGATTAAACATAAAAAGCCCCTTATGCATGTTAATTACCGTGTATTTCTTGGTGTCATCTAATTCAAATTGCGCGTACGCTTGGGACAGATCGATTTTACTAAACATTTTCCCCCCGTGTAATCGCGCTAACAAGTCTCGGTACGAGGTAGCGGGTAACGGTCAATCTCGATTACCTTATTGAGTGTTAATTTGTAATCAGCGCAAATCCGAACACTCCCGTCCTTCTTCATTCCGGTACAATCGGCGTGGCCCAGTCCGAGCGCTCGACCGGCGTGAGAATGCCGTCACTCACCATCTGTGCCAGCGCGCGCTCCATGGCGCCCGCAGCGCGTAGGCCACCGGCCGCGCGCGCAGGAACACCCGCCGCGCGCCTTCGCGAACGTGTATGCTAACCTTGCCGCCGGTGAACCGTCCTAGGCCCTCCGAAAACACCTCACAGTATTTGGAACTGATATCAGTAAAATTAAAATTACTATTTGACATACTATGATTCACTGCGTCAATTTTAAGTTCAGATAAATTAATCTTTAGTTCTAGTAACCACTGTCTTCCTAGTAATGCTGTTTTAGCGTCGCGCACTACATATAGGTTTAAATATTTATCGTGTCAGCGGTATTGAACTAGGGGCCTGATTACCCCTACGGGGCGCACTGTCTCTCCTGTATAATATTTTAAAATCAAACGGCATTCCTCCAATTTTAATTGATAGAAATTTTTTTTGTAACATTCAAAACTTATACATGACACCGCACTACCCGTGTCATTATCCATCGAGATAGCCTTGTTTTGTACTTTCAAGTTAATCATAAACGGCTTACACGGTTCTAAAGCTAGTTGAATAACTTCTACCACAATTACCTCGTCACTGTTTTCAGTATCTGCAGCCATCGCCGGCATCTCCACGTCGACATTGTGATGACTCATCACCTTGGGACAAACGCGTCGCAGATGACCCTGCAGTTTGCATGAACTGCACACATAGCGCGCAAACCTGCATAGCGCCCACTCGTGCGCGCCGCCACAGGCACAACAGCGCGGGTAGCCGGCTGCCTGCCGCCACTGTTGCCGATCAGCCAGCGCCGCCTGTCCGCCGCGCCGCTGCTCGCCTGGGATGATCCGAACCGCGCGCCCAAGCGCCGCCGCCGCTACCGCCTGGCACGCCGCTACCGCTCCCCTCGGAGTCTCAGGGTCACATTTCACGAACGCTGCATCCTTATCAGCCACCTCCATACTGACAGCCAACCGATACGCTTTGGCAAAATCGAGATTGTCCTCTTGAAACAGCCGTTGCCGTATCGCCTCACACTGGATCTCGCAAACAAATTGATCCCTCAGGCTTTCTTCTAACCAGTCCCGAACTCACAAGTTTTAGACTATTTTTTTAAACCGCCACATAATCAGCCACTGTCTTACCATTCCTTTGATTTGTGTGCCTTAATTTGTAACGTTCTGCTAAAATACTCGGCTTGAGTTGTAGGTGCTTTTCTAGAATGTTCGTTAACTGTTCTAAAGTTTTCGATGAAGGTTTGTCTGGTGTACATAAGTCCACTAATACTCGCACTCTAAACCGATCACAGTGATTAATGTTGGCACTTTAAGCTCACTCGGTATTTTATTTACGATAAAATACTGTTCAAGGCGCTCCACGTATAACCGCCAATTGTCCGATCGAACATTAAACTCCGAAACTCTACCGATCGACATATTACTCGTCGCCACTGAGAAATATGGAGCTTCCCACGGGAACCTGATAAAATAACAGGAGACAAGGAAAACACGTATGATTGCTGACTGTTATAATTCAGACTGACTCACTGACACATTTGTTAGTAGGTACCCCCAAGCTGCTAATAAAATATATAAAATAATAACCTACCTACCTAAGCTCATACATACATTACAATATACACCAGTACAAATGATACATACTTACATCGAACTAAGGGTATATTTTATCCTATAAGTAACTCAAAGATTCCAGAAAAAAGTTAATTTCCATTGAAACATATAGTTTAATCCCTCTGCTCAGTTATAGAATAAATTTACTTGTAATTTAAATCATAAATTTATTGTCTGTTTTTCTTAGAGCTTTATCGTAATGCATAAGCAGTCAAACATTTGAAAACTTACAAAGACCGCCACCGTTATGAATATACCTAAAATGTAGCAATACTGATTTTGTCGTTGGTAGGGTATTTCGTTAGTCCAAACCCCACACGATATGTAGGGTGACTGGGATTCCCCTGGAATAAATCGGCCTACGCAGCGTTATGGTTGGTGGGCCAATGAGTTCTTTATTTGAAGCGGTTTTGATATTTTGAGTCTAAATGCCACGAAGTCATTTTGTCATTCAAAGTTTTGCGTGCTCGCCATAGATTTTAGGTTTAGTTATGTACATACATACGTAGACTAAACAACGAAATCAGAATGTTATTGGATAATAATGCCTTTGCCTAAATACATATTGATCTAGGTAAACCGAGATTGGTAACGGTTAAAGGACTTAAAGGACTTGTCACGCAGCCCGTGAACATCTCCTTCATTGTATATAATTATGTGATGACGATCTGACAGTGAGTGCATAAGCAAATAACGTATCTATGGAACGTACCAGACAGGTGGTTGGGGAGGGAAGGCCCAGCCCACCCAGGTGGTGGCCCAGTTTTAGGAACCTGAACGTCTCACGTACGCGCCTTGACGGTACTTGACGATTACTTCGATTACTCTACTGATTGAATAAAGGTGGAACGCGTCGCTGGTCGTTTGCTGAAATTAAAATTGCATAGATAGATCGGTACATAATATGGCACAGGGACAGGAATTATATTAGCACAGGGCAAAGTTTAGGCGGTGGGGTTCTTATAGTTGGCGGTGGATGGACATTCAGACTGGTGCTCAGAGGCCGAGGATTTATGGATCACTATTACACTGTTATCAGAATCTAGAACAGTCTCTAGGCTTCATTTGTGCTGTGTGTATGTTTGCTCTCAAGGACAAGGTAACTCATTGTCAGTGCAACTTGTAAATTTTTCTTCTAGATGTAGTGAATTAGTGCTAAAAAACCCCAATGATTACTTTGTTATACTAGGAGACTTTAATATGCCAAACTTAATTTGGAAATTTACTACTGATTCAATTAATCTTTATTCTTCAAATATTTTAGGCACATCTCAAAGATAATTTTTTGACAATATTAATAGCTAATTTATCTCAATTTAACAGTCAAGTCAATTTAAATAATGGAATTTTGGATTTAGTTTTTTGTAATTTGACTCAATAAATGTGAATAGATGCCATGACCCCTTATTAAGCACTGATTCGCACCATCCTTCTTTAACAATATGTTTTTATTTACAACATGAGAAACCCTTAAAATCAGTTTCAAATACTAGCTATTTATATCACCAGGGTGACTATGTGTCAATTATGGATAAAATAAACAGTATAAACTTTGATCAGTTCTTTTATGGCTTGAGTTTAGATGATTGTGTAACAAAATTTTACAACTTATTGTATGATTTGATTGAACAATTTATTCCATTAAAAAAAGGGGTCCAACAAGGTAAATATCCTACGTGGTACCATTCAGCACTTATCAAAATAATCAAAGAGAAGAACAAATATCATAAAAAGTATAAAAAATATAATAATCACTCTGATTTAATGACATTTAAATTATTAAGAAATAGGGTAAAAGAAATTGAAAAGTTGTGTTATACGAAATATATACAAAATACTAAAAATAGTATAAAATATAACCCGAAGGCTTTTTGGTCATATGTTAAGCACAAAAGAATGTCCAATACATTTCCATATACCATGACTATAGGTAACCTATCCTCCAACAAAGGTACTGAAATATGTAACTTTTTTGGGGGAATATTTTCACTCAACATTCCAGAACTGTCCTACCGACCATTGTTCTGTAGCCAGTAGTTTATTAAATGACTCAAATGCTGACATAAGTGATGTTTATATTGATGAAGCTAATTTATTATATCTTCTAAAACAACTTGATCCTAACAAAACAGCAGGTATTGATATAATTCCACCCCTGTTCATTATAAACTTGGCGCAGAGTATTGTCACTCCAATAGCATACTTGTTTCCCCTCTCCTTGTCTTGTGGTAAAGTTCCATTAATTTGGAAATCAGCTCTGGTCTCAATTATCTATAAAAATGGGCCCAAAGAAAAAGTAGAAAACTACAGGCCAGTATCCAAACTTTATGTCTTTGCCAAGGTTTTGGAGAAAATAGTGCACTCACAAGTTTCTTCTGCAATTAAACAACACATTGATCCATCTCAGCATGAGTTCATGTCTGGCAGGTCTACCACCACTCATCTAGTTCTGGCACACGATTATATCTCAGAGCACATGACATCCCATTTGCAAGTTGAAACTATATACACTGATTATTGCAAGTGTTTTGATAAAATTGATCACAAAATTCTTTTATATAAGCTTAACTTAGTGGGTATACGTGGTAATTTATATCGCTGGTTCAGTTCTTATGTTGAGAATAGTTGCCAGATAGTGGTGTTGAATGGATACACTTCGTCTACATTGTTTATCCCCTCAGGTGTCCCTCAGGGCTCACTTCTGGGCCATTATTGTGTACCATCTTCATAAATGATGCTTCATACATAGCAAAATATTCCTTTATGCAGATGATATGAAGATAATGTGTCCTATACTATCAGATCTAGACTGTGGCAAGCTTCAACAAGATTTAAATAGGTTTTTTTTAATTATATAAGAATAATTATTGTGAATTAAATAGACTAGAATTAAACTCGTTAAAATGCTTTGTAAGTACATTTTCACGTAGATCACTACTATTGAATTTAATTATATTATGAATTCTACTAGCTTAGTTGGAACCGCAGCAATGAAAGACTTAGGGGTTAGGTTTGACAACAACCTGACATTTCAGAACCAATATGAATCTATAATTAGTAAAGCCAATAAGTCGCATGGGTTTGTGCTACGTGTGTCGTCTGAATTTTCTGATATAAAAACTTTAAAAGTACTGTACTGTGCCTTCGTGCGTAGCCAGGTTGAATATGCGTCACAGGTGTGGAACCCTCAATATAGTACGTATATTTCTCGTATTGAAGGTGTTCAAAAGAAGTATCTTCGCCATGTCCAATTTAATTGTGGAAAGTATATTGAAGGGTACGAAAAAATATGTAAATGGTTCCACTTTTTATCATTGTAGAAAATAAGAGAAATGGCTGATATATCGTTTTTAATTAAAATATTCACTTAATCGATACACTGCTTTGAACTATTAAGTAAATTTTATATAAATACGCCTCACAAGACCACAAGGCACACTCCACTCTTTCATGTACCGCTTGTAAATACAAAATATCGTAAGAACTCCTTCTGTGTCAGAGCTCCACAAACACTTAACCATGTTAGTTTAACACTAAACTACAGTGATTTTGATCTTTTTTGTTTAAACTTTAATAAGTTTAAAAATCTGTTAAATAATAAATTCTTCAGTGACTCTTAAAAATTTACTTGGCTTGAATTTAACTTTGGATTTGGATATAAGGACAAGATGTAATATATTTAAGTATTTATAAGTGGAAATCTGTAAATTGGCTTTCTTTGTTTTATGTTATCTTACATATGTTTGTAACTAGCAGTAAGTTTCCCAAAGAAATAAAAATAAAATAGATTGTAAATTAGTGGCAGTAGACTTTCTTTGTTAAGATTTTCTTTTGGGGCGCTATTTTAGTCCTTCATGTTTTGATCGCCGTAAAAATCACGTTTGTGTTCCGGTCAAAGGCAAGGAACTGACAGTGAAATTACGGAACAAAGGTAATTTCGATTGAAGACTACGGTCCGCAACGCATCGTTAGTTGAGTTTTTACACCATCAAAAAAAACACAGATGGATGGGGATGCCATCAGATGGAACCCGTGCTCGTATGCCGGCTATGAATATAGTAAATTAAAATTCATTTTCGTAATTTCATAGAATATCCATTAACTGAAACAGAATCTTGTTATCGTGGTTATTAGGTACATCGGCATAAATAGGAAAAACTTTAGTACCGCATCGGACGAGCTATGAATGAAATGAACGGGTCGCTCACTTCCCTCTAATACGGTTGAGGAGGGCGATGGCTGGATCCCGCGTTAACTCGTGAACGGGGGCCGTTTGAGGGTGTTCGTCGTTTAGATACTTGGGGGAGGGAGACTTGCCGAGCTAACAGATGCAGATATGAATAATTTTGTGTAGACATAAAGAGACATTCTAAATTTATTTTGAAAAAATATACCCGCGGAGTTTCTTGGCAGTTCTTCTTCACGAAGGTTTATCCTAAATGGTCGTAGAGTCATGCTTGATTTAACGTTACAAAGGACAAGTAATTGTCAATGTTAACAAATAAAAATTTGAATTTGAAGGTGTGGCACTAATCCGGGGAAATATAATTTCCTACCTAGTTGGTGAAACGAATACTTCAAAGCTTCTTGTTCTTAACGTGTGAGATAGTGAAAATCTCTGGTGTCAGAGTTGATCAAGCCGCCTCTGGAAACTCCACAGGGCTGTGACGTGGCTTCTCGCCTTTTATCTTGACCAACCGCGACCGACGGCTTAACGTGTTCTCCAAAGCTCGGAAACGCTGCAGTTCTCAAGACACTGGCGGTCATCCAACCCAGGTCTGCCGCACCGAACGTATACATGACAATCGTCGAGCAAGGATGACAACCGTTCGGCCGTGAGCGCTTCTTAAAAGCTGAAAAGACTTTAAAAATTGCTGGTACATGCTTAAAAAGGAAATAAGGTCTCAACTGGGCCTGGCGACTGGCTACTGGGGCGACCTCATTTTTATTAGGAATCTGAAGTGATTCTACTGGTAAGTATTTCGTATAACATCGCGGAACCCTAATGCGCTGTCTAAACAAAAATATATTCCTGGATCGATATTCATGTATCGTAGCAGTTTAAATAAAAACGAACAAAATACACATCGACGGCCAAATGGCGTAGTGGGTAGTAGCACTGCCTCACACGCCGGAGGTCCCAGGTTCGAGTCCTGGTCGGCGCATTCATTTGTGTGATAATCACAAGTGTTTGTTCTCGAGCCATGGTTGTTTGTATTTATATATGTATGTATATTCTGGGTTCCCTTATTTCGGCGTGTGGTCATTCATAACACAAGCTCTGCTTATTTGGGGCCATGCAGTTGGTGTTTGTCTGAGGGTTTATTTATGTATAATTTTTTATAAAAACAGTTTGAAAACCATGCATATTAGTATCTCACTAGTTAGATTAAATTGTTGTTTAAAGTACTTAGTTAACTTTCACAACTAATGAACGCGCTCTTACTGCCTGTTGATCAATTAGCGTCTTACTTAACTTAGAGATAAAGCCTATCGGAGAATGATGTTAAATAACAATACTCATGCAATTATTAAATATATTTACTCGCACAGTTATCTGACTATACTGACCCTAGTATCAGTTCGGTTCAGCCGTTTTCTTAGGGCAGTCGAATAATGCTTAGCGGATAGTTTTGTGAAGTAAATTAAAGTCATTTAGTTATAAAAATGAATAGATTAGTAAAAGGTTTGGTGTGTAGGAGTTCCTTAGGGGCTTTGGAGAAGAGTTTTGGGCGGAGCCTGCGGTGTAATGGCGTTAGGAGTGTGACCACGCAGGGATCCAAGTCAGAGAGTCTGTTCCCGGAAAGGGTAGACTTCCCGGGACGACACATCGGCCCGCGGGACCAGGATGTGGTTACCATGCTGGACACACTCGGATATAAGGTACCTTGATGCTTGTTAATTGTGTTCTATGTCTTTTGTATTTTAACTTTTTTTGTAAATAAATAAATCCCCAGACAAACACACCAACTGTATGGCCCCAAAGTAAGCAGAGCTTGTGTTATGGATGACCGTACAGCGAACTGGGGGTGAACCCAGAATAAACATATATATAATATCAACAATGATGACCCGACAACAGACATCTATATATTCATCCCACAAATGACCCCCGGCAAGGACCCGAACCCATGACCTCCGGTGTACGAGGCAGGTCTACTAACCACTACGCTACGCGGTCATCGGTGGTTTATGAGCTAGGTTGTAAAGTAATACATACTTTTTCAACATTTGTTTTTCATTTATGGTGTGGTGATAACTTTAACTTCATTAATTTTGTGATCAGATTTTTAACAAGGCATAGACACAGACACACAAATGGACACATTTGAATGAAGGTAAATCAGTATTTGTTTTACCACTTTCCCTCAAAGTATCTCTACTGAAAAATTAAGCCACCGTCCTATTACCTTGCTTAGCGATAGGCAAATTATACGAAGGGATCATTTGAATGATGAATGATGAACAGTTCGGCTTTAGGTCTTTTAGTGGCTAAAGCCTTCGACAAGGTCTGGCACAACGGCTTATTATATAAGCTCTTTGAACTAGGCGTGCCAGACAGCCTCGTGCACATCATACGAGACTTTCTCCACTGTCGAACCTTTCGCTACAGATTGGAAGGTGCACTCTCTTATCCCCGTCCTGTATTAGCCAGTGTCCCACAAGGCTCGGTGCTTTCTCCAACTTTGTTTTCACTATACACTAGTGACATACCAAGGACATAGAAAGTAGATCTAGTGCTCTTTGCAGACGACACCGCGCTATAGACATCTGGTAGGAATCTACGTAGGTTAACTAGAATCTTCAATCCGCAGCCAACGCATTAGGCGCTTGGTTTAAGAAATGGAGAATAGAAGTCAACCCCGAAAAAAGTGCAGCGGTGTACTTCTCTCTCTCAGCCTGCTCTAGGACAACCTGTAGGAAACCCTCCAAAAGATTAGGTCAGATCACCCTGTTTGGTACTCCGATCCCATGGGCTAAAAAAGTCAAATATTTAGGAGTCACTTTAGATAGTGGACTAACATTCGCGGATCACAATGGATCGGATCACGCGTCCGGGACCGAGTCGCCTTCGTCATGGGTAGGCTGCACCCTCTAATTTGCAAGAAGAGTGAAATGTCGCTTAGAAATAAGCTTACACTTTACAAAACTTGCATCCGTCCCATCATGACATATGCCAGTGTGGCTTTCGCTCACGCCAGCAAGTCGAACCTCAATCACTTGCAGGTTATTCAAAATAGGTTCTTACCCAAATGCGTCGGGGCCCCGCCCTATGTCCACAACTTAGATCTGCTCAATGATCTCGAGCTGCCCACCATTGTCGCATTCATGAAGTTGGCGTCTAGACGCCACTTCGATAATGCTCCCACCATCCCAACCCGCTGGTTAATAAGTCATCTGAATACACAGCCAACCCAGACGCTGCGGTTCGTTATAGGCGACCGCGTAACATCTTAACAGATCCCGACCATGATATTACAACAAGGAACGCCTGCTGGTTCTTTGGCAGTTGATGATCCTTCCGAACCAGTAGTAGTTTTAATTTACGACGTCCTAAGCCGAGGTCCGTACCCTCTCGGGTGCCCTTAGGCATATCGTATGTAGGAGTAGTTTAAGTAGCAGCTAAGCGCCGTCAGCGCTAAGCTGTAAAGTCCGGTGAAATTTAAAAGGTCCATAGGGCCATAAAGAACCTGTCCATTCCGAAAAAAAAAAATTAAGCCAGAACCTAGGTACAGGCTGAGGGTTTGTTTCACTGTGTCAAACACTTTGACATTTTCGTTGGTTGTACAGAATCTTTAAAAGTGTTAATAACGCAGGTTTGTTTTAAGTTTATATGAAAAGTTAAACTTCAGATAGATAGATAAATAATTTATTTTCATCACAAAATCACACACACAGAAATAAAAAAATATACAAGAGAAACGTTAAACTAAAAACACATTAAACATTATTAAAAAGTTATAAATTACAAAAGAACTACATACATATATGATTATGTGCTACGGCGCGGCGATGCAAAACGGCAAAAGCTCAACGGTATAAAGAGCAATTCGCTGGTTTTCAGTTTCTACCTTTTGAACAATTCGCTGGGTTTCAGCTTCTACCTTTTGAGCAATTCGCTGGGTTTCAGCTTCTACCTTTTGAGCAATTCGCTGGGTTTCAGCTTCTACCTTGAGCTTCACTTCTTTACTTGTTTTGCATTTGCACATCTACGTGTCACGCAGTAGATATCGCGTGAGGTAGGTTCTTGCGTGTGTTGTCGACGTCATATACAACAGTTTCTTACAAGCACAAAGCTAATTGAACGCAACCTGTGGACGGTACGTTACTGCTTTCCGAATAGACGGATGGAAAGGTGGTTAGAATAGATATTTATTACACGTAAGTTAATAATTAACAAAGCCACAGTGAGGTAGTTACTTAAAGGAAATAAAAAAATTGTAATGAGTTAAAGACTATTGCATGGATAATAATAATGCAGACACTATTTTTTCAAGTAAGCTACTGGAATGAGGGATTGCATTCGCATGCGCTGATCTGGTAAAAAAAGTATTTTGTACGTTGTAAGCATTATAACGTATATTATAATATTTAAATATGTGTACACGTACACGTCTAATATGTAATTATTACTAAGTGTCAGTGTATCATGTAAAATAATTTATTCAATACTTGAACTGTCGCGTCTCATCGGGACAATTTCTGTGGCGATGGCAAGCGACCTATGGTACTCCCTGGTGCCGTGAAAATTAAGACGACCGCTGGTGTGGGATGCATTTCCCTTCCTACAGCATGTTTTCAAGCTGGCTCGGCTGCCCACAGTGCGGAATGCTTAAAGCATAGGAAATACCAATACTTAGGTTATGATCTTATGCGTGGGAACAGGATGCGAATCGGCTATTTTCCGAAATTTCAAAACGATTTGTAACTGAAACCTGGATTTATCTTGCACAATGTTTGTCTATTGTGAATTAGCGCGTTAAATCCCTTCAGTTAAGTAGATAGGCCAACAGGTCATGTAGAACTAAATAACTTAAACGAGCTTGTTCAAAGAACAAATTGCTTTATTTATTTATTTTTAATTCCCTGATTTTTTGCTCTTTAGAGTTTGGACCAACTCACGAATGATGCCGTACCGAAGCAGATCCAATTCAAAGGACTCATGGACATCAGTGACCCAATCAGTATGTGGCTATCCATTTATAGATTTCACTATTAATAATTCACCCATTTTTACTCTTAACTTTTTTAACTTAACTACCCACGTTGAGCTATTTCGAACTCTGTTATCTTGGTCATTAATTAGGCACTTAGTTAATTAAGGCGTTGATTTTGGTCAATTGATGATATTCTTTGATAAAAATTGTAAAATCTTCTATTTGAAACTATGTAAACACTTCACGTTCAAGGCTGTAATGATAGTTCTATCTTTGCAAAATAAATTTAAAATATGTAATTCAGACTTTTTCAACATAATTAACAATCATTAAAATTGTTTTACTTACTTCAGAAATAACGTAAAGCTATTTCTGTTTCCTCTTCTCCGACGTTCCCACCAACTTTATGACGTCATACAGAAGTTGAGGAATCAGCAGTCATTGAAAGCTCGAGCAGCGTCTCGCAATTTATAAAGTTAGATATTAGTTCCTCCAATATTTCACGTCACTAGCCAAGCTGGCATCTGAAATATTTGACAGCAACATGTATACATCTTTGTACAAGCTGTGTCAGGTGACATGTACTGATCAAGCCAACTAGACGAATGTCAAACGTGGCGCTATGTCAATATATGTATTTTGGATACAGAAGTTATGATTTATCTCGGTGTTTTTGTCAGTATATTACAGTATACTAGTTATTTACCTGAGTAAATTATCAAAGCATTGAGCTTCTAGCGCTCTGTTCTTTCACAGCGCTTGTTTTTGTTTGTTAGAAGTAGTCGATCGAATGGGGAGCCGCATTGGTCGATAAGTACCTCTTGAATAGAAGATATAGCGGATAATTCCCATGCTAGACCTACTGGAGTCTTATGACTAGTATCGTATAATATGGCTTAGGCAGAAGTAATTGTACCTTGAAGTCTTTTCAACATTTTGTCACAAATTTGTCACATTTTTGTCACAAGGTTATAAGTAAGCAGTGCTTTTCGAAATAATGTTTATTAAGACTTTATTTATTTTATTACCAATCAGAAACAGTTCACATGGGCTGAGACCACAATAATGAGCAAATTTCCCAAAGACACAATTCAGCGAATGTGAAAAGAATCATATTGTATTCCAAACGGTAAAAATTCACCCGGTATAATGATAACAATGATGATATCCTTTAGCATACCTACCTACTTTTTCATTCTCCTTCTTGTAATATGTCTTGCTTGTATTCTAAAACCCGCTTTGGTTATTTATCTTGACTGCGATTAACCTCGTTACTCGAAGATCACACAAATAGGTGCACATTACAGCAAAGCAAAGCTCCGTTTGGAATTTACTATGAAAACTAGAACGAGAAGAACTGCGGTACATGTTGCAGTCTGAAAAATATCTAAACATTAATATAATATATTATAATATATTCATTCTTATAATATATTATACAAGTAATGGAAAAAAAGCTTATATACGAACTGTGACTGTACTGCACCTGAAGGTATAATTTTTTGGAATAAATCTTTTCGTGCGCGTAGATAGCTAAAATAAAATTTAACGGTAGATAGAATTATTTTTATATTTATAGAGTAGTAAATTAAATAACTTGTAGAGTATTTACCTACAAATAAGAACTTATTTCGGTAGGATGCACACTATCATAGTACATTAATTTAGTAACCGGAATGTCCAGGTGAATACGACCTCATCGACCGCGCCCGCCAAATCGCGGAGAAGAACCAGATCTGGCGCTCGTACATCGGCATGGGCTACCACAATTGCTGCGTGCCGCACTCCATCATGCGCAACATGTTCGAGAACCCTGGCTGGTGAGTCACATAATATGCAAATACAAGTTGATTTCATACTTTTTGGGGATGAATATTCTAAAATCATGCCTCAGTGCGTGCGCCCTAACAACCTAGACCCCTTACTCTTCGCAAGACAATATGTATTACATTTCGTGTTATCAGGTCCAATGTTTAAGGCTGCATGTTGTTTGTCCGCAGTCAGCGTTAGCGTTTTATTAAGTTTATAATTTATTACCCAATACTCAATATATTTATTGCATTCACATGGCAATTTACAATGGCATTCAATATTTTATGATCACACTAGCGACCCGCCCCGGCTTCGCACGGTCCCTGCATTTTAAATCTGTAATATCTTCGAAAATATTCATTTAAATTACACGATGTAAAGGGCCATATTGATCTATATTACATGCACAATGTATTTAAGGTACTTAATTTAATTTAAAGGATTAATGCTGTATTGCTTAAAATCGCTTCGTAAATAAGCTATTATTTCTCGTAAAAAGTACAGGATAAAAAATGGTCATTGTGGGTTATCCCTAAGACATAGACATATACCATTGCAGACGTTTTTTGTAGACCTGATTAAGGTGTACAATACTGTAGTACATTATTTTTGATCTATCTCGTAGGGTTCAGCCAGAGTTTGCAATGTAAGCGCAAAGTAATGTGTTTATTTACGACATCACATTAGAAACCTCTAAAATTATCAGTGTTTCTCTACTATATTATGCATGTATTATACATATAAACCTTCCTCTTGAATAATTCTATCTATTACAAAACACCGTATCAAAATCCGTTTTATACTATGTAGTGATGTGTAACCCTTAGGGTGTAGCAATACAGAGGCCAGCGTTTTATATATAAAATTAATTCAATAATATCATTTTTATAGAAAATATTTAGTTGTTGTTGTTGTTTCTTTTCGCTCGTAAAAGTAGACAAAGGGTCTAAGCCACACAGTCTATTGTTATTTCTTATTATTTTGTCATAATAATGAATGTCATATATTTTTAAGTGTTAATGGGTAAGTGCTTTTTTTTAAATATGAATGTTATGTGTTATATAATGTCATTGCGTGTTTCTCATTAAAAAATTCGTTTAGATTATTATAGGATTTATTCATCAAACATGTTTTCAGTATTTCAGAATTTTATATAGTTGTTTTAATTTTTTTATGTAAAGACGGAATTTGATTATAGATTTTTATAGACATTATGAATGGGCTTGTTCTATGCATTGTTAGTTTTGAAAATGGACATACTAATCTTGCTTCTCTGCTAGGTCTTAGTGAATATTGTCGAGAGGTTTCTTTTACTCAAAACAACTAAAATATACCGTCCTGGACTTTTGACCACGAACTTTGCAGAACTAAGTCTACTCGCCAGACTACCAAGGAAGTTCGGAATCATAGTCAAGCCAAGAAAAATAGTTTTATTTACTAGGTTCAACCTGTTGTTTGTTTTTTGTATGATTACATTAAACTACTGCACAATGTGCACCGTTCTCGTCGTTCACACTAGTTATGGTCTTTTAGTAAATAAAAAAAAGTTGATTATCAGCAACCAACACTTAATTCCCGTGTTTCTGTTTGTGAAATTTAATATAAAACGGCTTGGCTGTGGCATTTCATTAGCATGCACAATTAGCTGTCATGTGTGTGTTTCTTTCGTGTCGTCGTCAATTGTGTACCCTCTACCCTATCTATTTTATGAAAGAGCGCCAAAAAGTTTTTTCCACCGAATTTTTTTCCTCTCAATATACCCATAATACCTTTTTAAATCAGAAGTACAGTTGTATTTACGCAATCTCTAAGAAGATTTTCAACTAGTGTAAACTTTTACATATGATGAAATAAATTGTTTTGAATTTGAATCTTTCTTACCATATAGAGTAGAATTTGTATCAAATAAGAACAAAAATGGTACCACAATTGAACCTTGAGGTACTCCCATTCCTTCAGCTGATCCAGACTACCTTTTTTGGCTAACCTTTTGAGTTCTACTATCCAAATATGAAGTCAACAGTTACTACTTATTCCTACAGTTATTTAACTATTACTTCATACTTTTCATGAACTTAAAAACTCTATCCCTTCCACCAGGACAACCCAATATACACCATACCAGCCGGAAGTAGCTCAAGGTCGGCTGGAGAGTCTGCTGAATTACCAGACTATGGTGAGCGACCTCAGCGGCTTGGACGTGGCCAACGCGTCGCTGCTGGACGAGGGCACGGCCGCCGCAGAGGCACTGTCACTGTGTCACAGGTGGGTGCTGTACCGTGTTAACGATGCAGATTTCTATGGCTTAAGTTTACGTTTAAAAAAAATACTTACACGGCGCCAGATCCTCAGTTGTTACAGTAACATTATGTACTAAAGTATCCCACGACACTGTGGCAGCTGACAGGTCTCTTCCTAAAGCTTAAATGTAACAATTCCTGCAAATGAGAACTCGGAAGGAAAATTAGAGGTATAAGGTTTTTACTAAATACTGATTACTTAATTCTTAAAAACAATGAACCTTTGTGGCAATATTGATTGAAAAGGTCTGTGGATTCAGTTTCATTCAAGTCTGTGAGTAATTAATTACTAACTTTAAATATTGTAAATAATGCAAACAACATGCCGAATTTATGACGCATTAATTCCCTATTTATTTATTTGATCAAATAATTACGTAGTTAAATGTTATTTATGTGTCATAAAATCTAATAGTGAATTGATAACCCTTCTACGTTGACATGGAAAACAGTAAATATAAGGAAAATAAGCTCACAACGCAACATAATAAATCAAAAACTTATAATAATATTTACCTTCATGTTCTGCTGATAACCAGCCGCAGGGGGTCTCGACGAGGTCAAACGCGTTTGATACGGGTTGCTACGTAGTATGAATCTTATCAATATTAGCAGGGAGTTCACGACGCAACTAATTAGCGGTACTAGGGAACTTTTTATACTAAATTCGTTAAAATTTTTGGTTTATAACACGTATTAAACAGTCTATATATGCGTATTTCATAATTTTCCTCATCCTTCTCAATATATGTTATCTACTTCAAAATTGTAAGAACGCACTATTTGTCTTTTTGTTACGCATCACACAAAATACGCTAATCATATTATTTACTATACAGTATTCGACATGCCTTTTCTCAACTTAAGAACTGCAGCAAGTTTCATTAAAATTGATTTCGAAAGGGCTTAACAATTTTAAACTGGGTCGTTAAAATTGGGTCGAAATTTTTGCAGAGAGACTAGATTTTCAAATGATAACTAAAAATTGTCAGTAGAAGACTCGAGCAGTACTAACTTCTAAACAATTGTACTGCGCGAACTAAGGTGGTGAGCCGTGTCGGCAACAGGCAATGGTTGCCGTCACTAGACACAGGAACTATGATTCTTGTGATGGTGTGCCGTGTCAGTTGCACAAAGTGTCCAAGTTTGACTTACTTATATTTTTATGCGGCACGAGAAACAGGGGTTAGTTTTTGATTAATTGTAGACTTTTCCGTCGAGACAAATTTTGTAATGTTTCGTTGTAAAGATGCTTTTAAATAATATATATTATTTTCAAATTAAAAAGGAATATTTTTTTGCCAATACTCGAGGCTGTGATATTATATGTAAACTAAATAAACAAAACGTATTTAAAAACATATTTTATCAAGATATTGATCCAATTACTATTTCATTTTGCACATGCTATTTTCACGAATTATAGTGTTAAAAGTTTTTTAGCGGGTTTATGTAAAATACCATTTAATGTGGGGGAATTAAAACTTATTTCTTACTGCTTTGGTCGATAGTTGAACTTTCAATTGGCAGCTTCTAATGCATGACATGTGCCTACACAAATTTAAAAAGCAGAGATTTATAAATTCCAATACAAGGATTTTTTATATTATTTTAAATTAAATCTTACCAAATTAATTTATTATGCTTATAATACGCAATAGAACCGTCTAGAACTCCAACAAAGATGTGGTTAGATAAATACCCTACCGTAGTGAAGGAACAACCAATCAAATTAAAGAAACAAAAGCCCTACTCAAATGATGCAGAATGTCCATAGATTAACGATGTCCTATGACACGGATGCAACCTACAGGCAGCAACACTTATGGAGTTGTATAGAACAATGTAACGTCATTGAGGATATTAAATGTTTAGCAGGTTTCAGAGCTTCATTTAATTGAGAAATGTTATTTTACTAAGAATTATTGAAGTGGACACATTATGCATGAACATTTTTAAGGATCTTGTCGGTAAGGCCAAATACACTTGGCACAATTTTATTTGTGAACCACGAGTGTTGAACATCAAAACCTTCCTTAAAACTTCGTGCGACGATTACTATAAAGTTATTACCAAAATCAAGAACGCATTTAGTCTTCAGTGTGACCAAACATATATTATACATTTGGTACAGCTTCTTCAAAGAAATGAAAATTTTCAGAAGGTGTAATTCTTATATTGCAAGTTTAGATTACTCTTAATATGGGTAGAGTTTGTTAAGATTTAGCTTACCGTAATTGTAATCCCTTTGTTGTTTAACGTGAGCAAAGACGCGGACAACAGTTAGTCAAAAGTTACTTTCATCGACAGTCATCTCGTTTCACTTGTTCTCTTAAAGATTATAATGTACAGTAAAATATCTCAAGAAACAAAACTTGATATCTAAAATAATAATAATAAATTTCCAGACAAACACACCAACTGTATAGCCCCAAAGTAAGCAAAGCTTGTGTTAGGGATGACCATACAGCGAACTGGTGGATATAACCCAGAATAAACATACATTTATTAATATCGAAAACCATGACCCGAAAACGAACATCTGTGTTAATCACACAAACGAATGCTCCGACCAGGACTGAAATCTGGGACCTGCAGCGTATGAGGCAGGGCTACCTACCACTTCGCTACTCTACTCTTGCATATGAGTACATTTCATAAATTTCATGTAGGAACTTACTTCCCTACAAAAATAAAACATTTCTTCACTGGCTACTGTTCTTTGCAATGATTGTCATTTAATGATTGCAATTTTATTCTTAATATAAATGAGTACCTGTCCTGTTTCTCCACAGACACAACAAGCGCACGAAGTTCATCGTGTCGTCGACGCTGCATCCGCAGACGCTCGCCGTGGTGCGCACGCGCCTCGACGCGCTGGGGCTGGCCGTCGAGGTGATGGACGACGTGGACGTGGACTTCGCACAGAGAGACGTGTCGGCTGTGCTGCTGCAGTGCCCCGACACGAAGGGCCTGGTCTACGACTACTCTGGGTTGGCTAGTCGCGCGCATGAACATGGGGTAAGCAAATGTGAATCAAGATCGTAAAGTTTGCGTAAGATTGCACGATATAATAAAGTAAACTATAAGTTACAGCTTTTTGTAGCCGTTTAGTGATTCCAGTCCGACGATCTAGCCAAAGTCGGCTGGAAAGCAGTGGATGTGGGCCGCAGAAGATCGAGCGGTGTGGAGATCCTTGGGAGAGGAACTCGTCCTGCAGTGGACAGCTTTCGGCTGAGAAGAAGAAGTGATACGAGTATTATTTTGAAGTGTCCAAAAACTATAACAGTATACTATAAAACTTGAATAAAAAAACTCTAAAACTAATACATTTACTTAATGTATTGATTAAGTAAATGCAAATATTTTGTTTATCATTTGACTTGTCATAAAAGAAAAAGCCGTAAATCAATAAAAAGAACTTTATCTTCTTCTCCAAGACACAAGCACCTAAAATAGCCATCGACCAGCTGTCCCTCCCTCTTCCCCACATTATTGTGTTTGTCTCTCTCCTCTTAGACGCTAGTGGTGGTAGCCACGGACCTGTTGTCCCTCGCCCTTCTGCGGCCTCCAGCGGAAAGCGGTGCCAACCTCGCAGTAGGCACGTCGCAGCGGCTCGGGGTGCCGCTGGGCTACGGCGGGCCGCACGCCGGGTTCTTCGCGGCTCAGCACCAGCTCGTTCGACTCATGCCGGGGAGGATGGTGGGCGTCACCAGAGACGCATCCGGGAGAGACGCTTATAGGTTTGTTTTGTGTTTTAACACTTTCATATAAATCGTGTGCAACATGAGTAACATTTTCTTTAGGTGTCCCCGGATAAGTTCTAGATGTAAGAATTTGTTCTGTGTTCCTCCTGGTAAAACCAACTATACTGCGAATATGTTTTTAAACAGAGCTTGTAATGATTATAACAAGAAATTTAATACTGTAGATATGTTTCATTCCAGTGTGATTGTTTATAAAAGGAAAATTAGGGAGGAGCTCATTATCCATTAATCTCTATTCTTATATTTTTGTTTATTTTGATTAAATTGTAATAATGTAATGTTTATTTTTATGTATTAATAATAATTTAACTTTGTATTGCTAAAATTTGTATTGCTGTAACTACCTTAATTGAGTTAGTTATTGGTGGAAACTTTATTGATTTGTTATATTATTTATATTAATTTATGTAACTGTATTAAAATATTGTATGTTTCCCAAATAAATAAATAAAAAACGTATAGCATTTATCAATATGTTTTCAAATAGATAGGTACCGCAGCCGCAATCTCCTTGTGGTTGTTGCTGAAAGTCAGTGTCTTGATCTTTGAGCAAATACTGCCGCTGAGCTATGGCCGTCTGCACTGCTATAGCTCACATACCTAATTTTGTGTATACTTTTAGTGTTTTTGTAGTTTATAATTTTATTGTAAGTTACGTGTCTGTTACCTGAGGTAAGTCGTTTCTTGCACACATTTTTCTAGCGCGAAGCTCTTGGGAAACTCTCTTATTGATTAGCTATAAATTTTCAAAAAATAAAAAAATAATACCTACATTTGCTGAACAACATTTAAGTATTCCAAATGCATGAGTTCTAGACACTAGACACGACTTTTACTTTATGGTAGAAATTCCGTAAATTAAATTATGTTAGCTAAAATGACAGAAATAAAATGGCCTTAAACAATGAACGGTTACTTTCAGACTGGCGCTACAAACGCGCGAGCAGCACATCCGGCGCGACAAGGCGACTTCCAACATCTGCACGGCGCAGGCGCTGCTGGCTAACATGTCGGCCATGTACTGCGTGTACCACGGCCCGCACGGCTTGCGGGACATCGCCACGCGCGTGCACAACGCCACACTAGTGCTGGATGCAGGTCAGCTGTCGAGGCAGTCAACCTATTAATCCCCATTGTCATTTGTGTTTATTTATTTTACAATTTATGTACACACAAAATATAACTTATCATAAATGGGATAAAATGCTTGTACAAAGGTACTACTTATTTCATAAGAAATTTCTACCAGTAGACCTGGGACTGTAGAGTTTGGTCAAAAGCTACAAAATTAGTGTGCTTTTTGTAACTACTAATTCTAAATTCATTAAAAAGAAAAAAAAAACAATAAAGAAGAAATATATTATAAGTATATGAATTTACGTACAGATAACATACATACACATAAATACTTTACATACATACTTAAATACATACGCATACATGAATACATACAAGAATACAACATATAATTACATAAATAATACTTATGGGATGACAACTAAACTCATGTCTGAGAAAGATAATGCTCTTCCACTCTTTTTTTAAAAACTGACATAGATTTCGACTCTCGAATTCTATGTGGTAAGGAGTTCCATAGCCTAACTGCATGTACTGTGAAGGAGTATGAGTAGAAATCGGTTTTGTGTGGAGGCATTCCTAAAAGAAATCGTTTACTTGGCCTTACCGAATCGTTCACAGAACGAACAAATGTAAAGCGCTCACGTAGATAAGAAGGAGAAGCCGAGGAATGCAAGACATTAAAAAGGAGGCAGAGTATCCTAGTGTTCCTACTACTGAAGGCGAATTGGGAGCCACTGAAGCTGCCTTCGAAATTGGGAGACATGGTCAAACTTCTTAAGACAGAATATGAAACGGATAGATAAATATTGTAAGCGCTCCAGTTTATTTAATAGTTTCTCTGTGGCATCCAAATAGCACGCGTCTGCGTAATCGATTACGGTTTTATAAGATTTATACGATTTACGATTAATAGGTTGGATAAGGGATTGTGCAAGAATAATTTTAGTTGACAAAGGTAAGAAATTATGTAGCAGTTTTAAAGAGTGAAAAGAAAAATGTACTTTCCGACAGATTTCACTGATATGAGCATTCCATGACAGATTTGAATCTAAAATAATGCCTAGATTTTTAGATGTATCAGTAAAGGCAATCGGGAAGTCGTTAAGAAGGACAGGAGGAAGGTTGAGCAAATCCAGGAAACTACGCATTGGTCGACTTCCTATTAGCGTGGCCTGAGATTTGGTAGGGTTTATACGCAGAGCAAAGGACTTGGTCCATTCACTTATGCGGCAGAGATCATCATTAATCGCAATATAAATATTTGATGGTAAGCAGTGAGTGTAGATTTGTAGATCGTCTGCATATAAATGAAATTTGGAGGAAATTACTCTTGTGACAGAATTTATAAAAACTGCGAAAAGCAATGGAGATAGTACGCCACCCTGAGGGACGCCCGCAACAAGGTCACGCAAATCAGAGTAAGCCTCGTTAAGGCGAACATGCTGCGAACGCCCTCCAAGATAAGAATCAAGCCAAGTCAATGCAGAAGAGGAAATGTTAAGGGATTTAAGGATACCAAGGAGGATGTCGAAATCTATGGAATTCAAGGCGTTAATGCAGTCGAGGAGTATAAGGATTGTAATAGACTTGTTTTCCATAGCCCATCGGATGTCATCAGTAACATTAATTAGCGCAGAGACAGTACTATGACCTGAGCGGAAACCAGACTGATAGTCTTTAAGGAGGTTGTTGTTGTAAAGGAAAAAAGAAAGTTGCCTATGAACGATGTGTTCCAGAACTTTCAAAAGGAAAGGTAATATGGAAATGGGACGGAAACGGGATAAAGAAAAGGGGTTTTGAATTTTGGGTAAGGCAATAATTTGTGCGAGTTTCCAGGATGACGGGAAAGTAGAAGTGGAGAAATAGTGGTGGAAAATGTGGGTAAGGACGGATAGCAATTGTGGGAGGATTAGAGTAATCATTCGTGAGCACAGTTTGTCATTGCCTATTGCCGTTGAGGAGATTGATTTGATTGACTTTTTGACTTCATCCTCTGAAGTATCAGAGAAGTCGAAAGAGGAATGGGTGACAGGAAGGTTTGTTAGGTAATTCAATGTATCAGCTTTGATGTTAGAGTTTAAAGTGACAGGAGGTTCAGAAAAATATTGGTTTACAGCAGCCAAATCAAAGTTGATGGGAGAACTGACAGTGGATTTACCAATGCCTACGGACTTGAGGAATTTCCACACTTCTGCAGACTTTTGGTTGACGAGGGAATTGTAAAAATGGCGTCTTTTAGCATCTCGGCACATGCGGTTGCAAATGTTACGAAGGTTCTTATAAATTGTAAAGTTTTCTGTAGATGGGCAACGTTTCAGTGATTTCTTGGCCATAGCATCTTTGATAGAGTCTGCCAGCCAAGGGGCTGGATTATGTTTTAATTTTACTTTTTTTAATGGAGCGTGATGATCGTATAACTTTAAAAGTATGGTGTTAAAGTTATCCACTTTTCCATTAGTGTTAGAACTGTTCATGACTGGAGACCAATCAATTAACTCGGCGTCGTGTTTCAAAGCCCCAAGGTTGATTTTTTTTAAGCCACGAAACAAAACAGTTTGTGGTGTACGTTTAGGGGCACGGATACGACATGACAAAAACACTAGATCATGGTACGAGAACGGTGCAATAAGCTGCCCATGAACAGAAACCTTACAGGGGGATGTGACGAACATAAGACCGAGCAAAGAAGGAGCACAGTCGGGACAATGATGGGTAGGAGAATGGGCTAGGATATGGAAATTATAAGAAGACACAATGGATTCAAGTTTTTGGAGCGGTAATTATTCTTCAACAAACAGGTGTTGAAGTCACCCATAATAATTACATGTCCATAGGAAGGACAGTGATCGTGAAGGAGATCCTCAAAGTCAAAGTCAATGAAATAGTCAACATTTAAGTTAGGACTGTAAAAAACAACAAGCAATAATTTTGTGTGATGTGTGACTATTTCAATAGCTATGTACTCAGCTGACTCAGTGTAATATGACGGAGAAGCACTAATAACCTTATAAGGTATACCCTCGCGTAAGTAGATAGCTAATCCCCCACAGCCCTTCCCAATCTTGTCATTGCGAATGAGCACGAACCGAGGGATTGTGTATTGAGAGGAAAGAAGATAGGGTTTGAGAAACGTTTCGGATATTAAAATAGCATCGATGTTTGCAGAGCTAAAGGAAGCCAGTAGATCAGATTAGTGCTTGGGAACATTTTGGATGTTGATATGGACTATATTCAAGTGTTTGAGATGTACAGAGGAGAAAGCGTTGAGATAGTCAAGTAATGTTAGAGAAGTGTTCATATCGACTGCCGAGTGACGTAGTGTGTAGCGGTCTAAGTTCTGGTCGGGGCATTCATTTGTGTGATGAACACAGACGTTTATTCTCGGGCCATGGTTTTTTATATTGTTGTAAGTTTGTTGTAAGGACATTCATAACTCAAGCTCTTTGAGGCCTGCAGTTAGTGTGTTTTTCTGGGGATTTTAGTTTCACTATTATTCATTAATTACCATCTTTTGCCCCAGGCATAAGAGCCCGCGGGCACACACAGTCGAACGACGCCTTCTTCGACACTCTGCACGTGGTGCCCCTCTCGGAACACGACGCGGCTGCCATCAAAGCGCGTGCGCAAGAAAAGAAGATCAACTTGCGGTACTTCGACGACGGCGCGGTCGGCGTGGCGCTCGACGAGACCACCACTATGCAGGACGTCGATGACTTGCTGTGGGTCTTTGATTGCGAGAAGACTGAGGAGGTATGTGATAGTTTTTAAATGGCTTCTTGTAATGTTGTTGAACAGATTTGAATGCGCTGAAGGTAGTTGCTCGTACGGTGTGCTCCAAACGTTCCAATCATGAAACCTTTTTTTGTTTTTCTTAGCAATAGCAACTGCATTTTAAGTGTTTTCCCGCTGTTGAAATAATTGTAAAACCAAGTAATTCTTTAATACTGAATTAACATATTTTGATAATCTGTCATTAATAAATTTATAATAAACAAATATATTGCTGTTTAATTACTTTAAATATTTCTTGTTGCCACAAAAAGCGTAAGGTTTCCGTAGTATGGTCAACAAAGGAGCACAAAACCTGCCTAATTATCCATCCAGTGTAATTCGAGACTATGAACATCATTAACTGTCAAGTGTCTATATTAGAAAAAAATTTATAGACGATTCGAATAAATAAATAAATCCCCAGACAATCACTCCAACTGTATGACCCCAAAGTAAGCAGAGCTTGTGTTATGGATGACTATACAGTGAACTGGGGGGGGAACCCAGAATAAACATACATATATAAATACACACAACCATAACACGAGAACAAACATCTGTGTTCATTACACAAATGAAAGCCCCGGCCAGAACTCCAACCTGGGACCTTCTGCGTATGAGGCAAAGCTACTTACCACTACACCACTTGGTCGTCAAAATGATGTTAAAGTGAATATTACCAATAGTTGACTTCTCCATATCCTCTGCAGGTGATGAAATCTCCCGACGTACGTTCCCGCAGCATCACGTCGGGCACGTTCCGGCGCACGTCGCCCTACCTCACGCACCCGGTGTTCAACGCGCACCACTCGGAGACCAAGCTCGTGCGGTACATGAAGCGCCTCGAGAACAAGGACGTCTCGCTCGTGCACTCCATGATCCCGCTGGTGAGTGCCATGAGGTCACATGTGTCCTCCGCCGAGGTCAAGTGTTTCACATGCCTCTCATGACTTGACATGAACTACTACTATTTATCTTTTGAAACAGTTTTTATCGTTGTATAATTGTTATTTTGCGGCGCATGGAAACCTTATTACTTGGAGTCCCCGCGGTCTGCAGTTACAAACGTCGCTTAACTTTGACAATCATCAAACCACACAGAAAACGGTTTGGTGATGCGCACATCGGCTACATAAAACATATTGTATCAAAGTGCAATTCTTGAGATATGCCTTATCTTGGCGATTTAATAGATATAGATGACTAAAAATACTTGAATACACATTTCGAATACTTTACCATTTTAATACTTTACCAAAACATCGTTAACATATTTAAGTTAACAAAAGCACTAGCAAAATAAACTTTGACTCGACTAGCCTTAGACGTGCAAGTCAAAAAAATTACCTTTTCTAAACACACGCTTCATCTCCGACATCAAGTATTTATATGAAGAATCATTAGAGAAAGAAAATTAATTAAATATCAGGAGAAAAGACGAAATTTTTCAACTTCCTCTGTAACTTATTTTAAAATTCCACCAATTTAGATTTTTCAAAATATTCGGAAATACTTCGATTAGTTGTTTCAGCGAGTTGTTTAATGTCTTGTCAACCTTAGGGCTCATGCACAATGAAGCTGAACTCGACGACGGAGATGATGCCGTGCTCGTTCCGCCACTTCACGGACGTCCACCCGTTCGCGCCGCTCGAGCAGGTCGCGGGTTACCACACGCTGTTCGACGAGTTGGCCAATGACCTGTGCGCTATCACGGGATATGATCGCGTCTCGTTTCAGCCTAACAGGTATGGGATGGAAATTAAGATGGCAACTGATGGTAGATCAGATTTGGGACCGATTTATAGGGTGGGTTCTCATTTGAGATTATATTATGATGTCTATATCATGATAGACATGATGTATATATCAGTTCTCATAAAATAATTTATAAGTTTTTGTATTTATATCTGTTTATTGCAATAAAACCTTGTTCATCGCTAAAAACCTTGTTTATATTAGTGATTTGTTAAATTCAGTAAGTTTTTAAAGTGTACAAACAGTGTTTTTAGTGTGCATAACTAAGTTACGAGAACCGTTATATTCAGTGTCATTGTAGTCAAAGATTTAAATCAAATAGGCATCGATTGTATTGACTAGTGTTTTAAACTATTAGTTTAAACAAGAAAGTTTGGCTACCATTAGAGGTAACTTTTCAATTTCTTCTTGTAAGTATTAGAAGTGACTTTGTTTACACTGTTATTGGACATAACCTTGATTCCAACCAGCTGTTCATTTCTGCTATATTAACATATAAACTAATATCTTAAAAATGATGACTCGCCAAACAACAACTCGTCAACTAGAAGAAAAATTGAATCTTACTCTTCAAGAACTCCAAAAATTCAAAGCTTTAAATGAGCAGTTGTTGGAAGAAAGGAATGATAGTGAAAAAGAAATGACAGTAATATTAAATAGAAATAAATCAATGAAACAGGAGTTAGTGAACTTACACACACAGCTTGTAGAAGTCTCAGAACAACGGGACCAACTTCAGGGGATAGTGGATGGGTTTGACAAAGATAGTAATGTCTTGCAAGATACGCTTGATCATAACAATGACCTTAAAAAGCAACTTTGCAATTCATATACTAAAATAGCATGTTTGGAGTCTAAAATAAATCAGGAGACAGTAATTCAGACCCAATCATTGTTCAATGAGCTTGTCTGCAGTGACCCCGACATGGTCACTACAGTTCCTTCAGATTCCTCTTTAATAATTGATTTAACAAGTGACCTTTCAATGTATGCAGACCCTGCATTAGAATCTTTGGGAACGGTACATAATAAAAACAATAAAATTCACCATACTGGTAACATAAAATTGAGCAAAACTAAGAGTAAGAAAATTGTCAAACTCAATCAATCTATTCAGAGTAGCTCTAAATTTATCAAAAAGCAAAGCATTTTATCTCAAACTATTCCAAGTAAAAATCAATGTTTAAAACTAAAGAATGAACTGATATTCTGTAAAAGTAACTTGGAGCAGAATAGGTTAACTTATGAAAGTGACATACAGAAATTAAATGTAGAAATACAGAGACTACATGAAGAGCTACTTATTCTAACCAATAAGTATGAAATTTCTCAAAAAGAAATTAAGGAACACACTGTAGCTATGGACAATTTGATTGAACTGTCTAAATATAATCATGACCGCTTTGAGTCCCTTACTAATTATTATGAAAGTAATTCAAATAATACTACATCAGATTGTCCTCTGCCAATATCCAGTCAACCTGAGGAGCCATATGTCACTAAGCATGTAGTATCAAACTCAGGTAGTAGCTTAGATAAGAAGTCAAATAAAAGTGAATTAAATATAATTATGTATAGCGATGAACTTGGTAAGAACATGGGATTGCAACTTACTCGGTGTGTTGGGGGGCCAATAACTAATTATTGTTACCCCGGTGCTTCATATTATGACATAGTTGATAAAATTACATCCCGTACATTTAACCCTAATACAATATTGATTATATTAGTAGGCAGATGTAAGCAACTAAGTAGGAAAACAATGACAGCATGTTTTGCTAGATTGAATTGCAGGCAGAATATTAGTAAAATTATTTTGTTTGCATTTCCATTTACCCAGAGCCCCTCAGAAAATAATATGAAGCATCGACTAAATATAGGTAGATGTACAAAATATGACATGTCGTCATAGTGAAAAATTTCAGTTTATTGATTTAAATACATTTATTAACAAGCCATATATGATAAATGATAGGTACAATTTGTACAGTAATGACCTACGACATATAGCATACTCGCTATCATATATTTTATTCATAACAGTCAATTCGTTGACTACAACCGCTGCTTCTATTGAGCAGTCACTTTATACTTTTGACCCGTTGGAATGTAATATTCCAAAACATAGTATTAGAAATAATTTAAACATAAGTTAGTGACAATAGATAATACATCTAGCACCAGTATTCTAAGTAGTAATTTAAGCAATAAAAATGTAAAAAATAATTTTCTGAACATAGTCCATCAAAATATGCAGGGCATTGATGGTAAGGAATTACAGATCGAACTATTCATAAACTGTGAAAATATTCATATACTATGTATCACAGAGCACTGGCTCACACAGTGTCAAATTATTGCTGCGTTCCGTTTGCCGATTACAGCGCTCACAGCGCTCATATACCCGTTCCGTTTGCCCGTGAGCGCGCTCACAGCGATATCGATACGTCATCAATGACGTCATAAACGCCGCCATCTTCCCGCTCACAGTGCCCAAGCTACGGAGCATGGTCCCTGTGAGCGGCCTGTCAAAACTGACACATGACGTTACTTTGTTGATGTTTTTATTAGTCGATTAAAGATTTTAAAAGCTTGCTTATTCATTTTGTTTTGTAATAATGTTAAAAAATGGTTCCTGCTTCATTCAGGGTCAAAGATCTTAATGAAATTGTAACTTTAGACTCAATCGACGAACAATCAGAATGTAAGCGCGATATTTACCGTTCCGATTGCAATAGTACTAATAACACTTTTAGCGCGCTCAAACGAATCGGAACGGTTTTGAGCACTTTTAGCGCTGTGAGCGCAGTAATCGGCAAACGGAACGCAGCAATAGGTTGACTGTAAGTCAAACGTGTGAGCTTTATACCCGTTCCGTTTGCCCGTGAGCGCGCTCACAGCGATATCGATACGTCATCAATGACGTCATAAACGCCGCCATCTTACCGCTCACAGTGCCAACGCTACGGAGCATGGTCGCTGTGAACGGCCTGTCAAAACTGACACATGACGTTACTTTGTTGATGTTTTTATTAGTCGATTAAAGATTTTAAAAGCTTGCTTATTAATTTTCTTTCGTAATAATGTAAAAAAAAATGGCTCCTGCTTCATTCAGGGTCAAAGATCTTAATGAAATTGTAACTTTAGACTTAATCGACGAACAATCAGAATGTTAGCGCGCTATTTACCGTTCCGATTGCAATAGCACTAATAACACTTTTAGCGCGCTCAAACGAATCGGAACGGTTTTGAGCACTTTTAGCGCTGTGAGCGCAGTAATCGGCAAACGGAACGCAGCAATAGGTTGACTGTAAGTCAAACGTGTGAGCTTTATACCCGTTCCGTTTGCCCGTGAGCGCGCTCACAGCGATATCGATACGTCATCAATGACGTCATAAACGCCGCCATCTTACCGCTCACAGTGCCAACGCTACGGAGCATGGTCGCTGTGAACGGCCTGTCAAAACTGACACATGACGTTACTTTGTTGATGTTTTTATTAGTCTATTAAAGATTTTAAAAGCTTGTTTATTAATTTTCTTTTGTAATAATGTTAAAAAATGGCTCTTGCTTCATTCAGGGTCAAAGATCTTAATGAAATTATAACTTTAGACTTAATCGACGAACAATCAGAATGTAAGCGCGCTATTGACCGTTCCGATTGCAATATCACTAATAACACTTTTAGCGCGCTCAAACGAAACGGAACGGTTTTGAGCACTTTTAGCGCTGTGAGCGCTGTAATCGGCAAACGGAACGCAGCATATGTCTTCTTATAAGAATCATGTAATTGCTAGTTCATTCAACAGAGAACAAACAACTTGCGGCGGCTCAATGATCATCACTCATAAGAGCCTAACATTTAAAGAACGCACTGATATTGTAAGTATGTCTGTTGAGCGATCAGTTGAAATAGCCTGTATTGAGATAGGGAATATTGTTATAATAAGTGTATACAGACCCCCATCCTCACCATTTGAAGTATTTGAGAGCACTATGGATGAGGTATTACATAGAGTAAATAACAAAAACAAAGAAATAATTATTTGTGGCGATTTTAATATTGATTTATTAGTAGAGACATCACTAAGTAAACGATTCTTGAATCTTTTTAATTGTTACAACCTAAAAAATCTCTTCTTAGAGCCTACGCGAATCACAGCGACCTCAGCCACATGTCTTGATAACATTTTTACAAATTTAATGCCATGTACAAAGTCAGTAATTAATAAACTACAATCAGATCATAGTGGGCAGTTGGCCACTTTTGATATTGGGCTAAAAAAGACTTTAAAAAGAGAAATTACCTTTATACCCATGAATGAGAGACGGCTTGAAACATTTAGGAAAAATGTATTTGAAAAAACATTTAAATTAGATTACTGTGCAGATCCTATTACTCAATATAACTCTATTCATAATATAATTAGAAATGAATATGACTCTGTTTTTAAAAAAAAGAAAATATGTATAAATAATAATTTATTTAGGTTTAGTGACTGGGCAACAGTGGGAATATGCAGAAGTAGAAATAGATTATATGAATTGTACAGTGAAAGAACTTATAATCATAATAAGACATTTTATGAATATGTTAAAAAGTATTCAAAATTATTTAAACGAGTTTGCAGTGTAGCTAAATCTAATTACATTAATAATAAAATTAAATATAGTACTAACATTTCAAAAACTGCATGGAATATAATTAATCAGGAAACTGGGAAAGCAAAAGAACCACACACCAAATATAATTTAAAAATTAATGATAAAGTGTTGTCAACTGACAAAGAAGTTGCTGAAGCATTTGAAAATTTTTTTACTGCCATCCCTGTGTCAACTACTTCGAGTATTAATTCATGTTCCACTCTTGCACAGTCACTGCTAACGGAAAATGTAAATTCATGCAATATTGATTTTATTTTTAAACATGTTACTGTTCCACAAGTTTTAAATGCATTTAAAAGCATTAAAGTAAAAAATACTGCCGATTTAGATGGGATTTCTGTTAAAATTATTGAATCTGTCATTGATGGTATAGCCCCGTACTTAGCCAGTATATTTAATGACTGTGTTGATAATGGTGTTTTTCCTGATTTAATGAAATTGAGTAAGGTCATTCCAATATTCAAAGCAGGTAGTATGTCTGACCCTAATAATTTTAGACCTATATCTATACTATCAACGCTCAGTAAGATTTTTGAAAAATTAATTTTAAATCAATTACTTTCTCATTTTTACGGTAATAGTCTAATGAATTTTAAGCAGTTTGGTTTCACGCGGGGTCGCTCAACAACCGATGCCGGTGTTGAGCTCATAAAACACGTATTCAGCGCCTGGGAGGAGTCGTGTGATGCTATTGGTGTCTTTTGTGACTTGTCCAAGGCGTTCGACTGTGTGGATCATACTACTCTACTCATGAAACTGCACCATTACGGCATTAAAAACCGAGCGCTTGCCTTGATTAAATCATATATTTCTAATAGAAAACAGAAAGTTGCAATAAATGGAGAAAAATCATCAGGATCGGCAGTGACAATGGGTGTGCCCCAGGGCTCAGTTCTTGGTCCTTTCCTATTTTTAGTTTATATTAATGATCTGCCATCGGTCGTTAAGAATCAATGCGAGGTCATATTGTTTGCTGACGATACTTCCTTCTTGTTTAAAATCAAAAGACAAGAAATTGACTATCGAGCGGTGAACAAATGCATATCTAACACAGAGCAGTGGTTCTCAGCTAATAATTTGCTCCTCAATGAAAAAAAAACGAAATGTGTTAAATTTACATTGCCAAATGTCAAACAGGTAAACACAAACATTGTAGTTAAGAGCCAGGAACTGACTCCTGTAAACTCAACTGTATTTCTGGGCATAACCTTAGACGCCAAACTGCAGTGGGGACCGCATGTTGATGGTTTAGCGAAAAGGCTTGGCTCTGCCGCATATGCTGTTAAAAAAATTAGACAAATTTCAAATGAAACAACTGCTCGATTAGTCGTATTTTGGTTACTTCCACAGCCTCATGACATATGGTATTCTGCTGTGGGGGAGTGCTGCCGACATCGATGCTATATTTATTCTGCAGAAAAGGGCTGTTCGCGCAATCTATCAGCTCGGTCCAAGGGTGTCACTTAGAAGTAAATTTAAGGAAATAAATATTCTTACCTTCCATTCACAATATATTTTAGAAAATTTAATGTATGTTAAAAAGAACATAACCTTGTTCAAAAGAAAAAAAGATCTGCACAATGTTAACACAAGAGGAAGAAATATGCTGGCAGCTCATAATAGCAGGCTTCATAAAGTCACTAACTCATTTATGGGTCAATGTATACGCTGTTATAATAAGGTTCCTGAGGATATCCAAGGTCTTCCTACTGACAAATTCAAAGAAACTATAAAGGAGAAGTTGTGTGCTAGAGCATATTATAAACTATCCGATTATTTGGATGATAAAAGCCCTTGGGTATAATCCCCTCATTAACAGGATTGTACTAGTATTTGTAACAAAGCATGTGTAATGTGTCTGTTTGTGCGATGAGTTCTTCGTCCCGATGAATATCTAAAGCGTCATTGTCACTAAAGTACGTCTTCTTATGGTAGCGTCGGGTGACGGGTCGTTCACTTCCCTCTAATATGGTTGAGGAGGGCGATGGCTGGATCCCGCGTTAACTCGTGAACGGGTGCCGTTTGAGGGTGTTCGTCGTTTGGATACTTGGGGGGAGGGAGACTTGCCGAGCTAACAGATGCAGAAAAGAATAATTTTGTATAGACATAAAGAGACTGTAAATTTATTTTGAAAAAAAAAAAATATACCCGTGAAGTTTCTTGCCAGTTCTTCTTCACGAAGGTTTTTTTTCGAACTGGTGGTAGAATCATGTTTTATTTGACGTCAATAAGAACAAGTAATTGTCAATGTTGAGAAATAAATATTTGAATTTGAATTTGAATTTGAATGCTAAGTGATGTGCCACTAAAAACCTGAGAGATAAGGAAATTAAAATAACTTTGCATTTTGAGACGCTTTAAGAAAAGAAAAGAAGCATTGTGCCCTAATTTGTACCCAAAGTTTTGTTTGCGGTTTGGAAAACATTTTGTAGACCATGTCGACGTTAAGTTCTACTATAGTTTTGTAAGCAAATCCACTCAGGACCACCGTTAGAGACCATTTTAATAAAACCCATGATTAAATTCGTCTGAGTAACAACACTTTAATTGATAGTCACCTTTATTTTGTCGTTTGAACCGTGCATTCTTGTGCAGCGAAATTCAAAGCTTCTGTAATTAACTCTATGGACAATGAACATTTTCATAACTATTTCTTTGACTCCCAGTGGTGCGCAAGGCGAGTACGCCGGCCTGCGCACGATCTCGCGCTACCACATGTCGCGAGGCGCGACGCAACGCAACATCTGCGTGATCCCAGTGTCGGCGCACGGCACCAACCCCGCGTCCGCGCACATGGCTGGCATGCGCGTGCGCGCCGTGCGCGTCACGCCGCAGGGAGACGTTGATCTTGCACACTTGAAGGACCTGGTGAGTATTGTGTAGGAGTGAGTAACTGCGGGAACAGGACAACGTAATTGTTCTTTAATATTTTTAAAGTAAAACTGTACATACGAATGTTTGGTACTGGGTGCAGTATCGAGTTCTTTGTCGTCATGAAATTGAGGAAAGTGAATTTCTGTATTGTGATAGAAGCAGGGGTTGCTGGTGCGTGTGAGTGTAGATAAAAATGTAATGCATATAGCAGGCCACTCAGAAAGTTTTACGAAAAAACGTTTTAATGTATGGAATGCTGGCGAGTTAAAATTTATTTTGAAAATTCGATTACTTAAAAGAAAAAATATATGTTCCAAATTTAAATTACCTTCTACGGCTTTTTACAAAAACTATGAATCTATAGTGTCTCATAATAATGGATCTGCGTCGGGAACAATGTCGTTCAATATTTTTTTACTACTTCAAGTCGAACTTGAAACCTGATGAATCGTTTAATAGACTTCAATAAAATTTTATGATTTTCATTAAATACGAAAAGGTATTTTATATGACTGATATCATACATTTCTAGCCACCACGACGCTAGTGAGGGTATAATCCGTCGAATAGAGATGTCCATGCGTTTGAATGACCTGTCAATGGACTTACACGGGCTACTTATTGCACATATTCGTTTCGATGAAATGCAGCAATTACTAGGCTATTCGGAAAGTTTTGCGAAAAAATAATTTATAGGAATGGAACGCTAGCGAGTTCTAATGTACTTTGAAGATTCGTTTATTTAAAAGTAAAAATATATTCGGTCCAAATTTAAACTTACCTCTAATTTTTTACCAGCATTTTGAAACTATTGTGTGACCTAGAAAATTTTCATGCAATGATTTTCTGAAATGAAATGAAATGAAATGAAATATTTATTTCTCAACATTGACAATTACTTGTTATTATTGACGTCAAATAAAACATGATTCTACCACCAGTTCAAAAAAACCTTCGTGAAGAAGAACTGGGAAGAAACTTCACTGGTATATTTTTTTCAAAATAAATTTACATAGTCTCTTTATGCCTATACAAAATTATTCTTTTCTGCATCTGTTAGCTCGGCAAGTCTCCCTCCCCCCAAGTATCCAAACGACGAACACCCTCAAACGGCACCTCTTTACGACTTCAAGTCCAACTTGACACCTGATGAATCGTTCAATCGACTTCAATCGAACTGCGAACAGCTGGTACCACGAGGTTAAATGCGACCGCTTTAATTTGAAGGATGAAGAAAGAAGTGGCCGTAATTTGACTGCTGTTACTGAAGAAGACGTGCTACAAGTGAACAATTTGATTCATCGAAACCAGGGAATCACATACGAGAAGATTTAGCACAATCTACAGATTGGATCGGAAAGTGTTCCTGAAATTCTACTGACCAACCTTTGAGTAAGGAGGATTGTTTCGCACTGGGTACCTCACAACCTACCGATGCTCAGAAGCAGGCATGCGCGGCTTGGTGCCATGATATGATTGATAAATTCGAAACAGGTTCTTCCCGCCGTGTTGGCGAGAGCACAACAGGTAACGAATCTTGGATTTACCAATATGATCCAAAAACAAAGTGCCAATCAACAGTAGTACGGCTATTACAAAACGAACCAATCCTATAAAACTCAAACGAATGAGAAGCGCTGGAAAAGTTATGATTGCCAGTGTTTTCTCCTTAACGCGTTCAGGACGACGGAATCCCTAAACACCACAGCGGTAAAACTTTTGGGTCATCCTCCTTACAGATCTGATTTGGCACCATGTGAATTCTTCTTATTCCTTAAATTAGAAACCAGCTCAAGGGGATACAGTTTTCATCGCCAGAAGATGCACTCACTGCGTTCGAGAAGGCCGTTGAGGAAGTACCTGTTGCAGACTGGAAAATGTGCTTTGAAAATTGGTTCAGACGCATGAAACTTTGTATAGACGCTGGTTGAGTGTTCTGTGAAAAATACTTTCGAGTGTCCTAGGTATTTTACTATGCTCTGAACATTTGGGATTCATTCACAATTGAATTCCAATTTTGTCGGATTTATGTAACGATCAAAAATGGTTTTATTTTTAAGGTTTCATTTCATAATTGCCACTTATGCTGAAATTAAGACTTTTCCATGTCCTTGTCAATTTGTATACCTTATTAACGTCATGAACCCTTTATTTTGGCCCCAGTTTTTTTCATTCAAAAGTGAAAAAGTACTTATTTCAGTAGTTGTCATCATATCAGGTTATAGAGATTCCTTTTAGGCTTTAACTGCCTGTGTTCCAGGAGTCTCTGGTCTTTTATAACTCTATTTTGTACGCAGTAACATTGAATTTGACTTAAAATATTAATTAAGTACGTTGTTTAGTTTTTTTTTTAAATTGAACTTGATGGTTGTGAATCTTGACTTTTGTCAAGTGTTAATGCTTAAATTAAATAAAATCACATTAAACTAGTCCTATGAACTTAGGATAGCTAAACATTAAATTCACAAAAACAACACTATACTATTTTGTACTCACTAAATTTGTCGCAAAAATCTTCACTAGGGGCTTGCTATTATGTTATTATTATATTATATAATTGCTAGAATATACGCGTGAGGACTGTCATCCTTCTGATGGTTCTCTGTTTCTTTCCCCTCAGTTAGAAGAGCACAGCGACAACATCTCGTGCCTGATGATGACGTACCCGAGCACGTACGGCGTGTTCGAGCAGCGCGCGGCGGACGTGTGCGCGCTCGTGCACCAACATGGCGGTCAGGTGTATCTGGATGGCGCTAATATGAATGCGCAGGTATTTATTGTAGAGTCTGGTCTACCACCGTAAACTATGCAAGGCTTATTGAATGAATTGAAATATTCTAGAAATTCCAAATTTCTTTAATAACTTTTAAGTCTACGCTCCTTTTTTACTGTTGTGTATCTTGTCTTTATGTGTGTAACTTTGTGTTAAGCCTAGATTAAGATCAACTTGGAAACTAAAAAGACAATGGGATTTTATGCAACAAAATTAAATAAAATTATCACAATAAACTGTCGGTTTTAATGTTTCTATTTGTTAAACTGTATGAATTGAATCTGACAAATCATTAAGTTAGAAAATGCCGTAGGAGGGTGATACCCAGAACACAAGTTGTCCCAGTTTGGGGATCAATGAATGTTGCAATGATTTGTCATTGAAAATACATAATAATATTATTAAATTCTTAACTGTAGTTACTGCTTTCTGTCTTCACTGCGGACACATTCCCCTAAACAGTTTTGCATTTCTAATGCGTAAGACGGCTTCTCCGAATTGCGCTGAGTGTGATGTGTTTGAAGATGAGTACCACATTACGATGGAGTGTGTCCGGAACGAGCCGGAAAGACACGAATTCTTTATTAACATTAATTTTAATGGTGAAATGGGTATATGTAACGTCCTACTTCTGAAAACAAGTAATGATTTATTTAAAACGTAGGTTAAGTTGGTTTATTGTTACTGATTGTATTTTGTAATTTAACTTTGTGACTATGAGGGTGAAGTCTTCTAAATTAGAAGAAATCCTCAATAATAAATAGAGAATTTAAAAAAATCCTTAAATGTAATACGAACTTCTCAGGTGGGTCTGTGTCGTCCGGGCGACTACGGCAGCGACGTGTCGCATCTCAACCTGCACAAGACGTTCTGCATCCCGCACGGCGGCGGCGGCCCCGGCATGGGGCCCATCGGAGTGTGAGCTCTTTTTATACAAATGAAATGAAATATTTATTTCTCAACATTGACAATTACTTGTTCTTATATTGACGTCAAATAAAGCATAACTCTACCACCAGTTTGAAAAAACCTCCATGAAGAAGAACTCGCAAGAAACTTCACGGGTATTTTACATAATAAATTTACAGAGTCTCTTTATGTCTATACAAAATTATTCTTATCTGCATCTGTTACCTCGGCAAGTCTCCCTCCCCACGACGTATCCAAACGACGAACACCCTCAAACGGCACCCGTTCACGAGTTAACGCAGGATCCAGACATTGCTCTCCTCAACCATCGCCACAAATGTATAATAACCTTAAACATTCTACTGCAGGGACATCAACTTAACTTAGGACCGCGTTTATAAATGTCACTTATGTGCGCACTCCATATTGAGATTGAGAAAGAACAAATCAGTTGTATTGTTTCTACGTAGAAAATAATAGCTGTATCCCCTCTTGAGATGACGCATGATTCACTCATGAGTGACCTCACTCAAAAGTGAAGTCTATTAATAAGGGTCTAAGGGGGTTGTGATCATAATAAAATAATGGTTTTAGGTTATCTGTTAGAATGTACGTCACATTAGTTATATGTTTGTAATATTTGAGTTCAATAAGTATAATGCTTATTTAGGGCGTGTACCATTAGCATATTTTGTAGAGTTGAAATTAGGAGTGACATAGTCGATTTATGATTGAAAGTCCCTTAAAAAAATGCTTATAGGTATTAATGAGTGCAAACTGTAGGCTTACATGCATAGAGATCAAGTCAGTTTGAGCCCGTTTAATGATTTATGTATGTTAACGTGGCAGTACCATGGAAGTATCTGAACTAAGGTCAGCTTACGGTTTCATAACTGCACGAGAAGGTAAACCAACGATGCCTCGCTGTTATCATTAGGAGTCCAGATCGAGATGGGTGGTTACCAAGCTACCAGTTTCTAGGTATTGAGGGTGCACTCTTTGGATAGCGACATCGCTTAATTCGACCTTTGTACTTATATTGCGTTGACTTTGCTCTGAATGGAGAAGTGTCTGTTAATGCTGCTTTTTTATAATCTTTATTTATTTAGGGACTTTTATTACAATATAATATGTTAGTCCCATTGTACCTTATTCTAACTTATAAACTATTAAAACATTCATACATCGAACGAAACTATTTAATAAGCATTTTATACACATCAAATGCGGCTTTTGAAGTGGGATTAGCAAGAATCTCTACAAACTAACCCATATTGTATACATTTAAACGGTACCGCTTAAGTAACGCCTCTCGCTGAGTTTGATATTTGGCACAATCCACCAATAGGTGTTGGACATCATCGATTTTTCCACAAATTTCGCAGTTTGGCGGTTCTAACTTTTTCATAAGATAACCAAACCTATTGGATGGATAGTGCCCTGAGCGCAGTCTATGTGCCATTATAATAAAAGTTTTGGCAATTGTTTTCTGTACAAACCAGGGCTTACGAGAAGGCTGACACTGGATAATTTTGTACCAAATACCCTTTTCTTTACTTCGCTCATCAAAATACTCTTTAAATTTTTCATAGCAACTGTTTTTTATTTGTCCTAGAAATTCTGAAAAATATGGTTTAGTTATATAATCTTGCCCGTTTGTTATAGCTGACTTAGCCAGTGTGTCAGCCCTCTCGTTACCCTGTAATCCTACGTGTGATGGAACCCATTGCAGTCTTAGCCTTTGCCCATTGTTTTTTAATATAATTATGTGCTTTAAAATGTCATAAGCTATCGTTGTTCCTCTGCTGTCAGAGGTGCAGCGAGCTATGCACTGCAAAGCACTTTTACTGTCGACGTAAATTACAGTGTTTTCGGTAGTCCTATCAATAGCCTGGATGGCTTTTAAGACTGCAATGAGTTCGATCGTCATAGTGGATACACTGGGGTTACTTATTTTAAACATTGCTGTTTGTTTCAAATTTGGATCGAAAAATGCGGCTCCACATCCATTATTAGTCTTTGAACCATCCGTATACATACAGTGCCAACTGTTGTATTTCTCATTGAATTCTGTTATAATGTCATATTTAATATTTGATGGAGTCAAGTGCCGCTTCACATCTTTAACGCAGTCTAAGTTTAGTTTTATCACATCTTCTATATCTATATAAGTAGTCCATACATGTAAAGAGTATAAAGATATTGAATGGGAGGAATACACATCATATTCTTGGCAAGCCTCGTACACTTTAACAATCAATGGAATTTTTTTTTACGCCAGTATCTATTACTTCTTAAAGTATTAAGTTCCTTCACGGAATTAAATAAAACATTATCTGTGCAAGACTTATACTTTACACAATATTTATAGGCCAGATAAAGTCTTCTGATGCAAAGGGGATGTATATATATTAAGTTCAGCCTCCATAACATGTATTGGCGTGCTCCTCACAAATCCACCTATCATCCTTAGAGCCTGGTTTTGCACTTTATCTAGTTTGAACAAATGTGTTTTAGCGCAACTATCATACAATGTACTCCCATAGTCTAGCCTACTCCTAATAAGTGCGATATACAGTGCACGCAAATGTTGAGTGTGAACCCCCCAACCTGATCCAGTTAATGTTTTGAGTAAGTTAAGTAATTTAGTAGCTTTATTCGTGAGTTCATTAATGTGTTTGTTCCATAACAAAGACCGATCTATTCAAACCCCTAGGTATTTTATATGTTCAACAGATTCTATTCTTTTATGATTAATTGTTATATTAATATCTATTTTCTTACGACCTCTACTAAAAATACATATTTTTGTTTTACTAGGAGAAATATTCAACCCAATTTTATTTAGTTCTACAGCTACACATTTTAGAGTATTTTGTTAAACAGTTTGACACATGTTTATATTTTTATGACTTATATAAAAAACAAAATCGTCTGCATATTGAGAAGCCATTACGTTTCCATCGGTTGCTAATTGAATTATACGAGTTGAAATTAAATTAAACAGTAAGGGAGATAAGGGGTCTCCTTGAACTAGACCTCTGCCTGACCACCTTGCATCAATGATTTTGTTATTGCGGCGGTCTTTGATAATAAGACATCTTGCACTTAAGTATGACCACATATATTCACAAATTCGAGACCCTAATTTAAACATATCAAGGGTGCGTATTAATTTATCAACTAAAACATTTTTATATGCATTTTCTATGTCTAGAAAACAACATAGTGTTGACGAATATTTTGTGAATCCAATCTGAATATTAGTTATTAATCTAGCTAGGTTATTTAAACACGATCGACCTTTTCGAAATCCTGTAGTAAAATCAGGTAATATTGAGTTTTTTTCGACAAACCACTCTAATTCTTTTGCATAGCATATTATGAAATATTTTGCAGATACATGAGATGAGAGCAATTGGTCGGAGTTTTAGGTCACAGCTGTTATTACAATTTTTTGGTATAGGTGTTATTAAAATTTGTCGCCATTACTTGGGAATCGTTCCAGTTTTAAATATCAAATTGTTCACATATAGAAGATGTTCTTTAACTACGTAAGGAACGTTATATATCATTGAATACGTGATTCCGTCGCTACCAGGTGCTGTATCTTTTTTCTTTAAACATTTTATGAGCTCTTGCATTGTAAAAGGAGATTCTAATAGTTCGTTTTTTGACTCTATTATTGGTCCATTATTGAATACCATGTCAGGCGTAAGTGATTTTAAAAGTTCTTTTTGATTACTATCTTGTACAAAAGAACTGGGTCTCCCTTTGTTTTTAAACCACCGCATTTTGTTCCACATATCTGATGCACGCGTGTTTTCATTGACGTTTGTACAAAACCGCTTACAATTTTCTAATTTAGCTTTATGTATTAAGCTACGTGTTTCCTTGGCTTTTTCTTCTAAAGTTTTATAATTAAGCGGCGTTGGATTCATTCTAAACTTTTTGAGCGCTAGCCTACGAATAGCAACTGCTCTAGATAGCGACGGACTCCAATATTCTTTTGCCTTTAAATTACGAAGCGGATTAATACATTGTTTAATTAGGGGAATATTTTTCCTAGCAGAAATATTTATTTGTTCCTCAAAATAATCATACAAATACTGAATATTAGTGTTGTTGGAATAATTGCATTTCATAAATACTTCGTTTAGGTCCTCAGTATATTTATGCCAGTTGACTTTTTTAAAATTAAATTTTTCAATGTATTTAATATTGTTTTGCTGAATTGAAATCAGTGAAATTTTAATAATAAGGTGATCACTGCCAAGATTCTCATAGAGAACAAACCAGTCAGTGCCAATTACTAGATCTGACGACACAAATGTAATATCCGGTGATGTTCGTTGAAGTATACCGTTAACTAGTTTTATTCTGGTTGCGTCCCCATTATTTAAAGTTATAAAACCATGCTCTAAGGATGAATCTACCAACTGCGTACCTCTATGATCTAATTTACAGGACCAATTTGGTGCCCATTAAAATCACCTGCGATTAATGTTTTCTTAGAACTTTCAAAAATTAAATGGTCCCAATCAGATTGTCGAGTATGTATGTTTGATGGACAATAAACAGAGATTATGTGCTCTAAATCTTTACAGTTATATATTCGAACAAGGATAACTTCTATACCAGAATTATTTAAAGTTAGAGGATACGCTTTTGATTGTATAGATTTATGAACAAAAATAGCCACGCCCCCATATCCATCGTGCCTGTCTTTTCTATGAATATTGTAATCTTTTACTCTGAAATCTTTATACATATCAAGCCATGTTTCACTAACTATTGCTATGTGAATATTTTCTTGAATCAACAAAGAATCGAAAGAAATGAGTTTAGGAATCAAACTTTGTGCATTCCATTGGATGATTTTTAGCGCATTTTGTTTCTTACTTACTTACTTACTAAAACTTAAAAGGTCCTTCCCAGAAAATAAACTTAAAATAAATAACTTACATTCTTCGTAGAAAATTTTAAGTACTGCCTCAATTTTTTCAATAGATAACTTATCTTTATTTATAAAATGTTTTTAATTTTTCGCACAAGGCTTTGATTTTGCAGTGTTCTTTCTTCTTTACTTTCATCTTGGTTTTCTTCTAACAATAGATTCCGATTCGACTCCGGACTTGACATTTCTCCACATTCTTCAACATCACACTGAATTTCTACAGGTAAGTTGTAAGGTTTTTGTTTTGTTTTCTTCTTAGTTTTTGTAACATAGCTGTAGCTTTTTATATTAATGCTTCGGTCTTCGACTTCAGACTCTTTGATCTGATTTTCACATTGTTCCCTCGGTTTTGTTGTTGTTATTTTATCGGTCGTGCTGTTATTAGTGGTTGTGTTGCTTTTCGTAGCGATGAGATTCTCATTATAACTCATAGAGTAGGCATTATTTAAAGTCTTCTGCATTTTCAAATACTTGTCCAAAGCCATCTTGTAGGTAAGGCTGTCTGTGCTCATAATATTCCTAATATTTTTTTCTTTTATGTACATTGGGCACGTCTTATCTAGCGCTATATGAGGTCAATTGCAATTAGGGCAAGAAAACGTTTTTATTTCGCAGTTGGGATGATGTTTTCCGCATTTAGGACAGATTAGAGCATTACTTGGGCAAAATTTTTTTATATGTCAAATTTCCAGCAGTTAGAACACTGACTTACTGGAAATATGTACCTTTCTGCAGGAAATCTACATCCCAACACAAATACGTGTGAAGGGTGGGTTGGTCCCTTAAAACATATTCTCATTGTTTCACTGTCTATCCATTTCTCTGTGTAGTCTCTTTGTTTTAATCTTATCACCGATATTATTTCATAGTCACATTCCACAGCCGTTAAAAAATCTTCTGAAGACATTTCTAAGTCGACGCCTTTAACTAGCCCATAAATCCGACAATTCACTCGTATACTGCATACTTAGTTTCATGTTTATGAGTTTTTGACATTTTATCAGTTTTTCTGCATGCTGTTGTCAATAAAGTGGATAATTATTTTACGTGGAGTTTTATATTTTATTTTAGAAATACCCTGTATACCTTACTCGTTTAGTAATTTTGCAAAGGCCATCTGCTTAGGTAAAAATTCCAATGAAGTGACACATACTTCTATATACTTTTGACTACTTTCATTTTCGATATCAAAATCTAAATCTTGCAAATCGGTTTCCTCACGAGAATTACTTCTCAGAAGTCTTTTTGGCTTTCTTTTGTTGAATCCTTCTTCACTACTTTCTTCGCTAATACTTCTCAACCTTTTGTTTTTATCCATACTAGTATTATTTTTATTTATTAAAGGTATGTTTTTGTTTATTTCTTCCAACTGCTGCTCACATTCAAGTATTAATTCTAAGTCACTTTTATCGGATTCATCACTATTGTCTTCCATCGTCCGCTCAAAAACCGGTTATCACTCTGTCGTTCGGTAATAAACAAATAACAAGAAAGCGCTTTTAGGCAAAACAAAGTGCGCTCAACACTGCGTCTCGCCACTAACTGGTTACTGCTGCTGTTAAGGCCCAGTATCCATTTTGTTTGTTTGAAGTGGTTAAATGTCTCTTATTTATAAATCTAAAAAAAAAACAAATATTTTGGAAAATAGTTAAATTTAGAGCAGCTTTCTTTTTTGTTACTTATGTTTCTCTCAACAACAACTTATAAATTAGGTTTTAAATAAATAAATAGTCCAGTATCAACGTTTAATAAATAATTGTATAATTAGCAACAGTATTGCATATTTCGGGATAATATTTGCTTTTAGTTTCGGTCTTGTATCCTTTAGAACAGTAGAACTGCGAAATAAAAACAGTCTGGAGGTACCTTATGTCGTGTTATTGAAAAATAAAAAAAAAACGCATAATTTAAGGACGATTGTTTACGTCGTTCCGACGTGAAAGCATGGACTTACTTTCGGATTTATAATTCAATTTTTAATTTGTTAATTTGCTTCCAGAAACTAAAAACTGGCTTGGATTTATCACTCACTTAAAAATAAAAAATAGGGAGGGTAACCTAATGTTGTGTTTATGTTTACGGAGGGAACAATGCAATAATGCAAGTGAAAATAGAAAGAGTATGACCAACTAGTATGGTAGCGTCGCGTGACGGGTCGCTCACTTCCCTCTAATATGGTTGAGGAGGGTGATGGCTGGGTCACGCGTTCACTCGTGAACGGGTGCCGTTTGAGGATGTTCGTCGTTTGGATACTTGGGGGAGACTTGCCGAGCTAACAGATGCAGATAAGAATAATTTAGTATAGGGTAAAGAGGCACATCAAATTGATTTTGAAAAAAAATATACCCGTGAAGTTTCTTGCCAGTTCTTCTTCACGAAGGTTTTTGCGAACTGGTGGTAGAGTCATGTGTTATTTGACGTCAATAAGAACAAGTAATTGTTAATGTTGAGAAATAAATATTTGAATTTAAATTTTGAATTTTGTACTTAGCTAGTTATTTAGATAATTTTGTACACGACTATTACATATATTTAAATTCTATGGTTAAAAGTTCGTTTATATTGTAGCAATCTGATTTGTTCATTACGACCGCCTAAATAATCCCACTGCTGGGATATAGTCTCTCCCAACCACGGGGTGGTTTCAGGGTATCTATAGTACACCACACTTGGCTACTGCGGGTTGGCAGACTTAACACAACTTTGAAAGAATTTCTTAGGTATGTGGGTTTCGGCAGAGTGTTTTCCTTCACCGCTACAGCAGTCGGCTTTATGTACTTAAGTTGTAGAAACTCATTGGTACATTCGGCAGTCACGGGGATCGAACCCGCGGCTTGAACATCGAGAACCAGCGCCACGGACTGGTTTTTATTCACGCCTTCAACGAATAGAATACCCAAAGTACGCCGTGCCTGTATTATGGGTTATTTCAGTTAAAATTACTATTTTGTTCTCAAAAAATAATATCAATATTCAAATTGTAAATTATATAATTTTTTAAACAGCAAAGCCCACCTCGCCCCCTATCTGCCGTCGCACCCGGTGGTGGACCCGCTGGCGGACCTGGGCGCGGCGGCCGACAGCTTCGGTTCCGTCAGCGCCGCGCCGTATGGCTCCTCTGCAATCCTGCCCATCTCCTGGGCTTACATCAAGGTAGGTCCTTTAGGAACCAAGTGTCTGGATCTGTGGAACCCTAGCATCCACCAATTGACCTGGTGGCGTACCTGCCTTTGCACTTCCTGGGCCTACATGCAGGTGGGCGTGTAGTTTCAAACGAACACCTATCACTTAACTGGTACAGTCGCGGGTGCACACCCCGTGAAGAAGAGCTCCGTACGAGCTTAAATCTAGTCGTTCCGATTCGAAAACATAATATGATGTACTAATCAACATAATAGTATGTACATAAGAGTGAGTTCATGAAAATTTGTTGTTTAAATATAATATAGAATAACACTCAGAATAGTTTATGTTATGTCTGAACTGAGTAATATGACGTCTTAATTATTATTGTCAATTATCTGTTGTATTTCAAATAAAGTCAAGTTTAACGTTTGCACAGCGTTACAACGGTCGAATCTTCTGTACACAATAATTGTAACATGTAGCCTAGACTATATTCTGCAAATAAATTATTGCTTTCTTACTTTATTTCTATAAATAATTGTCTTATGTTTGAAGCGTCCTACGAAAATGCTTCCACTTTCCAGTTTATACTAATCCTTAGGAGGCGTTTTTGAAATTATGTAAAGTATTGGTAATTTTCAGGTAATGTTAATGTGTCTTTTTCATACTTTCTATCTGGGGATCTGATTCACTGGTGAATCTATTTATTTTTATAAATTTATTTTTACGCGTTATTGTTGGCCCTTTCCGACAGTAACGGGTAGTTTCAAATTTATGAAAATGACTCACTTAACATTTTTAAAATTAATTTCAACTGTAGCAACTTAAGTCGCCAGAATAACTTGAAAGTCAGTATCTGTTTTTAAATAAATATGCAATTGTTATTGTTTAATATTTAAATTAAAACGTAAATTATTCCATAGTATTTGTCAGTCTAGAAGGTCCACCGTTCGTTTGAATTCGACAAACCCTATAGAACTAAAAATAACGCAATTTCCAATAGGTAACTTTTTGACTTCAATACCTCATAACTACTGAGACACTAATTACAAATTCCTCAAAACACACCCTTTTCATATCCCCAGATGATGGGGCCAAAAGGGCTAAAGAAAGCGACACAAGTCGCGATCCTGAACGCGAACTACATGTCCAAGCAGCTGGAGGGGCACTACAAGACGCTGTACAAGGGAGACAACGGGCTGGTGGCACACGAGTTCATCATCGACGTCAGGGACCTGAAGAAAACCGCCAACGTTGAACCTGGAGATATTGCTAAACGACTTATGGATTACGGTGAGGCAAATATATAACTGGACGTGGAGGTAAAGTAGCTTATTTTATTAATAAGTAGGTGGATGGGTAAAATTACATAATTAAGTTACCAAAAAAGTCTCACAGAAAAGGCCAGCTGAACGTCGTTGATCCATAAAACTTTTTGAAGGTATATTTTGAAGATATATAGAAGAAACATAAGCTATGTAATTTACAAATTTAAATATTATTTAGCATCGGCGCTAATTTGTCAGGTTTCAATCGATCGATAGAATCACAATAGCTCAACTGCTGCTTTAAGGATGTATGTAAGGTAAAATCCACAGTACATCTATTTATTTTTTAATGTTCATTTTCATGTGGAAATGTCAATGCCCAATCATTTCTGTTCGCATTTTATAATTTGTCATGAAAAATTTATGTCATCGTGATTAATAATTTACGATTTTTAATAAAATTAATATCCAATTTGATATTTGTTTGAAGTTTTTATTGTATTGAATTATGCATAAATACTTCAATGAAAACGTGACTGCATCTATCATCAACGATAACGCATATTACGTCGTTATATACCTATATATACTGTCAAGTGCTGCGTTGCCGCATTTACGTTTCCAATATGGTGGACGTATTGAGTTGAACAGCAGTTCAGAGAACGCTACTGAAACGTCAAAAATTAACCACGAATATCTCCATGACGACATCGGTAACAGTGGTTTTTTTTCCATGAAAAAATGAAAAAATATATGAAGTTTCTGAAAATAATTTTTTTGGCCGTGCATTGATTACGATACATGTACTTTTTTATCATTTAAGTTCGATTTCGTCAACTTCCGGTACGAATAACACGGAGTTAAATGAGGCTTTTATCCTCAAATATTTCTTTCAAATCATCGGCTAAGTGCCTTTTTCTTTTTTCCAATCGATGCAGCGTAATCAACTCTATTATATATTCCAAATTTATCGAAAGTTAGACAAGTAGATATATTTTACATACATCCTTAAACTAAGTTGTATTTTAGATTAGGAATTTATTTTTATGATTTACCTATATTTCTCCGACATCGTATCAGGTTTCCACGCCCCGACTATGTCATGGCCGGTGGCGGGCACGCTGATGATCGAGCCGACCGAGTCCGAGGACCTACAGGAGATGGACCGCTTCTGCGAGGCGCTCATCTCCATCCGGAAGGAAATCAAGGAAATTGAGGATGGAACAATGGATAAACGGATAAATCCTCTCAAGGTAAGGCAAAGAGAGAGGATGAACAATTAGAAATAGCCTGTGTTACTCCAAATGACAAGGTTACCTGTGCCTACATTGTTATGTAAAATTGGTCGACATATATCGTTATTTGAGATTTGCAATTGAAGCAAACACAATTTCACAAATCCGTCATTTGTAAAGATTTGCGGCACTATTTGATCAATACCTTTATTTCATTTTCTATAATTATTATCCTCTTGATATTGAGAGGTAGGTGAAATTTCAAGAATAATTTTCACAGAAACCAAAGAGCTAAGAATTAATTGTCGAATTAACTTTAGGTTTTTAAAGCTATATTGGTATTTTAGGGAACTTTACCCACGTTCCCACCGATAGAAAAGGGTGAGCAGGCCGCGGCCCACGGCTCCACAATCGTTGTCATATATGTTCTAATCGCTTAAGTAAAGTTGATATCGCGATGTAGTACACGCGTTGTGATTGGTCGGTTGAGTAGCGCGTCACCGCTACGTCCGAAAATATCAGTTGTAAAGTACTTATAATGTCATAAAGGTTTGTTTCTGATAGAAATTGAAAATATGATATTTCCTTAAATTTTCACGTTTCATTATTGTTCATATATTTAGGTCCTTACATATGAAATTGGCGTTTTGTCGTACTGGCGACTTTGATCTGTATTATCTCCTCTTTGGTTAAGAATTTCAATTTCAAATTTATGCAGCTATTTACTCACGCATTTGTGTTTTGAAAACCGTATATCATTTGTATTTTCCTCTTTTGGTTTTTTCTTTGCGTAACTTAGTTTACGAGATGGAAAACTTGAAATATCGTGTTATTTACGAGTACGAGTTCCACCGTGGCACCAGTGCTGCAGAAACGGCTCGAAGTATTATTGCTGTATATGGCGGCGGTGTCGCAAAAGAAAACGCAGTGCATTTTTGGTTCCAACGTTTTCTTTCTGGAAATTCCAACCTGCAGAACAAGCCTCGTGGACGGCCAGAGACCAAAGTTGATAATTAAGAATTCAAGGCTATTGTGGAAGCGGATCCATCGCAAACCACGTCCGAGTTAGCTGTAGTTTGCGGTATTAGTGACAAAACTGTTTTAATCCACTTGAAGCAAATTGGGAAGGTGAAAAAGCTTGAGAGGTGGGTACCTCATGACTTGGGTGCAGCAAACCGACAAACGCGCGTCGACCGCTGCGATACGTTACTTAACCGGCACAATAATGAAAGGATTTTAAATCGGATCATTACCTGAGATGAATAGTGGATCCCGTACGACAATCGGAAACGCTCATCGCAATGGTTGAACCCTGGCAAACCAGCCAAATCCTACGCCAAGCGAAAATTGACTCAAAAAATGTTACTTGTGAGCGTTTGGTGGACTAGAGCCGGTGTCGTCCACTACAGCTTTCTTAAATCTGGCCAGACGATTACGGCAGATGTCTATTGTCATCAACTGCAAACCATGATGGAAAAGCTAGCTGTTTAGAACCGATAACTTCTTGCAAGGGAAAAAATGCAACTCTGATGGAGCAGTCCAATCAGTCTTCAAAGATTTTATTGATCAAATGGTTTTTTTAGTAAAGGGATCAATTGACTACATTTGAGGTATCACGAAAATTTCATATGTAATGACCTAATATTAAATTAAAACACTTTTGAACATCTGTTTCGCAGTCTGCGAGCGCAGCGTTCCGGATTAACACAGATTAACACGGATTGAGTTTGAGATCTTGCATTTTGTTCGATGTCGGATTTTATGTTTTTTTAGGTTGGAGAAAGCTTCAAACCATCGTCTCTATTGGAATTCGGGTGTTTCTCAATGTCAATGGCTTCTCAATCTTAGTTACTCTGACCACGATATCTGTAAAGGTACCGAAACGTCGAGTTAAAAGATAAAACCCGGTTACAAGGTGTTTTAATTTAATTCATAGTTTATTAATTTCTCTCACACGTCATTATTATTCTAGATGGCGCCACACACGCAAGAGGCAGTGATCACCGAGGATTGGCACAGACCGTACACGCGGGAGCAGGCGGCCTTCCCCGCGGTAATTATTATCTTAATGAGCTTGTTTTATTTACTTATTTACTAGCTATTTCCTGCAGCTTCATTACAAACTCTTTCTTGTTTTGGGCAACCTTATTGATTGATGTTCGTATTATCTGCGTTTTTACTGGGGGCGGGCAGCTTGCCAGAAGGCACAAAAAGCTGCTGCAAAGAATACAGTACCTTAACCGTATCACCCTTTTTTTCGATATGTCTAACAGTGGCTTTATAACTTCAAATACCTGTATACTATTTCATGGTGTCAAAATAGTATTTTAAAAAGCATGTTTCAACGGTACCAAAAAGATATATAGTAATGGGAAGTAATTCCCAAAGTTGCTTTGCTGATACTTATAGGCACTGACGTTTGGAAGACTTAAGAGGGTTTTAAAACACCAAGTTGAGTAAATTATCCTTTTTTTTATGGTAGTCGAATGTGTAACCGTGTTGGGTAGGGAATTTGATCATAACGTTTCTAAATATTTCTGTTGGTGTCTTTATTTATAAAATATTTAAGTACATCTTTTTAACTAAGTCACAAGTCAAAAACAGTTTGTTTTTAATAAATAGTTAAGAACATTTGATTCCCTGTCGCACTGTGATTGGCGATAACATGTAATTGAAAGTTTTTGTAATAATATAACCTACTAATCATCTCTCTCCCCATCCCCAGTCCTTCGTGAAAGGCGAGACGAAGATCTGGCCGACGGTGGGGCGCATCGACGACATGTACGGTGACAAGCATCTCGTGTGCACCTGCCCGCCCGTGCTCGACGACTTCTAGATCACGCCCGATACGTTATTATGGGTGCCGAGGGTTGAGACGAAGAATAGAACTTATAGGCAAAGTTAATAACGTGACAGTTCAAGTTTTAGTTTATCATGCCGCGTTATCAATAGAACCTGGATCAACATTTATATATTCATTGAGAAATTGCTCATTTGCGAAGTGACAGCTGATTCTAAAGTACATGAGGGTGTCTTCATAGAATATAATTTGAATTGGAGGCCAGGAAACACACGACATTTAATTATTATGATTGCTTGTTTTTTTAAATTAGTTATATAGTAATATGTACAAAATAATCTGAATTTGGAGAATCAGCTGACAATAGTTTACAGAAATAACCTCTGTCAAGAAGAAATACATAGTGACAGCACTTGAAGGTGCTGCTGTGAATACACTGCTGCCTGCAAAGTAACGTAATGTGTAATAAATAGTAATTACGTTGTATAATGTTTTATACAGTTAATTTTTAATTTAATAATAAATTTTTACGATTGTTATAATTTATTGTTTCATTTATCACAATATTTCATTAAGTTGCTTACAATCTAAAAACAATTGCAGGGTTAGGGGAACTTGTAATAAAAATTGCATGATTTTGGTATCACAATGTAATAGTCTATAGGTTATTAACAAATTTGAGACGACACATTATCTGCATTACGTAGGAACATTGAACAAATTTCGTATTCATGCAAATTATGTTTTGGATTATCAGATAAAAGTCCAGTATCTACTGATTACTGAAAGTACCCGCTATCTACGGATTTCAATAATTCGATAAAAGTACAAATAGTCACTAATCTTACCAGGTTATAAATACCGAATAGATAAACAATTATTTCTGCAGACAACCATTTTTTAAGGACAAAGAGAAACATACACATTCACTCAAGAAAGCGATCTATCACTTTTGCCAAAACTTCCTGTGTAACCAAAATACCTGTAAGGTTGAGTTTTTAATACAATGAAAGAGATGCACATATATATGACTTATTATTTGTTAAGAGTCAAAGTGTTGACGTTACTACAGTAAACGATAAAGAGTGCACTAGTAACTGATAGCTTTGGCCGATGGTACATACCTACGTTACTTGATCCCTTCTCGTAACCGGGAACACATTTCCATATATTATACTTCTCCACAGAATACCTATGGTCCTAAGGTTTACGACACAATTAATAAACTTAAGCTAGACACTAAATCTATATTAATGTATCTACAGTTTACTATAGAAGCTAACGGTTATCTCTTGTAAAGACCGAACAGGCTTGCCCAGATGTGTCCGAGGCGGGACTTGTTGAGTTTCTTCCGCTCCGCTTTGATCTCCTGCTTGAACTGCTTCCACTCGCGCCATGCGGCGGGTGAGCGTGGCCCCCACGACTCTTTAGGACGGAACGAAGTTTTTAACGTCTGAAAATTTGCAAATGGTGGTTGAGTTTTTTGTGAAGCTTCTCTGAGGCGCTCACAGTCCTTGCTTTTTAAGCCGCTATAATAATCACGTTTATGTCATCGTATTCCAGCTAAACGGAAGGCAATGTGCACAGAAGCATACGGTCAGCAACGAATTATTAATGAAAAGCAATATAATTATTCAAAGCATCTACGATTAATGATATCCATGAGAACAGATGCCATTTACGTTCATGTGGATCGCGATGTTGGACGCTGTGATGAAGTTTAAAAAGAAACTTTATTCAAGTTAGTACAACATTTTGGAAACCCTGCATGGACGTGATGAAGCAGGGACAACATGGATTTGGTCAGGAAGTACACAGTCACTTGTGTCACATGTTTTTAAATCAATGATAGTTTATAAAGCAGGGTAGGTAAGTAGTTTGAAAAGAAATACAGTATCCAACCTGTTTGCAGTCGCCAGTCTTCTTCTTATTCATCGTGGTTGCTATGACGACCGGGACAAACAGGATGCCCAGGAACAGCATCACGTACCCCGCCGCTGCGAACAATTACACATTTATTGATTTCATTATTAGAGTAAAGTAAGATTGTGGTAGATTGGTGATGCAGGGACTTCCGATACCTCCGTTGTCTGATCTAACTTAGTCGCACTTTTGTCACTACGCGAAAAGAACCGAGGCGATGCGACGCGACATCCGTCTCGCATGCTACGGTCTTTGCATCGTTCTGTCTCTTTCTCAATTTCATTCCAGTAAGGTTATGTGAATGTGTAAAATTATTCTTGTGTCTTGAAGTATCTATAATTCACTTTTTTATTTAATCAAATAATAAATTGTATACTTATTTGGGTTCATGCCAACTGGGTTACACAGTTTGGTGTACTTGTTTATGGTCAACATATTTTCGGATTTGGGGATTTGTGGAATATTGTCATGAAACATTTAAAATAGTACCATAAAAATTATTTCTACTGTCGTACTGAAGTCTCACCTTTTAGACAAATACAGAGGTCACAGTAGACGTCATAACCTCCAAATAGTTTAATTTGATTTAACCTGTTACAAATGCATGTGCCATTGAACACATTGCAACGACTCACCATATCCCGCCGTGGGGTAGTAGTAGTCGTCGCCGAAGACCAGCGCCTCGAAGGTGACAAGCGCGTAGATGAACACAATGATGGTGATGGCCGGGGTGATGAGTCCCCAGCATAGACGGAAGTACGCCGACGTTTTGATGCCCAGCATGAACTCGATGTCCAAGCAGATGTCCTCCAGACCTGTCAGGTTTTAGCAAAAAACAATGTATAATGATAGATTCTGTCGTCGGACATTTATGTCTGCTAAATACATGATAGATTCTGTCGTCGGACATTTATGTCTGCTAAATACTTTGGTTGGTAAATATTTTGGTCCAATTATTCAACAAACATCCAAAATAACTAAAACTATTTGGGCGGTATCATGGGTGAAAATGTTTTTTTTTTTAACAGAAACTTTAAAATTATCCCATAAGGATAAGATGGCGTCAAGTAAGATGGCGAAGAATAAGAAGGATAAGATCTGTCAAATAACAAGCAAAATAAATTAAATACATTTTTAATAAGTACTATCTCTATTAAAGATAACTTACTTAAATTATCTCATTTAGATAATCATAATTATTTAAATTGTGTTATCTAATAATTGGAATTTAACATCAAATATAAAATCTAAGATTTTCTGCTGTGTCTGATAAGTTTACTGTTGGGTCTGATTGGTTTACTGTTGTGTCTGATTAGTACACATATTCGGCTAGTGCCAATCGGGTAGTCTATTCGGGCTGCATGCAGGTCAGCACTTTTGGCTCGTCTAGACAAAACCCGAACATAAGCTGGGAGGCTTCTTTCCCAAACATTCGTCGTAAGCCTTTGATAGCGCCTCTTAATGTATGTCTTGCATTGCAGCTGATGGCAACTAAGTAGTTTAGTTATTTATTCGACATTGTTGTAAGGATTTACCCTAGGACTAAGTTATTTTGTTTGGAAGGAATTTGTTCTAGTTTCTAATTTCTAATTGTCTTTAAATTTGTTTAAGTTTTAGCTAACCGTAGATCCAGATGAACCCGATGAGCTCGACAATTCCGCAGAAGAGCAGCAAGAAGGTGCCACCGTAGTAATCCACCAGCTCCACGATATACTGGCCACCCTGAAATAAAAATGTATAAATAGTAGTAAAGGAAACAATATCTGTATTTATGCTTTATGAATCTGACACTCGAAAATTATTCGCTCTACACATTTCACTGCCAGGAAGCCAAGTGAAACTTTTCAGATAAAGATAAATAAATTCCTCTATTGTTTGCCATTAATTACTGTAAGTTGTTGCAAATATTTATCACATAAATTGTTGAGCATATGAAGCTAAAAGATTGAATTGTCAGTTGAAAAGAAACATTTTTTCTTGTTAGTCCTAGCCCACATTACTTATGACAGAAAAAAACTTTTGCCTAGAACTTGGCTAATTAATGGTGAGAATTTGCCAATTGGCATACCTAATGTGTTGTTCATGCCAACATTTGTTAATCGTTTTAAAGGATTTGCTGGTATTAGAAATAAGTAGTTATTACATTTTGCGTTAATGTCAGGAACTATACGAGAATTAAGCCGTTAAAAAAAATTGGCTGGAAACTGATTTAAAGTGCCTACTAAATGCAAAGCCTACTAACCGGAGTGACATAGACGAGCCCGACGAGGAAGCCGCCGGAGCAGCAGATGGCGGACATGTAGATGGTCTTGACACGCGGGAACGAGTCCATCAGCACCGTGTTGATGGTGGACAGCAACGCCACCGCCGACCCAACGCCCAGCACCGTCATCATCAGGAAGAACAGCACAGAGAATAGCTGGGGAAGAGGATTTTTGAGGATAGGGTGCACAGAGCAAAGTCATAATTACCAGTGGATACAGCTCTTTGTAGGTTAAAGTATATTCGGTTTTCTTTACCCCCTTTAAGTCTAGGCGTATATGAAGAGACATCGCTCTTCCTTAATCAAAACACTAGTAGAACATTTTATAACAGAAAAAAAAATGAAAATGAAAATAAGACAGAAAATGTAAATAAACACACCAACTCAAAAATAAAAAGAAAAATTTTCTTTTTTCTCTCTGCATTGAAAGAAGGTATTCAAAAAGCCTAAATAAGATAAAAGTGCTTCCACTGTTGCAGTTACAGAGAAAATGTAGGCCTGTACAGTGTGTGCGTTGTGTGTAGCTGTATTATTTTGCTGTAAAAGCAACTGACTTGATACATAAGAAGATAATTTTTTCTATATAAATGGATCGATACATAGATGATCTTCTTAAAAGCTAAATACAGTTACACCTACCCTTTTCCTACAAGCTTCTTCTATAAACGAACCCCTTAAAGCCTTACATACCTGTGGCAAAGGAGTCTTCGCTATGGCGTCAGGGTAAGACACGAAGGCCAGGCCTGTGCCTCCTGAGCCAACCACGTCCTTCACCTCTTGGTCCAGCACCGTCGCCAGGTTACCCAAGATCCCGAAGATCGTCACTCCTGACAGAAGACTAGTGAATGTGTCCAGAGTTGTGACTATCATGGCGTCTCTGAAAAATATCTGGGTATTGAACAAATATTGTCTTTAAAAAACATGGTGCCCACGTAAGTATGCCGTGGATTTTCGAAAAGTAACGTTAACTCTGTTAAAAACGTTTGAAAATTATTTTCCTAATTCAAATACTGGACAGTCAACAGGTACTAATGATACTGTATCTAACATCACCATCTCAAACATATTATATTTAATACTTACATAATTTATTTAACATATTTCACTACATATATACAATTAAATTATTTTCAGCAGTTTCATCAGCATCCATATCCAAACTAGTATTATAGTTTATTTAGCTGAAGTTGTTCGTTCCTAAACCTTCACTCATTGACAGGCAACCAAGGCATGGTAAGGGACTTGACATGTAAAATTGTTTTTTGAGTAATTTTAGGTCGTACCTATTTAAACTACACCAAAAATCAATATCTGCATTCAATTTCGGTAAATCCAGAAATTCTACATTAAAACGTTTATTTTTTATGACAGTATTTTTTGCCTTGGTGTTCGTCCTTGCTATCTCGATTAATGTAATCCTCAGTAAATTTGTTAAGCTATACACAATGTTAGCCTTTCAATATCAATATACCTAAATAATAAAAGTAAATCCCTATCGCAGTAATTTCCCCTACTATCTAATCAATGTTTTGCGTTTGATTGTACATTCCCCTATTAAGATTAAAAATTTAAATTCTGGCCTTTTCGTCTGAATGTGTAGTTAAAAGAAGTTCTGGCTAAATATGTAATATATTACTAATCATAAAAAAATTCCAAAGGAACTATCGGTGTAGAACCTAAAAAGAAGTATAACATACCTTCAAAGTTATTGACTCAAAAAATGGTTGATAAATTTCGGATGCACTGACTAAGAAACCGAACCAATTTTCAATGAACCAAGAAGTTTGAGAAATGGTATCGCGTTATATAACTGATTAACTGAGTTAAGCTTTCCAATAAGGATTCATTATGACTATTGACGAGTCTACGCGTGCCTGCGAGTAAAGTTTCAGTTCGGGTGAGGTCGAATTAGCAGTATCCAGCGGCTGTTCGGTTTTCTTTTTAAAGAGATAGATGTCGCACCTGTAGACGTTTTGTTTGAATCCATTGTAAGATGAGAACATGATGATAGCGCCCATGCCCACCGACAGGGAGAAGAACACCTGCGTCACAGCCGCGTACCATACCTGTTAAAATATTAAATAATCAAAAATATACATATGGTTAAGCTGCCTTCCTGATGTATGATCACAACCTACAGATGAATACCAAGAAGGGATTCAAAAATGAAACGCTTAGGTGGTAAAGTGGGATGTTAAAATATATGCGTCAGTTTTTATGTTCGATTAAGAATTAAGATAATTATTTCCTTGAGAAACAAAAACATAGAGTACAGATGAGCAGGTTCCGCTCCAATTGAGCGATGCTTTTTTATTTGGGTAAAAACGTCATTAATACAGCATTAACTTTGTGTGTAACACAGCAACCTAGTTGTATTGTATTGTATTGTATTAGTTACATGCATTAGGTAGTCCTTGAAGGTAATCATTGGGTGCGGTGTATTTCATATCAGCAAATGAAGAAGGGAACCATTTGTAAACGGTTCACGTGATGTTTCCTAGGTGTTTTAGTTACTAATAGCTTCTGGCGACCACCTAAAAAGCCCTTTTAACATTATCATCGTATTTTCTCTAAATTTTGGGAGAAGAGTTGACACTGGTCTCGTGAAAAAATCACTGCATTTTTATTTTCTACTTTATTTTTATTTTTGTAGAGAATCGAACAGTCATTTTAATGATTTTACATAGGTACTTAATATTGATTAATTACAGACTTATACAGACCCTATTTTAAAATTTATAATACTTTTAAGGTGAACCGTCCTCGCAAACATTAAAATTACAATAGCAAAAATTATCAATTACTCATAATCGAGCCTTTACTATTTAAACTTCATGTAAAACTAGACGAAGAATAAGATAACATTTAAATAAGGGTATTTAACTCCTTCAGGGGAAGGTGGTTATTATAAAATGTACAGGCATGCCCAATGAAAGCTTGCAATATATACAACTATAAGCTGAGAACAAATCTTTTTTGCGACAGTTTCTCTCGCAGTGATACGGTATGCAAAATGAAACTCTGCAGTAAAGTAGCAGACTCTATTAAATTATTTAATATTTTAAACAAAATAACTAAATCAATATAATTGCGACATTCCTCTAAGCCTTCAACCCTGTATCTAATGTATGAATTCATAGTCATTATAAGAATTACCTGTACGATAATGAAGATCCTTCACGATTTTTTTGATTGCTGTCATACTCTACAGGCAAACTCCAGGTTACTTCTTACATAGCTGTTATAATATTAGTTTGTAGGTACACGCATTGAAATGGTTTTCCTATTCGCAAAATAAAGTCCAGATGCTTAAATGCTTCATTTACTACTTTATCCAAATGTGGTATAAAAGTTAATTTTCAATCAATACTATACGTCATGTCCCCTACATAGTAGATGGTAGAATCCTGCTATAACGTCAACAAGAATGTAATTTTCAATGTTGAGAAATAAATATGTGAATTTGAATTTCAACAAACGAACTTTCCAGTACCTTGAGTTCAAGAAGCTTGTTCCACTGCGGTGTGATGAAGAACAGAATCCCTTTGCCAGCGCCCTCCAAAGTGCAGGTACTAGAAATATTCACTAATGTTAATATAATATACTGGTGTGTAAATCCATTTTACAAAAGATATATTTTTTAAAAGTAGAAGCTGGTATGTACGCAAAGCCCTAAGAGAAGAAGGATATTAATCGAACATGATTTGAAATTGAGTTTTTAGTGCATTATACTGCTGGCGTAGGTGCATTATACTAAAACATTTTGTATATTTATCACATAACTTTTATTTATCTCTTAGATTTCAAGGATTGTAATTGTATAAAAACAAATTCTTGCTTTCGCCAAATCCGCACTATTAAAACAAATTATTGCCTTTATCAAATTCTTATCCCAAATTTATGATCGTTATTGCAACTTTCAGTTTATGATTATATACTTTTTAAGTTTTTTGCCGCGATCCAAATATCTCATACAGCAAGATACATAGATCCTTCTATCTAAGGAAATCATATTCTATAAGTACTACAAAATAATTACTTATCTTAATTAAAACCGGTCTAAAACTAGGTCTGGTTCACTGATACAGCAAGGGAACTTATTTGCAAATTTTTAATGTCTGTGAAAGGATTCAATAGTTTTTGTAATTATATCTTTTGAATCGATGACTAAATATCACGAGAACTTTTATTAATCACTTTAAAATGGTATCATCGTATTTAATAATTGTATCTTTTGTATAGGAGTTTGATATCAAATAAATCAATGAAGAAAAGTCAATGAAGAAATATTATTTTAATCCAACTACCTTTAACCCAGAGTGAACCTTATCGCGTTACCTTAATTACTTACTTTTCAAGTATATGGCACTCACATGATTAGCAGCGTGATCATGATGACGTAGGGGAAAATCGCAAGGAAGTAGGCTGCCTTGCCGGAGCTCTTGACGCCCTGCGCCACGATCAGGAAGATCATCAGCCAGGCCACGCCCAGGCACACCGTCAGGTACCATACCGGAGCCCCTGCCCAGATGAAATATCAAAAATTAAATATAGTTAGTTATAAGTGGCAAGCGATCGCCATGATTATTCATTGACCTCCCTCCTCTTTATCTTATCATTAATTTTTATAATTGATTATTTTACGCATGATTTGGCATTGTATTGAATGGTACTCACCAAGACCTCCTTCAATGCCTTCTGCTTGCTGTAATACAGTGTTCCTGGAAATAAAAATATTTCGTTGAGAGCTGAGAGAGCTTTTAATCATCAGAAAACTATTATCTGAAGAATAACTTTGACACTTGACAAGACTTTGCATAGACATTACGTCAAATTCTCAAAATCATTCTACTGATAAAACTTATCTGAGAATAGCAAAATCAGCCCTTAAACAAATATTATGCTTAACAAGTTAAGGAAATGTTGTTTACACAAGACTTGACAAAACTCGCTGACTAAAATCTCACCTATTCAAAGTCAATTCAACTACCACAACCACACCTATCTTATGTTAAGTTGAAGAGTCGACCTAATTATCTAACTTATAGAACAGCTTTTCAATAATTTCACTCAACCTATCCACTCTTAAAAAAACATAAACAAATGGAGAATTGTTGAGTAAAGACTCACACGAAGTAAAGCTCCGCACTGCTGCTAGCATTGGGCACTGTAGTGGTGTTTTCATCCAGAACCGAAGGCATGCAGGGCTCGGTCCAGGTGGGATCGCAGGTGGACCACGGCAGCGTGGCCTGGAAGCTCATCACCAGGTAGAACAGGCAGATGGCGATGATCGACATGTAATAGGAGAGCACATAACCGCAGCCCAGGGATTGCGCGAACCCAGTGCCTGAGGGTGCGATAGCATTAGTTATAAAATAGCGTAGGGTTGACAAAACTTTAGATTTGGAGTTTGTTTAGTGATACAGAGTGTTATTATTTAGGTATGTAAAACAGATATTTTTATGAACAATTTATATGTTTGTGGTATTTTAATATGTATAGTTATTCAGGGTTCCCTCCGACGGATGCTTGCCTTATGGATGCAGCCTATTGAGGCTGAAAAGTTTCTAGGTATTCAATTCATAATGACATTGGTAGAAATGGATGTTCTAATGGTCCGATAAATAAAAACCTAGCTATCTTGAGATCAGTATTCAATCAATATATCAGATCAACGGCAAAGTAAGACTCAAGGGAGCATGCTGGTTACCCGATGCGTCTTGATTTGGAAATCTACCGTACAAACCACATTATTATTTAATTACAGAATTATTATTTGGTGATGACCAACCAAACATTGTAATGTTATACATTTAAGCCACAGTCACCTTTCATTGCGGGTGATATCGCCCAGATCTTCACCGAATTTCGTGAGCTGAACTGTCCAAGTACACATTCAATGTAGTATAGAGGCTTCCCCACGAAGATAAGCACGATGAGGTAGGGGATGAGGAAGGCACCGCCACCGTTCTCGTACGCCACGAAGGGGAAGCGCCACACGTTGCCGAGCCCCACGGACGTGGCGATGCAAGACATTAGGAACTCGATCTGGTTGCCCCATTGTGCACGCTCGGGGGCGTCCTCTTCTGCTTCTTCAATCTGAAGTAGAAGAACAAATAATTTATAATGTTTGCATATATATCGAGGATTAGAGCTTTAATTAAGAAAATGGGTAAAAAGCTTTTTGTAAGACATGCTCTTAGCTAGTTTCATAAATGAACGATAACATTCCCGACCCGCAAGGATCCTGCGCTGTGTCTCCCAACACAGCACAACAACTCACAATGTATAAATGCAATATATTATAAAGTTTAAATCTATTGTTGGTACTTATGAAATGATGACTGACTTATTTGTCATACGAGTAACAGACAGTGAAAAAGGTAGCTTTATTGTAAATGTAGTAATTTTTTTATTTTGTTATTGAGTTTTTATTAGTAAATATTTAGAATTTTGAAGGGGACTGAAAGAGTAGGTTCATTACTATAGCTTCAATAAATTTACGCAGAACAAATTAAACATTAAATATTTATCGAAAAACGATTTTGTAATTACCTTACTTTCATCAAGTTTCTTTTCAAATGATGCAGCGCCGTTCATGTCCGGTGGAGGCTCAGAGCGCGAGTGAGTCGGGTCTTTAGCCTTAAAATAATATCCATATAAACTATTTGCATGATATCAATTAACACACAATTTAAACTATTTGAATGCAATTATGAAAGGGATATGAAACGCAACGAACAAAGTAACCAATGTTTCAAGATTTTTTAAAACAGATTCCCGTGGGAGTTAATAAATGCGCGTATCACTGGACACCACTAAAACATTGCTTAACATATCACGGCTAGGGATGTCTTCAAGAAAGCTCACCATTTTCAGTGACTGTAAGACGAATGCCTTATCAGCGGTATGGTTCGTCAACTTTATATCGCCTAGGTAAGAATGGTTCGCTGGACGTCAATGTAATCTTTACAACTGTCCACAGATATTGGCTAATCTTAAGCCGATTTATTGATAAATTATTTCTATTTCATCGGCTATCTGATCTAGGAGTTTTCTTGCATGTCATGTAGAGACTTATTATAATAGAGCAGCAAAAGTACTTAGGTTTCATTTCTAAACATTAAATGTTTATTATAAAAATGATGTGCGCTAGTGTTTATTGGGAGTTTATATATATTTATATTCTCACTTGGTAGAAAGTGAGGACAACGTTGCGCACGGTATACCGCTCGATTCACTCTCCGTTTGAAAATCGAAATATTAAACAAAGTAGTCGCAGCTAGATCATTCAATACCTTGGTGTTATTAAGCAAATTTTATTCTTATCCGTGGTATACATAGCTTGTATAGCTATAGTAACAAATCAAGTTTTTCAACGCAGGGCTCACTTACGCATTAAACGCCTTGTTGGCAGAGTGGAAACAAGAAAAGTGTCCACGCGAATGTTCTTAAACTACAGATTGCGAACTGTTATTAGGTTTGACAAGGTATGTGCTGGTTCTTTGTATAAGGATTTAATGTGACTAACATGCATATTTCTCACCCAATACTCAAATTACCAATACACTGAAATATTTATTGAGGGTGGTTTTTTTTAAATGGGAATGGATGGGCAAATCCTAGACTATGACGAATACGGAAATGCTAAAAGAAATTACGAGTGCGATTTTGATAGAAACTAAATGCAGTTTAAGTTTTCATTCATCATTTAATTTAAAAAATAGATATCCCGGGACGGAAATCGAGCATGAAAATAAACACATTCCTACCGTATTATTCGACCATTCGATAGTGCTAATAAGGATTAATGTCGTACGGCAAATTTACAGACGGGATTCATCGATGGGAAAGGCAAAAAATCGTTGCTCAAAATCATACAGCGCAAATGAGATCTCATCATTTTTGGTACATAATTGTGTAGAGAGGAATTCATTTTAAGCGCTACAGAAGTGGCAAAAGCTATTAGCCTGCAATCTATTGCATTGGGTTGACATTGCACGCTAGGAATTGGAATATTAAATTCTGCTAGGTATGGAAACAATGCATTAATACATATATATTTAGTTGGTTTTAAACAATTATAGAGACACGTACACGCATAGTACACGCGTAGTATACTATTTATATAATAAATACAAGACCAGTGTCCTATTGAACCTACATTGCCATCATAAATGATTTGGAGATGAGACTAGTTTGACGGCACAGGCTCAATGAGTTCCGGGAACCCGAACAGACCCAAATCCCGCGGACGGAAAGATGTGACAGATATGACGAGACAATTTTTCATGAAATGCTCGCAGGACGTCATCTTGCAGGACGTTATTTGGGTTTAATACATAGGAGAAAGTATCTTCAGCCAAGGAATTAATAGTTAAAATAAAAGCACTTAATTTTTATTCTAATATGAGTAGGTATTATTGAAGTAGCTAGGTATATTATGTATTTAGATGTAAGGAAATGAACAGAAAATCTCAAAACTTTTATTAGGTTGACGTTTTATAGTAAGTACTTACCAATTTCTAGGCAGTAAATGAGTTTAAAAGAATAATTTCGATGTAAGTAATTGAAATTAATTTTATCCAACGAAAACAGTATCAAATCATAAACGTACAATATTTAGCTTTCGCAAATGTATCGAAAATAATTAGCTCCGCGCGCACGAGTGTCAACGACGTCTGCCCTCACGGGAACCTGCCCCCGCGCGCTCCGCACCCCTCTACCCATCAAGCCACGCCCCGCGCGAAGTATAATTATTATTTACTTAGGCACCTATTAGAGATTTATTATTAGAAAATAATGGTTCAGGGTTTATGTATAAGGTTTATGTTTATTAAATTAAATTTTTTTTAAATATTTGAGTTGATTGTATAAAAGCTAAATTGCGGTTTACGATTTATCCAAGAAAGACAAGGCTCATCAATATTTTACTGAAAAGGTGTTTAACATTGTGTAATCAATATATCTTGAGGTGCGTCAATTGCTTATAAGAATGCTATGGGAGAGAAAATCTCTGAATGGAAACGCGCTCAATCTGCGAACTTTCGTGCTCTTATGCGACTTATAAATAATATTGATATTGAGAGTTTAAATGAAAAATGGGAATTAGAAGACAAACTTCAATCTCTTCAAGAAGGTTGAATATCATAGATACATTACATTTACAATTAGATGGCATTTTGGTAGGGTCAGATATTTTATATGAATATACGTTACACGAACAAAAGTTTGAAAGTACTAAGAAAATTTTGCAGCAAAGGCTTACTTCTAACTTACATCAATCACAGTCGGTACCGCAAATAGATATATCAACATTTAGCGGCAACTATGTGAATTGGCCTACTTTTGTTAACTTATAAGCTGGCTAACGTGCAACCAGTACCAAAGAAGGGAAGCCGTGCAGATCCTATCAACTACCGACCTATTGCAATCACCTCCATACTTTGCAAAGTTATGGAGCGTGAATTGAACAATCGTCTCCTGGCATACCTTGAGTCCAACGAGCTCCTTAGTGATAACCAATATGGTTTTCGCACTGGACGCTCGACTGGAGATCTTCTTGTGTATGCCACTCACTTATGGAGCGAAGCCATGGAAGGCCACGGTGAAGCTATAGCTGTATCCTTAGACATTTCCAAAGCTTTTGATAGGGTCTAGCATGATGGTCTGTTCAGTAAGCTTCCAGCATACGGAATACCTAAAGGGCTCTGCAACTGGATATCTGATTTTCTGAGGGAACGGTTAATTCGAGTAGTCTTAGACGGCTGTTCTTCTGACCTAATGGTAATTAATGCCGGGGTATCTCAGGGATATGTTCTCTCTGCAACGTTATTCTTGCTGCACATTAATGACCTGCTAACCCCAGACATTAGTACTTGCTTCGGCAGTACATATACTAAAATTGGAATGATACAGAGAAGATTAGCATGGCCCCTGCGCAAGGATGACACGCTAAATCGTGAAGCGTTCCACATTTTTAATGCTTTAGAAAAGGATTCAGCAGAGTTGAATATAATCTTGAGAGACGAACTGCATTATAGTAACAAATGGAGCGATAGGATAGCATTTTGTAACAGAAGCTAGGAAAATATGTTTTTGATATATTTTGAAAAATATAGCAATGAAACATATATTTGGTAAGAAGGAACATAGAAATGGTAAATGAATACACATAAAATAGAAATAATAGTAACTAAAACAAGGAAGTGTGGAAAAGGTGAAAATATAATTTGGACGAAGAAAATGTTTAAATTGTTTTTCTTTGTATGTATGTAGCATAAAAATTTGGTTTTGATAAGTTAATTGTTATAATAGTTGACTAGCAATAAAAAAGTACATAAACAGGAGAGAGGTTGTGTTGAAAATAGAAAATATAAATTGAAATTGGGAGTTTTCATTATTTTGTGTAGGTCAAAGAAATAAAGTCTGAAAGTGTAATTGCTGTAATTGGTTGTTTGCAAAGATAGATATAGCACGTGCATCATGGAAATAAAACAAAATTAATCATATCACACAAATGTGAACCTGCACCTATAGAAATAGCAAAAACAGTCTGTGGCCACCTTGCCAGAGGTACGAGGAACAAAAGGAAAAAAAAACCCCAGACATTATTGGTTACGCTGATGCCAGCACAGTTGTAGAGCGATACATGTCCAATGCGCGAGCGAGTCCTCAAGAAATCCGGGCTCTGAGAGAGTCCATGATTGAGCGGGTGGATTTGGCCTTAAAGAAAGTGTCCGATTGGGGCGAGTCCAACTTGGTCAAATTTAACCCGTCAAAAACACAGGCGTGTTTATTCTTCGCGAAAAAGAGCAGTTTTGACCTAATGCCCACTTTCCAAAATATTTTTGTACCCTTAACCGACCACTTAGGGCTTCTGAGCGTAACTATATCGTCCCAACTAAACTTCGGGCAACAAATTGTGTCTATGGTTCAAACTGCTTCAAAGAAGTTGGGAATCATCTCGAAGGTCCGGCGGTACTTCAGCCCTGAAATTTGTATACAGCTCAAGTTCGATTTTGTATGGAGTACTGTAGCCACCTTTGGGATGGTTCTGCAAAGTACCAACTAGAAGCGATGGACGCAGTTGACCGAAGAGCCCGAAAAATTATTAACAAGTTTGACCTCACCACCAAAAAACTGCAAAGCCTCGACCATCGTCGGAAAGTTGCGAGTTTGGCAGTCTTCTACAGATTACATTTTGGAGAGTGCGCGAATGCTCGTTTTAATCAGGTTGAACCCACACCCTTCTTGCATCGGACTACTAGACGCAGACAGACCTTCCATCCTTTCATGGTAGATATCCCAAGAAGTCGAAACAAACGCTTCGATAGTTCCTTTTTGGTGCGGGTCGCCAAGGTGTGGAATGAACTGCCTGCGTCTGTTTTTCCAGAAAACTATAGTTCTAGTTCTTTCAAGCGTCGAGTGAATAGGTATCTCGTGGATAGACATGTAATATCTTCGTCTTCATCGTCACTTTCCATCAGGTGAGATGGAAGACAAACGTCTAATCCTTTTTCAATAAAAAAAAAACTAATATGAGATATGAGAGTCGTTTGTTTACAGAAATACTTACGAGTTTCATAACTTGCATAATGATAGATAATAATTTATTCACAGTTACATAATTGCATTAGTTTAGTTAATTTTATATTTTACTTATGTCACAAAATGATTACTGTTTAGTTTGCAAATATTTCGTTTTATATTATTTGAATTTTAGATAATGTTATGAGTTATATTTTACATATTGTTAATTTTAATTGTGTTTTCTTATTTGAGTTACTTCGGAGTGGCAGTATGTACAAAGTACATTTACTTGTCATCGATTAATTCGCAGTTATAGCAATCAGATGTAGATTTGTAGATCATATGCGTTTTTGTTTAGTTTTAATTTCCTAGTTTTAAGTATAGAGTACGATCTTATTTTGCGTTACATCTTACCACTTCCAAACGTGCAATCGCCTTTCTTTACATTATTACACGCCCTTACATTTACATCTTTACTTCACTTAAAGTTTGTATTAGTTGGATAAACCCCAACAGACGTATAAAAAAAGCTACACTAGATCTCGTTCAAACCAATTTTCGGTGGAAGTTTACATCGTATATTTTTTTTAGTTTTATCATTCTCTTATTTTAGAAGTTACAGGTGGGGGGAGCGTTACACACATTTTACTACTTTGGAAGTGTCTCTCGCACAAACTATTCAGTTTAGAAGAAAATTATATTATAAACCTAAATATCATTTTTGAAGATCTATCCATAGACACCCCACACGTATGGGTTTGATGAAAAAAACATTTTTGAATTTCAGTTCTAAGTATATTTAACCCCCAAAATGTATTGTTTTTTTTTCTATTTTTGTGTAAAATCTTAATGCGGTTCACAGAATATATCTACTTACCATGTTACAACAGTATAGTTATTAAAATTTTGGAAAAATTGGCTGTGACATACGGACGGACAGACAGACAGACAGACATGACGAATCTATAAGGGTTCCGTTTACTTGTCATTTGGCTACGGAACCCTAATAAACGGTACGAAATTTGCTAAAAAGACCATACTGTCTAGGCCATTTTATAAAGTCGTAAATTTGATGCTCGTATCGACAAATGATTTAAATTCATTGACTGGCCGAGCCACGTCAAGGTGAGGCCAGCGGACAATCAACCATTTAGTGATGTGCGACTGTAGTGGTCGAGCATTTCATGATGTAGGCGGTTCTGCGATGTGGCTACGATATACAAACATTAAGTTGTAACGCGTTGTTTGCGGAGTGGTAATTGAGGGTCCAGAAAGGAAATACCAAAGCTCTCTTCTATGTTTATTTTGCAGTAAAATTAAAAATATACAAAAATGCCAAAAATTTTGGCTACGCACACTCGTGTACGTAAAAATAAATTATTGATTTCGTGAAAACTTTGATTGTAGATAATAAAAAATTGATAAACATGTAATTTTGAATAATAAACTCGGAAACAATATTAAATAAATAGATTCTAGTTGTTATGATGGATAATTTTTCGTGACTGGCTTGTCAAATCAAAACATTGCCGTTCTCCGACACTACGTAATTCGTAGTTTAAAATTACGTCGGGAACGACAAAAAAGTAAAATTTACTGACAAAAAGAGGTCGAAATAGACAACCGTCACAATATCCCGGGGGCCGGGAAAAAAAATCTGAAAGATTTTTTCAGTATAGTTTTAAAAAAAAAATATTCAAACCAAATCAAAATAAACCGCATATACATATCGAATTTTAATATTTAATCTGCCAAATGAAAGAATGATCAAAAAAAAAATAATAATTAAAAGCAAAATGAAAATTAATATTAACATCCTATAGAAGAATTTTTCTGAAAAAACATCCTGTATATATGAAAAAAAAATAATACTGATATATTGCATATCAACAAGTTATTTAATAGAAAAAGAAAACAAAACAGACGAGAGAGAGAAAAAAAAAATCCTAAATAATTATCTTAAATTACATGGTTCATGAATGATAAAATTTTAAACATGTTCCTGGAATATACAATGTTAATATACATCGTTCAACTCCATCAACGTACATTATAATTACAACATACATTCTCTTTCATACTAGTCTTATTCCAACTACTGGAAATAAAACATCATGCAGTTAGAGTTGCTTATGAGGAATCGTATCCTAAATAAGTCAACTCAACAGAGTTGAACGCAACGGCAAAAGGCTTTAATAGTTGCCATCCGCTGAAAATATTAATAGCTTATGGCTTCTTTAACGTGTCGCTAACTCCCGCACGGTGATTACTATAAACAAGTTTCAGTTAAAGACTGAAATAAATATGCCGGAAAGAAAAGAAAATCATAGCCAGTCGTGAAATATTGACTTTTAAATAAAATCCAAGGGTCTTTTGTGAAGTAATTAAAATATTTATGTAATAAACATATGAAAATAATTCTCACAGGAAAGTGATTCAAGCGTATAAATAATACACATAGGTATGGTTTAGTTTAACGAGTTACCTTAATAAACGCTCGTGCAGAAGGCTTAATTTTACAAGTTGCAAACCGCTTGAAAAAAAAAAAATTGAGAAGAAAAAATTAGAATTGCAAATATTAAATAAATTACACAAAAAGTTAACCTAATACTACGATGATGATAATTAATTATAAGTTTTGACCAACGTCAATGTTAATGGTATAGCCAAACGATAATGAGGTGCATAGAGAAAAAAAAATAAGACGAAAAGAATCGGCTTATGCTCGCCGTGAGATAATTAGCAATAATTATATATGAATTCATATAAAGTAATTGGTAACAACCAATCTAGTCACTCAAAGAAGAAGTTAAACGCGGTAGAGGTTTAATGTCTCTGATATGCCAACGACCTAATGGGTTATTATTCATATCCACTAAATCGTAAATTAATGGTGAAACTTTATTTGAAACTTTACATTTAATAAATTTGGGTGCAAACTTAGCACAAAAATGTTTTTTAGAGGAACTTATTACATGGTTTCGCCTCCAAACAATATCACCGTTATTAAATTCTAAATTCTGATGATGTTTGTTATAATAAGTTGCATTATATTGATGTGCATTAAATAACCGCTTCTGTACTTCGGAAAAGATAGGTATTAATTGTCCTATGTTTTCAGCATATACATCCCTAGGACTGAAAATTAGTTCATCTCTGGAATCTTTATTTTTGTAGATAGATCCACATGTAACAGCTTCTCTACCAAATACTAAAAATGATGGAGTGATATATTTTCTTAAATTTTCACGATTCATACTTTAAATAAAACACTTTTTACCGGATATTATCGCGTATATTTTAGTTAATTTTAAAATTATTTCGACGTTTCGGCATCTTTGCAGTTGCCGTGGTCACGATAGACTAAGGTGTTGTTCATCTATTGCCAGTAATAAAAACTACATGATTGTCAATACATATTAACGCCATCTGTTTCTCAGTCTTCTCGCATAACGTCCCGGATTGACACAAAAGGCACTGACTGTGTCCTGAGTTTGCAGTCTAACAGTTTGCTGGTTTTTCATTTTGATGTTTTTAAGTATTGGATCCCATGTTGATGAAAGTTTCCAACCATCTTCTCTATTGAAATTTGGATGTTTTTTAATTTCAATAGTTTCTCTGACCATCCTAGGTATAAAATGTTTCTCTTTTGCTAGGATCTTCACGGTATCAAATCTTAAATAATGGTTGGGCTTGTCCATGGAATGTTCACAAACTGCAGATTTTGAGGTTCGTTTATTTTTAACATCAGAGATGTGTTCTTTAATGCGAGTTGACACATTTCGTTTGGTTTGACCGATATAAGAGAGCCCGCAGTCACAGTCGATTTTATAAACGCCTGGATCTTGTAAAGGGATGCTTGATTTTATTGGACGAAGATGCTGGCTTATCTTACTTACACTTAGCCATACTGTTTATAGGAAACCCACCCACACTGACCGATATCTAAATGGGAAATCCCATCACCACCCGAGCCAATTATCTGCCGTAGGCAACTCTTTGTTTCAGAGAGCACATGGAATCTGCGATCCCCAACACATTAATGAGGAACTCAACCACCTGGTTAAAGTGCTGCGGGATAACGATTTAAAAACACCGCGTCGCCGTCGCAGAAACCGCGTAAAGCCACTCACAGTTGAACGAAGACCAGCATTCCTGCCTTATATAAAGGGTGTTACTGACAAGATAGGAGGCATTCTTCGGCGAGCTTCAATCAAAACTATCTACAAGCCGCACTCAAAGATAAGCCAGCATCTTCGTCCAATAAAATCAAGCATCCCTTTACAATATCCAGGCGTTTATAAAATCGACTGTGACTGCGGGCTCTCTTATATCGGTCAAACCAAACGAAATGTGTCAACTCGCATTAAAGAACACATCTCTGATGTTAAAAATAAACGAACCTCAAAATCTGCAGTTTGTGAACATTCCATGGACAAGCCCAACCATTATTTAAGATTTGATACCGTGAAGATCCTAGCAAAAGAGAAACATTTTATACCTAGGATGGTCAGAGAAACTATTGAAATTAAAAAACATCCAAATTTCAATAGAGAAGATGGTTGGAAACTTTCATCAACATGGGATCCAATACTTAAAAACATCAAAATGAAAAACCAGCAAACTGTTAGACTGCAAACTCAGGACACAGTCAGTGCCTTTTGTGTCAATCCGGGACGTTATGCGAGAAGACTGAGAAACAGATGGCGTTAATATGTATTGACAATCATGTAGTTTTTATTACTGGCAATAGATGAACAACACCTTAGTCTATCGTGACCACGGCAACTGCAAAGATGCCGAAACGTCGAAATAATTTTAAAATTAACTAAAATATACGCGATAATATCCGGTAAAAAGTGTTTTATTTAATGATGGAGTGAATTTTGTGGTTTCATTAACCGCAGTATTAATAGCAAACTGTATTTTGTTTATATAGGTATCCCAAGTTCTGTGATCTTTATCTATAAAAGCTGCAATCGCCGTTACAATAGTTTTATTGTAACGCTCAACGGTGTTAACCTGTGGACAGTAACGTGGGGTGTAATGTATTTTTGGTATGTTGTAAAATTTAAATAATTCAGATAATTCTGTACTTATCATTTGAGGACCATTATCTAATATAATAGTTTCTGGAACTCCATAAACCATAAAAACTAAATTGTCCAATATATGGCGAATAATAGAAGCGGTTGCATGTTTTATTGGAAATAACAAACAATATTTGGAAAAACAACAAGTAACTACAAATAGAAATCTATTCTGCTTACGTGAAGTAGGAAGTGGACCTATCAAATCTATGGATAAACATTGGAAAGGGCGTGAACAATGTTTGGGTTTGCCCATTAAACCAATTAAGTTTTGATTTTGGTGCTTGGTAGCTAAACAAGTCTCGCACTTAGCAATAAACATGGCTACGTCTTTATACATGCCAGGCCAAAAATAGAGATTTTTAATTCTATGGTATGTTTTAAAAGTACCAAAATGTGCCGTTTGGGGAGTAGAATGATTTTGTGTAATAACAGATTCCCTAAATTCTAATGGTATTACTTGTTTCCAATTAAATTCAGAGTTAAATAATGTGTTAGATCTACAAAATCTAAACAATTTATTATTATGAATCATGTAATCCGGAGTACTAGAAGGAAATGATAAACATTTATTATAAATTGCTAAATACCAAGTGTCTTTAGTTTGAGAAGTAGAAAAATTAATTAAATCAATTGGTTTTATACGTGATAAAGTATCTGGTACGACATGATCTGAGCCTTTTTTGTGTTTAATTACGAAATTAAACATAGATAAACGAATACTCCATCGAGCTAATCTGCCAGTAGGATTATTTAAATGCATAAACCTCTGAAGGGCTGCGTGATCAGTATAAATTGTAAATTGTAATCCATTATCTAAATAACAACGCCAATGCTCTAGTGCCGTAATAACACTTAAAAGTTCACGTTCAGTGACTGAATAATTCTTTTGAGCGCCTGTAAGTGATTTACTCATATAAGCAATAGGTTTATCAATATTATCGACTTCCTGAGTTAACATTGCGCCAATGCCATAGGAAGAGGCATCACAATGAACAGCAAATGGTTTAGAGAAATCTGGACATGCCAGAACTGGTGTACTAATTAAAGCTTGCTTAATAGCCTTGAAAGCAATTTCAGCTTCATCAGACCACTTAAATGGAGGTGATTTTTTGCTTGTAGAAGTTAATTTAGTTAACGGTGCTGCAAGAGTGCTTAAATTAGGTACAAAACGTCTGTACCAGCTGGCAGTACCCAAAAAACGTTTGACCTCCTTAGCAGATTTTGGAGTTTGTATATCAAGAATAGCTTGAACTTTTTTAGGATCCGTTTTTAAACCATTTTCATTAACTACATAGCCTAAGTACTTTAATTCTTTCCGGAAAAATGAACATTTTGGAAAATTGACTGTGAGATTGGCATCTGAAAGTTTTTTAAGAATTTTAGTAAGTATATCGACATGTTGTTCAAAGGTTTGAGAGATACAGACTATATCGTCGATAAAATAGAAAACATTATTATCATTTGTAAGGTCATTTAGTAGATTTTCAATTAATCTTTGTTGGGTAGCAGGTGCATTAGTTAAACCAAATGGCATAACTTTAAATTGAAACATTCCTCGGCCTGGAACATGGAATGCAGTTTTGAGTTTATCCTCTTTTTTTAAGGGAATATTCCAAAACGCTTTAGCAATGTCAATAGATGATATAAATTTAGCATCTTTTAGGTTATCTAATATATCAGAAATGAAAGGAAGTTTGTAAGCATCTTTTTTTGTGATATCGTTTAATTTACGACTATCAATACAAAATCGCCAAGTACCATCTTTTTTAGGTGTAATAATAACTGGGTTCAGCCATGGGCTGTCACTGGGTTCAATGACATCTAATTGTAACATATCATCAACTTCTTTACAAAGAGCTTTTTGTTTCTCAGGAGAAAGTCTGTAACAGCGTTGACGAATAGGTGGATGGTCTCCAGTGTCGATGAAATGTTCGACTAAATGAGTACGACCTAAAGGTTTACATTCAGTTGAAATCAACCTAAACTTTTCCATAATTGCATCTGCAATAATTTTTTGTGTATCTGTTAAAGAATGGTATTCATGTAAATGAAAGTTAGGATCTGTATTAATGAGAAAAGATGAGTTTAAATTTGAAGGTTGTAATGTGATATTACTAAGAATATCCAGAGCAAGATTAAAAGTTTTCCAAAAATCAATACCCAAAATAAGTGATTCAGTGATTTCTGGGATCACATGAGCTGTAATTAACGCAAATTTATTGTTATAAAAAGTAGGAAGAGTAATAATGCCGATAGAAGAAATAGTTTGTCCGTTTGCAACATTACCTTTTATTAAACAGCTTTTTTGCATAAAAAGACCATGTTGTGATAAAATTTTATGAGAATTATTACCCAATATAGTGATAGCACTACCACTATCTAAAAGACCATTTAAAGTTAAATCGTTTACTTTTATATGTAAATAAGGACGTTCAAAATCTGATGTTTTATTAAAGAGGAGAGCACAAGTGTTATAAGATTTAAAAAAAATTGTTAAAGTTTTTAACCATGTATCCCAATCTTTTTTGTCAAAATTTGATGATTTAACACTATTATTTTTATTTGTACACTCCTCGTAATTTAGTTTTTTGGAATCGACTTATTACAATTAGGACATTTACTAGTAATAAAGTCTTTTTTTCCACAACGAAAACACACTATATTAGTGTTAGTACAGTCTTTTAATAGATGTGTATTAGATCTACAACGTGGGCAAGTGAATTTATAAAATTCTGATTTTTATTAATTGCAGCTACAGTATTAGGCAATGGATTAGCTACAGCTGCTATGGAATTATATGTACAAGCTTTAAAAGGAAATTCAGGAATATATGGTTGATTATGTGAAAATAGAGTATTATTATACGATTTGTTATTAGAATTCGATGTAGAAGGAATAGGAAAAGAATGATAATGATCTGGTGGTGATGATGAAGAGTAGTAAGATGTATTATTAGAAACTTGGAGAATGCTTTCTGTAAATTTGCATGATTCCAAGAGGGAATTTACAGTATGTAAATCAGTAGGTGAAAGACGTAATGTGAATTCAGGTTTAAGATTTCTAACAAGAGTATTAATTTTTTCTTTTTCGGACATTGGTTCCAAGAGTTTTGAAAAAAGAGATTCCATTGTAGCAAAGTAAATGATAATTCTCTCATTATGTTTTTGTTTACGAGCATCGATTACTTTTTTTAGTTTATAATCGTAATCGGTAATTGCAAAATCATTCAACAATGCCGATCGGAAAGATGACCAGTCATTAATAGTCGACTTTCTAGCTCTAAACCAATCAAGAGCAGATCCAGATAAAATATCATAAATATGTGAGAATAAAGATTTTTCAGAAATATTTTTTATTTGTGAAAAATCTTCAAGTTTTTGAATAAAATCCTTTGGACAACCTTCACCTTTATAAATAAATCTTTTTAAATCATTGTTAGTTCGATTTTCTGTAATTTTACTGACCTTATCAGTTAATGCTTCGAAAAAAGAAAGGGGTTGTAAATTAATATTTTGTGTGGATTCTGCGGAATGATATGTGGAATGTATTGGTGATTTTTCCAAATTTTTAAAACGTGAGTCTAATTGAGTTAAATCATTCCAACATGAATTTATTAAATCTAACTGTTCTGAAGATAAATCTGATGTAATGTCAATGAGACCTAATCTTGTTCTTATATGAGTTAAATAAGGTGAAATTTTTTGTTTCCTAATAGGATAAGAGTTTATACAAGCTTCAACAAGTTTTAAATTTTTTTTAATGGCATTAATATCCTCTGAAAATTCTTCAGGGCTATTTTGTAAAATTTCTGTTTCAGAATCTACATTAATATTTAATAATAATGATCGTAGTTCGTCTACAGATTGCGTCGAAGAAAAATTTATATTTCTGATTTTTAATTCATAAATTATTTCAGGTTTATTGAGTTGTGAAAAATTCATTGCAAAATCCAAAAAAAAAATTGTTAAAGTGAAATAAATTTGTTAATAGTCGTTATGCAGAAAAGAGCCTTAAAAATATACGTATTTTCAAGTGATGAAAATGAATAGAAAATGTTATTTAAATAGTGAAATTACTGGGTTATAGAATAAATGTTGTGCCTTCAGAAAATTTCTTCAAAGATATTATAACGAAAGAAACTAAAGAAACTTAAATGTCTGAATAATTTAGCAGTAATTTGATATATTATAGTAGATATATAACCTAACTAGTGAATGTTAATGGTTGAAAATGGTAACAAATAAAGTTTTATGCCTGACCTCAATAATAATTATAAAAAATATTTTTAATGTTGCTATTCCTCTGTTGATATTGTTCCTCCTCTCTTCTCCATAAATTGCGTTTGAATGGTCGGCGCCAGTATGTAACGCGTTGTTTGCGGAGTGGTAATTGAGGGTCCAGAAAGGAAATACCAAAGCTCTCTTCTATGTTTATTTTGCAGTAAAATTAAAAATATACAAAAATGCCAAAAATTTTGGCTACGCACACTCGTGTACGTAAAAATAAATTATTGATTTCGTGAAAACTTTGATTGTAGATAATAAAAAATTGATAAACATGTAATTTTGAATAATAAACTCGGAAACAATATTAAATAAATAGATTCTAGTTGTTATGATGGATAATTTTTCGTGACTGGCTTGTCAAATCAAAACATTGCCGTTCTCCGACACTACGTAATTCGTAGTTTAAAATTACGTCGGGAACGACAAAAAAGTAAAATTTACTGACAAAAAGAGGTCGAAATAGACAACCGTCACAAAGTAATGCATCATTTATCTAATTGCTCATGTGGCCGTTCTACGATATGGCAACGATATACATATATGTTAAAACTAAGAAAAACGTAATTAAAAAACAACTTTGTATATTGCTCCTCACAGAAGCACTTATAACTTTGAGTCAGATTCGTTTAATTAGTTTTAAACCACCGACGCAAAAAGAAAGGTGTTTTTAATTTAACGTGGGTATCTGTGTGTATGTGCATCTGAGTCATCGTATCTCCTATACGAATTGACCACTTTTAATGGAATTTTTTAGTTTGAAAGCTGGACTATTCAAGAGTGTTGCCATTTTTAAGAATATCGGTTCAGCCATTCAAAAGTAATTTATGCGTATTCCCGCCAGCCGGGATCATTTGATTTGTGTATATGTAACTGGAAATTTGTCTTATCCGGTATTGTATACCATACCTAGGTAATGGATAGAATACTAAAAACCTTCAGGTAACGTATGGAATACTGTTGATTTTATACTTTGCCTAAGTATTCAGCCGGCATTGTGTATAAAATACGAGTTCGGGAAACAGGGAAACAAACTCCATATACTCCATGCTTTTATCCGACTTCATCATGACTTTCATCCGATCAACAAACTTAAAAGAATATTCATCATTGTACTAGTAAAAAATGAATATATAATGCATAAAATGACGTAATTTGAATGTTAAAATCTAATTACCGGCAAATTAATATGAGAACTCTTCTATGTAACTTTGTCTTCTCTTCAAGGTATAAAACAATTCTTGAATAGAAAAGATTGGATGAGCACGAGCATGAGGCGCGGAGAGAGATTGAATAAAAACAAGATGTTTCTACTGACAAATAAACAAATTTTCATGGTTTTAATATTTCATTGACTTCTTCATATTTTTCCGCCGGAAGTCATTAATAGATTTATTGGTTAATAGACTTTCTAATTACGAACTGATTAAATGTATATTTTAGATCCGACGAGAACGAAATGAAAATAAATTTGTAGCTTAATCATAATTTCAATACCACACAATACAAACTTAGTGCTCAAATATGTGAATAAATGTAACAATAATGGTACTACTTCTACTATTTAACGTTTGAGGGCGCCACTACCGCTGGTGTCGGCGTGGATCAAACAACGTGCTCTCCGACGAACGGAAACGCTCGAGAACCTATTAAGAGCTACTGGAGGTCACCAATCCTGGGTCTGCCTTACTGAACGTCACTCAACTTTGACAATCATCAAGTGACAGAAAGAGCCGCTCGGTCACTCACAATTATACTAAAAACTCAATACGAAAAACTAAATTATTTCTGTTACACTAAGGGTGCTAATTAAACGGACTTTTTTTAATGGCATTATACGCCACGAAAATTCTATATTGCCATATCTAAATTAATAACTCAGCCACAACCGACGAGCGTCTAACTCTAAATAATACTATTTTAGCCACTAAAAATATGTTGTCGCATGATGTTTTTCTGTAAAATTTTGAATTATCATCCAATTTCGGTTATGGCCTTTCGCCGGGTGCTCCCATGCGATAAATGCAGCTATTAACCTAACCCAAATTTAACTACTACGCTTTCTATAGAATATTTAGTAGGCGTTGCAAAAAAGACGAATTAGTATATTAGAGGCTATCTCATTTTCCCGTGGCTTTGTTATAAAATTAGAAGTTTGAGCTCGTGGCCTATAAAGAAAATTGTGGCTTGACTTATAATTTCTCTTACTTACACGAATACTGAAAGACTCAATTAGAAGTCAAAACGAAACTTTCCATCTTGGCTATGTCTTAACCAATTTTTCTAAAGAATTGAAAGTCTTAGCCACTCAGAATTAGTCCACGCATAGCACACACTTACAATATTTTTTTTAGTCATGTAGATCCTTTCAACCCTTGCAAATCTCAATTTAAGCACGCGCTCTTGGAAACCTTCAAATAGAACACGAAACAAACATTATTGGGACGCATATTTTATATTTTAGATATAATTATGCATTTTCATTTGCATGTATGTATACCGTTAGAAAGATAGGCGGTTATTAGCACAGTTTTTATGTAACTTACCATTACGTCAATAATATAATAATTAGTATATACAATATTCATTTTTTTTTTTTTGCTGCCGAGGCACCCTCGCGGGAGGGAGGTGGAAGATGCGTCATGCATACCCGCCCGCAGGTAAATTCCTCTGCGGGGGGGTTATGTGGGACTCACCAGAATGGCACCTACCCACTAAAAACCACCTGTTGGCTGTAGTTATTACCGTTAGCCTTCATCGGAAGCGACACCCGTCGGGAAGTTGGGCGCGCTGGCGGAGACCCGCTAGCGGGTCTTCCGCCTGTAGTGAAAGTTGCACTGAAGGTGCTCAAAGGGACATGAGTTGGTGGCCGTTCTGGGCAGCCTCCGGTGAAGCCGGGGCTGGGCAGAGGTCGGCCGAAGCATGATTTAGGGATCAATTCATTTAAATGAACCTATAATGAATTGAGAAGGGAACTATGCTCCGCCAGAGCTAGCAAACGCTCTGTCGGAGTACGTGAAGCCCTAAGTTTACGGGCTAAGACTGCGATTTCACTAGCATCGACATTTTTTATAGCGTCGCAGACGATACGCATATCGTCTGCTACGGAGGATTGAGGAGTGGGTTTGTATGGGCGAGGAGCCGGGATGGGATTCGATGCGGGGTGCTGCCTCCAGTTTTCTGGGGCAGGCCTGGACTGTGTAGGCTTAGCAGCCGGAGGAACCCGGCTACGCAGCGGCGGAAAGTTTTCTTGAGAAAGGCGCGGGGCCTGTTTGGGTGCCGCCCTCTTGGAATTGGAGCGCATACAACGGGGTGCACGAGGGCAGCCCCTGTAGTTTGTGGTGTGGCCGGACTGGCCACAAAGCACGCAATCGGGAGGAGAGGGAGTTTCAGGAGTGCGATTGCACTCCTTAGTGAAGTGCGGGACCAGGCACTTGACGCACCTGGGCGGTGCGCAGCAGTTGGTTTTTTTTTTTGTTCCCCTCCGCGGGAAGGACAGGAGGATAAAAATGCCCTGACGCATACTCTGGCGCGATGCCAAAGTTATGTGGGACTCGTCCCGACGCCTACCAGGACCATACCCACTAAAAACCCCCTGTCGGCTCGTGCATTTTTGCCACTCAGCCTTCATCTGAGCGACGGCCAATTGGAGAAAGAGGCCGCGCTAGCGGGGCCCAGAAGGGGTCACCCGCTGGGATTACATAGCACTGAAGGTGCTCAAAGCACTGAAGGTGAATACGTAGCACTGAAGGTGCTCAAAATTAAATCAAAAATTAAAACAAAAATTAAAAAACTGCAATATAAAATTGAATTAACTCGCATTTACGTTAGAATTAGGATTTACGTTACAGTTAGAATTTACGTTAGAATTAGAATTTGCGGCCAGAAGGGCTTCGAGATCGCGTGACAGTCTGGTGGATGAGTACGTTTGCGCATTCCTAGGCCTAGCGACTTTGAACTTCGAGTCTAACACAGGAGTAGTATATGACACTGAATCACGAACTAGAGGATTGGGATGGGTTTCGGAGCGTTTGAAGAACGCTTCAGATAGTGTTTTGAGATGTTGTTGTACTGTAGGCAGTTCAAGATCTCTATGCAAGTCCGCGTTACGCACGTACCACGGTGCGTTTGTGGCCCGGCGGCAAAAGAGGTTTTGAACTACCTGCAGTTTGTGCAGGAGGGAGGGTTTGGCGTGGGCAAAGATTGGCGAGGCAAACGTCATGACGGGTCTAACGCAGACCTTGTAAAGTGTACGTTTGTTTCTGAAGGACATTTTATTTTTTCTACCTAACATGCTATTTAGGCGGCCTAAATAGTGACGAGCGAGTTTCGAAACTCTTTCGACGTGTGGCTTGAAAGAAAGCGTCGGGTCTAATGTGACGCCTAAGTATTTAGTACTGCGCTTCCAGGGGATGGGAATGCCTAACATTCGGACGTGGGGATCGCCATCGGGACGACGGCATTTGTGGTCGAAGCGCATCGCAGAACTCTTTTCAGGGTTCACATCGATGCGCCATTTTTGAAACCATACACCAAGGGCGTTTACGGCCTTTTGGAGTCTGGCTACAAGGTGTTTTTTTTTTTTGTTCCCCTCCGCGGGAAGGGCAGGAGGATAAAAATGCTCTGACGCATACTCTGGCGCGATTCCAAAGTTATGTGGGACTCGTCCCGACGCCTACCAGAACCATACCCACTAAAAACCCCCTGTCGGCTCGTGCATTTTTGCCACTCAGCCTTCATCTGAGCGACGGCCAATTGGAGAAAGAGGCCGCGCTAGCGGGGCCCTTAAGGGGTCACCCGCTGGGTTTTACATAGCACTGAAGGTGCTCAAAACAAATGAAAAGTAAATAATAAACATTAAAAATTGACAATAAAATTAAATTTGCATTAATTCAGATTTACGTTAGAATTAGAATTAACGTTAGAATTAGAATTTGCGGCCTGAAGGGCCTCGAGATCTAAAGTTAACTGCGTGGGTTCACTTGTGTGCGCGTTTCTCGGTCTAGCGGCTTTGTATACCGAATCTAAGACAGGAGCAGTATAAGAGACTGAATTTCGAACTAGTGGATTGGGATGGGATTCGGCGCGTTTGAAGAACGATTCTGAGAGTGTTTTTAGGTACTGTTGAACTGTAGGTAGTTCAAGATCTCTGTGCAGGTCCGCATTGCGCACGTACCAAGGTGCGTTTGTGGCCCTGCGACAGAAGAGGTTTTGAACCACCTGCAGCTTGTGCAGGACGGAGGGTTTGGCGTGGGCAAAGACTGGCGAAGCATATGACATGAATGGTCTAACGCAGACCTTGTAAAGCGTACGTTTATTTCTGAAGGACATTTTACTTTTTCTACCTAACATACTGTAAAGCCGGCCTAGGTAAAAACGTGCAAGTTTCGTTACTCTATCGACGTGAGGGTTGAAAGAAAGCGTATGGTCTAAGATGACGCCTAAATATTTAGTACTGCGCTTCCAGGGGATGGGAGTGCCTTGCATTCTCAATTGGAGATTGTCGGGGATACGACTGCGTCTGTAGTCGAAGTAAACCGCAGCGCTCTTCTCTGGGTTCACATCGATACGCCATTTTTTGAACCAAGCACCGAGGGTGTTTACAGCCTTTTGAAGTCTGGTGACGAGACCCGAGGCTCTGCGGCCTTTGGTGTAAAGGGCGGTGTCGTCGGCAAAGAGAGCGAGTTCGACGACTTTCGATGGAATGGAAATGTCGTTGGTGACGGCAGTTGGCCGCCGCGTGCACGTATAACTGGCACCGATGGCACTGGCCGGGATGACCGCGGCGATGAGGCGCCTCGATCGAGATCCCAGAGAGGCCGCATATAGTGCTAACCCCTTTGAGGATCTCCCTGGACTTGGGGATGTTGGCGAGAACCACCAAAGCGAGAGGGTGTTGCCTCCCGTACTTGCTGTGCATTTTATGCACCGCGAGTGCCGGGAAGCCTTGGGACTGCAGATCCTCCAGGATAGCCTCGTTCGATAATTCGAACGGGACTCCCCTGAGTACCGCTCTGATCTTACGCTCTTCTGACAGAGCATAAGTATGATAAGCATATTGCTTATCGGTGAGGAGCTTTGTTAAAGCACGGAAGTCGTCTATCGACGAGACTAAGATTTTCATAGATTCACCCGAGTTGGCCGCTCGGGTGTAATGAATCTTGTGCTCATTGCACAATGTCGAAACCTCAGTCCATTAACCCTTTTCCCGAAGGAAAACGGGTGGTGGGACCTTGGCCTTGACAGAAGTTGGGGCCGGAGCGGGTGTTGAAGACACCGGGGCAGCTGGCGTTGAAGACGCCGCAGGGGGTGTGGGGACGGGCGTTGAGGGCGCCGGGTCTTGTTTCGAACGCTTCTTAGAGCGCTTCTTAACAAGCGTAAAAGAGGGAGACTCAGGGCCAGTTGGGGTGGCGTCCGAGGATGACTCGGTCGCGGGTGCGCGCTTGCGGCGCGGAGGGGCGTCTACTTCGCACTCCATGTCACTGGAGGAAGGGGACGCGGGAGGGCCTAAGACCTGAGGGGTCTGGGGAACTGGGGTGGCCTGAGGGGCCATTGTGGACATTAATATCATGAGATTAGGGATAAGGGAATCTAAAAAACGGTACTTATCAGCATTTAAAGACATGCCTTCAGTACTTTCAATTAACTTCTTCCTAAACTCGTCAAAGCTTAGGGAAGCCATTGCGGAGGGGTTGGGGAGGGACAATATATGAACCTAACAACGATAACTAACTTCCTAAAACCACCCTACACGCAGTAGGGCGGTTGAGAACGACGCGGATAACTTACTCGAACACGGCACTTGAAGTCCTGGAACAACGAATTCCCGTCGACGAAGCTCACGTTCCACGAAGTACGGTTAACAAGCCACTGATCGCCGTGAAAACGGCGTTAGAAACTTATTAGAAGTACGGTTAACGAGCCACTGTCCGCCGTGAAAACGGCGTTAGAAACTTAATACGGTAAACAACTATGAAATTATATATTACGACAACAACCAATGAGATTTGGGTGCTCAATTAGGGCGGGGGCTAAAAGAGCGGGAAGGCGTCTGCGATCGACGTGCGCTCGAGAACGCACGCAGACCGAGACTCCATACAATATTCATATACAGTATTTTATTAGTATACTGTCCAAGCACTCGGCCGCCCTCGGCCACGCTCGGGCTTCGGAGGTGCGCGGGGCGCGGGCAGCCGCCGTGCTACGATTCATCGCCGCGTTCGCTCGTCACTCACTGCTTACCAGCTGCGCGAGCGCACGTCATCCATTTTGACACATTTTGATTACGCACTCTTTAAATAATATACAGTTCTATCGAATATATGTTCTTTTATTGAAGATAGGACCCTTAACAATGGTCCTCGTTTAAAGAAGCAGCCAAGAAATACAGTCCACGCTTTGCTCCCACTGCATATATTGCAGAGGACCTTGAACCCGAGGAGTTCCTTTGTTCGACGAGCGGTGCCACGCAGTCTACGGATTGAAGAAAGTGAAGTCGTCAAGTGATATTGTGGATAAGGATACCGATATACGTGAGATCGTACCAATTATTCCTTATTTACCGTTCCCCTTTATAATTAACATCCTTACAAAATACCTAAATTAAAACCTATCAATACCTATTATACATTCCTTAATAAGTTTCAAGTGTAGTCTCAGTCGTCTTTAATTGCTACTGGTACGTGCTTAATCTAAGCTTTATTTCTCTTTTCTTACCCTTTACGCACCAATTAGTCATTAGCTAAATTTATTTATTTACTTCATACCTATCTGTCTCAACCTAAATAGATAATTTTGTTCTATCGCAATGGCTGAGAAAATTTACAATAAACGCAACGCAATGAAAGCTAAGCTTACTAATTTTATTTTATTTATTTATTTAATAATTAATGTACACACAGGTTATAATTACAGTATAAAAAGAAGTTACCAAATGATGTACAAAGGTACTGCTTATTTCTAAAAGAAATCTCTTCCAACAGACCTGAGACTGGAGAGTGTGAATAATAGCAAATTTAGTGTGTACTAAATTATATATTGTTATACATAAGATAAATACTATAAACAAATGCTAATATACTTACATATAGTATTAAATATAAATATAAACTACTTATCTACTTATAAATAGAATATCCATGATATATAAATAAATGCAAACTAATATATACACAGTATACTTGACCTTTACAAATGATTCAAAGAAATGAACAATAAGACAATAATAATACTAGGGGGTTACAAAAACAAGAACGCAAGCTAATAGACTCGAGAAAGGTAATGTTCTATTACTCGCTTTTTAAATAAGGATAACGTTTTCGATTCACGGATTATGCAAGGGAGTGCATTCCACAACCTAACTGCGTGTATGGTGAAGGAATAAGAGAAAAAGTCAGTTTTATGCGGTTTCATTTTGAGAAGAGTACGCTTATTTCTTCTGCAGTGAGCATCATCGGTGTGCGTGAAGGAAAAACGCTTACTTAGGTAACGAGGGGAGGATGGGTTAAACAGTACGTTAAATAGCTGGGATAAGATACGAGAATCTCTACGGTACCGAAGAGGAAGCCATCGGAGTTGACCGCGGTATTCAGAAACATGATCAAACTTTTTAAGACCAAAGATGAATCGAATATACAGATTCTGTAATCGTTCCAGTTTATTTAATAGCTCTTCAGTTATGTCCAAGTAACAGACATCTGCGTATTCGATTATTGGTTGAATGAGTGTTTGAGCAAGAGTGATCCTGGTCCGAAAGGGCAGGAAACTCCGAAGACTTTTTAGTTGATGGATGGAATAGTGCACCTTCCTACTAATTTCGCTGACGTTAGCATTCCACGTAAGATAAGAATCTATAATCACTCCTAGGTTTTTGACAGTATCAGAGAAATTAATAGGAACACCATCCAGGAGGACAGAGGGCAAATTGGCAAAATCGATGCAGCCGCGCATATGCCGACTACCAATTATGATAGCTTGAGACTTGCTAGGATTCACACATAAACCAAATGATTTAGCCCAGTCACTTATACGACTGAGGTCCTCATTGATTCTGCAATCAATGAACAATAGCAATTTCTGTATCTGAAAGTGTGAAATGGCGATAGATTTGCAAGTCATCAGCGTAAAGGTGAAAATTACAAGAAAGGACTGTAGTAACGGAGTCAATAAAAATGGAAAAAAGCAATGGGGAGAGGACGCCACCCTGAGGCACGCCCGCAATAAGATCGCACCAATCGGAGTGAGACTCACCATAGCGGACCCGCTGCGACCGGCCCCGAAGATAGGAGCTGAACCAGGCCACTGCAGAAAAGGAGAAGTTGAGTGAAGTTAAAACTCCGAGAAGGATGTCGAAATCGACTGAAGTAAACGCGCTACTGAAGTCCAGAAGTACCATTATAGTCAGAGATTGATTCTCCATCGCCCATCGAATATCGTCAGTGACATTTATAAGAGCCGAAGTGGTACTGTGGCCAGGGCGGAAGCCAGATTGAAAACTGCTGAGGAGGCCACTGTGTGCAAGAAACTTGGAGAGTTGCTCATGAACAATATGTTCGAGCACTTTGGAAAGGAAAGGTAAGATGGATATGGGGCGAAAATGAGCGAGTGAATTAGGGTTTGGTATTTTGGGTAATGGGATAACATGAGCAAGTTTCCAGGACGTGGGAAAGATACAAGTTGTGAGGGAAAAATTGAAAATGTGGGTGAGTATTGGTAATAACGTAGGCAAAATCAAAGTTATCATTCTTGAACACAATTGGTCCTCACCAACAGCAGGAGACTTAATAGCAAGAATGGCTCTCTTCACAATGTCTTCTGAAACACTTTTCAGTGAAAATGGAGAATGAGCAGGGGAAGCATATGATAAGGACTTCAAAGTTTCATCTTTAACAGCGCGGCAAACAGCAATAGGAGGTTCGGAAAATTGTTTATTAAGGGAGTCTAAATTTAAGATGTTGTGAACAGTGGGAGGAGACTTACTAATTCCAACGGACTTAAGAAATTTCCATACTTCTGCAGGGCTCCGATTAGTAAGGGAATCATGAAAGTGGCGCCTTTTGGCATCACGACATAGACGGCTGCAGCGATTACGCAAATGTTTGTAGTGGTTCAAGTGTTGCTCGGTGGGGGAGCGTTTGTACCTGTGTTTTGCCTTATCTCGAAGAGACATGGCTTCTTTAATAGAGTCTGATAACCACGGAGCTGGATTTTGTCTGATTTTCACTCTTCTTAAAGGAGCGTGTCGGTCATACAAATCTAATAGCAAGGAGTTGAAATTTTCGATCTTACAATCGATGTCGTCACAAGATATCACAGGCGACCAGTTTATGATGCTGGCATCTCGCCGCAGTGACTCCATGTCTATGTTATTATAATTGCGACAAAGCATAGATGGTGGTTTTTGTTTAGGAAGACGTATACGAAAAGATTAATATATAAGGTCGTGGTAAGAGAAGGGTGCAGTGAGTTGCCCGTGTTTTTCTACATAGTTAGGTGATGACACTATCATAAGATCTATAAGAGAGGGATCACAGCCGGGGAAATGATGGGTAGGAGAAAGGGGTAACATAGACAGGTTGTAGCAGGATAGGATCGACTGGAGAGCGCGGGATCTGGAGTTGTTTTTGATCATACATGTGTTAAAATCTCCCAACATTAAAAAATTATCATAGGTTGAACAAAATTTATGAAAGTAACTGTCGAGTAGTAATTATTTAGACGTTTTAAAATCTTGCTCTGAACTTTCTGAACTGCAACGTTTGGAACTTGAAAGTCGGTTTGGTAAATTTGAAAAATTATATGAGGACTTTGATCAATTACAGATGGAAATCGAGTCGCTGTCGGATAAACCGGATGAGGCATACCTAGCAAGGGGTCAGTTTGAGGACCGGTACCATGCGTTGATTGCTGCAGCGCGTAAGCTCCTTGACAGCAACCAACGTCAATCCGCCAGCTCCTCTGTAACTGGCTCCGAGGACTCAGCATCAGGTGGGCACAAACACAGTTTTATCCGTTTACCAAAAATTAATCTGCCTTACTTTGATGGCGGCTATCAGTCTTGGCTCGAATTTAGAGACACCTTTCTATCGTTAATTCATTCTAATGAAAGTATAGATTCAATTAATAAGTTCCACTATTTAAGAGCTTGTTTGAAAGGAACAGCTGCGGAAATAATAAAAAATATTGTTTTTAAAAGTAGTAATTATGAGTTAGCTTGGAATTTACTATGTGAACGATATAATAATAATCGTTTATTAGTCAACAATCATTTGCAAGCCTTATTTAACGCCGATCACATACAGATAGAGTCAAGTATGGTTGAGGAGGGCGAACCTCTAATGGAAGAGGAGAACCTCTAATATGGTTGAGGAGGGCGATGGCTGGATCCTGCGTTAACTCGTGAACGGGTGCCGTTTGAGGGTGTTCGTCGTTTGGATACTTGGGGGGAGGGAGACTTGCCGAGCTAACAGATGCAGAAAAGAATAATTTTGTATAGACATAAAGAGACTCTGTAAATTTATTTTGAAAAAAAATATACCCGTGAAGTTTCTTGCCAGTTCTTCTTCACGAAGGTTTTTTTCGAACTGGTGGTAGAATCATGTTTTATTTGACGTCAATAAGAACAAGTAATTGTCAATGTTGAGAAATAAATATTTCATTTCATTTCAATATTTCATTTCATTTCATTTCATTTCATTTCATTTCATTTCATTTCATTTCATTTCATTTCATTTCAAGTACGTCACTGCGTCGTCTAATTGATGTTACTAATAAAAACTTACGAGCGTTACAGATGTTAAACGAACCTACCCAACATTGGGACACCATGATAATTTATATGATGTGCACCAAGCTAGATCCCGTTACTTCTAGGAATTGGGAGGAACACAGAAACTCTTCCACTAACTCTCCTACTCTTCATCAATTTTGTAAATTTTTAGGTGACAAAGCAGATTTGCTAGAAACTTTAGAGGAAAATAAAAGGACTAATAAATTAGAAAATATAAATAAATCAAAAAGCTTTATAGTGACAGATAGTGGTAATAATCAAAGTAAAAATAAACAGTTAAATAAATTAAGTTCATTAAAATGTCCCTTGTGTTCAAAGAATCATTTTCTCTATTCATGCAATTCCTTTAAAAACCTATCAATAGAATCTCGTAATCATACAGCTCTTGAGCTTAACGTTCGCCTACACTGCTTGCGATCGGGTCACAATCAAACGCGATGTAAACTGTTAGCCCACTGCAAATATTGCAAAGCAAAGCATAATACTCTTTTACATTTAGATAAACCTGACACCAATATTATAAATCCCATGCCCGGCCCTCCTGAAAACGTCGCTCTATCATCTAATACCTATGACAATCAGCCCACTACGCGAAGCCTTGTTTTACTTTCGACAGCCATGGTAAGAGTCGTAAGCTCCGATGGAAACAAATATCAAGCGCGCATGCTACTTGACAACGGGAGCACGGCGAATTTCATCACTGCCAGCCTCTGTGGCAAGCTGGGATTGTTCAAGCACGGTGCAAGCTCCATGGTCACAGGTATCAATAACCAAACTAGTACTAGTGCACAGTCCTGCTACCTTAGGTTCGAATCCTTAAACGGTACCTACTCAAAGCAAATAGAATGTCTTATTTTGCCAGAAATAACGAAAAGTCTTCCACCGATATCTATCAATATAAAAATGATACCTATTCCCTCTAATTTAAGTTTGGCCGATCCTACATTCAATATTTCTTCCGTTGTAGATATTTTAGTAGGAGCGGAAATCTTTTGGGAAGTATTAGGTAACAATCGGATAGACCTAGGAAAGAAACAACCTATATTATGTGAATCCATGTTAGGCTGGATAATATCGGGCTGTGTGTACGCTCGGTCGTATTCCACCAATAATTCACATTATTTTAATCATTCCTCTACAAATGTGGTCGACGACTTAAGTAAGTTCTGGGAGTTAGACGCTATTTTACCTAAACATACCATGTCACTGGAAGATCGTTCTTGTGAAGAACACCTCCGTAAAAATACCTTTCGCGATAGTTCAGGTCGTTTTGTAGTATCGATGCCTCTTAAAATCAATCCCAACAAGCTAGGTAGTTCCTACAATATAGCAAAACGTCGATTTCTGTCTCTAGAAAAACGATTTCAGCGCGACCCTAATTTCAAAACACTGTACGTAGAGTTCATGACCGAGTATGAACATTTAAGACATATGACGCAAGACACCGACGAAGTGGCCTACACAGGTAGAATCAACTATTTTCTTCCTCACCACGGCGTGTCACGAGAGTCCAGTACCACTACAAAATTACGTACAGTTTTTGATGCGTCCGCTAAGTCTACCTCAGGTCTCTCATTGAACGATCTTCAGATGGTAGGCCCCACAATTCAAGACGATCTCCTGTCTATTATACTACGTTTTCGACAGCATAAATACGTTGTTTCAGGAGACATCGAGAAAATGTATAGAGCTGTTTTACTAAATAACGATCAGCGGTCACTACAACGAATAGTTTACAGAGCAAATTCATCAGAGCCTCTTAAAAATTACACCTTAAATACAGTGACGTACGGTACTGCATCCGCGCCGTACTTGGCAATTAAATGTTTAGTAAGTTTAGCCGATGAATCACAACGCGTTGACGTTCAAACTGCAATAAAGCGCGATTTCTATGCAGATGATTTTTTGAGCGGCTCTAACTCCATCTCTTCTACTGTTAGTATGTGTAACGAAGTTATTTCAATTTTATCTCAGGCAAACTTTAATTTACGCAAATGGAAATCTAACAGTAAAGAAATACTAAGACAAATTTCAAGTAACAACAAAGTTGTAAATAATAACAATTCATTAGATTTTTCCGAAAAACAAATAAATGTAAGTGCCAAAACTTTGGGTTTAAATTGGTTATGCGAATCCGATGTCATTACGTTTTCTATCCAGTTCAAACAGCCACTTGGAATAACAAAACGAAGCATTCTCTCTGTAGTGAGTCAAATTTTTGATCCTATAGGTCTGGTGGCTCCTTGCGTTATGGAAGCAAAAATATTGATGCAACAGTTATGGATTAATAAATGTGATTGGGACGAAGACGTGCCCAAACCCATTCGAGATGCATGGTTATCATTTACTCAGTCACTACCACATTTAAATAATATACGTATACCACGCTGGGTTTGTTGTGATGAATCAATCGACCATGAAATTCATGTTTTTTCAGACGCATCGGAAAAGGCCTACGGCGCATGCATATACGTACGTTCTATCAACACTAACGGGCAGGTCACGGTTCGTTTACTCACGTCTAAGAGTCGCGTAGCGCCAATCAAACCGACTGCGACTCCGCGACTCGAGCTTTGCGGAGCCTTGTTGGGATCAAGGCTGTGCACTAAAGTTAAAGAATCGATCACCCTACCTATTGTTAAATGCGATTCTACGATAGTTCTTGGTTGGTTGTCCATGCCTATAGCTCAACTTAAAAAATTTGTAGCTAATCATATTAATGAAATAAAAGAAACTACGTCCGATTGTACATGGAGCTACTTGCCGTCCAAGGACTATCCTGCAGATTTAGTCTCTCGAGGCTTGAAGGCTGATCAAATCAGCATCAGTTCGTTGTGGTGGAATGGACCATCATTTCTCTTACTAAATCAATCCCTGTGGCCCAAATCACCTCACAAAAATCAAGACCTACCAGAGGTAGTAAGTAATAAAACAGTCGATTGTAATTTTCATGCTGTAAGTAACGAAACTAATGCTAATTCAATCATATCGCAACTAATTCAAAAAACTTCTAATTAAAATCATTTACAAAGAGTAGTTGCTTACATAAAAAGATTCATTCACAATTTAAAAAATAAAACAAATAAAATCAAAACTTCATTATCATGTAGTGAGCTACAAACGTCTTTAAACCTGATTTTGCATGTTGCTCAGTTAGAAATGTTTCAAATCGAGTTTGACGTTCTGAAATCTGGCAAGGCTTTACCCATAAAAAACAGGCTAGTCTCACTAACACCGTTTCTGGATACCTTTGGTCTCCTTCGTGTAGGCGGCAGGCTTGAGAATGCCAATTATGACTTTAACACTAAACACCCAATCTTACTATGTAGTAAACACCATCTAACGAAATTACTGTTTTTGCAGTTTCATAAAAGGCTTCTACATGCTGGCCCGCAACTGCTTTTAGCCTCTATTCGCCTAAATTATTGGCCTCTTGGCGGCAGAAATCTAGCTAAATCTATTGTCAATAAATGTGTAATTTGTTTCAGGCAGAAAGCTGAGTTCATTCAACCCATTATGGGTCAATTACCGATCTCTAGAACTCATCTTGAACTTCCGTTTCTAAATTGTAGCGTTGACTATGCCGGGCCACTATTGATAGCCGACCGCAAAGGTCACGGCTGTAAACTAATAAAATCTTACTTATGTGTGTTTGTCTGCCTTGCTGTAAAGGCTGTCCATCTCGAGCTTGTTACGGAGCTTACAAAGGAAGCTTACATGGCTGCGCTCAATCGATTTGTTGCGCGGCGCGGAAAGCCAAGATCTGTTTTGTCCGACAACGGCACTAATTTTGTCGGAGCCTTTAATGAACTTTACCGACTTTTACAGGAATCCAACATAGAGTTCGACATTGCTCAAGAAGGTATTGAATTTACCTTTTCTCCCCCCTACTCTCCACACTTCAACGGCCTCGCTGAAGCTGCCATTCGGTCCACAAAACATCATCTCAAGAGGTTGCTTAAACTTACCAATCTAACATACGTAGAAATGTATACTCTACTAACCCAAATAGAAAGTATTTTAAATTCACCTCCCCTAACACCTCTTTCAAATGACCCTACTGACTTTTCAGCCCTTACACCATCCCATTTCCTGATTGGTCGATCACTATTGTCGGTTCCACATCCGCATATCTCAGATGCTTCCGTTACACGACTGGAACGCTACAAGCGGGTGGAACTGCTAAAACAACACTTTTGGCAACGTTTTAACATTGAATATGTTTCCCTGCTCCAGCAGCGGCATAAATGGGCTGTGGCGTCAAGCGACCTCCAACTGGGCGCGCTCGTGTTGGTGAAGGACAAGGCTCTACCACCACTCCTATGGCTGCTCGGGCGGGTAGTCAAAATCTACCCAGGACAGGACGGAGCTGTGAGGGTTGCCGAAGTCAAAACAAAGAAGGGGACCATACGCAGAGGATTCAATAATATCTGCCCTCTACCTAGAGACTAACAATCTTGAAGTGATGTCCACTTCGATCGGGGCAGTATGTCCAAGCACTCGGCCGCTCTCGGCCACGCTCGGGCTTCGGAGGTGCGCGGGGCGCGGGCAGCCGCCGTGCTACGATTCATCGCCGCGTTCGCTCGTCACTCACTGCTTACCAGCTGCGCGAGCGCACGTCGTCCATTTTGACACATTTTGATTACGCACTCTTTAAATAATATACAGTTCTATCGAATATATGTTCTTTTATTGCAGATAGGACCCTAAACAATGAAACAAACATTATTGGGACGCATATTTTACATTTTAGATATAATTATGCATTTTCATTTGCATGTATGTATACCGTTAGAAAGATAGGCGGATATTAGCACAGTTTTTATGTAACTTACCATTACGTCAATAATATAATAATTAGTATATACAATATTCATATACAGTATTTTATTAGTATACAATATTCATTTTATATACATTTAAGTAATTTTATTAATTACTTTACAAAATTACGAATAAAATAAAATAATGACAGGCTTATAATTTGCCAGTCATAATTGTCGGCAAGTTTGTTTGTGCGATAACCTCTTTTATTAGATACGGCACAAGCAACCGTTGCAGTACCTTGTTATTTAGACTACTTTCAATATAAGATTGGTATACAAACAATAATTTTTCCAAGTTGAAATAGGAAAAGTAAAACAAGCATAGAAAAATTATGACAGATAGAATACAACACCTAAATTAAGTACATGGGGCAAAGTCGTCAAAAGGCTGGCAGAATTATCACGTTGCATTGCTATCTATAAACGCTGTGCAAAACAATTTCCAATCTGAGGGCCCCGAGTTCTATTATCAATAGTTTTCACTAAAAATTCTATGAGCAACCTGATCCCAAGTCTCATAGTTTCAGCGCCAAAAGCCTCAAAAATATAACCTCCATAAATGTTAATACATTCTACGTTTCACAGTTTCCTCGTCGTTGGCAGCCGAACCAGTTTGAGCTCTTGTCGTAGACGGGGAGCCGCGATAGTGTCTACGCAGGCTGCTTCATAACCATCAGGCCACCCGGCGGGTCGAGTACTGAGAGAATTTGGAGTGAGAAGCGCTCGCTGCATGATATCGTTCAAACAAATTTTAGTGAATATTATTTTGAGTGTAATATCAATTATTCGAAAAAGTATTGATTTCTTAAAATGTCCCTGAAAATAAATAAACATTGTTGAGTGTAATGATTCTTATTTATAGCCTACAATATACATTTTTATGAAGATTATTTTAATGGGTACCCGGATGATTATTTATAATCAGTTAATTTTGAGCACATATACGTATTTTATTTTTCTGTCAATTTAAAAGTTCTTAGCTAACATTAAACGCATTATATAAATTTACAAAATCTATTTACTTTACACGTTTCCAGCAAATCAGCAGGTATCCTATATAATCCGCAGGAATTGTTTACATAACCTCGGTTAAATTATGTGAAGGACTATTTATATTATTTTACACATTGTCTAGATGCCAATCGTTTTTACAATTAATATAGCCATGTTTTATTATGAGATGTCTCACTGACAGTTCAAATTCAATATTTTTAAAATTTCTGCATTAACAGCTCAAAAGTGCCAAAAAGAAAGATTGATTTATATTTATATTTAAATTAATTTATTTAAATTTATTTTTTTGGGTATTCTAGAACAAATATTTATATTAGGAACTGTCGACCCTTTGTAAAGAAAATTTGTAGTTTTTGAACGAAATGCTTAATTTTGTTGATGTTTTGGTAGCAATATGAAAGCTGAAATATGAAAGCTCTAAACATTTTTATTATCTTTATCGTTTGTTTCGGTCACATCGGAGGACATCAAAGTCGAGAGCAGAAGAAAATCGCTAAGTGGGTACAGAGAAACGTGCTTTTTTACATTTTCTCAACCTGCAAATGTAATCCACCTAACTGTAATAGGCTTTGGTGCCCACAGACATCATTTTTATCTTATATACTGTCTTCACAAAGTGAACATATAGAAACGGGTGAAGCTAGACACATACTCTTAAAAGGAAGCGATACTTCCTTTGTAAAATTAATTGCACATTCATTTCGCAAACTTCTTTATCTACTTGGAGCACTATCTCCGTGTACTTCCAGGTAGATTACATGCTGGCTTTTTTATATGGCTGGCCATGAAATGTGCTTCCTAAGGAACTGATAAAATATGACACTACAAATGAGTGCAACAAAGAAATAATACCAAAACAGCGGTAATTAATATATTTATTTCTTCTATAATATTGAATAAATATTTCTCTTTAATATTTGCAAAGACAACTTAGCAGCGATCAAGTTCAACACTATTTATATTCATACCTAATATTGACTTACTATATGGGAGTCGTATTATGGCGTGTAGCGTGGCATGTATCTGACGTAAATATATTTAATAAATTTTTGTGTAAATTTGTAGTTAAACCAGATCTTTGCAGTAACTCTTTCTTAAAGGTGTTATTTATTTTTTATTTATTTATTTACATATTAGGGAAACAAACAGCATAACAGTATTTCTTAAGCATTAAACAAATAAATATTACTTAGGCCAGTAAAGTTTCCACTGTTAAATTACAAATTTAAGAGCAGGTTATATTCTTGTTACAAATGACAGAAAAATAAAATGGTGTTCTATATAATTACAATTCAAACTTAAAATATATAATATAAAAAGAGGAATATCTAAGACTAAGAGGATTAATTAAACTCTTTTAAGGTTTCAATAATTTTTCTTAACAATTGGGGAAGAGTTAATGCAAAAATATCGTTATTTTACAAAGTCGGTTATAGCTATTACACGACCAATATAATGTCCAAGTTCGACAGTTATCAATGGCCCAGTTGCAAATGGCCCAAAAACAATTCCTACAAGGCGGTCCCATATCGATGATCAAGAAAATACTCAGTGACTATAGTAGATGTTCGCATGAACATCATGTATAAACAATACATTATATCAATGGGAACGGTTTTGTTAGTATTGTTTTGAAACGCCATAATAAGACTACAAACAAGATGTACCTGGCAGAATTCAATGACGATCCTAAATAAGCGGCTTGTAAATACTTTTTTCTTTTTATATTGCAATAGTTTGCGAAACAATAGCATCTTAATAAAAAAGGAGAATTTCAATTAAATCTGTCATTGAACTCTGTCAGCTACGTATCAACAACCTTAGTTAAAATTCGCATCGTACATTATAACTTGGTAAAGGACAAGAGATCACAAATACGAACATCAAGGCAACTTGTTTTGTTGAAATATAATAAAGAAAATGCAATAGGAATCGTGGAAAAACAATCAAAACTTAAATACCTAATACAAAAATAAATTCATTCTTAAATAAGTAACTTTAAAATAAATTATTACTAACTGTCACTAAAATTACCTATCAAAATAATTTAATTGTAAATTTATTACAACTCAACACGTATCTAAAGTTTAAGTAAACATTATTTATAAAAGGAACCATTTGACGAAACGAAAACCACAATTAACAATGTATGGATTTAATGTTGGTTTTCGTTATTGCGATTACTGAGGGAGTCCTTTGGGTACATCCCGAGCTTGACGCCGAGCTCCGGGACCCGCAGCGGGCGCACGGGGAGCATCTGGAGTGGCGCACTCAACGGACTGCGCGGATACGACAGCGATGACACTGTGTCCGTCTCCAGCAGGGAGGTGATCGCACTGCACGTCCCTTCCGACTCTAACTTTATCCTCTCACTTTTATCAAAACAGTCTTTAGATAAACCAGTTTCCTTATTTGAAAATACCTTGGGTGATATCGGGGTCGACACTTGGTCCAGGGACGTTATCTGACACAAAGTATCACTTGAGTTGCTCTTTGCACAAATAGGGGAATCATCATCTTGTGAGGGCTCGTACGTGAAACTTATTGAAGACGTAACAATGTTGGCAAAATCACTTACTTGGCTGTTATCAGTCTTTACAGTCTTACCAAACTTTGGTTCTTGCGTAACCATTTGATTACAAATATCACTAGCTTTAGATAAAACGAAATCATTATATTTATAGGATAGAGGGAAACTGCAATCATCTGAAATCATTTTGCGATCGTATAGAGAAGTGTTGTAGGGTTCCGTCGAAGATGACGGATTCGTAGGTTTTAAATCTCCAGAATATGAATGTCTATTTAAATTAGATACTACTCTTTGTTTTAAATCTAGACTAACTATATTTTCATAGCTGGGGATATCAGACTTAACTTTGCTATCGTATTCGTACTTTGTATCACACTTATCTGGTACGGCTTTAAAATCGTACTTGGCTAAAAACCCTTTGTTTTCCCACCCGTAACGGTCAGTTTTATTAGCTACTTCTTCATTGCTGGGTGTCTTTGCCAAACTGCCACTTGAGTTTTCTTTTTTTGTTAATCGTGGATCTATGGAAGACGGGTCATTGATTGATATGGGCCTGCTTCTAAGTATATCCGATTTTTCTAACAGTGGATCTTGCAAATCTTTTTTCCTATATTTGACTATAGAGTCTGAAATTGATTCTTTGAGCAAGGAGAAATCTGTATATTTTTTTATTATATCCGTTTCTGTGGTTAAACTAAAATCTTTACTTTTTTGTGCCAGTTGGGACGTTTCTAACATTTTATTTTCTTCTGAAATATTGCTCGTTTGTTTAGTGAGTATACGATTTAAAATTTTAGAATTTTCTTGAATAATTTGCAAAGCCTTTTCACTATTTTTCCTTCCAGTTTCAAGTATGAAGTCTTTTGGAGAGAAAGTTTTTTGAATAGGTTTGTTAGCTACCTTTACATTATCAGAATGTTTTAATGAGCAAGATTCCTCAGCTGAATGAGGGACTGGGTCCACTTTAGTATCTTTAAGTCTAATTTCAGCATATGGGCTATGTACTTTAAATGATTTGAAGCTATGACTTTGGGGCAATGAAGAAGCTCTCTCTGTTACGCTTTTAGATACACTTTCATTATGGCTAGTTTTAAGAGTTAAAGAATCTGGTTTCTTCGGATTGCGGCAATCTCTTCTCGCAGTTCTTCTGCTAGGTATATCAACATTGTTTGGGTCTGTTATTCTAGCCCCAAAAAATTCAGGACTGTGTTCGAAGTATTTGTCGATTTTTAATGGTATAGGTGGTTCGTCTTCGCTTACAATTATACTCTCAGGGCTGCGTCGAGGGCTTTCACATTCCGTACCACTTTTGTCTGACAAATCTATGTCTGGTACAAAGTTAGGATATTTGGTCAAATTATCAATAATATCAGGAGGTCTTGTTGTGCTAATTGGCCTGTTACACTTAGAGTATCTAGTGAGGTAACTGTGTTGGTAGATCCTAGAAGCAAAACTATAGTTAACGGGAGAAAGCGGACTAAGTTCAGTAAAATTTATAGGCTTTACTACATTAGCAGTCCCATTTTCTTCTTTAAAGGTGGGTGGAGAGGGAGAATTTATAAGTATATTATCAGTTGCTGACGTACTTTGTAAATTACTAGTATCTAATGAAGAAATAGTTTTATACTTCTCTAGATGCACATCAGTGCATGGATCAGTGTCTTCTTTACACTTATCTTCAAATCTATCGATATAAGTACGTAAAGGTTCACCGGCCACAGAGTCAAGGTATTCGTTGATGTCATGTATTGATTTTTGAGGTTCTATTTTAGCTTCAGGGGTTTTTATACTTGAATCAGTTATTGGTGTAGATATTTTAGTCTCTTTGATATCACTATTAATGACTATTGATTTATTGCTTATGCTAACTTTTTTATCACGTTTTGGTAAATCAAGTTCAGAATCGGAATAATTATCATTTTCATCGCAGAGGCTCGTGTCGGAGGAGCTCGACGAAGAATGAGAAGAATACGATGAGGATTCACTGCAGGTTCGCTGTCTGACTGAGGCGACGATTGCGCTGGCTTCTAAATCTGACACGATGACGCCATCTCCACTTTCATCTAAGTCTATGGATGCTTTCCTACTTCTGTCAGTGGCGGGATCTTTTTTTATATCTTTCCATTTCAGAGAATTTCTGCGACTTAAGGACTTCTTTTTCTTTTCTTCGTTCCAGCTGATGGTTTCGGAAGCGCAGCGGGCTGTCTTGGCGGCGGGCGTGTCCCCTGGCGACCGGGAGGGGGGCACAGCACCAGGCGGTGGTCCCAGGCGGCGGCCGCGTGAGCTCACGATAGCACTCTTGCCCAAAAGCAAGTTGTTGACCGTTAGAGAAGTAGGAGACGTTGGTACACCGACTGCAAAAATTATAATAATAATTGTTATTTTATTCACAGCTCGAATGACTGCAATTGTAGAGAGGGTGATTTAATGTATAGCCTAACCAATAAAATAAAAAGAAACCCAGCCTAGGGGCGCATTAATTACCCTCCTTATTGTACCTAGTGTTGCCTGCGAGACTTAGCAAGTATTGTAAAAAAAAAACTATGTCGATGAAATTAAAAACAAATTATTTTTGGTTATGTCGTAGTGAACATCTCACCAGCGGCATGCCTAGCGCAGGCGGCGGCAAGGATGACGTGCGCCTGGCGCTGGCGCTCGCGCAGGCGCAGGTACTGCCGCTTGAGCGCACCGATGTCCAGCGACAGCCGGTCGCCCGCGCCGCTTTTCCGCACCGGCCGGCGTGGGAACACCTGCGGAAGAGAAGGCTGTGTAGCAAGATACCATGTAAGGGTAAAAGATAGTTAACCATAATTCGCTGGTTTAATCCGGCTCGAAGGACCAAATTTACAGTCGCCTGCAAGTGTGACTGTAATATGTAAGTATATTCTGTGAAGCGTCAAGAGAGTTAGTGATTTTGTAGTCGTTTATATGTAGCGAAGGAGCACTGTATCCAGGTGTACCTGTCAACCTAACCAACCAACACCCTAACGCCTTTAAACCCTTTTTCCTTAGCCCACATAAATGTGAAATAGATACGGGATGTCTGCACCATGAGACCTAAGGCAACAGACGGATAGAGGAAAAGAATAAGGATTGTGCACGACGTCCAATGTGCTGAGGAAAGGATTTTCTCAGTCGTCACTCAGACTCAGTAACCGTGGTTAGGTTAGGTTAGCTAAGGTAAGTAATCCGTGTATCGCAACGTATTTTTTCTTATTTCGGAATAAAAGCGACGTGGATCGAGTCGTTCCTAACAAGCATTTAGACGGCCTGTTTGGTGTGGAGGTAAGTAGCCTTGCCTTCCATGCCAGACGTCCCGGGTTCGAATCCTGGTAGGGGCAGATATATTATTATATTTGCTTTCTAGTCATGGATGAGTATTTACGTTTATTTAAGTTTATTTCTAATATTTATACATAAAAAAATATCTATGTGTGTTTATATATTTCTTAAGTTTATTTATCCGTTATCTAGTATCCATAACACGAGTTCTTTAATGATACTTAATTTGGGCTAGATAATGTTGTGTGATTGTTAGATATATTTATTATTTATTTATTATTATGTTCACATTCCATTTGAAAAGGTTAATTTCTCGTTAGTTCAGACTACGGGTGTTACCACACCAATCGATCGACGAATCGATGATCGATTGGTGTGGTAACACCCTAAGTTAGTATTTTGAAGTAACGAGCACAATTAAAAGTCCACTTATTCAACTTCTACGAATTTGATCGTCCAGAGATAATCGCGAAGGCGTTGTGCGTGTTCGGTTGTATTGTACTATTTTTAAATAACATAACATATTAACCGTCGCCAGCGCCATTTTGTTTCCATCATCACTAGATTCTCCTTCATCCTCGGAGTAAAACAATCTAAGGCCACGTTTTGTCATTGACTGCATCTGAAACGAAAAGCACATTTAAAAACCGTTGGCTATTTTATGAAAAATAATTTTATAATGTGTCTTTTTATAAATTCGTTTCTTTAAACACCTTAATAAATAGAAGGATGAGCAAATGAATAGACTTAAAACAAATAAAGGCAATTTAAATACAATGTTATGGTAGGCAATGCACTAATAGTTTAATATCAACTAGTCAACTAAATAAAACAATTCTGAACGTGAAGACTCACATTGTTCTGACCCGCCGGTGGAGCGGGCGCGCGTGGTGCGGGCGGCGTCACCCGGTACCGGTGCGCATTGCGCAGGCGCGGCACCTCGGGCGCGGGGCCGAGAGCCACCACGCGCGCTACTACGGCGTCGCCCGCCTCGAAGATGTACCCCGATCCCCCCACCATGCAACTGTAGAACTCGTCCGCTGACCGCGCCGCTAGGATGCGTCTGTACAGTCGAGTTAGAGTATTATTTAGATGTGAGTGCTATGAAATAATATACTGGATTAAATAATAAATACTTTCCAAATTAGGTGTAGACGACTCGTGAGCTAAACAACTTTCCCAAACAAACAAACAACAATCATTTTCCTAACTCCACATAAAAATCAATCAGTTGTGTCGATTTTTGAACGGGAAGTAAAAGTTTCTTTCATATTTCGATCTTCTTATTTCGGAAAATTGTCAGTTTCACAAATCTATAAACTAAATTCTATACTGACTGCTGCAGCAGGTCCCAGATGGCAAGCGCGGTGAGCAGCAGTAGCTCACTGCCCTCCAGCAGCACCAGATCCCATAGGCGCAGCAGGGCCTCCCGTGCCAGCCACGTGCAGTACAGCGTCAGCAGCCACTGCATCGTGAACACGTCCGGCAGCGGGGGCTCCACGCCGCCGCCTGGGGTCAGAAGCAGGAGGTTACAGCAGCTGGTGTTCTTACGGTTTGAATAGCCGGCGCACGATCATGTGGCATCCGCGCTCAGGGACATTGTAATAATTATGTTGGCGTGTCGACCAATAAATTATGCATATAGTTCATTGGAATATTTATGAACAATAAATTCGATATTAGGTACTTACTTAAATTATACACATACGAGTTACCATGCGTTTCAATGAATTTCCAATTCGTTAATTTACATAAATGGTAAGCGGTCATTTTGCTGAAGAGGTGCCGGAGGTGGTTCGATAGTATCTTTAGACCAAAATTTAAATTCATCAGTACTCGGTGGAAAGTACCGACCGACTGAAAAATGTAAATCTTCTTAGCGGCGAACACGGGTAGCTAATTACTACAGTAAGATATCATTCCAATATAAAGCATTTAAACGTGACCGGCAAACAAGTAGGATGCTGTCATAAACTTTTGAAACTCAAGTGAAATCATTTGCCGACGGCTTTAACACATCACGACCAGCAAGTATGACTCAGAAGTCACCCCCTCCCTCACCATCAGATATCTTCTGCAAGTGGTCCATGTGCGACGCGAGCCTCGGCAGGCGCAGGCGCAGCAGGTCGCGGAACGCCGCCATGTCCGCCGACAGCCCACGCAGGTCGTCCGCGAAGTAGCCCTCCGGCAGCACCGCTTCTACTAGGTATATCATCACCTGGTGAAAAGACCAATATTGTTAGAGCAACGAGCCAATAATATACATGAATATGATAGATGCGATTTTGATCTCACTGAGGTCTAATTTTGTTGATGGTAATTTAAATTAATAACTAGAAAACTGACCTTCAATGAATCTGATTCGGATTTCTCCATGACTTCTAATATAATAGCAGCGAGCATGTTGAACCCCTGGCAGTAGCCCACGTCCTTATTCCACCTGGAGATATTTTACACGTATTTTACACACAAAAAAGACAATTTAAATAAATAAATAAATAAAAAAGAAAATAAAAATTATTTATTGTTCACACATAATTTTACATAAAATTAATATCTATGAATTTTGCATTGTAAGGTAATTAACTACAAAATATGTGACCCTGTTGTTTTAACTAGGATTATGTTCTGATTCTTAAGGAACAGTGTAAAATTTGGTTTCAGTATATTTTAATTTAATTAAACTATACTGGTGCCATAGTTTAGTTAGTGGCGTAATGCCGCTGCTTTAGAAATTATGAGACATCTGATTATACAACTGCGAAAAGTAGTTCCAACGAACAGAAAAGGAAACAGTTTTATAATCTTAGATCTTAAATGTTACCTTATTCATAGCATCAAAATTAGCCATCAAAAAACAATACACTGAAGAGAAATTATATCAAAATGTTACCTATTTTGTTTCACTGAAGGCTTTAGCTCGCCAATATTCAAAGTGACAAACATATAATGTCTCATTCAAAACGTCGTTATTCTGAGAATATTTTGTATGTCTTAATGAATGTCTATGTCTTATCTTTTAGCGGTTTCTTCGCGCACATTCCCGGTACAAATGAAAATTTATTTTATTTATTTCTTTAATACAACAGCTTATTCATAGTAACTAAATATTATTAGTAAGTAGTAAATATTGTTATATTATTATTATTATATTATCATATTTCAATGTAACGTTACAAAGTTGCCAATAAAAGGACCATAGCGAGCTTAAAGTTAAAGTTGAAAGAATCAAACATATTAAGCGATATAAACGCACCTCTGACTGACAAACCATCCATTCTATCACCAGATTGATAAGTCTTGAATGAATTTACAGAACAAGGACTCACTCACCTCGCATACGCCAGCAGCACTCTCCGCAGCATGGCCTGGTTTTCGCGGCCCTCGGACCCGCAGAACAACGAGCACCCGGTGCGGTGGAGGTCCTGCAAGTTTTATAATTACCTATTGAAAACCAAATCAATACAAAATTTATTTCAGTATAATACAAGGCATTTTAGATTTTTAGGTCTCAGTTATATCTCAAGATTAAAAATAAAATTGAAATAAAATTATTCACACTAAAATAAACGCACAATTTTACAATGTCATTGGGTTCCACGCTGGGATGCTGGATTGTGAAAAATTATTAGAATTTGTAAATTTTTGAGGTATATCATATATGTACACTAGTCATTTTAAAATCAGGCCATTTTTGAGAATCGTATTTTCTGTTCATTACCCATGAATGCTTGTGAATAAACTATTTGAAAAACGATTTCATTTTTTTCATCGAGGATGTAACTTTTCTTATTGGATATAAATCATAACGATACAGGCTCAGATTTAAGTTTATTAACAACTTTGACAAGTTTCACAATATAATATCATCATGCTACTAATTACATCACGTAAATTATACCTTATAATATAACAGAAGACACGTGTCTTATATCAATCTGTTATCCTTATAATAAATATTCGTACAATGTTATATTCGACGTTCCATTTTCAAATGACGTGTGGCGTAGTTTATGAAATAAGATCAAGGTTGAGTATCGCCGTTCCTTTTTAGTACCTACCTTGATGATCTGCGCGCCCAGCTCGGCGTCGTCGGGCAGCGCCGTGCCGCGGAAGCAGGCGCGCTCCACTGCCGCCCAGTCCACGCCGCGCGCGCGCAGGTGCCGCTCCGCCAGCGTCAGCCACAGCTGGACAATACAATATTTAATGCTTTAACAAATATAAACATGTTTGTATAAAATTATTGGAATCAGGCTTTTAACCAACATGTACTGACAAAATGATAACAAGATAAAACAACCATAAATAGTCCGTGGATGATGAATGATTTGTTATATTGCAATATTAGCCTCTTTAGTAGATCTATATATATGTACGTCTCAGAAAAGAAGAGTTAAAAAATGTTTAACTTTAACAAAAACTCGTCTAAATAGCAAGAACTTTGTTTGATTACTCATTTATAACGCGAATTAGAAAGTAACAAAGACTTCATCTCTCGCTCCGATCGCCACGCGGTGCGGACGTGCAAGACCCCGTTCTCCGCTGATCGGTCCCTTCCCGATATTCCGTGGCGCTCAGTCTACTGACGTCACAGTTTAGCGTGTTGGTTCCGTGCTACGGTTTTCAAGGTTTTTCTACTCCCTCTGAGTGCTATCGAAGTGCGATTTTTTCTTTGCGACTAAGCCCCTTAGTCTTCAAAGTGCTGTGCTAAGTAGTGTTGTGCTTGTGCTGAGTGCAGTGTTGTGCCCAGCGTAAGTAGTCTGGTTTCAGTACAAAGGATACTTAACGGTGACAACGAATTTGTACTGAACCAGTCCTTTTATTTTAATTTTATTTCTCTTCTCTATTTTATTTATTTTTTCTCCTACTTTCATATTTATTTTTATCATATCTGTGTGTTTTCGTGTGTACTTGTCCTTTCTGTCGGTAAAGGTTGACCCTAACGCAGTCAACTCTTTACCTGCGTACCCTTTTTTAGGCTTCTAGGTAGCGGCCTTCGGCGTACTACGGTTAGTTTTAAGTTATTCTACCCAGCCCCCCTAGCGCTGGTAGGGAGGTTTGCCGCTAGGGTTCGCTAGGTTTTTTATTTAGGAATCCTAGGCATTTGTTATATAAATAGGTGCTAGGTTTGCTAGGGAACCTAGGCATACATTATATATTTATATATTACATATTGTAATTCCAAGCCCTCCAATGGACCTTGTTAATATTCTTAGGTCATTCGCCCAGGCGCTCGCTGCGTCCGGCGTAAGCATACCCGCTGACGTACTAACGCAGGCCTTACAGGCATCTATTGCGTCCCCGGCCCCTCAGGCCTCAACCCCGGCCCCTCAGGCCTCTAATGTCCAGACCCCTCAGGTGTATAGCTCTCCCGCGTCTCCCGTTCCATCCAATATGGACTGCGCGTCGGTCTCATCCTCGCGCTCATCTCGCAGGAAGCGTACCGCTCCCGGGAGCGATTCAGACTCCGCCGCGTCCGAAGCTTCGTCGGTCGCCGCCACCCTAACCGGTTCTCCTGAGCCCGCATTCCAGTTAGTTGCCAAACGCTCTAAGAAGCGTTCGAAAATAGCCGCGGTGTCTTCAACACCCGAGCCAACCCCGGTGTCTTCTACACCCGCCCCCGCGCCGCTCATGTCACTCGAAGTGACCGCGTCTCCGTCGGTCCCTTCGAAACCAGCGTCGCGCTGCGCTCCCGTCCCACCGAAGCCTCAGCTCCCTCCGCCCGTCTTCCTCCGTGAAAAAGCGCGCTGGAAAGAGCACAAAATTAATTACTTAAAAGCCGCCAACGCTGGCGAAACAATCAAAATTCAGGTCGCGACCGTCGACGACTTCCGCGCGTTCACCAGGTTACTTTCCTTAAAACAAATCGCGTATCACACCTACGCCCTCCCGGAGGAGCGTAAGATCCGCGCAGTACAACGGGGCGTCCCGTTCGAGCTCGCGAATGAAGAAATCCTCGAGGACCTTAAGTCCCAGGGTTTCCCGGCCGAAGCAGTGCACAAGATGCACTCTAACCGCGGTAGGCGCTTTCCGTTAGCTTTAGTTATCTTGTCGAATACTCCCAACTCGAGGGAGATCTTTAGGCAGGCTCGCACAATTTGCGGACTCTCAAATATCTCCGTCGAGCGTCCCAACCCCCGTGGTCACCCTGGGCAGTGCCACCGCTGCCAGCTCTATGACCACGCAGCGGCTAACTGCTCAGCTCCCCCCAGGTGCGTTAAGTGCCTGGATCCTCACATCACTAAGGAGTGCACTCGCACTCCCGAATCCACTTCCCCCCCTGCCTGTGTGCTGTGCGGCCAGTCCGGCCACACAGCTAACTACAGGGGTTGCCCGCGCGCTCCGCGCTCCACCACCAAGAGGGTCGCGCCTAAACCGGCGCCGCCGCTCACTCCTGCTAACTTCCCGCCGCTGCGCAACCGGGGTCCCCCGGAAGCAAAGCCCGTTCAGCCGACGCCTACTCCGGCTCTGTCTTGGAGGCAGCGTCCGGCCGTCCCGCCTGCACCTTCCCGACCCATCCCAGCTCCCGTAGCTTCCGTAGGGCCGCGTCCTGCTCCGTCATCCGCACCTCAGTCGTCGTTGGCTGAGGACAGGAAGACCGTGTTCGACGTTATTCAAAACGTCGATATTAACGAAATTTCCGTGCTCGCACGCAAACTGCGAGCCGCCCGCTCTCCTCAAGAGCGTTTATTTGCGTTAGCCAAGCATCACTCGCTTCTAAGTTCGTTATAAATTTTATTTTTTATTTTTAATTTTGTATAAAATAGTAAATAAGTAAATTATAATGTCTAGACCCGCGAATCCCGCGTCCAGCCGTATTAAACCCAAGGGCTTATCCCTAGTATCTTTTAACGCTCGTAGCCTTAACACCAACCTTCCCGAGATTAAACTGTTCCTTCAGAACAAAGAACCTGACTTATTCCTTCTCCACGAGACATGGCTTACTCCAAACCGCTCCAGGGGATTCGCTATACCTAAGTACGCGTTTATTCGTAACGATAGGCCCAACTCCGAGGGTTTCGGCGGCACCGCTATATATTACAAAAGAGGCTTCCATTGCTGTCCTCTCCCTACCCCTCCTCTCCTCAACATGGAAGCCACTGTGTGTAGATTGGCTATGACTGGTCATCCGACCATCATCATAGCTTCAATCTACAGACCTAGTGGTACCAGACCAATCCGCAGCGACTTTGAGGCCATTCTCGCTCTCGGCCATTCAGTCATTATGTTCGGAGACTTTAACTCCAAACATACTGACTGGACGTGCCTATCGACTAACACCAGCGGTATCGCTCTCCTCGACATCACAAATTCACTTGAATTAGATTTCATCTCCCCCATCACTCCCACTCACTATCCCGACAACCCGAACCACTCTCCTGATATCCTCGATTTTGCAATAGTCAAGCGAATCAACCTCGACCTCAGGTCTATCGAACCTCTCGATGACCTAGGTTCTGACCACCGCCCCGTCTCCCTCGTACTAGGACCGTCTAACGATAACGCTACCTCTCCTAAGACCTTTACCAACTGGAAAGGCTTTAAAAATACGTTAGTTTCAGCCTTAGAGGCCCCGAACTCTCCACTCGCGATCTCTCCCGAACAATTAGATAGCCCGGATAAAATTGATTCACTAGTAAATTCTCTCACTGATGCTATCAACTCAGCCATCAGTGACAACGAAAAGGTTGCTAAGCAAGGCAAACCCACGTTCACTTAGCCGTTAGCAATCTTATTAAAGCTAAAAATGCGGCTCTCCGGAGAGCCAAGAAATATCCCACGCCCGCCTATAGAACAGCTGCGAATCAGCTTCAACGTAAAGTCAGGTCTTGCCTCGCGGAACTCCGAGACGCTCAGATGAACGATCTCATGGCGAATATCTCTCCGTCCCACCAAGCGTACTATAGCATGGCCCGAGCCTTACGCGTAGATATCGCCTCTCACGTTCCTCCTCTCACTCGTCCCGATGGCACTACTGCCTTTGAAAGCGAAGAGAAAGCCGAATGCTTCGCTGACAGCATTGCCGCACAATGCTCGCCCAGCACGCAACCTGCTGATCCCTCACACATCCAGGCGGTGGAGGACGAAGTCCTTCGCAGAGACTCTCTCCCCATCACCGCCGACCCTGTCACAGTCTCTAATGACGAAATCTTGCTTCTCATTAGAAATCAAAAGTCCAAAAACGCTCCGGGTGCGGATGGAATTTCCAACCACGCACTTAAGCACCTACCTCAACAGATGCTTACCTTGTTAGCTATCATTTTAAATGCCTGCTTCGACCATAGCTACTTTCCAAAAGCTTGGAAAGAAGCGACAGTCATAGGCATTCCCAAGCCGGGCAAACCTCTGAACGTCCCGGCTAATCACAGATCCATCAGCCTCCTCAAGGCAATGTCTAAACTTCTCGAGAGAGTCATACTCTCTCGAATGCGGAACCATCTGTTTCCAACGGATGGCGATTCTCTCATTATTCCCCATCAGTTCGGCTTTCGCGCCAAACACTCCTGCCCTCAGCAAGTCCATCGAATCGTCGAGTATATACTTGACGGTTTCTATCCGCGTCGTTATAAAACAGTCGCGGTTTTCTTTGACGTAGCCAAGGCTTTCGATAAAGTCTGGCACAGCGGTCTCATTTATAAACTCTACAAAATAGGCTTACCGGATCGCCTAGTCAGGTTAATAGCGTCGTTTCTCAAAGACCGTACGTTTCGATTTAAACACGAAGGCACGTTTTCTGCGCCTCGTCCCATAAAGGCTGGAGTCCCTCAAGGCTCAGTCCTCGCCCCTCTGCTGTACACCGTGTACACCAACGACATACCCATCCCACCGAAAGGCGTCGAACTCGCCCTCTTTGCCGACGACACCGCACTCTATACCAAAGGCCACAGTGTTCGGCACCTTGTAACCAGACTTCAAAAGGCCGTAAACGCCCTTGGTGTATGGTTTCAAAAATGGCGCATCGATGTGAACCCTGAAAAGAGTTCTGCGATGCGCTTCGACCACAAACGCCGTCGTCCCGATGGCGATCCCCACGTTCGAATGTTAGGCATTCCCATCCCCTGGAAGCGCAGTACTAAATACTTAGGCGTCACATTAGATCCGACGCTTTCTTTCAAGCCACACGTTGAAAGAGTTTCGAAACTCGCTCGTCACTATTTAGTCCGCCTAAATAGCATGTTAGGTAGAAAAAGTAAAATGTCCTTCAGAAACAAACGTACACTTTACAAGGTCTGCGTTAGACCCGTCATGACGTATGCCTCGCCAATCTTTGCCCACGCCAAACCCTCCCTCCTGCACAAACTGCAGGTAGTTCAAAACCTCTTTTGCCGCCGGGCCACAGGCGCACCGTGGTACGTGCGTAATGCGGACTTGCATAGAGATCTTGAACTGCCTACAGTACAACAATATCTCAAAACACTCTCTGAAGCGTTCTTCAAACGCTCCGAAACCCATCCCAATCCTCTAGTTCGTGATTCTGTCTCATATGCTACTCCTGTGTTAGACTCGAAGTTCAAAGTCGCTAGGCCTAGAAATGCGCAAGCGTACTCATCCACCAGACTGTCACGCGATCTCGAGGCCCTTCTGGCCAAATTCTAATTCTAGCGTAAATTCTAATTCTAACGTAAATCCTAATACTAACGTAAATGCGAGTTAATTCAATTTTATTTTGCAATTTTTTAATTTTTGTTTTAATTATTGATTTTTTTTGAGCACCTTCAGTGCTACGTATTCACCTTCAGTGCTTTGAGCACCTTCAGTGCTATGTAATCCCAGCGGGTGACCCCTTCTGGGCCCCGCTAGCGCGGCCTCTTTCTCCAATTGGCCGTCGCTCAGATGAAGGCTGAGTGGCAAAAATGCACGAGCCGACAGGGGGTTTTTAGTGGGTATGGTCCTGGTAGGCGTCGAGACGAGTCCCACATAACTGTGGAATCGCGCCAGAGTATGCGTCAGGGCATTTTTATACTCCTGCCCTTCCCGCGGAGAGGAACAAAAAAAAAATAACAAAGACTTTTAATTCGTTAACTTCAATATAAATGATCTGCAAAGGTATTGCCAATAAAACCCAACTAAAGTTTTGTATGATTTTCAATCTATTATTTGTAGTTTCCTGTTATTTAATTATTTTATTTTACCTTCATACTTCAAAGATACCTATTATTTCTATCACAGAGCGAAAAGAAAGAAAACCGTACACAGACATTACAAAGAGAGTACGTGTCCTTTGATTTCTTTGTACACATTATTTAAGCTATTTTATTGAGGGACTCCCAAATATATTACAGTAAATTGAATAAACAATGCCCTTACTTCACTCAACAACTTGCCTCAAAATGTTTTTCAAGCTATTTCCAAAGCCGCTTATTTTCGTTTACAAATTATGTTTTACAATTTGAAATGTCCTATTGTAACCGTATTTGATACGAAAACGCTTCAGTGTGAAATATTGTGTTTGCTTTCAGAATTAGCGTAGCAAATATAAACATGTATATATAAAATTATTTCAATCAGCTTTTTTCCCTCAATGATCTCTCATGTTTACCTTATTTTATAGGCTTAGCAATCACCAATATAGAAAAGATGATTTATTTGAGTTGATTTTGAGATTTTGTACATAAAAAAGAAAGGTTTTTTGGGCATGACTTGGGATTCCCGTGCTATTGAAGTGATTTGTGTTCCTTTATCAGTAACTTTTTTCAATAATAAATTATTATGTTTCACTGCTGAATTTAAAGACGGCGTAATGAACCCATTACAACCATTTATTATTTCAGTAGTAAAAACTTTACAGAAGTAAATTGTTAACAGGTGTACGAACATTTGCGCTGTGAAAAACTATCAGCTACATATGGCTGCAGATTTTAGACATTGTTTTAACCAATTATAGTTCTCTCTTTCACGGTTCATTATGTCATAAAATAAATAATAATAAATCCCCAGACAAACACACCAACTGTATGGCCCCAAAGTAAGCAGAGCTTGTGTTAGGGATCACCGTACAGCGAACTGGGGGGAAACCCAGAATAAACATACATATATAAATACATACATCTATGACCCGAGAACAAACATCTGTGTTCATCACACATATGAATGCACCGGCCAGGAATCGAACCTGGGACCTTCGGCGTCTGCGGCAGGGCTACTTACCACTACACCAGTCGGTCGTCAGAACGAGAGAATATGGTTTGAAAATTTTCCGTTGACGTTGTTACTATACAGTGTACATACTAAGTATTTGTCGCAGAAAGGGATCACATTTTCTTTATGAATAGCTAAAACCACCCCTCAAGTCGAAGTTCAATTTAAAAAATACAAAATTCAAAAAGAATGATCAATGATCATATCATGTGTGTTACTGACACATCAGCACGTACTAGTACCGACAGCTTCCCTACTATCGCCAGGATATAGAAGAAAGTAAGCTGACCTTTCTCCTGAAGTGCGAGGGTACTCCAGCAGGCAGACGGGCGACGAGGCGCATAGCATGCAGCCACTCCGTGAAGCCTCCCTCACCCGGCCCCTCGTCCTCCGGAGTCACGCCAAAGCGTGCGCTGCTGTCGCCGGCTGTGGATAGATGACGCTAGTTGATATGGGGGATAAGATCTTGTTTCGGGTGGTACTACAGCCCTACCTATTTTGTTGTAATCAGAAGGAATAGCCCCTAAATCGGCCGTCCTTACTATTTTGACCATAATAATCACGTTTACATGGTTATGTACCAGATAAGGGATACGAACAGCCACTGCAATTACTGCAACAAAGGCAATTCTAAATGTAGTCTACGGTCGGCGTCAGACCATTCGTCGATATAATAAATAAATAAATAAATAAATAAATATTTCTAACAGTCACACCACATTATCTAGCCCAAATTAAGTATCATTAAGAACTTGTGTTATGGATACCAGATAACGGATAGATAAACTTAAGAAATATATAAACACACATAGATTTTTTTAAATATATAAATAAATATTAGAAATAAACTTAAATAAACGTAAATACACATCCATGACTAGAAAGCAAATATATCTGCCCCTACCAGGATTCGAACCCGGGACCTCTGGCATGGAAGGCAAGGCTACTTACCTCCATACCAAACAGGCCGTCAAAATAATAATAATATTAACTCTTGATAAATGACCTGGTTTGTCAACTATAAAAGAGTAAAATTATGAGAAATCTACAAAAATTATGGCTATTTTCTTTGAATCCCTTGCTTGGCACTGAGGTATAAATCGATATTAAATTAAAACAATTATTATCTATGAAAAAACCAACGATCGATGATACAGGTGGAGAATATGGTTGAGGAGGGCGATGGCTGAATCCCGCGTCAACCACGTCAATGTGTTGAGGGTGTTCGTCGTCTGGATACTTGGGGGGAGGGAGACTTGCCGAACTAACAGATGCAGATAAGAATAATTTTGTATAGACATAAATAGACATTGTAAATTTATTTTGAACTTTCTTGCCAGTTCTTCTTCACGAAGGTTTTTCCGAACTGGTCGTAGAGTCATGCTTTGTTGACTGAGTGTTGAGGAATAAATATGTAATTTGAGTTAGGGTGCTCCTTAACCGAATATTGAAATGTTAAAATATCTATTTCTACTTATTAATAATTGCTTATGCGGCCTGGATAGATTTCGGTTGTAATTGCTATTTGACGGATTATATTGTCTATTATTATTATTATTATATTATTATTGTTTTTAAGAAACAAAAAAAAACTACAGTCCACTCAAATAAATTTAACTTCAATCGAAATTTGTCAACTCATTTTCACACTTACTATTGTCTGATTCCTACCAACTATGAACTTGTAAATCTAGCTCGGGCACGCTGGCTGTAGAGGAACCTTGCGAGTTTTTTCCACAAGTCGGCAATAACGCGTCGGTAATCCTATGTACTAGAATACCACTCACATGAATTCGCAACGTAGGTTATAGAAGGAAAATAACGTATTCAGATAACTGTAGCAGAAACTCAAATGAATAATATTATTATGTACTCAAATATCTGCTGAATCGTATCGTATCAGTGTGTTATGTTCTCTCTGGAAACTATAAATCTTTGCGTAGCTTAGTAGACTACGCAATTTATTTGCTAATGTTTAATAAATCACGCACCAAGGCTGAGTTGTCTGAGCACTGAACTAAAATTAATTTCTTAGTGGATGGATATTTAATTAATCGTCGTTACGGGTGGATGGGATTGTTTTTTAATTTTTGCAACTAGTAACAAACTAGATTATTTAGATCGAGATCGATACATCAAGATACCTGTCAAATAATACCGGTGTAACGAAACAGACCGAGGCCACACACAGCCATAACCTCATTCCTCTGTTTTTCAGTTGGAGATACGAGTATATAATCTTTTGTAATAATTATCGAACGCTACTGCAAGTTTCATTTATAACACATAAGCCTACAAAGCTACATCAGTAGCCCTCTGGTGCGCTTATCAGACATTTGCTAAGAAAAACTTTGAATATTATAGTATACAGGGGTCGGCACTCGAAGTGTTATCAACTTGTAGTTGCTATAGCAACCAAACTGTTCAAAATATGGCGCCCATTTTTTCACAGTCGAAAGTCTTTTGTATTGTTTATAAACTTGCAGAAGCTTATTGTTTTTCGTCGCTGTTAACAAAGTTATCCAGATGCTTTGTATTTGATAAGAAAGTCGCAACCAGCCATTGTTAATGAGCTACGACATTTACATCTAAACAAAATGTTTGTGTATCGGACCATCACGCGTTACAATAATACGGGTAGCATCAAAAAACGAGGTGGACATCCTACAACAGCAACGTCATCAGAAATGGTTCCAAAGGTAAAGGCTAGAATTGAACGAAATTCACGGCAAAGCGCAGTTAATTGGCGAAAAGTCTTAATGCCCGAGGCATAGGGCGCATAATAGAAAATAAACTACAACTGAAGCCCTAAAAATACAAAAAGTGCAAGACTTGACGCTTGCACCAGAGGCAGTTCGCCTAGAAAGAGCTAAGGAGTTAAAGCAAGATAACCAGCAAATCTACCGTGAAAAGATTTTAAACGATGCTTTGTTACCTTGGGCACGTAAGCAATTCGGTAGAAACCATTGGACGTTTCAACAAGACTCGGCAACATCCCACAAAGCCCGTGAAACCCAAATTTTTTTGCAAGAAAAAGTTTCGAGCTTCATTTCTTCGCAACAGTAAAAAAATATGAGACTGTCGACGCCTTAAAGATTGCTCTTCGCCGAGAATGGAACAAAATACCAGCCGACCACGATACAGCGCAAACTTTTTTATTGGTAACACTTCGAGTGCCGACCCCTGTATATAGTAAAGGACAAAAAGTAAACTAGCTTAGGTTATCCTGCCCGAGCTGAACCCCGACCGCCCATCTTGCACCAATGTTATTATTACAGTATAATTATATAATATAATTACAATATATTGACCCTCAAATGATCAACAAGGCTCCCTGCGTTGTATTCCGAAAGAATTTCTAAAGCCTTACTTTCAATCCTGATCTTTTACTTACTTGCTTGTAATAAGGAAGCGATATGAAATACTATAAGAAATAGATAAATTATGTTAAATATAATTAACTATATGATATATGAAGAAATATGATTCTTAGAAAAATTACAGATAAAATGTTATTATTATTTTCTTCTCCGAAAATTGTACATGTTGAATTCGTAACGCCTCCACGCCGCGTCACTGAGAGTAGAACAGGAAGCAAGTCCCCTCTGTAGGATCTAACACAAAAGAACTTTACGGTATGTAAAGCTTCTGTATCGTTGAGGCCCGTACTCTTGGAGTTTTGGTTCTAAAGTTGAAAAAAAAATTCTCGAACACTGAAAAATGCATATTTTACTGGATCTTCCAAATGGAATCACAGTGGATGGTTTTGTAAGTAGGCACATAATATAAAGAAAACGCCTTTTTGTTAAATGAAATTATTCACGCGAATCATGCACGCGGCGTCTAACGTGCTTGATGCATTGACAAGGTTCACGAAGCGCACATAAGAAGTAACGCGAAATTAGATTCAGATGTTACGAAACTAACCATAAATAAAAATTTAAATTAGAATTCCTTAAACGATTTATTTATTCCACACTCATAGGAGTGTTTTCTGTTGTAGTTCTATTTATTCAAACCCGTTCTTTTGCTCTTGGATTTAAAGTAAATTTTTTTATTAGAACATTGTAAATGAATTCAAAGACATTCGAATAATTTATTGACACTTAAAGAATTTATTTTCATCAAAATCGAATGTCTAGAGGTTGTGGTGAAGCAGCGTGTAAAAAAGCCTCTTCACCGCTGTGTACCTCGGGTGTGGGTGTCTTAACGAATAATTTATGCTTAGATTATAAGGTTGTGGTTAGATATTTATGCGTGTCTGAATTATTCATTTAACCTTACCACTAACCTGGTAGATCAAGGGTGTCTCTCAAAGGAACGCACGCGTTTGGTCGGCTTCCAGAATTTTCTAGGCATCACTACAGCTAATGTTATAATTATCCAATTGCACTTATTGTTAACTGTTTATATGTAAATATTAAATCACAAAAATACGTTCACACAATAATAAAAAAACGTATAGTGGAGTGCCCCTCACTCCGAAGGTCGGCGTCCTTGAGCAGCGCTCAAACTCAAGATCAAATTAAAAATGTCCTTCAAAAATCTGACTTGCAAAGTTCATAGCACAAGCACGCACACATACGAAAGCGTGCGAAAGACGAGCCCCATATTTTTCAATATATTAAAAATAACGTCCAAGCAACCTTTGACTCAAAGCATGATTTAAAGTTTACTAAGTATGGCTAATTAACAAATAACAAAATAAAAAAAAGTATTAATTAGTTATAAATGCTACAAATAAGTCAAGAGTATAAACAGTCGATTAATAAAATAAATATTATTATTGTTAAAATATTGAGTCAAAACTGCCTTATCAGCGCAACAATTACATCAATCGTATGGTGATATTTTCTTTTTTCGCGAATCGGCATGTCTTCCAGCTTACCTGATGGAAATGGACAACAAAGGCGAGGATGATTTAGGGAACTAGGCCAAGCCCAACGATAGAAAACACTGAGCAGACCGCGGCCGGACGGCTATTATTAGGAAGTTCTGTATACAGTAAAAAATACTGTTAATCCTGAAACAGATGAACTAGTTGATCAAACGGAACGACTTTCCCAAACAAACAGAGTGTCCAAAATGAAATAAAAGAATTGAAATAAAAAAAGCTAATGTATTTACATGTTTTTTTTTACATGTCATTTTACCAACGCTCCTTGGGTAAAGTTGTTCACGACTCTTCCGACTGTTTGAGTATTAACAGCATTTTTTTACATCCTGTATAGCTATTGCTATGAGACAGACTGGACAATTCACAACGACACGACGTTCAAGGAAGAGCAGGAAATATTTAATAAAACCAAACGTGTATTTGTGGTTATTCTTTCCTTCTTTGGCCTTCCCGACACTATGATAGATAAATAAATGAACACCCGATACTATAAATAATAGGTCTTTACCTATGAAACTGCCGTTTTGCCGTACTGGCCATTTCAAATGAAAATATTTTTTTTTTGACTGATAATTCTAATTTCAAATTAATTCTATTTGACAAACATGGAATTCTTTTTCTAAAATCGTCATTTGTTTAATAGTTAGTGTTTTGTTTTCAACGCATTCGAACATTTTTCGTCATCATGGATAAGTTAAAAATTCGAGTAATTATGGAGTATGAGTACCGTCGTGGCAGCAAAGCGGCACAAGCGGCACGCAACATCAACGACGTTTACGGAGCGAACACTACAAACAAACGCACCACCCGTTATTGGTTTACCCGCTACCGTTCTGGAAATTTTGACCTGAAAAATGAACCCCGTGGTCGTCCGAAAACTTTGGTCGACAATGACGAATTAAAGGCAATTGTGGAAGCTGATGAAACCCAATCCACGGCTGAATTAGCAGCAGCTTTCGACGTTAGCATCAAAACAATATTGGTCCATTTGCGTCAAATTGGCAAGGTAAAAAAGCTTGACAAATGAGTACCCCACACGAACTCAATGACCGCCAGCGCGAAGTACGCGTGGAGACGTGCCTTGGACTGCTCAGCAGGCATACAAATGAAGGATTTCTGAACCGTATTGTTACTTGTGACGAGAAATGGATCCTGTTTGACAATCGTAAGCGCTCAGCAAGTTGGTTGGACCCTGGTTCAGTACCCAAACAATGCCCTAAATGAAAACTTACCCCTAGAAAAGTGATGGTCACTGTTTGGTGGTCTACCGCGGGTGTAATTCATCACAGCTTCTTGCCAAACGGGACAAGCATTACTGCAGATGTGTACTGTGAAGAACTGAACACAATGATGGAGAAGCTCGCACGTCTCCAACCAGCTTTGGTCAATCGTTCGGCTCCACTGCTCCTGCACGACAACGCGCGACCTCATACTGCACAGCAGACGGTCTCCAAGCTACAAGAGTTGGGGTTGGAAGTTCTCCGTCATCCGCCGTACTCACCAGACCTTGCGCCTACAGACTTCTACTTTTTCCAGAATTTGGATAACTTCTTGGCGGGAAAAAAATTCAATACCCGAGAGGCAGTACAAAATGCCTTTGAAGAATTTGTTGCCTCCCGTCCAGCTGATTTCTTCAAGAAAGGCATCAATAAGCTACCAATGCGTTGGCAAAGATGCATTGATTGCATGGGTGATTATTTTGATTAATAGAAATAAAAAATATATAAAAAAATTACGCTTCATTTATTTCGTGAAAAACGGCAATTTCATAGGTAAAGACCTAATATTTACGTTACATGGCAATCCTACTTTTTATTTTATGTTATTTACTTAGAAAAGTCCAATAAGGCTTTTAATTTTGATTGTACTTCTGTATTGACTCAGGACTCGATATGCCCTAAGTGTCAAGTCTATGTCTCGGAGCAGTCCCTGGTATACACACCGTGACCTACCTTTATCAAGAATCCTCAAGGACTCAAACCGGGGTGACGTCTACGCGCTACGGATTTGCTACGGAATTAAATGCGTAGCACAGGGGATGTAGTTTTAATTGTATTAAGGAACACCCCGATTCTAAAGTTTTTTTGTTTTAATAGGAATGAAAGTTTTATCATTTAGATGACACTTAGCTACATTTGAAAAAGTGTGCTATTATTGTTCAGATTAAGTGCAAGCTAACATTTCTCTTGATTTGCTGGTAACATTTCAATTTTAAATATTTGAATATTTTAGTATTGTGTTTATTAGAGGAACAGCAAGTTGTGTTATATGAATTAATAAGTTCTTGAGAATTAATTTAAGAAGTCTACCGTCGTATCGTCCCATTAATAGAGTTCAAAAGTTCCATAAAATATTCACATGGCAAAAATATTAATGAAACTCAACAACTGCGTGGGCGTCTAGTTATCATTCAAATATTTAGCCCGACTTTCTGCGAAGGACTCACAGACGCCTGGAAGTAATCGCTTTGACATCTTCACAAAAGACTTGTTTCAAAGAGTCTTATCGTATATATTTATTTAAAATTACGCAATATGATACTCGAGGAAGTTTTCTTAATGTAGATATAATACCGATTAATATATTTTCTATAGTAAAATATATCAAGTAAAAATACATAACGCTGATATTTTATCCAAATTTACATGTATTGAGAGTAACTCATAGATCATATTAATCCTTATGTATATATTGTCAACTGAATGGCCATCAATCATCGTTTCTAATAAAAAATATACACATTGTAAAATGTATGTATCGATGATATTTGAATAACGAGTGAAATATAAATGAGATTCTGCTAATCATCCCGAACAGCTGATTGTATATTCATAAACCTAAATGTCACTTCAGGTAGAATTATGGTTTTTTAATCGACATTTGGCTTGGGTTTTGTTTTAAAATTAATTTAATCTGAAATTTTGAACGAACCGTTAAAACCTTTAGTTTTGGAATGAAATATATGTATTGTCTTAATAACGTCGGGTGAAGGGTTGTTCACTTCTATCTAACATGGTTGAAGAGGGCGATGGCTGTCTCCCGCGTTATGCCCATAAACGGGTCCTACTCACGGATGTTTAGAGTTTGAAAAATTTTGGGGATGGAGCCTTGCCGAGCTAATTATTTCTTTCAGAAGTTATTTCTGATTTGGCGTTTTACGTCAACCAGTGCAAATATTTCAAGCCTTGAAAAATTAATTCTTGAATTTTAATTGAATTCCAACGTAAATTATCTTATCTGAATTTTTTTACTGGTAAAGTTGTATCTAGTGTAAACATGTAAGCGTTCGAAACACTTCGAGATATTACAAGAATGTGTGTAAGAGGCAACCAAAGTATCTTGCAATACTAATTACTTAGTGGATCGAAAGCTATTTCCAATACATCCTGTGAGATGCGAGTGCACCGCGACCCATTCGTTCCCATTTAGATAACTGAGTTGGGGTATCGACGCGTGGCGTATCACTCCTCACTGGGTGTTTTCGAAGGTTGTTTGAAATGTAAGAAACTGCAGTAAAATTGGATTACTCATATGATGTACTTATTTATATTGATGAAAATTTTTACTTGATGTCAATGTACTAAACTTGAAAATCCATCTGTGAAGATAAACCATCAAGAGACTGTGAGAGTATTAAGTTGTTTTACAATGTTGTTTTTTTTGTTGTTGTTCTGAGAGCTGAGAGCGGAGACGAGAAGCCTCAAATTCATGTTAGTTATCAGCTGGTGGTAATTACTTACTACAAAAACGTGTACCGCAAGAACGTAACCTACACTTACTTCATTCACATATCAATGTATATATAGTGCGCGGCGTCCACGTAGATACACTCTACAATTTTTTTGTATACTCGTATAAAAATTTTGTCTTTTTTACAATGTATTAAAAAATTGTGATGTATTTTAGTAGTCATCGTGGCTGTCTGTAGAGTCAACTTTGAGACATACACCTATGCAGTCTGTTCATTCGTTGACCGGTTTCTGTAACAAACTAGTACTAAGAGTCCAAATTAAATAAATATATCATGTTTAACTTTTGAAAACTTTTAGAACGGTAAGTTACAAAAAAATGTTTGTATTAGAATATATTCTTCTTTGGCTCTGTAATAATATGAGCTCTAGTTGCGTTGTTACCAGAGCAAAAAAAAAAACATGAAATATTTTATTATTTATTCAATACTACAATTCTTCGAAAGTTTCGTTAAAATAAATATTTTATTATAATTATCTGTGAATTGTAGAAAATAATTTTAAAGAACAAACATCATTATATCCCAGATGGTTTCAGTATTATCGTACGTGTGTGATCTCTTTGTAGATTTGGGCATTTAGACGGACGGTTTACTCGTGTTATTGTTACCAGCATTCATTGTTTACCTTCACCGTTTTTTTTCGATTTATTAAAATAAGACTGAAAAAAATATTTTATCTTCACGGTTATGTACTTTTCTTACATTTTCTCCTTTATATGTATGGAGATGTTGCTAAATACTGAATACCACAATAACGCATTTTAGTTCGGTCCTTCAGGCTTCGCCGGCGTAACAAGCTTAAAGCTCAAAGCAAGGCAATCTGTTGGCCAGCGCCAAGCGTCGCAGTTTACTGAAACTTGAAGCTCATCCAATTACGTCGGAACAGGGTTTTAATTATTTAAATCAATACTGTCCAGGCTTCACGCAGATTGTACATAAAAACTTAGCCGATGAGGAAATGTACAGTCGAGTTACAGTTGTGTAGCGTGTTGGATTACTCTAATCTAATAATAAATATAACCTCAATTGTAGATAAGCCAAGGTGCTCAAAACTTTCTTCTGTTGCCTCACCTGGAATGTTTTTGGAGGATCCAGCCAAGTTCCGCAGAGAGTTTATGATGGCACTCATTTGTGTAGCGCTCGGCGGGCAAGTTACTCATATCACTTGCTGCAGTCACAGCTAGCGCCAGGACCCGGGGAGCGGCGCGGCCGAACCCGCCACCACGCGCCGCGACATCTCCCCTACTCAACCACTACACTCACAGAACACAAACTAAACATCCAAAGTAAAAAATAAATATTTAACATATTTCTCGAGGCATTGGTTCGGCGCGACCAGCTGATGTGAGGCCGTCGCGATCGTCGCAAGCACTGTTTGTTGAAGTGCTCTCCTACCACGATATGCGGATAATACTGGTTATCGTTATCGCATGGTTACTTTGTAAGGACTTTGTAGGATTTTCGGCCACGGTCGGCGTATGCGGGGGTGGCGCGGCAGTCTCGTGGTGGAGGCGGCGGCGCGCATGCGCGGTGTCAGCGCTTGCGTGTGTGCGTGTGTATCGATTCCGCGTGGCTGTGTACGTCAGTGTCAGGCCTACTGTACTGTACACGGCAGAAATGTTTTGTTATCTATTTTAAGATCGAGAATGAAATTGTTGCAGCATCTATTTCCGTTGTCGCGTTTATGAATAAAAGGTTTCATTAGGTGTGCTGATGGAAAAATAAAATTCTTTAGTTTGAATTGTTCGCAGGTTAATTTAAATCTGTTGTTTTACGTAGTTAAGTTGATGAATGGTAATCGCTACATTTTGTTCGCATCTGTATATTTTTATATTTTGCGGAGAAAAATTATAAAACACTGTTTATTTTGTTTTGTATATTACTTTGTTTATCGTATATCGATTATTATTATATAAACTTGATTACAATTTTCTTCGGTGAAGGTTTTAGAACAATAGCTACTCGAAAAGTTGTGGGCAACGTTAATGACACTCAAAAGTTGCATTTAAAAAGTTTCGCCGAACTCAAACCTTGATACATTTTGTATCGTTTATTATAAGAAACAATAGAAAATGTAGGAAAATATAAAATGAGAGGTTATTACATAGTAAGTACTTTAAAGTTTGAAAACTCCTTCCGACATCACCGTACACGTTTAATGACAAGTCGTCATAAAATATAATATTTAGTTTAGGTTATGAAAACGGTCGTGATAAAACATGATGCATCTGATCAAAGTGTAGGCTTCGTCATCGTGGTTTGTAACAGCCTAAATACTGTTATCTTTATTAAGAATAAAAATCTATAAGGTATATTGAGTATTTAGGCCGTGTGAACTTTTAATTGGATATATATTGTTCATAACCAGCGAACAAGCAAGTGACATCCGCGAAGGTGTTTTGTTTATCAATATTGATTGTGATTCTTACATCGACTAATGAAGCGTTGCCGGCCGCAGACTTGGCTTGAAATTGCCTCTGTTCCAGAGGATACATTGCTTGTTTCTTCACTTTAACTGGAACACAACCACGTAAATAGGAAGGACTGTAGTTCTTCCCCAGACGAGGTCTTAACATAAGAAACTGTACTATGAAGTCCCAGCTAGGTGCCTTGTGCTTGTACACAATACCATGTAGCGTTTAAGCTTGTCTGTCTAGAGCTAACTCTACCTGGACTAATCAGCTGTAAGCGCAGCACACAATTTATGCAGCTAACTTTTAAAAAAGCAGTAAAGCCTCCGTTGCGATATCTGAGACTTGCAGCTGGAAGGTACCTGGCAAAAAATCTACCAAACCCCAGCGTTTAACACGCTCACGATGGTTATGGGTACAGTTTTCCCGTTAGTTCTTTCAGGTGAAAAAGTCGTCTTTTACCACACCTTAAAGCAGTTCCTCAAACGGCTTCTCATCAGAAACACAAGGAGGAAAACATAAGGAGAATCTGTAAATTTATTTTGAAAAAAATATACCCGTGAAGTTTCTTGCCAGTTCTTCTTCCAGGTTTTTCCGAACTGGTTGTAGATTCATGTTTTATTTGACGTCAATAAGAACATGTATTGTAATTGTCAATGTTGAGAAATAAATATTTCATTTCATTTCATTTCAACCTACAGATGTTCACCATAAGTCACACATATTAATAAATATATTTATATATATATATATTATTCGCCTCAGGGACTCTCCCGTTCACGTAGATGCCTCTACAATGAATGAAGGTTTGATAACGGCTTGAGTCTGCTGTACTCACTAATATCGCGCAGCAGCTGCGTGACCTCGCCACACAGCCGGCGCTGCGCGCGTCGAAGCCGGTCCCGCTGGCGGAGCACGCGCGCTAGCCGCTCGCCGCTGTGCTGCACGCGCTGCTCCAACTCCACGCGGTACTCTGCTAGCTCGCAGCTGTCTGGGGAGACAAATGATGCTGTTATAATAATGAAACGTTTTAGAACTAGAACTACGAACATTCTCGCTCCGATCGCCGCCCAGTGCGGACGTGCAAGACCCCGCTCTCCGTCGTTTGGTCCCTTCCCGATACTCCGTGGCGCTCAGTCTACTGACGTCTCGGTTTAGCGTGTTGGTTCCGTGCTACGGATTTCAAGGTTCTTTCTACTCCCTCTGAGTGCTATCGAAGTGCGTATTTTTCTTTGCGACTAAGTCTTCAAAGTGCTGTGCTAAGTTGTGTTGTGCTTGTGCTGAGTGCAGTGTTGTGCCCAGCGTAAGTAGTCTGGTTTCAGTGCAAAGGATACTTAACGGTGACAACGAATTTGTACTGAACCTAGTCCTTATTTTTATTTATTTCTCTTCGCTATTTTATTTATTTTTCTCCTATTTTCATATTTATTTTTATCATATTTGTGTGTTTTCGTGTGTATTTGTCCTTTCTGTCGGTAAAGGTTGACCCTAACGCGGTCAACTCTTTACCTGCGTACCCTTTTTTAGGTTTCTAGGTAGCGGCCTTCGGCGTACTACGGTTAGTTTTAAGTTATTCTCCCCAGCCCCCCTACCGCTGGTAGGGAGGTTTGCCGCTAGGGTTCGCTAGGTTTTTATTTAGGAATCCTAGGCATTTGTTATATATTATAGGCATACATTATATATTTATATATTACATTTTATAATTCCAAGTCCTCCAATGGACCTTGTTAATATTCTTAAGTCGTTCGCCCAGGCGCTCGCTGCGTCCGGCGTAAGCATACCCGCTGACGCACTAACGCAGGCCTTACAGGCATCTATCGCGTCCCCGGCCCCTCAGGCCTCAACCCCGGCCCCTCAGGCCTCCAACGTCGAGACCCCTCAGGTCTTAAACTCTCCCGCGTCTCCCGCCTCGTCCGAGATGGACTGCGAATCGGTCGCATCCTCTCACGCGTCGCGTCGTAAGCGTACCGCTCCCGGGAGCGACTCCGAACCCGCGTCTGATACGTCGTCAGATGCCGTCACCTTAACCGGCTCTCCTGAGCCCGCGTTTTAACTCGTCGCCAAGCGCTCCAAGAAGCGCTCTAAGAAAGCTTCGGTATCTTCAATACCCGAGCCCTCCCCGGTGTCTTCAACACCAGCCCCCGCGCCGTTAAAATCGCTCGTAGTAACCGCGTCTCCGTCGGTCACATCGAAGCCAGCGACGCGCTGCGCTCCCGTCCCGCCGAAGCCTCAGCTCCCTCCGCCCGTCTTCCTGCGTGAAAAAGCGCGCTGGATCGCGGTTTCAAACTTGTGCAAAGTGCACAAAATTAATTACTTAAAAGCCGCCAACGCTGGCGATACAATCAAGATTCAAATAGCGACCGTCGACGACTTCCGCTCGTTTACCAGGTTACTCGGATTAAACCAAATCGCGTATCACACCTACGCCCTCCCGGAGGAGCGTAAGATCCGCGCAGTACTACGGGGCGTCCCGTTCGAACTCAGCAACGAAGACATCCTCGATGACCTTAAGTCTCAGGGTTTCCCGGTCACAGCAGTGCACAAGATGCACTCCAACCGCGGTAGGCGTTTTCCCTTAGCGTTGGTAATCCTGTCGAATACTCCCAACTCGAGGGAGATCTTTAGAGAGGCTCGCACAATTTGCGGACTCTCAAATATCTCCGTCGAGCGTCCCAACCCCCGTGGTCACCCTGGGCAGTGCCACCGCTGCCAGCTCTATGGCCACGCAGCGGCTAACTGTTCAGCTCCCCCCAGGTGCGTAAAGTGCCTGGATCCTCACTTCACTAAGGAGTGCACTCGCACTCCCGAATCCACTTCCCCCCATGCCTGTGTGCTGTGCGGCCAGTCCGGCCACATAGCTAACTACAGGGGTTGCCCGCGCGCTCCGCGCTCCACCACCAAGAGGGTCGCGCCTAAACCGGCGCCGCCGCTCACTCCTGCCAACTTCCCGCCGCTGCGCAACCGGGGTCCCCCGGAAGCAAAGCCCGTTCAGCCGACACCTACTCCGGCTCTGTCTTGGAGGCAGCGTCCGGCCGCTCCGCCTGCACCTTCCCGACCTATCCCAGCTCCCGTAGCTCCCGTAGGGCCGCGTCCTTCTCCGTCTTCCGCACCTCAGTCGTCGTTGGCTGAGGACATGAAGACCGTATTCGACGTTATTCAAAACGTCGATATTAACGAAATTTCCGTGCTAGCACGCAAACTGCGAGCCGCCCGCTCTCCTCAAGAGCGTTTATTTGCTTTAGCCGAGCATCACTCGCTCCTAAGTTCGTTGTAAATTCTTTTATAATTTATAAATTCGTAAATAATAAATTATAATGTCTAGACCCGCGAATCCCGCGTCCAGTCGTATTAAACCCAAGGGCTTATCCCTAGTATCTTTTAACGCTCGTAGCCTTAATACCAACCTTCCCGAGATTAAACTGTTCCTTCAGAACAAAGAACCTGACTTATTCCTTCTCCAGGAGACATGGCTTACTCCAAACCGCTCCAGGGGATTCGCTATACCTAAGTACGCGTTTATTCGTAACGATAGGCCCAAGTCTGATGGTTTCGGCGGCACCGCTATATATTACAAATGAGGCTTCCACTGCTGTCCTCTCCCTACCCCTCCTCTCCTCAACATGGAAGCCACTGTGTGTAGATTGGCTATGACTGGTCATCCGACCATCATGATAGCTTCAATCTACATACCTAGTGGTACCAGACCAATCCGCAGCGACTTTGAGGCCATTCTCGCCCTCGGCCATTCAGTCATTATGTTCGGAGACTTTAACTCCAAACATACTGACTGGACGTGCCTATCGACTACCACCAGCGGTATCGCTCTCCTCGACATCACTAACTCCCTTGACCTAGACGTCATATCCCCCATCACTCCCACTCACTATCCCAACAACCCGTCCTACTCTCCTGACATCCTCGACTTTGCAATTATCAAGCGTATCAATCTTGACCTAAGGTCTATCGAACCGCTCGATGACCTAGGCTCCGACCATCGCCCCGTTTCCCTCGTGCTAGGACCGCCGAACGATAACATCTCATCTCCTAAGACCTTTACCAATTGGAAAGGTTTTAAAAATACGTTAGTTTCAGCCTTAGAGGCTCCGAACTCTCCACTCGCGATCTCTCCCGAGCAATTAGATAGCCCGGATAAAATCGATTCATTAGTAAATTCTCTCACTGATGCTATCAACTCAGCCATCAGTGACAACGAAAAGGTTGCTAAGCAAGGCAAACCCACGCTTCCCTTAGCCGTTAGCAATCTTATTAAAGCTAAAAACGCGGCTCTCCGGAGAGCCAAGAAATATCCCACGCCCGCCTATAGAACAGCTGCGAATCAGCTTCAACGTAAAGTTAGGTCTTGCCTCGCGGAACTCCGAGACGCTCAGATGAACGATCTCATGGCGAATATCTCTCCGTCCCACCAAGCGTACTATAGCATGGCCCGAGCCTTACGCGTAGACACCGTCTCTCACGTTCCTCCTCTCACTCGTCCCGATGGCACTACTGCCTTCGAAGTCGAAGAGAAAGCCGAATGCTTCGCCGACAGCATTGCCGCACAATGCTCGCCCAGCAGGCAACCCGCGAATCCCACTCACATCAAAGCGGTGGAGGACGAAGTCCTTCGCAGAGACTCTCTCCCCATCACCGCCGACCCTGTCACAGTCTCTAATGACGAAATCTTGCTTCTCATTAGAAATCAAAAGTCCAAAAAGGCTCCGGGTGCGGATGGAATTTCCAACCACGCACTTAAGCACCTACCGCAACAGATGCTTACCTTGTTAGCTATCATTTTCAATGCCTGCTTCGACCATAGCTACTTTCCTAAAGCTTGGAAAGAAGCGACAGTCATAGGCATTCCCAAGCCGGGCAAACCTCTGAACGTCCCGGCTAATCACAGACCCATCAGCCTCCTCAAGGCAATGTCTAAACTTCTCGAGAGAGTCATACTTTCTCGAATGCGGAACCATCTGTTTCCAACGGATGGCGATCCTCTCATTATTCCCCATCAGTTCGGCTTTCGCGCTAAACACTCCTGCCCTCAGCAAGTCCACCGAATCGTCGAGTATATACTTGACGGTTTCTATCCGCGTCGTTATAAAACAGTCGCGGTTTTCTTTGACGTAGCCAAGGCTTTCGATAAAGTCTGGCACAGCGGTCTCGTTTATAAACTCTACAAGATAGGCTTACCGGATCGCCTAGTCAGGATAATAGCGTCGTTTCTCAAAGACCGTACGTTTCGATTTAAACACGAAGGCACGCTCTCTGCACCTCGTCCCATAAAGGCTGGATTCCCTCAAGGCTCAGTCCTCGCCCCTCTGCTGTACACCGTGTACACCAACGACATTCCCATCCCGCCGAAAGGCGTCGAACTCGCCCTCTTCGCTGACGACACCGCACTCTATACCAAAGGCCACGGTGTTCGGCGCCTTGTAACCAGACTCCAAAAGGCCGTAAACGCCCTTGGTGCATGGTTTCAAGAATGGCGCATCGATGTGAACCCTGAAAAGAGTTCTGCGATGCGCTTCGACCACAAACGCCGTCGTCCCGATGGCGATCCCCACGTTCGAATGTTAGGCATTCCCATCCCCTGGAAGCGCAGTACTAAATACTTAGGCGTCACATTAGATCCGACGCTTTCTTTCAAGCCACACGTTGAAAGAGTTTCGAAACTCGCTCGTCACTATTTAGTCCGCCTAAATAGCATGTTAGGTAGAAAAAGTAAAATGTCCTTCAGAAACAAACGTACACTTTACAAGGTCTGCGTTAGACCCGTCATGACGTATGCCTCGCCAATCTTTGCCCACGCCAAACCCTCCCTCCTGCACAAACTGCAGGTAGTTCAAAACCTCTTTTGCCGCCGGGCCACAGGCGCACCGTGGTACGTGCGTAATGCGGACTTGCATAGAGATCTTGAACTGCCTACAGTACAACAATATCTCAAAACACTCTCTGAAGCGTTCTTCAAACGCTCCGAAACCCATCCCAATCCTCTAGTTCGTGATTCTGTCTCATATGCTACTCCTGTGTTAGACTCGAAGTTCAAAGTCGCTAGGCCTAGAAATGCGCAAGCGTACTCATCCACCAGACTGTCACGCGATCTCGAGGCCCTTCTGGCCGCAAATTCTAATTCTAACGTAAATTCTAATTCTAACGTAAATCCTAATACTAACGTAAATGCGAGTTAATTCAATTTTATTTTGCAATTTTTTAATTTTTGTTTTAATTATTGATTTTCATTTTGAGCACCTTCAGTGCTACGTATTCACCTTCAGTGCTTTGAGCACCTTCAGTGCTATGTAATCCCAGCGGGTGACCCCTTCTGGGCCCCGCTAGCGCGGCCTCTTTCTCCAATTGGCCGTCGCTCAGATGAAGGCTGAGTGGCAAAAATGCACGAGCCGACAGGGGGTTTTTAGTGGGTATGGTCCTGGTAGGCGTCGGGACGAGTCCCACATAACTTTGGAATCGCGCCAGAGTATGCGTCAGGGCATTTTTATCCTCCTGCCCTTCCCGCGGAGGGGAACAAAAAAAAAAAAAAAAAAAAAACTAGAACTAGATAAATCTTGCGGTGTAAATGATACTAAATGCTTTATAGTACAGAGAGCAATCTGGGTACACGACCCGGAAAGAACAAATGTTTGTACCTACGATGAACATGTTCTTATGTCTTTGCCTTCGAGTCATGGATGGTTACACTTGGTAAGTTAGTCAACCAGGTACACATATAGCTACAGTAAAAGCATGCTATATCTTATATACTTATTCTAGTATGGACATTAATTTATGGCATACACTACATTTCAAAGTTAACTACAGTCTTAAAATATATAATTCTGATTAGATTATTTTACAGTTTATATAAATATGTTTAATGTGTAGAATTATGTATTTCATTTTTTAACTGTTTTTTTTTTTTTTTTTTTGTTCCCCTCCGCGGGAAGGGCAGGAGGATAAAAATGCCCTGACGCATACTCTGGCGCGATTCCAAAGTTATGTGGGACTCGTCCCGACGCCTACCAGGACCATACCCACTAAAAAACCCCCTGTCGGCTCGTGCATTTTTGCCACTCAGCCTTCATCGGAGCGACGGCCAATTGGAGAAAGAGGCCGCGCTAGCGGGGCCCAGAAGGGGTCACCCGCTGGGATTACATAGCACTGAAGGTGCTCAAAAATTAAAAGTAAAATAAAAACATTAAAAATGAAAAGTAAATAATGAAAACATTAAAAATTGAAAAATTAAATATGCATTAATTCGGATTTACGTTAGAATTAGAATTTACGTTAGAATTAGAATTTGCGGCCAGAAGGGCCTCGAGATCGCGTGACAGTCTGGTGGATGAGTACGTTTGCGCATTTCTAGGCCTAGCGACTTTGAACTTCGAGTCTAACACAGGAGCAGCATATGAGACAGAATCACGAACTAGAGGATTGGGATGGGTTTCGGAGCGTTTGAAGAACGCTTCAGAGAGTGTTTTGAGATATTGTTGTACTGTAGGCAGTTCAAGATCTCTATGCAAGTCCGCGTTACGCACGTACCACGGTGCGCCTGTGGCCCGGCGGCAAAAGAGGTTTTGAACTACCTGCAGTTTGTGCAGGAGGGAGGGTTTGGCGTGGGCAAAGATTGGCGAGGCATACGTCATGACGGGTCTAACGCAGACCTTGTAAAGTGTACGTTTGTTTCTGAAGGACATTTTACTTTTTCTACCTAACATGCTATTTAGGCGGACTAAATAGTGACGAGCGAGTTTCGAAACTCTTTCAACGTGTGGCTTGAAAGAAAGCGTCGGATCTAATGTGACGCCTAAGTATTTAGTACTGCGCTTCCAGGGGATGGGAATGCCTAACATTCGAACGTGGGGATCGCCATCGGGACGACGGCGTTTGTGGTCGAAGCGCATCGCAGAACTCTTTTCAGGGTTCACATCGATGCGCCATTCTTGAAACCATGCACCAAGGGCGTTTACGGCCTTTTGGAGTCTGGTTACAAGGCGCCGAACACCGTGGCCTTTGGTATAGAGTGCGGTGTCGTCAGCGAAGAGGGCGAGTTCGACACCTTTCGGCGGGATGGGAATGTCGTTGGTGTACACGGTGTACAGCAGAGGGGCGAGGACTGAGCCTTGAGGGACTCCAGCCTTTATGGGACGAGGTGCAGAAAGCGTGCCTTCGTGTTTAAATCGAAACGTACGGTCTTTGAGAAACGACGCTATTATCCTGACTAGGCGATCCGGTAAGCCTATCTTGTAGAGTTTATAAACGAGACCGCTGTGCCAGACTTTATCGAAAGCCTTGGCTACGTCAAAGAAAACCGCGACTGTTTTATAACGACGCGGATAGAAACCGTCAAGTATATACTCGACGATTCGGTGGACTTGCTGAGGGCAGGAGTGTTTAGCGCGAAAGCCGAACTGATGGGGAATAATGAGAGGATCGCCATCCGTTGGAAACAGATGGTTCCGCATTCGAGAGAGTATGACTCTCTCGAGAAGTTTAGACATTGCCTTGAGGAGGCTGATGGGTCTGTGATTAGCCGGGACGTTCAGAGGTTTGCCCGGCTTGGGAATGCCTATGACTGTCGCTTCTTTCCAAGCTTTAGGAAAGTAGCTATGGTCGAAGCAGGCATTGAAAATGATAGCTAACAAGGTAAGCATCTGTTGCGGTAGGTGCTTAAGTGCGTGGTTGGAAATTCCATCCGCACCCGGAGCCTTTTTGGACTTTTGATTTCTAATGAGAAGCAAAATTTCGTCATTAGAGACTGTGACAGGGTCGGCGGTGATGGGGAGAGAGTCTCTGCGAAGGACTTCGTCCTCCACCGCTTTGATGTGAGTGGGATTCGCGGGTCGCGTGCTGGGCGAGCATTGTGCGGCAATGCTGTCGGCGAAGCATTCGGCTTTCTCTTCGACTTCGAAGGCAGTAGTGCCATCGGGACGAGTGAGAGGAGGAACGTGAGAGACGGTGTCTACGCGTAAGGCTCGGGCCATGCTATAGTACGCTTGGTGGGACGGAGAGATATTCGCCATGAGATCGTTCATCTGAGCGTCTCGGAGTTCCGCGAGGCAAGACCTAACTTTACGTTGAAGCTGATTCGCAGCTGTTCTATAGGCGGGCGTGGGATATTTCTTGGCTCTCCGGAGAGCCGCGTTTTTAGCTTTAATAAGATTGCTAACGGCTAAGGGAAGCGTGGGTTTGCCTTGCTTAGCAACCTTTTCGTTGTCACTGATGGCTGAGTTGATAGCATCAGTGAGAGAATTTACTAATGAATCGATTTTATCCGGGCTATCTAATTGCTCGGGAGAGATCGCGAGTGGAGAGTTCGGAGCCTCTAAGGCTGAAACTAACGTATTTTTAAAACCTTTCCAATTGGTAAAGGTCTTAGGAGATGAGACGTTATCGTTCGGCGGTCCTAGCACGAGGGAAACGGGGCGATGGTCGGAGCCTAGGTCATCGAGCGGTTCGATAGACCTTAGGTCAAGATTGATTCGCTTGATAATTGCAAAGTCGAGGATGTCTGGAGAGTAGGACGGGTTGTTGGGATAGTGAGTGGGAGTGACGGGGGATATGACATCTAGGTCAAGGGAGTTAGTGATGTCGAGGAGAGCGATACCGCTGGTGTTAGTCGATAGGCACGTCCAGTCAGTATGTTTGGAGTTAAAGTCTCCGAACATAATGACTGAATGGCCGAGGGCGAGAATGGCCTCAAAGTCGCTGCGGATTGGTCTGGTACCACTAGGTATGTAGATTGAAGCTATGATGATGGTCGGATGACCAGTCATAGCCAATCTACACACAGTGGCTTCCATGTTGAGGAGAGGAGGAGTAGGGAGAGGACAGCAGTGGAAGCCTCTTTTGAAATATATAGCGGTGCCGCCGAAACCGTCGGAGTTGGGCCTATCGTTACGAATAAACGCGTACTTAGGTATAGCGAATCCCCTGGAGCGGTTTGGAGTAAGCCATGTCTCCTGGAGAAGGAATAAGTCAGGTTCTTTGTTCTGAAGGAACAGTTTAATCTCGGGAAGGTTTGTGTTCAGGCTACGAGCGTTAAAAGATATTAGGGATAAGCCCTTGGGTTTGATACGACAGGACGCGGGATTCGCGGGTCTAGACATTATAATTTATTATTTACGAATTTATACAAAAATAAAAGAATTTACAACGAACTTAGGAGCGAGTGATGCTCGGCTAAAGCAAATAAACGCTCTTGAGGAGAGCGGGCGGCTCGCAGTTTGCGTGCGAGCACGGAAATTTCGTTAATATCGACGTTTTGAATAACGTCGAATACGGTCTTCATGTCCTCAGCCAACGACGACTGAGGTGCGGAAGACGGAGAAGGACGCGGCCCTACGGGAGCTACGGGAGCTGGGATAGGTCGGGAAGGTGCAGGCGGAACGGCCGGACGCTGCCTCCAAGACAGAGCCGGAGTAGGTGTCGGCTGAACGGGCTTTGCTTCCGGGGGACCCCGGTTGCGCAGCGGCGGGAAGTTGGCAGGAGTGAGCGGCGGCGCCGGTTTAGACGCGACCCTCTTGGTGGTGGAGCGCGGAGCGCGCGGGCAACCCCTGTAGTTAGCTGTGTGGCCGGACTGGCTGCACAGCACACAGGCAGGGGGGGAAGTGGATTCGGGAGTGCGAGTGCACTCCTTAGTGAAGTGAGGATCCAGGCACTTTACGCACCTGGGGGGAGCTGAACAGTTAGCCGCTGCGTGGCCATAGAGCTGGCAGCGGTGGCACTGCCCAGGGTGACCACGGGGGTTGGGACGCTCTACGGAGATATTTGAGAGTCCGCAAATTGTGCGAGCCTCTCTAAAGATCTCCCTCGAGTTGGGAGTATTCGACAAGATAACCAACGCTAGGGGAAAACGCCTACCGCGGTTGGAGTGCATCTTGTGCACTGCTGTGACCGGGAAACCCTGAGACTTAAGGTCATCGAGGATGTCTTCGTTGCTGAGTTCGAACGGGACGCCCCGTAGTACAGCGCGGATCTTACGCTCCTCCGGGAGGGCGTAGGTGTGATACGCGATTTGGTTTAATCCGAGTAACCTGGTAAACGCGCGGAAGTCGTCGACGGTCGCTATTTGTATCTTGATTGTATCGCCAGCGTTGGCGGCTTTTAAATAAATATTTTGTGCACTTTGCACATGTTTGAAACCGCGGTCCAGCGTGCTTTTTCACGCAGGAAGACGGGCGGAGGGAGCTGAGGCTTCGGCGGGACGGGAGCGCAGCGCGTCGCTGGCTTCGATGTGACCGACGGAGACGCGGTTACTACGAGCGATTTTAACGGCGCGGGGGCTGGTGTTGAAGACACCGGGGAGGGCTCGGGTATTGAAGATACCGAAGCTTTCTTAGAGCGCTTCTTGGAGCGCTTGGCGACGAGTTGAAACGCGGGCTCGGGAGAGCCGGTTAAGGTGACGGCATCTGACGACGTATCAGACGCGGGTTCGGAGTCGCTCCCGGGAGCGGTACGCTTACGACGCGACGCGTGAGAGGATGCGACCGATTCGCAGTCCATCTCGGACGAGGCGGGAGACGCGGGAGAGTTTAAGACCTGAGGGGTCTCGACGTTGGAGGCCTGAGGGGCCGGGGTTGAGGCCTGAGGGGCCGGGGACGCGATAGATGCCTGTAAGGCCTGCGTTAGTATGTCATCGGGTATGCTGACGCCGGACGCGGCGAGCACCTGGGCGAATGACCTAAGAGCGTTAACAAGGTCCATTGGAGGACTTGGGATAATATGAAATATATAAATATATAATGTATGCCTAGGTTCCCTAGCAAACCTAGCGCCTATTTATATAACAAATGCCTAGAATTCCTAAATAAAAATCTAGCGAACCCTAGCGGCAAACCTCCCTACCAGCGGTAGGGGGGCTGGGGAGAATAAATTAAAACTAACAATAGTACGCCGAAGGCCGCTACCTAGAAACCTAAAAAAGGGTGCGCAGGTAAAGAGTTGACCGCGTTAGGGTCAACCTTTACCGACAGAAAAGACAAATACACACGAAAACACACAAATATGATAGAAATAAATATGAAAATAGGAGAAAAATAAATAAAATAGAGAAGAGAAATAAATAAAAATAAAAAGGACTGGTTCAGTACAAATTCGTTGTCACCGTTAAGTATCCTTTGCACTGAAACCAGACTACTTACGCCGGGCACAACACTGCACTCAGCACAAGCACAACACAACTTAGCACAGCACTTTGAAGACTAAGAGGCTTAGTCGCAAAGAAAAATCGCACTTCGAAAGCACTCAGACGGAGTAGAAAGACTTAGGAAACCGTAGCACGGAGCCAACACGCTAGACTGTGACGTCAGTAAACTGAGCGCCGCGGAATGGCGGGAAGGGACCGATCAACGGAGAGCTGGGTCTTGCACGTCCGCACCGCGTGGCGATCGGAGCGAGAATGATGTCGTTTTTAACTGTACATGTTCATGGTTTTTAAACATTAAGGCACATTTCTAAAGCCTTTACGGTAAATTTCATTTCAGTGTATTTGGTGGGAACTAATTAATGTACACTTCAAGAATTTACGTTGCCTAGACTTGGGCTAGTTAGCTTTTACAGCTATGGAAATACAGATATTTATTTATTTTCCCAACATTGACAATTACTCGCTCTTATTGACGTCAAATAAAACATGACTACCACCAGTTCGGAAATATCTTCGTGAAGAAGAACTGGCAATAAACTTCACAGGTATATTTTTTCAAAATAAATTTATAGAGTCTCTTTATGTCTGTACAAAATTATTCTTATCTGCATCCGTTAGCTCGGCAAGTCTCCGAGTTTAAAATAAGTTTAGATGTACCTAACTCTTCGAAGTAGGAGCGTTGTATGAGCTCGCGGTGCTCCTCGCACACGGACTGCGAGGACACCGACGGAGCTGAAGTCGATCTGAAAAAACAAGTAACTACTAAAACAGGTAATTATGCAAAAAATACGTTTTTTGAAGTAAGTGATGACCAGCCTGCGTGCTGATACTGCGGTTAGATCAGCTTCATTCTACTAAATGCGGGGTTTTAAGCAGTATATAGTTTGCATGCGACGGGTCGGAAGATTTTACCTTTGAAATTATTTCCTAGTTAGACGGATTTCCTTACGATATGTTTTTGCATCGTTAGAGCAGTCGGTTTAATTTACTTATAATTTATTTATTTTATTTAATTTTAAATGTAAAAAATTGCTGGGTTCGAACCCAGGTCGACAAACCAGCTTCTTAACCTCTGCTCTTTGGCGTGGCGGCTCATGGTTGTCACTGATGGCGGTTTCTTCTGTCATCAGCCAATAGCAGCGATTGCAACCCGGCAAAAATCGGCATTGAATTCAAAAGAAAACTGCGGTAGCGCGAATATGGCGCATTTGCGAAGCTGTAGGAGGCCTAGAACTCCTTAAATAATAAAAAATTGTTGTAGAAATATATAATGAGAAATAAACGGATTCATTAATATTTTGTGGTTACATTTAAAAATTCAATCACGTCTGCGACAACCCTGGGGTTTTCTAATATTGTTTTGGAAAAACTTTCGAACTTTGATAAATTTAATCAATAACTTATTTTGTAAAAGCGTAAAAATGTGGGCGGCCCGCAACACGTTCGAATTGGGATAAAAAAAGCAATGTGTCAACTACAGTGCCCGTCAACAAATTGGATCCGACAGTTTCGCTAACTTAGTCTATTAATCGCTGCTGCCAATAAATCCGATGAATTTAATTTACGATAATTTAAGTTAGGTTTTGAAATGAAAAGATATATTTATTCAGTTGAAAAAGAAATTCAAAAACAAGTTATTTTTTTAACAGAAAACTTAATTATGTTACGTTAAGCTTATTTAGGATTCATTAGGATTGCTTCAACGAAAGTAATATCATTAAATAAAACGCTTTCTAACAGGATCGGTACCTTTACAGACCACGTGGTTACGAGATTAATTAATCGGGTTTAATTAGCCACAAACATTATCCTTTCAATCATGGTACTGCGCAAACTACTAAATATTGTGATGAGTTTTGTCGGCAACAGAGAACTAGGGACTGTGTTCGGTGCCGACACTGAATTCAGAAACTACTGAAACAGCTCATCTTAAAGACAACAGGTACACACCCACGACTGTACAGCGCGCTGCGGGTGCTCCACTCGCGCTGCTCAGCGTACAGGTCGTCCAGGAGATCTTCTACCAGCTGCTGGGGGTCACGCTTCTGAAATGTTTTTATTATTAAAAATATCACTTTTATTTATTTTATTTATTTGCACATTAAGTGTTTTACAGAGATCTTATTGTAACAGTATATAGCTTACAACTTAATCACCCATGAATTGGGTATTGCAAATGTTAGTAAAGGGCTTTACAAATGATATACCTAGTGTGAAATATTCAATTAGTTTCTTAACATAAAGATGAAATTTTTGTTGCATATATTAAATTTTATTGCAGATGTGATAATAACGTTTTACCTACTTAATTTCAAAATTATTTATTACTATATTTAGATCTACCATATCACTGCATAATTGTTTTTATTATATTTATAAATTTGTTAACTTTTATTTAATATACATACATTAAGACTATATTTTAATTGGTTTACTTAAATATTCATTCACTGAGTAGAAACAATTTTCAATAATTTGTGCTAAATATTGATAGTTAATTTTAGGTTTCGAGGTAATTTTTTGAATATTTTTACAGCCATATGGGCGGTTTAACAGCATATTAATTCTTGCAGTAGGCATATATAGTCTATTTTTATGACGAGTATTAATGTTATGGGTTTGATAAACTTTTTCAAATTTTCCAATATTTTTTTTTGTAAGACAAAAGAAAAGTGTGAGCAATTTATATTCATTGAATAATGGATTACAACTGTGTGAATTGTCTACATCGGCAAGTATCCTAACAAAAATAAATAAGATAATTTCGAAAACTACTTGTGAATATGCTAAATGGATGACATGACGCGTGACCCAGCGTTTCGTCGCCGCATTCAATTTGCAGAATAAAAAGGAATCCAGCACAAAGTGAAGCCTGCTGGAACTAACTCAACATGTTGGTACTCTAACTAAACGTTCCCACCCAGATGGTATTGACTATATAACAAGTCAGAGACTTACAACTGAAATGTAACATACCCTGGAATTTTTCTTTTTGAATCTAAATTTGTTAAATTATTTAGGAGAAATAATTTGAAAACAAATTTGAATTTGGAACAAAAACTGAATTTGCATATTTAGCGAGACTTCGGCGGCGGCGGCGGCTTGGCGCCATTATTCAATTTTCATACAACATGACACACACACAAATATGCCTTTTTATAGTTCCACTGGAATAATAAGTAGTTACAGAAATATCATCGGTTAGCAAACTAGAACGTGTTATTTCGTAGTAAACGTATTTTGGTTGTTGTAGAGTTAATAAGCATTGAGCAGCTTTTCGAAAATAGGATCCATTTGCTATAAGTAAATAATGTTGTGGAATTGGTATGGTTAATGTTTCCATAATCAATACTTTTGTGCTTCTTGAATAGTAAGGTAATTCTAGGATAGGCGAGCACCATCCTCGTATTCATCACTTTCCACAGGTGAGATGGAATACATACGCCTGCCAATTTATAATAAATAGGTTACGAAAAAAAGATACCAGTTACCTCAGAATTACTAGGAAAGTACCTTTTCGTGAGTTGTGGAAATGTGAAGGATTAGTTGATAGCATTAGTAGACAAGCATTTATTGATATTCATCTTCTAAACAAAAATTTATTAAAGGACGCCATCAAAACTTTCTAACAGAAAATAGCCATTTGTCACTGTGGTATTTGTGATTGATTAAAAATGCAGCAGCAACAATAAATCTGTAGGAAACATTTATCACAGCCCCGCGGGCCGCGATTCGCAGATTATCACAAATATTGCAGTGTATATACATACCTATAGAGTCCTCCGCCTACTCAATTACTTCACGATACGACTTCGTTTAATTACGAATTCGAGCACAACAATGAAAAATAATTACCTTTTCCGAGGAATGTAATATCACTGGCGCCGGTGGAATCTGAGTGTGTTTTCTTTCGAAATTGACTTGCGGAATCTTGAATTTTCTTGGTTTCGGTTCCGTTTTCGCGGGAACATCTTCCTCTAAACTTGTGAAGTTCAACTCGAACCTGACCACCTTCAAATTAATGGGCTGTTGTACGCTTATTGTCCTCATTGTGTTTGTTTACATTGCCGGGTCGATGTTTACTGTCCAATTTCGGAGGAAGTGCGATGACACTTGAACAACCCGTTTTAAAAGAACGTTTTCTTAATATTTAGAGGAACAGCTCTATATGTCCGGTAGAATTAGCAGTATATTCTCAGAATTTAGCTTTTAGCTAAGCTACTGAAGATGACCGAGTAATGCGGTAGTTATTAACAAACTGAGTGAAGTGAACCCACGCAGTATTCACCATGCCACAGATAGTGGTGGTCGATAAGGCAACCGTTTGTTGGTATCATTGGCAGTTAATGAGGACATAGTATGCTAAGCGATGTATGTTTGCCTAAATATAGAGGCGAAAATATAGTACAAGAAGCCTGAGTACGGTTTCCTGCTTTCCATCATCTGCAAAAAAGCGGTTATTTTAGTTTAGTGGAATATCAATCAAACTAACGTAACTATTTAATGAATTCTGTTGACTCACCTACTGATTGGCCAAATGCAACTCTGATATAAATCCGGTTAAGAATATTGGCAACATAACTTGTAATTTAAGTTGTCTGTTAATTCTATTGCTTTTCTCAAAAGACATTATAAGGAATTAAACTGCCCGCAAGCTAAGCTAATTTGTTTTTCATATAGGGTTGTGAATAATCTGTAGGTACCGCCGTTAAAGACATTACGAATCTTAAATTCTTAGAAGCTATTTAAAAAGCGTTACCACATATCTGGTTGTGCAGTTCGGAAAAATGTATGATCAACATGGCCGGCTCGGAGCAAATACCATACAGATTCGGCTAGCGCCGCCTCAGGAAAACCTTGGTCAGTACTATATGTATAGGTCCGGAAATGCAGTTTATCTCGTTAAAACCCGAATGGCAAAAACAAGGTGTCACTTTTCCAACCATAAATGTGCGATTTTGCCGCCCGGCAGTGCGGATTTATTCCAGCCCGAATGTGTGCGTAGCTAGCCCCCTAAACGCCCCTAATTGCTCATGTGATTTCTGAATATTTCGTTCACGTGGTTGTAAAAATCCCGCCTCATTTTGAATAAATAAATAAATAATCTGATGTCCTGGAATTTAATCCTGCTAAAGACAAATATAGGTATAGGTGGTTTAACTAATTGGTTCGCGCGGCTCTATGTTTGCGTATGCTTGTAGATATGCGTCTTTTACGTGGACACGTGGTTTTACGTTGACAAACTGTGTTCGCGTCGCTTTGTCACGCACACACAGTTGCTCTATGTATACAAGCTTGTTGCACACATAGAGCCACGCGTACGGGTGACTGAACCCCCTACGCAATGGCTCTGCATGCTCTTCAGCTGCACCAGTGATGTATTTTCAGATAATTTTTGTTCATATTTTAACTATAAACATAAAAATTTTTGGCATTTGTTAGATAAAATGTATCTACCAAACCAACACTTCTATAAATAACGATTCAAAAAATTGCTAAAGGATTAATGGGATTAAATTTGGGCTATCTTATAAATATAAACATTCTTTATTTTAACGGTAATTCTGATAACCAAAGTTGCCTTCACTAATTTATTCCAAGTTCTGACAAGACGTAGGTACCTACAGTAGGTTTGTGAATTTTTATCTATTATTTAGCTAGAGCGTCGGTAGCGCATTACTAAGGCTTCGCGATCTTGAGATCGTGGGTTCGATGGGGGTGCCTGCCAAATGTACCAGTGAGTTTTTACAACTTCAGTACATAAAGCCGACCGCTGTAACGGTGCTAGAAAACGTTAGAAAACCCACATACCTAAGAAATAATTTCGATGGTATCTGTAAAGCTTGCCAACATGCAGTAGACAAGCGTGCTGGCCTATAGATACCCTGACACCACCCAGTGGTTGGGAGAGGCTATAACCCTCTTTTAAAAAACCCCTTTTTAAATTGTAAAGGTTGTCGCGAAATGTAGCTAGTTAGAACTCATGTAGCAACGCAGTAAAACAGCTTCTCATATATGCAGCTAGACTCTCTTGTATTCCTGGCAAGTTTATAGTTAGCTAAAATATTTACTTAATAAAAAAAATGTATGAGTCATATGGTATGACAGTTTGTCGCTCCTTGTCTGCATTGTCCATTAAACAAATTTTTTTCATTAACGAATATAAGTTAAAAGCAGTAGGATTGTAATCTGTTTTTTCTAATTCTAGAAACTTTAGAATTGCTGGTAATACCAAAAGAAACCGTTCGCAAACTTGGAACTATGGAGTATGGAACCTTAAAATACAACAATCAAATAAGCAAACTCTGCGCACATACAACCTCCGTGCTGCGACCTATTTTTATAATTTTGCACCAGTATCACGTTTGTTTAACAGTTACCATGGTAACGCCGTAACGTCATTGATTCGAGATACCTGGTCGCTTTTCTTTATTATTTTCACATTGACTTGATAAATTTTCGATTTTACGATGGCTGAAGAGAAGAAACCTGAGGAGGAACCACAGAAGCCTATGGATATTCCCCTGGGGGTGGAGGAGGAGAAGAGGTCCCCAGGGTTTTGTTCAGCCACGTGCGTGACGAAGGAGTGCTTGCAAAAGGAAATAGCGAAGCCGCGGCATTTGCCGAAAACGTCCGATGTATTCCTGACTTGCAACCTGCCGGCACGATTTGAACATCCGCGTAAGTAAATTGTTAAAATCATTAAAATAGTAATAATTTTTGTGTCGGCATTAAAAATACGCATCTCGAATTGTGAGCTGATAAGGATTTTTTTTGTCGAGGGTGTTGGAGGTTGCATATCTGAATATTGGCAGGCAACACTTGTCACATACGAAGCGACAGTTTTTCTAATATTAAACTGTTCTTTTAAATGTCATAACAGATGATTGTTTTCTGTTATGACTTACTTCTCATCTAGACACGAACGATGTAACATCTGATAGTTATAAAAATAGAAAATACCTATTGTAAATATGTAAAAGTATTAGTGTGTGCAATAAAATAAATTATAATAACCATTATATAAGTGTTCTAGCTTCCAGAGCCCAGTCCCTTAAAATAGAACCTCTTACAGGTCATGGGCACAGCATAATTGAAGCATAATTGAAAAGATAAATATTTATAATTGCTTACTGTTTTCAAACCTACAAAATAACCGTGGAAACCAAACTGTTTATACAAAAATATACATAGCAACCAAACATGGATTCTATAAAAATAAAACCTTTTACAAATGAATCTGATTATAAAGTCTGGAGAAAATTTATAAAATTGTTTTTGGATTCAAAGAACATAAAAATAGATGAAAAAAAAATGAAGAAAAATTGGAGAACAAAGGAAAATTAATAATATTTAGTTCTATTGAAGAAAATTTTTTGCATAATGTCATTAATTTGGAAACAATTTTTGAAATTTTTAGAAAATTAGATTTTATGTACAACTATAATACAGAAGGTCAAGATAATAAAAATGTTATGAAGTTTTTTGAAATAGTATACTCTGGAAATATTTTAGATGATATTAATAAACTACAAAACATTCAATTTGAAATTAAGAAGAAAGAAAATAAAATTTCTGAAGAAATATTTATGGAGAAAATTATTAATCTATTACCGGAAAAATTTAATACTTTTAAGTCTATTTGGAGCAATTTGGATATGGAAAGGAAAAATTTAGAGGAGTTAATTAGAAGAATCAAAAATGAATTGGAATTTATCAAAGAAGATTTCATAGCAAAATCTCAAGAAATCCTAAAAGGGGATGAAAAGAAATGTTATATATGCAATAAACCAGGACACATTGCAAGATTTTGCAAAAATAAAAGGTGCAAAGTCTGCAGCAAATCAGGACACAGTGCAGATGAATGCTACAGAAACAAAATATGTACCAGCTGTGGTAAGAAAGGACATATAAAGAAATTTTGTAGAACACATAATTTGGTAAGTGACAATTCAAATTTCTTTTTGATAAATGCAATATTTGATTCTGGAGCTTCGTCACACATGTTTTCGAGTAAAGAATTCATAAATTTTACTGAAAAAATTGAAGTAGAAATTAAATGTGCAAATAAAGAAAATTTAGTAGCAACAGCTGTTGGATATATTAATACAAATTTTGGGAAATTTGAACATGTTCTGTATGTACCAGGAATCTCTAGAAACCTAATTTCAGTAAGCTGTTTAACAGATAATGGAGCCACTGTAATTTTCGAAAATGATAAAGTTATTATTAAAAAATTAGGAAAAATTATTTTAACTGGAATTAAAAATAAAATTGGTTTATATGAGGTTCAAATTAGAGCTCAGTTTAAGAAAGAAATACATATAACTGAGAGCTGCAATTTGTGGCACCGTCGTCTTGGACACGCTGCCGGAGTACAACGTTTTTCAAAATTTTTAAATGGGATGAAAATTGAGGGAGGTTTTTCGGACAATTTTTGTGAGATTTGTGTTAAGGCTAAAATGTGTAGACTTCCGTTTGGTAAAGAAAGGATAGCAGCGAAATCTCCTTTAGAGATTGTTCATACTGATCTTTGCGGTCCAATTGAATTACCCACTTGGGACAACCATAAATATTTTGTCACCTTTTTGGATGATTTTACTCATTTTTCCGCGGTTTACCTTTTATCGTGCAAAAGTGATGTGTTTGATAAAATGAAACAATTTGTATTTTTGGCGGAGAATCATTTTCGGTTGAAAGTAAAAAAGATTAGGTGTGATAATGGGACTGAATATTCGAACAATAGCCTAATATCGTGGTGTCAAAATAAAGGAATAGTCCTAGATTTAACTATTCCATACACACCGCAATTGAACGGTAAAGCAGAGCGACTGAATCGTACTCTTATGGAGAAAACGAGAGCCTTGTTGTTGGATGGAGCTGTACCGAAATATCTCTGGGGAGAAGCATTACTAACGGCTAGCTTCTTATTGAATCGATGTCCAACAAAAGGGAAAAACAAAACTCCTGCGGAATTGTGGTTTGGAATAAAACCAGATGTTTCAAACATTCGAAGATTTGGCTCAACTACATATTTTAAAATAAATTCTGGATTGAAAAAGCTTGATGATCGTTGCAAGAAGGGTATATTGGTTGGCTACGTACGAAACGGTTATAAAATTTGGCTTGAAGATGAAAAGAAAATTATAAGAGCAAGAGATGTAAGAATTAATGAGGGAGAACAAGGAATTCTAGGTGGATACTTAGAAGATAATGAAGTAATTAATGGGCTTTGGGGCTATGAAAGGGAGAACACTAACACAAATGAACATAATCGTGAAGATGAAGTCAGAGAAGTTCGAGAAGGTGATATTAGAAGAAATAATAGAAATGGAGTTAATGTAGTTCGAGAAGGTGATATAGGAAGAAATAATAGAAATGGAGTTAATGAAGTTCGAGAAGATGTTGTTATGAGGCAAAATAATAAAGGAAGAAATGAAAATCGAGAAGAAAGAGGAAGAATTACAAGTATTGAAGAAAAAGATATATTTAGTGAAATAAATGAAGATGAAATAATTGAAGGTGAAACAAATGACAGCGGAACAATTGAAAGGGAAACGGAAACAAATGACAGCGGAACAAATGCTAATGAAAGAAATGAAAATGGGTCAAATGATAGCAGATTAACAAATGAAAATCTGGTGGAGACTTTAAGAAGTAATAATGATATGGATGAAAGAGAACAATTTTTTGACACTGAAAATACTGAGGGAATAAATGAACAAATTTTAGAAAATACAAGAACTGGAAGACCACAGCGGAACAGAAGACCGCCAGATAGATACAAAGATTTTGTAATGGAAGATGGAGAGTTCTCTTTATTGACGTTCGAGGAAGCAATGGATTCAAAAGAAAAGGAAAACTGGTTAAAAGCTATCAAAGAAGAAATGGATTCTTTAAAAGAAAATAACACATGGTCTTTGGTTGACAAGAAGGAGGCAGAAGGAAGAAGATTGGTAACAAGCAAGTGGATTTTTACTGTAAAAGCTGACGGAAGACATAAGGCTAGACTTGTTGCGAGAGGTTTTCAACAAAAATATAAGATAGATTATGATGAAACATATAGTCCTGTTATAGACACCACTTCTTTGAGAATTTTATTGTCTATTGCAGCTGATAAATATTTGAAATTAAAACAATTTGATATTAAGACTGCGTTTCTTCATGGGAATTTAAAGGAAACAATATACATGAAGGTTCCAAAAGGTTATAATAACTGTGAGGGTAAAGTATGTAAATTAAATAAAAGTCTATATGGTTTGAAACAGGCTCCCCTAATGTGGAATATACGTTTCACAGAATTTTTATCAGAAATTGGTTTCAGACAATTGAAACTAGATAAATGTATTTTTATTTTAGATATGAAAGGAAATAAAAGAATTTATCTAGGAATTTATGTAGATGACGGAATAATTATCGGTGAAAATGTAAAGGATTTGGAGGAAATTATAAATAATATGAAAAAAGAATTTGATTTAAGGGTTTGTGAGAAAGTAACTAATTATATTGGTTTAGACATCGAGACGGAAAAGAGTGGTATTAAATTACATCAACAAAAATATTCGGAGAAATTATTACAGAAATTTAATATGAACAATGTGAGAGATTGCAGCTACCCGAGTATTTTGGTGGAGCAACATCCATCAGTCAAATTAGATAAGAAAATGCATGAAGACTATAGAGAAATGGTAGGTTCTCTGCTTTATCTGTCAAATAAAACAAGACCTGACATTAGTTTTCATGTAGGCTATTGTTCAAGGCATCAAAACAGTCCAAATTTAAATGATTTAAACAATGTTAAAAATATTTTGAGGTTTATTAAAAGTTCAAAAGAAAAAGGTATTCATTACAGTAAAGGTGACAATATATTGAGAGGTTTTTGTGATTCTGATTTCGCTGGTGATCCTGACACGAGACGAAGTACTTCTGGTTTTGTGATCTGGATGAATGGTGGACCAATTGCATGGAGCTCAAGAAAACAATCAGTTGTGGCACTTTCGAGCACTGAAGCTGAATACATTGCTGCTGCAGAATGCTGTAAGGATTTGTTATATATTAGAGACCTGGTAAAGGAAATTACAAATGAAAATTTGAGTATTGAAATGCTAGTTGACAACCAATCTGCGATTTGGCTTATGAAGAATGGTATTATGAATAAAAGAAGTAAGCATATTGATGTAAAATACTATTATCTAAAAGAAAAGATTGACGAAAACCAGATTCAAGTTAAATATTGTCCAACTGGGTCACAGATTGCAGACATTCTAACAAAAAGTTTACCAAGGATAAAGTTCGAAAGATGTCAGAAGAAAATAGTGTCGTAATGAAGATGGGAGTTTGTTAATTTTAAAAAAAAAGTGAACTTATTGTGTTTTTCGGGGGAAATGGGTTGTTTTTTTTGTTAGTTTATAAGTTTTATAGGGGAATTTCAATGTTGTATACAACAATAAATATAACTGAAAAGAGACAAGGATAATTAAACAATTAAGGGGGTGCTTTTCAATTCAACAATTAAGGGGGTGTTTTTCAATAAACAATTAAGGGGGTGATCATAAAAATATAATTATTTATCATAAAAGTATAATTGTTTATTAATTAAAATAAAAGCCGTGTAAGAAGTGAAGTACTCATTTATTTAGACAAAAATATTTAAGTTGTTTTTTTTATTTTTTTTAAATCCTTTTATGTCTCTTTTATAGTTTTGTTTTATTGTTGTTTTGTTTTAATAGTTATTTTGGTATTTTGGTCTTATAATAAAATAATTGAATGGTTAATATGTGGAAAAAGAGAGAAAATTTTAAGAAATGAAAGACAATAAAAGATAATGTAAATTCAAATAATTGAACATAATGTAAGGTTGTATGTGATTTTTGAATTCAAGTGTTGAGTCTAAAGTTATGTGAAGTTGTTGTGTTTGTATTAAGTTATGTTATGGTTTATGAGTTGAGTTGATTTTGACTGATTTGAGTAGGAATGGGAATACTCAATTAAGAGTATTGGTTCCCTATGTTTTATGTATCAAGTAGATATGATTAAAGTACTTTATTTAAGTAGTCGAGAAGGAGTTTAAAGTTTTAAATAAACTTAAAGTAGTTTATGTAGTGAGTAGTCGAGAAGGAGTTTAAAGTTTTAAATAAACTTAGAGTAGTTTATGTAATGAGTAGTCGAGAAGGAGTTTAAAGTTTTAAATAAACTTAGAGTAGTTTATGTAGTGAGTAGTCGAGAAGGAGTTTAAAGTTTTAAATAAACTTAGAGTAGTTTATGTAGTGAGTAGTCGAGAAGGAGTTTAAAAGTTTTAAATAAACTTAGAGTAGTTTATGTAGTGAGGAGTCGAGAAGGAGTTTAAGGTTTTTAAATAAACTTAAAGAGGTAGCAACTTTAAAGTTGGTATTAAGTTTGAAAGATTGAATTAATAGTTGTTGGTTGAATTAAGAGGGAATATTTCTTTATTAAATAGATGGAATTAAGTGGAAGTTTTTGAATGTAAGTGGTTGTGAGATTTTAATGTATAATTAGGTATGTATGGAAGGTAATGTTTAATTTAAGTAGGTGAGTTATTTGTTTGTTGGTATGTTGTATTAAATTATATACAGGGGGTTAAATGATTAAATTATATACAGGGAGTTGAATGTGTGCAAGTGTTGAGGGGGTGTGTTGGAGGTTGCATATCTGAATATTGGCAGGCAACACTTGTCACATAAGAAGTGACAGTTTTTCTAATATTAAACTGTTCTTTTAAATGTCATAACAGATGATTGTTTTCTGTTATGAATTACTTCTCATCTAGACACGAACGATGTAACATCTGATAGTTATAAAAATAGAAAATACCTATTGTAAATATGTAAAAGTATTAGTGTGTGCAATAAAATAAATTATAATAACCATTATATAAGTGTTCTAGCTTCCAGAGCCCAGTCCCTTAAAATAGAACCTCTTACAGAGGGGTTGTCACTTTAAAACTTTAAAACTATACCCCTCGCCTCCGCGGATGTAATAATAATAATAAATCCCCAGAAAAACACACGAACTGTAAGGCTCAAAAGTAAGCAGAGCTTGTGTTGTAGATGACCAAAACTTTCTTATTTAGTCATAGATATTTACTATAGTTGATTCATAATATTTGACTCATTTAGCGTCATACGGTTTGTGTGTTTATGTATATGGGAATCTCATTGTTATATTATACCTAATTACTCAATGTCAGTTTATTAATGTTTGAAACAATATTTTCTTTTTCATTTTCTCACAAACATCAAATGGTCACACATAACCAGATACATAACTCTAAACTTTCGGTTAGTCAGAGAAGTAAATAAACCATTAAATCGCCTTTAGACACGCCTGCCAGAGTTGCGCTGCAATGCTTCATGTATATCTCTTTGCTTAGTTATATGCAGTTTGCTCATTAGGGACAAGTTTAAAAATCAATTATATGCATAAAATTTTTTATTTTAATAAAGAAATGTTATGCGTTAGCTTTGAAAGTATTTTTCGTGAACGACATACAACAATCGTTTGAAAACTCATATCCAATAACATAGGTAAAAGTTAAAAATTGTTTTAATATCACCCGATAATCCCAAAATATGGACTTCAAAATGTTACTTTTGTAGGATAATATATATAAAAAAAAGATTATAATTCTTTATGGGTGTTACCATTAATAAGAATCTTGTTTCTAAATATGGCAAATTAAGTTAAACAAGTGAAAAAGCATTCAATGAACTTGGGTTACTAAGTTTAAACGTGTCACTGATCCTGCGATAGTGCGGTTACATGCGGGTGGTGGTACCGCTGATAACATCATACTTGGGTCTGATAGTTACTAAGTAACCTTGTTATTAACCAATAATATAGCTGAACTCAGGTGCTTGAATAAAAAAAAATTAGTTTGACTTTTAACGTAAGGGAAATTCAATAAAAGAGATGACAAATGACCAGCTTTTTTTTAGGATAATAATAATTAACAATAGAAGAAAAGTAATTGACATGCTTTACGTTCTTATTTGACGCCAGGCGTAATAATTCCACTTCAGGCACAACAGCCTCACAACTAAGGTGTTGAATACTGACAATTTATTGTCTATCGGCTTTATTTCTCATTTATAATTACTTTCTTAGTTTCTCTTAAGATATTTTACTAAGGCTTCATTTATAGTTGAATATTTTTTATTCATTGTTCATAATTTGTACTACAAATACTTGAATAACTGGATTAGTCGTTCAACAGGGAAAGGGGGGGGGCAGAATGAACATACATATACAAATATCAACAACCATGAGTCGAGAATAAACACCTATAGGTATTCATCACACGAATGCCCCGACCAGGACTCGAAAATGTTCAGACATTTTACGCACCCAAACTTTCCTATTCATAACTCTACCGAGAACTACATGGATTTATAGACGATTGCGAAATGTGTTTATTTTTCCAGATTGGTTCAACGGCTACGGCTGCCAGCTGAGCAAGCAGCACCCCTTTTACCGCACCACCTCCAACGACTACGGATGGTACGCGCCAGGTGGGTACACTATATAAATACGAAAAATTTAATCCACGAATTTCAAAATTCCGAATTTTATAACACCGAATGGTTCAAAATTCCGATAATAAAAATTCCATGTTTCATAATTCCTAATTTTTCTTCTTCGAAACTTCAAAATTCTGATTCACGTTTATATGTGAATGTGAAAATACCGAACCATACAAAAATTCGAATAATTGATAATCCACAATATCATAAATACGAATCCCGAATATCAAAATTCCGAATAATATTAGTTGCAATAACAAACGCCTCATAAAACTGCATGAGCACATCAATTTATACGTTCGAGCACTCAAGTAGTCAGCTGGAAATGAGAAAGATTATTTAGATTTTTGTACCAAGTTATTTCTTGAGTACATATGTTATATTCTGAAATGCAAATCCCTTTTTGGCGCTTCGCCGGCCAGTGCCGCGGCACGCTCGCTGCGCTCGCACGGCTGTCGCTGCATTATCTTCATACAAACTAACTGCTCCTCCTAGCTTCGCTCGTCGTCGCACCTAATTTGTATAATTTCAAAATGTGCCTTATAAATTTTATTTATTTATTTATTTAATAATTTATGTACACACACAATGAGTGAGAAGCTTATAGTATATTCAGAATGGTACATAGGTGCAGCTTATTCCTACTAGAAATTTCTTCCAGCCGACCTGTGACTGGAAATAGTGATGCTGAGCAAAGTTAGTGCGTACTTGAGTTAGTAGTGTAACTATTTACAAAACACATAAATACATACTTGCTTAGCTTGATAAACATGCATAAACATACAATATACATATATACACATATAAATAAATATATACATGCATAAACATACACAAATACAACAATATGATTTAAAATAAAATCAGTAATACCTCGGAAAATAATGATGTACGACGACAACAGTATAATTTAGGTCTGAGAAAGGAATTGTTCTCTTACTCTGCTTTTAAAAACTGGTATTGATTTTACTTCACGGATTTCGTGAGGAAGTGCATTCCACAGTCTATCAGCTTGAACTGTGAAAGATTTGGCGTAAAAGTCTGTTTTGTGAGGCTTCGTGCGTAGCAGTGTGCGTTTGTGCTGTCTGCAATGAACGTCTGTTGGACATAAGAAAGAGAAGCGCTCACTCAGGTATTTTGGAGAGGATGGATTGAAAAGGACGTTAAACAAAAGACAAAGTATTCGACAATTTCTGCGGAGACGGAGTGGAAGCCAATGGAGTTGCTTTCGACATTCTGATACATGGTCAAACTTTTTTAGGCCAAAAATAAAACGTATGCATAAGTTTTGTAAGCGTTCCAACTTATTTAAAAGTTCCTCCGAAACATCCGGGTAGCACGCATCAGCGTAGTCTATTATAGGCTGTATGAGAGCCTGCGCAAGACTGATTTTAGTGCGAAAAGGCAGAAAACCCTGAAGTCTCTTTAAGGAATGTAAGGAGTAATACACTTTTCGACTGATCTCGTTAACATTAGCGTGCCATTGCAGGTTGCAGTCTAGTATAACACCTAGGTTCTTAGCCGAGTTGGTAAAATCAATCCTAGTACCGTTGAGTAACACGGGTGGGAGATCAGCCAAACCTAAGCAACCGCGCATGTATCGACTACCAACTATTAACGCTTGGGACTTGTTGGGATTGACGCACAGTCCAAAAGACTCAGCCCATTTACCGATGCGACTAAGATCGGCATTCACAGCGGCAACGGCTGACTCAATATCACAAGCTGAGAAGTGATGGTAAATCTGTAAGTCGTCTGCATAAAGATGGTGGTTACATGAAAGGACATTGGTGACGGTCCCGGACCGCTCTGCTGCGAACGAAGCGAACGCGCGGCAGCTGGCGCGCCACTACCTGGAGCGCGCACACGCTTCGCCACAGCCAGTGTTTATAAACACGGAGAAGAGTAATGGAGAAACAACGCCACCTTGAGGTACACCCACAGCGAGGTCACACCAGTCAGAGTAAGACTCCTCAAGATAGACACGCTGAGAGCGCCCCCGAAGATATGAACGAAACCAAGCTACTGCAGAAGATGAAACTTTTACAGATTCCAAAATACGAAGTAGAATGTCGAAGTCAACCGAATTAAAGGCGCTACTAAAATCTAGTAATACAAGTAATGTAAGTGATCCACCCTCCATCGCCCAGCGTATGTCATCAGTCACATTAATAAGAGCAGATACAGTACTGTGTCCAGCTCGAAAACCGGATTGATACTGGCTGAGCAGATTGTTAGCCATGAGAAACTTTGACAATTGTTCATGGACAATATGCTCGAGAACTTTGGACAGGAAGGATAGGATAGAAATGGGACGAAATTGAAATGGAGAACTGGGATTTGGAACTTTAGGCAAGGGAATTATGTGGGCAAGTTTCCATACGGCAGGGAAAGTACTGGTAGATAAAGAAAAATTAAAAATGTGTGTAAGGATAGGTATTAAAGGGGGTAAGATTAAAGTAATCATTCTCGAGCTTATGTTATCACTTCCAACAGCGGCTGATGAAATGGACAGTATGGATTTCCTCACATAATCTTCTGAGACTGTTGATAAATTGAATGGAAGATGTGTTGATGAGGTATTGCATAGAGAATTTAGAGTGTTTAGTTTAATGTTTGGATTTAAAGTTGTTGATAAATTGGTAAAGTGTCTATTTAAGGCATTTAAGTCAAGGTTGTTTGGAGATGTCGTTGGTGTTTTGCCTATACCCACAGTCTTCAAAAATGTCCAGGCTTCTGCAGAGCTTTGATTGATGAGGGAATCATGGAAGTAGCGTCTTTTGGCATCTCGACAAAGGCGGCTGCAATGATTGCGTAGCTGTTTATAAGATACAAGATTTTGTTCGTTTGGTCTACGTTTGAGTTTTGCCTTAGCTTTGTCTCGTTGAGACATAGATTTTTTAATAGAATCGGACAACCAAGGAGCAGGGTAGTGTCTAAATTTTACTCGTCTAAGTGGAGCATGATGATCATACAATTTCAGAAGTATAGTATTGAAACATTCAACTTTCTCGTCAATTTCGGCACTATTTATCACTGGGGACCAATCAGTGACACTTGCATCATGCTGAAGAGACTGTAAGTTGATGTTCCCATAAGATCGGCGTAACAAAGTTTTGGGTTTTTGTTTGGGAATGCAAACACGGTAGAAAAGGAATATTAAGTCATGATAGGAGAAGGGTGCACTGTGTTGGCCGTAGTCGACAACGTTAGAGGACGAGGACACAATCATGTGATCAATAAGGGAAGGAGCTGAATTTGGAAAGTTGTGGGTGGGAGAGAGAGGTAGGATACTTAAATTAAATGAAGAAAGGATAGGTTTTAGGCCACGGGCCTGCAAGTTGTCTTTAATAAGACAGGTATTAAAATCACCCATTAAAATCACATGATCGTAACAGGGTCTAAAGTCGCTTAAAAAGGCATCAAGGGAGTTAAGGTAATCAATGTACATGTTAGGTATATAAAAAACCGTTAGAAGAATTTTGGTTTTGCGCACAGTTATTTCTATTCCGAGATGTTCGGCAGAAGCAGAATACACAGAAGGGGAAACGCTTACGACTTTGTACGGAATATCTGCTCTTAGGTAGATAGCTACCCCTCCGCCTCCCTTACCAGTGTGATCATTCCGAATGAGGACAAATCCTGGAAGAGAGTAATGCGTGGAGGGTAGTGATGGTTTGAGGAAAGCTTCAGAGATGAGAAGAGCAGAGACACTACTAAAAGAAGCTAAGAGGTCAGAGTGATGTTTCGGTATACTTTGCGCATTTATGTGAATAATCTTCAAATTAAGGGGATCAGTAAAGGAAGAAGAAATTCTATCATGCAAAGTTTGTGGCTTTGAGAGAAAGCTATCTGCACTTGTAAAGCTGCACGATGAAGAAGAACAAGAGAAAAAGCTGTCGTTAAAATCATTATTACTCATATGAATATGAATAAGTTATAATAAATAAAATAGAATATCAATGTATATTTATATTACTACGATGAAATCACATGCACTACTCACCACTCACAAGTTGTTGGAAAGGCTAATCTACCAATACATCAATTAAAATTCTTGCGATTGTAAAACATATCAATCAGAATTTAAGGTTTATGAACGATTGTATTTACTAACTGTCAAATTTGTCAAAGTCGTTGTCTGATACGAAAATAAATATAAACAAAAGCAAAAAAAAAAACAATAAAGTTGAAATTACCTTCTTAAAATTCATAAAAACATTCTGTGTATAGACTTATAAAAGTACCTATCATACAAATAAAGAAATATCTAAACATAAAGGAAAAGAGATGTACTTGGATGGAATTAGTGGCGCCTGCGCGTTTTCATTGGAGATTTTTCAACGTGTTTTGGAGCAGTTTTTTGCAACGGAGCTGTTGAAGTTATACTGTTGGATGGGTACTTTGACATGATCTGCTCCAAGTCACTCTGAGTCTCGATCTTACAGCGAGATTTATCGGGGAGACTAACAACAATTTTGCCCTCTACCGACCAACAGTTTCTCAAGCCAAAGTGCTGTCGCGCTAAGACAAAAATCTGCTGCCTTGTCCTAGTAAGAAACTCAGATATTGTGACACCAGTGCCCTTTAGACTTGTTTTAGTATCCCAAATATCATGACGAGCGTCCACATCAGAGAATCTTACCAAGATGGGTCTAGTTTTGGTATGAGAAGCTTAATTTGTGTCACAGGAGATTAAGAGTGTAATTTTTAATATATACCTGTTTTAGATAAAAAATCTGAATTGTTTGCCCGTGACATTGTTTATCAAAAATCACGTTTCTATTAAAATGTCAGGATAAAAGGTACCCTAATATATTTTATTCCACTTGCCAAATTAGAAGTCACGGCACGGATAGTCTTACTCTTTTAATTCTAATTAAACACCAATTCATTTTCAAACATAATATGGATGGCAAGTGACTTTCTACTTTTGAAAACAATTTTGTCAACATTATTTTGAAATTGGGATTAGTTTGCGAATGCATCCTTGCGAGTGAAGTTGGATACGATTCATTGATCAACAAATAATGCACACTCATTGCCACAATTGACAGCTCTCAAAACAAAATCATGAGTAGCGATGTGGTATCGTTGGGTTAGCCAGTGCTAAATTTAATAGCAATTAACTTCATAAAACGGCCGTACAATAATGAAACTATTGGCGCTAGTATAGCATTCAAGAGTAAGCAATGTAAAAATTGGATTGCCAATCCATCGGAATAGTTTTCTAGAGTAGGCTTGCTGATCTTCAATATCAGGATAAAATATAGCCTACAGATCTTACTACCGATGGTGAAAGAATTATGAAAAACGTTTCAGTTGATTTAGAGTTATCGATTACATACAAACAGACAAACAAACAAACCTTTTCTCTTCATAAATTATAACAACATATGTGGGTTTTGAATTAGATTGACTTTAATGTTTTGTTTATTAAGCTAACAAGCATACAACATTTCAATTTAAAATATAAGTACAACGCATAGTAAAAAACTATGTACGCGGACCTATGTGTGCGTGAGTCTTTAAATATACAACTTAACTCTGTGTGGCAGCGGCCATCATGTCAACGCGTGTTTTCGTCGTCATTTGTTACGCACACAGTTGCTGTATACAGGGTGGAATTTTGCAATACCACCTGGATGTAAAATACCCTAAATATTGCAAGCAGCAAGTATAACACTGAGAAAATAATTCCTTTATTTTTAAAAAGATCAGAAACTGCACGTAAACTCATTTGAAAATTAGCTTAGAAAAAAGCGGGATCGAACCAGTTAATATCCGAAAAATCGACACCCTGTATGTTTACGAAATTAAATACATTTAATCTTTTTACAAATGAAGGAATGTTTCCTTAGAGTAAAATTTGGTATCTGCAGTATTTCTAGTACTTTCCCTCCAGGTGGCATTGCATAATTGCACCCAGAGTGTCGTACAAGCTAAGGGTCGCGCGTCAATATGACTTGAACTATCCAAACCTGGTTGTTTTATTTTTCATTTTCGGTTGATTTTAGCAACTTTAATCGGATCTACATTACGACTGCAATTTTAAATTGACATCTTACATTGGTGAATGAGTTGGGGTAGGTGCATTTGTGAACCGAGCTTTAGTTGGTTCCTTAAATTACTTTAACTGAACCTTCATTCTGGCCGAATTATTGCCTAGAATTTATTACTGCTAACGGATGAGTCGACATATATAGCATACTATATATGATGATGATACGGAATGAAAGGAAATGAAATATTTATTTCTCAACATTGACAATTACTTGTTCTTTTTGATGTCAAATGAAACAGGACCAGTTCGGAAAAACCTTCGTGAAGAAGAACTAGCAACAAACTTCACGGGTATATTTTTTTCAAAATAAATTTACAGAGTCTCTTTACGGTGATCCTAGAAGCCAATGGCTGCGAATGAAATCACATTGAGCTCTTTTTTATAACGTCCAGTGACAATAGAGGCATATAATTATGATACTGCATACCTACTGAGACCACACTGGGATTCTTACCGGTACCCAGTACCGGGTCAGTGCGTACTTTATAATTTTTTTTATGGTTTTATTAAAAATTTGTGCGTTTTATTGTTTGTTTCAGTAAGTATTAATTTTTTTATTTTATAATACTTTTTACTCATTTAGTTTTATTAATTGCTTTGTTTTTAACATTTTCCGGTTTTTATTACCTGAAACTGCAGGATTTATTCAAACTTCATGTGCCTTAGTTTCTATCATTTTCATTAAGAGCTAATTTTAATTTTCAGTTAACTTTTATCTGCAAAATCATACTCAACCATATAAGTCTCGTCCTGGGTAAACACTTTTCTCCAGCTTCAAGTTGCCTGAAAATTGTAAAATTAGCCCTTATTCGACCCTTTTAATATTGCTTTTCAACCCAGTCCCATCTGATGGTGATTGTTCCAGGGGTGCACTCGGTGCCGACCACGTACCGCCCACGCGACCAGCGGTTCTCGTCGCAGCTGGCGCGCGCCGGGATGTATCGCAACTACTCGCTCAACATGTGCCCCGATCCAACACCCATCGACTAGTTTATACCATCAGGAAATCGCTTATACAGAACTACTCGCAGAATAATACGACTGCGGACAAGATGTTATAAGCTTTGATTAAATTAAAACTGCGGAAGATAGGTGAGGTTCTTGACGTACATGGGCATTGGATCTAGTACTCACACAAACTTCATATATTACATTATGTAAACTTTAAACTAATGGAACCGAGAAAGAGATAGAATGATGCTATAACGAGGTGCATGAGCAAGACGGAATTAAGTTTGTTCGTACTGGTGTCGCATCTTAGCGCCACCGTTCTCTTCGCGTAGTGACATTCAGATTGCGACTAAGTTAAATCAAGTGATATAAGCTATTCATTCCTCTTCCGCTATTTAACTTTAATCAAAGGTTATTAGATACAGTGATCGCTAAATGTACCCCTGATGACAATGGCTTCCTAAAAGTAAACGATGTTGTTTCGTAGCGTGTTGGAAACGCTTGTGTGGTGTGGCTTGCAACACCTTTTGTTCTGATTGGTGAGAATGTCAATTTCTGCTTTCGAAATATTTAAAATGGAAATGTCAGTCCCTCTTCGGACTCTCTTAGCAGTTATAATGGTCTGTAATGGGTGGTGGGTACTAGTTGTTTGGTTTAGTCATCGTAGTGAACCATCATGGACAAAACAGGAGTGGAGAGCGTGTTCCTGGACAGCACTCACTATGTATAGATCGCGACAAGTTGACATGGCGGCTCTGAAGTTAGCTGCAGATCTTGCTGCTTAGATACAATTACATGCAAAAGTGATTCGAAATTCAAAAGTGATTTCATGTTTTGTATAATCTGCAGCTAACTTCAGAGCCGCCATGTCCACCTGTCGCGATCTTTACGTACGCCACTAACAATTAAATGTACTTGGGTATTAAGGAATGTCGATTTTACCTAATATAAATTACCTAAATATAATTTTTCTTAGTTATTTAAATATATTTTTTGTAAATAATATAGTTTTTGGATGATCGTTATTCCATTACATTTAAAATAAAATATTTTGTCATTTGTACAAGATTTATAACATTATGATATGTTGTTATTAGTGTATAGTGCATTTCCGGTTTCGGCAGTATTTCTGGGTTATTATTTTATTTTGAAGTAAAGTCAATATTATTTTATGGAAAGCTGTAGTATTTTCTTGGTAGTAGAGTTTCATTCCCTATTTTGTCCGCCTTACTCACCACGTGCATGTGGTTGTGTTATGGTGAGAGGTAAGGAGCAGCCAGTTCAATCGCTGGAACAAAGGCGACTCGAACTGAACCTGCGCCGGCAACGCGTCGCTAGTTGATGTCATAGTTACATTCAATATTAATAAATGAAATATCTACGACGTGTTGTCACGGGTGCGGATGCTTCTTAACTAGACATAGACACATAGACATAGACACAGACACAGACACAGATACAGACACAGACACAGATACAGACACAGACACAGACACAGACACAGATACAGACACAGACACAGACACAGACACAGACACAGACACAGACACAGACACAGACACAGACACAGACACAGACACAGATACAGACACAGACACAGATACAGACACAGACACAGACACAGATACAGACACAGATACAGACACAGATGTAGACACAGACGCAGACGCAGACGCAGACGCAGACTCAGACGCAGACATAGACACAGACATAGACATAGACATTAATTTATTTACACTTCACACAATACAATAGGTACAGAACTACATAAAATACTTAAGTATAACAAATTAAGCTTTTAAATTTCAAAATAAATGAGTGGAGTGTTATGCACATACAATTTTTTGTTAAATCTGTTATCAGTATTATCATAATATAGTGTTAATAATAACTAATATTATAAATAACGTCACATCACGTGTAATGTAATAATCACTTGGCTATGTGTTTGAAAGTATTAGAATGAAACTGTAGATTTCGTATTTTTAAAACATCATGAGTTGCTAATAAATGTGTCGAATTTATTTGTAGTTTTATTTCCGATAATACATTTTGTATGCAAGCTGGGCTCATGGATCTTTTTCAATTAACAAAAACGTTGCATGCTAATATTATTAAACAGCGTTAACTCGTGAACGGGTGCCGTTTGAGGGTGTTCGTCGTTTGGATACTTGGGGAGAGGGAGACTTGCCGAGCTAACAGATGCAGAAAAGAATAATTTTGTATAGACATAAAGAGACTCTGTAAATTTATTTAAAAAAAAAAATATACCCATGAAGTTTCTACGACGAGTAGTTAGTTTTTTCGACGGCCAAACGGCTTTCGTGTTACTAGCCTTGCTGGAGGTTCCAGGTTCGATTCCTGGTCGAGGCATTCATTTGCGTGATGAACACAGATGTTTGTTCTCGAGTCATGGTTGTTGATATTAACATAATTCTGGGTTACCCCTTTTTTTTTTTTGCTCCGCTCCACGGGAAGGAGGCAGGAGGATAAAAAATGCTCCGAAGCATACTCTGGCGCGCGCGATCCTGAGTTATGTGGGACTCGTCCCGACGCCTACCAGAACCACTACCCACTAAAAAACCCCCTGTTGGCTCGTGCATTTTTGCCACTCAGCCTTCATCTGAGCGATGGCCAATTGGAGAAAGAGGCCGCGCTAGCGGGGGCCAGAAGGGGTCACCCGCTGGGATTTACATAGCACTGAAGGTGCTCAAAATGAAAAGTAACTAATTAAAAACATTAAAGTTTGAAGAACGATTCTGAGAGTGTTTTTTTAGGTGCTGTTGCACTGTAGGCAGTTCAAGATCTCTGTGCAGGTCCTCGTTGCGCACGTACCAAGGTGCGTTTGTGGCCCTGCGGCAGAAGAGGTTTTGAACTACCTGCAGTTTGTTGCAGGACGGAGGGTTTGGCGTGGGCAAAGACTGGCGAGGCATATGTCATGACTGGTCTAACGCAGACCTTATAAAGCGTACGTTTGTTTCTGAAGGACATTTTACTTTTTCTACCTAACATACTGTAAAGCCGGCCTAGGTAAAAACATGCGAGTTTAGTTACTTTGTCGACGTGAGGGTTGAAAGAAAGCGTCTGGTCTAAGGTGACGCCTAAATATTTGGTAGTGCGCTTCCAGGAGATGGGAGTGCCTTGCATTCTAACTAGGAGATTGTCGGCGATACGACTGCGTTTGTAGTCGAAGTAAACCGCAGAGCTCTTCTCTGGGTTCACATCGATACGCCATTTTTGAAACCATGCACCGAGGGCGTTTACAGCCTTTTGGAGTCTGGTGGTGAGACCCGGGACTCTGCGGCCTTTGGTGTAAAGGGCAGTGTTGTCGGCAAAGAGGGCGAGTTCGACGCCTTTCGACGGGACGGGGATATCGTTAGTGTACACGGTAAACAATAGAGGGGCGAGGACTTAGCCTTGAGGGACTCCAGCCTTTATGAGACGGGGCGCGGAAATCGTGCCTTCGTGTTTAAATCGAAACGTACGGTCTTTAAGAAACGACGCGATTATTCTAACTAGTCGATCCGGTAAGCCTATTTTGTATAGTTTATGAACGAGGCCGCTGTGCCAGACTTTATCGAAAGCCTTGGCTACGTCAAAGAAAACTGCGATCGTTTTAAAACGCCGCGGGTAGAAACCTTCGAGTATGTACTCGACGAGTCGATGGACTTGCTGAGGGCAGGAGTGCTTAGCGCGAAAGCCGAACTGGTGGGGAATAATGAGAGGGTCGCCATCCGTTGGAAACAGATGGTTCCGCATTCGAGAGAGTATGACTCTCTCGAAAAGTTTTGACATTGCCTTGAGGAGGCTGATGGGTCTATGGTTAGCCGGGATATTCAGAGGTTTACCCGGCTTGGGAATGCCTATGACTGTCGCTTCTTTCCAAGCTTTTGGAAAGTAGCTAAGGTCGAAGCAGGCATTGAAAATGATAGCTAACAAGGTAAGCACCTGTTGAGGCAGGTGCTTAAGTGCGTGGTTGGAAATACCATCCGCACCCGGAGCCTTTTTGGACTTTTGACTTTTGATGAGAAGCGAGATTTCATCATTAGAGACTGTGACGTGGTCGGCGGTGATGGGGAGAGAGTCTCTACGGAGAACTTCGTCCTCCACCGCTTTGATGTGAGAGGGATTCGCGGGTTGCATGCTGGGCGAGCATTGAGACTCAACGCTGTTAGCGAAGCATTCGGATTTCTCTTCGTCTTCGAAGGCGATAGAGCCATCGGGACGAGTGAGAGGAGGGACGTGAGAAGCGGCGTCTACGCGTAAGGCTCGGGCCATACTATAATACTTGGTGGGACGGGGAAATATTCGCCATGCGAACGTTCATCTGAGCGTCTCGGAGTTCCACGAGGCAAGATCTAACTTTGCGTTGTAGCTGATTCGCAGCTGTTCTATAGGCGGGCGTGGGATATTTCTTGGCTCTCCGGAGAGCCGCGTTCTTAGCTTTAATAAGATTGCTAACGGCTAAGGGAAGCGTGGGTTTGCCTTTCTTAGCAACCTTTTCGTTTTCACTGATGGCTGAGTTGATATCATCAGTGAGAGAATTTACTAATGAATCTATTTTATCCGGGCTATCTAATTGATCGGGCGAGATCGCGAGCGGAGAGTTCGGGGCCTCTAAGGCTGAAACTATCGTATTTTTAAAACCTTTCCAGTTGGTAAAGTTCTTAGTAGAAGTGACGTTAACGTTAGGCGGTCCTAGCACGAGGGAGACGGGGCGGTGGTCAGAACCTAGGTCATCGAGTGGTTCGATAGACCTGAGATCAAGATTGATTTACTTGACAATTGCAAAGTCGAGTTGGTTTGGGTTGACGGGATAGTGAGTGGGAGTGATGGGAGAGATGACGTCTAAGTCGAGTGAGTTGGTGATGTCGAGGAGAGCGATACCGCTGGTGTTGGTTGATAGGCACGTCCAGTCAGTATGTTTGGAGTTAAAGTCTCCGAACATAATGACTGAGCGGCCGAGGGCGAGAATGGTCTCAAAGTCGCTGCAGATAGGTCTGGTGCCACTGGGTATGTAGACTGAAGCTATGATGATGGTCGGATGACCAGTCATAGCCAATCTACACACAGTGGCTTCCATGTTGAGGAGAGGAGGGGTAGGGAGAGGACAGCAATGGAAGCCTCTTTTGTAGTATATAGCAGTGCCGCCGAAACCGTCGGAGTTGGGCCTATCATTACGAGTAAACGCATACTTGGGCATCGCGAATCCCCTGGAGCGGTTAGGAGTGAGCCACGTCTCTTGAAGAAGCAATAAGTCTGGCTCGTTGTTCTGAAGGAACAGTTTGAGCTCAGGAAGATTGGTGCTAAGGCTACGAACGTTAAAGGAAATTAGGGATAAGCCCTTGGGTTTAATACGATCGGATGCGGGATTTGGGGGTCTAGACATTATATTTACTTATTTAACGAATTTATATAAAAAAATAAAAATTAAATAAAATAATAAAAATTTATAACGAGCTTAGTAACGAGTGATGCTCAGCTAACGCAAATAAACGCTCTTGAGGAGAGCGGGCGGCTCGCAGTTTGCGTGCGAGTACGGAAATTTCCTTAATGTCGACGTTTTGGATGACGTCGAACACGGTCTTCATGTCCTCAGCCAACGACGACTGAGGTGAAGATGACGGAGCGGGACGCGGGCCTACGGGAGCTACGGGAGCGGGGATAGGACGGGAAGGTGCAGGTGGAGTGGCCGGACGCTGCCTCCAGGACAGAGCCGGAGTAGGCGTCGGCTGAACGGGCTTTGCTTCCGGGGGACCCCGATTGCGCAGAGGTGGGAAGTTGGCAGGAGTGAGTGGCGGCGCCGGTTTTGGCACGGCCCTCTTAGCGGTGGAGCGCGGAGCACGCGGACAGCCCCTGTAGTTAGCTGTGTGGCCGGACTGGCCGCAAAGCACACAGGCAGGGGGGGAAGTGGATTCGGGACTGCGAGTGCACTCCTTAGTGATGTGGGGGTTCCCCCCTCCCCAGTTCGATGTTTTTCATCCATAACACAAGCTCTGCTTACGTGCGGGCCATACAGTTGGTGTGTTTGTTTCGGCAGTGATATGGATATTAAAGAAGTGAAATTCCCTCAAGGACCAGCAACATAGCTCGAGGTGCTCGCTACGTGTAAAGTGCACGCAAGTGTACTGCTCTATCTTCTTTTTCAGCGCAGTTTTCTTAATAGATATTAGTTTTTAATTATCAATACGTATTATAATACAAAGGTTCCCTGGCCGCATCTGTCTGTCTGTCTGAACGCGAAGAATTTGATGGAGAGTTTCAGTAGAAAGAATTATGTGTATAATTCTTTAACGTTGTGTGTGAATTGGTTGAAATATTATGATGATGATTGTGGAAGATATCGAAAAAAAAACATCGAAAACGTTGCCTTATGACTTAAAGATGTAACAAAAAAATGTATGTTTAAAGTGTTACTCTTTTATAGGTCTACAGAAATCTTAGGGGGTGCTATGTATTTTCGGTCGCTGGTTTTAAATTATTTTACGAAATTAAATGGACTGTATGGCGGGCGGTGAATTGGTATTGGAAGGGAAGGTAATAAACAAGGAAACGCACAACACTGACCTGATGCAGCTGAAGCCTGGAAAGTCACAGGCTGGTAGATCTTGCGTTGCACGGCGGTAAAAAGTTTATATGTTTTTTGGCTGGCACTAAATTTGTACACACACACCCAACTTCAATAGTCACTTAATTAGAGTACTGATTCTATATTAATATATCGACAGATATCAAAGCGATGCGGGAGATTTACGCGGTTCCTTCCTGGCAGTCACTAATTAACTGCTTGCTCGTTCGAGTGTCTTCGGCGTGCCGAGCGAAGATCTCTCACGAACCTGGCTCCTTCTCTTTCCGTCATGCAGAAGTGTTGTGCGTGGGAAAGGGATAGGTATAGGAAATGGAAGGGTTCTATAGAAATCGGTATTATTTTTGAAAAGTGGCGAGAACATCCTCCCCCGCCTTGAGAAACTGAGGGTTTCTCAAAAGATTAAGAATTAATATTTAAGCAGAAATGCGTTCAATATCAGTAATTTAGATTGTACATAAATATATATATATATATTTTTTATTTTTTTATTTTTATTTTTACTTTATTTTTTATTTTATTTTTGTGTTATAGCTTTTTACTAATTTTATTTTACTTTTATTTGATAATCTATTTAAATCGTTACTGAGACGGCAGCGGACTCAATTTAACAATGGGTCGCTTAAGTTCACCATTTGGAGTTCTGACTAATGCTACTCGCGCGATACCATCCGAGCCCAGATAAATTTTTACAATGATACCCATCGGCCAACGCAGTGGCGGCGCATTGTCCTCGTGTATTAAAACCACAGTACCAACTTTAACATTTTCAACATTAGTACACCACTTTTGTCGAACTTGCAAATTATTTAAATACTCTAAGTGCCATCTTTTCCAGTAAGAGCGAATCATTTGGTCAAGTAGAGTCTTGCGGGTGTGTAAGGGGGTGTCAGAAAGTGGCGCCAGAGGCAAGTATTGCAGAGGTGAGGCCATTATGAAATGGGCTGGTGTTAATGGCTCTGGATAAGGCTCTTCCTGTAAAGTACAGAGCGGTCGCGAGTTTAAAATGGTTTCTATTTGGGTCAAAACAGTTAATAGCTCCTCATACGTAAGGAGTTGATTGCCTATCACACGGTACAAGTGTAATTTTAATGATTTTATATTTGATTCCCATGCTCCCCCAAAGTGGGGCGCACGAGGCGGTATCATGTGCCAGTCTATGCGGTGGTTGGAAAGTTCGTTTAAGATCGTGTCGTTGTAAGATTTCGATTCTAAAAATAAGTAAAGTTCATCTAGTTGAGACTTAGCCCCCACAAAATTAGTTCCATTGTCTGAGTACAGGCAAGAAACTGGACCTCGTCGCGATATGAATCTCTTAAAGGCTGAAAGAAATGCTTCCGATGACAGGTCTGAAACCAATTCTATGTGAACCGCTTTGGTGACTAGACAAATGAACAAACAGATATAAGCTTTCTGGCTACGCTGACCGCGGCGTCTACTCAGTGTGATTTTAATAGGGCCGGCGTAGTCTACTCCCGTGTGTACGAAGGCCTTAGTCTCCTGGACTCTAAAAGCGGGAAGATCAGCCATTTTAGGGCTAGGATGTGTCGGTGAATTTTTAAAACAAGAATTGCAAGCGTGTACACGTTGTCTTACAATTGATCTAGAGGATATTATCCAATATTTTTGGCGGATTAAAGAATTAAGTAGAGTGGTACCAGTATGACAATTAACGCGGTGAAAATGGTCTATTAATAGGTAAGTGACTTGATCGCGTTTTGGCAATAAGGCGGGGTGTTTAGATTCAAATGGCAAGTTTGCATTGGACAATCTACCTCCTATTCGGATTAGGCCATCTTGATCAATGAACAAATCCAATTTTCTTAATGTTCCTGTAGGTAAAATACCCTTATTAAGCTCTTTTGTAATATGTGAGAAATGAGCAGCTTGAACTGCGCGAAGTAAATATTTTTCGGCGGTATTTAAATGAACAGCTTCTACATAATTAGCACGGGGCACGATACGTAAAAATCTCAGGACATAAACTATTATTCTCAGCAGTCGGTTCCAAGATGAGACTTTGCGCGCTAAGTCACAGAGCAATGAGTGAACGATCTGTGGCTCTGTAGTAACAAACGTCTTGCTTTTATATTCAGGCAAATTTTCTCCCTTTCCCGGTTTGAATGATTCTATGGGCCAAGAGGACACAGTGTCACTCAGCCAATGAGGACCATTCCACCATAGCGGGTGAGTCAATAATTGCTCAGGTAATAAGCCTCTGGATAAACAATCGCTTGGATTTTGGACACCAGCGATATGATAGAAGTTTTTGGAATTTAAGTTTTCCTGACATTTAGCGACACGGTTGCTGACAAAAACATTCCAACGATGAGGAGACGAGTGAATCCAAGAAAGCGCGATTTCAGAATCGGAGAATGCATAAACGTTTTGTATAGGGGTGCGTGCGGAATAAGTATCGTGCACTACTTTAGTTAATTTGGCCATTAAAACAGCGGCACAAAGCTCTAAGCGGGCAAGTGAGACAACCTTTACAGGAGCTACCTTAGATTTAGCACAGACCAATCGTACGTGAATATTTCCCTCGGGGTCTGTCACATGTAAGTACACTACGCAGCCGTAAGCTTTCAGGCTGGCGTCAGCAAAGGCCACAATATTTACTGTACAGTTTTGTGTGACTGCTAAATGACGCGGTATTTTCAAACAGCCAAGAAGCGGTAACTGTTCTTTAAAATTATTAAACAAAGCGGTTACATTTGTCGGGGGTGTATCGTCCCATCCGACCTTTAGAAGCCAAAGCTCTTTTATAAGAAGCTTCGCAAAAAGCACAACGGGTGCGGCGAAACCTAGTACATCCCATAATCGGGCAATTATTGAAAGTATTGTACGTTTTGTACAGGCGCGTTCATCAGTATTAATTTTAAAAATAAATTCGTCTTCATTCGGGTTCCATTCAAGCCCCAGTATTTTAAGAGAATCACGCTTGTCAAACTGTACTTGCTGTGTAAGCCTAAGTGGTTCAGGGATGGTCTGAAGTACTCTTTCCGAGTTACTTGACCATTTAACCAAGTCAAAGCTACCGGATTTGAACATATTAATTAATTGGGTGGAAGCAGCTATGGCTTCATCTTCATTAAGAACCGAAGTACCCAGATCGTCCATATATAAATCCCTTTTAGCGATGGACGCGGCTAGCGGGAAGTTGTCGCGTTCATCGTTGCACAGCTGGCGTACCGAGCGCATCGCAACGAAAGGACTGGATTTCAGGCCAAACGCAACTCGATTAAAACAGAACGCACGAATAGGTTCCGATGTGTCGAAGCGGAAAAGAATTTTTTGATATTTACGGTGCTCGTTAGTAACTAATAGTTGTAAATACATTTGTCTTATATCCGCTGTTAAAGCTAATGGAAACAGGCGGAAATTTAGCAAAAGTAAAAACAAGTCGGCTTGTAGATTTGGTCCGGCATGTAAAAGATCATTAAGAGATACACCGTTATCACATTTAGCGCTTGCATCAAGGACTATTCTGACCTTTGTGGTCAGTTTATCCTGCCTAATTACAGGATGATGCGGTATGAAGTAGCCTTCCTCACATTTATCCAGTTCGGGCAACACTTCAGATAAATATTGCTTGTCTAAATAGTCTCTAATCACGGCGTTATAACTAATACGCAATTCAGGTTCTTGTAACTTGCGCTCTAATGCCAGCAGACGACGGACCGCCATTGCACGCGAATTACCTAACTCCCTAGGATCTTTACAAAAGGGTAAAGTGGTACAATAACGTCCCGTTGAGTCGCGGGTTACAGTGGATGCGTATATTTGTTCGCATTCCATCTCCGCTGGGCTTAAATATTTATTTACCGGGACCTCCTCTAACTCCCAAAACTTAGAGAGGGAGTCGTGAATATTATTCTCAACACACGTAAAGAACGAAGAGGTAGAAGAGCGCAAAAATGTGGTTTGGTCTACTTCAGGCCAAATTCCAGAATTACCGGAATTATCCCCCATAAGAACGTAACCAAATATGGTTTCTATAGCCGGCGGTGCGGGAGGAGCCATGATTTTTCCGCCTAAAATTAAAAACGGAAACAGCTTGGCTCCTAACACAAGGTCGATATTTCCTGGCACGTGCCAGAGAGGATCTGCTAGCGGTACATTTATCAAATTACGAATAATCGACGTATCTATATATTCAACAGGCAATCGATCAGTAATACAATCGATAACCAATGCAGTTATAGAAAAACTATGTGTATTACTCTTCGCGGTAATCGTCAAATGGACATAGCCCTTAATAGGCCGAGAAGTCAAACCAACACCTTTTAAAAAGGAATTAGTAAGCGGTATGATGTTTAAGTTTAACTGTTTACAACAACTAGTAGTTATTAAATTGTTCTGAGAAGCGCAGTCCAGAAGGCACCTTACAGTACGCCTTATATTTTTAGGGATGTTATACGCATAAACAGAGGCGGTAGAAAGAATAATTTCATTAAGTAAATCCGTACACGTTAACGTGGTACCGGGCTTTGCGTTAGCGCGAGCGCAAAGCGATACAGGCGCGGATATCGCGTTAGCGGCCGAACTCTGCGTATCGTTGCTACGCGAGAAGTTCGTCAGGGTGCCGTGCGAGGGTGCACTCGGCGGCGGCTGCGCCGTGGATGTGGATTCATTATTATTTCTAAAAGTATTTAAATGTAATAAAGAATGGTGTCGTTTACTACAAACTTTACACGTGAACTTAGAATTACAACTCGAAACAGTATGTGTAGTACTCAAACAATTCACACATCCACGTTTCGATTTAATAAAATCTAATCGAATTTTCGGCAGCATTGATTTAAATTCCGGACAGCTATAAAGTTGATAATGTTCAGGAGAATTACATAGTGAACACGCGGACCCGTTGCTATTATTATTTCGAGTAACAAAGGAGTGAACAGTAGTTTGCGGGCGCGAGTTACTAATATTTTTTATATTGCTATTTAAGGCGATGCGTCCCTGAGAATTAATATTAGTATTCGTTCGATCTAGAATTTTTACTTGACTTTTGACAAATTCAATAAAATCTTTATAGCTCGGTATATCCTTATCTCTTACAGACATCTCAAATGACTGAGCGGTACTTGTGTCAACCTTTCTCAAGGCTAAGCATAAAAGGATGAAATCTTGCACGTTGTCAATTTTTAATTGTTGAAGTGCGCATACTGCGGCATCGAAAGTTTCAACGAAAGTATTTAAAGACGCGGAATTATTAGTGGCATTTTTAATATTTAACAATGTAGACATATAATATGACCCTAATGCTCTTTGATCCTGATACTTTTTTACTAAATTATCCCAAATCGAAATATAATTATCACCAGAAGGGATCACCCCCGAAGTAATCTTTAATGCATTTCCAGTAAGTTTTCCAATTAAATATTGAATTCGCTGGGAGTCTGTTAAATCGCGATTAGAGTGAATATTCGCCTTAAACGATTCATAGAATACCGACCAGTTTTCGATTTTACCATCAAACGAAGGTATGTTTATTGGTGGTAATTTAATCGGGGCCTGGGATTTAGGCTCAGAGTGTACTGAAAACTTACTACTAGCTTCAATCAATTTTGTTCGGCATCGCTTTAAGCGAGTAAATATATTTTCAAAAGTTAAAAGTGGCTGATACTCTGGTTCAAAGTCAGGATCTAACTTCATCTTTAACTCGTTAATTAAGTCTAAATTATTAGTAAATTCTTGACGCAACGTATCTATTGTCTCACTCTCTGTCATAAATGCCTCTGACGAGCGTAACTCTAAAGTTGCAAAAGACAAATTTTTTGACGAATCATGTAACCTAGTAATATTTTCAAAAATTATTTTATTTTTAGCTTGTAATATTTTAATTTTTGATTCCATACTTAGAAATGGCAATTAGGAAGGTACATAGGCAAGAAAGTACAACTTATACCAATTTTAAAATAACTGCGTAGGTCACAGTAGATAAGTACCAACGATGTCTGTATTAGGAAACTTCGTACAACTAAGTAAGTTACTTATTCCGAAGTTATGAAAGCGGTTTTTATTAAGTTATTTATGTAGATATCAATGTAAATATTATCAAAGCTCAATGCTCAAAGGTATATGCAAAGGTATCACAGAAAGAAAGAAGCGTGGGATTACGTTAGTAGGTAGGTTGTTCGAGAGTTAGCAACTCTGCGAACGCGCGCGGGCGGGCGGTAGGTTTATTAATAACGGAAAAAGTATTTATTTATCTACCTACAGAATACGTATTACACAAAGAAATGAATTTAAATTAGTTATGATTTTAAATCTATACAATACGCGGTGATACAATTAAAGAGGTTTATTCGGCTCGAAGTCGAACCATTAAATGCTATGTATTTTCGGTCGCTGGTTTTAAATTATTTTACGAAATTAAATGGACTGTATGGCGGGCGGTGAATTGGTATTGGAAGGGAAGGTAATAAACAAGGAAACGCACAACACTGACCTGATGCAGCTGAAGCCTGGAAAGTCACAGGCTGGTAGATCTTGCGTTGCACGGCGGTAAAAAGTTTATATGTTTTTTGGCTGGCACTAAATTTGTACACACACACCCAACTTCAATAGTCACTTAATTAGAGTACTGATTCTATATTAATATATCGACAGATATCAAAGCGATGCGGGAGATTTACGCGGTTCCTTCCTGGCAGTCACTAATTAACTGCTTGCTCGTTCGAGTGTCTTCGGCGTGCCGAGCGAAGATCTCTCACGAACCTGGCTCCTTCTCTTTCCGTCATGCAGAAGTGTTGTGCGTGGGAAAGGGATAGGTATAGGAAATGGAAGGGTTCTATAGAAATCGGTATTATTTTTGAAAAGTGGCGAGAACAGGGGGTATATGTCTACCTTTTACGAGTAGCTTACCTTTCCCATTTTAATATTTAAGAAAATGGTTGCATGTTATGTGATAATGTGCGGGCCATTTAGAACGGTTACGATATTAATCCTTATCCAATTAAATATGTCAGTTAACTTAAGGTTTTTATACTCATCATAATTGACCTTGACAACAAACACTTTAAATTCATTTCTTAAAGGTTACTACAAAAATAGAACTATTTGCGACAAAATAAAAGAGGAGGCGAGTTGTAGGTCCCTTGGTTATAAAACGAAGCATATATAAAAAAATCGGTTATATTGTTCTTTATTTGTATAAAAAAAAAGCTAACAAAAATATTTGATCTGTAAATTAACTATAATTAATTTTGTTTTCGAAAAATTTTATAAATATTGCATAAATATATTACTAACTTTTTCTGATAATTTTACGTACGATAAATCAGTTTACAAAAAACAAATGTTCTGGTTTTTTGCTTTTATTCCAGTATCACAGAAGCATAACAATTTGAGGACTTATCTAGGATTTTATAATTTACTGATACACTGGTTCATATTTTTTCTACTTTTCATATACATGGGTTGGCGAAGAAGCTCCACCATCAGATGGTAAGCGGTGTTCCAAATTCCCGTTTAAAAAGCGAAAAACTTTATTTCGTACTACCTTAGGTTTCCGCTGTTTGTTATTTTTTCTTTACATATTTCAAGTCTTTATAACTCTATTTTGGGTTTTTCTAATGTTGTACAACTATAAATTATGAATTATTGACGTTATATCTTTCTGTAGACAAACGTACAAAAACCTGGTATGACCTAGTTTGTTGTTTGGTGCTTAATTAAATGCTTAGGTCTTCGCTCAGTATACATATTATGTATACTATACATATCTAATACAGGGTGTTCAAAAAAGTATTTCACAAAAAAATATTCCAGATTGAGTAAGTATCCACCATTCGACCACACAAAACCGTTTTTCATTTGGACTTATAGTCTTTCCATATAAAAATTTTGAACATGTAGAGTTGAAGTGCGAGGCCACACACCTATCCAGATAACGCGCGGACCTTGCGATCAGCTGGGAGGTCGTTGCACAATAGAAAAAACGTAAACGTAGATAAATAGATACCTTGTTATGGTGAAGACTAACTCAACCCTGTATAAGTGATCGGGGACTAAGGAAGGTAGTCAAGTATTTTAATTCGCTTGATAATGTTTACACAGTGCTTTCATGGAAGGTTGTTGCGCGTAGTTTTGTTGCGCCGGCTGGAGAAGATGCCGCCGTATGTACCCTTTGGCCCCGAAGACACCACGACCTGACTAACCACGGAGTGACACCCGACTTGATCGAGTGCAGGTTGGAGCGCAGTGAAAACAACACAAATCTTCGAAGTAGGAACGTTTATTGCGTATACAATTAAACCTTAAGTTTAAATAAGCCTATGAACCGCAATCGTTCCTGTAGTTCAGCTTCTTTCTTCAGACCTCTTCACTGGCCTCCGGATACACCGAACAGCGCTTATGTGTTCTTGGGTCTTCACTGGCCTCCGGATTCACCGAACAGCACTTTCTTTCTTCTAACTGGAAGCTTCTGAACTTTTCTTCTTAGACTTTTTCTTTCTTCTTATTAGACTTTTTCTTTCTTCTTATTAGTTGTTGTTTTCTTCGCTGCAGGCACCGAACTGACTTCCAAAGTTTTTTTTTTTTTTTTTTTTTTTTGCTGCCGAGGCACCCTCACGGGAGGGAGGTGGAAGATGCGTCATGCATACCCGCCCGCAGGTAAATTCCTCTGCGGGGGGGTTATGTGGGACTCACCAGAATGGCACCTACCCACTAAAAACCACCTGTTGGCTGTAGTAAGCGTATACTGTTAGCCTTCATCGGAAGCGACACCCGTCGGGAAGTTGGGCGCGCTGGCGGAGACCCGCGAGCGGGTCTTCCGCCTGTAGTGAAAGTTGCACTGAAGGTGCTCAAAGGGACATGAGTTGGTGGCCGTTCGGGGCAGCCTCCGGTGAAGCCGGGGCTGCGCGGAGGTCGGCCGAAGCATAATTTAGGGATCAATTCATTTAAATGAACCTATAATGAATTGAGAAGGGAACTATGTTCCGCCAGAGCTAGCAAACGCTCTGTCGGAGTACGTGAAGCCCTAAGTTTACGGGCTAAGACTGCAATCTCCCTAACATCGACACTTTTGATAGCGTCGCAGACGATACGCATATCGTCTGCTACGGAGGGATGAGGAGTGATGTTGGATGGGCTAGGGGCCGGGATGGGTTTCGCTTGTGTAGCGGGGCGGTGCCTCCAGTTCTCTGGAGCAGGCTTGGGCTGGGTAGGCTTTGCAGCCGGAGGAACCCGGCTACGCAGCGGCGGAAAGTTTTCCTGAGAAAGGGGCGGGGCCTGTTTGGGTGCCGCCCTCTTAGAATTAGTACGCATACAACGGGGTGCACGGGGGCAGCCCCTGTAGTTTGCGGTGTGGCCGGACTGGCCACAAAGCACGCAATCGGGAGGAGAGGGAGTTTCAGGAGTGCGAGTGCACTCCTTTGTGAAATGAGGCACCAGGCACTTGACGCACCTGGGCGGAGCGGCGCAGTTGGCCGCCGCGTGCCCGTACAACTGGCACCGGTGGCACTGGCCGGGATGACCGCGGCGATGAGGCGCCTCGACCGAGATCCCAGAGAGGCCGCAAATGGTGCTAACCCCTTTGAGAATCTCCCTGGACTTGGGGACGTTGGTGAGAACCACCAAGGCGAGAGGGTGTTGCCTCCCGTACTTGCTGTGCATTTTATGCACCGCAAGTGCCGGGAAGCCTTGGGACTGCAGGTCTTCCAGGATAGCCTCGTTCGATAACTCGAACGGGACTCCCCTGAGTACCGCTCTGAACTTACGCTCTTCTGACAGAGCATAAGTGTGATAAGCATATTGCTTATCAGTGAGGAGCTTTATCAAAGCACGGAAATCGTCTATCGACGGGACGGTGATTTTAATAGATTCACCCGAGTTGGTCGCTCGGGTGTAGTGGATCTTGTGCACTTTGCACAAAGTCGAGACCTCGGACCATTTACCCTTTTCCCGAAGGAATACGGGTGGTGGGACCTTGGCCTTGACAGAAGAGGCCGGGGCGGGTGTTGTATGCACCGGGGTAGCTGGCGTTGAATTCGCCGCGGTGGGTGTTGAAGACACCGGGACGGGCGTTGAGGACGCCGGGGCTTGTTTTGAGCGCTTCTTAGAGCGCTTCTTAACTAGGGTGAAAGAGGGTGGCTCAGGGCCAGATGGGGTGGCGTCCGAGGAAGTCTCGGTCGCAGGTGCTCGCTTGCGGCGCGGAGGGGCGTCTACTTCACACTCCATGTCACTGGAGGAAGGAGACGCGGGAGGGCCTAAGACCAGAGTGGTCTGAGTGGCGGTTGTGGCCTGAGGGGCCTGTGGAGGTGTGGTGGCCTGAGGGGCGGGGGGGTATCCATCGAGAACAGTATCGATGAGGTGTTGGGGGTATTTAAGCCCCCGAACTGTACCGAATCTAATGAGTGCACAAAATGCGTCCTGCACTTCGACAGGAGCCCTTGAGCCCATTGCGGAGGGGTTGGGGAGGGACAATAATATATAAATATATATACTATGAGCCTAATCAACGACGACTAACTTCCTAAAACCACCCTACACGCAGTAGGGCGGTTGGAAACGACGCGGATAACTTACTCGAACACGAAGACTCGAAGTTCTGGAACGCAGATCTTGCCGGAGCGGCGACGGCGACGCAGTCGGCGACGTCGGGCAGCAGGCGGAACGAAGATTAGTCGTGAAAACGACTTTTCTATGAAATTTAGGAAATACGGTACGAAGCCTGGGTCGTGAAAACGACCCCTGAAATTTGGGGTGCTCAACTAGTGCGGGGACTAGAGAGCGGAAAAAGCGTCTGCGATCCACGTGCGAACGAATCCGCACGCAAACCGAGACTGATAACTTCCAAAGCTCGGCGTGCGCCTTTTATACAAATTTCGCCCTAAATAATTCCAGCGCTCCGATTGGCTGGCGCGTTTGTGCAATTTGCACCTAATTACACTTAAGTTTTACTTGGATTCTAAACTTTACATCGATTTATCTTTCAAACTATTAATCCAAACTATTACAATATTATATTCAAATAATAGAGCGAAACGATTCCTATATGTTTACATAAATACCAATTTGATAAAATTAAATACAAAAAACTTTCTAGAACAAAGACTATCTCAAAACACCGTTTGCGCCGGCAGACTATTTACTTAGCCTAACATTGTACCTAAGGCGAAACGGTTACAAACATAATTTTATCATTTTACATTATTAAAATATGCAAACATTCTAATTACAATTAGATTTTAACATAATCTAACAAGATATAACTACCAATTAGGAACATATACAACAACAAAGGTTTTCTCGTTATTCCCTTCAAATACGTAAAACACCATGAAAATAACTATTACATTTCAATAAAAGAAAGCAATTTACACATTATTATCAATAAACCATAACAATAAACCCTATAATTACGTAGTTATTCAACGAGAAAATATCTAACCATAATACGTCATTTATTACTCCAAATGCGTACTTTATTATATGAACCTATATACAATAACGTTATATCTACCATTATCTACCTAATCTGATTAGAAATAACCATAAATTCACCACAATTATGAAAAATCTGAACAAATCAGTATTTTACAAATAACCTAGGTCTAAATTCTATCCAAAACATACATAAAGCTTGTCATATTATGCTTATATTATACCAATGAAATCTCTAAGAACTTTATTAAACACAAACATCATCAATTCAACCATAAATCAATGTTATCAAAATAGAATTCAAAATATACCTATACCTAGGTTCCTATAACATCATAATTTCCTATAAGAATCTTATTAGTACTTGCTTACGTCACACTCGAAAATAACCAACTATCCGAGGACGGGCGCAAGTAGTGAGGGCGTGGACTAGCGTTATTTACAAAACTATTTGAATGGCTATGTCCCTATTATGCCGAATCCATTTCATGTTGCGTCGCTAACAGTCTCCCCCGCAGTGCGTAGCACTCCATCCTGCGGTTGCGACGCTGCAGCTGGAACCAGGATGACGACCCGTCTCGTTGGCCGCCTCAGGATCCCCCATGGTGTCTGCACGTCCAGAACTCGAACTCTCCCATCAGGTCCAGGGTAGACTCGGTGAACTCTTCCTCTCGGCCAGGTGTTCCTCGGCAGTGTTGCGTCGACGACCATGACAATGTCGCCAACGCGCGGATCCTGCGTTGCTGCTCCGTTGACCTTCTTCGGCAGCAGGGTAGGCAGATACTCCTTGATCCACCGGTTCCAGAAGTGATCCGTTAGCCGTTGTGCCGTCTTCCACGTTGCCCTCCCGACGAGCTCGATGTCTGCAAACTCCCCAGGCGCCGGTGCTCCACAAGATCTGCCAAGTAAAAAGTGGTTCGGCGTTAGAGCTTCCTCATCGTCAGGGTCTACGCTAACGTGGGTGAGTGGCCTCGAGTTCACCACGTGTTCGACTTCAGTCATCAGCGTGTGTAGGACTTCCTCTTCTTGTGGTGTCCTGGACTGCAGCACCGTCGTCAGAGCCGTCTTCACCGATCGTACGAGCCTTTCCCAAGCGCCGCCCATGTTTGGACAGCCAGGTGGTATGAACTTCCACCGGGTTCCCTTTTGACTCGCTGCCTTTAACAACTTCGGTGAGATGCATCTGAGTATTGGAAGGTCTCTCAATAGGGACACTTCCTTCACGTATTTGGCCCAGGCTGCTCGCTGGTCTTCGGGAATCTCGGCGTCCCAGCCGATCTCCCTGCGCCATATGTCCCGAATCAGCTTATGCCCCTGAATTAAAACTGGGATAGCAAGGCCCAGGGGGTCGAAGGTGGACATCACGGCGCTGGTGACTTCTCTCTTCGTCGGCGTCTTCTTGCCTTCGAGTATGTCCGGGCTGGTATTCCGGAACCCAAAGTTGAAGGCCAGCAAGTATTCTGCCACTAGCCATCTCAGCTCAAGAGTCTTCTCTTCAGCAACCAGTTCTGTGCTGTCCTCTTTGAGCTGATCACCTATCCCGTCGAGGATCTTCGGCCTGTTGCTGCTCCATCCCCTCAAGTGGAAGCCTGCCTTTGCATGGATGCTCTGCACCTGATGCGCGATCTTTCTTGCATCTTCCTCTGTGGCAAAGCTCTGCAAATAATCATCCATATAGTGATTCTTCTCGATAGCTTCCACTGCCGCCGGGTAATCTTCTCTGAAATCTTCTGCGTTCTTGTTCATTACAAAAATCGCCGTAGACGGTGATGAAGCCGCACCAAACACCACTGAGCACATTCGGTATTCGTCTGGTGTCCCATTTCTTCTGTCGCCGCGCCACAAGAACCTCAGGCTGTCGCGGTCCTCTTCACGCATCTGTACCCTCAGGAACATATCTTGAATGTCGGCGACGACGGCGACCGGCTTCTCTCTGAATCTCACAAGCACCCCAAATAGCGATTGCAGAAGATCTGGTCCCGGCAGGAGTGCGTCGTTCAGGCACTTCCCGTCAAATTTGGCAGCAGCATCCAGGACTATCCTTGGCTTCTTCTTCACGGGATGCATTACCGCAAAATGCGGCAAATAAAATGTTCTTCCAGCGGTCGTTGATACTGGAGCCTTCTCTGCATAACCATTTTCTATCAGCTTCTTCATCTGGTCTTCATATGACGTCTTCAGGGTTGCATCCTTGTCCAATTTCCTTTCGATCCCAATAAGACGTCGATGAGCTTGCACGTAGTTGTTTGGGAGGGTTTCGTCTTCACTCTTCCACAGCAGCCCGGATTCAAACCTCCCCTCTGGAAGGCGCTTCGTCGTTGACTGCAGGACCTCAAGCGCTCGTTGGTCTGCGTCGTTGCTCGGGCGGCGAGGCTGCACTCCGATTGATTCGATGTCGAAGTGTCGCCGCACCAAGGCTTCTGTCTCATCTTCTTCGATGAGTCTGCTGTGGTTGACGAACTGTACTGGTGACGTCTTCCCGTTGTGACGCCCATGGAGGACCCATCCCAAGCTCGTCAGTGATGCAACTGGATCGGACCTTTTCCCTTTCTTAAGTCTTCTCGTGACGATGAGACCCCAGTTGTCTTGCCCGATGAGAAGTTTTGGCTCTTCATCTTCATATAGTAGTTGACCTTGAATGCCTTGCAGGTGCGAGCATCCTTGGATGACACCTCGATCCACACCTTGTCTTGAGAGCTTTAAACTGTCGATTGTTCGAACTTCAATTGTTTCCTTCTTCTTACGATGAGCTCCCTTGATCTTGACGCTTATCTTCTGCGAGTCGCACCTCTTGATTCCATGTTCTCCAATTGTCTCGATAGTTATCGGACTCGCCTTGCCTTCAGCCCCAATCATCTGCGCCACCCCAGCATCCAATAACGTGACTGTTGACCCCTCATCCAGAAGGGCCAGTACGCGTGCTGCGCCCTTCGGTCCATACAGGTCCACTGGGATCATCTTCAGATACACCTGCCCATCACTGGCAGTGTGCACGGAGGTGACGACTTCTTTGGGCTCTTCTCTGCGACTGGAGACATTGCAGCGGGATTCTTCTCTATCCCCAACAGCTGCTGGTGGACGGCTTTCATCATGAAGACTGGTGTGGTGCCATCTTCCGCACTTCTTGCAATCTGCTGCCCTGCAGGTCTTCCTTGAATGTCTTCCTCGTAGACACCTGAAGCATAAAATTGCCTTCTTAGCCATTTCGTACTTTTGACTAAGGTTTGCTTCTTTGAACTTCCTGCATTCGTAAATCCAGTGCTCGCCGTTACACACTGGACACCGATTCTTGCGGGGGTGCTCTTCATTCCCCTGCACGTAGTGAACCTTCTTCACTGGTCTTCGCTCGTGGCCCCATGATGTCTTCGGTGGTGCAGATCGCTGACGGTCTTCTTTCTTCCAGGATACTTCAGGGTCGGCTATTTCCGCGTACCATTCGCTTTCAGCCTCCAGGAATGCGTTCATGACTTCCAGGTCCCGAAGTTCTTCGTCAGGATTCGCCCTCTTGTATGCGATCCACCTGTGTTTCATCGTAGTCGGCATCTTTGCAATGAGGGCCCTCGTGGTTCTAAGGGCATCTAAGTACTTGCTTGCCCCCATTGCCTTGATCGTGGCCACGGCGTTCCTCACGTGGCTGTAGAACGTGCTCACGTCGTTCGGATCCTCTGTGACCCGTGGCAGGTTCTCCAGCTTCTCCAGCTCCGCAGTTGCCAGAGCTTCGGGTCTTCCGAACCTCAGTTGTAGCCCCCTCATGACTTCGCTGGGATGCTCCGCCGTAAACAAGAGGCTCTTCACTGCCTCTCGCGCCCTGCCTTGCAGCGCCTTCCGTAATCTGGCCAGGTTCTGCACGTGACTGAAGCTGGGTGCCGTGTCTTCGAACGTCCTCTTGAACGCCAGCCATTCTTCTGCGGCGCCGTCGAAGTTGGGAAGCTCGATGTGTACAGCTTCCGACCGGCCTCTAGGTAGCTTCCCCAATGCTTCAGCCAACTCCTGGATGTCGGTCTTCCTCGATACAGGCGGCGGCTGTGGTAGCCGCGGTGGTGGTGGTGGTGACGGTGGTCGCGACGGCGGCACCAAGGGTGGCATTACCCTCGCTCTCCTCTCGGTCTTCTGTAGCCACTCCTCCACGTGGTGCTGCCGCTCCTCGTCTGCGAAGTCTTCTTCGCTGCCGGACTCGACCCGCACGAGCTCCAGTTCGGCCTCGGCGAGATCCAGCTTCCTCTGGGCTATTTCCATTTTCAATTCAGCTTCTCTTCTTCTGGAAGCCCTCGACCTGGTGGTGGAACCAACCCTCCTGGGTTCCACGGGCGCTGGTACCGCGAACCGTGCCTCTTCGTCCGCAGCGCCCCTTGACGCAACCCCATCCATCGCTGGCGGTACGGTGCAACCTTCGGCGTGGCGTGCTTCAGGCGCTCCTCCGGCGGGGTGCGTTGGTGCCCCTGGTGTCAACGTCGACCCCGTAGACGACCCCATCGTGTCTGTCGTCTCTGTCGGCGTGGCTGCGCTCCAGTCCCTCGAAGACTCCGTGGCGGTGGTGGGCTTCGTTCTTCCAGTCGACCGTGTGGTTGGCATCTTCTTGATCCAGGATCCGGCTCGAAGGACCAGAAAAAACTGTTGCGCGTAGTTTTGTTGCGCCGGCTGGAGAAGATGCCGCCGTATGTACCCTTTGGCCCCGAAGACACCACGACCTGACTAACCACGGAGTGACACCCGACTTGATCGAGTGCAGGTTGGAGCGCAGTGAAAACAACACAAATCTTCGAAGTAGGAACGTTTATTGCGTATACAATTAAACCTTAAGTTTAAATAAGCCTATGAACCGCAATCGTTCCTGTAGTTCAGCTTCTTTCTTCAGACCTCTTCACTGGCCTCCGGATACACCGAACAGCGCTTATGTGTTCTTGGGTCTTCACTGGCCTCCGGATTCACCGAACAGCACTTTCTTTCTTCTAACTGGAAGCTTCTGAACTTTTCTTCTTAGACTTTTTCTTTCTTCTTATTAGACTTTTTCTTTCTTCTTATTAGTTGTTGTTTTCTTCGCTGCAGGCACCGAACTGACTTCCAAAGCTCGGCGTGCGCCTTTTATACAAATTTCGCCCTAAATAATTCCAGCGCTCCGATTGGCTGGCGCGTTTGTGCAATTTGCACCTAATTACACTTAAGTTTTACTTGGATTCTAAACTTTACATCGATTTATCTTTCAAACTATTAATCCAAACTATTACAATATTATATTCAAATAATAGAGCGAAACGATTCCTATATGTTTACATAAATACCAATTTGATAAAATTAAATACAAAAAACTTTCTAGAACAAAGACTATCTCAAAACACCGTTTGCGCCGGCAGACTATTTACTTAGCCTAACATTGTACCTAAGGCGAAACGGTTACAAACATAATTTTATCATTTTACATTATTAAAATATGCAAACATTCTAATTACAATTAGATTTTAACATAATCTAACAAGATATAACTACCAATTAGGAACATATACAACAACAAAGGTTTTCTCGTTATTCCCTTCAAATACGTAAAACACCATGAAAATAACTATTACATTTCAATAAAAGAAAGCAATTTACACATTATTATCAATAAACCATAACAATAAACCCTATAATTACGTAGTTATTCAACGAGAAAATATCTAACCATAATACGTCATTTATTACTCCAAATGCGTACTTTATTATATGAACCTATATACAATAACGTTATATCTACCATTATCTACCTAATCTGATTAGAAATAACCATAAATTCACCACAATTATGAAAAATCTGAACAAATCAGTATTTTACAAATAACCTAGGTCTAAATTCTATCCAAAACATACATAAAGCTTGTCATATTATGCTTATATTATACCAATGAAATCTCTAAGAACTTTATTAAACACAAACATCATCAATTCAACCATAAATCAATGTTATCAAAATAGAATTCAAAATATACCTATACCTAGGTTCCTATAACATCATAATTTCCTATAAGAATCTTATTAGTACTTGCTTACGTCACACTCGAAAATAACCAACTATCCGAGGACGGGCGCAAGTAGTGAGGGCGTGGACTAGCGTTATTTACAAAACTATTTGAATGGCTATGTCCCTATTATGCCGAATCCATTTCATGTTGCGTCGCTAACAAAGGTTGCAGTTGCGTTAGTTTTGTTTTATGTCGGAGATCACTTTGAGGTTCAAGGTGCACTTTTGGTTCGTGTTATCTCTGGTTTGATAGGTAGGCTACTGTTACCACTGAATTATATCAAAATTAACTAACATAGTTACATTGACGACCGAGTGGCGTAGTGGTAAGTAGCCTTGCCTCATACGCTGAAGGTCCCAGGTTTGAGTCCTGGCCGGGGCATTCGTTTGTGTGATGAACATAGATGTTCGTTCACGGGTCACGGTTGTTTGTATTTATATATGTATGTTTACGCTGGGTTCCCACCCAGTTTGCTGTGTTGTCATCCATAACACAAGCTCAGCTTACTTTGGTGCCATGGAGTTGGTGTGTTTGTCTTGGGGTTTATTGTTGGGAACATACTACCTTTGTTTGTATAACGATCATCGAAGATAATTAAATTTATATTTTTTCCAGTAATAACATCGCCTGTTCGTTCTATCCCTTTATCCGGAACACCTCCACGTGAACGTGATTATTACGGCGGTGCAAGTAGGAAGTAGCGTAGCCCCGCCCTCGACGAGGTCAATACAAAGAAACTATACAATCACCATTTAGCGATTCCTTACGTTTTTAAAAAACTTGCAGCATCGGATATTAATAGTTTGAAAATACTCCAAGTAGGTTGAACAAACGTTACATTTAAATATGTAATTATAATAATATTTCTTCATTTCAGGTTTAATTATACCATATTTTTACAATACATATTAACATTTAGACTTTTAATGTAAATATCTTCTATATACTCAACGCAACAATCTGATGCGTGCGACGCTACGACAGATAGGGAAAGTACGCATATACGCACTGTGACCCGTGCGATATACCCGATCGAAGGGCGGTCGCTAGTAATTAAACAAAACAACCTAAATGTATAAAGTACGTCCTACACGTACTCGTATTCCATAACTTGAACAAAAGAAGAAAAACATTTTTACTTTAAACATCTCTTAGCTTTTATCACCCCCGGGTTTGATTAACATACATGAAATATTAATACGTTGAATGGATTATGTTGGACGGTCGCTCGGGTCGCTCAAACCATTCGCGTCCTCGAGGTGTTTGAGGGTTTTATACTTTTTAGTTTAATGACAGGGTACTGGCTAAGGCAGATGGCACTACATACACGTTGAGCGGTTAAAGTGGCGAACCTACGGGGTATTGAAACTTACATATTTTAATCATTACAAAATCTTTTACACTTTCCGTGGATTAAAATCATAAAAATATCCACGAAAATAAAAAAAAATCAAATCAAAACGTATCTTAACCCCATTTGTCACTATTTTAAGTAATTTATTCGTTCATTTCTAGAAATACAGAATTTTTCTTTTTGAAGTCGACTAAGCTTTACAAATGAACTCGCAACTATTAAATAAGGGCTTTCGCAGTGGTTTGCACGATCATCACCAATGTGACGGTGGCGTTTATCCCTAGGGCATTGATGACTCATGGCTTCGCGAATGCTTTTCAAATTTCCTCTTACATAGTTACTGGTACTTAGTTTAAATTATCTTATTTTGAACCTTAGGGTTTAAGGAAACTTCATTATTTGTAAAAATTTGAATGTCAACTACGAGTGGTGTCACACAGTGTGCCCGCGTTACTCTAGCTGCCGCGCCGTTGCCGCACCGTGGCAGTTTTGGGAAAAACTACAGCTTGTTTTACATTTGGATAATGCATTATAATGGAAAGTTATAGACATTAGAAAATAAAGCCTTGACCTAAACCGTGGGGCAATTCTAATACGTAACATTAAGATGCAAGTCTATAGACATTAAAATTTTTCTGCATGTCGATCAATAAACTTCGTAAAATGTCGAATTTGATATCCCCAAATACCAAATATTGAATCTCGATCGACAACGCTTCCTACACGCGTGGATTCATTATTCGAAATTAGTTCATTGTATGCTTGTTTACTGTTCTATAGAGACCATATTATAAATATAACGAAGCGATAGACACCCAAACAGGCCCCGCCTCTTTCTCAGGAAAACTCCGCCGCTGCGGAGTCGGGTTCCTCCGGCTGCAAAGCCTACACAGCCCAGGCCTGCTCCAGAAAACTGGAGGCTGCGCCCCGCATCGAATCCCATCCCGGCTCCTCGCCCATACAAACCCACTCCTCAATCCTCCGTAGCAGACGATATGCGTATCGTCTGCGACGCTATGAAAAATATCGATGTTAGTGAAATCGCAGTCTTAGCCCGTAAACTTAGGGCTTCACGTACTCCGACAGAGCGTTTGCTAGCTCTGGCGGAGCATAGTTCCCTTCTCAATTCATTATAGGTTCATTTAAATGAATTGATCGTTCGAATTGAACTGAAGCGTTCTTCAAACGCTCCGAAACCCTGTGACGGTTGTCTATTTCGACCTCTTTTTGTCAGTAAATTTTATTTTTTTGTCGTTTCCGACGTAATTTTAAACTAGGAATTACGTAGTGTCGGAGAACGGCAATGTTTTGATTTGACAAGTCAGTCACGAAAAATTATTCATCAAAGCAACTTGAATCTATTTATTTATTATTTTTTCCGAGTTTATCATTCAAAATTATATAGTTAAGATATTTTATTATCTAAAATCAAAGTTTATTTTTACGTTCACGAGTGTGCGTAGCCAAAATTGTTGGTAAGGATTCTCATTCATTAAAATTTATTTTATTGTTATTTTTTCTTTTCAGAGCAAATTTAATTGTATTAATATTTCTGTTCTATTTTGTGTGACTATTTTTTATTTCAATTTTGTTTATATTTTTCTGTTTGTATTTACAGGCATCTTTGTATATTTTAAATTTTACCGAAAAAAATAAACACAGGAGAGAATTTTGTGTTTTATTGAAACTACGCTACATACTGGCGCCCGAATATTCAAACGTAGCTTATTGAGATGAGAGGAGAAATTGCAACAGAAGGAACAGAAGGAACAAAAGGAACAGAAGAATTGCAACATTAAAAATAATTTTTTTATAATTATTATTGAGGTCAGGCATAAAACTTTATTTGTTACCATTTTCAATCATTAACATTCACTATAATATATTTATATATGTATCTACTATAACATATCTACTATAATATATCAAAATACTGCTAAATTATTCAGACATTTAAGTTTCTTTAGTTTCTTTCGTTATAATATCCTTGAAGAAATTTTCTGAAGACACAACATTCTATAACCCAGTAATTTCACTATTTAAGTAACATTTTCTATTCATTTTCATCACTTGAAAATACGTATATTTTTAAGGCTCTATTCTGCATAACGACTATTAACAAATTTGTTTCACTTTAACATTTTTTTTTGATTTTGCAATGAATTTTTCACAATTAAATAAACCTGAAATAATTTATGAATTAAAAATCAGAAATATAAATTTTTCTTCGACGCAATCTGTAGACGAACTACGATCATTATTATTAAATATTAATGTAGTTTCTGAAACAGAAATTTTACAAAATAGCCCTGAAGAATTTTCAGAGAGAGAGAGAATTTTCACGGCGAGCATAAGCCGATTCTTTTTGTCTTATTTTTTTTTCTATGCACCTCATTATCGTTTGGCTATACCATTAACATTGACGTTGGTCAAAACTTATAATTAATTATCATCATCGTAGTATTAGGTTAACTTATTGTGTAATTTATTTAATATTTGCAATTCTAGGAGTGTAAACTCTTATTTTCAATATCTGTATTATACTTTATAGTATAATTTGTTAAATGTTATCAATTTTTTTTTCTAAATTTTTTTTTTCAAGCGGTTTGCAACTTGTAAAATTAAGCCTTCTGCACGAGCGTTTATTATGGTAACTCGTTAAACTAAACCATACCTATGTGTATTATTTATACGCTTGAATCACTTTCCTGTGAGAATTATTTTCATATGTTTATTACATAAATATTTTAATTACTTCACAAAAGACCCTTGGATTTTATTTAAAAATCAATGTTTCACGACTGGCTATGATTTTCTTTTCTTTCCGGCATATTTATTTCAGTCTTTAACTGAAATTTGTTTATAGTAATCACCGTGCGGGAGTTAGCGACACGTTAAAGAAGCCATAAGCTATTAATATTTTTAGCGGATGGCAACTATTAAAGCCTTTTGCCGTTGCGTTCAACTCTGTTGAGTTGACTTATTTAGGATACGATTCCTCATAAGCAACTCTAACTGCATGATGTTTTATTTCCAGTAGTTGGAATAAGACTAGTATGAAAGAGAATGTATGTTGTAATTATAATGTACGTTGATGGAGTTGAACGATGTATATTAACATTGTATATTCCAGGATCATGTTTAAAATTTTATCATTCATGAACCATGTAATTTAAGATAATTATTTAGGATTTTTTTTTCTCTCTCTCGTCTGTTTTGTTTTCTTTTTCTATTAAATAATTTGTTGATATGCAATATATCAATATTATTTTTTCATATATACAGGATGTTTTTTCAGAAAAATTTTTCTATAGGATGTTAATATTAATTTTCATTTTGCTTTTAATTATTATTTTTTTTTTGATTGTTCTTTCATTTAGCAGATTATATATTAAAATTCGATATGTATATGCAGTTTATTTTGATTTGGTTTGAATTTGAAATTTTACTAAAAAAAAATCTTTCAGATTTTTTTTTTTCCCGGCCCCCGGGGTATTGTGACGGTTGTCTATTTCGACCTCTTTTTGTCAGTAAATTTTATTTTTTTGTCGTTTCCGACGTAATTTTAAACTAGGAATTACGTAGTGTCGGAGAACGGCAATGTTTTGATTTGACAAGTCAGTCACGAAAAATTATTCATCAAAGCAACTTGAATCTATTTATTTATTATTTTTTCCGAGTTTATCATTCAAAATTATATAGTTAAGATATTTTATTATCTAAAATCAAAGTTTATTTTTACGTTCACGAGTGTGCGTAGCCAAAATTGTTGGTAAGGATTCTCATTCATTAAAATTTATTTTATTGTTATTTTTTCTTTTCAGAGCAAATTTAATTGTATTAATATTTCTGTTCTATTTTGTGTGACTATTTTTTATTTCAATTTTGTTTATATTTTTCTGTTTGTATTTACAGGCATCTTTGTATATTTTAAATTTTACCGAAAAAAATAAACACAGGAGAGAATTTTGTGTTTTATTGAAACTACGCTACAACCCATCCCAATCCTCTAGTTCGTGATTCAGTCTCATATACTACTCCTGTGTTAGATTCGAAGTTCAAAGTCACTAGGCCTAGGAATGCGCAAGCGTACTCATCCACCAGACTGTCAGCCGATCTCGAAGCCTTTCTGGCCGCAAATTCTAATTCTAACGTAAATTCTAATTCTAACGTAAATCCTAATTCTAACGTAAATGCGAATTAATTCAATTTTATTTTGCAATTTTTTAATTTTTGTTTTAATTATTGATTTTCATTTTGAGCACCTTCAGTTGTTGGGCCTATCGTTGCGAGTAAACGCGTACTTAGGAATAGCGTATCCCCTGGAGCGGTTTGGAGTAAGCCATGTCTCCTGGAGAAGGAATAAGTCAGGTTCTTTGTTCTGAAGGAACAGTTTAATCTCAGGAAGGTTGGTGCTAAGGCTACGAGCGTTAAAAGATACTAGGGATAAGCCCTTGGGTTTAATACGACCGGACGCGGGATTTGCGGGTCTAGACATTATAATTTACTTATTTACGAATTTATACAAAAATAAAAAATTTATAACGAACTTAGAAGCGAGTGATGCTCGGCTAACGCAAATAAACGCTCTTGAGGAGAGCGGGCGGCTCGCAGTTTGCGTGCGAGTACGGAAATTTCGTTAATATCGACGTTTTGAATAACATCGAACACGGTCTTCATGTCCTCAGCCAACGACGGCTGAGGTGCGGATGACGGAGCGGGACGCGGCCCTACGGAAGCTACGGGAGCTGGGATGGGTCGGGAAGGTGCAGGCGGGACGGCCGGACGCTGCCTCCAAGACAGAGCCTGAGTAGGCGTCGGCTGAACGGGCATTGCTTCCGGGGGACCCGGGCATTGCGGCGCCGGTTTAGGCGCGGCCCTCTTAGAGGTGGAGCGCGGAGCGCGCGGGCAACCCCTGTAGTTACCTGTGTGGCCGGACTGGCCGCACAGCACACAGGCAGGGGGGGAAGTGGATTCGGGAGGGGACTTCTTTGAAAATGAAAAAATGAAAAAAAGTTTATTTGTGACACAAAGTAAAAACACACTAAACAAATTTAAATACACACATATGAGTAAACAAGGTTAAATATAAAAATTAAATAACAAAGATGTCACAAACAGGCCGCAACTCAGCAAGGTGCTAGTCCGTAAACTAGCGCTGGTCTTCCGTTGCAGTGCAGTCCGTTCCGAGTGGCGACATCACGGCGGCAAATAACAAATTAACAAAATCAAATAATAATAATGCACCTGCTACATATTTTTGTGTCAATATATACCACCTACTGATTATCAATACAAACATAAAAATGACTAATAGTAACTAACTATTAAAAATACCTACTATAACAACATAGCATCACCCATATCTTGTCTTACAAGTAAACATGTTTTTTCCAAAAAATAAATAAGATAAAAATACCTAAACAGCAGTAAAAGTGTCTTTCATTAAGATTAAATAGCGCTTGTGTCATGCAGCTGGGATCCCTGACTAAATTGATGCTCAAGTAACTTTTGTTTAACTTTAATTTTAAAATTAATAAAACTCTGAACGTTCCTCAGGGGGGGCGGGATATTATTCCAGCATTTGGTTGCTGCATACCGAAAACTGCCCCTAAAAGCGGCAGTTCTATGTGGTTGCGTTGAGAGCTGCGTCGCGTACTGCCGGGGCTCACGTGAGCTTTGACTAAATGTTTTTGATAACTTACAATGTAAATAATCCGGTGCTTTATTTTTTAAGACACCGAATAGGAGACAAGCCAGATGTAGCTTTCTGCGGTGTTTCATTTTGAGTTTTTTTTTTTTTTTTTTGCTGCCGAGGCACCCTCGCGGGAGGGAGGTGGAAGATGCGTCATGCATACCCGCCCGCAGGTAAATTCCTCTGCGGGGGGGTTATGTGGGACTCACCAGAATGGCACCTACCCACTAAAAACCACCTGTTGGCTGTAGTTATTACCGTTAGCCTTCATCGGAAGCGACACCCGTCGGGAAGTTGGGCGCGCTGGCGGAGACCCGCTAGCGGGTCTTCCGCCTGTAGTGAAAGTTGCACTGAAGGTGCTCAAAGGGACATGAGTTGGTGGCCGTTCTGGGCAGCCTCCGGTGAAGCCGGGGCTGGGCAGAGGTCGGCCGAAGCATGATTTAGGGATCAATTCATTTAAATGAACCTACAATGAATTGAGAAGGGAACTATGCTCCGCCAGAGCTAGCAAACGCTCTGTCGGAGTACGTGAAGCCCTAAGTTTACGGGCTAAGACTGCGATTTCACTAACATCGACATTTTTAATAGCGTCGCAGACGATACGCATATCGTCTGCTACGGAGGATTGAGGAGTGGGTTTGTATGGGCGAGGAGCCGGGATGGGATTCGATGCGGGACGCTGCCTCCAGTTTTCTGGAGCAGGCTTGGGCTGAGTAGGCTTTGCAGCCGGAGGAACCCGGCTACGCAGCGGCGGAAAGTTTTCTTGAGAAAGGCGCGGGGCCTGTTTGGGAGCCGCCCTTTTGAAATTGGAGCGCATACAACGGGGTGCACGAGGGCAGCCCCTGTAGTTTGCGGTGTGGCCGGACTGGCCACAAAGCACGCAATCGGGAGGAGAGGGAGTTTCAGGAGTGCGATTGCACTCCTTAGTGAAGTGCGGGACCAGGCACTTGACGCACCTGGGCGGTGCGCGGCAGTTGGCTGCCGCGTGCCCGTACAACTGGCACCGATGGCACTGGCCGGGATGACCGCGGCGATGAGGCGCCTCGATTGAGATCCCAGAGAGGCCGCAAATAGAGCTAACCCCTTTCAGGATCTCTCTGGACTTGGGGACGTTGGCGAGAATCACCAAAGCGAGAGGGTGTTGCCTCCCGTACTTGCTGTGCATTTTATGCACCGCGAGTGCCGGGAAGCCTTGGGACTGCAGATCCTCCAGGATGGCCTCGTTCGATAATTCGAACGGGATTCCCCTGAGTACCGCTCTGATCTTACGCTCTTCTGACAGAGCATAAGTGTGATAAGCATATTGCTTATCGGTGAGGAGCTTTGTTAGAGCTCGAAAGTCGTCTATCGACGAGACTAAGATTTTAATAGATTCACCCGAGTTGGCTGCTCGGATGTAATGAATTTTGTGCTCATTGCACAATGTCGAGACCTCAGTCCATTTACCCTTTTCCCGAAGGAAGACAGGTGGTGGGACCTTGGCCTTGACAGAAGTTGGGGCCGGAGCGGGTGTTGAAGACACCGGGGCAGCTGGCGTTGAAGACGCCGCAGGAAGTGTAGGGACGGGCGTCGAGGGCGCCGGGTCTTGTTTTGAACGCTTCTTAACAAGCGTAAAGGAGGGAGACTCAGGGCCAGTTGGGGTGGCGTCCGAGGATGACTCGGTCGCGGGTGCGCGCTTGCGTCGCGGAGCGGCGTCTACTTCGCACTCCATGTCACTGGAGGAAGGGGACGCTGGAGATTCTAAGACCAGAGGGGTCTGGGGGACTGGGGTGGCCTGAGGGGCCATTGGTGGAAGTAACGCCATGATATGCGGGATAAGAGAATCAAGGAAACGGAACTTGTCAGCATTTATATGTATGCCTTCAGCACCGGTACTATCAACTAACTTCTTCCTAATCTCATCAGAGCTTAGGGAAGCCATTGCGGAGGGGTTGGGGAGGGACAATATATGAACCTAACAACGATGACTAACTTCCTAAAACCACCCTACACGCAGTAGGGCGGTTGAGAACGACGCGGATAACTTACTCGAACACGGCACTTGAAGTCCTGGAACAACGAATTCCCGTCGACGAAGCTCACGTACCACGAAGTACGGTTAACAAGCCACTATTCGCCGTGAAAACGGTAACTTAATACGGTAAACAACTATGAAATTTGGGTGCTCAATTAGCGCGGGGGCTAAAAGAGCGGGAAGGCGTCTGCGATCGACGTGCGCTCGAGAACGCACGCAGACCGAGACTGATCATTTTGAGCAGACAGTGCTTGTTTAAGTATGGTGTAACGTGGTGTCTGGGTGGAATTTCGAAACAAAAGGCAGGGGGGGAAGTGGGTTCGGGAGGGGACTTCTTTGTTATATGAGGGTCCAGGCACTTGACGCACCTGGGAGGAGCTGAGCAGTTAGCCGCTGCGTGGCCGTAGAGCTGGCAGCGGTGGCACAGCCCAGGGTGACCACGAGGGTTGGGACGCTCGACGGAGATATTCGAGAGTCCGCAGATTGTGCGAGCTCTCTGAAGATCTCCCTCGAGTTGGGAGTATTAGACAAGATAACTAAAGCTAACGGAAAACGCCTACCGCGGTTTGAGTGCATCTTGTGCACTGCTTCAGCCGGGAACCCCTGGGATTTAAGGTTCTCGAGGATATCTTCGTTCGCGAGCTCGAACGGGACGCCCCTTAATACTGCGCGGATTTTACGCTCCTCCGGGAGGGCGTAAGTGTGGTACGCGATTTGTTTAAGCGAGAGTAAACGAGTGATCGCGCGGAAGTCGTCGATAGTCGCGACTTGGATTTTTATAGTATCGCCTGCGTTATTTGCCTTGAGATAATTCATTTTGTGCTCTTTGCACAAGTTAGAAACCGCGGTCCAGCGCGCTTTTTCACGGAGGAACACGGGCGGAGGGAGCTGAGGCTTCGATGGGACGGGAGCGCAGCGCGTCGCTGGCTTAGACGGGACCGACGGAGACGCGGTCACTTCGAGTGACATGAGCAGCGCGGGGGCGGGTGTTGAAGACACCGCGGCTTTTTTCGAACGCTTCTTAGAGCGTTAGGCAACTAACTGGAACGCGGGCTCAAGAGAGCCGGTTAAGGTGGCGGCGACCGACGAAGCTTCGGACGCGGCGGAGTCTGAATCGCTCCCGGGAGCGGTACGCTTCCTACGAGATGAGCGTGAGGATGAGACCGACGCGCAGTCCATATCAGATAGAACGGGAGACGCGGGAGAGCTGTAGACCTGAGGGGTCTGGGCGTTGGAGGCCTGAGGGGCTGGGGTTGGGGCCTGAGGGCCCGGAGACGCGATTGATGCCTGCAAGGCTTGCGTTAGGATGTCTTTCGGGATGGAGACGCCTGCCGCCGCAAGCGCCTGGGTGAACGCGTTCGCGAATTTAATAACGCTTAGCGAATCCATTAGGGAGGGTTGGGACAATAATATGTATAGATAAGTATATTAAAAGATGCCTAGTTCCTAAAAACCTAGCAAAACCCTAGCGGCTAACCTCCCTACCAGCGGTAGGGGGGCTGGGGAGAATAATTTAAAACTAACCGTAGTACGCCGAAGGCCGCTACCTAGAAACCTAAAAAAGGGTACGCAGGTAAAGAGTTGACCGCGTGAGGGTCAACCTTTACCGACAGAAAGGACAAATACACACGAAAACACACAGATATGAGAAAAATAAATATGAAAATAGGAGAAAAATAAATAAAATAGAGAAGAGAAATAATATAAAAATAAAAGGACTGGTTCAGTACAAATTCGTTGTCACCGCTACCTAGAAACCTAAAAAAGGGTACGCAGGTAAAGAGTTGACCGCGTTAGGTTCAACCTTTACCGACAGAAAGGACAAATACACACGAAAACACACAGATATGATAAAAATAAATATGAAAATAGGAGAAAAATAAATAAAATAGAGAAGAGAACTAAAATAAAAATAAAAGGACTGGTTCAGTACTAATTCGTTGTCACCGTTAAGTATCCTTTGTACTGAAACCAGACTACTTACGCTGGGCACAACACTGCACTCAGCACAAGCACAACACAACTTAGCACAGCACTTTGAAGACTAAGGGGCTTAGTCACAAAGAAAAATCGCACTTCAATAGCACTCAGATGGAGTAGAAAAACCTTGTAAACCGTAGCACGGAACCAACACGCTACACTGTGACGTCAGTAGACTGAGCGCCACGGAATATCGGGAAGGGACCGATCAACGGAGAACGGGGTCTTGCACGTCCGTACCAGGCGGCGATCGGAGCGAGTGTCTTTGTTTCTAAGGCATCCATTTTATTATCCTTTTCTTGGCAGGGATACACTCCGTGCCGGCCGTGTACTACCCGGCGGGGCAGCGGTTCACCAACCAGCTGTCGGCAGCGGGCATGTACCGCAACTACAGCCTCAACACCGGCATGGACCCCGGCGGCTTCAACTGAAGCCAACACAAGGTTAGCGCGGGCAATTCGTAGAGACTTTTGTAAAAATTGTTTTAAAGAGTTTTATGCTATTGTTGTATGTTTGTTAGTTTATTTACATAGGATAAAATTGTTCTCAGGTTTGAATAAATTATTGTAGTCATAAGATTTGGTTTTATTTAATTAATCATTCTACAATGTTGGTAGAGATACAGTATTTTATACAGTGTTATGGATGACCATTCATTGAATTGGTAAAGAATAAACACACATAATATGGTCCCCCTAAAGTCTCCGACCACATAGTATGGTGGTCGGAGACTTTAGGGGGCTGAAATACGGTATTTTTTATCGAGAAATCACTAAACTATCCTTATTTATTTATTTAACAATTTATGTACACACATTAGAAAATATAAAAAATAAACTAAAAATAAGTGAAAGATAATGACTTCGGACTTAAGATGTTAGATTTATTTGTAAATAGATATCTTGTACTATCAGAAAACAATAAAAAAATTAGCTTGATAGGTTCGTTTAAAAAACGAAAAAATGAAAAAGATATTTATTTTTGTTTTTGTATTTCTGTTTTGTTCTTATATGAAAAAGATATTGAATAAAATGTGCCATCAATTGATTATTAGCTTTCAAATGAGACATCTTTTGTACTCCTAGGACATTTATATGGATAGCAATGACTAAATCTTTACAAGCACCCGGGCTTTGAGGTAAAAAAACAAAATGGCTGCCATTTCATTACGGTAGGGAGGAGAGAAAACTGGCATAGTGATTTGTCGATAAAAAATACCATATTTCATCCCCCTTAAGTCTCCGACATTGATGATCAGGCACATTGTATAAATATAAACAACCATGACCTGGGAACAAACATCTGTTTTCATCACATACATGAATGCTCCGAACCTGGGACCTCCGGCGTATGAGGCAAGGCTACTTACCACGTCGTCACATTTTAAACGCGTAATTTTTCATCACATACCTATAATCTAAAAGAGTTAGTTTATTCTTCGTAAACAGGAAGTAAAAGCTCTTTAATCCTTAGGGACGAAAACTGATTTGTAAGTGATTCTGTTAGTAAAAGTTCCTATTACCAAAGAGATCAATCACGAACAAATTACAGGCCGTATTACAAACAAAAACACCAACCAGATCTGTACTCTGCCGTTTCGAATGCCTAGTTGCATGCAAGTGATTCTGCTTAGATCCGACGATGTTGCCTTTTTATTGAAATCAATTTTGTAAAAAAAATTCCCATAACGAAAAACAAAAGTTCATGCACACAAGAATAGGGAGCAAGAAATAAAAATGCATATATCAGTATTGATTACCAAAAGAGGTATTTATTATACTTGTATCACTATAGATTAACATGCATTCAAATCCCATTAAATTTTAAACTTGACATCTGCGGACATGGCGGCCATGCTGCTGTTTTTGTAAAGTTTTATTGTTTTATTCAAAAAGTACAGATCCTATGATATGGAAGATATGAACTTTGCTTTAATCACTAGGTAGTTTTTGTTAGGCTCGCCATGTCACAGCGTTGAGAGGCTGACATCGAAAATGAGAGAATATGTTCACAAGTTAGCTTTTCTTCAAGTTTTTATTCTTAAGGTACCTTCGAGGCGCTACCCGCGTAGAGAAGGCATCAATCGGCACTGCCAGGCGGCAAAATTATACAAATTAAATATACAAGGTGTAACATAAAGGAAACATAATACTTAAGGGTCAGTAAATATACCATCGTTAGAATATACTGTACAAGAATTGGAGTTACTGGGGCTGGTTGAGATTTCCATAATTTTTTATTTCACATCTTTACATCAACATATAGCCCAGTCGAATTGGGATTTGAAATCGAAAAAATTATATGTAGCAATTTTCCTTCGGAAATCGTTTGGGGGGTCACTGGCAATCTACATTTATGTTTTCGGGATTCGCACCCTGTTGCGTCATCCGCCATCTTGAATTTGAGGGTGAATTTTTGTTTATTGAATAGATCGTTTATTATCAGGTTTATACGGAAAAAGGTCATTACCAAAGTTGTTTGGAATTTAATTTCCTACAATTTTTGTCCCTATCAATTTTGTCTTAGCATCGATATTTTTCGATTTAGAGCTGAAAAAAGGGGGAGAAATTTTATCATGGCGTTATCACCTTCAGTTTCCATTTGACACGATAAAATGGCTACTTATAAAGTTGTTTGGAATTAAATTTTCGACAATTTAGGTCCTTACAAATTTTTCCCTAGGATCGATATTTATCGATTTAGACCCGAAAAGAGGACCATATTAATAGAACGCGTCCTATCGCGAAAATTGTGGAAAATCTTTTACTGTCACGAAGCTTCCTCTATGAGGAAGAGAAATCGGTTATAATTATCACCTACGCTCTGTGTTCCGTAGGAAAAGGTGTTACTGTCGCTGGAAAAAATAACAACATCAAATCTGTTAGAATCAATGAGAGTCTTTGAGAAAAAATAAAATAATAGACTATCTCGTTGCGACAACGAAAACAACAGATAAGTTAAAGTCAATAATTTGTTTCTGGTCGCTTCAGTCGACATGTTTTTGTTTATAAAGTTCTAATATATTGGGTTTTTGACTCATTATTTCGAATTTAATTCGCTAAGAAATTAAAAAGAATCATTTTAACGATAAAAACACTGTTGAATGTGTTTTATGGATATTTTCTATGATTAAATGCATTTGAGTAATTAACGAAGTAATTATTAATGAAAAATACCAAAATTGTCAACAATACAATACCAAACGACTATTTCCTGACCATTTCTCGTTTGAAATGAAAAATAAAGGTGATAATGTGATAATAAAGTTTCACCCCTACCTCTTTTAGGGTCTAAATCGAAAAATATAGGTCCTAAAAAAATACATAAGGACCAAAAGTGTAGGAAATGTAATTCCAAACAACTTTGTATCAGACCATTTTTCGTGTCAAAGGAAGAATAAAGGTGATAATGCGATAATAAAACTTCACCTTTTTTTCAGGTATAAATCGAAAAATATCGATCGTAGAAAAAAAATGATTGAGAAGAAAATTGTAGGAAATTAAATTCCAAACAATTTTTGTTATGACCATTTTTCGTGTAAGATTGGAAATAAACGACTTATTGAATAAACAAAAATTCGCCCTTCACTTCGAGATGGCAGATGACGCAACAGGGTGCGAGTCCCGAAAACCGAAAATTCCCGAAGGAAAATTGCTACTTTTAATTTTTTCGATGTCAACTCCGTTTTTCATCTAATTCGATTTTTTCAGGCAACATATGTCTTTCATTTCAAGATGGCAAAAAACGATACAATAAGCCCATGGACTAAAATTTAATATAAAATTTAAACTAAAATTCAATGTATTTAAACGGCGCTCCTCATGCATAAGTAGGTATGAAAACCACTTAGGGCTGTCAAAGATGTTCAAGTAAAAAATTTAAAAGTGTGAAAGTCTTAACCAGCCCCAATAACTCCAATTCTTGTACAGTATATTTACTGACCGTTAAGTATTATGCTTCCTTTATGTTATACCCTGTATATATATATATACCGAATATACTATTCAATCGGCTCGTGCCGAATAAGTGCGGTAATTGATTCGGACAGGTGTTGACTTGAATGTGGGTAGCGTCCTTTGTGTTCGTTGCAAGCCCCTCGCATCCAACGCTCCTGAGGGAGTGCACTATTATATAACTTGATTAGCAACAACAACAACAGCGTTTTTATATATTTCATATCAATATTAATTATATCCTAGCAAATATCGACGTCTTCATGTGAACTTAACACGACAACAAACTTAACGCTCTCGAATAGGAAACAGGAGGGCAATACGTAAAATTCCAGAGTTGTCTCTGTTTCGATGGTAAATTCAAAACACTTAGTTTATCGTAAACAGCTACTGAAATACACGAAGTACAATACTTGTAGTTTTACATAATTGCGCATTTTAACATTACATATAAATATTTTACATAATAAAGGTAGTTATATGGGTAATATTTAATTATACAGTGGCTACTAATTTGTGAATTTCTAACTTAAGGTGCATCTTAAACATTTATCCTAATTGGTATGGTATCTAGGCGTACCTACTGTAGGTTATGTTTACACATATTAAAATTATTATAAATATTTACCAATTTATTAATACCCAGTCATTGGTGTTGTTAGAAAATAAAGAACTTAAAACCATTATTTATAGCTTAGTATATTTTTCTAGTAAATAAATAATAACTTGTTCAATAGAAATAAATGATTTTCAAATAGATATATATTTGCTACTAGATATATGGGACATGTTTTTTCAAACAATGAAAGCTAGAAGCTTTAATAGTTAATTGCAAACGCAAGACATTGACTTGTACATGGAACTGACTTAACTCAAGTCTCTCACAATGCTTATTAAAGTCCATTGAAGTCACAAACCTTATAAACGGAAGCGCCTTAAGACGCAAAGTCGAGTTCGCCAATATGCCAATGATTCAATGTCACACAATGATTAGTCCAGAAAAAACTGTTATGTTTTGACTACAGAGCGTCAAGGCAAACTCAGATGACATGAGAACCCAGGGCAGCGACAACATTAAATATACGGAGTCATGTAAACATTTTAAATGTATCAGAGTAGCTGAGTACCTCTTAACAAAAAGTTCAAGGTATCCATTTGAGGTGAAAACTTACACGTATATGTAACGGCTATGTTCGTTGTAAACACTACAATAACAAGATTGAAATCAGCTATGTCGTGGAGATATCCACCCGAGCCAGCTAAGTAAGATTATAAGTTTGCTTGTATAGCGTTTATTTCCAGAAGAAGCCATCTCACAAATTACTAGCCCAAGGCATCAGTAAAGCACAAAATAGCAATATTTGCTACTTCTGATATGATTCACATCAGACTTAATATCATGAGCCACTATTAACTCAAAAGAAATATCGCCAACTTCGTTAAAATCATTTTGTCTTTAGGGATCTAACGAGTGTGTCCCCGTGGGTCCCCGAGAATAGTCTCCCAGCTTGACAGAGTGGCAGGTCTCATTCACTTTGTAACGGACTGTTCAGCTTTACTACTATACCCGACTCCCTTGATGGTAAGTGGCATTTGCGCCCATGTACATCATTTGTCGAAAGTGTTTTAATAGTTTTATGTATATTGTATGTAATAGTTTTTTGCTTTAGAAGCTCAGTTTGCATTAATTACTCTTTTACAGGGACCTTCAGGTATACAAGTAGCGGAAGACCCACTGGGGCTGCTTGGTTAGGTCCCGAAGACATTTTAAGTTAAGTCGCAGAATAGTCATAATTGAAATAGTTATATATGAATATCAATAACACGCATACAAGGTAACAAGATTTCTTACGACTATTAAATTATTTCTAGTAATAAGATATATAAAAAATGAGGATAAAATTTTCTTTATAACAATATTGTCTTCATTTGCATTGCTCATAATATTCCAACGATTAGATCTAATGTCCCCACCGGTCCAGTGGTTGAGATGTTTGGAACTAAAGCGGGTAACAAAGAACTGGAATGGCGCAAACGTTCCAACATTCATTCAGTATGAAGTCTGTGTCGATCTAAGAAAGTGCAGCGTGTGCGAAAGGGATAGAGACAGAGTGACAGAGAAACACTAATCTCACAACGCGGCGCATCCGACGTCCACCCAAGAATCCCTAAGGTCAATTTCAGCGACATGGCTTCGATATGCGGAATTTTGGGAGCGCTTTAGAAGAGGCCCGCGCGTGTAGATATCAAACGGATTCGATCACAATGCAGCTCAGTTGATTCATTTATTTTTAAATTTAACTTATTACCGTAAAAAATCTATTTTATTTTATCCTATGCTTATTTCTGTTGCACTAACACTCGTCGGACATGGAACGACACAACAAATCAAATGGAAAAGTATAAAAGTACTATAAATATGAATTCACTATTACATTAATTATCAGCGTTGTGTTCATTTAGTTTAATTAATAACGGATCATTACAATGTTTCATGTTTAATTCGTATGAATGATTGCTTATGACGTCACGAGTCGCCTAACTGGCTACTCTTGGGATGATGAGTACGAAACAAATATGTCAGTAAATTGTTACAGAAAGATCAGTTTTATTAACACGGCATGGCGGGCGGGAGTCTTGTGTTGCTCATGTCGCGGCCTCGACTGAATCTGTCGTCAGTACTTTGACGTACCTTCTGTACCTATAGGTTTATCCTTAATTCAACGCACAAGGTACTTTTAGAAAAACGACTTCTAAATCTTTCTATAACAATTTGACTTCTAAAATATCATAAAATACTCTTTGGAGCGACCTTCAACTTGTGCTTTACATATCGCCGAAGATGCCGGCGAACGTCTTCCGAAGGTTCTTCATGGTGTCTTCGGCGTCCTCGGTGAGCGTGGCGGAGAGCGAGCCCTGCCGTGCGAAGCCCCCGCGCCCGCCGGTGGAGCCCTGGGGCGGCACTGCCGCGGCTGCAGAGCTGGGAGCCGCGGATGCAGAAGAAACGGTTGAAGATTGTGATGCTGGAATTAAATGATAATTAGAATATTTTAATAATAAGTCATTGCAGTTACTGAACCGTTTGAAGGAATGGTCAGAGAAAGTCATTTAAAAAGTGAATATTCCGAAACACCATGTATTTCGCTCTTACCACCTAACTCGAAATTCATTTAGTTACAGAATTTCGGAATCTAATATTAGAAGTAAATTGCCGCAAATAACTGATCAATGATGATTTATTGGGTTTTGTTTTAATTAAATTATTGCAATTAATGTATAATTTAATTGAAAGCCGCTACAGCCTGTAGATTGAACAGAGGACCAAAAGAACAGACAAAGACATTTATATAAATGAAGGCCTCACCTTGCGAGTCGCGACGCACGAGCGGCGGCGGCGGCGCGGGTTCCGCCGGGATGGGCGGCAGCGGGCGGTCGATGGACGCGGCGGTGCCCAGCGGCGGCGGCGGTGGGGCCACGCCAGGTGCTCCGCTGACGCCCGCGCTGCCACTGACGCTGCTTGTCAGGGAGCGCGCGGGGGTGTCCTCGGGAGACGCCGAGCTGCTGGCCATGGAGGTGCGCGAGGCGGTCTTGGTTATGCCTGGACGGCACACGGACTGCAGGAGGAAATGTCTATTTATGTTTGTTGTAGACACAAAAGACACGATTTATGTTTGTGAAATAGGTTTTCTAAACTATGTGTGTTTCTTATGAATATTTTTTTAAATGTTACACGTTTAATGCATTTTTTATTTTCCGGGCTGGAATAATGGTAGTTACCGTATGATAGTTTAATTATTCTGTTATATTAACTTATTGAAAGCCTGTTTTAAAAGCGTACGTTGTTTAGAATGCCTTCTTACATCCTTTATATTGCTAGAATGTTTCTTTTAGTACACCTACACCAGGACTAGCAGAATGTGTGACACAAAAATATTAACATTAAAAATCATCAAACCCACCCTTAAGATGTGACTAATTGAAAATTCTTTTTTAAATATCAAAAAATTTTGGACTACAAACAAATTTTAACGCAGAATTAATTTTAAAGTACAATTTGATTGTTAAATTAATGTAAATGACATTGTTATTTTAAAATTGACATTTGACCTATTTGTAAGTATAATCTAAATTGACAGTTTCTCCATACAGTTACACCAAATAGATACATTACATAATGTGAGCATTTGTGAATATTGCAAGCTGTATGACTGTATAATATGACCTAAAAAATTATATCCCAAGTACCAATAATTTGTGCAATAAAAGAATTTAGAATTTAAGGTATTTCCGTTTTCTTTAATTTATTATATTACCATAGCTAATAATGTTATACCTATTGTGCAAACTTGTAGTTTATGTTCTTTTTTGCATAAGAAAATGCTGGAATTATGTTTTAAGTGTAGCTTATTTATGATTTGCCGTGAAATATCATCTCCACCATCGGATGTTATTTTCGCAGGTGGGCAGTACCGGCTATAGTTATAAGTAAAACTGAAACTCGCATATGCGGCTAGTACCTGCATGCGCTGCAACACGAGGTCGGCAAGATGGCGGCGGTCCTCCTCCTGCGAGTCGCCCATGAAGCTGGTGGCGGAGTCGTTCAGCTCGATGATGTGCTCGCGGCCGTCCTTGCCCACTACCAGCTCTAGGGCGCACACTTCCAGGCCGCCGAAGATTTCGCTCACCTGGGAAGGCAAAAGAATTATAGTTATGTCCACGCCCACGCGCATAAAATTAAGTAAAAATCAGGTGTATATTTAGCCTTTAGATAGTAAAGACAATATTATTTTTGTAGATGGACTAGACTAGCACTTGCGTCCGCAAGAACTCCCGTACATATATTGCTAATCCGTTTTACGCACTTAAGGAGCCCAATTTTTGGATAATACTTTCAAACTTTGCTTCCTTGCGTTGCTTATTAGTAGCATCTCTCTGGTTTGAATTATACGGTGGATTTAACTGTTCATTAATTCAAAATTCACATATCCCTAACCACCGGCTCTTAAATTTTTCCCTGAATTTGCAGTTTTTTCAGAGTTCCAACAGTTTTTACCTAGAAATCAGTATTCGGACTTAAGGTCTTGTTACAATGCTCTAACTTGACTTATTACTGCTTCACAAGCTGAATTCAAATGACTTTTCTTATATTCAGCTTAAATTTCTCTATTCTGTCAGCTCAATAAGTGCATCCAATACTTGACCGTCGTTAATGTTCCTCGGCTTCACATTAATCGCATTAACTAAATGACAATATAGATAATTTGAAATTGTTTATAGCTCGTAAAATTACAAACAAACTGTGAGTACCTATAAAATACAGAAACCCATTAAAAGTGTACTTAGTCGTCTTGTTAAGTGCTTTTTGAATTTTATTTTTTTTTGTTGGAAAATTGTCATCTATTAACAGTTACGTCTATTGTAATGTAATAAAACCTTTTCTGAACTGATTTTAAATATTCTTTTATCTTCGGAAACGAACACTCAAGTAGGTAGTCACATCATAAAAAAAAAACTAAATAAAAATTCGTTTATTTCTTGAAATTGTGCATTTACAGTTTGGGATCACTTTAGTTAACCAGTTGCGCAGGAAACGCAGTTCACGTTTCAATGGCACTATTTTAGAGGGTTTTTTTATAATTTGAAGAATTAAGTTGTATTTTCAAAGAGAGTTTACACAGAATTAAGGGATGCGAGATAAGACAATCACAACTAAGATTTGACATACAATTTTGGGAAGCCGCTATGCTTGCGTGTGTATGAGAATCATAATATAGAAACATGCAGGACTGGTACTAGATATCTCTAACCAACACAATAGAAGGACTATGTGTTTAGATATGAAAAGCGCTATTCATTTCTGCTTTTGTTAGATTTTCGTAGACCCCCGACTAAAATATGTGATTAAGAAAACGGAAGAACATTTGTTCCTAAATCAGGGACGGCCATGTTTTTCAAGTCCTTATATCAGGTTGACAATGACTTTGACAAGCTAGTGACAACTCACGTTTCTTTTTTTGTTTGATTGTGGATTGGTTTTCTTTGTTTATTTGTTGAAAATTATATCACAAAATAACTTTAATTTAATAACATTTCAAAACTATATATTTTACCGACTATTTGATAATAGCAACTTGAAGTTTTATGAAACGTACTGTACGTGGCAAACCTAACATTGTCATTGACAGTTTCTGATATATGATAGCAACTTTAGTGTTGCTGTAATGAAATTAACGAAAACATTTTATTATTTTTTTAAAAAACAGGGGTCAAAGAAATAATAACAGTTAAACAAACTTATTAAGAATAATTTAATCTTTAATTCCATGTATTAGATGCATTGGTTAGAGTTAAATACAGGTCAGTACCAGCATGTTCGCAAAACCTTACGTCTCCTTTAGGCTTTATTTTGGTTCGGGAGTTACATGGGAGTCGCGTAGGTGCTAGTGCTAGTAGAGGGATGCCGATCCCTCCAGCAATGACGACTATAATGTAGGCAATGAACAATTTCCAGATACAAACGTGATCCCGCGCCTACATTGCTTTGCCGCAATCCAAGAGTAACGTTGGCTGGATACTACCAGATATACTAAAATTTAATTTGTTTTTTAAAGTCAAATATTACTTTAATTTTATTCTGTGAAATAAATTGGTAAATTGATACTCTCACGGGAAACAAATAAAAATGACCACCAGTCTGTGAAAATATACATACAGTTTGACCTAATTTGGTGGGAACACAGTTTGATCCGAATAACAATAATTTTTATCATATTTATTAATTGAGCTATATATAAATAATATCTAGGCAGTTACCTCGTCGATCCACATCTTGTAGCGGTCGTTCATGCCGATGGCTTCCAGCATGGCGGACCCCTGGTTGGTCTTCCAGTTGCCCGAAATGGACTTGCGCCTGAAAGAGCGAATATGTGGATCGATGTGAAAGTATGTTGAGGATCTGGTTGTTGATATTTTTACTTATCTTGTTTGACGAGAGCGATGTAAAACAGTAAAGGATATTTTCTGCTGCTCCTAAAGTAAAGTGTTAACCAGAGAAACACAAAAATCTCGTTGTATGTAAAGTAAAAATTATTAATCTTAAGAGTCATTCCGAAATCTTATTACTAAAAATATTTATTTTTTATTGTATTATGTAACTAGGTTGGCAAACACTACAATCCCTTGTCAACATGTTGGCAGTTTACCAACTGAGGGATATTGCCAAACATGTTGGAGAATCTTTCGATATAAGGAGTACGTGATTTGGATGACTAATAAAATTGATTAAATTATGTGTGTAGTAGAATCAGAATTCTAGAAATTGTGACAGAAATAAACATTTAGTCATTATACCGATACTTACATGCGGTTTAAATGAATCCCACAGTTTTTTATTTGACAATAATGACCCTGAGCTAATGAGGGAGTTTTTTCTGTTAAACAGAACTGTTGATACCAACACCTTCCATTAACAGACAATCACGGCTTATTCTCTTTCGATAAAAAGTTTTTATGAGATCACATAATAACGTATATATTAATTATTTATCAACAGCTTGTAAGTTACAAACGCTATTTCTGTAATTATCATATTTTGATTAAAGATTTGGTTTAAACCTTATTGATCATACGCTGTAGTACTCATAGCTAAAATAAAATTAGGGCTATTCGATTTAACATAATACTCATGACTAAGAAATTTGAAATAAAACTAATAATCTTCTTTGTTCAATAATCTTGTGCATGTATAAGTAATGTAGGTCGCCATCAACTGGCCTTACGGAAGCTCACTTCCATTTTTCCAATTCGTCTATTTTTTAAATGAAATACTAAAATTACCTTAACTTAAGGTAATATTGCTTCACAAAGTGTACTCACATGAAGGCCTTGTAGTTGGTTCCGATCTTTTGTATGTGTATATCGTACTTGGCGTCGATGTAGGGCTCCACGGTGCAGTAGGTGCCCAGCATGGCAACCACGCCGGCGATGTCCTGGAATACGATCAAAACACGTTCAAACCTGAATTTTTCTGACAGAAGTCTTCCGCAAAAGATATCACGAATCGGGGAAACTTATAACATGCATTTTGTTATAAAGTTAAACTTAGACCATTCAACAAACACATGGCAAGCGAAGCTATAGCTATAAATAAATCCCAGTGACAAACAAACATCCCAACTTGAATTGACCAGTGATTGTGTTGAAGAACCTAGCTTAAACAACGAACCGGTAGGATAGGCGAGGTTAGCATGGAGGGCCTTGGAGCAAGGTCACGAGGTCACTAATACCAATAAAGTTTCTAGTTTGCTATGTTAAGTACAAGGAGCTCCAGGTGAATTTAAAATAAAAAATAAAATCCCAAACTAACACACCAAATTAAGCAGAGCTTGTGTTATAGATGCCCATACAGCGAACTGAAGGGGAACCCAGAATAAAATACATATATAAATATCGACAACCTTGAACCGGGAACACACATCCGTGTTCATCACACAAGTGAATTCCCCGACCAGAACTGGGATTGCGGGCGTATGGGGCAGGGCTACCCACTACGCCGCTTGGCTGTCATTTGAAAGCCATAAAATTGACGGCCGAGTCCTGGTCCCCTGGAACCCTGCCAGGTTCGAGTCCTGGTCGGAGCATTCATTTGTGTGATGAACACAGATGTTTATTCTCGCGTCATGGTTGTTGATATTTATATATGTATGTTTATTCTGGGTTCCCGTTCCCCCCAGTTCGCTGTACGGTCATCCATAACAAACGAAAGGTCTGCTTAATTTTGGGTCACACTGTGGGTGTGTGTGTCTGGGGATTATTGTTATTTAGCTAAAACCTTCAATGCAATGTTATATGTAAACATAAGTATTTATGTTTGATGCCGTTGAGGAACAAAATGAGCTACGAAAGTGGCTCTATGCGATGACCTAGTCTATTTATATCAATCACTTCTGTAATTGTATCAAAGACCATTTGTATGGTAGGTTTGATTTAGATAATAAATGGTTCTATTTGTTGAAATCTAAGTTAAAATAGAAATAAGGTTTGGTAAGGACCTAAGCTTAAATCCAATTGTCATGAACACTAAAAAATGATTTCATTTGAAGTGTTTCTTTAGATATCTGCCAACGAGTCCATGTGGATTCATTCTTTATTTTGATAACTTTTGAGCAAATCATTGGACAAAACTGTTTCGAAAATGTGATTGTGACAGAAGCAGCTTTCAAATGCTAAAAGATCAAAAATATTAGGGACGCGATCAGCACTTGGGTCGAGAATGCCTCACATAAAATTATTTTATTTATTTATTATGTCACATAACAAAGTGAGAGCGACTAGGATGGAGGGCATTTTTATTTGAAACATAATGAACCTAAATGTTATTTATATTTTATGTATTTTTAAATTTTAGGAAAACGTAAATAATGGGTATTTACAAATAGGCTTGAAATATTAATATTGGTAAAAAGTTTGGCAATAAAAAGATTTTGTACAAACTGTTACGCGTTACCTGGATATGCAGCAGACAGACTATATTTCTTTTTGTTTATCTTTTCCTTTTTAAATCAAATGTTATTAGAATTGTTCTTAACGAGTTTTATCAAGGAAGTATGATTAGACTGCTAAAACGTTATAGCGATTAAAATTTGGGTCATCAATTCGTCTTCATTATCACTTTCCATCAGCTTAGATGGAAGACGAATGCAAATCCAATTTCCAATGAAAAGAAGATTAAGAAATTCGAGATATGCAAAGATATTTTAAGTTCTCTAAGGTATTTTGCATGCAGTTATGTTTCAAGAAATTTCTGTATCTCGGGAATCTTGAAACTCATCATTAGATATTTATCGAAACCGAGACTGTTTACATATTGACTCTTTAAATTTCACCGGACTTTGTGGCGTAGCGCTGAGGGCGCTTAGCCTTAAACTACTTCTGCATACGATACGCATAAGGGCACTCGAGAGGGCACGGAGCTCGGCTTATGACGCCGTACATTGAAATTACCACTGCTTCGGAAGGGTCATCTACTGCCAAAGAACTAGCAAGGGATTTAGTAGGAATGCCTATGTCGCGTTAGCCTGGCCCACCGGGGGTTAGGCGATTCGAATGCCGTGTTGCCTTATTTCAAACTGGAAGCGTTCCTTGCCTGACTTAGATTTAATTTAGTTGAAAAGTTTGTATCTTGATAGATTCTTAGATAATTACATAAGTATTTTGTAAAGCTATAAGTTTTTCATACAAATACGGCTTTATAAAGACTGCATAAACCCACCTCATTGACACAAGCATTAATCTACCGCAATAATCAAACATTCTAACAAAGCAACTTGGCATCACAGCAACATTTAGGCTTCACTTAACAAGAGATTTAAAAGCGAACCAACCTGGAAGTCGGCCAAGGTGTCCACTTTGACCTTGGCGACGCCACTGTGAGCGTGCCCTATCTTGATCACCACCGGGAACTTTGGAGCGCTTACCTGGAACAATACGTGAAGAGGATTAACGGTCGTTGTGGATAAAATTTACTTGGTGTAGTCATGTACATTAAGCTGACTGCTCCTACTAGAAAGACTTAGGAATGATTTCAAAGGTATGTGTAAAAGTCTGCCAAACCGCAGGAGGCAAGCGGGGGGCTATAACATGATCCCATATAACAGGACCCATCTCCTTCGTCCGATGAGGCTGATGTCGTTTTAGGGTAAGGAAGGCTGTTGTGGGTTCCTGTGGATTTGACAGATGTGTCTCTTCGTTAATAAGCCACAATCCTACGAGTATATCCATATATTTATTTCTCAACGTTGACAATTACTTGTTCTTATTGAAATCAAATAAAACATGACTCTATCACCAGTTCGGAAAAACCTTCGTGAAGAAGAACCGTCAAAAAACTTCACGGGTGTATTGTTTTTTTCAAAATATTTTTACAGGTCTCTATATGTCTATACAAAATTATTCTCTCCCTCCCCCCAAGTATCCAAACGACGAACACCTTCAAATGGCACCCGTTCACGAGTGAACGTGGGATCCAGCCATCGCCCTCTTGAACAATATTAGAGGGAAGTGAGCGACTCGTCACAAGACGCTAATATAGTAATAGGCGAATCCCGGAACTGCCTCAAATTCCAATTATTTCTCAGTTAGTCATAGCTAATTACAAAGTGAAAACATGCAGTTAGTTGCTAAATAATAATATCCTGTTCATACAAATATGTACTCGGAAATAACTACGCACATATTCTAAACATTGTGATTACTGAAATAACACATGTTATTTAATCGGGGCGTAATCGCAGGTTTGCAATCACTAAATCTTAAGCTGACAAGCAATTTGTTAGCAATTCATGTTGTTACGATTCTAATCTTAACCGCCTGCGGGGTACGAGTTAATTTTGTATCTTGGATTGGTTACTACTTTTTTTACACCTTCGATCACTAAAATAATTAAAGGGTTTAATTAAATCAAAATTGATTATGGCAACTTGATTTCGTAAATTGCTTATTAGTATTTGTAAATTGTTAATTTTTATTTATTTATTCCCAACGTTTGATTTAGTTGATGGTTCGAGCCACTGATTTTATACAACATAAAGGTCCTACACAAGGCTAGATAGATCTGGTTGTGTAGAATTAAAAATGACAAAAATTCTTTAGTTCTGATGGTTTTTTATATCATATATATTATTAATGTCATCGTACCTGGTGAAGTTATTATTTTTAAACAATCAACACTAGTGGCTTGTTCTACATACACACTCGTCATGTTCGTACAGTACCCTTTCCGTGTTGTTACAGACATTATAAATATTGAAAAAATAAGTTTGACTTTGTTAGTAAGAATCCATTGTATCTACTACTTGTACAGCGTATCTAATCATAGACTACTATTATGAAAACAAAATATCTATGGATTAGAGTTTAGAATACTTTTGACCCGATTTCCACGTAGACGTAGTTTCCCACATAAAGTTTAAATTTCACTCACTTTACTCGAGACAACCTTGAAAACATTATAACACCACAGTTTTAAATATGTCGATGATGAAACTGTACCTCGATCGAATCTCATTTGGATTCATAAACCTCTGGAATGACTAAACTATTGTGCTCGTAAACCAAGCACCGTGAGCACCCACTGTTTCTTGAGAAATTGGCATGGCTTCAATAAACACTAACTCCGATTTCATTAATAAATAAGTCAAGGTGCAAGAATAGAAACTCGTTTACCATTTCGGAATTGTGTTTGGTAACAGGATCTTTAGTTATTATTTTGGATACTTTAGATATCTATTTAACGTCTGTGTAAAGGTTTCATTATATCTAATTGCGTGGGAATAAATTCCTTTAACACGAACCATGTTACTATCACTAAACAGGTTTTTTCAATGTAAGCTAATTTCAACAAACATCCAGAGTCCATGAAGTTAGAAATTCAATCAATTTATGAGATAGTGGGAGGCTCGTATCTTCGGTCTGTAGTTTGTCAAATGTCAATAGGGAAGCAGTGTCAATCATCGCAAGTATGCTGGTCTGTTTACAAGTACAGTCAGCCACGAAATTGGCGGCAAAATGATTATATTATTAAAGTATTAAAAAAACGGATATTTTTTTCTAAAAATAAACAACACTGATTATTTATTTTAATAAAATTTATTTAATCATTCAAGCATTGGATTTAAGTAGAGTTGATAATTACAAGAACCGGTTAAAATAGATCTTTTGTTTTCTTCTTTGTTTTATGAGTTGAATTAGATAATTAAATTTATCATTGATTTTCAATATATGACATTTTGGTTCAAAATCTATAGTTAAGGCTAATGTAACACTTAATTGTTTTGACTATGGATCACATTCGTAAAAGTTCTAACAATTTTTATTAACAATAGTTATTTGTTATAAAAGTGAATGCTGGTTTTTCAAATAAGAAATACCCATATTTGATAAAATGCAAGGATATAAAGTTTTGTAATATCCGTGTCTCAAAAAAAGAAATGTTTTTTAAATTTTTTGTAAACTCAAATTTAGTTAAGTGAATGTAAAATATTTTTGTGCGCAAAGTTCTATTTTGATTCATTTTTTAAATAAGAAAAAAACATATTTGATAAAATTCAAGGATATAAAGTTTTGTTATGTCCGTGTCTCAAAAGAAGAAACTTTTAATTTTAATTTAATATTCTGCGTAAAGTTATATTTTAACATTTATTCAGGGTATAAAAGTAAAATAACAGATTACAAATTGTTAACTATTTGATGAAATGTCCAACAAGAATAAACCTCTGGAAATGCTGTCTCTGCCATTTACAAATGTTTTAAGTTAATAGAAAAATGTGAATGATATAGGATTAAGCAATTTTTAATCAAATTAATTGTATTGAAGTCCTGGAGTGGATATTTACAATTCTGTGTAAAACGATCTTGGACATGACACTCTGCACGTAAATCACATAATTCTTCAGTCACAGATATATTGAGCGTTAAGACAAACATCACAATAAGGTAAGTGATTGATAGCGGTCGTGTGTACTCCGCCGCGGTGTGCGCGGGCGCACATGCCGTGGGCGGCTCGATTCAAGTGTTTAGCCACAAGCACTTCCCGTGTTTGAGCTCGATGACGCATTACTACAACTAAACAAATACCTTTTCAAAATAAAACTATTTATGGTCTGCTACACTACTTAGACAATCCGACGTAGCATGTTTTATCTCAGAAATCGTCGTGCTCATCGCAAGGAATACTGACGAAATGTAAACATGGAAACCCACTGTGCAAAAGTTTAGTGCGCAAATTCGCAATTTCAAAGTCAGCTTTACCACATCCGGGTTCACGCGAAACTTCGTTATTATGTATTCAAAATTGGTTAATTACGTTTAAATATTTACGTTAAATATTACATAAAGCTGTTTGCTCCAGAAAAGCAAGTCTTATCTTCAATGTTTAGTTTAAGATATTTGGCATAGTTTATTCTGTGAAATTTTTGCTACGGCCGTACGACGTAATATTTTAATGACCTTGCGTGGGAATTGATGAGGTAAAATAAATATATTTTTTAATTACTTTTCATAATTTATTGTTTATAATATTATTACAAAAACACGAACCATTTATATAATCCAAACAAAGTTAGCAATGGTTTAGTGAGGCTCATAGTTATCGGCGATCGATCAGCGTGATAACTGGAAGGTGTTTTTGCATTCAATTCAACTATCAATAAGGCTAGACTTGTCAATAAGTATTGATAATTATATGAAATAATATCGCACAGTTCTTGAGGAGTATTGTCCGTGGAGTACCACCAAGTAATTGTCATTTATCAAGTAAATGCCGCCTTTGAAGCGGCAGCGCCCGCGCAGCCGACACTGAGATGTCGAAGATAACGAATTCATAGATAATGATCGATGTTGAAAGGTTTTAAATGTATTTTGTTGTTAATATTCCAATGCATTCAAGCGCATTTTACAGAATCTGATAAGAATATTTATAATTATTGTATTATTCCCAGAGCTATGTGCATACAGTTTCACGTCATCTGAATATGTACAGATTTTTTCGCCGGTGTTGCAAGAATAAAAAAAAATTGTATCGTATTTATTCTGAAGATTTAGAAAACCTTATCTTTGCAAAAACAATTTTATTGTTTCCTTCTTAAAAATTCGAAATAATAACGAATATACCGCGGCTTACTGAAAAAGTCTAAGTAAGTTAAATAAAAAACGACGAGCATAAACGAATCCACAAATCTACGTGCGTTCACAACATCCCAGGAAATAATAGAATGTGATTTTGAAGCGATTTCGTGTACATTTTCTGCAAATAAATCGCCTAATAATGAAATGAAATGAAATTCGAACCCGACTTAGTATTGCTCACTGATTGACTCATAATCGTTATGGGTGTTAATAAAAATCGGCGCCAGCGCGAGGTTTTGGCAGATATGGCTTATCCACTTCACAATGGTTGTGTTGACCGAGCAATCAGCGGGTGTATGAGAATCTCCGGCAATTGGCGGCGTGGCCAGCCTGACCTTGACCGTGGGGGCATCGACTTGATTTGGAGGAGTCTTAATGTTTGGGTGTTATTGAGACGAGAGTCAATTTAATAGTGATTTTAACTCGTTGAAATAATCATGAACAAGGTGGTGCTCAAATTGTTTGAAGAGACTGATCGATGTGATAGTGTTCTACATTAACGTTCTTTTTGTGGAAAGAATCATTTGAAAAGTAAAAGGTGTCAGCTATGTCGGACCGACTCTAATTAGATCATTGGGAAATGTATGTTTTGTAGTCTGCTCATCAAAAGAGCTTTATCCATCTTCGGTATAATACAAATTAATATGTATATACTATAAAGGCTCACAAAAACTAAGTAGTAGTTTGGTTGTTTAATTGCATCAACAATTAAACAACCAAACTTATTATTTCGTTTGATGAATCTTATGATTCACGCCAAAACACCTACTTCGAAAAAATATCATCTACAGGCAAAAATTTATAAATCAAATTTATCTATGTGAATACCTATGATAGACGTCAGTAATTAAGTAATGTTTGATTCAAAAGCCACCGGCCTTGTTTCCCCGCGCCGTCGTATAAGTAACGCAGTGCTTGCTTTCATGGCAGCCATATTTATAAAACACTGGTGTCTGTTTAATAAACTATTAAATGACTTTATAGTCAATTTTACGTCGTTCTTTGTATGGTGTTATTTTCATTTTGTCTATTTTAATAATTTTGTTTAATAACGAACTTGTTACAAAAAGCAAAGTTGCTGGTTTGTATTTAATTTCATACACTTTTATACTTTAAATATTAAACATAAATTAATGATGGATTCAACATATTTTATGAGCTTATAAAACACCTTCTGTTTAATGTTGATTTGAATTTACGAACGAAAATGCGAAATACATTTCAAGACACAATACACGATTCACAATTCAAAAGACAGTAGCTTCAAACCCAATGTTATTTAAGGTTGCTATCAAAACGGTGAAAAAGTTTATGAAAGACTAATCTTTCCAGATGGAAGCGATACTGAAATTGGTTTTCTGTGTTGAGTAAGGTGTGCATAAGTAAGTGTACAAGCAAAGATGTTGCCTCAACTCGGTCTGACCTAAATTGATAACAACCGCTGTGAACTAGCGCGCGTCGGGGATTTATTGAAATCTTGATAATAATTGTCTTCATAACAATTATGATAGCAAGCAAACCGGCATTCTGGCTATTGTTAAAAATTAGTTTTTAATAGAATTACAACCTTTAGAGGTGTTGTCTATCGATATTCATGAATTTATTGATTTTAGATCGTCTCTTAATAAAAACTGAAGACCGGGAAAGAAATAATCTGGGGTTAGTTTCAATCTTATTCAAAAGGAGTATTGTCAAATTGGGATTGTCATCTACTTCTCCACTTTAGTAAAAAATATATAAATAGTTTGACTCCAGATTAATCAAATTAAAAGTTCGGTACGTGAGTGATCCCATGCTCCGGTGAGTAGAACTAAGATTACACGGAACCATGGAACGCAACTTTACTCCTGGCCTGAACAGAACAAGTTCTGCAATGACTCACAGGGAACAAGAAAATACAACTTAAAATTAAGTAATTAAGCTTACGAAAAAAAAAATAGACAAATTAACCAGCGTCCAAGCTCTATCATTATCTAATTATTTCAAAGACATAGGAATGAAACGTAAAAATGAAAACTTGTTTATTTTTTAATTTAGAAACGGTACACATTCTGCGCAGTAGCTAATAAATGGAACGGTCCGGAATTATTTTTTTAAATTCCGGTTCCGATTGGTTAAGCTCATGAAAAAATAAGATTGTAAAGAAAGACCACAAGCCCTTTCACAGAGATCTCAAAATTCATCTCAAATTATGAGATCTCGGTGAAAAGAGATCTCTATTCATCTCAAAATTCAAATTCAAAAATGCGTAAGTGCAGCCTAACTTCTGCTTTAAAAAGGTGTTATAGTTAGATCGGGAGGAAAATGAGCCAACGGAAAAATATATATCTCAATTATGTTCCACATATTTATATTTGTTTTTTATAATTTCATTTTAATGATTTTAATTTTAATTAATTTTTTATTACTATGTATGACATTATTAAATTTTGGATTGTTCTTCTTTCAATTTTAATTTCGTTTTTGACTCTGGAAATTGAATTTTAGGTATTTTATTTTAATTATGTTCTACTTTAATTAACTTAAATTTTAAATCATCCTATTTTATATATCATAACAGTGTTAAATTTGATTATTACTTGGGTCTATGCAACCTGAAATAAATTGATTTATTATTATTGTTATTTAATATAAGTGTAATACGGGTACGCATTTTCAGAGTTTTCGTACAATTAAGATTGTTTATTTTTGATACAAATGAAATATTAACTCCCAGGGCAAGCAATATAGGGAATATTTGAATTACTTTAAAAATCATCTCAGGTAGCTTGTGTCAGTGTAGGCTCACATGGATACTGTAACGTACGGGTGAGTGAAATGCGAACCGAGTCATCTAAGCTAATTAACCGAGCTTGTTGTTCGGGACGCCGCTCATGTGGAAAAACAGCCTTCATAATTTAATATTATATAAAATGTGCCTTACTATTTTGGTCGATGGAAAGATTTTCTTATATCATAACCTTTTGAATAATTTTCGTTTCTCCTATTAAGTTTTATTGAGAATACGACATACATATCTAGAAAGGGAAGTGAAAATACTGTTTCTTTTCTCATATTCAAAGAAATGAAACAAACCTGACTTAAGTAGATATTTGTAAAATCAATGATAAGTAATTTAAACAAAATTTATTGCCATTGCGCGGTTTATGTTATACTGTGAACAGGTTTGTTATTACCATCAGCTATGTTTTTTTATGTCAGTTATCATTTCCTGTTGTTTGTGAAAAATAAAACTATTACTATTCTTATTTAAGTAATGATTCACCTTAAACTTAGTGCACGTGGGGATAGGAATTATTGGTCTGACATAATCGATTAAAGGCCGATTTAGCACACCCTCCCTAACCGGGTGTCGCTGCGATGAAGGCTGAATGGCATTCCTATGCCACAGCCAGCAAGGTGGTTTTTAGTGGGTAGGTGCCACTCCGGAGTCCCACACCAACCCGCCGAGCGGTTGCCTGCGGAGGTATGCACGACGCATCTTCCACCTCCCTCCCGTGAGGGTGCTGCTTACTCGGGTAAAAAAAACCTTGATCCAGGTGGCGGTGGTGTCACTGGATCCCCTAGGACTGGCTTGGGGACTGGCCCGCGCTGTTTACTCGCCTCCAGTAACAATCGGCAAATCGTGCCGGCGACTACATCAATGTAACTCGGCCTCAAGCCTCAATCGACGGAATTCTACTCGTATTAATATGGTCTTGCATTATTAACTACGTGTGTACAGTGTGAGCTAAATACTTTGAAAATCTAATTCGCTCGGATATAATGAAAAGGAAGTTATACTAATCTGCGTTTGTGTTAATATTTTTATTCTTTCTTTCCTTATTTTGCATGCAGCAGTATCTTTTTTTGTAAGTAATCCTACTTACTATTTAACAAAGGCGCTGTATTGGTTTGGTAGTAAGTATTTTGCTAAACGAAAATATTGATTAAGGATATTTTATTTTATTTAACAAGTAATTTTACGTTTTAAATTGTAATTTTTTCGGTTTCGATGTTCTTTGTTAAATTAGTTTAAATTGATTTCTTTACTTTCTCCAGGCTTAGAAAAAAAAAATATTTTGATACAATATATTTTTTTTCCTGTTATAAGCGAGCGGGAAGCCTTATCTTCATGAATTAAATTGGGAACTTTTTACATTTCCTCAATGTTTTATATTTTTCAGTTTAAATCATGTTCGTTTTCATTATTGAAATATCTTTAAAATATAGCATTTTAGCAGTTTTATTTACGTTAAGGATGACGCATATCGATCAAAGGGAGATAAGCCAGCCCAACCATATGTCCCAATAAGTGCAATATGACGTCACGGCTGGGCGCACGCTCGCCGCTCCACCCGTGTTGTCGCGCGGTGACGTCACACGGCATAAGCGCGGCCGCGCTGAATCACGAGCTGTTGCCGATTATGCCGTGTTGCACTCCGCCGTACTGCACTCTAGGCAAATAAGTAGGCGATTATAAACCTACGTCGATTCTTAGAAATGGTAAGGGGAGGTACGCGATGGTATGATAGTAGTTTATCAAAACTGTGTTATGACTTATGATACACGTTGTATGATTGTAGAGATCTTAAGTTGTGGAGAGATGATTGCTTAATTTTCTAAAACCCTGTCAAATTTTTTCCGTTTGGAAAATGAGTACATGGGCTTGGATAACAATTTTGAGTCACTTTCCCAAAGAAACCATCTTATAGTGAAAATTTTTTTATCTTTATATGCTAATATTTGTATACAGAGTCTACATAAAGATCCACCGCCAATTTTGTAAAGGCAGTGAGTTAATTTACATTGTAGCCAAAATACAGAGTATTAATTTCTTCAAAAATTACCATCTTATAGTGAAAACAAAATAAGTGTATAAGTATACATTTATTCTCTACATAAAGATCAACCGCCAATTTTGTAAAGGTATTAAGTTAATATAATATATTGTAGTCAAAATACAGAGTATTAATTTCTTCAAAAACTACCATCTTATAGTGAAAACAAAATAAGTATATAAGAATATGTATATACTTATACTCTACATAAAGATCAACCGCCAATTTTGTAAAGGTGGTAAGTTAATTTAAGTTGTAGCCAAAATACAGAGTATTAATTTCTTCAAAAATTACCATCTTATAGTGAAAACAAAAAAAATTCTGTTTGTACTCTACATAAAGATCAACCGCCAATTTTGTAAAGGCAGTTAGTTAATATACATTGTAGCCAAAATACAGAACATTAATTTCTTCAAAAATTCAATCTCAATCGATCTAAATTTATGGTCAAAAGGAACACACCTCTGAAAAAAGCGTCACAAATAGTTTTTGTATATTCCCTCTCAACCTCATTAGAATCAGACCAAACACTGGCAGCTCATTTTTTTTTGTTCCCCGTTTGGGCAGGAGGCAAAAAATGCATTTCCGCATGCCTCTCGCGCGCGTTACAAGGCATCCGGGACTAGCTCCTAATGAGCACTACCCACTAAAAAACCCCCTGTCGGCTCGTGCGATTTTTTGCCACTCAGCCTTCATCTGAGCGACGGCCCATTGGAGAAAGAGGCCGCGCTAGCGGGGCCCAGAAGGGGTCACCCGCTGGGATTACATAGCACTGAAAGAAACCTTCAATGCTTTGAGCACCTTCAGTGCTATGTAATCACAGCACTGAAGGTACTGGCAGCTCATAAAAAGTTCCCAATAAAAAAGGTCATATGCAAGTTAGCCGGCAAAGCGCGTCAAGCGTCCATGCGCAAACCCACGTGCTCCAGACTCGCGCGCAGCGGTGGGCGCTTAATAACCAGCTCCGTGCTGCGACGTGCTCAGTCACTCACTGGACGTCTCGACGAACGCGTGTCGATATCTCGGCGAACCGGCGCGAACGTACACACGAACATAAACAAAAATACGAATTATAAACACTAACTTTTTAACTACAACTCAGTGTACAGTGCCTGTGATTGGATAATTCCAGCGAATCTTCTTCCGACGTGAACAGGTGCCCTTATTTACTAAGTTTACTTGCAATTTCGACTTTGCTTTGCTCTGTTTATTGACATATCAGTGCTATATTGAAGTTCATAGGGAGCGGGCCGTAGGTCAGGTGCGCTATGTGGAAGCCGCGTAATTTCGCACGCCGCAGGTGACTCGAGAAAGGCTGCTGGAGAAATCGAACTATTTGTTCTTTCTCTTACTTCAACCACAAGTTCGCGCTTGCGGAGTGATGTAATATGTAATTAACACTATTTATTTACGATTACATAAAACTTTGTTGGGGTTTATGGGATTTTTAGTAATCTTGTATGAAAATACGATGCAAAACGTGTATGTTTATTAATGTATTGTTTTATCTTAAAGATTTTAAATGCATCTGTGCATGTAATACTTTACCAAATTTGATGAGTTTCTTTAACCATGTAGGATTTATAGTTAGTTTTAGTAAGGCAAATAATTTTTATGTCAATATTTTATAATATGGCTTTTCCACTCCTTATTGATAAGGAATTATTTTCTATCCACTTTCTTCTTGTCAATCTTATTTCAAATACTTCTAAAAAGGAGTAATTCCAAAGATTACCTAATTCTGTCGTCTGTCATTATTGCCGAGGTGTCAAACGAGACACCGCTGTCAACACATTAGCGTCACTTAGCGCTACCTGCGCCTGCGCTGCGTTTCAGCGACACTCCGAGACTTGTTGCTTAATGTCGTTTAATCTTTGTTGGTTTAGCAGATTACTTGATGATCTGGTAGAAAATTTTATAACCTGATGATTTTGTAATCTTTACAAAATATAATGACAGAGCAATGGAGACGAATATGTGTAGAGTTTTTACTTTTGAACATTACTATCTTGTTTTTTGGAGCTTTCAGAGGTATACAATTTACTTTTGAAATGCAAAAAGCTCCTGTTGTCCATATAAAAAGGATTCTTAGTACATTTTGATATTAATAAAAAAATTAATGACTAGTTTGGCATTACCTTCTTGCAAATTTGAACTCATCTTCTAAATTAAATAATCGAATTGAAATGATCGATTTGAATTAATAAGCGTATAATGCGATGCAACTTTAACGTGTATATAATATTCAATGATACCGGCACACTCGTAGCAGCCATCGAAGCATAATAATTCGACCACAAAAACCGCAAAATGAATCTTCAATTGCATCAATATTTTTAGTAACAGAGAATATAATAAACTAAACCGACAGCACAATTGTTAGTGACAGGTTCTCATGAATGAATTTGTTCTGAATTTGTTCCTCGAACAATTCACCACAATTATGGCATTGTTGCTATTAATAAAAGTCACTCATATTATTGCTTTTTATAAGCGTTTCTTTCGAACCGCAATAGTGTGCCGGCAGAGGGCGCAAGAGGGCGCCGTTCTCGAGAAAGGAAATAAATCGTCAGTCGAGGCTGGCAAATCACAATAGTCGGTCCCAGGAATGCTGCCTCGAAATTTCTAACTCGCGTGCGTATTTTATTTGCATGTGTGTCAGCTTCGCTTCATGGATGTTTTTTGTACGAAAAAGCGATGTTTTCTCCTATTTTACTCAGTGTCTGTGAATTGAATATGATAGGATTATACATTTATTATGATGGTTGAAGTGTACTAGTCACAATTAGTACACTTCGGGTAATTTGTAACAAATAACTCAAATTTAAAAAAATTTATTTTTCACCATTCACAATTACTTGTTTTCGTTGACGGCGTAGGAATCGTGGCTCTACCTCCAGTTGCGAAGAAGAAGAAGAAACTTCACGGCGCAGTTGTTTCAAAATAGATGTCACTACCCACTGGGAATATGTTTCCACAATCCATCAAGTTTCAGTCTAATTGGTCTAATGATTTTGTTAAATTAAATCTAAAAACAGTTATTACAATTCAATTCGTAGAAAAATCTTGACGAATTCACTTGACTTAAAAGACAATATTCCAATGAAACCCACAACTGCCTTATCACGTAATAAGTTGGTCAAGGGTATCGCGAATTAAAACGTAAATCCATCACCTGGAATTAAGATGAACCAGCAGAGCAATATCTACGCAAAATGAGAATATCACTAGTTTATTTTAACAAAATCATAGCTATTTCAGGATGTTGTTATCATTTGATTTAATTTGTCTGATAATAATATTCAATCAAGGTAAAACCAGCATAAATCTGATGTCTTAGGGGTGCGTACGGATACAAAATGTTTTGTACGATGTTTTATAGAACTACATCGTCCTTAAAATAAACATCACTTGCATTAGAAAAACAAATTTAGACTTATAATTACATTTTATGTTTCCTGTATCGGAGTATAAAACAATATTACACGATGATTACCATTACAACTGATTATAATTAAAGACACAATTTTAGTCTCCTCATAGTTGATATCTTATCCCGGATATAGGTACATACTTTCTACAATGAAATTATGACCACTTATTATGCACCACACCAGTTGATTTCAAAGAAAGAGTAAGAGATTAAACATAGTGAGAATAAACGGTACTGTACCTAATAACAGCACGTTATCTACTTTCTGTTCCGTGTATCTTCGATAAAAGGCTTTACACGGAAAAAGATTTACCATATTATGAGGCGTTATTAGAAAGTCTCAGGACGAGGTGTCGAACCTTGACCCCGGCCAGGAACGTGGCGTCCCCGCTGGTTGACCCCACTCGCGGAAGAGGTTAATCACGACCCCTCTATCTGCTCTATGATTTATTAATAAAAATGGTCGATACAACGCCGCTCTATCCACTTCTAGATAACAAGTTAGTACAGGGACCCTGTTTATTCAGCTAGTTAATCTCGACGTTTTTAATAGACAAATTGGTTGTATTTACTGTTTATATTTTGCTTCAACATAATACTTGCGATCTTATCTGTTTTATGACTGGCGGCTGTGAACAAATACGATAATGAAAATGTGTTTTTAAGTTATTTAGTAAAACACAATACCTTACCTACTTGCGACTTGTATCCCTAGATGGTAGAGAATATTTGAGACGTTCTTTTTAACTACTTGGCTAACATCAGCATAATACTTTATACAAAAATACGAAGAAAGATACCAATTAATACATTGTCATTCATAACTGCAAAGCCATGCATGTATTAACGTGACTAAGCAAATTATCGTACATAAAATGTTAAATTTTCTCATGCACAAAATTTACTTTTACTACAACAAAAATAGATTTACTATCAATATTAATAATACAAAAACAATTATTTTTCGTAGCCAAACCCAGTCCGTGCAAACTTTATTTTTCTTACTATTTATCAATACGGTCTGTGTGAACTTGAAAGTGGTATGTTAAACTATATGCCAATATTTTAATGAACCTACAGAAGGCAAAGATAACATTTGTAAACTTAAGACCGATACCATCCATGATCATATCGATACTTCAATGACCAATTACCGAGCGCGTCCCAAGCCAAGTTCACTCCCGTGTCGTGAGGCAGCCGTCCTCCAGCTCTGCAGATGTCGCAACTTGAAAGCCGACCTCCCCACCGTGCCAGATAACCTCAACATTTCAACTAAGGCCGACACCAATGGAACCCTTATCTCTTTTATTGCGCTCTCATGCATAAGTAACGCAGAGAAAATTGAATTAGAATCTAGAAATTTACTGTTGATTGTTAAAATATGTATCTAAGATGACAAACTTGGATGTGTAACTCTATATGGAGGTATGTGCAGGACGCGTGGGCGCAGCGCAGCAATGCTCGATGGAGAATCGGGTTGCGGCGCGGGAATCTAAACAATTGCACACATTGCAAGCTGTTAGTATGCCCGTGATAAATGTACCAAAGTGACAGATAGTAACAATATTGCTGGTAGTGATCGATTTATTTTCGGACAAAGGTTACTGTTGGGCACTATTTAATACGTCATTGCAGTCCATAGTTAGTATGTTTTGTAAGATAAAATTGTTATGATAATTTATGTTTGGAAATATGGTTTAGGGTAGTAGGAATTTCCCTCCATTAAAAGAAACGCATATTTATTTAACACAAACTTATTTATAAACCACTGCACAACGCGGCGACCTACATTAACATTAGTCAACAGAACTCAGTATTCCCAAAACGAAACTCGGCACAAAGATGTTTGTGTAACGGAACAAACACAATTTATTTACCACACATTTGTTGTGTCACAGAATAAGATGTCATCTTGTAAGTCGGGGTTACATGAGACATCTTCGAACAAAGTGTCGGAGGTTCTCACGTGAGATTCGAGGCGCCTGGCGGAAAGCGCTGTTACTTCCACGTCCAAGAATTGGCTCCCGTTGGAGTATTAAAGGTTTACATTTATCAGCCACAGACGTTCTCCCTTTTATTACTGAGCAAAAAAAAGTTCTTAATGTGTGTACCATACAATCAATTTAGGTACATATATGTAACCTTCGATGAAAACTATTAAATATTTATTCAAAGATTATCCAGGTATGGCGTGGTACCCAGAATTCAAATGCATTTTGGTTCCACACTAAATGGATTATTATCATAATATGGATTATTCGATCATGCGAACTAAACGAACGAGGAGCATGCGGCTTCCGCTTTCAAGCCTTCACTACTTAAAAAAAAAAACAAGCACTGCGCACCAGTTTCCTGTCGAGTACGTTCAATTAAGTCAAGTAAATTATATAAAATACGGAAATAAATAGTAAAAATTTTGCTGTTCGTATCCGAAATAAATGAAGTCTTGTTTGACAGTGGTCAAGACGGCTTGGTCTAGTAGTAATCTAAAGAACATGAATACCCTGTATAAAGCCGTGGCACTCCACGGCTTGTGGCTCGTTGCAGCGACAATGGTATCACCCACGTGATTCGCGGCCGAACCTCCAGCGAGTGCGAGGCGCCAATACCTTCACTCAGTACTGACTTTCACTTCGATTTGGGATAAATACGAACTGATCCATGTTTTATTGCATTCGACGCTTAACTAAAATCTATATGAAATCATAAATTAGTTATACTAATATATAATAGTAATTATAGTATCAATAATACCTAATAATATCGTAACGAGCGGAAATCAACTCGAAACAAATTTTCTTATTTGGTCAGCAGTAAATTAACACCCACTTATTAACATGATTTCGAAATGTAAACAAATAGTGTAGTAGGTAGTTTAACTTAAATATGTATTAGAAACTTACAACAAAACATTCTACTCGTTGATTTAAATTGTTCGTATCAAACTTTCGTTGTTGTTCATAAAATCAAAGATGGCAGTCTTCACATGACCCCATGTTATGTCTGGTCATGTACGCCTCGAGTAACGTTGATATCATAAAGTGATCATACATTACAGTGCATCTGCTTAGAGAACTGCGCAGGCGCCGCATAGTTGTAACGGTAATACGAGATGCCGCGCGCATATGCACCAGCGCTCATGTCTATACATCACCTGAAGTATGTACTGTGGATATCTTGTATGCGATGCTTTGGTCGGCACTTTGTTAACGTTTTGGACTGGGACTACTTAAACTTGTTTAGTAATCATCAGTTATTGATCGCTTCTGTAAATAATGTGCTAAACTTATGGCCGTTTATCCTTAACATGACTAAACATTTTGATATTTTGAAAAGTAAAGACTTAAAATTTAAAAAAGCATCACAAGACTTAAAAGGAATATCCAACAAGGCAAGCAAGCACTTTGTAGCGAGGTTGAAAGTTTGCTAAGGGCTGATTCACACGAAGTATGTAAGGCATTCTCTCTTGGCGCCGTGTATGACAGAAAGAATTCGTGCTCACATTATTGTACAATGAAATTTATATTCCATTTATTTCTAAGCCAGAAATAACTTGCGGCGGTTACTGATTCGGAAATATAAATTTTGTTGGCTACCGATTTATGTTTACGCAAGTCTGTAGGAAGGTGGATTTTTGGTCTCTTATGTTTGAGTCACTAATGCCAGGAATCTGTGATTGAAATCCCGTCTGTAGTAAACAGTAGTTGATGTTGTAATCTAATCAAAATACCAGCTGAGCGTCACTCACGCTCCAGCAGCTCGTCCCAGTCTACGACAATCATTAGTTCAGCAATGTGTAACGGAAATATTATACTTAAAACGGCGTTGTAATAGTTTACCGAAGATACACAAAGAACACTAAATGTTACCCATGATATAATCGGATTTCTCAACCTGGGCTCTTTTTGGATGCAAAATTTGATTCGTCTATAAACCAGTCACAATGTTCATTTGTCGTGAAGGTTGCCACCTGCCTGAAACTCATCAATACTTGAAGAATACCTGTTTGTATTAGAGATGTATCTCATTTAATTTTTTTGTGCTGTAATAATTCGTAAGAAGGGCAGCAATTCTTTCCCCACATTTACGAGGGGATGCGCATCATGCGCATCAGCCAATACACACCGTCGAAGCATTTGGATTCGATCAAAGTCAGGCGGTTTGCCCCTGTTTAGCCATGAAATGGTATATTGCGAAGTGTTAATGGTGCTCCGTGAAAGATATTATTAATCTTTAAAATTATTTGAAAATGTTTAAATAATGCTTGTTTCTGTAAAAAATAGGTATCTAAAATAATTGAGTTCGTGACCACAGACGTTCTATTCATAAATTTATTAATTCTTATCGAAATATTTCACAAATATTTTGATTGCTTAATTAAGAGATATACCTACGACATAAACCATAAGGCGATAACGCAAAACAGTCCTAGATAATCAATTTTTTCAACTATCAGAACTAAATTTTTATAGCAGTTTGCGGTATTCGTCATTTTCCAAGTATTGATAAAATTGTAAACGTACCTAGATCGGTACAAAAAAAAGTTAACCTATTAATGGCGAGCGTCCCCCCTTCAACGCTGACGTCACATCGCGCCCACCTGTCAACCAATGAGGTCGTAACAAATGTAGTAATAAACGAAACAAAAGCGAGAACGCTTAATTGTCTCGTAAAAGCTCGGTCGTGGCCTTATTCCCGATGTTTTCGCTGATTCGTGACACAGTTCTTATGAAACGAATCGACAATCGTAATCGTCTGTAACCGATCCACTTACGATTTATTACTTAGTAATGTTTGCGAAGCATGAAGTGGTTTACACATAAAGTCTGCGAATATCGCGGTGTAAGGTTACAAGACCAAAGTTAACAAAACTGTACTTTATTCAATATAGTTTTCCATGATGTAATGCTAATGCTAATTTTCAAACAGCAGAGAAATATTTTCTTTCAGGATGTAATGTAAACTAATGTTACTTTGTTACTCATCGTAAACCACCTCATATTCTTTTACATAATACTTAAATACAAGATTTCCCTGTACAATCCAGCGCCATAGACGCATTTGCTTTTCCACAAAGAACATTGGTCACACACAATGCGACCGGCGCTAAACCGACAGAACCGTGACGGTTCCCGGACTAACGGACTTAAAGCCTTTACGCGATAAATAAAGGACTTAATTTAAAAACCGCCATCTTTCACAGTTAATCCGCAGATTCGGTGCGACTGTCAAATGTTAATGAAAGCGTTAAACTGGAGCCGTCGACGCCCTACGCTTACTATGTCGACGACTTAAAATCGAAGTGAAAATTTTCTGCAGTTAATTAAACTTATAATTTATGTATGTATAAATCATGAATGATTAGGGAAAAAAAACTAAAATTTATACTTTGAACTGGTTCTTTAAGTATAGAATGCATTGTATAGTAATTTCATTTGAGGAAATTTTTGTTGAAAGAAAAACCACAGTATATCTAGGTTATGCTCAATCTTTCCTTCTTTTGATTGTTCTCAATTCAAATTGAAGAACTTGAATGAATATATGTCATAAATTGGGATCTAGTTCTATTGTTTGTTTTTTTTATAAGTGGTATTATGAGTGAAAATAATGATACTATAATTGACGACCGAGTGGTGTAGTGGTTGGTAGCCTTGCCTCATATGCCGAAAGTCCTAAGTTCGAGTCCTGGTCGGTGTATTCATTTGTGTGATGAACACAGATGTTTGTTCTCGGGTCATGGTTGTTTCTATTTATAGTATACATATGTTTTTTCTGGGTTTCCTCTCATCTCATTTATAAGAGGCTCTTGACAATTTATTTGTGTCATGTTGCACGATTAGTAAAGTAAAGTTAGAACAGTTTTTACAAACTATTCCAGAAGTTAAAATAAATTAAATAACGGCACTAATCATGTCATACAAGTAAATATGCAAGATAGGCAGAGCACGCGCATATTTGACAGCTCCTGTCACGACCGCGCGTGTGACGCGAGCGCAAAGCTGATGATATTTGGTAAATATAGATCCGATGAAACAAGGTTACATGTGTACGTTATGGAAACATTTATGATATTTCAGTTTACTCACAACAGGATACAAAGTTTCTGCATTTTCATGTGATAAGGTTTTCTATTTCCAGCTTAGAAAAAATTGCTAGTCTGCTTTGTTTGTTGCTCACTTTTTTGCTTAGCTCATTGTTTCCTTTTAGTAAGTGAGACAGTATGCTTTTTAAGTTTAAAATAAATAATATCAACTCCATTAGCATAGCTTTGTAAATCACATTTTCTATCCCAAATCGTTATTCCAATGCAAATGTATCTGCGCCACGGTGGCCAGTCCGTCAAACGATAATTTTATTTCTGTAAAAACGATGAACATATAAAATTCACCGAATCGTTTATATGGGTCCGAAATACCTTCATTTGAAAACATCGTAAAAAGCGTTCACCGGCGCCCACGCGACTTTCATTCAATCTTGTTCTAGCAGCAAGGAGAGAGGAATCCAGGTATTGTTTTGATGTCGGTAGTGCTGTTAGTTGCATTAATATTAAAATCTGTATGTTATATAACTGTTGGAAAACAACTAAAGCACCAGTTAATAAATTTTACAAGAAAATTATACATAAGCAATTCTGAAACCTAAAAACACTAGACAAAAATTCTATACCCAACTGTCCTTGAAATAAGCGACCAACATAAGTCATAACTCGTCCGCAGTTGTACAGTATAAACCAGATCGCAGCGATCAAACAATGAAATGTAAACAAACATGGGAACTATTTTAGCGCTGATTTCAGAAATTCATTCTTTAATAAACTACAGTTTCATTTACACGTTAATGTGATAGAGACACGTCATGTTCACATTTTACCGTCGTGTAAACTTCTATATGGTGGACATTTTAAATCAATGTTTCAAGATAAATTATATTATGAATCATACCACGACCTTATGTTTATTTTACGAACTTATATAATATTTCGAATTCTTTCAATTCTAAATTACTTAAAGATTATACAACAGTAAAAATAATTACAAATGGAAACTCTTCGTTCTTTCTTCTGCAACAGTAATAATAACAAGCAGTTTTCGGGAGCTGAAGTCATCAGACCTGGCTAACTTCAGTTTGTGTAAGAAGCACTTCTATGAAGACAACCATGTTGCGTGGTTACGAAACTCCCAGTTATTTAGGTGAAAACTCCCGGCACCACACATTGTAATGAATCGATGCCGAATACATCACGGAGTATTAATCATGTTCTAGTAAATAGTATACTGATTTGGATCGTGGCCAGAAAAGGTTGGTTACTGCATGATATAAATCCCAAAATGACATTTAGGTACCTAATTCACGAAATATGACAACATGAAACGAAGCAATGAAGGCCTTTGAACTGCTGAATGTGATTAAAATTCAGGCGATATATTTTACGAAATACGCAGTGTGGCCAAGTAAATAAAAGTTATATTTAAAACAGTATGGTATTGAACTGAGATTCTTATTTACAGAACCAGATCCAATTATAATTGAAAGGTAAAGCGAATCAGTTAAGAGATAAGCGTGTTCAAGTCGCAATAACAAAGAAGCGGGCGCGACTACTTCTGATAATCAACGACGTGTGACCTTGACCGCTTTTTATGTTTTCTTGTATGTTTAGTACATATAATGTGACGAAGCCGCTGGCGCCACGCCAGGACTTTCGCGAAACAGGTTGGCGCGGCGGCGGCGGCGGCTGAAGCCAGTAAAAGCTTTGCTTGTCAGTAGCTCTGAAAGTTGCGACTTTCCTTTGCTGTATTTGATTAAAAGCTTTTAAAATTATGATGACTTTTTTATAACCAAAATCACAATCAAAATATTTTATTTAATTATTGGTAACTAAACAAACTTTAACGTGACTGAATGACGTCCGATACATCTTTTTACTTCGGCTGAATAAAAAAACAATTTTCTATATGTTCAAACTTCCTCTTTGATTAAAATAGTATAGAATGTTAATTACTTTATCGCACTACAGTTTTGGGTAAGATAAAGGGTTTTATTTTTACCCAAGCTATCCGTCAAAGCATTAAAAGCAATCCGCGTCAACTTGCCGAGCATTTGTCATGTAAATGTTGCCGCGCAGAAACGCGATGCGATTGGATCATTGATATTTTGGGGTGATTGATTTACCGTAAGCAATTTAAAGTTTTGGAAAATTTATGAGTTTTCTTTAGCCGACACATCGAATAATAAGTTACTGACCAATCACTCTCCAAAGTTTTATATGTATTAAACTGAAGTAAATGAAGAATATTTAATATTTCTATTAGGCGACCCGTGATTGCGATGAGTAGTCTAGCTAAAATTAGATCTTGGATCATACCGTGATGTAAATTTAATGCTAATTACTTGTTCCATTTATTATTATGAATATGCATTTACATTGTTAAAACCATTCATCTTTATTACCTTTAATTATTTTCTTAAATATAGGGAAGTAGTTGTTACTAAACTTGATGTACATAATTTTTTTAGAATTGGTAATGTAAAAAAACATAAAACTCTAATATATAGATAGTTTATGAGACGTCATAGCAAACATTAAGTAAACAAAAAGCTTATACAGTGAAATGTTCAACCGAAAGAATGGACCTTAAAATGGTAAGAATCGCATAGATACCACCCAAGAGTCGCGTCATAACGACGACGAGCCATTCACAATCACAGTCTCGGCGCTGGCGACCGTTTTATTGCTTCCAGTAGGGGATTCAACTCTCACACAATATGGCATTTCGATTCTCCATGAACTCTCCCGAGACGAGCCAAAACCGAACCCTTCCTGATAACTTTGATTTTAGAAACGTGTCCAATATATAGTAAACTTAATATACCCAATCCTTGCTGAGTTATTGAAGAAATTTCTGGAGACATTATTTTCGATTTAAAGTAGATGCGGATTCAAAGTGGCCGGTCTGTTTGGCATGATCGATAGAGCTCCGCATACCGAGCGAAAGGTCGGGGTTTGAATTCCGGATGCAGTAAACGCTCGTTACTGATGATGCTCTTATTAACGATCCCGCCAAAACTTGACACTTTCTAGGAAGTGACGCAATTTTCTGAAATCACATTTGATGGACAGTGTTTAAATTTAAACCTAACTTCCCGCAATCGCGAGTAATTCAATGAGTGAAAATCTGGTTCCGATGCTGTTGGCTCGTATCAGGAGAGTAACTTGAAAAGAGAGAAGATAATCATAGTAATTAGGACGCTCGCGCCGACCACCGCGAGGCCACGAATTGTGATGCCGCCATTTTGTGTAAAGATAAATTAGAGAACTTATAAGGTGTGATCGGTTGGAGCTGTACACGTTTATCATCGTCTTAATCGACAGAACTTGTTACTTTAATTATTTAATTTTGCAAGGTTATCGCAGCCTACAGTTTATGAACAAAGACACTAATGCACTGATAGCTTTATCCCAATGTGATAAGCTCTTTACATAGCCAACATAGCTACGAAGGCACATAATTCTGCGAAGAGTAAACATTGAGAAATAAAGGCGAAGTATCAATAAAACAGAATAGAGTACAATGGATCGCAGTCTCCAATGTCAATAATGATGCATCAGGTTCCCGGTAGATACGGGTAGGTACTTCACCAGTTGTGACAATCTAGGCGACGCGATAACACAAGCATGCAGTCAATTGGTCATAGCTGCATACCCACAGATAGCGACGTCAGCGCGTAATCTTGATAATGAACGAAGCGATACGGCTGCTTAACATCTGTGAGCTTGATTAGAGAATTCCGCACGTTTTTACAGCGATGTCTGTTAAAAAATTATGATTGAATAAACTTGTCTATAGATGTAAAATGTATAAGAGTAGAAAAATTGTATGTATGTAAAACCACTTCAAATATATATTACTTCATATCATATAAGTTCCTATGAATAGATGACATCAAAAATCTGTTTTACGCATCAAACAGTTATAGAAACCAGGCTAGTCATCCAGCCGCGTCCCCGCTGAGCACGATTGCGCTGTAATCAATGGCGCTATTAATTGAACTGCATTATCGAATCATTAATCGAGATATAACGAATGACTTCATTGTATGCATTCGGCGTGGTGGCTTCATCGCTATCGATTGCATTGAAACGATCCTTAGCTCCGAACACGATGAAGTTGTTAGCTTGATCTATTATTCGAATAGACGCGATGCGCAAATTGTGCCATCGATATTTTTGGTCACAGGAATTCTGAAATTGCATCTTTGCAAATGTGTTTCGTTGACGCGTCCTGTCTGCTGCAAGCATTCCGCAGTGATTACGTGGCACAACTTATGAAAGTGAAGACATAAAACGCGACTCCAAATGACCTTGAGGAGTTTACTTTAAAATCAAGCAATTAATCTTCAAAGGTATATTTTTACGAGCGCACTTAATGAAATGGCCATTAAGACGTCTTTTTTAAGACTTTGCTTAAAGTATTGCAAGTAGCTTGCTAGAGGGAATCTGTTACATTGTTTTTAACTTGCGCGTTAAATTGTAAACGTAGCGTAAGGTTGCGATTTGCGCAGTTAATATTGGATTGGCCATAAATAATAAATAAATACAAAAATTGCACTATACTTATTGATTTTTAGGCTTAATTGTTAAGAACTTTGTAATAATCGATCAAGTTTTTAATATATTAAAATATATAGAGTATAGACATACTGTATAGCCTTAAGCTTGCGTTTAATCTGTAGTAGAAATCTGTGGTGAAATTAAATTCAATTGTTAAAAATATTCTTCGTCTCAAATAATATACTTTTAAAATATGCAAATTCAAACGTAGGTCATTGACGGAGCACTATACTAGAATGTCCTTTTATCTAATTAATTTGCGAATTATTACGAATTTCCTGTCATTTATGGCTCGCTGTGATTCATGCCCGAGTAACTGCAGCTAGAGTGGTTCTAGGAAAGATTGGGAGTAATCTTGGCTCATTGTAATCGCTTATTCGAATTTAATTGTAGAAATAACGAAGAATGAGTTGTGACATCAAATTTCATGGACTGTGAATCATTTATGGCTGGTTTACATGCGTAAAGTAGTTAAGTTGGTAACTAAATTTAAATGATAACTAAATTTTAATTTTAAATAAAAAAAATTACGTGTAAGCAGTTAGTAAAGTGACAAGTGGTAAGTTAAAACTTAGTACGCAAGAGTTTAATTATATTAGGATTCATTCTATTTTTCGTATAAGTAGGTTCTCACTTAACACGTTTGGACGTGATTTTTTAGTTAGTGCAATTTGCTTTGTCAACGGGTGGCGGCGAGAGCTCGTATTGATTTCGCATTTTCTCTTTTGTTTTCAAAATGTCGGAGTGGAGTTTTGTTTCAACTTTAAAATTTGTAGAAGAATATTTAAAATAGGAATGCTTGTAGAATAAACGAGGTAAAAAATTTAGACAAAAACATATCCATCTAGAGATTTAATTTCCGAAACCAATTCTTCTCTGAATTTGTCCAAAATCTCCTTTACCACATATCTAAGTACAGAATTGACGAATCTCTTGAGTTTTATAGCTGTTGTTCTTCATTGAACCTATGAGCTTAACTACTTAATCCGTTTGGACACACAAATGACATGCAGTAACTTAAAATTTAGTTAAAATTTACATACCAACTTAGCTACTTAATACGTGTAAACCGAGCATTACGCGTAAACGAGCGAGGAGAGGAAAGAATATGAAACATAAGATAAAAATAGCTTTTGTATAAAAACAGTTTCAATTTATAGAAAATATTAGCAACATGTCGTTCTAAATTATATGTCGTGCTGCATAATTAATAACATTATGTAGTAATATATTTTATTCTAAATTGCCACAGCTCTATTAGAGTAGCATATAAGTTAATACAGTGAAAGAACTTTAATATAATGAACCGAGTCCAAGAAGACTGAAACGTTTCTATTCCAATGTAAAGCAGATTGAATGAAATAGCTCCTTTACGTAATTTAAGTCTTGTTCACTTCGCCCAATAGTAGTAAATTAACGCGGCAAAACAACGTTGATTAAACTACTTTATTATTTAAAATGTGGTCCTACAGGGAGATACTAACATTCAATATTAAAACAGAATGGTAACTATGTGATTTATACACATTTAATAGCAGTTTCAAGTTCCGGAAGCTTGTTTCTATGTTTTTGCTTGATAAGAATCCCAATGTCAATATTTACATTCAATCGTTTTGACGGCCTATTTGGTGTGGAGATAAGTAGCCTTGCATTCCATGCCAGAGGGCCGGGTTCGAATCCTGGTAGGGGCAGATATATTATTATATTTGCTTTCTAGCCATGGATGTGTATTTACGTTTATTTAAGTTTATTTCTAATATTTCTATATAAAAAAATATCTATGTGTGTTTATATATTTCTTAAGTTTATTTATCCGCTATCTAGTATCCATAACACAAATTCTTTAATGATACTTAATTTGGGCCAGGATAATGTTGTGTGATTGTTTAAAAAAAAAACAAAAAAAGAAACGTTCTTTTTCAAAAGTTTGGAGTTGGAATGTTTGGCCCTGTCTTTTATTAATTGGACTTCGATGTGTTCTGCAGCGAGGAATCGGGTCGAGGTCACTTTCATGAGCCCACGTTAGAAATACCGAGGCGTTGGTAACATTGTTATATGCAGTATACGTTGTCTTACATTTGAATACTAATTACAGCGTTTTATGATACCACAAACTTGAGGCTTTCAAGACTACGTAACAAGAATTTCCCTATGACGTCAAAATGAGCCAAGTTATTCGTTCGCAAATAATAGTTGCAGCCTAAATAAACTTTGGTTATGCAACCGTTGTTAAATTAAAGCTAAATTGTACTCTGCTTCCTTAGTGATAAAAACTATTTTCGTCGAGCCAGCGAAAATTTTCTTGGCTCTGTTTTCAAACGAAAGCGCAAATTGGCAAAGTTATGTTAACGACGATGTTCGAATTTGAGAAGAAAACCTGAGAAAAGCGAGTCTTTTTGGTATAATGGTGTTGGATTTTGTAATGTTCTTCTGAGTCAGATATTTTAAGTTACTGTTTTTTGGGTTCTTGGGATAGACATAACACAATAGGGGGTCGCTGGGGGTCTAGCGAACTAAAGGTAATAAGTTACAAATTTCGATCGCGTGTACTCGGGTTAAGCTTTTTTCATCACGTCACAAACAAATAAACAAACGATGAAGGTCGTGCGTTGTTTAAACAAATACCCACCTGGTTATATTCGGCCAATCTTTCGTAAGTTTAACATCATTTTAAAGACTTGGCGATCGTAAACTGCGGTTTATTACAGGAGATCTCGGACAACCCACGTGTATTAATTTTAGAAGTTACATGTTTTGGTTCTGTACGGTTGTAGTAGATGACTAATTGGGAGGTGAGAGAGTAAAAAACTAAAATAAATAAATTCCATTTGAACTCAAACGTAGCAAGTAAAGCAACATATTCTCGTAACTGCAAACGAACACCCGATTAATCTCATGATCATCCAAATAAAAAGCTCAGTGACAGCTTGTCTGACATTCACGACAGTATCAATCCAATACTTAAATGTCACGTCAATTTGTGTCAGCGTTAATAAAAGTTTATAAACTCCGCTTTGAAGCGAGATTTACACGGTTTCTATTTAATTTGTAATATCAAAACTTTACGAGCATACCAGTAATAGTAATGAACGTTGTAAACGTCTGCGTTCCTGGTTAAATTGTCATTATCAATTAATATTAAATCTAAATTTTCCTCACCACATACGAGTTCCTTTGGTGAGAGCATCTCGTCTCAACCGACTTTAAAGATGGAGGGCACTTTCACTCTCGCTAACTGAGTGGCCCGTCACTTGCTAATTGCCCTTTGTCCCTTACTGCCTTTGTAGTCCAACGCTACTGTGGAAAAGTGTTCTTATCCGAATTTTTAAAATCGTATCCGAGTTTTTTCAGTTTTCCTTTCCATGAGCTCAATAATTTAAAAACTAAAATTATGACGTAACGTTTGCAAAACATGAAACTAAAACATCGTTCGCATCCTTAATATGCATTAACCAGGGACACCCACAGTCAATAATGGTTTATTATCTGCGTTCATTAAATGTTTGATTTATGGTCGAAGCCGAACGACACAAGTTGACCATCTTACGGTCATCTGTTTGTTCGGTTCTGGAAACAATGCGCTTGCGTAATGCAGCATCATTACAAATATGTTTGTTAACTAGTAATGTCTCGTCAAAAAGCAAATAATTAATCAGTGCTAGTTTGATTGTAATATCATTAAGATGTGGTTGTTTGATATTCCCCAAATAATGTTACTTTATACAGTATTGAAAATGAAACCGTAAAAAATAAACCTTTGAAATAATAACCTATATTGAACCATTTTTGTTGAAGCTCAATATCATAAGCCTACTTTGCAATATAATCCGTATCTTGAGGTATTTCATTGCCTGAAAATAACATTTTCTAAGAAATTGGCTATCCAATTAAGATATCTTATTATAAGAACCAAGAGAAGATAAGAAAATGAAGGGTCTTTCTATTTATCCTTCGTTTACTTTTCATTACGAATTTGTACAAATCAATATGATTGTCAGCGAAAGTATTTAGGTGCCGACAACATAGCAGTAGTGTTAATTGTCTTGCTTTGCCTGCAGACTACCGCAAGGTTCACTCCCGGGCACACCGTTGGAAAGCGGACCGATCAAACGCCGCGGCCATGCATCAAACTGTCCCCGACAGGTTTCCTCTTGGTGCAAATTGCAGGCTATCGAGACAGATCGCCTACAATTTTATTACAGGGGAACTTACACTGTTCCGTTATATTTTTCAATAGACGAGTTAGTTGTAATGTATGTAGAAATTATCATAATTTTAAAGATAACTTACGTATCGTCTCAGCATTAGGTTTTAGCCAATAGCATCACCGACAATAAGAAAACTTTTACTAATACGGTGCTCTCATTGGCTAATATTTGTAGTTGCATTAATGATTCACTGTTTTCTTATCGTGGATAGACTATAGAAGTATTTTTTTTACAAAATAGTTAACGTATTATACTTTAACTTTTTAGGTAATTTTTGTTTAGTAAAATTCGAAATAAATATAAAAGCTGGCATCACAATGTCCATTATTATTGCTTTGAGAATAAACTGAATCATATTTATGAACTAAATGCTTCTCAAAGTTGCCAAAACAATAAATAAATCTGTTTTGTTGATTCAATCTGAAATAATATTTATTCTTTACGATATATAAAAGCAATAACCGTTTAATCCATCCACTTCTTCAAAGTTTGATGCATCGTTTATTTTTATAACAAACCGGGCTTTTAATATTATCGGCAATTTCAATTTTGAAACACTTGGCGTCTGCAGTGGGTCGTAATTATGAATGAGTTAAAGAAGTTCGACGGTTGTTCCACCTGACGATGCGCGCCAGACGCATCGATCAAACGTGATCGCGCTGGATAAATACTCCTGCGCAGGTCGCGAGTGGCCAGCCTTGGTACCTCGCGGCTCCGACCGACTACAACGCGACAGGTCCGCCCGAAGGATTTACACATAAATTTTATAATTGCAGACTTGTAGACAATGAGGGAGCAAGTGAGACAAGTCCATGAATTATGCATTTCTCGAAAGAAACACGCGCATACACAATGAATGGTTTCGCTGATAGACAAGATTTACATCGTTTTTTGACTCAAGGACGCTACCATCAGCTGTAGTCGGTGAAAAATAAGCATTTCTTTATTTCTGCTTCATGTTCAACGTAATTTATACAATCTGCCTACGGAGCATCAAGTTATATTTAAATAATCGTGAACGCACTTCACTTATTCCGCTGGGTTTTTTTACCACATGAAATATGTGAGACCGCGAGCGCCACTGGCTGCTATAATTTGTAGATAGGTAATAAAATGTCTTTCGGAAATATTGTTCGAAAAATTACTTATTGATGGTTTGGGATACAATATTATAATGTACATTAATATACTCCGACTCAACCGCGAACAAGATATAGACATTTTCAATACTGGTATTCTTAGTGTGCGTGCGACAATTACAAGACCTTTTGTTTCTCAAATCTGTCTAGCTGATATAATTCTTTTTCATAAATATTAATGTATGTATTCTTACATCTCAATTAATCAAGTATTTATAAGTGAAAACTTGTGAAATGCCTTAAATATTCATATAATTACCATTATCTGTATTAGCTTTAAGTTTTCCGTTGAGAATAAAATAAAATAAAATAAAATTATAACTTTCAACTGCGGAGAGGTTATTTATGTATTTGCAAGTATTATTCAATACACCCATGTTATTGAATGTTTAAAGTAAATGCGGAAAAATATGGCATGGTATTTTTGAATAGGAATGTAAATCGCTTACCTACAAACGTGATATAAGGAATTTACCTCTAAAACTATATTTAACCTCTTTTAGTACGGAGTCCTTATAATAAACTCTTTCTCATGTTCATAAATATCCGATTAATCTGCAATGTAATTTTAAATATTAGATCCACATTCCTTTCGCGTCTGTAGTACGTTAAAGTTCTAATTATAATTGTTTAGTGAATCAGCGCTTCCCGCGTGACGCATGCCAGCTTATCACGGGCATGGCTCCTACGAAACACATTTATCATATTTCGAAAAGCCACGCGATTATTACGTCATTCTTAATAATACTCTATGACTTAAAGAAGAAATCACAAATCAAATGTCAACTGTTTGTATTAAATCTGAAACATTTTCAAACTTGAAGTTAGAAAGCCTTGTTGACTGTCCTTAATTTCATCTTAAATAATTAATATCGTAAGATCCAGTTTTCCATGGTATGCTTTTGTTGGTTTTCTCTAATACTGGAATATCGATCAATTTCTCCGGTGTGAAGAAAGCAGGTATTATGGCCGCGTGGCTGCAGTCTGCTGCTGAGAAAGCTGACCTTGAGCTTTGTGCGCCGCGTTGCAAATCTACTGCGCCGCCACTTTCGCCCAACGATGCGTACAATTCGCGACTTAGCGATCAAATTAGACTAACAATAATGATATGGAATGAAAACAGTTTTTTAATACTTGTAAAATAAATCACAGTCAAAAATTGCATATCAAATAGATTAATCTATCGGATAAGATAAAAGTAGATGTGGATTACGAACCATCACGAGAACTTCCATTTTAGGTAGGGAGCGTTGTGTCCGAACAAAACTAGCGGGAAGATTTATTGAGTGCCTTCCAAAGCAGGATCGCGGCGCATAAATCGTTTTAATGTTCCAATTTGAAAATCGATAGCAGAGTATCGATGTCGGCCATCGCCGGACGCCGTGATAATGGTTGTGAAAGTTAGTGCACAGAGTTCACCGCGTGTGCGCAGGCCACCGGTGGTCTCTTGATAGCTTCCGATCAAGATAATGACTACACACAAATAACTTCTCACAAACCTGGCCTCCATCGAACGACTCCATAATGTTGCTTTCGTTAATCTGTTGATCTTTACAGTCAATTTATTTACGATTCTAAGTGGTTTTGATCCGTGGGCGGTCGAGGTGTAATCCGTAGGCAAGACGCGGGTCAATGGTTCAGCGATGCTTCTTCGACGCAGAGCTTAGCCACTCTGACTCACGCTACAACTTAATTTGTTTTTACAAAGAACATGTTGTTCACTCTCTTGTAATTGCCTGTATTGTTGCGGCAAGTGCGGCTGAGCCCGTATCAACCGTAGATAATTATAAGTGAGAAACCATTTCGAAATTTCCTCATCATTGTTTTTAATATCCATGTCCAATGCTGTGAACAGTTCAACTGTTCACGTTTCAAAGCAATTATCGGTAAGAATTATTTGCGACGATATGTATTCCTGATTGACAGCGGAGGCATGTCGTTTATAAAATGCAGCGATTTAGATGCAGGCGCGCCGCGACCTACAATTACGCGACGTGTTTTGGCCGCTCACCAAAACAACTCATGCTGTTCATCACACCTCACCTACGCGATGCAGTTTGTCGACATTTAATTTTGGAACTAATTTAGGCGCCCGATCGAAGCAGGAATGCGCGGCAAATAGTAGCTTTCTGACATTGATTTTGCGAGTAAACTACGAAGTTGTCTGATTTGAGCTACGCATTGAACTAAAAGTTTTCTTGCTAAGACTTAGCTACTAAATATAAACAATCTTTACAAAAGGTTTTTGATTCTGTATTCACACCAATATTAACATTGAAGTGTGGATAATAAGTTTAGATTAAACTAGTTATTATATATTGACAATATTGCACACGGACAACGATCAAACCCAGATTCAATTATGCTAATATGACAACACTTACTATACCCGACACGGTGCAGCTCGCATGGTACAATTGGTAAAATAAGTGTAAACATTCAAATGGCATTAACGTAGCACGTTCAATATTAAATTACTGAAGACGATAAAACAAAACAAGTCTCAGAATCGTAGCATATTTAAATTTTTTTAATAATATGTTTTATAGCTTTTTAAGTAGGCATTTGTTTCCTAAATAAGAAAATACAAGATAATACAAGCTATTTTAACACTTAAAAGCGCATGCTTGAATCGAGCAAATGTCAAGTACTTTTAAAAAAAACAAAACCGAACTATCGAATAACAAAATAAGACACGCGTGATTGTCATGTTCCATGTCTGAATAGGTACCTTGCAGCATTCTTGGGTATGTTTCTCGTGTTCTATTTTTCATAAACCAATCTTCATATAAAAGAGGCTGGAGTAGGTATTGTGGGCGCTTCCATTGAGCACCAGAAGACATTCATTTTAAAAAGACGTTTTGTTTGCGCAACGAACATAAAAACTATTAACAGAATCGTCTTAATTGAGTGGTTAGCTTCACATGTGGACAGCGTTTTAATTAACTATCCATTCAGAGATGTAAAGCTTGACTTCTACGGCAGTTGACTTGTCATAAATAAATACTTTTCGATGGAGTGAATTCAACCAGATCCGACGGTATCATGAGCCACTAAGACGAAAGACCGAAATAGATACATTTTGATTGTGTAAACTGCCTACAAATACAACCAGCTGGTCGCAGCGACGGAAACAACTTCGTTAAGTCCATGGCAGTTCAGATATTCTCATAAAATAAATCCAGCTGTTATTACCACGGATTAAAAATTATTACACGTGTAAACGACCGTAACGACAAATAACTAATATTAAACTTCGTACCAAAGTACTAACATGCGGATTTCGATATCAATGACCAAACACAGCCCGAGAAACAATTCCAGCGGGCACTGTGTCATCATGTTTCTCATTTACTTTCATTTTTTACGCGGAAAGAATATTTAATGCACTTGAGCGTATCCAATGAAGGCTATAACAATAAATTCAGTAGACCATCTTTACGCTTAATCATAACCATGTTTGGCGAGAATGTCAACAGCGCATTTAAATTACTCTTGTATCTATTAACTATTAATTGTTTTCAACAATACATTGCATATAGTTAATGATATATATCAATTCTTATTACTTTGAATTGCAGAAAATTGGTTCTTCCTGGAGTTTTAAGTTAAATATAGACCTGTAATTTTCGTATAGGACGGCATCATGGTTTGTATCCCAATTGTAGGGTCGAGGATTTTATAAATTACAGGTGTGTCCAAACGTAGTATTTTGATTTGAAATTGTTACAATTACGATCGTTATTTATTGAACAGGTAGAAATAAGATTCAGTTGGTTATAACCAAACTGCTTTTAAAACGTCATCGTTTCCAAATTTATATTTATACTGAAAATGTTTTGGAGAATTTTACGCTTTATTTCGCAGACATTAATGTTTCAACATGATGCATTTCTGAATCAATCGTATATAATTTTTTTTAATGACCAAAATAAAATATTTAATGCAGTCCATGATCGGGTGGGCGCAAAATAAAAATAAATAATTACTCCGGTTCATCATTTTTTTGTTCAAAATAAACAGTATGAATATGTTAGCATAATGCAGATATAAACAAAACTGAAATGTTTTCAGAATTCAGACGCGTGTTTGTTCGTCTTACGTAAGATGGAGGCTAATGTGTCCCGTTAACCTATTTGCTTGTAAGTTTATCTTCGTAAAATGAAATCTGGTCACAAGTCTACTTCTCTTTAGAACTCAATTGTGTTGCAGCTTATAGTCCCGTCTAAATTAGGTATGCTACTGTCATTTTTTATTACTTTACTAGAATGTGTAAAGGGTGTGGGATGTGCTACACACATATAATCGCCCAGACGTGCTCGTTTTAGTAAAAGCCGACTGACTGGCATTGACTGGACGGCATTTTTTCCAAACGTTGTCCCACACATCGACATTGCCGCCCGGCAGTGCCGATTGATGCCGGCTCCTCCATGTAGCACAATTTGTACTCCGACAAACAATCAATTAATCACATTTGTATATAAACAAGCACGTGAAACCATCACATAAAATAATTAAGACATACGCGTTGGCGTGAGTTAGCATCGTCATTGAACATAGCTGTATTCTATAACCTTAAAAGCTGTTGACATTTAAAAAACTACCACCGAAATATTAACAGACAGAAGTTACAGAGATAAGTTTAAATGAAGCAAGCATCTCCCCGATAGACACAATACTGCTGATTACAGCTCCGCTATCGCTGTGACAAATCAAAATCACTCGAAATTATCTGCCATTCAAACAGTAATTGAAATATTCATGGCTGATTACTCCGCTGCAGATAACAAGAACGTGATTCTTCCTCGGAATTATATTCTAATCAATATGTCGATGTAATATTGAAGTAAGCAAGTACTGAGTAGGCATGTACGAAGCATCTGTCGTGGAATCTCGCCTCGCTGCCGGCAGCAATAACGTTGGAGGTCCGCGCGGAGCAAGTTTTTATATCTACAAATTGTTCAGAAAATATTCCTTGTTCTTACCGACCTGATATAAATCTTAATGTTTTAATAAATCGACCATACGCATGACGTAATAGCGCCTTTTACACATTTAGGAAGCAATTTCATGGAATATATAAATTAGATTTGAATGAATTGTGTGAAAGCTTCAATTTCACACAGGCCGACTTGCGGTTTTTCCCTATTAGCGTTATGCTAGGTTATTAAGGATGTGACATGGATGTGAAATTTTTATTTCACAACGAATTTTGTCATTATACAATACCGCCAGTACAACTTCTCATATAAAATTTACAAATTTGGATATGAAAACAGCATAAAACAATTATTCCATAGTTTTAAAATACGTTGGGTTCGTCATTATCTTCCTCATTTATCCTACAATATCGATTTATTAAGAGTAAAGACTTATCTGAGTTCTATTGAAACTTATTTATATACCTTTCAGTACAACAAGGAATCAAAAAAATAATAAAATTTTTGTATTCAATAAATTTAATAAATCATCAATTTATAAGTACATATTTTATAAGTACAATAATTTATATTATATAAATATATAATTATATAAAATTATATATATATATAATTTATAAGTACAATCATTTATAATCATGTCTCGTTATTCGAACAACGAAAACGCCGCGTACTTGCCATAAAGGTTCCATTGCTGATTAAGATCCAGTTGTTATTAAACAATCGAAAGTATAATTTAGGTTACTCTAGGTTATAATAACATTGACTTGTTGGGTTCGTGCCATTTCATAATATTATTGTGTTTGAGGTTAATCAATTGAACATTTGGACCTATTAATGTTATAAAAATAATGAACTGAAAATTGTGAATTCCATTTCTAAGAGTTCTTTAAAACTTACGCGTGTGTACTATTTCAATAAATTTTTTTCTAAACAAATTTAACTTACTTACTTTTTATTAGTTTTATATTTTGTTGCTATTTTATAAGTGTTTGGCTAGTTTTCATTGTACACAAATATTGTATTTCTGCAAGGAGACTTGGGTACTTTACTGTAAATAATTTCAATTATGGTACACAGCTCTATACAATAATAATTTAATTGATTTCATAAAAAAAAACGTATCGACAACATACCTATATCTATGGTTTTAATAACAACAACATTTTCTAAAGCGTCAACAGAACATTTAAAAAATCCTTTTAAAAATCTATGCGCGTTTACACACTTTTTTGTGGCTTTAAGCCTCATTGTTTCTCACAAGGATTGCATCAACAATATCAGGGCGGGCCTTGTCCTCAAACTTCACAATGTGGACAAATCCGTGACTCTGTGGAGGCAAGTCGGATTACTTAACGCTCAAATCGAATGGAACAAATAACAGGCGTCGCGATGTGTGAACCAGACTTGCACGATGTTACCACTGCGCCCTTTTTTCATTGTTCATGACTCGTCAAAGACAATCAGTTAGTTTTTTCATTTTATTTTGGGTGTTAGACCTTAGTTGTGTTTCATCCCCCGGCGCATACACAAAGAGGATTTGCATATGGTAGTGAGCGTGGATCCCTAGCCGCTGTACCGATTTTGATTGTTTTTTAAAGGTGCTTTGTTTGGGAACGTTTAGCTATGATTCAAGGAAGTAATTTACGTTGTGTAGTTTTAAAATAATGATTGTCGAAATGATGTGCCCCTTCTTATTTCGTTTGTGATTTTTTTGATTATCTGTCAATAGGCAGTTGTGTCAAACAAGTCTAAGTAACTGTCAATGTTTATGTTTATTCAGATATTCTAAAATGATTGTCTCATAAGGGTGTACTTGAGGTATTTTAAAACCTATTGCACTTCGTAACTTCTTTAGCTAAATGCATGATTTATAATTTTCCTTCACACGTATGTAACGTAACTAAACACGCTTTTGGTGTTAGTAAGGTTAAATACTAAACACGCTCTTTTAATTTCTACTATTGGGTTATGCAAGTAAATGTAAATCGGTGTTCTATGTAATTACCACATTTTTCCTTTGTTGACTTATGTTGTGATTTTGTTTTTATTAATAATTAGCAGGCGTTTGCGTTTTTTGATTGATTAAAAATAAATATTATATTTGGTTGGTAAAAAATCTTTAGATGTAACTCTTATTATATGTAACTTAAGAAAATATTTGGTTTGAGTCTAGTCTAATGTCACGCCCAATGTCAATGTCAGCAATAAATCATGAACATTTCTGAAACCCCTTTCCTTAATCAGGTGTCGCTCCGATGAAGGCTGCATAGCAATCCCTTGACACAGTTCTTAGTAGGTAGGTGCCACTCTGGTGAGTCCCACATCACCCTGCAGACCGGCTGTGGGGTCTGCATGACGTATTACCACCTCCCTCCCCGCGGAGGGTGTCTGCTTAGTCGCAAAACAAAAAAAAAGAAACTCAAAACCTTGCTGACTACTTCCAATCGATTGAAGTCACCACTAGATAGTTCAAAAGGCCACCGACAGGACCTGCCACACCCGCAGTTTCCCGGGAACACGTAACCTACTATCAACTCGTTCCTAGATCGATGTCTTACTGGGAACTGTAATCAAGACGTTCCCTGTTACCTGCGACAGGTTCCGAGCAGGCTGACTACCGCGCGGTGGCTGCGGGAATAATTAATTATCGCTCTTCTCGTGTGGTTGTGAAGTACTTGCTTTAGAAGGGTTTGGGCAGACTTTGTTGATTAAAATAAATAAATAAATAATAATAATAATCAACGAAGATAAGAGTTGTTAGAGTTGTCAGCGATTTCGTATTTGAGATGAACAAATTATTAACCTAGCATACATATTTATACGTACACATTAACTATTAATACTGTGTAGTTGTTGCATGAATTCAAAGGTTGGTTTCAATAAAATTAAAACAAAAAGGAATACAATAATGTCCCTTAAAAAAAGGTTAAAGAACAGATATGATAAGTAAGCCCCATTTACAGAAAAAAGTTCAAACTAAAATATTAAGACAATTACGTTCAGGTTCTTCAAGTTTTTTCATCAGGTTTTCTCCTTAGTAACAATATGGCAAATACATCTTTGAAACGAATTACTTGAAGTAAAAATATTCCTTGATTGGTTGATAACCGAACAGGAAAGTGACCTTATTGAAAATGAACACACTAATGTACCCCACATTACCTGACATCCGACGGGCTGACAGCTAAATGTAAGAATTCCCTTAGAAGCACCTTTAAGCTCCTCTAAACAGACCGCGTAATCGCTAACGGAAACCGCGTCTTCGCAAAATTACCCACAAATCATCGAATTAAAGCCCCAATCAGCCTGATTAGCGTTCAACCGTAATTTCTGCTCTTTTACTTTTTTAGCTGCATAATTATAAGTTTTTGCGAATAAAGGCAGTTAGCTGGTGAATAAGTAAAGTCATTGTATGAGAGGATCAGGTTTCGCTGCTTCATTAAACAACGATGACAGTACTGGGCCGCAATTATGAAGTCAGCATGTTGAGTTGAAATTAGAATTCAGATACTTAATCAGGTTTGTAGGCATGTACATCGATTTCATGACTGTTGTGTTGGAGCCAAATTTCACACAAGTCAGTGTTATCTTGTTAACTTTGCTCTGTGATCTTAGGTTCGGTAGGGAGTGCTAGAATTTTCTCGGTTCACTTATTATATTGAATACTACACACACCGGCACAATTAGGGGAGCACTTAAATAAGTTGTTTTAAACTTTTTGTTATTGATTGTTTGTTTTTATATTAGGTAGTTAAACACAAGTTGATTACACATTAGTTTTTAACCTTTATTTTCTAAAAGTCGTAATAATAATGGAAAAAATCAATTTATGGACATTTTAGCTTTTTATTTTACATTTCAACTGAAGTTTTTCGCAGGTTTATTCTTCAATGCAATGCATTTAATAGCGTGTATGTGTGAGCTTCCTATTAGAGCTCTTATGACCGCTTGTTTGCGCTCACCCATGCTGTTTATGACATTGTCAATTTTATTGTTTCTGGAGGTAAATTTGCCCATTCTTCCGCTAAGGCCAATTCCAGTTCCTCCACGATCCGGGGGGGGGGGGGGGATTTTTTTTAATGCAACCTTTTTCCTAAAATATCCCAGACATGTTCTATGGGCTTCAAGTCCGGAGATCGTGTTGGCCATTCCAACAGGGTGTAGATGTCTTTACGCGGTTTTATCCGCCACCTGATCCCTGAGCCACTGTATGGATGTGACATGGAAATGTGAAGTGAGAATGAAAATTACCACTGTGATTCAAATTACAATAAAGCTACATTTTCAGCCATTGCAATTAGGTTTTATATAGATAACTACAGTTTAATCTGTGTCACAATTACACGCTGAATTATTCTATCAGTTACTGTAGGTTGAGGTAAACAATTTTTAGAGCATCGAAAATAATACATATGAAAAAAGTAATTCTAACAAACAAAATCTGTCTTTTCACAAAACCCATTTCAATGCAAAAGCAATGAACTTGGTGACTGCACCTACTCAACACAAATTCCCTGAAATTCAGTTATTTTGGGATCTCGTTTGTGTCCAACATTGCAGTTTGAATCGTTCGATCACAGCGATTGATCTTTATCGAGCAATTTCCGGTTCCTGAATTCAGACAACCTCGGTGCATCGAGCGATTGTTGACACAGATAGATGTTGTTTACTCCTTTGATACAATATATAATACCTACGCCTGCTTGCACAAGCGTTATTTGAACATAGAACTGGATACCTGCCGTTATATTTTCATATCCATGGGTTGATCACATATTCTATATCACATATTTACGGGTACATATTTTCGTCGATCTGTACTTTTAGTAATAACAACTAGGTACTGAAAAAATTTCTTAATTAACAATGTTTTAAAGAAAATCTATTTAGCTATAATAAATAATAATAATAAATAAATCCCCAGACAAACACACCAACTGTGACCATACAGCGAACTGGGGGGGAACCAAGAATATACATACATATATAAATACAAACAACCATGGCTCGAACCTGGGACCTACGGCGTATGAGGCAAGGCTACTTACCACTACACCAATCGGTCGTCAAACGTATAAATCTATACAGCAAACGTATCCGTAATGAATTGATTATTTGAATATTTATTAACAATCCTCCCTTTTTAAGATTACATTATCCCACGGTACCTCTCGCTAACTCACTCTATGTCTCCGCAGCACCCAGCAAGCCGTGGGCATGGTGCGTTGGTGGGTGGGTCTGCTGGCGCTCGCAGCGAGCTGGCGCGCGGCTGCTCCGTGCTCGTGCGCACCCGATCATCCGCAGGCGCACTTTTGTAACAGTGACTTTGGTAAGTTGAAAAAATTAACATTTTTACATGTGAACTCCTCGAACATAATGTCTTCTGATAATACAAGCGTGTCGAACAAAACAGTGAAGGATTATATAAGGCACTACAGATCTTTTTATTAGTAAAAAAAAAAACATGTTTTTGTAGTTTACATTATTTGGTTAGAAGCACAGATCGCGGTACATGCTGGTAAGAGGCTTAACGTTATCTTCTACAAACGGTTTTTGTTCTACCGGTGTGCTCGTGTCACTCTCGCATCAATCTCACAGCCAGCAAAAGCAATTATTCGCGACCAAAGAAACTTTTAGCAACCTTCATCCAATGTGTAATTCGAAATAAAACCATTTCTCAACAGTTCATGTTCGATTAGCTGTGAATGTGAAACGTTAGAATATTTATATTTTGTTATCTGTAATCGCAATTCAATCTAATAAACTTACGAAGATTGAAACAGCTGTGCCCGTTTTACGCTCATAAAGTACGAAAATATTCGTCTCCTCAACACCGTATTCACACGCATCCTGCCGTCCCAGCGACGATCGATGCGCCGCACCGCAGCGGCTCGCGGACAATTCCAATCTCAGATTGAATGGTTCGGATGTCTCGCTCGGAAATGTCACAGCCACGTTCTTTGGGGAATTTGTATAAGGTATATAGGGAATGTATATTAGGCAGAATACATATTGAGTATTTCGCCGCTTCACGCGCAAATTCCATACAAGTGAACGTACACAATATAGAAGTCTATAATAAGTCATATTATTAATTTAGTAAGTTTTGTGTCTTTCAACGAAGTATAATAATTATGTTAACAAAAGCATGCCTCATGATTGTCATTATGGTCCGTTATGTGGTCTATTATTGCTTATAATCGAATATCAATAGCGATCAGTTTACAGTAACTTTGATGATACTCACAAAAATAGGCGGTAAGCAGTTTAAATATCATCCACATAAAAAAAACTAAATATAAAATTAATAATTTTAGTCCTACTACTAGCAATAAGTAATGAAATTTAGTTTGATGATACAACAAAAGCGAAAGTAGAGTTTAATTAGTTTCAAATTTTACCGTTTCACTTGTAAAATAAGCGGAACAAAATCATTGATATCTAAATACGAGTATACCTATTACAGCAAAATGTATATTGTTGCCAATTTTATGGCCCTCCTACTCGGAAGTTATAGTAACTATAAACAGTAATTGTGGTAATTTCCAGTGATCGTCGGCCGAGTGCAGCGCGTGTTCAAAGGGAACGACTTCTACGACGCGTACAAAGTTAAAATCCGCAACATTTTCAAGGTAAGCTGAATGTTTGCTGAACACTATGAACGACATGTGCTCTGCGGAAATCAAAATTTTTTTTGTTTCCCTCCACGGGAAGGGCGGGAGGATAAAAAATGCTCTGACGCATACTCTGGCGCGCGCGATCCAGAGATAGGGACTCATCCCGACGCCTACCAGAACCTCTACCCACTAAAAACACCCCCTGTCGGCTCGTGCATTTTTGCCACTCAGTCTTCATCTGAGCGACGGCCAATTGGAGAAAGAGGCCGCGCTAGCGGGGCCCAGAAGGGGTCACCCGCTGGGATTTACATAGCACTAAAGGTGCTCAAAGCACTGAAGGTAAATACATAGCACTGAAGGTGCTCAAAATGAAAAGTAAATAAGTAAAACATTAAAAATTGAAAAACAAATTGCATTAATTCGGAGTTACGTTAGAATTAGAATTTACGGCCTGAAGGGCTTCGAGATCTAAAGTTAATTGCGTGGGTTCGCCAGTGTGCGCGTTTCTCGGTCTAGCGACTTTGAATTTCGAATCTAAGACAGGAGCAGTATATGAGACTGAATCTCGAATTAGCGGATTGGGATGGGATTCGGCGCGTTTTAAGAACGATTCTGAGAGTGTTTTTAGGTGCTGTTGCACTGTAGGTAGTTCGAGATCTCTGTGCAGGTCCGCGTTGCGCACGTACCAAGGGGCGTTTGTGGCCCTGCGGCAGATGAGATTTTGAACTATCTGCAGTTTGTGCAGGACGGAGGGTTTGGCATGGGCAAAGATTGGCGAGGCATATGTCAAGATGGGTCTAGCGCAGACCTTATAAAGCGTACGTTTATTTCTGAAAGACATTTTACTTTTACTACCTAACATACTATAAAGACGGCCTAAGTAAAAACGTGCGAGTTTCGTTACTCTATGGACGTGAGGTTGGAAAGAAAGCGTCTGGTCTAAGGTGACGCCTAAATATTTGGTAGTCCGCTTCCAGGGGATGGGAGTGCCTAGCATTTTAACGTGGAGATTGTCGGCGATACGACGGCGTTTGCAGTCGAAGTAAACCGCAGAGCTCTTCTCTGGGTTCTTACAGCCTATTGGAGTCTGGTCGTGAGGCCCGGGACACTGAGGCCTTTGGTGTAAAGGGCAGTGTCATCGGCAAAGAGGGCAAGTTCAACGCCTTTCGGCGGGACGGGAATATCGTTGGTGTACACGGTGTACAATAGAGGGGCGAGGACTGAGCCTTGAGGGACTCCAGCCTTTATGGGACGAGGCGCGGGGTGCCTTCATGTTTAAATCAAAACGTACGGTCTTTGAGAAACGACGCGGTTATTCTAACTAGGCGGTCCGGTAAGCCTATTTTGTAGAGTTCATAGACGAGACCGCTGTGCCAGACTTTATCGAAAGCCTTGGCTATGTCAATGAAAACTGCGACCGTTTTAAAACGCCGCAGGTAGAATCCGTCGAGTATCTATTCGACGATTCGATGGACTTGCTGAGGGCAGGAGTGCTTAGCGCGAAAGCCGAACTGATTGGGAATAATGAGAGGATCGCCATCCGTTGGAAACAGATGGTTCCGCATTCGAGAGAGTATGACTCTTTCGAGAAGTTTAGACATTGCCTTGAGGAGGCTGATGGGTCTGTGATTAGCCGGGACATTGGGAAATCAAAATCTTTGCATTGTTATTTATAAGTTTGAGGGTGTTCTTCGTTTGGGTAATTGGGAAGGGAGACTTGCCGAGCTAACAGATGCAGATAAGAAATAATTTTGTATATTTTGCAGATAAGACATAAAGATACATTTGTAAATTTATTTTGAAAAATTTACACCCGTCAAGTTTCTTGCCAGTTCTTCTTCACGAAAGTTTTTCTGAACTTCATTAGATATCAATATTAACAAGTAATTGTCAATGTTGAGAAGTATAAATATTTTAATTTGAAGATTTTTATATATTTAACATTAACGAATGACCAGAGCATCGGTAGTGCAGTGATTATGTCTTCTGAATGACTGATCCTGACAAACGCCAAATGACTAATGAGTTTTTAACACTTATATATATTTAGCTGACTACTCTAACGGTGAAGGCAAATATTGTGAGGAAACGAGGAAAGTTATTTCTATCTATCTCTGCCAATCCGCAATTACCAGTTAAGTCAAATTCGAATTAAGAATTCCAAATATTTTATTCCTTCATAGGTAAAAAAAATTGACTTGGTGAAAGTCTTTTTTTCTTCTTCACCATTGCGTTAATACAACTTTACTTCGGATTTAGGAGATATTATGGGTAGACGATGATGACTATGCAGTTGAAAGTTTTTGACGATTGACGTTAAATACATTATTGTGTTTAGGAGAATAATTTTGTGGTGCAATTGCTAGCTCATATAACTTAACAGAGTATCAAATCATCAGTCCGTTTCGACTCTCATTCATTGTGATGACAGGCGTAACCTGTGGTTATAACCATATAACTAATCCGGGGTTCGTTTGCAGGCGACACAAAAAGCATCGCTGGCACTGAAGTCCGGGCGCCTGCTGACTCCCTCCCAGGACTCGCTGTGTGGAGTCATGCTGCAGCCACATGAGACCTACGTCATTACAGGTGACAGAAGTCTTCTTCTTCTTTTAATCAACATTACGACATCATTTTTCCCGAAATTACCTATATATAACGACCTAAGACAACCATTATTGAGAAAAGAGCACAGTAAGAAGGATGAAAGAAAGTCAAGATATTAATAGACATATTTTTCGGATCTTAATAGGTATATTACTTTATGACATCAGTTTCCCACTGAAATATTTTTAACATTATTTTACTGCTTGTAAACTGCTAAAGTGATACAGGACCAAAGTTCAACAAACATTCTAAAAAAATTTGCAAATTCATGAACATTCGAGTTTCAACCACATTAACGAAACCTGAAAACTGATTCCGCTGACACAACACGACACAAAGTCCACACACATCGACACTTGGACTTAGAATGTCCATTACTTCATGTATTGTAGTAACTAACAGAATTACTGCCAGGGTCACACTTCTGCTGTTGTGGCGTGCATGCTAATGCGCAGAAAGACAAGAGCGTCACTACGTGGAGATGAAACTCCAACTCATATAATTCGGCTTTGACAAGATAAGCACTAGGATTTTCAGAACATCTTGATAAATATTCGACAATACAAGTGGACTATTTAACAAAATTTGATACAGAACCCGAAGACAGGTACGGATGTCAATTCAAAACAAAACATATAAAAAGTTACTTGATCTGGTAGGTTTGGTAGGATATTGTAAATAACAGAAAAACTTATATTTCGTGAAGGTACATTTCTCCACATATCAGTAATCTAAAAAATTATTTATAACTCGCAAACATTCGAAAAAGCTAAACATACTCCATTGTAGAGGAGCTCGTTGTGAAAAGCAAGTGTAATTTAAAACCACAAACCTGAATATCATAAGCAATGCCATGCAGTGACCTACTGAGTGCACTAGGAACAATAAAATCATAAGGTTTTATGCTCCAGTTCTCCAGATTACCTCAGTGTATCGCCTTATGGCACCTCCGCAATTATAGCTGAAGTTGTTCGCGAAATTACTGCCATAAACTGTCTCGAGGGTAGCTTCACCTCGCAGCCAGACCAGAATTATCTTATATTTATATCTTTGTAAATGCTGATTCATACAATTATTTATTTAGACTTCGCTGAATTTTCGGGAATATTTTGAGAATGTTGTTTTGTTATCGTCGGTCAAAAAGGCTTTCAATTTCGTTATCAGCACCATCAGAGATGTGAGGCAGGAAACCTTATTTAAATTTAATAGAGAAAAATTATTGGTTTATTTTTTATGCTATTTTGAGTATTTAATTTACAGATGTACTTGGAGTCTTTCTTCCTATAACTTAAAATTATGATTTTATTTTTTTTATATATTAAAAATTAAAATGGTATATTAAAGGAATATTTATTTATAAAACATTAATAAAAGAAAGTACTATACAATTCATATTTGAAATGACCTGTCGTATCGTTATATCAAAGCTTCTGTAGTTGATTCCCATTTCATATTCAAGACGCGCTCTTAGCGTCTTATTCTTTAGAATTTATGAAGTTATATAAATAAGTTTCCAAATGACAATAACTGTATGAAATGTGTCACAGAACAGAACAGAGACACAGTACACGAAAATATACATCTAAGGCAGCTTCTCTTGACATGTTCAAGTTAGAGAGTGTTGTTGCTAATACTTCGCACAGGATTCAAACGCCGCTTATAATAAAGACATACATGAATACTGTGGATGGATAAATAGCCAACAAATACATATCTAAACCAGAATGTCTGATAAATTATTCAAAACTTTAATATAGTGACTACACATGAATTTTAAACTTGCCAACTTAGGTAACCATACATAGGTATTCTCAACTATTCAAGTTAGAGGGGGCTATTACGAACGAGAAGATGCTTTGAACACAGAAGCTACAAGCGCATTTGTGTAGTTACTATTTTAATAAACTATATACCTAGCAATGAAACTAAATGTAAAACTTGGTGACATCATACAAAAGATGGTCGATCGTGACTTTTTTAACGACAATCCGGGCAAGCCAAAACAAACCTTAACTGTTAAATAATAAAATCAATGGCTTTGGTAATCTATTTTTATACAATATTCATAGCCAGCAAACAAAATGAGTCGTAGGTATCGTATAGTGATTGTGATTAATATCTCGACTAATGATGCGTTGACAACCATAGGCTACAGATGCAATAGCCTTTGTTTGAGTAATTTCACTGGGTGTTCACAACCGTCCCTTCGCCCGGAACAGGTGATCAAAAAGGAAAAAATTACACGCAAAGTCGTGGCAGACGCGGTCATAAAACGTGTGAATAGGACAGCGCACATCATTATCTCGCTCGCACTTACACTGTTTATGGGTGACGTCACAACGATTTAGGGATGCGCTTTATTTGGTTTTGAGTGTACGTCGATAGTAAACAAATTAAAAATTAAAAAACAAACGAAATTCCAAATAACTAAAAATTTGTTAATAAACATCTTAATCATCGTCGTCAGTATCGCTGTCGTCGTCGCCGACATATATTATTAGGGGTTCGCATAAATGCGCCTTCTGCAAGTCTTGTTCTTGCAGAGTTTTTGCCTGACGAACACATTTTTGCGAATTGTCTATCACACATTTTTTCCACGTCAGCTATTATAAGTTATGGTCATTAGTTAGTGATTATAAAATTTGTTGATTTGTTTGTGCAGCGATGACTCACTCGTTTTCAAATTTATCGATAGTTTTGTAAGTCTGCGCGTGCGCATCCCCGTAACAAAAGTGATTTACGTCTGCCACGAGTCTTTGAGACTAGTATAACACTTAAATTATTTATGTAAACATTAGCTTTCAACCGCGACATTCATGACTTAACCCTTCATTACGAAGTCAACCAAGTGGTTTAAAGTTTCTAACCGCCTCGGTGAACCGCTTCCGTCCATGGCAAGATTTGATTAACGATTATAAACTACAGACAGTAACACCGTGCCTAAACTTCTCAATAGTTAAGCTTCGAGTACATAAGATGTAAGTTGTCCTAACTCGGTGGTCACATTAGACCTTTTGCTTCAAAGCCTTTTCACCTATTTGAAGCTAATTTCGTAGAAGTTTTAATTATGAAAGCACCTTTTTTGCTCTACGGGGTATACATACGTTGTATTAAATGGCCGAGACTCGTGGGTCGGACGCCATCGATCATTCTTGTCAGAGTGCTGTCGAGCGATGAGAGGTACTCTAATTAGGACTGGCTAATATGCCAACAGGGGGCGATAACCTTATGTTTTAAGTTATTTTCCAACCACTGCTTAAATTAATTTGCTTACACCATTTACATCAACGTGTATAAGTACCGTAATTTGTATAAAAAATAATCACTTTGCATTTTGAAGTGTTATATTGAATTCTTTCGTTTTTTTAGTCGAGTAAAATATGGCTGATATTTTTGTTGTAAAAAGGTATAAATGATGCGAATAAATTAATGACTAAACTATTTGATTACATGACTATACTATTTCGTTTACTAATCACTAGATAGCGATCTTCTCTCCATGTTAGTTCATATTCATCACCATTAAAAATTAAAACAAGTTAATTATCTTACGACAAATGATCAAAACTACCCAACGTCCAACTTCAGCCTTTAACTTCTCCATCTCCCCCATCTCCCCCAGGTCGCATCCAGCACCTGCAGGCGCACATCCACTTGTGCGGCTACGTGAGTCGCTGGCGGGATGTCACGCCGAGGCAAAGGAAGGGCTTCAGAGTACTGTACAAACAGGGCTGCACGTGCAAGGTAAGGGCTGAAGTCTCTGTGGTTAGGTTGTTAGAGGTATTGCAGGACACAAGCAAGGATAAAGGGTTCTTCATCCCGATGAACTAGCTACACTACTATAACCGTATTAGATGGACAAACTTGTTTAGATTCAGGAGATTTTTGTTTGATGGTTCAAAGTTGTGAACTGAATTCAATCATAGAAATTCGGGAGAACTGTACATTATCAACGTATTTTAAATAGTGGGTCAAACGGCCAAACTTTTGATTGTAAGTAATATAACTAATATAGTTGAAAAACAACATTTTCTATCAACTTCAAAATAATATCAATCATGCGCTTTCCCACCTTTAAAAATCCAAAATAATTGAACCTAACCTAACCGCGGATCGTGATCCCTGAATACCAACTTCTAAACCGTTCCTCAGAAACAAACTTTACCTCGGCTACTTTAAGTACATTACACAATGTATCATGAAACGTGTGTTGTTTTGGCAAAATGCAATCAATATGTACATAGAACAGAGGAAGCAGGTGCCGTTGTTTGCAGTTGCTGACGGCAACAAAGCTAACCATCCAAGTGACAACGGTCTAAAAGGTTTAGATAGTCCAGGATAAGTACAAAAAAAATTGGATATTATTTGGTTTTGTTGAGGCTTTAAAATAACATTTCTTTTACAGAATATATTAGTGCTATTTGGTATATTTATATCTAGATCGTACTAAATATGATTTTATGAACATGAATATTTTTAATTAAAAAAAAATGTTAAGTGAGTCATTTTGATAAATTTTAAAACTACAGCTTTTACTCACGCGTTATTGTCGGTATGGTCCGGCTAGTTTCGGACTCGTATGGAGTCCATCATCAGGGCCGAGTACAGTCGCGGCGAGGCGCGGCACAGCCGACACTTTTAGACGGTTACAGCCGGACCTTTCCGACAATAACGCGTGGGTACAAGCTGTAGTTTTAAAATTTATGAATATTTTTCCTTCCCTAGACTGTTTCTGATGTTACTTCTGAACCTGTAGGCAATTCGGTTTCAAGTTTCTCAGTTTCAAGAAATCAGAATCAGTTTATGAACGTAGATTTCAGACGTTCAATATTAGGAGATCATTGAATTGTTATTAAATTAAAAAAAGATAAAATGGATATATTGCAAAATGCTTAAGTATACTTAAGTAATCATAACTTAAAATATACCAGATACACCCAGGCTGTTCTAACGATGCCGTTAGTACCCTCAAACGGTATCAATTGAAATAAATACAATATTTATTAATTTCAATTAAAATATCGTGGACTGACCCAGATAATTGTAATAAAACTGTAAGTGTTTTTTTGTTTTTAAACCTCTCGAGGAAACCCCAAAATAAACAAATGTGTTCTGTATATACAGATAATCTAGAAAAAATTGACGACCTAGTGGTGAAGTGGTTAGTAGCCCTGCCTCGTAAGCCGAAGGTCCCAGGTTCTAGCCTGACTATAGTCCGAACATAGATGTTTGTTCTCGGGTCATGGTTGTTTGTATTTACATATAGATGTTTATTCTGGGTTCCCCCAGTTTGGGGTCATACGTACTTTGGTGTGTTTGTCTGGGGATTTAAAATTTTAGTTGATATGGGGGCAAGTAGGTAGAACTGTATAATAATAAATAAATAGATATTTTATTTCACGAGTGCTCCTCTGAAGTTAGTTGCAAGCGATGACGTGTCGTGTTAGTATTACATTTGATGTAAATTGACAACTTGACGTCCGTGGGACATTCAGAAATCTTTGAAAAAAAATGGTCGCGCATAAGGCCTCGGAGTCTTTTGCGCTGGCAATTTTTAGATAAGATAATTTTGTTATAAAAATCTGTATAGTCAGTTACCCTTTCGCCGTAGGTCTCAGTACTTGCTTTCCTTTCTATAATACGGCTACATTTTGAGACCCTGTTAATTCCAGGCTAAAGAGGGGAACTGGTACTTCACAGTGAATGTAAGTTAATATATTTCATTATTCTTTTAGGCCAAAATATACCCGAAAATGCAATTTCAGATCGAGATACTAAAAACGGGTTTTACAATTTCAAAGCCTGAGAAAGCCGTTAAACTGTTTTTATTTCAGCTATAAAACCTAGATTGAATAGTTTTCTTTTACGATATAGACGTTCACTGTGAGTGAGAGTAAAATGAGAGAATAAAACGCTACTGCACATTGGGGGAGTGGTGATAAACGTATACCTTATTTGTCAATAATTTTAGAATTTATAAATAATGATAAGAAAACGAAATGTAGTCAACTCAGGACATTGTTTACTCAGAGTCCTGCAAAATGGCTTTTTAGGTGCACCAAATAAAACAACTACGGTTAATGACTGGATCCCGCGTTAACTCATGAACGGGTGCCGTTGGAGGGTGTTCGTCGTTGGATACTTGGGGGGAGGGTGACTTGCCGAGCTAACAAATGCAGATAAGAATAATTTTGTATAGACATAAAGAGTCATTGTAAATTTATTTTGAAAAAATTATACCTTAGAAGTTTCCTGCCAGTTTTAGAAGATTTCTCAGAACTGGTGGTAGAGTCGTGTTCTATTTGACGTCAATAAGAACAAATAATTGTCAATGTCGAGAAATAAATATTTGAATTTGAATTATTTAATAGTACAAAAATGCACGTGATGATCTTAAAAAAAGGCGTTAAGATTCATTCTTAAATTCACTCATGTATTTCCTAGAACATCCGTTTATTTCCTAGCCTTATATTATTTATTGGAAATTCCTGTAGGAGTAGCACAGCAGGTGTTCATTCGACACATTTATATCATCAGCCGCTTTGTTGCATTTGCTCACTTTAGTTTAACTTTTTTAGAGCCAATGAGATTAGGTACGGTAACATATACATAGACATACGTCTGAAGTCCTCTTCAAAGCAGAAATCCTAGGCCCATCTATTTTCCTTTTCAACCCATCTTCATAGATTCACATCTATGTGTCTGTGATATCGTTCTGCTCTGTACGCATGGAACGCCTTTGTGGTGGCTTTTTCGCTCAAAAGCCAATTGAATCGAGAAAGTTCTAAGCTGTGTTAGAAGTAAATCTGTCCAACCAATCAATGCATGCCGTTACCCGTCAGTCGGGGATTTATTAACCATGTGTCAATATATCTGTCACAGGTGCATGTGAACCGAAGAATCACGAAGTCCCCCAACACGTGCGTCCACGGCTTCGACGACTGCTACGAGCGACACGGCATCTGTCTGCACGACAAGGACGGCAAGTGCAACTGGACCAGGTTTGTGACTGTTTACTTACACATTCATTTACACTTACATTGTCAACGTTAAAGTGACTCTTTTGTAGCGCTTTTACAGCTGATCTTCAGGAATACAGAAAACCTGGAGGTGACTGAGAGAAAGCGCGGTTGAAAAACAGTTTTACATTCATAAGAAAGCATATTTGGGGCTAAAACCCTTTGAAATTGAATGATGTTCGTTAAGATGCTGCAATGGCATAGACAGAGTATGTTCAAAACAGAAGGCATGAAAACTTAAATGAACCCTAACGATAACTGATGAATCTTAAACTAAATAATCTGTTATATATATGCGTTATCATACATAAAATGCGGAAAAAGAACGCGTTGAAAAGTTTTTATTACCGACAGCAGCGGCGAGAATTCAACGCAGTATCTCGAATCCCGACCTTTGTCGTCGCTAATTCATTAATTACTTGCATAGCGAGTTGTGACATGAACTCGATGCTTTTCATTTTCGATTCCCAAAATACGAGCTCCTATTCAAAATTCATTAAGCCGGTCAGCATTCATAAAAATTGAATCATTAAATGAAGATATCATTTTTGTACACGAATTTTACGACTTTGTAGCTTTGATCCAATTACAAGGAGGATTTCTCCATTTGAAATTCTAAAAAACAAAAAAAACACGGTTCCATTACAGAAATTTTCTTACAAAAGTAAACTCGTCGTGAATATCAATTTGTGGACAACGAAAGATCAGTTCAAAATAAATTAATTCTTTTCTTCCAATAACTTAAGAAAAAAAATTGATTTTTCGGTCTTTTTCTAGAAAAAGATGTATTTGAATCGACCTATGGATATGTTATTATTGGATTTGACCTCATCGCGACCAGAATAAGGTGCAGTACTTTACAAAGCCTCGTAAATATTATCAAGACAAAAGAAAATCATTATTATTTTGAGTTCTTAAAATAAAACATGCATGACACATAAATGAATCCGCAGCAATAATTCAGATGAAAATATTAGTATCGATCATTATTGACATCATCCTTGAACGAAATAAACTTTATAATTTATTCGTCGTCTGAACTTTACAGTACGTAGGTATTGGACTCAATTTTTAACTTCTTCGAAATGTTTTTGAACATGATAAGCAGTGCTTAACTTGTGAATTGAATGGTTTTCGAAGAATCGAACATGCGTATTTACTAGGCAGTTTGACATCGACGCCTTGAAATATTTCATTAGCAATGTTTTAAATGAACATGTTTTCTACTTTCAGAGCGCCGGCGCTGACCAGATGTCTTCAAGTACAGCGCTTCAACGGCACCATGACCTGATTTTCCACCTCTTTACGTACGCTTTAAGTTACTTCGCCAACTATTTCGTAATACACCTTATGTCCGCTACAAACACTGCAACGTACCTCATTTCGTAAAATCCGTGAAATGGAACTTATTTATTGCCAGCATCTGATACTAATTCAACTATAACTTAAGGTTCATAGTTTCTGTCGGACGTAACCAAATTGTTGACTTTCGTCGTTAAGACGAGGTATTTTTAACGTTATTTTTATAATTATTATTTATTTTTAAGTTAATCGTTGTAAATTAACAAAACATAGTGATATTATGATTTAGGTTAAATAAAAAAATATAGGTAATATTAACAATACTGTGTTTCATTCATTTCCGTTCACTAAATTCTTGAGTAGTCAGCCCCTGAACAGTTTGCTAGAGCAATCATAAAGACTGTCGTATTGCTACAGGTTAAATGAAACACATTGAACAAGTTCTTTAATTAGCTTACATATTTTCATCCAAGTTTGGAACTACGCTTCATACAAATAAATAAGATGTAAACTTATTTAGAACCTTATTGGAATCGTAAAATTTAAGATCTTTGCAAAATCGTATCCTTTTCTTTAATATCAATAATGAAACCATAAATGTGAAATACATTTAAAACTACAAAGTAATTTAAATGCAAGACAGTTCAATGCAATTTAAGATTCAATCAAATAAATTAGATCCTAATTATTATTTGCGCAGAATAGTAGAAAATTCGAACCTACCCAACAATGACCTTGAGGCGGTATTTGTACGGTAACAGAGGGGTACTCACCATGTCGGTATGGTTGTGGTAGTAGGTCTGGTCGATGAGCGGGAAGTTCTCGCGGCCCAGGCGGCGCTGGAGTTGCAGCAGGTGCCCGAACACCCACGGCCGGTCCTGGAGAGATTTATGCAATGTACATCATAATAAATAGCCCCCTAGGATTTTGCTGGTTATAGAGTTTATTTTCTTAGGGCCTCGTCTAAGGCGGTACAACAGCACTCCTATTTTGACATTCATAATAATTGCGTTGATGTAGTTACGGTTAATGGAAAGAAGCAACGAGGGACATTGTAGGAACAAAAGCTATTCCGCATCATTTATCAACATTTTAATAACAAATTAATATCGGAATCGAACGATGAAATCAGAATAAGTCAAAAAATGACGTCCATGGATACGTCATCGTTTGTTGGTTAAATGAATGTAAAGAAAAATATAGTTTTCTTTAATTTGAATTTTCCCGCGAAACAAGCATAATCAATTGTCCGACGTGAGATGACACAAGTAGATGAATATCTGTGATCTGTGGAAATAAAACATAACCTAAACGGCTCACTGTCGTAAGAAAATAATTTATAAGAATCCATTGTTAATCAAATAGAAGATAATTATAGTAATTGTGATTTAGGAACTGACATTGTGATTAATAACATTAAATGTCGTTTCTTTTATTACAGGTAAGGTTTTGAAACTTAAACTTTTATTCATGTGAATCCTAGGCACATTTAAACAATAAATCTTTTATTACAGAGAAACTCAATTGTGTTTGATTGACTGTGTCGCCCAAATCACTAGAAATCTAATTAAAATTGTCTTATATGAAAATAATAATTAGGAAAGTATTATTAGAATTTTAATCGCTGCCTGAATGTTCACCGATATTCATTAAAATAAAATTGATATTTTCGAGGTTCAGGCATGTTTTGACTAACAATTAAATGTGACTTTGATTTGGGTTAGGTTATTTTGATCCTGATTACCTTCCATCCTATTTGCAACTTTGGCTTTTTCAGTCGCAAACTCAAGTCATTTAGGCTGTTAATTACGTTTGGGTGCTAATTAAACAGACTTCTAGCCAATAGCATTATTCGCCTCTAAATATCTACAATGCCTTCTAAATTACTAAGTCAGCCACAATTTACGAGCGTCTGAACGACACTAACTTAGCCACTAAAAATATGTTGTTACATGACGTTTCTGCTATAAAATTTTGAATTATCATCCAATTTCGGCAATTATGGCGCTTCGCCGGGTGCTCCCACTCGCACCTCGCTCGTTCCGCTCGCTCGGCACGTGCATGCAATAAATGCAGCCTAACATAACCCTTACCCAAAAACTACTTCGCTTTCTATAGAATATTTAGTAGGCGATGCCAAAAAGACGAATTAGTTTATTAGAGGCTATCTCATTTCCCCGTGGCTAAGTTATTATGAAGTTTGATCACGAGGCCAATAAAAAAATCTGTGGCTTAATAATAATAATATAATGATAAATCCGCAGATTAACACACCAACTGTATGGCCCTAAAGTAAGCAGAGCTTGTGTTATGGATGACCATACAGCGAACTGGGGCGGAACCCAGAATAAACATACATATATAAATATCAACAACCATGACCCGAGAACAAACTTCTGTGTTCATCACACAAATGAATGCCCCGGCCAGGACTCGAACCTGGGACCTCCGGCGTATGAGACAGGGCTACTGACCACTACACTACTCGGCCTTCATGGCTTGACTTATAATTCCCATTACTTTTCATGGATTTAACTATAGTGTCTCTCTTACCTGGAAGTGGTAGATTGAGTTGAGGCTGTTGACGGACGGCACTCCGCCGAACTTGAGGCCGAGCAGCAGCGCGCGGTGGTCGCAGCCCGCGTCGCGCACGTTCTGCCGCACCAGCACGAACTCTGGTCTGAACGGACAATGTTATAAACATATGGTCTCTCCGACGTACCCCTATACTAATTTGATTTCTCCCTAGACATTCCCTGCTATTAATTTTTCTTTTAATATTCATCAAAAATATATTATAAAACTTTATTATTGCTGCATTGGCTAAATTTTTTTTAATTATTCGTATTCTTCAACAATTCGAATCTCGACCTAGACTAGTTGTGGCGCTCAAGTAATTTAAAGATGGTAAAAAAACATAAATAACAAAACGTCAACAACGTGATATATAGCAAAAAACTGTATTTGACGCGTTTTTAAATTTTCCCTAAAAATCCCCCAAATATTTGCCCCTATTTTGCCCCATACAAAAAACCCCTAAATCTAGGGGAGAATCTCCTGATCTGGCACCACTGCATTAATCATTTAAAGCAGATTTTTTTTAACTGACTTTACTTTTTGTACTAAATGTACCTTTTTACTGTGTCCATATCTGGCCAACGAGCACGCGACCTACCTGATGGTAAGTGGCTTCCGCGTCCATGGACCTCGTTGGTTGTAGGTGTTTTATATATTAACAGTGATTGTGATTATTATCTCGACTAAAAATGCGTTGCCAACCGGGGGCTTCGGATGAAATGGCCTTTGTTCCAGAATCCCACTGGCCATTCCTACCCTTAACGTAACCTTAACCTTATGGCGGTCAAAATGGGAAAGACTGTAACACAACCCCCAGACTATACCTTAACGAAGAAACCCTACTACGTTCTTCGGAAACGCGATACTCGAAATACGGACTGGCCAAGTCAGGGGATCGATATATAAATTTACGGAAAATAAATCGACCAGGCTAACATAGATTTAATTTAGATATGCTTGTACATCCACTTTCTTAAAGCTATCTATCTATTTATAGCTGTCTATTTATATAAAATTATTACCACAAATAATATAAATATTCCTTGTAAAAAGTTAAGCTCAGAATTACAATTAATAACTAAAAATAGAATAGGACGTAATATGAAGATTTGACACAGCCGCTCCCTAATTTCTCAACGGAAAATGACTGAAAGCAAAATTAATTTAATTTCAAAGTTTGTATATCTTTCGTATTCAAATTATGCTATTTAAATACAAACGCGCGAAACAATGTGTCACTACAAACCCGAGGCGACTCCGCTACCGCCCCTGAAATCCGCGCTATTTTGCTTTTAATGGCCAATTTGTTTATTTATTTATTTATTTTTTTTATTTATTTATCACAAAATCCACAGCTCTTAAACTATGTTACAAATACTTAAGTTAAGTTTTACTGACAGCCAGTTAAGGATCTACATTTTATTACTAATACATAGCAGACTAATAATTAACAGAAATTTAAACTATTGAGACATGGTATTTTTATAATTCAAATTCAAATTCAAATATTTATTTCTCAACATTGACAATTACTTGTTCTTATTGACGTCAAAAAATTATGGGACAGAGACAAATTAAGATTGAAAAATAAAAAATTATGTATAGATTAAAAATTGCCTTATGAAATTTGAATGTGCGTGCGTGTTTAAGAGTGTGTGTGTGTGTGTATGTGTGTATGTATGTATATATGTGTATGGGTGTGTGAGTCATTTAATTTATGAAATGATCGCCAGTTCGTGCTTGATTATAGTGTTTTTGAATTTAGCCTTGCTATCGTTGAATATGTCCGTGATTTGAGCGTAAGTTTTGTTGTAAGTGTTCTGAATCCTAGAAATAACTGAGTTCTGTGTATAGTTAGATTTTGCATGGATAGGATAAAATAAGTGAGTGTGTCTAGTTCTTGATGAAGGAGTATGGAAATTAAGGGTCAAGCAAGTTAGATCAATGGAATCTATTGAATTATTGCATAAATTATGGAGAAAAAGCATGTCTAGTAAGCGACGTCGACTCTCTAAAGGAAGAAGATGGTGGTGTTTGCAACTGTCTGAGTATTGCAAATAATTTTCACTGTGCCTAAGATTAAAGTGCTTAACAAATTTTTTTTGTATTGATTCGATAGTTTGTTTATAAATTATATATTGCGGACTCCAAACACAGCTGCAATACTCCAATGTGCTACGGACAAATGTAAAATATAATAATTTAATACAAAGAGAATCAGAAAAGGGAGCTGTAGTTCTCAAGATGAAACCTAACTTTTTATATGCCATATTAATAATACTGCCAATGTGCTCACTAAATGTGAGTTTCGAGTCCAAAAGCACCCCCAGATCCTTAACGATGTTTGATTTATTTAATTCCAATCCGTTAAAATAGTACGCAGTAGTTAATATTTTATTTTTGCGAGTGAAAGTTATGTGTAAGCATTTTTCTACATTGATATTGATACGGTTAAGTTTATAATATTCAGACAAACGGTTCAAATCATCCTGTAGTAAAAAGCTATCGGAAAGATTCTTAATCTTCATAAAGATTTTTGTGTCGTCAGCAAACATTATGAAGTTTGCGTATTTAATAGACTGCCCTATGTCATATAAGTACACTGAATATAGCAAGGGTCCTAGGATTGAGCCTTGAGGGACACCGGAAGGAATAGTTATGTAGTCAGACCGATAACCACCAACCTCAACTGCCTGACTGCGATTGCGCAGGTAAGACTCAATCCATCTCAATAAATTCCCAGATATTCCTAATTCTTGAAGTTTACGTAACAAGATGACGTGATCCACGCGATCGAAAGCTTTTTTGAAGTCCGTGTAGATCACGTCAACCTGACCGCCACTCTCCATGTAATTAAGAATTCTGTTTGTAAATAAAGTTAGATTTGTAGAGGTAGAACGACCACGCATAAAACCATGCTGCTGTGTTGGAATCATACGACTCACGTAAGGATAAATATGATCGTAAAATATTTTTTCAGCAACTTTACTAAAAATGTTAAGCTTTGATATAGGGCGATAATTTTCAATAGAAGTCTTAGGTCCCTTTTTATGTACAGGAACAACATGAGCCGTTTTCCATATAGTGGGAAAATATCCTTCAGCAAAGCAACGATTTAAAATATAAGTCAAAGGAAAAGATAAAGCCTTTGCACACTTTACAATAAATAAAGGAGGCAGTTTGTCACTGCCTGGACCTTTAGTGACATCAAGACCTTTGAGAATTGTTTCACAGTATGCATGGTTTACAGAAAGAACACTTACAGATTCAACTAAGGAGGAACATGGATTAACTTGGTTATCATTATAATTAGCAAGTGGTAAACTGAATTTTTTTAAAAAGAAATCATTGAATGCTAGACATATATTCACTCCTCCAATAATACTAGTACCACCGTAGTCCATCTGACCTGGATAAACCGAGTCTGATTTCATTCTCGATCTTACGTATTTCCAAAAATATTTGGTGGATTTTTTTATTACATCTTGTGACCATTTAATGTAGTTATTATAACACTCTGTTTGAAGTTTTTTCTGGCGTGCTCGTAATAATGAAAAAGAGTTATAATCATTAGGATTTGCATATCGTTTCCATAAATTGTGAAACTTTGCCTTTTCCTTCGTTAAACCAATAAGCGCCCGACTGTACCAAACTGGATAATGGTGGTTGCCGGAAACCTTAGACTTAGGGGCAAACCTATCAATTAGTTCGTATAACATGTTATAGAATTCTTTAATAACAGATTCAATATCCAAATCCTTAAAAAGATTTGACCAGTCATATTTATGTACCTCAAAACTTATGGCATCAAAGTTAGCTTTTTTAAAAATATAACTATTAACCGGACGTACTTTCATAAAGGAAACCACGATGTCAGATACTTCTAATTCTATTGATGGATGCAGAGCATCCTCAGGTACAAGTGGAGTAAGGGAACGCCAACAGTTAATTTCAAAGTTAGAAAAAATTAAGTCTAAAGTATTTCCCTTATTATTTATAAGTATGTTAGATTGTTTTAAGCCATGAAAAGACATTAAATTAATTAATTCAGATGCCACAGTCTGAACTTCTACAGAACCTTTACGTAATAATATTGGTTCGCACGAGCTCCACTTCAAACAGGGTAAATTAAAATCGCCAGCTATCAAATAGTGGTCGTTAGGACGTTCCCTAATAATATCACCAAACAAATTAACAAAACAACGTATTCGTTCAACAAAGTTACGATCTGGCGGAATGTAAACCACAGCGATATGCAAGTCTCGCCGCAAGGTGGACGCGGGGTGGCCGGCGGGGGCGGCGGGGGTGGAAGGGGCGGCGCGAGACAGGCCGCGACCGGGGACTGTGAGCCACACGCACTCAAGCCCTGCGCGCTGCCATACGGGCCGCGCGCGCGCATGCAGCCGTATGTCACAGAGCGCCAGGACACCGCCGCCGAGCGCAGCGCGGCCGCCGGTGACACCGCCGCCGCGGTCTCGCCTGAACACATCGTACTGAGCATTGCAGATCTCGGTGTTCAAAATTCCATCACATAACCAAGTTTCCGTTATTAGTGCGATATTCAATTCGTGTGTTAAGATATTGTTAAAGAAAGTAGTGGTTTTTGTTCTTAAACCTCGTACATTCTGGTAAAATAAGTAAAATTTACTACTATTCGATAACATTGTGAGATCTGCAATTTTCAAACGAAACTCGGTAGCCGAACAGGCTGTGTTTGTTAATGGTAAAGAATACTAATAGGCGAAGTAAATGACAAAAATCTATCGAACAATTATGTAAGCTCACCAATTCACAAGAATGCACGAAAACAAGCATAGGTTTAAGTATCGTCGGTTTTTTAGTAAGTCGGTATAATAAAATAAGCCATTCAAATAGGTCTACTGTAGTGTAATAATAATTTAGGAATGCTCTGCTATTTGTGTAAAAGTTTATAATGTAGTGTACTGTAAATGTATGCGGTTTTATTGTTGTGTAAGTTAATGAGTGAGAATAACAAAGGCAATTGTGTAGGATAATTAAACATATTAAGTAACAAATTCTAATTGCAACTTTTAGACAATCTTTTTTAAGTCATTGTTAGTGAGAATCGGTATCGGAGGCGAAGTTTCTTGTTTACGTACAAATATATTGCAATTTTTTGTCCATACAAACTTATAATGCAATTGATTAGCTTTTAATTTACAGTCCCTAAGAAGTTTTTTATTTACTGTCGTTAAATGCTCATTTACGTATATTTTATTTACACTGGGATCAGTACTTAGGCCTAAGTCACTGGCGAGGAAGGTCCGGGTTCTGCGTGCGGCGGCAACCACGGCGTCCTTAGTCGAGCGGCGCTTGAAGCGCACCACGATGGCGCGGGCGCTCCTGGTCCCGGGGGAGGCTCGGCGCGGCTGCACTCGATGGGCAAACTCAATTTCTTCCTTAGGCAATGATAATCCAAGGCGTTCCGCTACTTTCAGGATGATATCGGTAGTATTTTCGGATTTTAGTTCGGGGACGCCAACAATTTCTACATTTTGTAATCGGGCCCATTGTTGTTGCCGCGCCATGTCACACTCGACATGACTAACACGAGCGTCACAGGCAGCTAAGTCACGTCTAAGAGCTGCATTTTCTTCGGTGAGGGACTTTATCTCGTCTGATTTTTGTGCAAAGCGCTTCATAATATCATCGTATTGGGCACTAATAAACTGAAGCGATGATTCCAAATTGCTTATTTGGAGTTTTATTGGCTGTAGTTCGGTAGATAACGCATTCTTAATCATTGATGGAAGTTGCTTAATTAAAGACTCAAGAGTGGCCGTAGTTGATACGTTAGTTGGTGGCTCCTCGGTTACCGGTGATTTATTCCTTCTAGTCGTTACATTGCTGCGATTGTCAGTTGTGAGATGCAAGCTTTGAGATGCGTGTTGCTCGGTTTGAGGTTTTATCGGGGTATTACTGTTATCGCTTTTAGGAAATTTTGCTGCACATGCCGGACAAGTCCATTTCGTCTGTTTTTTAAAGGTTGTTGTTGTCAAATTAACGCACAGAAAGTGATACGGTTTCGAGCATGAAGGAGTGCAGCAAACGATTTTTTCATTGTTATTCAGGGGTAGTTTACACGCAGCACAAACAGTCATCGTGTTGGTTCGGGAGTTTCGTTAACAGTGCAAGAGCGAGAGGTCTGTGCCACAGTTAACCGTGAAAGAGATAACAACGGTAGGCAGAGTCGTCAGGGGGGGTTTTAGCAATTTAAACACTGCGCGTTTATCACACGAAACTAGCACTTATATTCTACGATTAATAAGGACTAAATAGCGAAATTCGCGCGCTTAGAAAATTTTTTTTTCGGATAAAACAACGTATGCGTCTGCTCTGAATAAGTGCGAGACTGAGACTGAAGTTTGAATAAAGTCACACGCAATGGAGTCGTTACGTTCAATAAGCCACCGGGTGCTATAAAAAAGTTGCACGTGTCCCAGCTCCTGGAACACTGGGATTTACTTGGTTATAAAGATGTAATAAACTTTGGAAAAGTTAAATTTATAGAATGAATGCGAAACAAGAGTTTTTAATATCATAAATCTTTTCTTAAGTTTTCACGATACATACTTTAAATAAAACACTTTTTACCGGATATTATCGCGTATATTTTAGTTAATTTTAAAATTATCGTGACCACGGCAACTGCAAAGATGCCGAAACGTCGAAATAATTTTAAAATTAACTAAAATATACGCGATAATATCCGGTAAAAAGTGTTTTATTTTAATATCATTATTATAAAAAAAATCTCGGTTTTCAGATCAACTGGTTTTTTATTTGCTCCCTTTTTCCAGTAACTAAGGGAACCATCTAAAATTCATACAAATCATGAAACTAAATATCAATTCCACACCAAACAAATAAATCTTGATTACAACATTATAACATTACAAACACATGATTAAAAATAGCTTCAGTTAAAATTAAAATAATACCTATTGAACACCTACCAGTTACAAACATGAAATTTACATCGCAATGTAGTCGCCGAAATACCTGTGATACATAAAGTTCATTGAGGCTAAGAATGAAAAAACATCGTAGTCATTGAAAACTGTGGTCGTAGTTTAATTAATCGCTGCAGCTTCGTCCGTTTCGGGGTTGGAAACTATGCTGAACTATTTCAATCATACAAGCGATACACATTCCTCAACTCGGTACATCCTCCGCGTCTTGAGGATCGATACATACGAAATCTTATTTCTTACTTATCTAACATTTGAGACTTAGAGAAGAAATAATACAATGAATTACAGGTTATATATTGAAGGTGTTTAAGTAATTTGAATTATAAGAGTAACTACGTACCAGCAAATTTGCCTTCCCAATTTCGTCGTAATTTATGAATACGTTCTATTACTTTGTTAAGGCATATAAAATTCTTGTAGAGATAATTCCAATCGCAGATAATTTCGTAACTGGGTGCGTATACACAAGGATGCATTAAAAGGTTGCGAATTTCATTGTTTTAAGAATACATGATTTAACATTTCTCGCCAGTTCTTGTTCGCAAATAGATTTCCGAACTGATTTTGTTATTAAGATTCATCAAGTAAAAAAGTAAAAGTAAAGTAAAAACAAATTTATTGTTCTCACACAGTACACACTATGACACATAGTTAAAATTACATTTAAAAAAAAAACAAGTTGAATAGAAGAAAACAGAAAAAAAATAAAAAAAAAAACTAAAAGAACATTATGTATTTAAAATCCAATGTGCACTGCAGTAACAAAAGGTCACACAACTCAGCTAGTGCTTTGTAGCTAGGGGCAACAAAGCGCTGATTTTCAGTTGTGGCCTAAACAAAGTGCGCTGAAACTATGCACACAATATTATTTTGGTGCTACTTAATTAATATGAAGGTACTTAAGATAAGGAAATACATATTATATAAATAAAAATAAGTAAATAGTATAATATGAAATACATGCTATTGAAATAAAAGTACAGCAGATAAAAAATAAAAAATTAAAAAAATGATATTGAGAAAGTAATTCTTAATATTTTGACAATTTAGTTCTAAAACTACTTGTTGAGCTACAGAATGTCTTTTTTACCAAACAAAAAATATTTATATCGTTTTATAAATGTGACTTTTAATAATTGCCGTTGTAAAGGAGGGGGTAGGTTGTTCCAACAAAAAGTAGCTCGATAACGAAAACTACCCTTAAATGCAGCTGTGTGGTGTTTATAGTTTTGCAGTAAATATTTGGAAGCCCTGGTATTATATCGATTGTCAGAGGAAGACCAGCGCAATTTATCAAATAAGTACTTAGGCATCTCAGTTGTCACAATATGGTGTACAAGAACGGCAAAATGGAGTTCTCGCCGTGACTCAGTATTTAGCATTTTGGATGTATGTAAGTAAGGTGTTATGTGGGCGCGAGGAGGAATATTAAAACTGTATCTGCAACAAGCATTCTGTACTCTTTGGAGACGCCTCCTAGACGCTGATGTTGCCAAGGGCACGTATACTGAGTCTGCATAATTCAGTCTGGACAAAACCAGAGCTTCACACAGGAGAACACGTGTTTCCATACTGAGCAGGTCTCTAATGTTATACAGTACCTTCAAACGGAAGAAACAAGATTTAACAAGGTCCTGAATATGCTTTTCAAATTTTAATCTGCCGTCAAATAAGATGCCTAAATTGCGTGCTTCACTTACTTTTGGTACTATTTGGTCTGAAATAAAAATTTTAGGATCTCTACGACTGATTTCATCAATTTGTATTTTGGAGCCTAAAACTAATAATTTTGATTTACTTGGATTTAGTACCAAAGAATTTCGTTCAGCCCACGAAGCAATCCGAGCGAGATCATCATTTAAAAGATTGGCGGCAAAATCAGTGTCATTTGGATGACAAGGTGTGTAAATTTGAGTGTCGTCCGCATAAAGGTGGTAATTACAATACTGTATTTGAGAGGTGATGTCAGACGTGTATATTATAAAAAGTAAAGGACCCAAAATAGATCCTTGTGGCACGCCTCTTTGGACTGGAAGTATATCAGAAAAGAAGGGTGGTCCAAATTCGTTGTGAATCTTAACACACTGAAATCGCTCAGAAAGATAACTGTTAAACCATGCAACGGTTCGGTGGCTTAAGCCATAATATGATAGTTTGGAAAGAAGAAGAGGTAAATTAATTGTATCAAAAGCTCGCGAAAAGTCCAGAAGCGTAAGCAAAGTACCGCGACCCAAGTCCTGTTCAGCCAAAATGTTATCAATAATGTCCAACATAGCAGTGGTTGTACTACGGCCACTTATAAAACCTGACTGCTTATCGGGCAAAATGTTATTAGATTCGAGATATTCTCTAAGTTGAACATAAACCACTCTTTCCAACAGTTTGGACATGTAAGTCAAGATACTTATAGGTCTAATATCTTTTGGAAGCAGAGGATTACTAATTTTAGGGATTGGTGTAATTATTGAGGTTTTCCATGCTGTAGGAAACGTGGAAGAGACTATAGATTTATTAATGATATTTGTTATTATTTTTAAATTGTGAGGTAAAGTTAAAAGAATCATATCTCTGTTTATTCCATCATATCCAAGGCAGTTCGACTTTATGGACAGTATAACTTTAGCAATTTCGTGTTCTAGCACTGGTTTTAGCTCAAACACAGAATTAGTAAAACGGTGAAACTCAAAATATGAGATTTGTGACAAAGGTACGTTAATGGGGCCAGGAATATCTAGAAAATGTCGATTAATGATGTTAGGATCTTTTAAATTATCTGGTAAAGTAATATTTTTACTGTCGAAACTAATATTATTTTTCAAGTTCCTCCATAACATCTTTGAATTAGTTTTATAACAGTTTACTTTTTGATTAAAATATGCTTTTTTCTCATTTTTAATGGCTGCAGCTACAGTTTTTTTTATTTCCTTGTAATGTTCTAATTGCTGTTCTCCTCTAAACTTGCGATACCTATTGAATGCTACTTTACGCAATTTAATCATTGACTTAATAGTCTGTGTAATCCAAGGCAATGACCTATACTTTAAAACAAATGATTTGACTGGCGCATGTTTGTTAAATAGTTCAAGGGTATAAAAGTTGTAAGACTCAACCATATCATTGACATTTTCAAGATTTAAAATTGACTCCCACGGTAAAGAAATTAAGTCATTTTCAAAAAATTCTAAATTAATATCTTTGATTGGTCTGTAAGTGATTGTTCTTGGTATAGGTTTTTCCTTTTTAAATGCTAGAGTGAAGTTTATCATAACATGACCCAAGGATGATGAAATATTGTCTAGTGAATAAGTCTAATAATCAAGTCTAACTAGTTCCAAAAATGAAAACATTTTTGACCATCAATGTTCTGAAATATCTTGATGATATGACTTATTATAATAAATTTAATGTACTTATTATAATAAATGTTTGTTTATTTGTATAAACTCTATTGAGAGCATTTTATAAATGGACGAAATTCCAAAAATAGCCTTGAGTCTGTTTTATCCGAAACCCTCCCACAAGATCCGGACCTACCAGCGCAAAATACCCAGCAACTAATAAATATAATCCTACATCTCTCATCGTACATTAAATTAGGAAGCCAAAGACAGCAAACCTCCGTTAAAGACTGCGGTGGCACCTATGGAAGATACTCACTTGAAGCAGCGCGTGACCTTGGTGCCACCGCGGTAGACCGCCATGGACACGTTTGCGCCGTCCGAACTCGCCGTCACCGACAGCTCCTGAAAAAGTCATCCTCTATTAGAAATGTTGATGGTTTAACATAAACATGAAGTTTAAAAGTAGATTAAGCATCTTAAAATTGGACTAAGTTATAACGCCAAATCCCCTGGTCATTGTATACCTATGTATGACTCAAGTTGGAGATTGATGAAGGTTTATTACCAAACAAATACGATATAATGTGAGATTTCACAGTTGCTTGGTTTGGCACATGGAATTCGTTCAGGGAGTAAGGCCGATTCACCACACCGCCTCGTAGCTATGGGCTTGTTTCCCACAATCATTTCATGCCAATCATAAAAATGATTTATTAGATCATAAATTTGAGGTTAACTCTTCATATTTAGTTCATACAGTCCCAAGTTTATTATTGTATAAACTACAATATTTCTTGATATATTGTTTAATTTCATAAAACTTTTTCACATTTATCGAGATATACCTACGACTTAATAATCCAAATCTCTTGAAAATGTTAATGGTTCTAAGAATAGTAAACAATTTATTTAAAAACAAGAATATTTACTAACTAACAACAAGGAAATAAAAACAAGGGTAGAAAAATAATTGAATATTGAACACAACGCCTAAATAACTTTTTACATAATGCAAAGTGGCCAAAAGGCTGGCAAAATTGCCACGTTGAATCTCTAACTATTAATATTGCGCAAAATAAGTCCAAGTTTCACGTCACCAGATTCACTCGTTATTTTTGATTTCTGAGTTGGTATCTAAATAACTTGGAAAAATAATAATTAGCTATTAACATTAAACTTCGTCGTAAACTTCCACCGCTACTGCACATGGAGGTGCGATCTGCTCCTCGTATGTTATATGCGGTCTGCAAATTGCAATATATGCATGAGTAAACATTCTGTCGCACTAACAAGATATTCCGATTATCCTCAGAAGCTGCTAAAGAGGCTCGAATAGACAACTCACTGATCGATCTCGCAACAGAAATTGTCTCGAATGTTGAACAAGTATTTCCAATTCCTAACACAAAGTTATCACTACCTGTTAACTATAAAGTTATACCTACCGAAATCCTGAACTAACCCAAACGAGTACCTTATTTGTCCCAAAGCCCTTGAAAAACCTATTTTCGGCAAATCGGGACATTTGAAAAGGGACAGCTCGATAAATACGAAATACCGTCGTGATTTTGGGATAAACAGTGAATCCTTTAGTCCAGGTTTGGTCACAAAAACAGGTTTATCTTGCGACAGACAGGCGTTCTCATGATTAAAAGTTTCGCTAAGCCGTTTCTAGGGAGGTAATTATATAAAATATATATTAAAGAGATAATACTTGATCATGGCTACATTTCTGCACATCGTTACCGTTTTACGACATTACGCAATGATGTAATAAAAATAAGATAAACTATCTCTAAAGTGAGAGCGAACTATCTTTGTTAATTTGATATACTGTCGTTTATTTTGTCATCGACAGTTACAAAGTACAAAATACTGTTATTCAATCACTTGTACTGATCAGACTAGAGCGTGCCGTGGTCACTCGCCTGGTAATCAGCCATGAAATCAATAGTTCCCCCAATTACAGGACAGTGCCTATTCATAGTTTTATTGCTATGTTTGCAACAAAATATACTAAAAAGAGCTTTTTATGACTCAGAGTCAAAATATATTTTAAGGGTTTCTTATATTTGGTGGTAAACATTTTGCTACATCAAAATTAATATTCATAGTAAGATGATATATTTTGCTTTATATCAATAACTTAATAATGTTACATAATTCTACTTCATTCTATTCTACTTCAAAATATCTTTATCCTTAAATAAATTGAAGGAATCGTATTCCAAGAGTTCCTCGTAACCTTCCTTATAACCTCGCAGCCCCAGATCTATAAATTACGGAGTCTCAGTTATGCACACATCTGAATAAAAATTGTATGGGTTAATAATGGCGTACGAAAGCAGTAAAGTTTATTTTGAAATTCAGCACAAATCTAAGTCGAATCTTTCTTATATTTGCAATTTTATTTCAAACCCACTATGATTTGTGTCTTTATGAAGTAAGTACCTACTTGATCAATAATTTAATGGGCTATTCGGGAAATTTCATTGGATTTTGCTATTTCAACTTTTTTCTGAGTTCAGAACTTATTGGCGCGAAAAAACAGAGAAACATGGTGATGACGCTACAGTTTTTTTTACAGATATTGTTTGATGTAGTTTTAGAGTTATCCCAATTGTAATTTACATGCTAACCACGTAACATAGCTGTGTAAAAGTCAATGCCGACTGAATTTTAGGTAGGCAACGAAAGATTAATTTAAATTTAGTGTTTTCTTTAAAATAAATTTATACGTAGTTAACCTATAATTAACGTTTACCAAAAAATCAAATGCTTTTCCACCGCGCTGATTGAATGCTTGATAAAAACAAAATAAAAACTCCATGGTAATTAACTTAACGTTTTTAGCTCCAAAGTTAGCCTTCCTTACCTTGAACTCTGCCTGCTCCACACGAATGTCCCACTCGCCGGGCAGCCGCCGGCCGCGGAAATACTTGGACCAGTCGGTGTTCTGGTCATCCACCACCAGCAGAGTCACGCAGCGGTCACGGTTGTAGCCGCGGCCCACAGACGCCACTGAAGTTACGCTGCCTGAGGGGGTGGGAATCGTAAATGCATGGCACGTTTAATTTCAGCTAATGAAAGAGCCATTCTTGTATTGGTACGTCACTTTCCTTTGAAATTACCACATAGAGCTAAATTTTGTTGCAGGGGCGTGAGTGGTTAACGCGTTGGCTTCTCGAAGTTCATTAAGTCGACCGCTCTGACGGTGCAAGCAAAAATAGTGAGGATCCATTATTTCGAAGGTATGTGTAGAGCAAACCCACTGTGGGCAAGGGTGTGGGTTGCCTGAGACTACCCCCTAGTTGGGTGGACCTGATATCCCTGTGGAATTATTAAGGCTGTCGTGAGAGCTAAACTTGTGTGTTTTGCCATTCTAAACACATACACACGATTCATGTGCATCTATATTATCTGGTTTTAACCTGTCTTATTGTATCTGTTTAAGAATTGAAGGCTATTGTGGAAGCGGATCCATCGCAAATCACGGCCGAGTTAGCTGTAGGCTGAGGTGTTAGTGACAAAACTGTTTTAATCCACTTGAATCAAATTGAGAAGGTGAAAAAGCTTAAGAGGTCGGAGCCTCATGAATTGAGTGCAGCAACAAACTGACAAACGCGCGTCGACTGCTGCGTTACATTACTCTACCGGCACAATAATTAAAGGATTTTTAATCGAATCTTTACCTGTGATGAAAAGTGGATTCTGTACGACAATCGGAAACGCTCATCGCAATGGTTGAACCCTGGCGAACCAGCCAAATCCTGCCCCAAGCGAAAACTTACTCAAAAAAAGTTACTTGTGAGCGTTTGGTGGACTTGTGCCGGTGTCGTTCACTACAGTTTTCTTAAATCTGGCCGGACGATTACGGCAGATGTCTATTGTCAGAAACTGCAAACCATGATGGAAAAGCTAGGTGCTAAACAACCGAGGCTGGTCAATCGCTCTAGACTGCTGCTTCAGGACAACGCTAGACCACACACTGCACAACAGACGGCTACCAGCTGCACAACAGAGCTTCAATTGGAATGTCTAAGGCATCCACCGTACTCCCCGGACCTTGTTCCAACAAATTACCATTTTTTCCGAAATTTGGATATCTTCTTACAAGGTAAAAATTTTCAACTCCAATAGGCCGGCCAAACCTCCCTTAAAGATTTTATTGATTCCTGTCCGAATGGTTTTTTTAGTAAAGGAATCAATGAACTACCTATGAGATGGCAAAAGTGCATAGATAGCAATGGTACATACTTCAATTAAATAAATATGTTATATATTTTTTTTAATTGACTTTATTGTGCTCCCTTATAAAACGCCAATTTCATATGTAATGACCTAATAATTATAAACCCCCAGACAAACAACCAACTGTATGGCCCCAAATTAAGCAGAGCTTGTGTTACGGATGACCAGCGAACTGGGGGGAATTGACAATAAACATACATGACCCGAGAACAAACATCTGTGTTCATCACACAAACTAAAGCCCCGACCAGGTCTCGAACCTGGGACCTTCGGTGTATGGTGCAGAGATACCAACCACTACACCATTAGGTCGTAGAAGCCATTCGATTTAAAATAAAAATTCCATGTATGATCGCTGCATTCTAATTTATTACAAAGACCTCGAAAATACTAATAGAATGGCCATTTTTTTGATATGATAATGTCAAGCAGCAAATTTAATTGTCAAAGCTTCCTAAAGTTCTAAAGATACGAATTTCAATTAAGAAGTTTTCGCATAGCTAAATAGTTTCATAGTGCGTGGCACGCGATCTAAACTTCCAGGATACTATTTAAATTTTAAAGTACTCGTATCTACTGCGCGATATATTAATATCCCGACACCTGCGCTTATTTCAAAAAATAAACCATAGTAAAGCTTGTTAGTAACGTTTAAATAAGCATCTATTTGACAGTGAGTGACATACTAATCATGCAATGTCACTCACTGTCAAATAGATTATTGTCACTATTTCTATAATACTCGATTTTTTCCCTTATTGTGTCATAATTTCATTAGGGTTGGTCATACATCTCTGATAACAATATCTCAGAGCATTTCAATAACAACATAATTACTTTTAGAGAATCTAAATTTTACCCAATGAGTAGATAAGTGGGGTTGAAAGTTTCTGCCATCAATGTAAATACCGGGTTTAGGTTAACCGAATTAGGATACCGAAATAGGTGTCAGTTCTGTCCAATAAAATGGCTCTTACCTAGCAAGTTAGCACCCTGATCCCTGGCGGCACCCGTCAGCGACTGCACGCGCTGCAGCAGGGACTCCCGCGACTTGGCCGGGGACGACGGCGCCGACGTCCCGCGGGACCCACCGCGCAGGTTCAGCGACAGGTCCCCGCCTGATGATGCAGAAGCCCCGCTGGACACGCTGGCCGCTATGGTCAGAATGGTTATGTCAGAGATATTTCGAGGGTATTCATGTTCCAGGATAATTTTTATCAGGGTTAATGTTTACCGTGAAATTGTTCTGCTTCATAATGGTGATAATAACGAAACAATCGCTTCATCAGTTGTAGGACGCATCGATGAGAAATAGATAATTTGAACATTTCTCATTATAGTATTTACATAAATGTAGAAATAAACCATAAAAATACTGCATTTTATGTGAAAAGTTTATTTGGTATGGCCCCTAGGATATATAATAAATTATCTATAAATATAAATTAAGGTAATATTTAGTTTATAAGTGTCTCTATACTGTTCACGACTACCTAATCGACAAGAATAAGTGAAATATATAATTGTAAGATAATATTATTCAACTTTGGTCATGAAATATAATTGTACTGTATTTGTACATGCCTTAAAGGTAGAATATGGCTAGCTCAAACATTTTTGTTACAATCCGCTGTAAATCTACCTGTATTCTTGCAAATAAATTATTTGATTAGATGTTATTAAGTTAAGCTAGAGAAATCGCATGAAACGAATCAACTACTTCATAAGTATGAATTAACAATTACAGATCACAAGGCTCCTGCCCGCGACAAATCAAGTAGAACGAAGGTAAAACCAGCCAGCTACCGCAGTGTAGGTAATTAATTCTTCTTTCGCGTTTCCGTAACATGCTGGGCTAAGTTGCTAGTTTGGAGGACTTACTTTCCAATTGTGTCATTGATTTCAATTTTCAACGAAGACCATCGTTTTTGTCACATAGGAAAATGTAATTATATTTGATTGCGATAATTACGATACAATTATATATTTCTATTTTTATTATCACAAATAAAAACAAATCAAATCTTTATAAAAACAACTCAACCAAAAAAACCAACGATTGCTACAATTAATTATTTGTCTTTAAACCGAAAAATTAAGGTAACTATAGAACCGATTCCAGAATCTATTTATAAAAATATTATTTTTTTAATACTATATTAAACATACACAGACACTTTAGTCACAAGAGACCAACCGCGATACAATCCGATTAACAAGTGTTTTATCTTTCACTGTTTTTAAGTTACACATTATATAAGAGACATATATGCTATATTTAATATAACAGCCCCCACGAGACAAGACATACGCAAATGGGAGTAACGCCGCGCGGCACTCTTCGTGATAGTACAAATAAAATGTAACATAACAAAAGATATAGTCACCGATTATCCATCAAAATGTTATTTAGGTCAGAAATACACGAATACCTTTTATAAGCTTATTGATAAACTGAACAAACGAACGAAGCAATACATTGACCAGTCACATACGACTTTAGAACTTGCATCATCAATATTACAGTTTTAAATACCTTGACACGTTGTCGAGTGACAGGCATCATTAGGTGGACTTTGTTTTGTCAAAACAGTTTCTCGACTTATGTTACGTAGTGATAGGTACTATAAAATATCGCTTACATAGATACAACTGTACTCGTTTTTCGTTAAATTGACTTGACTCGTCCTGTTAGTCGTAAGAAATCCCTGTCTTATCCGAAGAAATTTCTGCTTCTTGACCAAAAATAATTATTTGCTTTTGACTGCTCAGAGACGTCCTAGTAGGTATTACAGCTCTACACTATTCTAGGTTAGTCGCCATAACGATTACGTTTCAGTATAATTGTGTCTCGTGTTAGAAAAAAGCATTCGCGCGTATCTACTTGATTTTCACTTGTTTCTGCTTCTTAATCTACGGGAGAGGCAAAGGTCAAAGTCTATACAGCCAAGTCTTTAGTTTAAGCTTGGAAGAAGCATGTGGCCAGTATCATTTTTGTAACTTCAATATACAAACTTAGACATTTTCATATACTTTTCGAGCAGGTGTAGTGTAGGAAACATACGGGCTGAGCCTTTCTATCGAACATAATATTTAGTTAACGCAATGATTACGCTGGTAAAATTAGAAAACACTTTAATCGCCCAGATAAGCTCTAAACAAAATAAACTCTTTCGGATTAATAGTATCGTTGACACAGTTAACGATATATGGTTGACCATCATGTTCGTTCAATAATCAATTGCTTTATTTAGTTATTAAAAAGTTTTGTTTTGAACTGACCTTGCGCCGGCGTCCGCTGCGGCGCCGGTTTAGGCTGGCTCGTGGTTGGCGGCGGCTTGCCGGTGTAGGGGTCCACTTCGCCCTCATCGCACTCCGACTGCAGGTCCCCCGAGCTGAACCTGCGCAAGGCGTCCGCTGAGCTGTGCGCAGGAGTCGCCCCGCCGCCGCCGCCGCGCAGAGCACACAATGTAGCCACATTACTCAGACCTACCTAGCTATCTAGCTCTTGCGTCACTTCTCAAAATATCAACTAGTTCAAAAGATGTTTGCTTTCATTACGAAATGTTCATTTGAAATCAAAATTATTTAGATTATACTAAATATAAATTGTAGAAGATCGAATCCAAAAAACTAATTCAATTTTGATCATTTAAAAAACAACAATGCTTAACCAATTAATTTAGAAAAAGAATGATATCTTAATTAGAACCATACAACTAAAATGTCCACAAATATGATTACAAAGTGAACTTTAATAAGATGACGGTGACATCGACATGGAAGTGAAGCTCGTTGCTCGGCATGCCACATCCGTACAACATTACATCGCCATGCACTGCGTAGATGAGTTCGTTATATATACTTGAGAATGTTTCACGGCATGGTTTACACGGACAGATCTAGTTATGTCGCAGTGAAAAAATAAAATACAGATGAAAGTCGAAGCAGAAATAACGAAATGAGTGTTCGACGCGGTGGAGTTGGGTCGTGAGCTACGTGGCATGAATTGGGGACGCGGGTTATTCCACTGTACAAAGTTATTTTAACAGAAATATAAGTTGTGTTGCAGTTATGTAAATTTTTGATAAAAAAAAACTTTTAATTTGCTTTTAGAATTTGGAAGATTTATACAGGTCACTTATTACTTGTAAAAGCGTATTTGAAAAATATTCAACCAATACCAATGAATTACATAATCTCAACACGGTGGGTAATTTAAAACTTAAAAAGTTCAACATCAACTGCTTGACTAAATTAAGACGGTTTCCAAAGCTCTTTGAGCTGATTTCAACATACTTGTTAACTCTAGAATTTAGGAATATTTGCAACAAAAAAGCAAAAAAGTGGCCCTGTCACGCGCTATGTTCGTATAAGACAACATTTTTTAAATTTAACCACGTAAAATTGTCTATGTATTAAATTTAAAATTCGACAAGTTCAATTTTGGAACGTTAATACATTTTGAATAGAAACCGTCTTAACGTTATACCACACATTTAAAACCTAACGTTACTTGACTCTTGAATATCAATGCAATGAAAATTCATAGTTCAAACTGTGAAGCGCGGGGTTAAAATGTGGGTAGTTTCATACAAGGCCGTGTGTGGAATAACCCAGTGCGACAAGCGGCGGCGAAGCGACAACCCTGGCGGATTTCTTTTTAAAAGCCTCCGTTGCACGGTGAAAGTGAATTTTGGCTTTTTTACAGTTTCTGGTTTATTTAGAGATGAAAAATTAAAAATTTTAAGACTTAGATGTAAACTGAAACGAAAGTTAAAATATTTTATTCAGGACAATAAGTTTTAAAATGGTCATGTCGTTAAGGTACACATTTTTGAAATTATAATATTCTTTATTGAGATTTTATATATGGAAGGAAAAGTAAAAGCCAACAAACATACTTTAATATATAATACATGCTATGTTACATAGATTAAACAATGTATAGGATAATTATGAATCTGGAAAACTGTAATGATGAATAAAAATAAAAAATAAAAGCATGAGAATGCTTACGACATATGCCACATTGAAGTAAATATTTCCATAGATCACTGAACAAAAGACAAGCATTTATATGTAGTTATGAAAGCTGCGAACATGAAAAAAGTCCGACCTCTGGTTTACGCATGAAATGTACAGAATATTTATTATAGCCAAAACGGTACAATTTATTGAAATAAATGAGGCGTGAAATATTCGATCTTGAGCGCCATATTTCACATTGAAATATCGCTGTAGGCGTAAATATCAAGAAAATCGATAGCACTTAAACGGTCAAATTGAAACAGTAACTTTTAAATAAGAACATTTTTTTATAAGAAATGTATCTGCGTTTGTCACCTGATGGAAAGTTAAGATGAAAAAGAAGAAGAAGATGTCACACGCATATATAAACATAACATATATATATGATCATCGCATTATACAAAGTCTGTTTCTGCAAAATTTCCATCTGCTCATCATCCAAAATCAATTCACTTGGAGGTGTTAGAGGTCGGATACAATTCTCAAGTTCTTAAAGCATAGTATTGTTTTAATTTATTTACTATACACTGTGTAATTATTTCTGTGTCAAAAGTACTGAATAAGTCTGTTGCCTTAGGGCTAATTATTAAATGCTCAGATAACTTGTAATTTGAGTTTGACATAATTTCTATGGAAAGTATTGTCAAGGGTCAAAGTTATTCTCCAGATTAAAAATATCTGAGTATTGTAAAATCAGTCTCCAGAAATTTTATTGTGTCGGAGGAGCAGTGATATATGTATATATACAGAATATGAGGTCACAAGTAGAATAAAGAATGGGTATATACAGCAAACAGCAAACGTATATATGGCATTTTTATACAAATTACTTTAGGCTCAATTTGTAAACACTAATAACCTCATAGGAATCATTGATAAAATTACTAATCAATAGGTTTGAATCTCTCAGAAGAAAAAACTATTGAAAAGAATAAAATGTGCCTAATGCGGTAATTATTTACTAATCGTATTTCAATTTCTCATTTAAGTGGTATTTTACCTTTGTCTCTCATCTGACAAAGAGTAGTCAATGCTTAAGAAGTTGTAGTGTTTTCAAAATAGTCCTGCAATGGCCGTTAGTCCGGGAGGTAGCGTTGCTAATACAAAAGTCATAGTAAGTCGGCTGAAATTAACAGCGATAGTTGATCTTATATACGACGAATAAGTGAACCGACCGTCAGCTGCTCAAGTCACGGTGGGTGTGGAATGGGGAGGTTGCGGAAGTGGCAAAAAATAAAAAAAGTACGAAAATAACAATCAGCTGCGTGTATATATGGAAAGGCCGTCAGCTGACGCAGCAAAGATGCAGATTATTCGAGTGATGTACAGAATCTTTCACATCACATTGCTGTGTTCCTTTATTTTGAACAAAATTCGGTTCAGTTGTTATTCAATTGAGATCTATTGAAAAAGATGGCAAGCAGTCTGCGTAAAATCAATCCCCAAAATGCAACGCTAGCTCCCGGACTACGTGTGCGGTGAACGGCAGCGCATGCCGCAGCTGGTGATGTACCTTCGTTTCAAGTAATTGACATTGGAGGTGAAGGAGCTGCGGAAGCTTGAGAACGACAGTGTTGCTGTGGTCGCGGCCTGCGGGCCACAGATACCTGGACACCCGGCCCGCTCTATCTTGAAGCCCCCTGTGGGAACATAGAAAAAATCGAAGAATCCTGTATAAATTAGGAAAGGAAAATGTTACTGTCTCGGAGACAATGAACCAACTGGGTGGGAAAATCAATAAGTGATTTAAAAAGGCCCAAGTAGCCTTACACTGATAAGGCACAAAACATTATACGTTTATTATAAGTTTATTATAAGTTTATGTTTGAACAACTTAAATTTTCATTTAAAAAAATACCTGAAACATAGGTTTCATATATTAAGTACATTGTTGATTTTTACACAATGTTGCACAAAACGTATTGAATAATAATTTGTAATATAAAATTATAATTTTTATATCAACAACCCATCTCCTTTCCCGTCGTTGTTTATTCTTAAGTTCTAGACGTCCAAATTAAAAAAAAAATTACTGCCAAGAAAGCTTATTAATCACAAGAAGTTTTGAAAACCGTACACCGTGACAAACTTTGGACTGCGCAGGAGTCGAGCCTCCTGTTCAACATCACGACAAGAAAATAAGTTATAATATAAATTGTAAAGAATGATAATGGTAGAAACATTTTCTGTATAAAAAAATTATAATTATAATGAATTTCCAGACAAACACACCAACTGTATAGCCCCAAAGTAACACAGCTTGTATTGAAGATATAAAGCGATCTGGGGGGAACCAGAATGGCCAGCCATACATATACAAATATAAATAAAGGACTCGAACCTGGAACCTCCTGCGTATGAAGCGGGGCAACTAACGACTACACTACTACGCCATGTAAGTAGGAATGTACACTAATAAATTAATATTCAAAGAGTATCTGTATAGTAACTTAGCCTGAAGCAAAATGAGTAAGTTTATGTTTTAGAATTTTAATTATGTAACAACTTTCCGGTGCCACAAGATCGAAACATTAACTTAACACTCTACGCTATAAGGAAACAGGAAAAATATTTTTATTCGTCACACAATACTCGTACAATACTAACCAAATATTGGCACACATGTCCAGACAGAAAATACGAAATACTCGTAAAATTAGAAAAATCTTGTCGAACATCAATTAGGGTTTCGCCGGAACATGCCTTCGTATATTATTTGCCATATTCGCTACGTGAGCCGCTATAAAAGCTATATGTTTCGGTATAAAAGGAAAAACTAGCGGTGAAATAATTGGAAACCTATTCCGACGTAAGACGGAGCTCGGGAGAGAAATCAATTGCTTTTAGGGTTACTATTGTTCATGATCAGGGTTGCTGTGAACTAAGGCAGGTTTAAAGTCAAGCTGAAAGATTTCAATTGAAAACAGTTTTTGATTTTCAGGGACTTTCTTTAATATGGTCTAATACATACGTTACCAAGACCTTTGTAACTGCGGGTTAAAAGATTGATGGTGCTTAGCCGAAATATAGAACAAACTGTACAGAAAATCAAACAAGTCGATGGACTCAAACTTTGTCATGTACCATACATAGATTTGGAAGGTCACAGAATTCATTTTTGACTTCAGGTTGTTTTGGTCTTTCATCGACAAGGTGAGGTTTTATGATAGTCCCATCTTTTTTATATACATTTTATACAAAAATACAGAATTTTACAAACATGAAAACATGTATCCATTTTTGTAGATATAAATCAAGTGACCTATATTTTCAATTCAACACCGGTTGTCGCGCTCTCAATAATGTACGCTTACAGAGAGTTGAGAATTACCTTGCAATTAAACCAGCGCTTCATTTCTTGCCGCAATTTTAGAAAACCTAGTTTAATGAATTTTAAGCAATTTGGTTTCACGCGGAGTCGCTCAACAACCGATGCCGGTGTTGAGCTCATAAAACACGTATTCAGCGCCTGGGAGGAGTCGTGTGATGCTATTGGTGTCTTTTATGACTTGTCCAAGATGTTCGACTGTGTGGATCATACTACTCTACTCATGAAACTGCACCATTACGGCATAAAAAAATTGTCTTTCGTCCTGCACTTTTTTCTATTGCTGTATGGTACATTTGGTTTTGGTTACAGTGGAGGACTTCGACTTATTGCCTTTACTTCTAATATTAAAACGAAACAAATCTTCGTATTTTTCTTTTGCACGTCACACAAGCACGTCGCGTCTGATGATAAGTGGCATCCGCACCCGGTCATCATCATTCGCAGGTGTTTCATTTATTAATATTGGCCTGTTCCTTCCTTTAAACCACAATATGGTAAATATTTTTGTTATGGTGGTCAAAATAGGAAGCAAGGCCCTTGACGCGATATCTTACAAAAATAAATACCACGGGAATACCACTAATATTCGCATGTATTGAAATAACATTATAATATTCGCCGGAAAATTAATCAGATATCCTACCGAAGGTAACTTAGGTCAATATAGGTTCAGTGAGACTGGAAGACATAATGTGGCTTTTACCTAATACAAAACAATTGATTTTTTATGTACTTTATTTACGATATAAGTAATTCTAAACAATGTAGACGTGATCTTAGTATCAGTAACTTTAGGGAACATCAAAGTCGTGTATATCCTGTTTATGTCGAGTTACAAAGTAAAGTTGACACTCAAAGTAACTTTATGTGTATTACTCAGAAAAGCAAAGTTTTTGCTGACACGTTATATTTTAAGCATGATTCATTTCTGTTAGTGAAGATGGAGGCAAATTTTTGGAAATATACGAAGAATATTCATTCAAGATATTGAATTTAAAAAATTGTTCTAAATACTATCGCAGAACTGTTCACGTATGTGTGTTTGTGTCATTTACAAAGGTTTGCAAAAATTATTGTTCTTTCTTATTGAAACTAAAAATACCAGATGACCTTACACATGTAAACGGTTTGCTGAAGCTATTTAATTAAACCAGCTACGTACCACTTACATTGTGAGTTTTCGTTTTAATCACACGGTACATTAGATAACACTCTTTGTGGCATCTTGTTACCAAGTAAAATAGTTATAATATTGTATTACCTGAGGAAGATTCGCCCAAGTGTGTAGACGAATGCTAGGCAGGCACCACGTTCGTGGACAGCTGGGGATCTAGTCTGTAGACAAAAATAAACCCTCGTTAGAAAAGATTAAAGACATACGCTTTTGCCTTGGCTTCGCAGTTTTTGACAAAATTTCGGAATAATTTAACAAATGACTCCGGTCGAATTCTTTTTAAATATTAGTTTCAGCTATGGAGCCTCAAAACTGACCCATTAAAACTTTACACATTATTGCTTGTAAATGAAATGAAGAATACCTACATATCAAATTCTACATAGTTTAGAGCTTGTGAGTGAATGCATACATCAGTGAGGATCATGTGTCGACATGCATTGATACTAACAGAGACGAAACGGAAAAAGCAAAATCAGGGTGGGTCGCAATTCTGATTTGAGTGCAAGGTCACTCCCGACACTTGATATCCATCTGTGTGAAACCCCAATGCTCCTCATTTTTTCTTTGGCTTCCTATCGAAACTATAGTTTCCATAGTTTCGTGGAACAATAGTGGCTTTTGAATTGTTCTTTGTTACTTTTTTTTCAATTTTTCCTGATCTAAAGATATGTTGAAGTATACCATATTATATATTAATAAGCCTTTCAAAATGAAATAAATCTATAAGCTGAAAAATTAATGCTGAACCGACGGTAAATCAAACTATAATCTATAATCAAACTTGAAAAACTTTGTACAGATAAATTCAATTGAAGTTTGTTGCAAGCTAACTTCATCCCTACAGAGAAGCCAGATAGCGGTAAGTGATGGCTGTAAATGTTGTATCCACTAATTGAAAGTGACAGCTGAATGCAGTGGTGCTTACAGCTGGGGCTTGACGTCATATACATGGCGTCATATACATTATTCAGGGCGTCTTTGAATATTGTAGATGGATAATTTTACTGAAACAATACATTATTTCAAATTTAAAAAACAATTTAAACTGAAGAGAAAAAAAATTACCCTGTAGTTTTATCATACCGATTGAAAGGCTTTATCATAAGGATTATTTTTTTTTTCTAAATAACATTTATTCAGTAATTTTGTTCAGAAAAATGAAAAGCTGACATTGCCGTAAGGACATACAACTGACATTATTATTTTAAAGTACATATTACTAATGAATCAGTTCCACTTGAGAAGTACGCATCATTTCAAGTAATTACACAGGCATATACTAGTATACTTGCTATAACTGGGTCTCTAAAGCGCCTAAATTATGACTTAGTTGTTAGATATATTCTAAGATACTTTATGTAAATCGGAAGATATTGTGAAAAACCTTTCTTTATTGTGAAAAGATTCTCAACGCGATTTCAAAACCTTTAAATAAAACACTCCACCATCTTTGGAAATCATTTGATATACTTTTACGAGAATCGAGATAGATGTAACAATAATAGTTTTTTGATCATTGTACAAGTTGTGAAAAAAGGCGTGCATGGATATAATAGCTTAATAGTTAAATAAAACACACACAATTATATATCAATTATTGGTTGGTAAAATGGTCACAAATTACTGAACATACTTTTTTTATACATAAAATATTCTCAATTTAGGTTTGTTCTCAACTACTGCAACACTGCTTATTATTGTTTTATCTATATATTTTTGGAATGTTTAAATTGTAGTTTTGTGTTAAAGTCTGCAAAAATACAAACGTTTTGTTTAGTTTTTTTCTAGCTATGAATTGACCAGAAGAATCCAAAGTAATATTTTAAAAATTCATAAAATTTTGTTGCCCTGCCGAGGTAAATTTCGAAAATCAAATTATTATTAAAGATTATTATTGGCTCTTAATAAGTAACGATTTATCCTACACCACTAATTTGTTGAAGAGTTTCTTTTCAACTGAGGTTTAAAGTCATTTATCAAGAGCTTAATTCTACTAATGAATGCCGACGGAGGTAGATCCTTTTACAATACGGTGAAAAGATTGATACCGAAATTTTCGCGTCAGCTTAATATTAAGGGAACGGTATAAAATTGCTTTAATTAAAAGTAAGAAATGGTTTAAATATATTAGGCTGCTATCATGGATTATATTACAGGATAAACACGGTTTACGAAATAGCAGGCACTTCCTTTTCACGAACGATGCGTGCGGTTAGAGTACCTGCCACCACAAGCTGCTTGCGTTCACACCGAGTGACAGATCTCTGCAAACTCTAGTTTAACTCGGAGGTTAAAATATTGTTTTGCCGCTTTCAATATTGGTCTATTCAGTGTTTAATAATGCATCATGACGACCGAGTACCGTAGTGGGTGGTAGCCCTGCCTCATATGCCGGAGTCAGGTTGGAGTCCTGACTGAGGCATTCATTTGTGTGATGAACATAAATGTTTTTTTCTCGGTTCAGGGTTGTTGATATTTATATATGTATGTTTATTCTGTGTTCTCCCCCAATTCACTGTATGGTCATCCATAATACAAGCTCTGCTTACTTTGAAGTCATACAGTTTTTTTTTTATTGAATAAGGATTAGACGTTTGTCTTCTATCTCACCTGATGGAAAGTGACGATGAAGACGAAGGTGTTACACGTCTATCCACGAGATACCTATTCACTCGACGCTTGAAAGAACTAGGACTATAGTTTTCTGGAATAACAGGCGCAGGCAGTTCATTCCACACCTTGGCGACCCGCACCAAAAAGGAATTATCGAAGCGTTTGGTTCGACTTCTTGGGATATCTACCATGAAGGGATGGAAGGTCTGTCTCCGTCTAGTAGTCCGATGCAAGAAGGGTGTGGGTTCAACTTGATCAAAAAGAGCATTCGCGCACTCTCCAAAATGTAATCTGTAGAAGACTGCTAAACTCGCAACTTTCCGACGATGGTCGAGGCTTTGCAGTTTTTTGGTGGTGAGGTCAAAGTTATTAATAATTTTTCGGGCTCTTCGGTCAACTGCGTCCATCGCTTCTAGTTTGGTACTTTGCAGAGCCATCCCAAAGGTGGCTACAGTACTCCATACAAGCTCGAACTTGAGCTGTATACAAATTAAGTAGATCTTCAGGGCTGAAGTACCGTCGGACCTTCGAGATGATTCCCAACTTCTTTTGTGTGTTTGTCGGAGATTAATTTATTTTTATTTACTAATTTATCAAATTAATAATTATTTATTTAGAAAAATATTGACAATTTATGATAATGTACAAATATACACAATAAAGATAAATAAAATCAAATTCAAATTGAAAAGTGTTTACTTGCCAGTATATGTTAGAAAAAGTTAGAAAAATGTCTTAAAATAGTTTTCATACACTGCTGACATATCAGCCTGCAAATGTAGGTGTAATTTACTGGAATGTCAGAATTTTTATTATTACATTAACAAAAAACAAACAATTAAAAAAATGATAACTATCATGTCAAACAACAGGAAGATATAAAAAATTAAAACAAATGTCAACAGTAAGAGAAATAATAATAATAAATTATGGCGTAAAAAGATAAAACAACACATATTAATATAATAATGACCAGAGTTAATGTCAAAATTAATTTTACAATTATCTTTCATATATTCGTTAAGACTAATCCAGTTATAAACATGTATAGCATAGTGTCATCGATTTGCAAGTTCATTATTTACTCGTGGGTCGTTCCCAATACGAGTATCCTCTGATTACTCACTGGGAAGTCCTAGAAATATGTTGTAACCAAGATTACTGAAATAAACGCAATTTTATTTTGTTTTATTTTTATTACTTGTTTATGTAATAGCCGGTCTCTTATTTTTTGTAATATCAGAGTAGGAACTACCTTCAATGCTCTCTTCAAAAAGATTTATGTCTCAAAGCCCGTTCAGCAACGCAGGCGTTACCAACGGCGCCTGCAATTAATCATTTCATTGCTCACCGTCCCTAGAATTTAAATTCAGAAATAAATCTTCTTGTATCAATTTTTATTCGCACCGTGAGTTACTCTAGACGGCTCATGAAATGTTCCTCGTAAATGTTATATGCGATCTAGTTTAAAGTATATTCAATGCCATCTGAATTTGTTTTAACATAATCATAGTTTAGTTTATGTTAAAATAAATGATTTTGTGTAGTTTAAAATGAATCCTAATTTACTTTATTTATTTATGCATTCATATTTTGAGGACTAATCAATTTAAGCTAAACTGAATACAAGTTTCAATAAAACCTATTGAAACGATTCAAAAACTAGCTCAAGCCTGGAATTATTATTAACCCTTTAATGGAATCAGGCCTTATTTTACGGCCATATATTTCAACCGTAAGTAAAATAATAGCAGCCATAAGTTTAAATACTCTGATATTTCAAATTAGCAAAATAGCATTATTTATTTAAAGTAACTCACATTTATTAAATAATTACTATAGTTTATGTATTGGATTTATCGTTATTATTAAATTATTATTATCTAAAAATAATATCGAATTGCTTATACAATTGCATATAAAGTAAAATATAACACTTTTGACTCGTAGCCCTACTACGGTTTCTCGTAGTCGCTCCGGCAAGTGAAAATAAAAAACTTTTTCAACAAGAAAGTTACCACAAACTTCAATATTTGTGTAGAAATTAGCAAATACGGAAATCTCAGTAAATATTTCAGGAGCTTTAAAATGTTTTGTTTGTTCGTGGCGTGCCCCCGCCGCCCCCACAGCCCTTTTACTTCAGATTTTGAAGGTAGGTTTGATATAAATATAAATATAAAGGGTTTTGTATCAAAGGTCGTTAACGTTATTTTTATTTTTAATAAACTAGTCATTGATAAAGTTATTGGTTGGGACTATCTAAGTTTCTGAGAGAGCCATATAACAATACTAGTTAAGTGCTAGCGCTGGAAGGCAATATTGGCTGTTTCTATCGCGGATTTCATAGAACAATGGAAATACCAGACGGCATAACATTTTATATTTTCATATTACATAACGTTCTTATAACCATATTCTTCATTATGTGGCTGGGAATTTTTATCTATTTATACCTAATGCATACCCAATGCTAGACATTATTGCAAGCTATTAGCTATACTTCTCTAAAACAATATATTTTGCAATTCGTAAATCAACCACAATTTGACTGACCCTATAATCAAATCTTAAACTAAATAAAAGAGAATGAATTTAGCGTATATTTCCGAAGCGGCCGCGGCGATCGCAAACAGCCAGCGAGTCTCGCAAACAGCTACAAATGGCCGCCGCTCTCGAGATACATTAAATACATAACAACTGGTATTGTTGGTTGTATGTTCGCAATTTGGACGGCTTCTTTTCTACTGTTTTTTTTTAGAAAGTTTTGTTGGCAGTTGTTTTTCATACTCTGAAGAGATGGTTTTCAAGTAGCTTGTTCTTTAGATATATAGTTTTTTATACTTTAGCATATGGGTCCAAATTGATTTCAAACGGTTTTTAATCAATACATGCGTAAGGAAATGTTTCTATGGGCATGGCCCCAGAACAAACTTGAAATTATTAATTTTTAACGTGAAGTTATGAAGAGTGTTCTAAGCTTTGAAAGAAAGTCTTGATCCATAGTTCAGAACACTCAAGTGAAGTATTCATTAAAATATCTATTAAAAAACTAGTAAACATGTGACCTAATATTGAAAAAGTATCCCATTAGCTTTATGTAAAGTAATAAGTAATATTTCCAATTCGAAATCTTAAATATACGACAACAAAACTAAAAGCACCTAAAAATCTCCAATCGATCGACCCTGTCACTTTCCTACAACGTAATAAACTATTTATCACACGTCCATTCGTTTTTCATTCGCTTAAGAACCGCCATTTTGCTTGGTTTTTTGGCGGGCTGCCCAATTTTCCCGTTTCTGGGTGCGTCGCAGGACTGGTAACATAATGTGTGGCTCGGTACGGGGATCACCCTATCCAGCAGTTTCTGGCCAGTCCTCTCATTGGAAAAATAGGTTTAGCATTTTCTATTTTATTGCATAGGTGGGAAAGTCTACCACTAAACTAGATCATTCTCGCAGTGTTTCGTAAGTAATGTTTTTAGTTTATACAATTTATTTAACTAATTGAACTTTTATAATTTGTATAAGAGTCGAGAGAGAGAGAGTAATTTGAAAATATATTGAGTTATTCGCAAATTTTTTGTTTTCAATTAACTGACACTTGTATGTGATACAAAAGAAAGACTAAATTTTATAATTAGCATCAATATTTAAAATATTTATGATTAAGCATGGAATTAAAACTAAGAATAATATCAAATTATTATTATTATTATTTTGGGAATAAAAATTTGTTTTGAATTATTAGTGGCTGAAGTTTGCGACGGCCTTAATAATTCCACTGCAAGGACATCAGGCTCGCCCAAATAAGGGGTGGTTTTATTAAAAGAAATTTCAAGTATTTACATAGCTGGCAGTCGAGCATGCGGCCCTCCGGAGGTAAGTGACATCCCCACCCTTGGAGATCATGAGTCGTAGGTGGTTTGTTTATCAATATATTTTTTTTTGTTCCCCTCCACGGGAAGGGCAGGAGGATAAAAAATGCTCTGACGCACACTCCGCGCGCGCGATCGAAGTTATGTGGGACTCGTCCCGACGCCTACCAGAACCATACCCACTAAAAACCCCCTGTCGGCTCGTGCATTTTTGCCACTCAGCCTTCATCTGAGCGACGGCCAATTGGAGAAAGAGGCCGCGCTAGCGGGGCCCTTAAGGGGTCACCCGCTGGGATTTACGTAGCACTGAAGGTGCTCAAAATGAAAATTAAATAATTACAACATTAAAAATTGAAAAATAAAATTGCATTAATTCGGATTTACGTTAGAATTAGAATTTACGTTAGAATTAGAATTTGCGGCCTGAAGGGCCTCGAGATCTAAAGTTAATTGCGTGGGTTCGCCAGTGTGCGCGTTTCTCGGTCTAGCGACTTTGTATACCGAATCTAAGACAGGAGCAGTATATGAGACTAAATCTCAAACTAGAGGATTGGGATGGGATTCGGCGCGTTTGAAGAACGATTCTGAGAGTGTTTTGAGGTTTATCAATATTGAATGTGCTTATTATATGCAATGGCTGGATCCCGCGTTAACTCGTGAACGGTTGCCGTTTGAGGGTGTTCGTCGTTTGGATACTTGGGGGGGGGGGGGACTTGCCGAGCTAATAGATGAAGATAAGAATATCTTTGTATAGACATAAAGAGAAATTGTAAATTTATTTTGAAAAAAATATACCCGTGAAGTTTATTGCCAGTTCTTCTTCACGAAGGTTTTTCCGAACTTGGTGGTAGAGTCATGCTTTATTTGACGTCAATAAGATCAAGTAATTATAAAATAAATATAATAAATGCACAACAGAAATAAATATTTCATTTCATTTCATTTATATCGACTGATGATACGTTGCCGATCATAGGTTCTTCAACAAAATCAGTTAGAATTGTCTTGGTTCCAATAGTTGCAATGGCTGTTTGAAATGGCACCTTTTACCGGAACGCAATATATAATTATATATACATAATTCGTTCAAAATAGGAAGGACTGTAGTATCGCCGCAGACGAGATCTAAACAAAATAATCTCTAATGCCGCTACACCACTGAAATACTTAATTGTATATGTACCTACTCACTGACTATATACTTCAACTTATTTTATCAATACCTAGTGATGTAGATATTGAAAAACTATGCAATGGTAATAAAAACTGAATTGCTACTAAATTGTAACGTTTTGAAATTGAATATTGGTAGAAAGAAGTCGCTGGCCCTTGAGAAATCAACACAAAACATTATTGCATTGACCGCCAGCTTTACTACAACGGAACTAATGAAAGTTCTATTATGATCATCTTCTTAACTGATGTTTAAGTGACCTTCGATGAAAAATTTCTTTGCTGTCTTAACCCTTTCTAACCCTTTAACGGGTAGTTTCAGTGCATGATACGAGCAGAAAAGAAATACGAAACGTTATTCAAATTGAGGTATGTTTCGTAGTAGACAAAGTAAAAACTATTTATTTATGTATTTAATAATTAATGTACGCACAGGTTTTAATTACAAAGGTACAACGGTACTTTAATAACGTACTGCTTATTTCTAAAAAGAATCTCTTCCAGCAAACCTGAGAGTGTGAATAATAGCAAATTTAGTGTGCGCTAAATTATATATTGTTATACATAAGATAAATACTATAAATGCAAATATACTCACATATTGTATTAAATATAAATATAAAATACTTATCTACACATAAATAGAATATCCCTGATAAATAAATAGATGCAAGCTAATTTATACATAGTATACTTGACGTTTGCAAATGATTCAAAGAAATGAACATAAGATAATAATAATACTACGGGGTTACAAAAACAAGAACGCAAGCTAATATACTCGAGAGAGTTAATGTTCTCTTACTCGCTTTTTAAATAAGGATAACGTTTTCAATACTAACGTGTATGGTGAAGGAATGAGAGAAATACTCAGTTTTATGCGCTTTCATTTTGAGAAGATTACGCGTTCTGCAGTGAGCATCATCGGTGTGCATGGAGGAAAAACGCTTACTTAGGTAACGAGGAGAGGATGGGTTAAACATTACGGTAAATAGCTGGGATAAGATACGAGAATCTCTACGGTACCGAATAGGAAGCCATCGGATTGACCGCGATATTTCTTCATTAAACAATTTTTTTATATCGCGGTATTTTTAAATAGCGATCAAAAATATAGTGGAAGAAACCAAAAAGCTTTAATATATATTGTAAAAGTGTTTGTTTTTCCAATTGCCTGATTTTGAATTTGTTGATAATTCGTGTATTTTACTTGAAGCCCATCAGACGCCTGACCACAAAATGGAGATCACATCTTGGATTTCAAGTTGAAGAACCGAAGCGTTAGGTGAGTAGAGAATAGTTCACTGAGTAGGTCGCTATACCAGCCTCAAACGCCGGATGTCCCAGGGTAGAGACCTGTTTGGGACAATGATTTGTATGATGAACACAGATGTTTTTCCCACCCCAGTCCGCTGTATGTTCTTTCATAACACAAGCTCTGCTTACTTTGGGGCCATACATTCGGAGTGATTGTCTGAGGGTTACTAATAATTATAATGAATTGTATCGCTTTCGTCCGGAGCCTCCCGACAAGAGTCTCACGTCAGCTGTATATATCAGGCTACAGTCCAAAATCGATATCCAGGCTGGAATATTTGAGCTGCACATCGGCAAAACTCCGCTTAGTATCTTACAAAAAAATCACATATAAACCATTAATAAATGTAGCTTCTTTGTCTTTTGCTGAATTTATAAAGATCCTCCATTTAAAGTTTCAAAGAGTAATTTTAAAGCTCTAGCGACGCGGATTAAATTGTATTCAAAAATGAATACCAAGAACAATGGAAAGTAAATGCTGTTCAAACGATACTATCAATTTCATGAAAGAAACTTTTCTAATACCTTTGCCTATACATTTGAACCATTTGATATATATATATATTTAAGACAATTTATTTCAGTTATAGGTTTAATAAAACTGAATTTATTTTAATTTAAACATTTCTAGCAACATTATTTAAAGTAAGAAAGGCTTATGAAACAAAGTAAAGGTTTAATGACGACCGAGTAGCGTAGTGGTTAATAGCCCTGCCTCAAACGCTAGAGGTTCCAGGTTCGAGTCCTGGCCATGGCATTCATTTGTGAGATGAACATAAATGTTTGTGCTTGGGTCATGGTTGTTGATATTTATATATGTATGTTTGTTCTGGGCCCAGTTCTGCTCAACACAAATCTGCTCATTTTGCGGCCATACAATTGGTGTGATTGACTGGGGATTTATTATTATTATTATTATCCTAATACACATTGCATTCGGATAAAATACATATTGTTTATTTGATTACTTATCAAAATATCTGTTAACGTCAATATAATTAAAATATTTATTTTATGAAGTTTTAACATGAAACTGTTAGAACGTTTGACGTTAAATCCACTACACTGTTTCGCAATGACAAGAATTATACAGTTTCACACATTTTTTGCTCACCGCACTTAACCAAGATCAAAATATATATAAATTAGCCCTTCAGGCCCCAGCCAACCCATGACCCCTCAGGTCTAGCTCTCCCGCGTTTCCCATGCCATCCGAGATGGACTGTGTGTCGGACAGATCCCCTCGCGCGTTGCGGAGCGTCGTCGGACGCGGCCACCTTAACCAGCTCTCCTGAGGCCGCGTTCACCCTAGTTTCAAAATTAACTACATTAAAGCGTCTAACGCATGCGAAACTATCAAAATACAAGTCGCGACTATCGACGACTTCCAGCCATGCATAAAATGCACTCGAACCGGAGCAGACGTTTGCCTCTCGCCCTCGTAATCCTGTCCAATTCACCCAAATTTAGGGAAATATTCAGAGAGGCTCGCACAATCTTCGGCCTCTCGAATATCTCCGTCAAGGCTCCTCACCGTCTTGAGCACCCAGGGCAATGCCACCGTTGCCAGCTTTACGGTCACGCAGTGGCTAATTGCTCAGCTCTTCCCAGGTGCGTTACGTACCTGGATCCTCACATCACGAAGGAGTGCACTCGCACTCCCAAATCCACTTCCCCCTGCATGTGTGTTGTACGGCCAGTCCAGCCATACAGCAAACTACAGGGGTTTTCCCCGAGCTCCTCGCTCCTCCGCCAAGAGTGCTGCGCCTAAACCGGCGCCGCTACTCATTCCCGCCAACTTCACGCCACTGCGCAACCGGGCTCCCCTGGAAGCAAGGCCCGTGCAGCTGAAGCCGACTCCAGCTTACGCCTATAGCCAGCGTCCTTCCCGTCCTATCCCAGCTCTCTTAGCTCCCGTAGGCCCGCACCCTGCTCCCTCGTCTTCACCTCAGACGTCGTTGGCTGAGGACCATGTCCGACGTTATCCAAAACGTCGACATTAGGGAAATCGCCGTACGCAAACAGCGAGCCTCCCGCTCTCCTCGAGAGCGTTTCTTAGCGTTAGCCGAGCATCACTTGCTTCTTAGCTCTTTATAAATTTCTATAAATCGTTTAAATTCCTTAAATAGTTAATGATAAGGCCTTTAAATACCGACAGGTCATCCGACCATCATCATAGCTTCAATCTACATACCTAGTGGCACCAGACCTATCTTTAGCGACTTTGACGCCATTCTCGCCCTCGGCCATTCAGTTATTATGTTCGGGACTTCAACTTCAAATAAACTGGCTGGACGCACCTATCAACCAACACCAGCGGTGTCGCGTAATAGTAAATAGGCATACCGGATCGCCTAGTCAGGATAATCGCATCCTATCTCAAATATCGTACGTTTCGTTTTAGACATGAAGGCATGCTTTTTGCGCCTCGTCCCATAAAGGCTGGAGTCCCTCAAGGCTCAGTCCTCGCCCCTCTGTTGTACACCGTGTACACTAACGACATTCCGGTCCCACGAAAAGGCGTCGAACTCGCCCTCTTTGCCGACGACACTGCCCTTTACACCAAAGGCTGCTATGTCCCGCAGCTCATCATCAGACTTCAAAAGGCAGTAAATGTCCTCAGAAAATGGTTTCAAAAATGGCGTATCGATGTGAATCCAGACAAGAGTTCTACAATTCACTTCGAATTCAAACGCCGTCGTAACGTCGACGATCCCCACGTTTGAATGTTACGTATTCCCATCCCCTGAAAGCGTAGTACTAAATGCTTAAGCGTCACCTTAGACCAGACGCTTTCTTTCAAGCCACACGTCGATAGAGTATCGAAACTCACCCGTTTTTGCTCAGGCCGCCTAAATAGTACGAGGGTGGATTGAAAAGTTAGCGGCCTTAATAAGAGAGCACAGGAATAATGCAATGTTTATATTTATTTTTGTACATACTCTCCTCCTAGGTCACAGCAGTTAGTCCAGCGGTCCACCAAAGCCTTGATCCCATTTAAATAATAGGTCTTTACCTATGAAACTGCCGTTTTGCCGTACTGGCCATTTCAAATGAAAATATTTTTTTTTTTGACTGATAATTCAAACTCAAATTAATTTTATTTGACAAACATGGAATTCTTTTTCTAAAATCGTCATTTGTTTAATAAATAGTGTTTTGTTTTCAACGCATTCGAACATTTTTCGTCATCATGGATAAGTTAAAAATTCGAGTAATTATGGAGTATGAGTACCGTCGTGGCAGCAAAGCGGCACAAGCGGCACGCAACATCAACGACGTTTACGGACCGAACACTACAAACGAACACACCACCCGTTATTGGTTTACCCGCTTCCGTTCTGGAAATTTTGACCTGAAAAATGAACCCCGTGGTCGTCCGAAAACTTTGGTCGACAATGACGAATTAAAGGCAAATGTGGAAGCTGATGAAACTCAATCCACGGCTGAATTAGCAGCAGCTTTCGACGTTAGCATCAAAACAATATTGGTCCATTTTCGTCAAATTGGCAAGGTAAAAAAGCTTGACAAACGGGTACCCCACGAACTCAATGACCGCCAGCGCGAAGTACGCGTGGAGACGTGCCTTGCACTGCTCAGCAGGCATACAAATGAAGGAATTCTGAACCGCATTGTTACTTGTGACGAGAAATGGATCCTGTTTGACAATCGTAAGTGCTCAGCAAGTTGGTTGGACCCTGGTTCAGCACCCAAACAATGCCCTAAACGAAAACTTACCCCTAGAAAAGTAATGGTCACTGTTTGGTGGTCTAACGCGGGTGTAATTCATCACAGCTTCTTGCCAAACGGGACAAGCATTACTGCAGATGTGTACTGTGAAGAACTGAACACAATGGTGGAGAAGCTCGCACGTCTCCAACCAGCTTTGATCAATCGTTCGGCTCCACTGCTCCTGCACGACAACGCGCGACCTCATACTGCACAGCAGACGGTCTCCAAGCTACAAGAGTTGGGGTTGGAAGTTCTCCGTCATCCGCCGTACTCACCAGACCTTGCGCCTACAGACTTCTACTTTTTCCAGAATTTGGATAACTTCTTGGCGGGAAAAAAATTCAATACCCGAGAGGCAGTACAAAATGCCTTTGAAGAATTTGTCGCCTCCCGTCCAGCTGATTTCTTCAAGAAAGGCATCAATAAGCTACCAATGCGTTGGCAAAGATGCATTGATTGCATGGGTGATTATTTTGATTAATAGAAATAAAAAATATATAAAAAAATTACGCTTCATTTATTTCGTGAAAAACGGCAATTTCATAGGTAAAGACCTAATAGAAGGTCTCGTCAAGGTCTTTAAAAAGGCATCTACGGCCACTTTTACTACCTCATTGTTAGAAAATTTCATTCCATTTGTGTTTTTTTAGTTTTGGAAATAGGTGGAAGTCAGAAGGTGCCAAGTCAGTCCAAGTCAGGATGAGGAAGCAATTCGAAACCACAATTCACTATTTGAGCCATCGATTCTGCAGATGTGTGAACACGAGCATTGTCCTGATGAAACGAAACTTTCTTGGTCAACAATCCTGGTCTTTTAGACTTTATTTCTTCGCGTAAACGATGTAAGAGTGTGCAGTTGTATGCAAAATTTATAGTTTGACCTATTTTCAAGTAATCAACCAAGATGACACCCTTAAAATCCCAGAAAACCGATGCCATTACCTTGTTTACTGAAAAACACACCTTGGCTTTCTTGGGGGTCGGAGATCCGGGTCTCTTCCATTGTTTGGATTGTTGTTTGGTTTCAGGATAATAGTGATGAACCCATATTTTGTCCATAGTAACAAACCTTACCAAAAATTCGTTTGGATCAGCTTGAAAAAGCTCTAAACATTCTCTAGAAATCGTTAGTCAAGTTCGTTTCTGTTCAACTGAAATAAATAATAATTGTTTTGTATACGTTCATATGAAATCCCTAGCTTCAGCAATCTCAGATACCTTCAATCTTCTGTTTCCCATGATGAGATCACATAATTTTTCGATGTTTTTCGAAGTCGTAGCTGTAGAAGTCCGTCCAGAGCGGGGGTCATCTTTGATGCTCTCTCGTCCACGTTTAAATTCAGCTGTCCACTTTTTTATCATTGTATACGACGGAGCAGATGATCCTAAAGTAGCTACCATATCTTCATGAATCTGCTTTGGAGTTGAGAGCTTCTTTTTTTATTTTTATTTTATTAATAATTAGCAGACGCTTGTCTTCCATCTGACCTGATGGAAAGTAACGATAAAGACGAGGATCATACACGCCTGTCCAAGAGGAAATTTATTTTACTTTAAAATAATTTAAAATAAAGAATTACGCATGTATCTCAGAGAAAAATTGCACAAAGACTGACAAAGAGTCTAGGTTTCACATGAGGATAGTTTTATAATAATATGACAACGCTATCTATGTTAGGCCGCAAAGTTTTCAATCCACCCTCGTATGTTAGGTAGACATAGTAATATGTCTGTTAGAAACAAACGAACGCACTTAAAGGCCTGCGTTAGACCTGTCATGACTTATCCTCGCCAATCTTTGCCCACGCCGAACCCTCCCTCCTGCACAAACTGCAGGTGGTTCAAAATCTCTTCTGCCGCAGGCCCACAAAGTGCAACAGCACCTCAAAACACTCTCGGAAGCGCTTTTAACGCCCCGAAACCCACCCCGATCCCTTGGTTGAAGACTTCGTCTCGTATACTACCTCTGTCCTAGATTCGAAATTCAAAGTCGCTAGACCGAGAAATGCGCACACGAACGTAGCTACGCAACTGTCAGCCGATCTCGAAGCCCTTCAGGCCGCAATTTCTAATTCTAATTCTAATTCAAATTCTCCTTGATCACTTTCAGTGCTATGAATTCACCTTCAGTGCTTTGGGCACCTTCAGTGCTATGTAATTCCTTCAATTTGTCATCGTTTCAGATGAAGGCTTTGAAGCAAATAATTGCCAAAGTCATTCAAGAGGTTTTTTACTGGGTTGGCTCTGGTAGGCTTGGAGCGAGTCCCACATAACTTCGTATCCGCGCGGCGGGGTATGCGTAAGAGCATTTTTACTTCCTCCTGCCCTCCCCGCGGAGGTGAACAAAAAAAACAATTCTTGATATTCAGCTCGCACCACTTTATTTGAATCCGAAATGGATAAAAGGTGATTTGAATTTCATGAACCCGGAGTTTGAATAAAAGGTTTAAAACGTGGGACTTTGTAATTAGGGCGACCCTTTTTTCATATCCGTCTCCGTAAATTTAGCAATTTAACTTATTTGATATTTCAAAAAATTTACTAATTGACTTGTCATTTTTGATTCCAATTAAATTTCTAAGGTTTATTACTGAAGTACGAGATATTGAACAGTATGTTTACAAGAAACGTCCAGGGATGATTGATGAAAAACTGACATTTACAAATATGTGAGTGACCATGATATTCGATCCCTGAAACTATGGTGTGTTCCTGGGATCATTCGCTGTTCCAAGCCGAAGAATAGCATTTATTTCGTATTTATCTCATACTAACTAAACCTATCGTAATTCAGTTTTAAGGACGCATTATGCAGCTTTAACCACTACTTGTTTGGTTTTAAATGCCATTCTTGTGAAAACACCGTCGTTGATTACGCTCGTATGAATTTAAAAGAGGCAAGTTCTGCGGTCAACCGTTTTAGGTAATAAAACATTAAATTTTCCAGCGAAGGGTTAATTTATTTACACTGCATATTTCAAGTCAAGTAATTTAAAAGCAACCTTTTATACATTAGGTTCGTTACTATAATCTTCACAAGTAACCGAATCTCTTAGACCAAAATGGGACAACAAACAACTCGATAATTCAGACTCAGCAGGCACCGAGCAAATGACCAGACACGGAGCGGACAGCCTGGCAATGTGCCAACTCAAAGGAGGTAACTATAGTTACACAACCTTCGGTCGAAGACGCACTGAACAAATACCGCAGATACTGTAAGCGACGGAGCCTTCGTTTCTGGTTCATGAATACTCAATGGAATTTTGTTCCTATTCTGAATATTCACAAATAGTACAAATCTCAAGACATTTCAGAGTATTTTGAAACTTTTTGTATAAGAAAGATCGCTGTGAGTTAGCCTTATTTTTTAGCTGTCTAGTTATTTTCAAACTTTTGGCAATGTTATTATTCTTTTACTTCTGCAGATTCTGTTTTATATTGATATTGGTGTTTTTATGAATAAATTTAGTGTTGAATCGCCTAGTAAAGAATCGCCTAAAAAAATAACATATGTTATGATATATTTATAATTTAATTTTCATAATATGCTCGGCATAGTTGTATCATGTATGTGCTGAAGCGTGTCATCCGAGAAACTCATCACAATGAATGGTCAGCTTTGATGTTTCGTAATAGATTGACAAACTTCCTTGTTCAAACAAACGGAAGTCAAAAAGTACCGATATAATTTACTTCCATTCCCACTTCCCATCAAACACAACAAGATAATCCAAAAACGATAACATTTATAACACGGATTTGATTCAGCAAGGTAACTTGTTTGTTTAATATTTAAGAAATAAAGAATTTTATTCGCCGGCTTTTTAAAAAAAAATTCTGCCAATATGACACCAGCACCACGAGGTGACAAGTAATGAATACACAATGAAGTTAATATTCCCAAACGGCGCAGCACACCGCGAGTACACTTTCATCATCACTTGCTTATCTGGAAATTGCACTGATGTAAATCTATACATAGCTGTCACACTATAATTAAAGTTGGATGTTGAATTTGTGAAAGATTTCTTTTGTTATATGGAAAAACATTAAGGGCCTTCATTAAGCTTAAAAAGAATGAAGTAACAGCCTTTACTGAATAATAGTTCGTTTATTTATAATTCATTATAACAGAAACTACGATTTACACACCACTTTAGATGAGCAGTGTTTATGATGAATCGAGGATGTTCGTTCGTTTCAGTAGGTACAGCCGCCTCACTCGACGGAGGCCGAGCTAGGAGCTAAATGGTTGCGCGTTGTTCGTATGGGTGCCGCGCATGCTAGGGGAGGACGACCCCACGACGTTCCAACGCTCGTGTTACAAAAATCAAATTTATTACCAAAAAAAAATTTAAATACATAAATATATTCTCACTATAAACTGTTTGAAATAATGATAGGTATAATGTATAATGAGGTCGGGATATGCAAGCCGCGTACTTTTCTGCGTTTCAAGTATTCGTATTGATCACGTTCTGAATTAACACAGCGAACAGATGTCACCACTGGAATACAGCTGTTTTTGTGGAAAAGGTCAACCGGTTGTGGACCTGCCTAGCAATCAGCCTAGGGCTGATAAGGGTACTGACAAGAAATATGCAGACCTTTAAAATATGTTTCAATCATCTATGACAGTTTTAATAATCCCATTGCTGGAAATGTATAGTAAACGCGGGTTGGCAAACCACCTTTGCGGCTTTCTTCACAAAATTGTCTGTACTTTCAGTCGGCTTTGTGTTGTTAAGTTGTAAAACTCATTGGTACCTTTAGCTGTCACCAGAATCAAATCTGGGATCGACCTGTCGTACTAATATCCTTGACAACCAGAATTTACCTTGGAGCCTCTTGGTTTGGAGGCTGAGACCAACCAAACTACCAGACCGACTTTCATTCATTAAAATTAAAAATGTTTGGGAAATAGAAACGAAAAAAAAGGATAGGATATAAAAATCTGTGTGATAATACGATTTCATAAATTTCGCCGAACAGTTTGGTTTTTAACCTCCAGTTCAAGCAGCTTGCCAACTGCTGTATGCTCCATGAAAGCCAACTGAAGCCTTATCTTATAAATCATCAGATGTGACGAACAAAAGAATACCTCCAAATTTAAGCAAACTACTTTTTTGTTCAATAAATCAAATTATACAAAATTTCCTCCACCAGAAATAAAAACAAGGAAGTTGACATACTTCCTAAAATAAGCTCCCCACAATAATTTCCATATATTATAATAAAGTAGAAATGGTTATTCAGAGCTCGACAAAGAAGATGTGGGCGTCAACGTCCGGGGGAGAATTACTACACTGCTTTATTTTCTTTCCTTTATACACATACATTTTATTTTCTGTGTCACACAAAAGCTACTCATTTTAATATAATCTTATTTCAGGAGATAAAGTAATATAAAAGCCATTATAAGCCTTTGCTACTTTCAATATTAGTTTGTTTATAGCCCTTTTAAAAAAAATCATCTTAGTCGGGAATGTGTTGTGTCATTTGTTTTAGAAAAAATAAAGCTATTTGTTTGTCAAACAACGTTATATTGTCGGATCTTACTCGAGAATTTATTAACACCTGGTACCTTACGCAATTTCTACCTAAAGTCCTCGTGTCAAATTGGCGTTTCTTTATTGTGCATTGGCAGGTTTGTCTTCCATCCCACCTGGTGGAAAGTGACTATGAACACCAGGTTGGGACACGTCTATCCAAGAGGTACCTATTCACTCTGCACTTGAAAGCTAGAGGTTTGAATCTATCTGGAAAAACAGGCGCAGGCAGATCGTTCCACTCTTTTCCGACACGAACCTAAAAGAGCAGTCAAATTCAAATTCAAATATTTATTTCTCAAAATTGACAATTACTTGTTCTTATTGACGTCAAATAAAACATGATTCTACCACCAGTTCGAAAAAAACCTTCGTGAAGAAGAACTGGCAAGAAACTTCACGGGTATATTTTTTTTTTTTTTTTAGTCAAGAAGTGTCGTTAGGTTTTTCTGCATGTTCAGCTACGAACATGTCATCAACACACGGAAACGCTGACGCTCAACCTCAATACCCGCCTTCAATCGAACGAAACAAGAAGAACGCAAGAAAGTGTAACGCTGCTAAATAAACGGACGTAATACAAATATTTCTCTTGTAAATATTGTTATTGTGTGAGTGTAATGAATTTAGTAATAATGATGAAATTTGTAAATTTTTCTTCCACTTGCATTCGAGTCTTACTTATCTCCGGCAGTGGCGTCCTCTCACTGTGGCCAAGACACCTTTAGCCATCATCGTCACTAAGATTCGAGATTTATGAGAATCCATCTCTTTTTTTAACTATATTAGTTGGAATTGTAGTTTATTATTAGTGATTGTGATTATTATCTCGACTCGGACGATGCGTTGCCGATGCTTGTTCCAGTAGTTGCAGTGGCGCTTCATGTAGCAGTGGTTATTATATAGGAAGTACGTTATATGTAATATAGGAAGGACTGTAGAACTTGTCCATACGAGATCTTAAATAAGAGACTCTACCACATCTTTTCATGAAAAACCTCAACGACCAAAGAAACCACAGCATTAAATATCCAACTGAATGAATAGCGCCTCCCCACGCCTAACTAAGGGGGTAGGGGAAACATCCTATTGAAATTCTAAGCTCTGTGGTTTTCTTGGAATATTTTTGCAGTTTTGGAGCAACTTAGTACAGTAACATGACCTGAAGCTAAAAACTCAAGCTTGAAACTGGCATAAAGATCTTCGGCATTTTTCTTGTGTACTAAACACATATAAAATATTGTTGACTAGAGTATTTTTTATTTACAGTTAGCATAAAAATTTACACTAAATCTCCGGGATTTGCAATGCAATAATCAAGTTCTTATCTTCACTTAGAACCCAAGACCTCTTTTACTCAAATAAATAAATAATCATGTTTAAAAATTAAAAAAAAATTATGACTGTGATTGCGTGGTAGCGCTCAAGTTATAATTTTAATCTTTAAATCCATAACGGCGCTACTTGACCCAAATCTAATGAAGACTCCCTTTTTGTAATTAAATATTTCGTAAATGTCATTTGAACATATTATTTCCATTGTAATAATAGACGTAGCTAAAATTTTGTTTTTTTTTTTACAGTAAAGCAAGCTCCGCGCTGTCTTTCGGAATAAGAAGCATCTGAAGTTTTAAAAAATACCTGTTCCAAACCTGTTGTTTAATATGTCGAAAAGAAATTAAGTATTTTAAATCCTATTTCAAAACGTCTCAACATCATTACAAAAAATTCAATTCAGTGTGAAACGCTCCGGTCGAGTTTTCCAAAAGATTTCAGAAACGGAATAAAACGAATCACTTTCATCGTTTCCTCGCCTGTTAATTTTACAGCCACTAGCTAGTGGACACCAGGCGATCGCGCACTGACCATTTAACTACTAGACATGTCCTATGAGGCGAGCAAAGCTTTGAGCTTCTAATATGATAAAGAATTATATTATACTATTATAATTAAAAAATATCCTAGTAAATTATAATAATGAGCTTCTGTAGCGCTGCGCTTAAGGCGATTGTTCTTCTCGATTAAGGCGATTCTCGATGTTGAGGTTGCCGGTTCGATTCCCGTGACTGCCAAATGTACCAATGAGTTTTTTCAACTTAATTACATAAAGCCGACTGCTCTAACGGTGAAGGAAAACACCATGCCGAACCCCACATACCTAAGTATATATTTCGAAGGTATAGGCACAAGTCTGCCAGCCCTCAGCGTGGTGGACTATTAATGCCTAATACCAACCCTTAGTTGGACGAGGCTGAGAACCCTGCAGTGGAATTATTAAGGCTGTCGCGATATGAATTTACCACAATACCACACGCCGTGCAGACAAAATTAACAAACATATAATACGCTAACTTTATAAGAATCTTCAACTTAAAAAAAATGATTGGAATCAATAAAAAAAGACAGGCGTCCAGAGCTTGTACAGTCACATGTATCGCGTGCCGCGCGTAGCCTGCAGTAGCTTGAAGGGAGTGAGCGGGCAACCGGCTTCGATTTATTACGATCATTTGCTGTGAAATGCTCAAGTAATGGGCTGTACACTGTAGAACACGAAGTTCTGATGAGATTGATTTATAGTAAAAACTTAAATTAGATTACAGAGACGCCCGCATGCACTAAATTTTCATAAATTGTTACCATGTCTTCAGAAATCATTGAAAATCCCAAACAATACTTCTTAACTGCCTTAAAAAAAACGGTTCGGTTATCCTCTTAAATCATAAATTACCCGTATTAAAGTTTAACAGTCTTAATATTTTCATTTGATCCAACGTTTATGACTAGATACAACAAATCACTTTAAGTACACAGAAATCAACGCAGAATAAAGATATTCAGGCAGTAATTCAAAAGGGCAGCGCGGTGACCCCTAAGGGCTGTCACCTGTAATCGAAGGGCACTCGGTCTCGGCGCAACCCCGCAGAACGAGAGTCCAGTAATGCGTTGTTACAGGAAGAAAACGCCATGAATATTTTTGGTTGTAGACGCATTTAACGTGAAAATTACTAAATTCATTAGAACAGTATATTGTTTTACGGATTTTTGTTTCATTCCTACTTGACCTTCATTGAGAAATATAACAAATTAGCTATAGTTATTATACTATTTTTCCATTTACGTGATAATTTGACGAGGTTTCAGCAGCTTACAACGATAAACATGTTTAACCACATGCAAAATATAAATCTAGTTTCATTCCTATTCATTCTTTTCATTACTTTTCATTATTTATTTTGATTACTCAAAAATTAATTTTAGAATTTATTTATTTATTTATTTATTAGATCACCAACAAGTTTACAACAAATAATGCACATTTGGACCATAGTTTTAACAAGTTATTGCAAGTCGTAGACTCAATTATAGGTGACAACAGCATGCAATGTTATGACAACAATCAACATATTTAAGTATATAAAGAAGAAATAGTTTCTTTTTTTTTTTGCAGTTAATTACATTATGTTAAAAAAAGATGAATGAGACTTTTCTTATTACTTATACTTATACCTACTTATACAATTCCTAGATAGATCGTACAAATATAAACAGTCACTCGTGCATTTGACCAAGGATCAAGGACTTAAACTGATTTATTGAGTTACAGAAAATATCAATATTAATAATACCAGATTTAGACATTGAATTATAATAAGAAGACATTCTGTTTAGGGGAGAGAATGAGCCTAAGTTTGTTTTGGAACTCCAAGGTGTTATTAAATTGTAACGAGAAATTCGAGGCAGTTTAAAAGGAACGTTAATGTTTATCCGTGATAGTAATTGTGGACTGTCAATGAAGCCATTTATAAGTTTGTGGAGAAATACCGAGTCTAGCATGTTACGTCGACTTTTTAGGGAGTTCATTTTAAAATAACTCAACCTGTCATTGTAGTGAGGTAGCTTTTTTGCTAAATTGTGGTTGTACGTTAAGTGCCACAGAAATCTTTTTTGGACACGCTCAAGCTTTTTTATATAAACGTCATAGTGTGGATTCCATACCACACTACAGTATTCCAATCCACTCCGGACGAGGGTGCTATATAATATTATTTTTGTTTTAGGGTTTTTAAATTCTTTACAATTCCTTAGGACGAATCCGAGAGTTTTAAAACCTTGTGTGACTATATTTTCTATATGTGTATTAAAACGTAATTTAGTATCTAAGGTAACTCCCAGATCGCGAATATATTTTAAATTTTTTAGTTTTTCATGTCCAATAGTGTATTCTCTACTAGAGGTTATCCTGCTGCGAGCAAAATTGACAACAAAACATTTATTTGTATTTAGAGACATGTTATTCTGTTCACACCATTTAACTAAGTTATTCAAATCACTTTGTAGGAGTAGATTATCGTTTGGCAAGTCAATTTGTTTAAGGATTTTGAGATCGTCAGCAAATAAATAAAATTTAGAATAATTGAAGCATTGGTAAATGTCATTGATGAAAATGTTAAAGAAGACTGGTCCGAGAATTGAACCCTGAGGAATTCCAGAAAAAGCATGAATAGGGTCCGATTTGTAACCGTTCACCACCACCATAGACCTACGATCGTACAAATAGGATTCACACCATTTCAGCAAGTTACCAGTTATACCAATAGAAGATAATTTCTTGATTAATAGTTTATGGTTGACTTTATCAAACGCTTTGCTGAAATCGGTGTAAATAACGTCCACCACTTTTCTTTGGTCGACTGCTCTTGAAAGATCCTCCATCAGAGCAACTAGGTTTGTGGAAGTTGATCTTGTGTTTACAAAGCCATGCTGATGTGGCGACACCATCTGCCGAAAATGCCAAGTAATTATAGGCCGTAACAATGCCTCAAAAACTTTTGCAAATGTAGAAAGAATAGATATGGGTCTATAATTTTCAATACTACCGACGCGACCTGTTTTGTGTAATGGTATTATTAACGCGGTTTTCCAACTTGAAGGAAATATACCTGTGCTTAGGGATTTATTGAAGATGCGCGAAAGTGGATATGCAATAACTCCAGCACATTTGATAACAAAAACTGATGGTAAACCGTCTGCACCTGCCCCTTTGCGTAAATCAAGTCTTTTTAAAGCTTTATAGACCTGATCCCTAGTGAAAGAAATAGAAGCAAGATAAGTAGTTCCAACATTTTCGGTATAAGTGGGTAAGTCATTGGTACGTTCTGGAGAATCGTTACAATACACGGATGAAAAATGAGATGCGAAGAAATTACAAATATCAGAGCCATTCGAAGCAACCCTTTCTCCAAGAGTCATTTCCGCGGGGAAAGCACTTTTGTTTTTTCGTTTACGTTTTATATAGGACCATAAAAGTTTGGGGTTACTAGTTATGGATTGTTCTAAGGAACTTATATACCTATTATATGAGACTTTCTGTAATTTTTTAACTCTACGTTTTAATAAGTCATATGCTAAGACGTCTCGTGGGTTATTATTATGTTTCTTAATCTTCATTCTGTATTTATATTTTTCTTTGATTAATTTTATCATACCCGAAGAATACCACGGAGGAAAGTTATTGTTGGGGGGGGTGGATTTGGGTATATGTTTATCTATTACTGAATGAAGTATACTATTCAGCTCATATGTCATCAAATCAACGTTTAAACTATCTGGTAATACGTCATCCCAAGATATTTTTTGGAATTCGTCAATAATTTTGTCATAGTTCGCTTTAAAAAAACAATACCTGACTATGTTATTTTGAGTGAGAGTAATGGGGGTCACAGCAGATATGAAGAATTGAAGCGGTGGATGTAACTGGTCAATTAAAGACAAGGGATTCACGTCTAAATCATGTCACTTGCTAATAAAACTTTGGGCTTTCAAGTTTTGAAAAATGGAATATCGTCTTTAGGCATACTACATTTTTTGTTTAATGCATATGAGGGGATAAACCAGTAGTACCTTCACGGGCGGCATATTGAATCCTAAAAGTAATGAAGGATTCGAGGGTTAAAATATTAATTATGACTTTTCAAGTAGAATATTATTAACAGTACACGTACCTTTCGATGTAACATACTCCGGAGTAAAATAACTATTGACGCTAGAAATTTTTCTTGAGTTTTCAGGTTTTTATTTCAGTCCTAAACTCGCAGCTAAGATCTTAAATTGCGCCATTGTTTTTTATTTTAAATACAATTTTTAATTTTCTTCCGACGTTCATCTAATACGAAAAGTAAGGAACAACGCCATACAGCCTGGTCTGTCGTAAATATAATTTCTTCTTCTTTTATTATGATGAAGATATTATGTATTTTAATGACGACGATGAAGGTGAAAGTCAATAGTAAATTGATAGCCTAATTTTACTGTCAACTTCTTGGAACAAAACGTAAAACACTATCTACACTCCTCATTGGGGTTCCTAGTACATGCACATGTCTATGAGCACATTACACTTTCGCCTATATAGGTACACTAAACACTAACTTACGTACACAAATCAGAACGAACAACGAAGACACAACTTGCTCCGTGGAATTGCCGCCAAAAAGTCCATATTTTAAATCAGTACAATAGAAATGTTGCCAGGAACAAAGCCACACAGTCTTCTTTTTTATATAAAATATCTTGAGCACGTGTTGTGTTCGAATTCAAAAACATATTCTTTTTGAATCACACGTATACAAATTTTTTGACGTTCCAAGTTCAAACCTCATTACTGGCCAAAGGTTAATAATGAAATTTAGTATTATATTATGTACCGGGAATGCCCAAAGGTCTAAATGACTAGATTTAGACTGAGCTTGCATGACAAATAATGAGGGATTATCGTGCAGATGGTGTGAAAAATATTTTTACATAGTCTATATTTTTTGGTTAAATATGACCTATTGTCAAATTATTAAATAAAAATCAGATTAAATGCTAAATGATTCAATATACAACAAATAACATGTAGTCAACGTGAACTGAAAATGAATATAAATTATTATTGAAAACATTAAACAAATAACTAAGTTCTTCACACAGACCACACCTTAGGTACCGGTAATCGAAAGTTACTCTATAATTTGAGGCAGGACTCTACCTGCTCCACCACGAGTCTTTTTAGTTAGACTAAACAATGTCAATTAATTAAATCTATTTTTTTTAATCTAATTTATGTCCATATAAATCATGGTAAATATCTCCTCATGCCAGCAGCCACGCCGTCGTTAATCATCCTGAAACTTGCCGAGCGAGCGTTCGCCGTGTATCGCGTATTCTAGTCGCCGGGCGGAGCCTGTCGAGGCGGTTTGTTACAATTATTTTATTCGAAAAACGTGACAATAGTTCAAGCAGGTTGGAATATAACCTAGTTTGACCGACCGTTTTAAATCCTATGATAAAAAGTGACATTTAAAGTCATGAGTGTAATTTTGCAAGTAGGACCTGAGTTAACATTTAGATGTAGTTATGAATCTAACTTGTGTCATTCCAATAGCAGTGGACATTGACGGAAGAACATTTTAACGGACTAACAAGCTAACTTTGACTTTGACATTGACGGTACAATTAAAAATCTAAACTAGTATGAATTGTTCCTTTAATTGTTATTTATGGAAATTAAAAACGCCGTTATATTTCTTCAGGCTTGGCAGTATAAATATAGCAACATACTTAGATAGTTTTCGAAATGGGAATTTGTAATGATTCCATTCCAAAACCAACGAAGTATAATCACACAGTACCTACGTAGAACAGGCCTATTTTTTAATTTATCAAATGACCTGGTGAAAATCATTTCGACCGTAAACGGAAAAGGGTTGATAATTGATTAGCTTACTCCTTTTTATGTCGGCATAAAAGAAAAGGTTTTAGGGTTGTCTTTGGAACGTGCGTTAGTAATACAAAAGAGAACTCCATAGTAAAAGTAATAGGTTCATTCATAACCTCGGTTAATGCAGTAATATATAAAATACATTAAAAACCTTAATATGCCTTAATTATTTGTATTAAACCTATAAAATAAATTTATAGGTTATCTGGAGTCATTTATATCCAAGAGATAACCCGATTCCTGCTGAATTAAGCCTAAAAGCTTAAAATTCTACATTTTCATTTTAAACCGAAAAGTTCATTACATTTACGTCGGGGTCATTCTCCGCCCCACCGACTTGAACTTACCCCTCAACCCTATATTCACAATTGAACTGTATTTAGGCTTAAAAAATGATCAGTCACTTTATGAATGAAATCTAACTCGATAAACCTAACACCTAGGTTGCGGCTCAAAAAAAGGCTTCTTTGCGTAATTATAGTACTTACCGGGTTACGGGATTTAGTCCGATTGCGACCGAAATTGGTTCACACGGACCGGGAAATGTGTCAAAGTGGAAAAGCGGGTTAACACTGACTAGAGAAAAAGCGATTTGCCGCGCAAGCCGGCCCCTTATTGATTATGGGCGGCAGCCCGCGCGACGACGCCCCCTACCAGCTACGGTTGAAACTGTATAGCTTTATTTTAGTTTGTAAAACGGTAATAGATGGCGCTGTATACTATAAAAGGGCTACATTATTCAGTTTAGAAATCTGAAAGAGTTTCTTAAAAATACGCTATCTACATAATAATTTGATAGTATAACTACAGTACCTTAGTTTATAAAAGGCATTCCACTATGATTTGGTATTTCTTTAAAAATCTAAATGTTTTAATAAGGTAACAATTAATGTGTTGCTCACAAGCAAGATGGTCACATCTGCACGCAGTAGTATTTTGTAAACTAGCACAGTATCTTATAACTTGTCAAAAAAGCCAAAATATATCAGGCTCTCATAAAGAGTCCAGAAGAGAGAGGAGTCGAACAGTGGACTATATATGTAGAGCTACTGAACTACATACATAGATCTGATTTTAAATCTATGTAGATTTAACTTAAAATCATATATTTCACATTTTATGTTACAAACTTGAGTAATTGATGTCCACTCGGCATTATAACCCGTTCTATATAGATAGGTAGCAGCCTACAGTCATGGACTCATGTTTACACTCTCTGCTCATAATGAGATTCAATCTGGATGCCTCTAGTGTGTAACTACTACCAACTAAGAGCGGAATGGTCTCTGCCACAGCTGTAGAGAGACCATCATAACCTAAATCTCACCGTTTATGGGCCTCCGTCTACAGGCGCGACGCAATCGGTTCGACGGTTCGAGTACCGAGGGAGAGTGGGAGGAGAGGTGATAATCGATCATCCAATAGAGTAATAAGTATTTATCAAGAAAATACCTTCAAGTTATGCTGTACCTTGGGCACTCGTATCGCGTTCTAACAATTGTGCTACGAAATCGCCGGGTACTAAACATAATAAAATATGTTAGGTTATGTTTTTGTTGAGTTCATTTAGAGTACTTTTCCTTCTGTCTTTGCTTTGTCTACCTACTTTGTAATCCGTCGGCTCGCAAAATTGGTGGTTCGAGTAGAAAATGTAAGCTTATTTCTAAAAAAGTTAAAAATTCTGACTTTCCCTTGCGTTTATATCTCAGAAACGGTTTTATTTGTTAAGAATAACTTAGACAAATTTGAGTATTTAAAAAGCCAGAGACTTAAGCATAAAATTAGATCTCAACCCCGTAAAACCACGCTATATTCTGAGAGTTTCTTTGGTATGGCTCCCAAAATCTATAACAAACTACCAAATTATATAAAGGACATTAATAATATTAATGAGTTCAAACAAAAATTTAATTATATTCTAATAGAAAAATGTTATTATTCTGTACAAGATTATTTTAATGATAAATGACAAATAATATTCGACTTAAGAATTGTTTTAAGAATTTTATTTTACTGAAAAATACTAATATAGAATGCAATGTACATACCTCGATGGTGAAATATGGCTGAACTATATTGTTTTTGTATCTGTAATGACCCTACACCTGTATATACCTATATTTGTGCAAATAAAATGATTTGATTTGATTTGATTTGAAAAATAGTTAGATAATACTCGTATTAACTGTTTCTTGCCTTGGTTACATAACAATTTTTTTACTTTCGTTGAAATGTATTTCAAGCAACTAAACGCCGAGTGCCGAGAAAACACATACCCCGGAGGTGCCATGTTCGAACCTGACCGGGGCATTCATTTGTGTGATGAATACAGCTGATCTGTGAGGTCATCCATAACATACGCTCTGCTTACTTTGGGTTCGTACAGTTGGTGGGTTCGTCTGGGGATTCATTATTACAGGTTATGATTTATAAAAAGTATTTTTTGTGGATCGCTTTAATTCTTAGTGTTTATTTTAATAAACGTCTTTAGAAATCAACAGTGATTGATGCTTGTAATATTTTTCAGGGATACTATATTTATAAGTACATATTTATTTATTGTTTAAAATTTCTTGTAATACATGAACTGACTAGGTGAAGTATCATTCTTAAACATTGCTCGTTTGTTGTTGTTTAGTCTAGCGAGGCTCAGTGGTTTAGGCACTGGCTGGTTTAAGGCTCGGTCATTATTTTCCGGGCTCGATCCCGATGCTCTTGTTAAACCGACTTCACCAACGATGAGGTAAAACTTAGCGAGAAACCTTGCACACTAACAAATTATTTCAAATGTATATCTGCACACTAACAAATTATTTCAAATGTATATCTGCACACTAACAAATTATTTCAAATGTATATCTGCACACTAACAAATTATTTCAAATGTATATCTGCACAACTAATAAATTATTTCGAATGTAGGTATAGCTATATAAATTATTTCGAGTGTAAAGTCTGCCAAGCTGCAGCAGGCATGGGTAGTGCCTTGTGCGAAGCAAAGTCTCTGCATTCGTGGATGAAATCAAACGATGAGTGACATTTTGAAGCTTTGGTTAACACAGCAATTCTAATTTTAAGTAAGGTAAGTTTTATTTAGTAACTTTGTAGAAATTTATATTTATTTATTTAATTCAGTTTTTGACTTCTACAAAAGCCCCGGGTAAGCCATTATAAATATAAATATTTCGCGTGGAGTCCATTATTGAACACTTAAAAATTAAATACATATTGGAACCGCGTGAGCGCGTTGATTTCTTTTCTACACTGCAATTTCACAGCAATGTGGCAGCAAGGGCTTTATGGGACAAACCGTAGCGGACTTGTTCTGATAATCTGCCAGATATTACTTTTCATTTATAAACAAATTTATATAAATAAATAAGACGAGATATTTTTTATCTTAATATTTTAAAAATAAAATAATTTTTAATAATTTTCATTATATGATATAATCATACGTTTTTTTTCCAACCAACTTGATTATGTGACCGTAAATCCAGCATATCACACAAGTACCTAAGAAGTACTTATGCACTCTTCTTAAAAAAAAAATAACATTAATCTCAACTAACATAAAACTCTTATTAAAATAACATCAAAAATGAAATATCCTCATATCATTATTACAATATTCAAAAACGAACCTTATACTTAAAAACATGAAAAACTTAAGCACCCCATTAAATTTGAATTGTTCAGTTCGTCAAAGGCATCGACTGCGCCCTTAGAACCTTTACAAAAGATATACACTACGTTACGTACAGATCAGGCAGTGTGTGTGTGAGTGTGGGTGTGTGCGTGTGTCTTAATGACGCGACTGCGTCGGCGGCGGAGCGTGGCGGCGCGTGCGCACACTAGAGGTGCCTTTACTAATCTAGAGTTGGAACTTTTTTATTTAAAAGGTACTGCCATGACTTTTGTTGGAAAATATAAATTTTATCATCATCCTTTGTGTCATGTTGGATAACGTCACATTGAGTCTATCATTTATTTTAGAATATGTTTCCTTGCATCTGAGTGAGAAACTATTACTAGTATTAGTATTTCTCACAGTTTGTTGTGTGTTGTGTCTCTCAGTTCAAACAAAATGGATTCTTTTTTTGGAATCATGTAAAAACTTAGGTCGAAAAACAAACCCGGAAGAAACAGTGTGGCCAGAGGGACCGACGACGTCCTGGTCAAAGTAGCTGGTAAACAATGGGCAACATAAGATCAATTGGCGTTGAGATCCTTGGAGAAGGCCTTTGTCATGCCCAGGAGGTCTTTCGGCTGTTTGCAAACATTTGGACATATATGCAAATACACGCGATCCATTCCTATTAGACTCTTAAGTTATACATTCAAATTGTATAATACTTACTGCAAAAGTATATATAAACCGTGAATGAATAACTAATTATCTCCGTATCCAGTTAATATAAAACAGCAACAATGACAAATTGCTATAAGCGCGTTAACACAAAAACTGTTATTAAGTTCTTCTCTAACAAATATATCAACAAAATCGACCGCAATGAAGACCTAACATACAGCATCCACCGTGAACGCAGCCTAGCACAGAAAGTAAACGCAGTTGTTCGCTGCCTGGCCGCAGTGGCGAGCCTACCCGCGCGCGATCCGGTCCGCCATGACGCACTGACAACTCAGCACAACTCAAACTATTGCACTAGTACACAACTGTCAAAATTACCCTGTGATTGATAAATAAAGTGCATCAACATGTGGACTCTTTGGACTGTGATATATGCCTGCGCACTGGCCGTAAATGCACAGGTAATGTCAAAAAAGTTTGGTAATCTTGACTTCGATTTTTGAAGGACTTTTTTTGTTGTTTTTTAAAGGTTCGAATACTTAGGTAGTTGTTTTCTTGACACTTATTGGCATATGTTTATATTTTTATTTTTCGTAAGGAACTCTATGTAATGTTTGTGACATTGTTGTGTATGTTTGTGTTAACTTTGGATTGTTCAACCTTCAAAGAAGTAATGGAGTTGTTGGAATAAACAAACATTAAATTCTTCCTTTCTTTACTGTTTGTTATATGAAAAATTTCGTTTACTATTTATTTAACATAACAATATCATGTTCCTAATTTAGTTGTACACCTTTATAACTTGAAATAGAGACAATCATTAGACATCATTTCACACTAGCACTGGTATCCCTAATAACAACACCTGTCTACATATATTTTCCTCAATTAGATCAAACAGCTACCATTTAAGTACGACAATATTTATAAGGAAACTGCACATTAAAAATTCATCTGAATTGAAACTTGTTAAGTATATTTCACCGATCGTGATGTCATACAAGAATAGATATTTAAAAAAGTTAAAGGATTTCCAGTAAATTACGACTTTATACTTAAAAAGAATCTTTAGAATCCAACCGGTCCGTGTGTACCTCCAGGGACCTATAATAAAAGAATTCTTCCCCGCAGAAGGCTAATTTACAGACCTTAAAGATCCGACCTTATCCTACACATGCTTGAGTTTCGCAACCAAACTTTTTTGTTATTTTTCCTTCGTACAGCAAGCGACATCAAGGAATGTAGCTTGTACGCATTCCTACGTTTGTATGTAAATCAAGCCAATAGGAGGCCATGTTTGTTTTAACCAGCTGAGTAAATTATATTTATTGTTGTGAATAATATGACTGTTTTAAATATGCATCATTTTTAATTAAATTTTTTACAGTTAACCTAGAAATACCAAAAATAGAAGGTTGCTTAACACTTTAGATTGTAGGTGCCAGTTTGTTTAGCAATAGGATTATATCATTGTATAATAGTTGTAATAGGTGATGTTTGAAGTAACGCGTCTTCGTGAACCGGATTGATCAATCTTCTGATGAAAGCGATTGATTAATGACCGAATCGAACGGGAGATGTTTATCACGCCAATATAATGGAATTGCATGATGCAAATTGCTTGTATTGTGCGTGAAAATCTCATAATTTTATGGTTTACCCTGGTTTATGCACCAAAGCCCTAACGATTGCAAAGATATATAATAATCAAATGGTTATGAAAGGAGAGAATACCTTACGAATAAATATAACCGCCGGCATTATGGACCGTGTTTATGGACTTATACAGGGTGTTCAAAAAAGTATTTTACAAAAAATATTCCAAATTGAGTAAGTCTCCACAATTCGACTACAAAAAACCGTTTTTGGTTTGGAATTGCATGGTCCGCGCGTTTTTTGGATAGGTGTGTGGCTGCGCGCTTTAACTCTAAATGTTTAGAGTTTTTTATGGAAAGACTATAAGTCCAAATTTTTGTAAAATACTTTTTTGAACACCCTGTATAGTTTATATGAAGATGTCAGTAATGTTGATTAATGTTAGCCCTTCAGCACCAGGACGATAAAACCGATTACAAATCTTATTACTTCCACCTTAAGTTGGTATTATGTTGTGCACAACACGTGTCATTGTAGTAATATCTGAGCACTTTAGTGTGTTTGTCTGGAGATTGATTATTATTGTTTATTTGAAACGTAGAGCTAATTATAAAAAATCTTCTTGCAATATTCCGTCTTTCTCACAAAAACCAAATTAAAAACCTGAAGTGAGGCGTCGAAAAATTTTGACGTGAACCAAGTGTTACCCAAGTTAGTCTTATAAGGAGATAAGACTTCACGCAGCTGCCCCGCGCAAGGCTCCACCCACACTTGCCCACGCGCATGATGACATAACCACGAGCGAGACTCGAGTTTCATTGACGACTGTTGTGACATTTATTAAGGAATATAGATCTAAGCGATTTCCGTCCGAATCGTCAATAGCTGTGTTATTTAACTTAGATGCGTCAAGGTTCAAAAATGGAGAAATAGTTATAGAAATAGTTTCACATTACGAACTTCTGAAAATTAAGTATGATTTATAATAAACTCAAACGATATACCAATATTTAATGATAATAAGTAACTATTTGATTGTTAACAAAATTAAAAAAAATAATTAAAAAGAATGAAATTAATAATCCTTATACAACCTTGACCTAGAATCATGCGAGGACATCTTTACAACTACACAGGGTAAAGCTGTAACAAAAATGTTTTGCGCAACTTCTTATAAATAAAACAAACGTATTACCTTTGTGCAATTCTTTTCACTGAAAAAGTTTAGAGTTAGAGTTCTAAGCCAACTATAAGACAGATTTATTGTTATTACGTCTTGAGGCGGCTGTCCAGGGTCAAACTATTTGTTGATAACCAATACAACTCATTTAAAATATCTAAAAAGATACTTCATATTTGCCGCTCATTGATCACCTGTATCAAGGCCACATATTTCATTGACTACTCAGCAGGAGACAAACACATGACTGCTAAATCTACATGTATACTTGTTGAATACATTCCAGCACATCTGACTTCAAGGACCTGTGACTAACTGTACTTAAAATATACTTCATTGTAGATATTATGACGATGGGTCTATTGGGTCATCTGATTGGTTGAATAATAAAAGTTTATATTCTGTTAAAATAATGTTAGAAACATCAACTCTATGACCTTTAAATAGGTATTACTTTCGAGCGCAGCATGAAAATTTGATTTTTTTTTTAATAAATGAGCAAAATAGTCCGGAATATTCCTCTGTTTTTTGTACAATCATCGACATCGGTGAACATAAATAGATAGCAAGCTGCTGAATTTAGCACATTAAAAACCCCGACTGCTAAAGATATTTTTCCGTGTAATGCCTTTTCCCGCGAGAATACCGAGGAAAAATAGTCCCTATGTCATTTTCACAACTGAGGCGAATTTTCACACCTCGTGTGTTGAAATCCGTCAAACGGTTTAGGCGGGAAAGAAATATACGTAAAATTGCGTAAATATATAAACCTCCTTTCAAGTCAGGTGAAACTACGACAAACAAATGGTCTAGTGGCTATTTCTTACTCGACTTACTAATCAGGCTCCTGTTTCAATACTTGGTAGTTCAATCACTCATTCTGTAATGATGCTTCCTTAAGATCACAAAGCTACGTTGTTGATGTATTTTCCTCTTCGTTTATAAATTCGTTATTACAAGTAACTAGAAATACTCCTGTATCCTGTGGCATATAATACATGAGCAACATTCCGATGACAAGCGTCAAAGCTGTGACACCTGAGCATACCGCAGTTTCGCGGAACCAGCCGTGAGTCAGGCGCAGGCTGTGTGACAGACATGCGCAAGACCTGCCTGCACGCCTGTCGAAATGTTCTTATGTGGCGTTAAGAATGGGCTAGTTCTGAAGCGTTTATGGAAAATTATCAAAAATCTATACTTGTGTCGATTAGGAACAAATTAAATCTAATTATTTATATTGTGACATATTTACATTTGACAGACGAGTGGCTTAGTGGTTCGTGGCCCTGCTTCACATGCCGGAGGTCCCAGGTTCGAGTCCTGTTCGGGGCGTTCATTTGTGTGATTAACACAGATGTTCTTGGGTCATGGTTGATGATATTTATATATGTATGTTTATGCTGGGTTCCCCCCAGTGCGCTGTATGGTCATCCATAACACAAGCTCTGCTTACTTCGGGGTCATACAGTGCGTGTGTTTGTCTGGGGATTTATTTATGTGACATATTTTATCACTATTTTCAGTTACTGTGACTAGTGAGAATTTTTAGAGTAAAAATATTTTACTTATATTAATTTAAACGCGTAATTATTGTTGTTCTCGACGGTGGATGCGTTATGGTGACGATAGCTAGACCTGCCATCGAAAACACTTGAAAAACACAAGCCTCATTTTGTGTGTTTCGGAAATCGATTTACAAATAGAAGAAGAATTAACTTTCACTATAGTTCACAATCAGTATAAGTTTAAAGATTGTCGTACTCTACACATTAAACACACGAACCGTGAAGGCAAATATACAATATAAGATATATAAGTAACTGAAGACAACATTGCGGTACCCATATTTAACCTAACACTAAGTCATCGCTCACCGATGACTTAGTGTTAGGTTAAATATGACATTTTGTAGAACTACAGTTCGTGACTACCTAGTGTTGCAAAGTTACGTAACCTTCCTTTGTATTCGGAATTAAAATTTATTGCGTTTTGTAACTTTATTTTGTGCATATGAATTTAAGTCTCCAATGTATGCCTGGGCTGTCGACGACCGTTTATTACTATAGAGTATTTTTTTATTCACACCAAGTACACTTCCTTTCGTAAGCCGATGCGGTCGGTTCCATTTACTTTTTCTCGGTATCTCAGCATTGCTACAGTTATACAATAATTCTCTCAATTGCTTGAAAAACTCGAAGAATACCCGTGGAACGTGGTATGTGCTAATGATAAAACTTGTGGTAGACGCCTCAAGGTAAACTTTACTGATGTATCTGTTGCCGAATCATTGCCGCGTAAATTCACAATCACTCCATAGATATTTTACTATTGACGAATACTTATACCTATTTTTAAATCTGGTACTAATTTAAATATTTGGACACTGAAATTTTGGTGTGGTTCTGGCGCTGGCTAATCCATGGGACTACCAAATTTTCCAACATCGTTAGGAAACCCTTATACTTAATAAATCATTTGAAAGGTATGTGCATAGCAAACCAACTTGCATTGGTAAGCGTATTGGACTGTTAATTGCCTGAAACCTACCCCCTTCGTTCGGTGAGGCGAGAGGGGAGATCATTGGAGAATAATTAAGGCTGCCACATTTCATTATGAGTATATTTGATGCTAATTAGGTAGGTAGCCCAAAACTGACTTACTATCAATCTTTGATCGTCTCAGATGAGTTATTCAGGTGATGTGTCATCATTATTACATGCAAATCCTATTGTACCCATGTCATGACGTCAGCTGTCACTTGTCAAGTTTCCCGCCGTCGCGGCGTGTTGACGGAACGTGTGATTGATTCGTCTTATTGTCTAACGTCGGAGCTGACATTGGAATGAAGCCCAACACTGCGCCTACTCTTGCATTGTCTAGAGTAGTTTAAGTGAAGGCGAAATTATTGGTATTAATAAGTGGGAAGCGTTAGTCAGAGTTTTACTTGGGTTTGGTGTTGTTGCAAAAATGAGTTACTGATCGTTTTGATTGCAAGAAGTAAATCGTTGACTATGAATGTAATGTTATAAAAAACAATCTATGTTTTGATTCCAAAGGAAATGTCACAACCTAGGCTAGGTCTTTGTACACCATCTAAACAAATTGACAAATAAATGGTAATTATAGGAAAAATACAAATAATTTGATTTAATTAGTAGTTAGATGGTAAGAAAATAAAAAACTCAACATTATTTGTGTTCGTTTTAGCGGGCAACATTGACAATGAGTCTTTTCTATGACGGAAGTTGTAAAGTAAAGTTAGTCCACTAAGCAGAGGGGACAGCCACCTCACTCACAGCACACTTCATTCACATCACATTGATAGTTGTCTGTGTGTTTGATTGTTCGTTGCGCTTGTTTGTTTTTCGGTTTCTTTATAACTTTACAACTATTAAATAAGCTAAAAATACACAAAACAATGCAATTAAATTCTTTGGACTTAATGCCATAATCGATACTACTCGATACACAAAACAAAAAAATGTAAATAAACCTTAGCTGTAAAAATGAAAATTTTTCCGCCATGATGTTTTTTGTTTGTGTTGCACACTAAAAATGAACAATTTCATTTCCTACCAGTAAACAAAGTGTTTTAACAACAATTTAACAATCAAAAAGTGTTCTAAGTATCTTAAACTATTTTTTGATAAAGTGTACAAAGACCTGGCCCAGACTCCTTGCATTTTGGGACATATCTTTACTGAGGCTGAATCGTGCGGACCTGCGTTAACAAATTAACTCGAAGTATGCCATATAGGTAGTTAAAATGTCCCTCCATCCCTGTCAGTCTCTATTAAACTGACAGAGATATACTGCTACATTTTAAACCGAGGTAGCTTCCATTTTTAACTCAAGTCCACGTAAGTCGGCCTAAGAAGTATAACTGATAAGAGTCATCTCCCATAATTATTTTACAAATTCTATAAAATATATAAATTTTCAATATTGTCGATCATAACAACCGTAAAATTAATGAAGGGTTCTGCTTATGCCATTCAAGGCTCCGTATTTTCTATCAAATATTTGTTCCTATTTGGGGTTAAATCATAACCTTTATATACGATTACAATAAAAACCTTTAGAATTGTACGTCAGAACACAAACTTATAGTAGTAACCGAATCAGTATGCACTTAGTTCGTTGTTGGTGAACTCAGCTGCATTACACAACCACGGGTAGGTAATTACGTGAAGTCGTCGGTGATGCCCGCTCGGCGTAACTGCCAGTTCATTATGCCTACAAATGAGTGCTGGTTCGAGACCCGAGCAAGAACTTTCAATCTCAAGCATAAAAAGTGGCTTTAGCTATGTGTAATACTAATAATAATAATAAGGAATTTATTTCAGACCACACGTAATCCATAAATTAGAGACTAGATGTTAGTATGGGAACAAAAGAAAAATCACAATAAATATAAACATTAATTAATTCCCAACTAGGCTTTTGTGCCTTTCTAACTGGCAGGCTAACATCGGCGCGTCCCAGCGGCCCTCTGACGTGCTCAGGATGGTGTTGGAAGTGCCCCGTACACGCCGAAGTAAAAAGCGCAGCGTTGGCGCATATGGCAGTGAACCCGTCCGTGCTGGCCTCTGCGAACATGAGGGAAGCACTGCAGTATCGCGGCAACCCCATCAGTATCCTGAACGCGTTGTTATACTGGACGCGCAGATCGCTGTATACCTTCTTTGTATAGTTAACCCACAGACTGTATAGAATGATTGACAAAAAGCTTTGGAAAGAATATTTTTTACATTACGTGTGCATTTTGCAAATCTGCAGGCCAACATATTTCTATCTTCGTAATATAAGCATTTATAGGATTTTTTTTTGAAAATTTATAAATAAATGGTTTTGACAGACGATGGAGCACCATCGTTTTTACTGTCACGCCAGCCACTGTAGCTGTACATACTATAAAAACGGAATTTTGTATCCTAAAAATGTTAAATAAACTCACTTTCAACCTTCCGAAACACTTTTGTAAGGAGTGCAACTTAGCACATCAGTCGTGGGCAATTGCATGGTCCACTTAAGTTTACGAAGTACTATTTAGCATTCTCAATTATTCATAATTAAATTGTAATTCCATGATCAAGGTATGTAGTGCAGGCTGCGCGCGCACCGCCAGCGACCTCTACGGGCGGCGAGGTCGCATCATCCTGCGATAATTACCAAGTAATTAGCCGCATCCTTCGTATTCAGTTGTGGTCTACTTAGCACAGAATATTTTAATTTATTTTGGTGACTCGACCTTTTTAAAGATTCTTTCGTTTTAAAAACGCTTTAAAATGGCTCAGGTTTTCTTTGCTCACATTAAAGTTATGTGTGTGACAGCAAAATTATAGCTTCTACAAGTTAAGAATAAGTTAGATACGTTAATCTAGTATTTAAATTGAACCCTGGAATGTTACCAGCATTCCCATCAAGAACCCTTCAATTAACTCTTTCACTTCTGTTCCTTATGCAATAAACCTTTATGAAATAGGTACCTAAAGATTTTCTTAAAAAGACACTGGCCTTAGTCTAGCGCTCATATCATTGCAAATCTGGAGTACAATTGTAAGTAATTAACTAAGACTCGTATATAAATGTGTCCATATCAGATTTTCAGAACCAATCGCGTCTCAAAGTCGTTCATATTATAACTGATTCCGAATTTATATCAAACCTTAAACCTAAGAAATAATGAATATCCGTTGACACTTTTCCATATTTGAGTAATATTATTTTTAATTTTCGGTTTTTATTTTGACTATTCAATTGAAAGCTAAATCGAAATACGCAGATTTGATGTCAAATTGTTTTAGAAATAAATAATTCAATGGGACAATATTAAAAAGAACAGCTGGTATTTTGGTGAAAAATTTAAATCTACAAAAAAACTAGTTTACTAAAATCTGCTTAACAAGTTCTTATTCACAAGCGAACTATAAACTTTTTACGAAAAACCTTTTATTATCCAAACAAAAGGAATTTTCTTTTTTCCACAACCCTCATCTGAACAGCTATCGAAACCCATCTCACATTGTTTTGTAGTGTGTAAGGACCCTAGAAATAATATTGATTTTTATTTATGTTAAGTTTTTAATTAAAAAAACTAATTACAAATTACACTGATTATTTAGGCTGTCAAAACGCTTGCTCCAGCAACATGGCGTCGAGACTTGCCTGTGACGTCAACACACGGCATGCAGACACGAGATTTTTACTTGCCTGTGACGTCATTTTAAACTTGCCAATCAAAACTGTTTCATGTATTGATATTTGAACTCAAAATAGATAAGTTTATTCATGTTTTTTTTTGGAGGAAATATTTTTTATCGTTTAGGTATGTCTAGTAATGCGAATTGCTTTTAAAATACATTATAAAATAAAATATATGCGGATGGCAAAAAATATTTAATAACTTCTTTTATATTGTCAAATAGTCTATTACCAATACATTTGGTTTAGCACACCAGCGTAGGGCTGCGATCATGTCTATGCTATTCTTCTGTGTCATGTTTTCTTTCCTTGAATTATACCCACTGAACGCAAAAACACTTTTATAAACCATATTTTAATAACTTTAAGGTGGACATCAAAAAGCGAGTTTTATAAGATTTCTTAGAAAAAGTAAAAATAAAACAAGACTGATTACATCACTTTACACCTTAAAGTCCACATCAGATCTTTACTTTATCTTGTCAAAATTACATAAAGTGATTCTCGTAACATTTATTTCTCCATAATGTAATTCCACCCACAACTAACCAAGCATCTCAAGTCTTGAGATGAGCCAACATTGTTTCGTGTCGGGTGCGCGCTCACTGCCCGCTCCGCTACGCTCTGATTCACCGCCCAAGCGATCGCGATACGATCTAGGAAGCATCCAACACCTTTAGATGTATGAGCACCCGTTCATACAGAACCCATAGCAATAAGCACTGTAAAACATAACGGTTTTTACACTCTTCAAAAAAGGAGTTTGTTTATTCAATCAATCCAATTATCTTTTAAACGTTGGTTAACTCTAAAGTAAATAACTTATAAACAGATTTAGAAAATAAAACACTTTTTACCGGATATTATCGCGTATATTTTAGTTACTTTTAAAATTATTTCGACGTTTCGGCATCTTTGCAGTTGCCGTGGTCACGATAGATCGTTAATTTTATATTTTATATTTAATAATTTTAAAATTAACTAAAATATACGCGATAATATCCGGTAAAAAGTGTTTTATTTAAAGTATGTATCGTGAAAACTTAAGAAAAGATTTAGATTTAGAAAAATTGTCTCCTTAATTGTGTCATGAAGTTAAAAATTGAAGCTGAACCCACATAGCATGTGCAATATCGAATGAAATTCTTGTAAAGTCCACCGCGTATCAGATTCCTCAAACCAGAGAATATAAAATGCCGTTATGTACTAGTTTATATATTATGTAAACATCAAATTCAAATTCAAATTCAAATATTTATTTCTCAACATTGACAATTACTTGTTCTTATTGACGTCAAATAAAACATGATTCTACCACCAGTTCGAAAAAAAACCTTCGTGAAGAAGAACTGGCAAGAAACTTCACGGGTATATTTTTTTTTTTCAAAATAAATTTACAGAGTCTCTTTATGTCTATACAAAATTATTCTTTTCTGCATCTGTTAGTACGGCAAGTCTCCCTCCCCCCAAGTATCCAAACGACGAACACCCTCAAACGGCACCCGTTCACGAGTTAACGCGGGATCCAGCCATCGCCCTCCTCAACCATATTAGAGGGAAGTGAGCGACCCGTCACCCGACGCTACCATAAGAAGACGTACTTTAGTGACAATGACGCTTTGGATATTCATCGGGACGAAGAACTCATCGCACAAACAGACACATTACACATGCTTTGTTACAAATACTAGTACAATCCTGTTAATGAGGGGATTATACCCAAGGGCTTTTATCATCCAAATAATCGGATAGTTTATAATATGCTCTAGCACACAACTTCTCCTTTATAGTTTCTTTGAATTTGTCAATAGGAAGACCTTGGATATCCTCAGGAACCTTATTATAAAAGCGTATACATTGACCCATGAATGAGTTAGTGAGTTTATGAAGCCTGCTATTATGAGCTGCCAGCATATTTCTTCCTCTTGTGTTAACATTGTGCAGATCTTTTTTTCTTTTGAACAAGGTTATGTTCTTTTTAACATACATTAAATTTTCTAAAATATATTGTGAATGGAAGGTAAGAATATTTATTTCCTTAAATTTACTTCTAAGTGACACCCTTGGACCGAGCTGATAGATTGCGCGAACAGCCCTTTTCTGCAGAATAAATATAGCATCGATTTCTTTATTAAACACTTAACCCTTGTAAACGTGACGCGCTTTGTGTTAAATATGGTTAAGATTAACACTTAAAATCTTTGCTGCCCAGCGGTCTATGTGAACGAACACTCAACCTTCCCTTATGTTGTGTAACTTCCTATGTAATTATGTATTATCTAAGTGTTAAAACTGCTACAAAGGCGTTTTGATACCATCTAGTAATTCCTATAATGGCCTGTGAAGGTCAGATTTTGTAAATCTAGTGCAAGTGGAATTAAATATGATTGATGATGATTCAAAAGGGAAAGATACATTATACTGGTTTAGGATTTTCGAGGTCATTTGTGGTTAACTTATAAACAATATAAGAAATAGTATTAACAGGTATGAATAGACATCGCCTCTTATTTTTAATATTTAATCAGAAATAATGAAACAAAAATTCCAAATATAATAAAAACACACTTACCTATAGCAAAAATCCACTTACATAATATCTATTGGAACTCCAAATCATTTACAAGTCGACTTCATTGTTTCAATGTCGAAATGTTTAATTTAAAGGTAACAAAGATTAACTACGTACCTATTTTGTTACACAAAAGGTCCTCGCATCTTAGCTTTATCAAATTTGCAATGTCATTACTTGTAACAATTAAGTAACAACTAAGTAACACCGTAAACAAGTTACGAATGTAACAATGTAATCTATAGCAAAAACTCACTACCATATTTGACTATATTGATCAGGAAGTGTGACAAACAACTTGTTATGTTAATATGTATTTATTTATTTAGCACTCAGCTCACGTCGTTCACACAACCTTGTGTTACGTCATTTGTCTTACAATCCGTAGAATTGATAAGCAAAACATCGCAATTTGTCGAGGCTTTTATAAATCTTTGTGTTTTATGGCAGACCTCACGAGTCAAAACCCTTAGCGAATTCTGTGACTACCGTGCAGTTGGCTTCACGAAAATATTACATCACTCTTATACAACTATGGTTCAGATTGTTTGCCGTATAAAAATAAATGTAGAATGTATTTTGTCACTCTACTGTGTTACTTGCTTCGTTTCAGAATAGGTTTTTGTTTACAATAGTCACAGCCGGCAAACGAGTAGCGCACCGTCTGATGGAAACGGGCATCACAATCCACGGACATCATTAATTGCGGATAATTTATTTATTAATAGTGATTGTGATTATAATGTCGACTGATGATACGTTGCCAACCGCGGGCTTCAGACGAAATGGCCTTTGTTCCAGTAACTGCACCGGGTGGTCCTTCCCTTGGACCGGAACACAGCCAAGTAAACGTGATTATTACGGAAGGCAATATCGCAGACGAGATCTTAACAAAGACACTGTACTGCCACCAACTAATAGTTGATATCTAAATAAAAATTAAATATAATTCAAAAAGCTTACAAAAACTGTACCTTTGTGACGAGATGCTTTAATTAATTCTTTAATATTATAGTACCTGTGCTTAATATAAAGTACATTACCTAATTCTTAGTAATAATAGTAATATTTATTTCCAAACAAAAAGTACATTGTATACACTACAAAATTTCCTATGATCATCGCACGAGGCACAGCCTGAATCGCGAGGATCATACATAATACGGTAACGAGGAAAATCATTGAAAAATTATAAGACGAATTTTAATTTGACTTTTAAAAGACAGGGATACAAATGCTAAAAATTTAAAAAGAAAACAATGTATCAATTTCACGAGGATGAAATAGGAAAACTGATGTGTGTGTGTGAGTGTGTGTGAGTGTGTGTATGTGTGTGTGTATGAAGTTGCTTCTTTGTTAAGTTATTATTCTTAATAGAGCTTCCGAGTCATTGTAGTTTTCAGGCAATAAATTACTATTTTATATTATACATGAATTTCTTGACTTCTCTGACAGTTGAATATAAAAGAGAAGGGCATTGCTTCAGTATTGTATTATAAATATGGGTCGACAAATTTTTTTTAAATCGAAATGCAAATGACGTTATATAGCCATCGTCATACACCAAAATGTTTATCAAAAATGTTGCAAAAACAAAATTATCAGTCACAAATCTATCAATTTGGTTACAACACATTTACAAAGTTACATTGGATGCAGGCGTATATGCAATTTGTGTATTGTGACATAGCGACAGACCAGCGGTAGACAAATAGTATGGAATTATGCACGGTGCGCAGGCGCCGCCGCTCGTACGGTACGGTAATGCCGCAATCGTCACTGGCCATTTCCTATCCATTAATGTACCAAATAACAATACCTCGGCGTTTCCGTGAGAAACTTGGTCGCTAACTTCGCCAGTTCGATGCGATTAAGATAAAAGCTTATACTTTTGTTGGGGATCAACAGGAATCAACAGCAATCTTGACTTGTTTATATAACGTGAAGGTAGAAATTGTGACACTAGGCTGTACTGATTAACTGAGATTGATTTAAAGGCGTTCCATCATGATCATTTGATTAGGTTCCGTTACTGCAAGTCTCTAATAGTTATGTTAACGTAGTCCTTATATATTGGTTATGCATTAAACTATGTATTTACGTATCTTCTTATTTGGTTTTATCTTATCTGCGGACCCAAAATTCAAATAACAACAAGCCAGCTTAAACCAAGCCCCGGACGCCATGGACTGTTTATTTATCTTTCGACGTTAGATCTGATCACCAAGCCCATGACATAACTACTTAACCTTATTATGTAATACATTGGTACTCATACAATAACACACTCTACACTTGGAAATCGCTATCGTCAGTCAGAGTGTTTGCGTGTCTTATGATCGTTTATCATTAGTTATTTATTGATGTTTAATGAATGTATATTAATATCGATAAAAATCCCATATACTTCTCAAAATATGCCCTATATACTTCATCTTATACGATATGATACCAAAAACTCACACGCAACTAAAGTTCACGGTTACAACACGAGTTACGTTACAATGCGCTGCTGTGACAGCGCGTCGGTCGACACAATGACAGCATCCAACCAATGAGGCCACGCGACCGGTCGCGAACTCGTTGAGATTCTGTCCACCGACTTACATATGCAGCCAGAAGAAGCGCTGTATTGTACGTTTTGTTTGAACTGAAACGAAGTTCTCTAAACAAATCATTTGGTTTCACTTTTCGCTTCCACACGCATAAGTTAGCCGTAATATGCGACCGATAGCATCGAAAAACTTATGTAACCACCTCGCTTATGCTTAATATACCAGAATCGAAACACACAAAGCCTTTAAGGAACTGGTTTCAGGGACTGGACGATGTCTTAACCTAGATACGCGTTATTGCAATCCTAACTGGCTTTGAATTTGAGATAAGCTTTTGACTTGGTGGTATAAAAGCTGTTTAAATTATATTAGAAATACGTTTACTACAAATACGTAATACTAAAACGGAGCAGCGTGTTGATTAAGTTTCTATTGAATGTGAAAATAAGTAGGAAATAAATTCTTATCCTTTTATCTAATCAATATCCATTTTTTGTCTAATTGTCTAATAAAGTTTTTATGTACAGTCACCAACTCATCAAACCATCACAAAACGCAAAATTTTCTCAATAAATTTTCAACCCAGGTGTCATCGTAATACAGTTTAAAAATAATTGAGGAAATTTGTTATTTTGTGGTACTTTGAGGGCTGTTGACTGCATATTTAAATACTATGAATATATTTGCGTTATATTAGAACCTACTAGCGACGCCAGTTGCTAAATGTACGTAAAAAGGTTTGTCGCACTCAATTTGCTTAAAAATCTTCCTCACCACAGCTCTCACAGCGACTGATATCTTATTTTATGATGATGGTGGTCGAGTGAATCGATGACAGAACTAAGACAGAACTTGGATATTTGCAGTTTCCATTAATTGTTGTTATTTATTTCAGTATTTTATTAACTAACTTGGTAACATTCGTCTTTGTAATTAAACTTTAACAAATAGCCATTTTCTTCACAAATGAATCAATTCCCAGTACCGCGCAGTTATCATGGGCGACCTGACTCGACTTCGCGGTGCCTCTGCAGCGGCGGTCAGACTTTCCCTGACCTGGCCCGCCAGTGATGTACTGTCCCTGGGTGATTGGAAATGTCTTCGCGAAGAGTAATTAAAATTACCAGTTACGGTATCATTTGGTTGGCCTTGTCTGGGATTGTTTCCACTTTTCTTTCTATTTAGGTCGCCTTAAAGATTGTGTACAAACATAAACCTGTTCCGTGTAAAAAAACAGGAAAGTGCAATCAAAGAAACGTAGACAAATTGAAACTAAACAAACCTTTGGCAAGATATCATTATTAATTCACATCACGATTAGTTATGTCCAAAATCACGGATACCAGTCTCCATCAGTTAACGCTAGTGCTCATACGCCGGCTATGAAAATGAATTCAAAGATTCGTTTCATATCCGAACGGTGTACAGATTTTTATCACAATAACACGTCAAAAAATCTCGACGAACTATTCTAGAATCATCTCGAACCAAGATCAATACATCGATAAAAACATCAATATCCTTAAAAACCCATGTAGGTCACTAGTTAATTACAAACGGAACACAACCATTTGTATTAACTACATATTAACAGTTAAACATTAATAAAAATACAGGATATTCAGCAAGACAGCAATCTTTATAATCTTACACATTATTTAGAGTTAAGGAAATTGACAGTTATTTGGGCTGGATTTTGAAATCTTTTGAATTTGGAAGTGCTAACTGTAGAACCGTTAGTAAAGTAGCGGTGAAGTAAGAGTTGCGCATTGCCTTTTAATGCATCAGCGAGATTATAGCGTCAGTAAATGTATAGTGTCATAAGTCTAATACAATAGTAGATAGCATATGTAATTTATGAAATACTTCAAATGAGTTAAGAGTGGTTTTGCAAATTTGAACGTAGGTTAGCTTTCGAAGAAGCGTGGCAATTACTTTTGAATACTGTGGATTCAGTAAGTGATTTTTTTCAAAGCCTATAATTATAGTATACCCTGTTGAAGCTGAAAGATGTGAGTCCCCAGAAATCTAACACTATCAGGAAATCTCTCGCCTTCCAACATTAAAGTTAATGAACATAGAATTTGGAATTTTCGAATGTTTAGCTTTTTATGGGTGTTCCTTGCACATTTCTATGAAATGTAGCAATAATGATTACCTGAGAGTGCTTGAACGACTAGGGAAGACAAACGACGAAACAAACCAAGTGCTGTGAAAGAAGTACGTATTCAATAGTTTGGTAATCTAGGTTTTGTATTTTGAGAATTTGACATAATTTCTGTGCATATGCGTATCATGTGTCAAAGTTATTCTAAAGATTATCTGACGATTGAAAATCAGTCCTTATCCAGGTAAATATATACTGAGAAAACATATATCTGAATGAATAAGAATTTCCGTATCTGAAATAGATGAAATCAGGTTTAACAGTTGTATATTCGGCTTAGTCTTTACACGTCACGTAATTGTAGGAATATGTCTTTACTGGCGCTCAAACGGGCTACGTCTTCACTGTGGCTCCATGTTAGCCCTGCAGGTAGACAATTAACCGTATAAGACCCTCGTAGTCCTTTCCATGCCTTTGTTGAAATTATGAGATATTCTTAAAATGCAGATCGAAGCTAGAGATATCATTTAAATAGCTGCCAGCACAACCTACTACAATACGATTTCCAACGTAACCTTCAATATTGAGTCCTCCATTGTTTTAGCAAACCTTTTACGCAATTTGTTAAGTATCGAACAGCATTTTGAATACTTTTAGCATTATTTCACTGCTCTAAATTAATGACTGACTAAATAAGAAATGTTCCCTACGAAAGCGGAGGTGATTCTAGGTTCTGGGCAATGGGACGGGTATATATAGAATGGGATTGGAATGTTCAAATATTACAACTATAAATATTAAGTACTTATTAAATATTACAGATGAAAATTAAAATATACATACTCATATTAACACATTTCTTTGATTTTGATCTACTAGCTTGAGTCGCACCATCTAAATTTCACGGTAACAGAGAATTCAACGGCTGTCAATTTCATAAATCCCATGGGAACCATCATTATTCCCAATTTTTACACCAGTTTTACTAGTTTCACCAAAGCGTTGGCACGGATCGATTCAAACCCTTTTCCTGTGGAAGTCTTGGCGCTTACCAAGTATTTGTTTATTAAGTCAATATATAAAATACAAGTATTTTAATAATGGTTAAATTAGCGTTTTTGGTTGCACCGATAGCAATATTTTGATCTTCGTTCAACACACTCAACGTAAAAAAAAATTAAACTACTTTGAGGTTTTGACTTTATGAACGATACAAACTGGATACCTGGTGAGTTAGAAACTGGCAACAATACTGCTCAACGATACTGTCTCAAATCACAAGGATTTCTACTCGACCCACGCTCCTAGTCCTCAGGTTTCAACGGCCCACATACTTCGTATAATCTGACATCAGTTTTGATACAAATTTCAAAATGTTATTGTAACATTCATCGGGATTGTACGAATATAATAAATCATAAACTAAATGAATCCCCAGACATACAGAGGCCCCGAAGTAAGCAGAGCTTGTGTTAGGGGTGACCATACAGCGAACTCGGAATAACCCAGAAAAAACATACATATATAAATATGAACAGCCAGGACCCGAGAACAAACATCTGTGTTCATCACACAAATGAATGCCCCGGCCAGGCTCGAACCTGGGACCTCCAGCGAATGAGGCAGGGCTACTATAACCACGACGCTACTCGACACTAACTACATCGAAACTAATTAGCAGAACGAGAACAAAAGCTGATGTAGAAAGGTGGTAACCCTTGTTTAATGTTTTTGTGGGCCGTGAACAGTTCCTTTCTTCGAACCTGAGACCTCCGGCGTATGAGGCAGGGCTTCTGACCACTACACTACTCGGCTTAATATGTCCAAAGAAACAGGGCCATAGCTCAATGGCTGGAAAAGGATGGATGCTGTGTGTGTGTAATAATATGAAATGGAGCCGTCAGCAATGTTTGGTGACGTCATCTGGTGCCGTGATCAAACTTATAAGCAGTGTAAGTTCTGGCTGGTGGTCCAAGGCTGGATTGGATTAGATATGGATTTAGATCCGAATGTCTACACGTATATTATAAAATTTGGGTGTTTTGCACACATAACAGGCGTAGACTGTTAGATTTTCATAATATGGCAGATAGGTTACAAAATGAATAGTTTCAATATATTTGATTATTATTAGCCAAATATAATATTTAAATATTGCTGTGGTGTTTTACATAAAAACTAGTAGCAAATGTGCAAATAAAGGAACTAAAATAATTGTAGTCAGTGCCATCCACGGAGACTACTTTTTGATCAAGGTCGCACTCTACGATACACTCGTACATTACGCGATTGGGAGGAGTGTCTTCGTGGATAGCTCTAATTACTACTTAAGTCCACGGTCGCAATGTTCACAATTTGATAAAGTACCTAGCAGCTTCCCGTGGTTTTACCTCCTATGTTGAAAAAATTATTCAACTACTTAAACAGAAGAGTATTTTTAATTATATTAGTAAATAAATAGTATCTCAACTGCCAAGGCTAGACTAATTGTTTAACACGTTCTAATCAAATCAAAGCTCTAAAGTAAATAATCATTTTTTAAAGTATATATATTATAGCTCTTCTTCCCCCACCCTTAATTTTTTTCATAATACTGCACTGTTTCATAATATTTGGGCCTACTTTAAAGTACTTACCAAACCATCCAAAACTTTAAGAAAAATGCAATGCTATATTTCACAAAGACAGACAGTGGAGTTAAAAAAGGCGTTTACTAGTCTTGCAACTTAACATTTAGGATGCGATCCTTAAAGTCCACATAAACGCCTTACTTCACCGCGATCAAAGTTTATCGATATCGATAGTTCGACGGCTGACCCGCGGCCGACAGTTCATCGAACGTTGACCTCACATCGTCCACAGTTAGATCATTCGCCCTGGAGACGGAAAGGTACGCCTTAGGGACGTAAAAGTACGCCTTAGAGACGTTATGGTACGTTTATGAGATGTTATCGCTGTAGGATTATCTGAATTAGAGGGCGTCTTATTAGGTACTTACTGTGTTTTTCTTGTTTAGGAAAGAGTCGTGTTTGACATGTTCCAAGACATTATTATTTTGTATAAAAACTGAGAAGTTTCGTACCTATTCAAGTGTCTCATTCAAAAATTTAAACAGTTAAAAGTAACATGGATTATTTAGAAAAATATATCACCTAAGTATTAATACCAGGAACTAATATACATGTATTAGTTACAAAAATTGCTATATTTCATTTAAAAAATATGTTAAATTAAATTTTTTGACAAATGTACAGATAATTTTGGCCCAGTGATGGTCAAAAATGCTTGTTAAACTAGTCTCTACAATAACTAATACCGACGCCGAGTTATTTACAAACCATAAACGTTTTATTACACGTAATAACCCCACACCCAAATTGCTTCATGTTACATTCAGACTCAACTTGTAATTATTATGTAGCACATTAGACAGCTAGATTTGCATGACAATAATAACAACAAAATAAAAATTAAAGTAGTTTCATAGTTGCTCATGCGTGATAAGACAGGGCGTGTCTTCGGAAGTTTTTGCAATTCAATAAAGTGACAACGATTTCCTATGAAATACTCAGCCTTGAATATTCAATACGGTTTTGGTAATAATACAGAAAATGTTACATAATTGCGCTACTTAACCGAGCGTTTATATTTAAAATGCGTGATAATAATTGAAAATACACCCCGAATTAATATTTATGAGCTGATTTTACGCGTTTAACTCGTGGAACGCACTCGATAGTTCTAACTTTGAGTTTCTTTTTTCTTTTCCCTAAGGCTTTGGCAGACAGATCGTGATCTTCATAAAACAAGGCCAATCACGGCACAAGGCGCTCCCCGTAGGGACTCTGTTATGCCCTGCCTATATCGAGCTGCGCCATCTCTCGTAATCCACAATTTATGCGCGCTATCTCAATATTTTCACATTTCCTTTGACGACGATCGTCTTCTCTTGATTGTTGTTTAATGAATTCTGTATATTGTTGTAACAATAAAATACAAAAGATTGTTGTGAGGTTTATATTAAGTTTTTGTTATATTTAAGTAATGTCTAGCTTCTTTGCGAGATTTACTGGTATTAGATATTGAAATCAAAAACGCAATAGGTGTTACATATATATTATACACTTATACTATTTCCATTTCTTTATTTTCTCGATGACAGCTCCTGTGTAACCTTGTGCGAGCGTTTTTTTTACATTATGTATGCATTATTTTATAAAAAATAGGACGTTTACACACGTACAAGGTTATATAATACCAGTCGGAGAAACTGATAGGGATGGAGCTATTGGATGGAGCTAGAGAGCATTATATCAAATTAGAACTGTCATCGAGAAAATAAAGAAATGGAAATAGTATAGTAAGATTCATATGATAATTGTCTTTGATCTTTACAATCACTTTATCACATTATTGTATAATTGTAGTAGTTATTAATAGGAGTCAACAATCAGTTTTGAGGACCAAAAATTTTATTTTTCGGCGTATTATTTTTTTAATACCAAATAAGGTGAAGGAAATCCTGGTCGTGAACCCCTAGGTTCAATTCGTCCGTGTAATGTGGTCGTGCACGGCGAGCGCCGCTCGCAGCCGCGACCCACTTCCTCTTGTACTCTGTTCTGTTTTGATTTACGATGAATTAGATTTTGATTAACGGGGCAGTTACAAATATGCTAAAATCATATTTAAAAATGGTAATCTACAGGTAGACTCCTATAAATGAACATTTATAGGAGTCTATAGGAGGGCTGAACTTTACTGATGTTCAGCCTTTTATTTTTTATTACGTAACTGTATATATTTGTAATAAGTTTTTTTTATCAGAAATGCCAGAATTATAAATGCATAATTCAATTTTTTTCATCACTGGACCTTAGTTCTATCAACGTAACCACTGTTTGTGTTGCGTCGCGCTATTTTAATTTATAATCTAATTTCAAAGTATAAGTGTATTTAAGATTTCTAAATTACAAAGAAGACCATTTGGCAGTCGTTCTCCCTTCCTTATTGTCTTCAATACTTCCGTCAACGAAAACCTAATCAGATCTTATCGCGTTGGTCGCGCACATTCAGGACAATATTTCAGCATACCAACAAGCAACGCAACAGCGCAGCAATGCTGTCCCGTCAAGAATGTCAATGTACAAGACAAGAGTGAACTATTTTACAAGCCTCGCCAACTTGCCCGTAGAATGTAGTAAAGGAGCTAAGAGACGGCCGGTGGGTGGAACGCGAACAATTTGTTACATTAGGAACAAGACGATTATGATTAAGATTCCGTCGGGATGATTAAGAACAAAGGTGTAATGTTTTTAAACTTAGAATTCATTTTTAGAATAATATACTAATTTCAAACACTTGCTGTCAGTATGCCTTATATGTGCTTTGGTGAGATAGAAAGGGAGAGTGATAGTCCTGCTCTCTACATTTTATGAGTTATATAAGTTTACCTTTAAGTTTTAATCACTACGGTTTAAACGATACCCCACGTTTTAATAGGTTTATGAGTATTTCTAATAAATTTTGAGCAAAATTTGATAAGTTCTAACATAAAATATATTGTTCCACGCATATTCGACAGCTAAGTCAAGTGGTTTCTAAAGGCAGACATTTTTATGAACAGTGAGTCATAGATTTTTATATGTCTATATATTTTTTTTTTGTTTAATAAAACAATTTCATGTTTATTGTTATCTAATCAGTATTACACTTATTTTTGGTCGGCGCAAGATGTGTAATATAAATGTTCCAAAAATTTTGTTTATTTTAACAACTGTTTTAAAACAAATAAATATAAAACAAACTTCAAATGACCTCGCAGTTCGCAGTAAAGACTTAACCCCAAGACTCGAGTCCGTGCGCTTCTGCGTACATTCCATGTACTCATAAGTCGCACTCACAGACTCACAGCTCACAGCTCAGGGGTTAAGCCGGAGCGACGTGCGCGCTCTTCCGCGGACGATGTGCACGCGGTCAAAGGAGTGAAGCGAGCTGTCACTCAGCTTATTGAATTGAATTTTGGCCTTTGGAAAGGAGGAGAAATGTAAGCCTTACTAGCGTTATTTAGGTTTAAAAACAAATGCAGTAGCTTCAGCTTTTCGTAAAACTATTATTATGCATCATACGATTATAGTGCGGTACTAAGTACCTGCCCCACTCGAGCCCCAGACCTTGTATTGAAAGTAAACTTCTTAACTAAAGCTAATAGGCAGCTGCAACCAAATGTAAGTTAGAGTGAAGCTCACTAGAGTACTCGAGTTAGTTACCAATGTGAGGCTTAAGGTAAGGTAAGCGGGTGGGCGATTCGTTATCATCCATCGAGGAGACTTATGCTGCGATCGGTGCTTTCCTAAACAGCAACTGTCAAATCGCACTTCTTAAATTAATCTTAATCTTACTGTGATTTGAAAAATAGTTTTTTTTAAGATGGAGAGATGGCGTTAGTTATATTAGATTTACAATTTATTTAAATTTAGTCAAAATAATACGTAAAAAACTTAAGATGGCGCTGTTTACACAATCATTTGATATTTAATTGCAAGTACTATACTGCCTACACTACTGTACTACCCTGGGCCATTTTTAGTACTCTTCAAACATTGCTTGTGTAGACAAAATACGAATGTTCGATAGTTTCTATGTTATCTAACGTGTAGGTATAGGTAGCTATCGATAGATTGCACATTCTTTTTGGGTTTTCAGACAAAAGGATTAACTTCGTTATACCTGTTAGTTGGTAAAATATCACGCGAATTACTAATTTTAATTTGATCCTAGGTTTCGGAGACCAAAACTTTTTAATTCAACTTCTTTTTATTCAACCATAAAATTTCTAGAGGTCATGAAATTAAAGTAACTTCGTACCTTAGCAAATTTGACCTCAACTGACTTGCATATGACCATTTGTACAGGCAGCATAAGTATGGGTCTACAAGCCTTACTTGGAATTGAACTTGAGACTTCCACGCACCACGCATTTTAACTACCACACGCATAGCGTCATGTAGGTGTATACGTTTGAGCTGGTAATTGTAACAGTCGATAATACAAAGTTTAAAAAATGTATTGTTGCTTATACTACAAAAGATCAATAAATGTTTGTTTATTAATCTTTTGCAAACATCAGTGAAGTTTGGAATCATTTATTACATTCATCAAGCAATTGTTTTGTTTTGTGAAGTTTCTTGCCAGTTCTTTTTCACGAAGGTTTTTCCAAGCTGTTGGTAGAGTCATGTTTTATTTGACGTCAATATGAACAAGTAATTGTCAATGTTGAGAAAGAAATATTTGAATTTGAATTTATTTTAACGAGCATTGTACAGATACAATTCCCAAAAATCCTCGCCTTTAGTTTACGGAAATAAAACTCTATGTAACTGGGCTTGTCTTTAATTGTTAGGGAGAAAAACCTGGCAATACAAAAAAATCCACCGCTTCTCGATCGTTTTACTTTCGAAGGCGTTGGTTCGTTTTGAACCAGCCAAAATGTTGATTGGCGCTTTGTTTTTGGATCATATTGATAAATCCAAGATTCGTCACCTATTATGATATCGTCAACACGGCGGGAAGAATCTCTTTGAATTTATCAATTATATCATGGCGCCATTCCACGCGCGCCAATTCTGAGCATCATCGGTGAGGTTGTAGGGTAATCAGCGTGAAACAATCCTCCTTAGGCAATCATGGTTATGTAGAATATCATGAACACTTCACGATCCAATCTACCGATTGCTCATTTTGTGGGATCAATTTTTCACTTCCATAACAGCGCTCAAAGGACGGCCACTTCTTTCTTCATCCTTCAAATTTAAGCGAGCGCACTTAAACTCGTAACGCCGTTGCTTTAGAAGGCGCCTTGTTCATAAAAGCTAATTGAAATCGATTAAACAATTCATTATAAAATTAGCCTCTAATCACAAACAAAAAGCTGTGACCAACCATTCAGTTACTTTGATTACTCAAACGATAGATAAATATTCCTTCCTTCCTAATAAGGAGGATAATTATTTCAGTACTAGCACCTTATTTCCGTTGCTTAAATGATATTAGCAACATTTCCTATAAAGCGAACGCGAACAATTGCGTGTGGGGGTCGCCTATCGGGAAGCTACTCGTGCCTTAGAAGGCAAAACGTTCGGGCCATGACTGGTATCTAACAGGATTTGCATTCATCATGTTGGGAGAAAAGGGACATTATAGGAATAATATGATATTAAAATGCAAATGAAATGATAGATTGATTATTATCAATTGTATTTGAAGGGTCTTTCATATTTGAAGGGTCGTTCTCTCAATGCAAATAGCTATGAGGATAAGTAGGATAAAAGTTTGAACTTCCAAAATGTTTCTAACGGAAAATTCGCTATCAGTTAATTTTTTTACTTTTCTACTTTGACAATACAATTTAACTAGCCGTACAATGGGGTATTCGGGACTAAGCATATGAATAAAAATATAATACATTTTAGTTTCTTCCTATTTTATTCACCATAATTGGATAAAGAGAAAATAATTTTATTCAACCCTGTATCTATAATATTATAAATATATTTTTTATTCTGATATGAAAATGTGCAAAAAACCTCTAAAAATAATGTTTGTATCAATTCTGTCGCTTCACAAGCACCGTGGCATTGAGACTGCTTGTTTATTTTAACCTGTACGCTGTATTTTTTTTTGTTCCCCTCCGCGGGAAGGGCAGGAGGATAAAAATGCCCTGACGCATACTGTGGCGCGATTCCAGAGTTATGTGGGACTCGTCCCGACGCCTACCAGAACCATACCCACTAAAAACCCCCTGTCGGCTCGTGCATTTTTGCCACTCAGCCTTCATCTGAGCGACGGCCAATTGGAGAAAGAGGCCGCGCTAGCGGGGCCCAGAAGGGGTCACCCGCTGGGATTACATAGCACTAAAGGTGCTCAAAGCACTGAAGGTGAATACATAGCACTGAAGGTGCTCAAAATGAAAATCAAATAATTTTAAAAAAAAAGAAAATTAAAAATTGCAAAATAAAATTGAATTAATTCGCATTTACGTTAGAATTAGGATTTACGTTAGAATTAGAATTTACGTTAGAATTAGAATTTGCGGCCAGAAGGGCTTCGAGATCGGCTGACAGTCTGGTGGAAGAGTACGCTTGCGCATTCCTAGGCCTAGCGACTTTGAACTTCGAATCTAAGACAGGAGTAGTATATGAGATTGAATCACGAACTAGAGGATTGGGATGGGTTTCGGAGCGTTTGAAGAACGCTTCAGAGAGTGTTTTGAGGGGTTGTTGTACTGTAGGCAGTTCAAGATCTCTATGCAAGTCCGCGTTACGCACGTACCACGGTGCGTTTGTGGCCCTGCGGCAAAAGAGGTTTTGAACTACCTGCAGTTTGTGCAGGAGGGAGGGTTTGGCGTGGGCAAAGATTAGCGAGGCATATGTCATGACGGGTCTAACGCAGACCTTGTAAAGTGAACGTTTGTTTCTGAAAGACATTTTACTTTTTCTACCTAACATGCTATTTAGGCGGCCTAAGTAGTGACGAGCGAGTTTCGAAACTCTTTCGACGTGTGGCTTGAAAGAAAGCGTCGAATCTAATGTGACGCCTAAGTATTTAGTACTGCGCTTCCAGGGGATGGGAATGCCTAACATTCGAACGTGGGGATCGCCAGCGGGACGACGGCGTTTGTGGTCGAAGCGCATCGCAGAACTCTTTTCATGGTTCACATCGATGTGCCATTTTTGAAACCATACACCAAGGGCGTTTACGGCCTTTTGGAGTCTGGTTACAAGGTGCGGAACACTGTGGCCTTTGGTATAGAGTGCGGTGTCGTTGGCAAAGAGGGCAAGTTCGACGCCTTTCGGCGGGATGGGAATGTCGTTAGTGTACACGGTGTACAGCAGAGGGGCGAGGACTGAGCCTTGAGGGACTCCAGCCTTTATGGGACGAGGCGCAGAAAGCGTGCCTTCGTGTTTAAATCGAAACATACGGTCTTTGAGAAACGACGCTATTAACCCGGTAGCCTATTTTGTAAAGTTTATAAACGAGACCGCTGTGCCAGACTTTATCGAAAGCCTTGGCTACGTCAAAGAAAACCGCGACTGTTTTATAACGACGCGGATAGAAACCGTCAAGTATATACTCAACGATTCGATGGACTTGCTGAGGGCAGGAGTGTTTAGCGCGAAAGCCGAACTAATGGGGAATAATGAGAGGATCGCCATCCGTTGGAAACAGATGGTTCCGCATTCGAGAGAGTATGACTCTCTCGAGAAGTTTAGACATTGCCTTGAGGAGGCTGATGGGTCTGTGATTAGCCGGGACGTTCAGAGGTTTGCCCGGCTTGGGAATGCCTATGACTGTCGCTTCTTTCCAAGCTTTTGGAAAGTAGCTATGGTCGAAGCAGGCATTGAAAATGATAGCTAACAAGGTAAGCATCTGTTGAGGTAGGTGCTTAAGTGTGTGGTTGGAAATTCCATCCGCACCAGGAGCCTTTTTGGACTTTTGATTTCTAATGAGAAGCAAGATTTCGTCATTAGAGACTGTGACAGGGTCGGCGATGATGGGGAGAGAGTCTCTGCGAAGGAGTTCTTCCTCCACCGCCTGGATGTGTGAGGGATCAGCAGGTTGCGTGCTGGGCGAGCATTGTGCGGCAATGCTGTCAGCGAAGCATTCGGCTTTCTCTTCGACTTCAAAGCAGTAGTGCCATCGGGACGAGTGAGAGGAGGAACGTGAGAGGCGGTGTCTATGCGTAAGGCTCGGGCCATGCTATAGTACGCTTGGTGGGACGGAGAGATATTCGCCATGAGATCGTTCATCTGAGCGTCTCGGAGTTCCGCGAGGCAAGACCTAACTTTACGTTGAAGCTGATTCGCAGCTGTTCTATAGGCGGGCGTGGGATATTTCTTGGCTATCCGGAGAGCCGCGTTCTTAGCTTTAATAAGATTGCTAACGGCTAAGGGAAGCGTGGGTTTGCCTTGCTTAGCAACCTTTTCGTTGTCACTGATGGCTGAGTTGATAGCATCAGTGAGAGAATTTACTAATGAATCAATTTTATCCGGGCTATCTAATTGTTCGGGAGAGATCGCGAGTGGAGAGTTCGGGGCCTCTAAGGCTGAAACTAACGTATTTTTAATGCCTTTCCAGTTGGTAAAGGTCTTAGGAGAGGTAACGTTATCGTTAGGCGGTCCTAGCACGAGGGAGATGGGGCGGTGGTCAGAACGTAGGTCATCGAGAGGTTCGATAGACCTGAGGTCGAGGTTGATTCGCTTGACTATTGCAAAATCGAGGATATCAGGAGAGTGGTTCGGGTTGTCGGGATAGTGGGTGGGAGTGATGGGGGAGATGACATCTAAGTCAAGTGAATTTGTGATGTCGAGGAGAGCGATACCGCTGGTGTTGGTTGATAGGCACGTCCAGTCAGTATGTTTGGAGTTAAAGTCTCCGAACATAATGACTGAATGGCCGAGGGCGAGAATGGCCTCAAAGTCGCTGCGGATTGGTCTGGTACCACTAGGTATGTAGACTGAAGCTATGATGATGGTCAATTTCCAGTCATAGCCAATCTACACACAGTGGTTTCCATGTTGAGGAGAGGATAGGTAGGGAGAGGGCAGCAATGGAATCCTCTTTTGTAATAAATAGCAGTGCGGCCGAATCGGAGTTGGGCCTGTCGTTACGAATAAACGCGTACTTAGGTATAGCGAGTCCCCTAGAGCGGTTTGGAGTTAGCCACGTCTCTTGAAGAAGCAATAAGTCTGGCTCGTTGTTCTGAAGGAACAGTTTGAGCTCAGGAAGGTTAGTATTAAGGCTACGAACGTTAAAAGAAACTAGGGATAAGCCCTTGGGTTTGATACGACCGGACGCGGGATTTGCGGGTCTAGACATTATATTGCTTATTTACCAATGTATACAAAAATAAAAGAATTTACAACGAACTTAGGAGCGAGTGATGCTCCGCTAACGCGAATAAACGCTCTTGAGGAGAGCGGGCGGCTCGCAGTTTGCGTGCGAGTACGGAAATTTCGTTGATGTCGACGTTTTGGATGACGTCGAACACGGTCTTCATGTCCTCAGCCAGCGACGACTGAGGTGAAGATGACAAAGCAGGACGCGGCCCTACGGAAGCTACGGGAGCTGGGATGGGTCGGGAAGGTGCAGGCGGAACGGCCGGACGCTGCCTCCAAAACAGAGCCGGAGTAGGCGTCGGCTGAACGGGCTTTGATTCCGGGGGCCCCGGTTGCGCAGCGGCGGGAAGTTAGCGGGAGTGAGCGGCGGGCCGGTTTCGACCCTCTTGGCGGTGTAGCGCGGAGTGCGCGGGCAACCCCTGTAGTTAGCTGTGTGACCGGACTGGCCGCACAGCACACAGGCAGGGGGGGAAGTGGATTCGGGAGTGCGAGTGCACTCCTTCGTTATGTGTGGATCCAGGCACTTAAAGCACCTGGGGGGAGCTGAGCAGTTAGCCGCTGCGTGGCCGTAGAGCTGGCAGCGGTGGCACTGCCCAGGGTGACCGCGGGGGTTGGGACGCTCGACGGAGATATTTGAGAGTCCGCAAATTGTGCGAGCCTCTCTAAAGATCTCCCTCGAGTTGGGAGTATTAGACAAGATAACTAAAGCTAACGGAAAGCGCCTACCGCGGTTAGAGTGCATCTTGTGCACTGCTTCAGCCGGGAAGCCCTGAGACTTAAGGTCCTCGAGAATGTCTTCATTACTGAGTTCAAACGGGACGCCCCGTAGTACTGCGCGGATCTTACGCTCCTCCGGGAGGGCGTAGGTGTGATACGCGATTTGATTGATCGACAGAAGCCTAGTGAAAGACAGGAAGTCGTCGATGGTCGCAACCTGAATTTTGATTGATTCGCCAGCGTTGGCGGCTTTTAAGTAATTAATTTTGTGCTCTTTGCACAAGTTAGAAACCGCGGTCCAGCGCGCTTTTTCACGGAGGAAGACGGGCGGAGGGAGCTGAGGCTTCGGTGGGACGGGAGCGCAGCGCGACGCTGACTTCGAAGGGACCGACGGAGACGCGGTCACTTCGAGTGACATGAGCGGCGCGGGCGCGGGTGTAGAAGACACCGGGGTTGGCTCGGGTGTTGAAGACACCACGGCTTTTTTCGAACGCTTCTTAGAGCGTTTGGCAACTAACTGGAACGCGGGCTCAGGAGAGCCGGTTAGGGTGGCGGCGACCGACGAAGCTTCGGACTCGGCGGAGTCTGAATCGCTCCCGGGAGCGGTACGCTTCCTACGAGATGAGCGCGAGGATGAGACCGACGCGCAGTCCATATCAGATGGAACGGGAGACGCGGGAGAGCTATACACCTGAGGGGTCTGGACGTTGGAGGCCTGAGGGGCTGGGGTTGGGGCCTGAGGGGCCGGGGACGCGTTAAGTGCTAGTACAGCCTGCGTAAATATGTCATCAGAAATTTAAACACCCGACGCGGCGAGTGCTTGGTCGAACGCCTTCGCAATGTTTATGACGCTTTGCTTATCCATTTGGGAAGGGGTTGGGACTATGATAAGTATATATAATTATATAACAAATGCCTAGAGTTCCTAAATAAAGATCTAGCGAACCCTAGCGGCTAACCTCCCTACCAGCGGTAGGGGGGCTGGGGAGAATAACTTAAAACTAACCGTAGTACGCCGAAGACCGCTACCTAGAAACCTAAAAAAGGGTACGCAGGTAAAGAGTTGACCGCGTTAGGGTCAACCTTTACCGACAGAAAGGACAATATACACACGAAAACACACAGATATGATAAAAATAAATATGAAAATAGGAGAAAATTAAATAAAATAAAGAAGAGAAATAAAATAAAAATAAAAGGACTGGTTCAGTACAAATTCGTTGTCACCGCTACCTAGAAACCTAAAAAAGGGTACGCAGGTAAAGAGTTGACCGCGTTAGGGCCAACCTTTACCGACAGAAAGGACAAATACACACGAAAACACACAGATATGATAAAAATAAATATGAAAAATAGAAGAAAAATAAATAAAATAGAGAAGAGAAATAAAATAAAAATAAAAGGACTGGTTCAGTACAAATTCGTTGTCACCGTTAAGTATCCTTTGTACTGAAACCAAACTACTTACGCTGGGCACAACACTGCACTCAGCACAAGCACAACACAACTTAGCACAGCACTTTGAAGACTAAGGGGCTTAGTCGAAAAGAAAAAATCACACTTCGATAGCACTCAGAGGGAGTAGAAAAACCTTGAAAACCGTAGCACGGAACCAACACGCTAAACCGTGACGTCAGTAGTCTGAGCGCCACGGAATATCGGGAACGGACCGATCAACGGAGAACTGGGTCTTGCACGTCCGCACCGGGTGGCGATCGGAGCGAGAATGAGCGCTGTACGCTGCCGAATAACCTCAATTTATAGTTTTTGTGTATGTACTTGACAGCTCTAGCGTACCGGGTACGAGATGGTCTAATCCTATTACTAGGAGGACTTTCTAACTATGAAAAGATAAGCATTTTATACTTTTATATAGAGTAATATATTTAGTATAAACTTCAAATACACTTTTATAATCCTAATCTTATTGAGGCCGCTGCCCACAATAGAATGCTCTAGAACATTCTTTCATATTCTATCTTTGAATCAAACTACAAATTATGACAGATTTGTAAGTTGCCAGCAAGTTTGTTTGTGCGATAACCTCTTTTATTATATACAGCACAAGCAAAAGTTGCAATCGCTCCAATTATGTAATCAGCTTCACTGATTAAATAAATTCCTATATACATTTCATTCTTAAATAACAACCCTACTTAAACCAGGATAATATATATTATTCGGGATTACTCTCAGGTGAGCCGCCTACCGATAGGGATATGTGTACATGATCATGTTTAAACGACGACAACTTATTATACCAAAAAAGATCCTATAGTATTTATTACCCTATCAATAGAGCCTTAGCCACAAGACCTAGTACGCCCCTAGCTCACGGTCCGCTCATAAAGCATTGTGTTATTCTCTGCTTTATTTTTTATGCGTATCTTTGCATAACCATACCAAACCAAACCAACCGATTACAAAAATATAAATAGTCATAAATAAAAAAAAAGTGTACAAAAGTGAATAGACGCACAGGATTATGCGGGATCGCAATATTTAATCCCAACTACTCCTGTACAAATGCGGATGAATTAGTTTGTTTGTTACGCTTTCATTTTATCATGAAATTTTCGCGTTAGGGGTAACAAGACACAGAATAACTATCACCAAAAAGAAAATAATGTGCCCTAAAGATGGGTGAATAAAGCCGCTGGCACAAGCTAGTGACATAGTATGCGCTACGTGAAGCAAGAGGCAGTCTTATTTATTTTGTTACGATTATTAATATCAATAAACATATTATTATTATTACTATTTTCAATATCACCTCCCATTTCTGGAAAGTTTATATTCTTGGCGTTAGCTTTCGGCCGAACGGCAAGAATGGGTATGTGTATGCCGGTTATTTAATTTAGGATATTTATTTTATTTCCCAGAGCACGGAGAGCCCGAGTGACTTCTCGCCCGTGGTGACAGCCACGTGCAAGACTGGGCTGATGTCCATAAGGGTCAACTTCAACCAGCCCTTCAATGGAATCGTACATGCGCGGGAGTTCAGGTGACATTCTTGTATATTTATTTATTCATGGCAATACAGAAAAGGAACAAAGCTCACAATATATTTTACTGTATCATCTGTATCACATAATCGCACACACTGTCGTATTAATAAAATGGCTGGAGCAGGTCCAAACACAAGGATATCAAATCTTTGTATCCTTGATAAACTTATAGTAGAATCACTTTTATTTGACATCAATAAGAACAAGTAATTGTCAATGTTGACAAATAAATATTTCATTTCATTTCACTAACATAAATTTGCTGAACTTTTTATATTTCTAGGTCGTTTGATAAAATAAATCTATGTTGATGATGTGTCACATCCTTTCTTATAGCCAAATAAGAATTCAATTTTAACAAACAGCTCTTACTTTTAACTACAATATTTATTTGTTTCAATTTCTCATTAGATAAATATTTCGGCCACAGCAGTCAATCAGATTCACAAAATTTCTGTAAAAATACTTCAACCTTCGCAATATTTCAAACATGGCACCCCCAATATTCACAACAAAGTATGTAAACTGGTAGTGAGTACATTGCGCACCACTCTACCATGAACGCTTCTGAAAATGAACCACACGCAGCGTACTGTAACATTACTCGTCAGAATTATGCGATATCATGCTCTACCAGTTACGTGGTTACAGCCATTTCTGTTACAATTTATTATATTTATTACTTGATATAAGATACGTTAAAACAAACACGTATATTAACATGTTATAATTTTTTATTTATTTTATTTTATTTATTTGCTGTGCAAGACAATTTTATTATAGATATACATGAATTAACTTAATGTTACACTATGATACATTGATGGACTGTAATCCCATAGTATGTACAGACTGCATGTTTTACATATTTTTTGAGTAAACAAAACATTATAAACTGTGTAAATTATTAATATTATAAATGCATTCTAATTAACAATTAAATTATAAATATATTAAATTATTAAAATTCTCTAGAATAATACAATACAATGGAAATAGAATTGATAAGGTTTTTATTTATTAGTTGTGATAATTACTTAAAAATTTTATGTATCTCAGATTTCCAAATCCCTACAGTAGAGCCATAAATGTCAGGTACACTGTGCGTTTTATTTAAAAGTGTGTTATACTCTCTACACATTCGTAAGATGGGATTGTGAAAAGAAACATTGTTATTACAAAATGGTACTGAAAAGGTAAATTTATGTCGTGACGATTTAGTGGGAATTTCAAACTGTATGTCTGACAAAAGTGAAGTATTTATAAAACTGTGCAAGGTGTTGTAAAGAAAGTTTAAATCGGATATTGTCCGTCGGTTTTCCAAAGTCTTACACTTATAATAACGTAGGCGTGAATCATAACCTCTGAGCTCCTTTTTCTTTCTATATCTCAAAGTAACCGTCCTTAGAAGACGCCTTTGAATGGATTCAAGCATGTCAACGTACGTATGCGGAGACCACACTACAGATGCGTACTCAATTGTGCTGCTTAAATTCATATTGTTGCGAATCAACATTAGAAGAAAAACACAGTATTTGAATTCCGTAGACCACAGATAGAAAACTACGCCTTTGTTATCATTTGTACAAAAGAAAAGTTTATCGAGTATTGCCATAGTAAAGATTAATGTACTATGCGATTTAAATGAAAAGAGGAACGTCAATGACTTCTATCTGTCAAATGTCACTTGAATTCTTTTATTTTACTTTATTTATAAGAGTATTATAGTATATATTATATGGAAAAGAAATTTTTCAAAATAAAACTATATTAAAAAAAGAGTTGTAGGAGTTAATAAAAAGTCAAAAACCACCAAAAAAACTATGTCATAGATAACATTTTCAACTCTCACGGTTTTGAAATTTTAAGGAAGTCGTGATTTAAATCCGATCGAATATATTTGGCACTTCATTAAGCGAAGGGTGGCAGACAAAATCGTCAAAACGTTAGAAAGCCAAATTGAGAGTATGACGCTAGAAGCAATTGCTTGCTTAAATAGATTCTATTTTAAAAAAATCTTCTTTTGCTCAAGCTACCTAACCTGTCCGAATTGACGGCTATGTCGTCACAATATGGCGCTAAGTCGGTCCTATTGTTACTTGAAACGCATAGTACATTAGTGAAGTTTTATAACAGTACAGCACAATTTCTTTAAACTAACATCATTGGTCGTGGTTGCAGAACGCCGGCCTGCATGGCGCACGGCAACGGGTCTGAGACCCTCGGCTTCGACATCAGCCTCATGGCGGCGCACGGCTCGCCCGACTTCTGCGGCGTTTTTTGGAATAATGTAAGCTATACTAAACTCATTTTATTATAAACTTATCTCCAGTAATGGTCACTGGGTGAACAACACTAGTTTTAATTTTTGAGAATTGTTTATGGTTAGCCGCTTCAATGCGCCGCTTTTTTTCTTTTTGTCAAATTATGTTTTTGGCGCACCTAAAGTAAGTGATAAGGCGCTAGAATAGGACCTCTTTCTTAATTACATTCAAAAATTGTTTGTAAAATAACTCGTTCATAATGTTTGCTAACAAATGAAGTAAAAATATTTTGTTACGGATAATGTGAAATAATTTATTAAGGCGGATCAAGCATGTATAATTTGGTGACATCAGTGTTGTCTGTCCAGACAATTATTCCTACCTTCCACCTTCTCCACACCAGCATCCGAATATATCACCACAAATCTCCACACGCTGCTAAATCTTAAACCACTCTTCCCCAGAGAACGGACGAGCGCTCTCTGCCGCTGGCGGTGCGCGTGCACCGAACGCTGGAGCTCGCTGATGACAAGTTCTATGTCATCACCTGTGGCAAGACCGGCTTCCGAAATGCCAAGTGAGTCCACTTTACATACCTAATTGTTATAACAACTGCTTCTTTAACATTAGAAACAATTCTAAGCTGTGGCTCCTTCTTTTAAGGTCAAAAATGCTGTACCACGAGACATTGCCCAAATAAAAAATTGGTCATTCAAATTTGAATTTCTGTAGACTTAAATGTACAAATATTTCAACATATATAAAATGGAGTTGAACAGGTCTTTATTATCTATGAAATGTTACTTGTAATCATTGAAATTTTTACTTATTTTAATGTGGTACTCGAAGAAAACAGTTATCTATCACAACTAGTATGTATAGGTATACATGTTATTTTGGAGGTGGTGACGCAATAAAACCAGAAACCTTTTAAATTCACTCAGTCTATTATTTTCAAACACTTAAACGTAGTTACATAAGTCAGTATAATAAGTCCTTATCTTATGTAATACAAGTTGACCTAGCGAGGCGGTGTTGCGCAGACGACTGACTGCCTAGAACACGCGGCAGTCCAGTCTGGGGTTTTGCTGACTTTGCTAACAATGTATAGCCGCTACATCACACCCCTTCTTTTTTAAAAAAAAAATTTATAAACTATCTTTACCAAAAAAAAATTATACAATTCAACAAACAAACAACCTGTATCTCGTAAGTGCTATTGGAGAGAACAAAAACAAAACAAAAATTTTTACCAGTTTTAAAAAATATGACTCCATAATATTACCTTACACTAAACTTATTACCGAAGTGTACCAGATGACGTTGATTCGACATGATTGCTGAATCTGTGTTTACATTACGGGTCACTAGGTCTGATATCGCATTCCAAAGCTCAATGCTCTTTGTTTCTTACAATCTATTTATAGAACAAAATATGTTAAGGCGATGCTTCGTAACAAAATATGTTAAGGCGATGTTTCATACACAATGTACCTGTAATTGAATTATTTTACAAAAATTTGAAATAAGAAATTAGCAACAATAATTATTTATAAGTTGTTTGAAATGGGTACAAAATTAATTACACGTAATTTAAAAAATATCACTTATACAACAAAAAAATAACATTTTGCGGATACCTATTTTTCAAGGGCCGACTTGATGTAGGTACTTGACCTAATAATAATCATTAAAATATTAAGGGTATATTGCCCGAGAGGCCGGTCTGCAATATAAAAAAACGTCCCTTAGGACTCACCTTGCCTCCTCTCGCGACAATAGCCAAAAAAAAAAAAACTCCCTCATCGGCCGACCTGTATCGGCTTATACCGTGCCGCTTGCGTCACTAGCTGCTTTCCACATGGCTCTTACTCTGTTATCCATCCAGCTTCGAGTGTTTTTACGACATTTTTGAATGCAATAGTACACGAAAATTAATACCATCATTATGAATACTGCAAATACAATTGCTCCGAAAAGCTTAACGTGCGTTATTATTTCATTAGTACTGGCGTTATTTGCACCATTTTGTGCTATGATTATTTCTTGTTCTTTACTATACGATTTACCCATTTTTGGATTGAACAAAATGTTATATACGAGTTACTACGTTAAATTCTTTTGCAATTAGAATAATGTATGATTAATACTTATGTGAACTCATCTATTTTAGTTCATCCAACATCAGCAAATCGCACCGGCTGCTTAACTGCGCGGCCACTGCGCGTGGTTAAAGGTTTAGGCGGTAGCGATTTTTGCACCTGTGGAACATCATTAATAAATTTTTTACTATTTGAGAACATAGAATTTCTATCTCCATCATTGGGATCTGCTTCATATAAGCAGTAAGCGGGTTTCACTCTATCTATGGAAACGGTTGTTCGACGGCCCCCTATTTCAATGGTCATACTCTTTGGTGATCTATTTATCACAAGATACGGTCCACTATAACTAGGCATCAATGGCCTTTGCACTAAATCATTTCGTACGAAAACATGACTACATGATTTTAAATCTTTATGAACGAAAATTGTACCAGAATCGCTATTTTCTCGTGTCTGGGGCCGGAGACTTTGTATATAATTGCGTAATTTACCTACGTATTTTTCTTGCGACGTTTCTGCGTTCGCGCAATCGACATAAAAATCGCCAGGCAAGCGTAACGTGTGCCCTAATACCATTTCAGCTGCGCTGACGCCGCTGTCGCTACGACATGCTGCACGTAGCCCCAGCATGACCGTTGGCAGTTCATCAACCCATGACCCATTTTTATTCTGTAATAAACGTGCTTTCAAAGCGACCTTCAGAGAACGATGTAATCTTTCTACCTTGCCGTTACTTTGGGGATGGTACGCTGTGGTTCGGAATTTATTAATGCCTAATACTTTCATAAGTTTATTAAATAATTCACTTTCAAATTGCCTCCCCTGATCGCTAGTTAACCTACTTGGGCATCCAAAACGGCAAATCCAGTTTTCATATATTATTTTAGCGACGGTCTCGGCTGTTATATCGCTGACCGGAACGGCTTCCGGCCAGTTTGTAAATCTATCTATCATCGTAACTAAGTACCTATGCCCTTCCTGCGTGGTCGGCAGGGGGCCCACGATGTCTACGTGTAAGTGCTCGAACCGTTCTGCTAGTGTAAAAGTACCTAATTTAGAATGTGTGTGCCTATGCGTTTTTACCTTTTGACATTGTATGCACGCTCGGGCCCATACACTGATATCTTTATTCATACCCGGCCAGTAATATTTATTCGTAATCATTTTACGCGTTGTTCTAATTCCGGGATGGTTATTACTATGTACGACATTGAAAGCCACATTTCTGAACTGCTGAGGCAGGTAGGGTCTCACACGGTTCTCTGAAGTTTCGCAATAGATCGCACTATTACACAGTGGTGATTGTAGTTTTTTAAGCACTATATTACCTTGAGATTCCGTCAGCATTTCTGCAAGCTTATCGTCTGTTTCCTGTGCCCGGGCGACTTCGTCGAAATCTAAAACGGTCGGACAAACAATGGTCTCTATAACTCGGGACAATGCGTCAGCAACTGCATTTTCGTTACCTTTGACGTATTGTATATCGCTCGTAAATTCGCTTATATACAATAGTTGTCGTGCTCGCCTGGGCGTCTCTTTATTATCTGAACCTATTTTAGAAAAAACGTGTGTTAATGGCTTATGATCCGTCATTATGGTGAGCTGCCGGCCTTCTACCATGCTGCGAAAATGTACTATGGCCAAGTATACTGCCAATAGCTCTCTGTCGTACGTGCTATATTTCTTTTGAGCCTCCGACAATCTTTTGGAAAAATACCCCAGCGGCTTCCAGACTCCTTTAACCTTATGTTGGAGGACTGCGCCGACGCACGAGTTTGACGCGTCACACATTAAATACAGCGCACCTTCGTCTCCCGGATGTGACAAGGTCACCGCGTTTTCTAAAGCTAACTTACATTGCTCGAAGGCGGCTATCGACTTATCCGTCCATTTAATCTTTGATTTATCCTTCTTTTTGGCGCCATGCAGGAAGTTGTTCAGGTCGGCCTGATGATCTGCCGCACGCTCTAAGTGATTCCTGTAAAAGTTAACCATACCTAAAAAACGGCGGAGCTGCTCGATTGTTTCAGGTCTAGGGAATTCTTTGATAGCTTCCACCTTGCTCTTCATGGGTTTGACACCTTCCGCGCTCACTTCGTAACCTAAAAACTCTATATTATACTTACCGAGACTACACTTCGCCAGATTAATGGTTATGCCGAACTCTTGAAACCTGGCAAAGACCTGTTTAAGGTGCTCTCTATGTACGTCATGATTCGTACTAGCTACGATGACGTCATCAATGTAGGAAAATAAATTAGAGCTCTCACGCACTTTGTTATTTGCACTCTTACCCTCATCCCCAAGGGTGCAGGTTTCGATTCCCTGCAGCACGCTATTATTCATGAATCTCTGGAACGTTTGGGCCGCATTCCGCAAGCCGAATGTCATTCTTGGAAATTCGAAAAGACCAAACGGCGTTATAATGGCGGTTTTCTCTACGTCTTCCGGTGCAATGCTAATATTATGGAACGCTCTGTTAATATCTAACCGGGAAAAAACACACTTACCTGCCAATCCATATGTGAAGTCCTGAATTCTCGGAATCGGGTAGCGGTCTGGCTTCGTGATCGCGTTGAGTGCACGATAGTCTCCGCAAGGCCTGATCTGGCCGTCCTTCTTTGGTACTACATGCAACGGGCTTGCCCATGGACTCTTTGATGGCCTGCAAATACCTAATTCTTGCATTAACCTAAACTCGTCCCTAGCGATTTTATATCTTTGCGGCGGTAATGGTCTTACTTTAGCAAAAACCGGGGGGCCAGTAGTCTCTATATAATGTACGATACCGTGTTTACTGGGCTCCTTAAAAGAAATTGGTTTCGTTATTTCTGAGTATTGTTCTAGAAGCTCGCGATATGGGTTGTCATTTTGAATACTCGTTATCGCGGGTTCGTTATACAAAACTAATATACCTTGCGTATCTAATTTAGTGCGGCCGTCCAACAACCGTCTATTGTATAAATCAACTACTAATTCGTGTGCCTTTAAAAAATCTGCCCCAATTATGGGTTGTTTTACGTCAGCTATAATAAAATTCCATCTAAAACTACGGCGTAAACCAAGATTAATTTCTAACGATATTACACCATAAGTTTTTATTTCCGTATTGTTCGCAGCATACAGTTTATACGGGCATTCGCTTGCCTTTCTTTTGTCCGGCACTTTATTCACTGGAATCACTGACACGTTAGCCCCGGTATCGACCAGGTACACTAAGCCGGTTTTCTGTTCTCGGACGCATAATCGGTGATTGCCCGCAGCACAGTCGCTCACCGTCGCTGACTGTACTGCAACTAGTTCTTCCCGATGTCGTGACGCTGTCCTGCTCCTGGGTCGCGATCTCCACCGACCTCCGTCATAGCTTCTGTCCTGCGGTCGTCCGTAGCTCCTGCCTCGCGACCGGATCTCTTCGATCTCCCCGCGGAGTTCCTTTAGCTCCAGGGACATGTTGCGCAGGAATTTGATCATTTCCGACTCCATGTCGGTAGCTGCAGGCGCGACGCTTTAATATTCACTTTTTATTTATTACTAAACAATATGCGCCCTCGCTAGGTTCGCGCGTCACCGTGAGTCGTCTTCTTGATCACGTCGGGGTCACCAATTTGGAGGTGGTGACGCAATAAAACCAGAAACCTTTTAAATTCACTCAGTCTATTATTTTCAAACACTTAAACGTAGTTACATAAGTCAGTATAATAAGTCCTTATCTTATGTAATACAAGTTGACCTAGCGAGGCGGTGTTGCGCAGACGACTGACTGCCTAGAACACGCGGCAGTCCAGTCTGGGGTTTTGCTGACTTTGCTAACAATGTATAGCCGCTACATTATCAAGTAGACTTAACATTAAGGGAACATTAAAAGTTCATAAATGCATAAAAAATACAATTCCGATTTGGTCCGGTTTCCACAATGTGAAATAATTTGCCAGCGTCTGTTTTTCTCATTTTTTGCGTCTCTTTTTCCCGTACGAAATCTATCTGGCATCTTATATCCCACAGGAATGGACTGATTTTGATTTTATATAAACCAGAATGCTATGTGCGAAGAAAATCGCTTTACTCCTTCAATAGTAATGCATGCATTTTCCTCACAGCTGCGGACTTTTTATTGTGTTTACATAAAAAATTATAGTCTTACATAGGTAGTCTAGGATCGCTTAAAAAGTACAATAAGATCGCTTGTACGGGGATGTAACTGTATGTATTTTGTCTCAATACTTCATAGGATGAGAGGGGAAAGCCTATCCAATATTAACATTAATGTTACATATCATTTTCTATCAAACCAAGACTTGACAAGTTGGCACTAAAGTCTCTATTACTGCACCTTGAAACATCTTCATTCGTCAGGATGTAGTACTCTGTGCGTCCCTATCAAAAGCAATATATTTATGTATTTCAATTCTAAGAACATGAATCCCTGCAGCTCTTTGTGAAGCGCGCCGGTGCCTTATAAGGAACTGTACAATAAATAGAATGGGGTCCCTCCTTATCTTATCTTGACAATCTGAGCTTTGGTCCGTCAGTGTACGTATACTGTCGACCATTATGGTCTACTTATGGAGCAACCTCTGAAGGCACCGCGTGATGGAGTAAGCCGTTAAGAAAGTTATAAGACGCTACTGTTTCATTGTTAAGCAATCCTAACTGGATCACAAACAAGCCTTAGATGGTTTAACTCATTTGCAGGCGCCGCTCTTTGTGTGCGTGTGTTTTTATATATACATTCCAAGTTTGTGTGGCAGCCGTTGGCTTATCGAACACTGTTCGCGTCGCTTCGGTGTGCACGTATAATCAGTACCTATAGTCTATCCGCGATAACACGCGAAACAGTGAATCATCGATGCAACTACAAATGTTAGTCAATGAGGGCACCTTATGTCTGCGCCTGTAAATGTGTCATCGGGTGTACCACAGGGATCGCATTTAGGGCCCTTACTTTTCCTCATCTTTATAAACGATCTGGCAACATCCCTCTCTTGCCCTTGTCTTTTGTATGCAGATGATTTGAAGATCTTCTCAATTGTAAAAAGTGCTGCAGACTGTCACTCTCTTCAACGTGATCTGGACTGCATAAATCATTTGGTGCGCCGATAACAACATGAGCTTATCCATAAATAAATGTCAGGTTATATCTTTTAGCAAAAGATCACATTTAAAAATCAGCTACAAAACCAGCCCCTCACTCGCGTAACTGTTATCAGAGATCTGGGTGTTTTGTTTGATGAGGGATTAACTTTCAAGGAACATTATAATAACATCGTATCTAAGGCTTTCCAAACCCTTGGTTTCATATCAAGAACAACCAAGCTTTTTAGTCACCACACTAGCTTCCTGTACCTCTATTACACATTGGTGCGGAACGTCGTCGAATACGCGTCCGTCATCTGGTCCCCATATTATGAAGCACATTCTTCTCATTTAGAACGTGTACAAAAAAAGTGCCTTAAGATACTTTGCTACAGGTGCGGTCTGGCCCGCAAGTTACCTTCTTATTGTGAAAGACTGCGACATTACTAATAAGTAAAAGTTTTCTTATTGCCGGTGCTTCTATTGGCTAACGAACGACCTGTACATACAAACCGAGCCGAGGGCAAAAAAGATTTAGACCGTAGACTATCTTTGTTATCATGACTTCCTTGATTTTATTTCAGAAACGAGACGTCACTGGTATCTCTGCGAATGGTAAACGAGAATGGCAAAAAGGTACTCAATGCTGCTTTCAGTCTTCCTTACACGCTGCGCGCTGAGATCAGCAAGAACGATGGTAAGAACTACCATTTACACATCTTGACGTTATAAGAGCGGGAAAATATAAAATGACGGAAAACTATATGCGCCTTGGGAAATCCCGCCTAAATTTAATTTCATAAGGTTTTTTGACCACCCCAGACCAGACCTTAACAAAAGAAAATTTACTATCACTGACAATTCAATCATTGCTGATATTTTGCAGATGCATTATTTTAAAGTTTGAATTTCATTTGATTTTCGGGTAAACCGATGATGAATTTCAGAGTTTACTTTGAGTTGTAAAACTGAAAATTATTAACTGATTTAGACTATCGCGGTTATTTTCACTATAATTTAATGAATTTACGGGATTCTTACCACGATTTTTGATCATCGCCACCTACCTACATCTGCCAGTCCACGATCATGGTGCTTGCAACAGCATCGAAATATCGGACGCGTGAAATAAAAATCAAAAATCGTGGTAAGAATCCCGTGAATTCATTAAATTATACTGAAAATTATTTTTAACTTTTCAAATAGTATTTTTAACGAAATGTGCTGATGTTTCCAGGAACTCACGGGATCCGCATGAAGAATTGCTTCGCGTTCAACATGCGCAATGTCACTGTCAATCTTCTAGACAATAGAGGGTTAGTGTTCCTGGGCCTTATTTATTAGTACTTTATTTGTCGTAAATGACCGCATAATTTATTTAACTGTTTTCATAGTTGGCACCACTAGTTGGTTGGTGGCACTCATGGATATCATTGATCGTAGGTGTTTCATTTATTAATAGTATAATACACGTCACACAATTTGGCAGCTCTGAAGTATCTGCGAGACGCTGCACAGAACACGAACGTGGGTGTGTGCGGGGCGCGGGGTGCGGGCAGCAGACTTTGAACATGAACTGCAGCTAACTTCAGAGCCGCCATGTTGTCTGACGCGCATTATAATTGTGTAATGTATATCGGCTAACGATGCCCTTTAACCGGAACAAAACCATGTCAACTTGATTATTTTGGCGGGAAAAATAGAAAAGACTGGTGTACCGATCTTTTCTATTTTTCAAGATCTTAACAATTAAACTGTACTACCACTAAAAGAGCATACAAACATTTTCTTGGTCGATTTTTTTAAACCTTTGTTAAACGTGGAGGCACAATTTATAAAAACAAACATAAAATTAGCCCTTTCGACCATAATAGATAAAATACGACATCCAACGAAACAATATTTAAAGAATAAGCTACCAAGTCAATATTCTGAGAAACGATACTTGGCATGTTGACTTGGACGAATGTACTCATTTACCGCATGAAAATGCTACGGCTAAGTAATATCAAGCAAATATACGAGGTCTGCAGAAATTTGGTAACACAAGCCTATAAATTTAATAGATGTCATCAGATAGATGTGATGGAGTCTGACTACGTCCACCAATTGCTCTATTCATATCAAACCGGTATCATTTCTGAGACCCACTAACCAGCATTCGTCAGATGTCCTAAGAATCATAATGAAAAGCACCCTTTAATGCTTTCAATTCATGAAAGGTCCTTCACCATTCCTCAGATGTCCAGTCCAGCAGCAGGCAGTGACGGTGAAGTCAGAGTCGGGCGTGGCGGAGCTCGGCATCCCCTCCATGTTCCGCTTCCCCGACTCCTCGCAAGTCAACTTCCAGTGTGACATCGGCATCTGTAAAGGTATGTTGTTTGGCTAGAACTTCGGTTGGCCTTTGGACGAAAACAGGATATTTCGTCGTGTACATTTGAGGAAGAGATTTTTTTATAAGTTACCATTATTTTACTACCTCAATTATTTGGATAGATATTTTTAGAATATGTAAGTAAATAAGATAAGTTTGTTGTCAGTTTGGTAAAAATGTTATATAAGTCATGGGGCTGTTAAGCACATGCATGACGGCTGAGTAGCGTTGCCTCATGCGGCGGAGGTCCCAGGGTCGAGTCCTGGTTGCTGCATTAATTTGCGTAATGAACACAGGTCTTTGTGGTTGGGTCATGGTGGTTTATATATATGTTTGTCTCGTTCCGCCCCCCCCCCCAGTTCGGTGTATGGTTATCCATAACATAAGCTCTATTTATTTAGGGGCCACACAGGCCAGCAGTCGGGGTTTGTCTGGGGGTTTATTCTGGTGATTTATACTAAGAACACAGTTTGTATCTCGCCTATGAATATAGAGCTCTTCTTTAAGATGAAAAGTTAATTAAAGGATATGTGCCAGCATACCGTGGTACATGTGCTTATAAACTACCAACAATAATTTAAAAAGTATTAACTTACATCAGATATGACAAATGGGTCATTGCTCAACCACTACCAACTTAAAATACTTTGTAATAAATGGTTTTTTATCATTAAAAATGGATATGCGAGTAAAATATGTCAGTTGCGAATGGTATCGCACCGGTACTACTGGCCAACACTAACGCCTAATGGAGACTTCAAATTACGCACTGCAGCAGTGCTCACTTCAACACAAGTATTCTGGCTTTATTCTAACAATTGTAATAATAATGTTCATTCATGTATGCTTTGTGGTAGTGCATGTCGTTTGGATACTTGGGGGGAGGGAGACTTGCCGAGCGAACAGATGCAGTTAAGAATAATTTTGTTTAGACATAAAGAGACTCTGTAAATTGATTTGAAAATGTTATACCCGTGAAGTTTTCGCCAGTTGTTCTTTACGAAGGTTCTTCCGAACTGGTGGAAGAGTCATGCTTTATTTGGTGTGAATAAGAACAAGTAGTTATCAATGTTGAGAAATTCATTTTTGAATTTGAATTTGAACATAATAAACATAATCAAAATGTGATGTTGGAAAGAAAAGTGATCGCCATTTAATGTCAATCATAATTTCAAATTTGCGTCTAGTCGAATTTTTCTTGCAAACGGAATATCTAATAACTTTATACTGATTATTATAAGGTTAAACATTAAGTTATTTATTAAAACTTTTCTCAGTAATCTAATATTTTTCTCTCTCTGTCTCCAGGCAACTGTCCCAAAGTGGACTGCAACACGGACAGCGTGACGGAGTCCGGCGAGGAAGAGGCCACCATCACCGCCTCCACAGGGATCTTCGTACTGGATCCTAATGACAGTGCAGGTGATGAACAATCGTAAACTAAGGGACGTATAAGGGATTACTTTGAATAAATATGACTCGAACGAAGACATGCGATAACATTTTGAAAAAATATACCCGTGAAGTTTCTGTTTTAGTAATATGCAAACTTATTCAATTATATAGCTTTTGTAAATTCCCACTAAGAGTAACCTATTTTCAACCTATTCACTAACTGCCTCATGTCTGCAGTATCAGCGTTAGGGTGCTCCAACAGCGGCGTGCGACCGTTGTGGCTGCTGTACCTGTGCATCGCGCTGGGCGTCATGTTCCTCGTCATGCTGCTCATCAACTGCTTCCTCTGCACCGCCATGACCTGCTCTTGCGCAAGGACTGATGTGAGTATTTACTTCAATTCGAGCAACAGATTATTAACATTTATAAAGTACAATTTCTGTCTGTATTAAATTGTAATTGTGGCGCAAATCTCCCGGTTGTGATTTTTACCTAATGATTGCTAAATGTAAGATACATTTTTCAATTATATCTTTGTTTCGCCACAACTCCAACGATGTGAGAAAACATTTTCAGAAAAAATTCCGTACCTAGAAAATTTCTTCAAAGATATGTGCACAATATACCAACCCGCAATCGGCAAATGTAGAAGACTATAAATAGCCCAAAAACACCTCACTACTTGGTCAGTCAGGCTAATGCCCCTGCAGTAGGATACGGGCTGTTGTGATGGATTACCAGCTTCACTGCATTGCGTAACCTGCAGCGTTGTCGTATCTACTTAAACCCTAGCCCTTCCAAGAACTGCGACTAGACTTAAAGTACATAACAGAAATGAGCGCAACGCTTTTAAAGGTTTGCGTCAGACCATTCATGACTTATGCCACCCCAATCTTTCCCATGCCAAACCCTCCTATTTGTATAAGCTGCATGTAGTCCAGAATTTCTTCTGCCGCAGGGCCACGGATGTTGCGATCTCGACTTACCTACAGTTCAACGACACATTAGGACGCTCTCCACCGCTTTTTTCAAGCGATCCGAAGAGCATCCTAACCCCCTGATACGCGAGTCAGTAGCTTATACTGCTCCGCCCATGCCGTCGAGGTACAAAGTCCGTAGACCGAGAAATGCACTCTCGAATCCCCCCGATCAGCTCTCGGCTAATCTGGACCAGCTTAAGGCTGCCCAGGCCGAATAACCATCATCCATATTTCATTAGCACCTTATGTGATTTTTATTCTCAGCGGGTGACCCTCTAGCGGGTCCCCGCTTGCGCCCACCTCCCTACCCGGGTGATGAAGGCTGACAGCATTCCCATGCTTCAGTCGCCAAGGTGGTTTTTAGTGGGTAGGTGCCACTTTGGTGAGACCCACGTCACCGTCGCGGAAGTCGGTTGCCTGCGGCGGTATGCATGACGCATCTTCCACCTCCCGTGGGGGTGCTGCTTAGGCGGCATAAAATAAAACAATTTTTTATTAAAAATAATCATTGCTCCAAATGTAACAGGGTAAATGAGTAATATTTTTCAAATGAGGTTAAATACGAAGTTCCATAAAATATTACCTTATTGCCTAATCTTAACTAGTCCGATGATTCACTTGTAATGGTCGTAATTTAGTGACAATATCTAAAGCTTCATTGTCACTGAAGTACATCTTATTATGGTAGCGTCGGGTTGATGGGTCGCTCACATCCCTCTAATATGGTTGAGGAGGGCGATGTCTGGATCCCGCCTTAACTGGTGAACGAGTGCCGTTTGAGGGTGTTTGTCGTTTGGATACATGGGGGGAGGGAATACTTGCCGAGCTAACAGATGCAGATAAGAATGATTTTTTATAGACATAAGAGACATTGTAAATTTATTTTCAAAAAATGAAGACGAGCTTGCCATTTCTTCTTCACGAAGGTTTTTCGGAACTGCTGGAAGAGTCATTGCTTGCTATAACTTAGCAAAACCATGTATTGTTAATGTTGAGAAATACAGCTTCGAAATTGGAAAATATTTTATTTCTACTTTATTTTAGCGTTACTGAAATTTTGATTTCGCAATGTTATGTTTTACTTCGGGATTGTTCACGGTACTTGTAATTGTACCTCAATAATGAACAACATTTTACTCTAATTTCCAGGTGATAGAGAAGGAGCCATCCGTGGTAGAAGACTACGACCCATACCGCAGCTGGCACGGCAGCCAGTACGGCTCGCGGTACCCCTCCTCCACTATCCACTCCACCAGGTGACACTAACACACTAACAACCTTGCGCACGCGCTGGTAGATCTCTCTAACTATGTGTGGGAGTTGCTTAAGTTGAAATAGAGAGGTTAATGTAAATTTTTGGATACACCTACCTTTTTGAATGATTTTTCTTTGGTTGGAGATATTTTTATAGACGTACATAGTTAAAGATATTTGCCAGCGTAGTATGTTATTTCAGTAATATGTACCTCTAGATTCACTGTTTCAGTAACGTTATGCAAGTGCGATTAGATATAACACCAAAAAGATATGTTAAAAGTTAGAATGAAGGTGATTTTAAGAGATATTTAATTTTTTGCCGGTGAAATAGAGAGATATTTAAAATTAGTAGTAAAATAATGACTGGGCTAGCGCTTAAACGTTAAATATTTAAAAAAAAAACTTGAGACGATTGTACCTACAATTACAAAAATGTCTCATGACTAATTAGTGGAAATGTGTAGTAGTACTAAAAGAAAATTAAAAAAGCAGTTTCCAAGCTGACATTTTATTATCCTAAAAACCAATGATCTAATACCGATTAATTTTATAGATCGACCAGTGATCCCTCTGAAATCGTGTAAGGTACCGAAATCATAAATATTCATCCCCTACCAGCTGGATACATAACTCGCCTAATTCTGTAAGATATTGCGCTCGTCGCTAACGCAAGCACTGCAACCATCAAGCACGCTTCTGTACATACAAGCCGTAATTAAACCCTCAATTTTAATATTAAGGGTCCATGTAATATACCATTCTGAATTTTGTCATCAACTTCATTAATAATATAGTTCGTAGACAATATTTTACTTGTGTGTTTTGTTCAGAATATCTGTATGGTTTATAAACTTAGCTGACATACGTAAATTTGTAAACAAACAACTGGAATAATGTTCCTGATATTCTTCGGCTTCGTAACACCCTCAATAATGACACCCCAAACAAAAAATACTAAATCGAAATCGATTAATCCATCTTTAAGTTCCTTTACCACAGACAAATAATATATACAGATTTTAATTATGTAGCCTTCGAGGGTTGCCAATTGTAAAATAAAAGGTTATCAATGGTTGATAAAACCAAGCGATTGAGAACACGTCTACAGGATATGAAGCAGTCGATTAAAGAACCTGCAGATTTTGACAAATAAAAAAATATCTGCTTAATTAATTTTCCCGTGAAATTCCTATCCCGAAAGAAATTCTGGTAAACAGTCATTCCTACAACTGAGAGGAATCTAACCTCATTTGTTAAAACTGTTTAGGTTCTAGAACGTGCCAAAAAAAATACATACATAAACTTGAAAAACGTGAGCCACCGTCTGAGAGTCGGGTAAAAACCAATTCTTAATCGCTCTGCTTTAGTGGAACACGGCTGGCTGACCTACCTCGTGTACATAATACTTGATAATGATTAAGAAAACGTGTAAAATATCAAACACAATAATCTCCTAAGTTATTTTAATACTGTAGCTTGTAATAATAACTTTCCCATTAAAGACTTTTGATTTACGATTTCAAAGTTATTAAGAATCATTTAATCAGTACACATTAAATCTAGTGAATCGTAAATCCAAAATCATTAATGGCCAGACTCAGAGACTTCCATCAAACAGATACTTAAGACGCTCCCAAGTATAGGTTTGCTTACCGAATGTAGACTTAAAATTAATGTAGATAAAGTTTGGATACTTAGAAGTGTCTTAAGTATCAATTTAGCGTCACTAAGGTCTGAATGTTTAAATTGTTTTAAACATTCACCTTTCCTCTACATTAAAAGTCTTATAGAAGTCTTGATTTGAGTAGTAACATGGAACCCCGCAGGTCGGCGTCGGACAACTCGGACCACTATGCGATCGTGCAGTCGCGGCCCGGCAGCCGCCACTCGGGCATGCACCGCGGCAGGCATTAGGTAAATATCAATTTTATCTTCATTTAGATATGAATTATATAAATCGGCAAAGTGTTTGCTTGTTTGTGTTAGAAACCATCTCACTACTCATTGCTTTCGCCGTATGTCGTAAAATTTTGCAAAAGCCGCCAGGAGAATAAAAGGAATTACAGGGGAACCATTATCTTGTGATTTTTTATGGAGATAATTTTTTATTCATTAAATACAATTGTTTAAGTTTTCATGACTAAATTGTAAGAAATAAAACACGTATTAACCGGATAAAACGAAACGACCTTTAAGTATAATTTTTTTTTAATTCTTTACCCTCAGGGGATGGCAAAGGGATCTAGCCCATGCAGCCTGTTTAAGTATACATTTAAACTCGATGTTTCGGTATCTCAAGACGCCTGTCATCTAAGTCACTCGCGACTTGGCAGTTGACAGACTTTACAGATACCGAAACTAATATTTCTTGAAAATGTAAAGTAAAATTTAAAGCGATACAATCCGGTTGGAAAATACAAATACAATTCATATATTTATTTATCATACAATTTGTATACATAACTTTTATTTTTATTTTCAGATTATTTAATAAAATGCAGCAAGCGGTATTCAAAATGAATATAATTCGTTGTGTCAAATGGAATTTTTAAAGGTGCTCTAAAATCACAAACTATTGCTTAAGTACAGAAATGATAATGCCAACTTTTAGACAATGTCGCATACAGCTTTTACTCTGAAAATATATGATATTAAGTAATATAGGTACTGTGCAAGCAAGTGGACTAGACAAACTGAATGCGGCATCCTCTTTCAATCCTTGTCAAACCGAGCTCTGCGAAAGAAGCGATGAACACAGATGTTTGTTCTCGGGTCATGGTTGTTTGTTATTTATGTATGTTCTTCTGAGTTCCCGCCTCCCGTTCGCTGTATGGTCATATAACACAAGCCCCACTTACTTTGTGGCCACACAGTTGGTGTGTCTGTACAGGGTGATGATGGCGCTCAATGAATACTGGCAAAAACTACTGAAATAAAATAACTAATAATGGTGCTCAGCTGGCGTCCGTGTCCAAATTAATGACGTCACGTTTGATAGTTGTCTAGTTGGCTTGGTACTTTAGTTCTGTAAATAAAAACGTTACCTACACACGACTTCACTTGTGCCATTGTTTGCGTACCTTTGGCGTTCAGCCTCTTAGATGTAACGGTGTCTGGCGATGTTTTTGTATGGCAAAGCTCTGAAAGTCACACCTACTCCATACTACAACATAACCGTAATGACCGCTCCTTGGAATTGGTTCTATGAAATGTACAGTCGTCCGAGAAAGCTGTTTAAAGCATTTTAACTTGTAACCTAAATATGCTATCAGTCGTAGCGATATAACACATTTTTGACCGACAGTACCTACGGTTTATTAAGTCTCTCACTCCATGTACATTTCAGACACTGAAATAATATTGAATATACAATTTTTTATTGTATTGTAATAACTTCATGTAATAACATTTAATTTTGCCCCATTGAAATGGAGCCAAGTCTTAAAAAAATGCAACGAATCCGTCCATAGGTTTTTAAGTATAGGATCAAAAATATTTTAATATAAAATACCGTAAATTAATATTTGTGATTTAGATTATAACAAAATATAGAACGATGAGTTTTAATAAATAGAGTATGTATATCATTTTTTATAGTTTTCTTTTTATCGGATTTTTTTTAGTTTTAATTTGCGCAGTATCAAATGATTTTTTTGTCTTTTTTTCCAATTATTGACCACATCGTTTATCTGTGACTTAATTTAATTTTGTAACTGCATTATTTTTATGAGTGTGTATATTTATAGGAAATTAATTATAGTAAAATGTATAAATACTAAAATAGATTAAGTTAAAAGTGTATTACCTTTGGTAGGGTGTCTTTTTTAAGAGATATAAAGATTCGTCCGCTGAGAACGTCTGTGTTCTTGAAGTAAGAATAAATGTGTATGAATGTAAAAATATATATTTGTGCACCTAATTGCTGTTTTATGTAAATTACATATAATACAAAATAAAAAGTATGATAAGGTGCTCCTTTGCAGACTATAGAATTGTCCAACATAATTTAACGCAATGTAATAATATGTAAAATATTAGGTTTAACTGAAAAGGCACAAAAACCTTTGATACAATAAATATTTGAAATGTTAACTTTGTATGTGTGAGCTTTATAGATGTCAGTGATACTATTGTTGAATGTGGGCGTGCATTGCACTATTTGAGTGAGTGTAGGAAAAAGTATGCATTTGAAGGTATAAAGGAAGAAAATAAAATAAAATTAACACTGTTCAAAGACTTTAATTTTCAACCCCATGTTTGGATCACTTTAAATCATGTAGTTAATCAAGTTAATACAACCGCCGCGAGGTTCACTCTGCTCAGAACGCGAGAGGTTTTTAAGCTTTTTGTGTCCTTGTCTAGTGCTGCCATGTTTGTACATAAAAGCTTCATTTTCTCGCTTTTTGGCAACAACAAGCGACTTGAATTTGGCAGGAACACATTGAATTTAGACTATTATTATTCTATACATGCTATGAGAAGGGTTTACGAAAGTCCCACTGTTTTTAAGATCTAGCCTTGATATAGCCTTCAAATACATTATTTCTAAATGCTTCAAGCCGTCTCTCATTCATGGGTATATAGTAATTTCTCATAAGTTAATTTCCCTTTTAGACAGTTGTTTGCCCAATATGAAAAGTGGCCAACTGCCCGCTATGATCTATTGTAGTTTATTAATAACTGACTTTGTATATGGACTAAATTAGTAAAAATGTTATCAAGGCATGTGGCTGAAGTCACTGTGATTCGCGTAGGCTCTAAAAATAGATTTTTTAGGTTGTCAAAATTAAAAAGATTCAAGAATCGTTTACTTTGTGATGTCTCTACTAATAAATCAATATTAAAATGGCCACACATAATTATTTCTTTGTTTTTGTTATTTATTCTATGTGCTCCTCATCCATAGTGCTCTCAAACACTTCAAACGGTGAGGATGGAGGATGGGGGTCTGTACACACTTATTATAACAATATTCCCTATCTCAATATAGGCTATTTCAACAGAAAGACTTGCAATATCAGAGCGTTCTTTAAATGCAAGGTTCTTATGAGTGATGATCATTGAGCCACCACAAGTTGTTTGTTCTCTGCTGAATGAACTAGCAATTACATGGTTTTTATATGAAGACATAATTTGACACTGTCCGAGCCAGTGTTCTGTAATACATAGTACATGAATATTTTCACAGTGTATAAAAAGCTCAATCTGTAATTCCTTACCATCAATGCCCAGCATATTTTGATGCATGTTATCTTTTACATTTCTATTACTTAAATTACTACTTAGAATACTGGTGCTAGATGTTAGATGTTGTCACTAACTTATGTTTAAATTGTTCCTAATACTATGTTTGGAATATTACATTCCAGTGGGTCAAAAGTATAAAGTAACTACTCAATAGAAGTCTTGTAAATAACTGATTTCTGATAAATAGATATTAGCGACTGCAGCAGCAGAGTTCTCGACGCGATGAATGCATTTCATTGTTGCTATATTCTTAGCTGTCGCTACATTCAGCATTGCTCCAATATTTCCAACTGTAGTCCCGCCTGTAATCAGACGGCAGCCAATCAACTGTAGTCCCGCCGGTAATCAGACGGCAGCCAATCAACTGTAGTCCCACCGGTAATCAGACGGCAGCCAATCAACTGTAGTCCCGCCGGTAATCAGACGGCAGCCAATCAACTGTAGTCCCGCCGGTAATCAGACGGCAGCCAATCAACTGTAGTCCCGCCGGTAATCAGACGGCAGCCAATCAACTGTAGTCCCGCCGGTAATCAGACGGCAGCCAATCAACTGTAGTCCCGCCGGTAATCAGACGGCAGCCAATCAACTGTAGTCCCGCCGGTAATCAGACGGCAGCCAATCAACTGTAGTCCCGCCGGTAATCAGACGGCAGCCAAGTACTACATTATTTAGCGTTTATTATATTTGACGACCGAGCAGCGTAGTGGTTAGTAGCTATCTCATACGCAGGAGGTGCCGGATTCGAGTACTGGCCGGGGCATTCATTTGTGTAATGACACAGATGTTACTTCTCGTCATGGTTGTTGATATTTATATCACTGTATGATCATCCATAACCCAAGCTCTGCTTACTTTGGGGCCGTACAGTTAGTATGTTTGTCTGGGGGTTTATTATTATGTATTTATTTATTTCATCAAACAAGACACCTTGGTAGATACAGCATGCAACTTTAACTTGAATTAGGAAATTCGTAAACTGTCCCAGTACCATAAATGCTCAAACATTTATGTAACGAAATGCAATTTTCATGTTACAATTATGTATGCATTTTTGGGAATGGAAAGTTATTATTATTCTCAGATAGAATCAAATAAAAATGCAGATACGTTTGCACACAATAGTCATTTAATTTACGATCGTGTTTAACACAGATTTATATAAGTATAGTTCTACAATTACATATGTCATTATAAATAGGCATCTAAATTCATATAAACATTCAGATTGTACAAATTTTACACATATTGAGGAATTTATCAATCATATTTAAAACAATATTTTATAATAGAATAGGAAAGATAAAGGAAAATATTTTACAAATTATGTTCCCATACCGTCATGTTGTAACAAACAAATATCTCATAAACTATTAACATTCAGTACAAATGGACAAAAAAATATTTGTAGGTAAGTACAGTCGAATAGAAATTCTCTAATTATCCTTACAACACTTAAATATATTTAAAGTATTTACATTAGTACAGCGATCAGAATTGTTGCTGAAAATGACAAATATTTAACAAAATATATGCGTTTCAGCACTTTTTTGCTTAATTAGACTAGACTGTAATGGTAACAGACAATTATGAATACAAAACTTTTACAGCAATATATGTTTGTACAAGAATACGTCAAGCAATATCCAGTTTGTTTAAATCACTTTAAGAAAATTACAACTCATTTAAATTGTACTGTTAAAAGCCATCAAAATTTGTCACTGTATGCTTGGCTGTTGCGACCACAAGATCACCTGGAGGGGGCTGCTTTCTTCACTTTGTTCAGCTTTAAGGCAAGTCGTGTTCAAACAATAAAAAATTTAACAAGAATACTCCTTTGTATGTATTTGTGTACAGAGCTGAGCTGTAGATATTAGTGTAGTACTTAAATAAAATTAACCTAGACAGTTGTTGCCTTGGAAGATATTGTACCAAATAAAGAAATGATCTAAAACTAAAGTTATCTAGCATTAAATAAAATACCAAACTAGAACCGTCTCATCACACGCAGTTGTAGACTATGAATAACTTCTCGTGTTCGCGTTGTGGGCGAAACGTTGCTGGATTAAGAACCTAATTTAAAACATTATTAGAAAATGCCTAATCTGAGAATTCTTCGTATATTTTCACTAACTTTATTTGGCATAATTTCGCGCTCTGAATACAGGTAGATTTTTGTTTAATGTACAAAAGTTATAATAAGACGGTTACAGTTGTAGCATGTACTTTTACACTTCCTCATGATTTTGCTCGGGTCAATTTAACTAATTGAAAATCCGGTATTTTGTTAATATAGCTTTTTACAGACATTCTTAAGTTGATATCTTTATGTAAGTTTTTTTAAATACCGGTTTTTAGACATGATTGTACCTTGCTAGATGGGATTTTGGAAAACAATTTCTTCTTAGATACTTTTGAAGAATATGCCTATATTTGTCAATGGTGTGGTATGTGTCGTACGTTCATCTATATATGATTGTGTGTCATAGCATTTCATTTAATTCTCAAAAAAATAAATTCTCTGTTTCAAAAATCTTCGAAACAATTTCGCAGTCAATATTACCTGCAACCACTTGTAATATCTCAATTAACGTACTCCAAAGCCCCATCTAGTAAGCCACCCCTTGTATCCATGAATCCCTTACTGTTTCCCTCCCTTTTATCGCTGCCCTTATGTTGCAACAACGTGTTGGCGACCTGTTCGTACAGCGAGCGCTTGTAAATGCGCGGTTGTCCGTCTCGCAGTCCGTGGGGGTAGACGCCGAAAATGGACTCGTCGTCGAACCAGCTCGTTGTTGGCTGGAATTGTAGAAATATTAATATTAGTGGTGATGCATTAAATGTAGGCTGATGATTGGAGATTTTCTGGTATCGAAGTTTCTAAACAAAGTGTGTTGGAAGGGACCTATGTCGAGGTACAGTAAGAAACATTGGTTTGGCCCGATTCGCATTCGAATCATCTGTAGTGTTATCGTTCCTTAATGTACAAAGGACCGAATAACAGCTTGCATCTATTTCATGCGTCAAAGATAGTGCCAGGGCTTCTAAAAGTAGAGTCAATAGGTGCCTCTTGCTTAGGCGTGTGACATACTTATCTCCGTATCTTTCCGTCACGTGATCAGGGGACACAAACGTCTTGTCTAATACACAACAAAACATCTGATAGTACAATGATAATATCACGCAACGCAGTGAATCACTTTGGCGTCCAAAGCCAGTTATAATTAATTTAAAGACCTTGTAAACTTTATAGAATACCAACATTCAAAAACTGCTAACATTTCAATAAAAACACAGGACAGGTCAGCGTTTCCGTGTATAGTAACATCATTATTTTTAATGTGTGTGCCAGCGTTGTGCGTTATGACATATTAGTTCACAAGTAGGTATAATCGAGCATTTTAATAAATAAAACTACTTCATTATACGAGAGAATAAGGATACAATGGTCTTTAATCGAACAATTTTTGCCAAATAGAGGAGGTTAGTTGGCAAGCTCCGCGCAAAAAATCCAAGGCGACGTATATGACACGACGACGTTACGAAAACACTTTTTCCGTCTCTTTCCCAGTTTGATTAATGTAAAGTTTCAACTACGTGCTCTGCTTGAGTGGATGAGTACCATATCCATTGCTCAGGTACGTCTCGTAAGGAGGGTACATATCTACCGCAATTTCAATTTAATATTTTTTTACTAACCAAAGGTAGGAAGTCAAGACGATCTGTTACTCATATACGTTTAGGAAATATGAACAAACCGACATTATTACTCAATAACTCGTGAACGAGTGCCGTTTGAGGGTGTTCGTCGTTTGGATACTTGGGGGGGAGGGAGACTTGCCGAACTAACAGATGCAGATAAGAATTAATTGTATACACTTAAAGAGGAATTGTAAATTTATTTTGAAAAAAATGAGACCCTTGAAGTTTTCTGCCAGTTCTTCTTTACGATGGTTTTTCGAACTGGTGGTAGAGTCATGCTTTATTTGACGTCAATAAGAACAAGTGATTGTCAATGTTGAGAAGTAAATATTTGAATTTGAAATGACCTACATTTTAATTAATAATTAATAATAATTCAATTCTATAATTATTAATACTAAGCTAGTAACCTGTTTAGAGAGTTAAAGCCAAATTTTAATCACATTTTTGGGTATGCCCATTTTAAGAGCGTGCATATGAATAAACCCAATACTTTAGATGCTAATGAATTATTCCAACGTAAGCATTACCATCTAAGAAACATCCTTTCTTCGGCTTCTACCTTAACGTTATCATCTCTTTGCCTATTTATAAACAGAAATATTAACATACACGCCCACTACAAGGGTGAACGCATTCTACTTGAATGCCAAATAAATGCTTATCGTAAGTGTCAAAATCGATACGTCAATTGGATACAATCGATTACTGATGCTGCCTACGCTTTTCATGTACGTCATTGAAATGCGTTAGGGCTCAGGGCGAGCTCACATACTAAACTTTTTATTACATATTTGATCATGAAAAGCGATTTTTTGTTTGATAGGCAATTAAAACAAATTGTATAAGGCAAAATAGATTGCAAAACTTAATAACAAACAAAGTTGTTGATTGATAGATTAAGGACGCTACCCATTTGTTCAGGGCGCCATCAATTGGCACGGCCGGGCAGCAATGTCGAATATATGTGTAGACTGCAGATGAACGTTCAGCAAAAATACCGTTCGGGTTTTAGCGCGACAAGTCGAAAGAGCCGACTTGTTTATAGCCCTAATCAACTACCCAATCGGCCCGAAGATGTGGGTTTGAAGTTAACTTATTAGCGCATTCTGTCTTAATTCCTTTTCGACGCAATGTATTTTTTATGTTTAAATATAAATTTCAAGAATCGTCACACTTTTTCCATAATTCAGCCGGGAGACGTCGAATCCTCAGGCCTCACACAATGGAACTTATAATTTTCACTTTTACTGTCAGTTTGAATGAAATATGACTTTACATAAGTGTATTTTTATATTCCCTACCCAGTTTAATTGGAGTAAAAGGATTCTTTTCGATACACTTACCACATCTGCGCATGTATCAGCCGAAATTGGATTTTTTGTACAGATTTGTGGCTTTAAGAAGCCAACTGAATGTCGGATTTAAGGTTTAATTAAGTTTGTTGTTTTAATCTAAATAAATAACATACTACCTACCATAAATTACTAACACTACCTACTATTCTATACCACTAAGAAGATGTAGATACCATAACTTATTTAATATTTTGTTAATGTGTACTTTGAGTGAAAAATCTTCGCACTTGACGAATACCCTCAACCTTCAATCAGATAGAAATTTTTTAGCTTATCAACACTTTTCAGCCCTTTTTTAACACGTTCTTGAGCTGTTGTCTGCGTAGGCCGCGTACTCATACACTAGTCGTGACCGTGTTGTTATATTTTGAAAAGCGACACGTCTGTTAACTCATTGAGCCGACGCGACGCATCACATAAACATATTGTTATAAATATGACACTTTCCAGGGAAAATGTCAACTGACCTTAATCATGCTGGATTTGTATCAGTTGACCAAGTTTTGAGTAATGCGGTCGATGAGCATTGGACTAATATTGGATTCATGTTTATAGAAGTTTCTGGTCTCACACCTTGGCCTCAATTGAAATGTTTTTAATAATTAAGTATTTGGAATCTCAGATATAAAGAAATTTGTGAAATGCAAACATTTTACACTTTCCCTCTATTATCTGATCGAAATACACTTATTTTGTGTCATAAAAACTTCATTACTAAATGTACAGTACTGTTCACAGCTATTATCTGTTTATGGACTCATTACTTACGAATTAGTTAAACATTCCTTGAACTATTTACGCCGTAATCTGTTGTGCCTAACAAGAATAAGTAGGAGTATATAAATCGAATCCAACTGACTTCACTGTATTTTAATCTGCTTTTAATGATATAGTAGCCGAGAGTTGCATCACAATTAATAATATTCCCTGATGGCATGCTTTCATAATTTAAAAAAATGGATCATTCTTCTTTTAACGTTATTCTGGCAAACCTGAACAACCCTTATAAATCTTTGATAAAATCTCTAAGATTTCTTCTGTCACTATAAGTGGCCATCTTATTGTAAGGTAAGTTTTATTTGGGATATAGGAAGATAAGTTCGTAAAGCAGCCGCTGTTAGTCACCGTCGGCAACTGGTGACTAAATCTAGCGCACAAGCAACTGCAGTTTAAAGTTGACAGATTCTTTCATGTTATTGTAAAATTCCACATCTTTCCTCTTTGTTTATTAAGTTTTTTCTTTTTTTCACCGGTCTATTTCCCCTCGGTCTACGTTAACCTTTTCAGTGTCCCGGCATCAGCAGGCGAAATTAGTCGCCGTAGACTCCTACTAACAAGCTCTACTGCAGCCACATACCTCCAGCTTGAAGTTGAGGGTGAGCGCGGCGGTCTGGTGGTGTGGCACGGAGACGGCGCGCGATACTGAGAAGTAGCCGGGGTGGCTCGCCGTCAGCTCGTAGTGCCCTGGCGTCAGGAGGCGGTAGTAGTCGCCGTAGGCTCCTGGGGGACAAGAGAAAGGTGTAGTTTTGTATTTTGATAACGCTAAAAGGCGTTAATAACAGTTCTAGATGTAGATTTGTTTTGTACTACAGATTTCATGAATCGCCGTTTACCCTGGGATTAGTGACTAAGAGGCAAGACATTTTTTTTTTGATAGTCAAAGGTAAAAGGTCTTTATATACCTATAAATTTTTTCGTTCTAGAATTTCTTAAACCGTTAGAAAGATACGAAATTAAGAAATACCACTGGCTAGACTTTATGCAAAAAATAGTGGTGAGATTCGGAGGTCGTGGTTGAAACTAAGGACACTTCTGTTCTAAACATTTGAACGCGTAGATTTGAATACATTTATCAGACACAATTTAAGTTACATTGAACTGCTTATATTAAATTAAAAATAAGTTTGTACAAGTAACATTGAAGGTAAAAGCCCAAATTTTATAAAAAATTTCTTCCATCCAATATGTCTAAAAAAAGTGTATGACTAAACAAAAATATATCACATTTGTCTAATAACCAATTTCCTCATTACGTTCCTTTGATTTGATCCAACAAATGATTAATTAAAGTGCTTCTACATTTTGCTAAGCCAATCTATGCTTTATCTTTCTTTATCTAAGTCTAGATTTGATCATCAAAATCTAGTGCGGGCGTAAGTTTCACATCCAGTTTTGTCGAGTTATCACTGGCTTCTCTATCTCGATATACTCTTGTATTTGTAGTTCTTAGTAAAGGGTAGCATTGATCCAGAGGGTAAAGTCGGAGAACTTGGTGCAGCTCAGATTCGCATGAAAATCCCCTGTAGTGTTGTCGCCCCTTAGTATGCGGAGCGCCTATATAATACCGAACAACATGCAAGCGATTCTCGCCTTAGCCACCGCCGACTTCCATGACTGTAAGTACCGCTGAATAATATTCATCAATCATCTAAAAATATGATAGATCCTCGTAAAATTCTTTTTAAGGACTGACTAAGAAAACTGACCTACGAATTGAATTTTTACAATATTTCCTAAAATACATTACGATATACCGCGTAAGCCGTATAGAATTTAAGTACAAGCCAATGGTAATTGATTGCCATGCCAATAATATTGGGGTTCTAGGAAAATTACGTCTTTTTCTAGTTTACGATGTTAGAATAAATGTTAGATTCATGTCTAACATTCATTCATTCAGAACGCTCTTGTCGATGTCACTGCTCACAGATTTTTTACAACTTAAAATATTCTCCCATGAGTTCTTCATAAGAAATAATCTGGCGAGAAATTTAACAGGAATATATTTTTGGTTGCATGTTCAAAATAATTACTGTTTTACGGCGACAGTTTTTGGGTATTGTGAACGTACCCAAAAACTGTCAAAACGACCCTTCCGAATATGAAAACGCTCGGGCAACCGTCAGTTTTCTCAAATATATTTAAGGAGAATAAGCGACCTGATTAATGACTATAGTCAAATGGTAATTAAAAGGTCAAATAAGATAGCTATAAGATATCTATTGTGCATATCGGTGCATAACTGACTTACTTTAACATGACTGCCTGCTGACGTTTCTATTTTGACATAGAAATAGTCATCAAAATTTATGTCAATTTGCTAAAAGAAACACGTTCCATTGCAAGTTTAAATTATACCGGTTTAAATAAATCATTTAATAACCGCCGATAAATTCTGTATATTCACGTTCATTTTAATCCTTTTTATACTTTTTATGCAAATTGTACGTGTTCGTTCCACAGCTACGTGTCATAGTTCAAAATACCAATCAACGGAAAAAATGTACTGTATTGACAGATCTAACAAACAACATCATACCAATAGACAAAATAAATCGAAAAATCATGTATTTTTCAAGTACTTTAGAGAAGCAGCAATTTGACTTAGCCCTATAACTCACGAAGCGTCTTGCCCTTTATTTACCAGATGACCACGTGTACAATCAATATTATTTATTATGGATATAATAGTATGGAGGTAAATGGCCTAGCCTTTCATGCCAGAGGTCCCGGGTTCGAATCCTGGTAGGGGCAGATATATTATCATATTTGCTTTCTAGTCATGGATGTGTATGTATGTTTATTTAAGTTTATTTCTAATATTTATATTGAAAGAAATATCTATGTGTGTTTATATATTTCTTAAGTTTATTTATCCGTTATCTAGTATCCATAACACAAGTTCTTAATGATACTTAATTTGGGCTAGATAATGTGGTGTGTTAGTTAGAAATATTTATTTATTATTATTTATTATTTAACAATTTATGTACACACTAAAACATATAAGGCGACTTAAAAGACAAATAAAAACAAAAAAAAGTAATGTACAAAGGTACTTCTTATCTCTAAAAGATATTTCTCTCAATAGACCTGTGACTGGAACTAAGGAAAAATGCAACTAAGTGTGTAATGAAAATGTATATTTACATACACTAAATACAAGTAATGGACCTACATAAGTATTAATATAATAAAATAATACATAACTTATAATTTAATGGAACCGCACATACATTAAGTGACATGACGATGTGTGACGCGAGATTTGTTCGATCCGCCTGGTCACGCAACAGTCGTAGCGTGTGTGGACACTAACAAGTACAATTAAAGAGATAAAAGTATAATGGGATGTAAGCAATATGCATTTAGCTCGTACCCACAGCCCGACCAGCCCATATTATCAGTAAAAGGTGTCGCTGCGTCCTATTCGTTAGTGAAGTTTGACATTCATTCAAGTAACGAATGCTTTAATTCCAATTTTTGATGCTGAATAGATAATTTGGTGGCAACTGTAGTGCGTACATATCAAAACGCATATTGCTTACTGCTTGCACGACATCGTATTTCACACATACAATGGAACGCACTAGGTAGGTACCATTGTTCCGTACTAGGAAGCCATTAATTGAGTCTCGAGAGTCATTGGATTAAGTAACTGAAGTATTTCCTGGAAGAGAGACTTAATTTGACGAATTGAATAATGTTGCACTATAGTTAGGTTGGGACTCGTCACAAAGTACGAAGCGTTATGTGTTTTGTGCGTACGTAATTATTTGTATATTAGCTAATCAAATGAATGTGAGATAATACCTTATTCGATTAGATTTAAAAACGATTTGCATCTACCAATCGCCGTTTGACTGAAGTAGAAATGTAAAAAACTGAACTGGAATGAAATTATGTAATGTAATTATTTCTACGTACGTTCTAAATTACTTGATACTACTGCTTTTGTATAGCTTAAATTTGAAATTGACTCTTCTACCTTATCAAACATTCCAACAATACTTTTAAAAAGTCAGTCAGGACAACATTTAATTTCCATCGTCTACATTTACACAAGTGTTATTCTATTCTCTAATACTAACTTAACTAATTTAATATGAAAAAATTCAGGCTCACCAGTAGTCACATCATGTCGAATCGGCCTGGGAACAGGTCCAGTGATGTTCACCACGGAAATAACCGCATTTTCAATAAAACCCACATCATCCGACACAATGCCCTTGACTCCCGTGTGCGCCTTCCACAGATACGCTAGCAACGCCTCGCGATTCCTCTCCCATTCGATGGGCAGGTCCTTCTCCTTGGTGTACTTCTCGCAGCCCAGTTCCAGGGTTATTTCAAACGCGTTTGTAGCAAGGTAGTTGAAGTCTTGCATTCCTGTTGGTTAATATTTAAAGTTGATTAGGAGAGTAGCTAAAAAAATATAATTTACAGCTATAGATAAAGAAAAATGTTCTGTGTTAATTGACCTATTGGTCTACATTTTCTACTGCAAATTTAATAACGAGTCAAATTATTAATTCGTGTGATTGTCTAGCTGGGTATTTTAATAAATACTTGCATGATTCAACCAGTAATTTGCTTCACTAATCACAGATATCTAAAAAAAATCATAGATTTATTTCGTAACACCGGTGACAATAACACTGCGATTTTCAATGCCTGTCCTAAAAATATATTGTTAGAGAACTAAACAATGATCGTGGTTCTTAAGCTCATTCGAGATAAATAAATCTATATTAACGCATCAATGTATTATCCAAATATCAAATTACACTTGGAGTAATCCAACAAAAAAACATCCGTTGTAGGTATATATGCCATATCACATGATTTAAGCAACTCTACGGAATGCCCACATCATGAAATCATGTGGCTCGGATCAATGAGATGAAATCGTTTGTCGTTATCGACAACTAATCTCGAGGCTAATTAATAAAATGGCCAATTTTATTTCCTCTTTGCTTAAAATAGTTTCTTAACTACAGATAGAGGCGCTGGAAACGCTGTGTTGGAACTTACATTTAGCAATCAAACAACATGTTTTGTTATACTTTGTTGCCAGTTTATACTGTTCATTGATTTAATATTTATAACTCCCTCCGTTTGCTCGGCTCGCGCGAATCGCAGGACAACAACCAGGTTGTAATTAAAACAATTTACGGTAGGTATAGCCAATCGTCAATGACCAAATCATGAAACTTTTTTGATTCCAATTTGTGACCAATTACATGATTCAATTTTAAAAGAGGAATTCTATGATTTGGCCACGAACGACATATAAAACGTATCAGGATTTGATCCAGGACATTCCCTGTATCAATGAAATGTAGTTGCTAGTTACTAGTCGACATTAAAGATGAATTAATGGAATCCCCAAATGTTTATTTGATACAATATTTATTGTATGTTATTTTTTGTAACTGTGTCAGAGCTAGCAAACCGAGCTGGCGAACCTACAAGTAAGTGGCATCCTTGCCCACACATATCGTTAGTCGTAGATGTTATTCATTTGTTTTATTGTTTATCGTTTATTGTTGCAGTTCAGTAGACTTAAGTTTGAATTTTCTTTGTTCCAGTAATTACACTGATTGTTCCTTCCCTCTGACTGGAACACTGCCATGTTAACGTGAATATCATGACAGAGGAGGGACTTTAGTACCACCCAGACGAAAGCCTTATAAAACACCCTGTACTGGTATTAGGTCATTACATATGAAATTGGCGTTTTATAAGGGAGGAACATAAAGTAATTTTTTTTTTAAATATATTATATTTATTAAATCAAAGTATATACCATTGCTATCTATGCACTTTTGCCATCTCATAGGTAGTTAATTGATCCCTGTACTAAAAAAACCATTCGGACGGGAATCAATAAAATCTTTGAAGGCTCTTTTGACTGCCCCATCGGAGTTGAATTTTTTCCCTTGCAAGAAGTTATCTAAATTTCGAAAAAAATGGTAATCTGTATTAGCAAGGTCTGATGTACGGAAACGCGCTGTGCTTTCTTTTGCGCCACCGCCGCCATACACAGCAATAAATAACACGATAACTCAAATTTTCTATTTCGTTAACTAAAAAAAAATTAAAGGAGGAAAAAGCAAATGAATTACGGTGTTCGAAACACAAATGCTTGAGTAAATAGCTGTATAAATTTGAAATTTGAATGAACAAAGTGGCCAGTACGACAAAATGCCAATTTCATATGTAAGGACCTAATACTATTTTTGGCGCTTTAGGTAATGTACTTAGTGTTAAATTTTGTATGACTTAAAATTTTAAAGCTTTATGAATAAACAAGAATATTTTATTTTGATTTCAGTCATTTCAGATTTATAGTTCTTAAAGTAATATAAAATGAAGCACTGTTTTTAAGTTGAATTAATTATAAGTGAAGCTTGTCTTTCTAAGGCCTATGTGTTTATATCCTGTCTAGTTAGAAGCTAGTATTCCAATAAAACCCAACACACTCGGAGATTTTTGAGAAAAGCAACAAAAATGTTCTATAGGTTGTATTTTTTTATTACATCTTTTCAAAGAACTTTCCACCAGCGTCTATACAAAGTTTCATGCGTCTGAACCAATTTTCAAAGCACATTTGCCAGTCTGCTACAGATACTTCCTCAACGGTCTTCTCGGACGCAGTGGACGCATCTTCTGGCGATGAAAACTGTATCCCCTTGAGCTGGTTTTTAATTTTAGGGAACAAGAAGAAGTCACTCGGTGGCTGATCAAGGCTGTAAGGCGGATGACGGATGATAAAAGTTTTACCAGTGTTTAGGAAGTCCCTCCTCTTGACCGCGGAGTGCGCGGGCGCGTGGTCGTGGTGGAGCAAAAGCCCTCGGGGCTCCGTGTTCGGTCGCTTGTTGCTCGCAGCAGCAAATACTTTTGGCAAGCATTTGGTAGTATACCACTCTGCATTGCTGCTGTTTTCTTAGAGGAACTGATACTAAATACACCGTTAACGAAAAACTCAAGCGATCAAAAATTTTCCAGCGCTTCTTGATTCGATTCAGAGCTTCTGTAGAGTGTTTCTGTAGAATATCACGAACACTTCCCAAAGAAATCTGCAGATTGTCCTGAATCTCCTCGTATGTGATTCGCCGGTTTTGTTGAATCAAATGTTTCACTTTTAGCACGGTTTCTTTTTTTTTTGTTTTTTTGTTCCCCTCCAAGGGGAAGGCAGGAGGAACTAAAAAAATGCTCTGACACATACCCCGCGCGCGTGATCGAGGTTATGTGGGACTCGCTCCGAGCCTACCAGAGCCACTACCCACTAAAAACCCCCTGAATGACTCGTGCAATGTTTTGCCTCACAGCCTTCATCTGAAGCGACAGCGTTCCGTAACAGCAGTCAAAGGCGACCACCTCTTTCTTTAAGTTTCAAATTTAAGCAACCGCACTTAAACTCGTTGTACCAGCGGTACAGAGTTGCTTTAGAAGGCGCCGTTTTCAAAAATAATCCCGACGCAGATTCATTTTTCTATGACACGCATTAGTTCGTTATTCTGGTAAAAAAAATGAAGAGGAAAATTTTTATTTGGAACCAAACTTAATGAACTTATACAACGTTTTTTTTATTATAATTTTATACATGAACACCAAAAAAATACAAAACCAAAACATATTAAAATTCGCAATATTAAACTCCGTTTTTATAAGCATTCCTGCAATATCATACAATAAATACCGCGAATGACACGTCGCAAGCCTCGAGCGTCCGCCATTGTGCCCGGACTCGATTGTAAATAGCACGAGGTGCTGGAACGACAATGACTTTAACACACGTGACTTGCTATACTTTCTATTTCATTTTGATTATCAGGAAATATTCAATTTCCATGCAAATTAACTTGAATTTAATGTATTGGACTTTTACGATCCTTGGTCGGATTGAAAGTATCAAAGATAGAATATCAGTTAACTCGTACGAGGTAGTCAGAGCCTTAGCTTGTTGAGCATAATTCCAGAGGTAATTACAAATCTGAACTAAACCCTTTTATCAGTGCTTTTAACTTGTGTTAACTTTTTGCGCCAAGACCTGAACTTTTATGATAAAACTGATTTATAAGTTCAAAGTCAATCATCAAACTTTTCGATTTAGAGAGTTTTTATTCAAATTCTAATCATAACTACATCAAAAATCGAAAACTACCGAAAACTTTAAAAAACAAGCAAACCAAAATGGCGCAACTTTATGAGAGTAAGCTCACGCGGGAAACGTAATTCATCTATTAAAGTCAAATAGTTATAATTTAAAACTATTATATTAAAGGGCATTTGTTAAACTTATACAGCACTTCATAAATATGATATATTTGTATGGTATGACTATGGCTATGGTTCCTAAACACGTGGACCATGCCAATCTGTTCAAGTGTTAAAACATTTTTTGTCATAGATATTAATTGTTATTTTTAGAAAGAAAGAATTAATAAATGTGTATTTGAAATCATACACAGTTCAAACTTGAAACTGAAATAGATTCTAAGTTTATCAATTATAATTTATTTAGAAATTTTATAAGATACATTTAAGAACTAAATCTGCCAATAGAGTTATAACGAAGGCCTCCGCTTAGCTTTGTGTCGCAGCGGGAACTACGACGCTAGTTTTCTGCGGACGCCCCAGTGCTAACTTGTAACAATACCAGAAATATCTAAACATTATTTTCTATAAAGCGAAGGAACTTTTACGGACTTTAAATAATACTAATACTTATTATACAAAATATCGAACTGACAGATTTATAAAGGAGTAATTTCAACCTTAACGTGGTACCTACGCGTAACTGTAACCTTGAATTGAATAAAAATTTGTAAATGCCAGTACATCCAAATAACATCCACCAATCAACAATCCTTCCATGGTGCTAAATAGATCACTTTCATGGCAAACGGGTACCTCGTGACGTACGAGTACGCAAATCCGGGTTTACAATAGCCACTTTAATGGCTGCTTGTTTCCTGACATCAAATGTCAGCTGGTAAAACCAAGGCTGTTTGCTACAATTCTTAAGAGAATTGGAGCACATGTTCGCAGGCGAAACTTAATTATGATAATAGTACATTACGTTGTATTTGCAATGGTTGGGTAGACTTTAAATGTTGTTGCTTGGCGGAAACCGTGTAACTCGGAGAATGGGCGGTGTTGATCGATTAAATTTAATACCTGTTTATAAATCAGTTTTCTAAGAAAAAAAACTATTTGTAAGTTTTGTTTTTCTCAAAGTTAAGGTAATAATATATTTTTTAATATATGTGTGACTCATGTCCTTTGGTTTTTAATTATAAGTTTCCTAATATATAAAAAAATTGTTTAAACAAAAATTCTAGTATCAGTTCACTGTGTGCGTTAATCTGGGAATTTTAGTTTGGTGTTTTATTGTACGTAACAATACATAAAAAATAAAATAAATTTAAGTGAATCACAAACGCTCTGATTTCTTTTATAATACATTAAAATATGTTCATATAATAATAATATAAATATAATACACAAAAATGCAGATCTACAGAATTTTTCTAATTCTAAAAGCCGGCAAAAAAGTGTGTCATTCTCGTGACAGTAGGTGGCGTCGCGCCGATGGACCTCTTTAATCCTATGCTTGGATTGATTCTATTGTTATTTCCTGATTTATAGATTAATGACGCATTGCAGACCGTAACAAGTAAATTTAGAGTATATAACTGTTTGGGACTGGTAAGAATTATTTTTGCTGGCTCAAAGGACATTAAAATTTTTGGAAAGTATAATAGTAACGTATCATATACGCCCATAGCGCCCATGCAGATTCGACCACGTCACGCAACCGAACGCCGGTCACCCGCAATTTGTACAGTTTTAATCGTACCTACATTTGAAGCAAGAACCGAACAAAAACCCCGCAATACACGATTTATAATCTCTTGCAGATATTAAAATCTGTGAAATAGGTTACATTTCAAACACGTTTAAACTAAACCTTTTGCGTACTACTTTTTTTTGATTTTCAAAACAAATACATTCCCAAAGTCCTACTTTTAGTAACTCACACAACTTATTGTAGAAGTAAATCGTTCCTTGCTCCGAACAAGAACAAGCTCATGGTGCAACAGTATAACAACAGTGCGAGTTATTCAAAATATTTTCATGAAACAAACTTCTGGCTTCAATAACAATGCATAGTTAAAAATAGGAAAATGTATTGTTAGGTTAATGCTCGCTAAGTGGTCAGGAAGTGACCTAAGGAAGGATAGTTAATTTAATTACAAGTTTTCTGAGTTAGCAGTTTGACACTAAAGTAAGGTCCAATTTGTCAATGCTCAGATATTTTATATCAGTAGAATAATTTTGAGTGAGGTAATTTCTACGGAAAGTCTTGTCAAGTGGAAATGTATTCTCCAGATAATCGTTATCTGGCGATTGGAAAACCAGCCCCAAGTTGTTTATTAATATTTTAAAGTATATCCATTTATTTCAGCCGTGAACTACCGGGATTTGCTATTAAAATGGTGTTGTTAAATGGGATTATAACTCATTCTCGCTCCGATCGCCACGCGGTGCGGACGTGCAAGACCCAGCTCTCCGTTGATCGGTCCCTTCCCGCCATTCCGCGGCGCTCAGTTTACTGACGTCACAGTCTAGCGTGTTGGCTCCGTGCTACGGTTTCCTAAGTCTTTCTACTCCGTCTGAGTGCTTTCGAAGTGCGTTTTTTCTTTGCGACTAAGCCTCTTAGTCTTCAAAGTGCTGTGCTAAGTTGTGTTGTGCTTGTGCTGAGTGCAGTGTTGTGCCCGGCGTAAGTAGTCTGGTTTCAGTGCAAAGGATACTTAACGGTGACAACGAATTTGTACTGAACCAGTCCTTTTTATTTCTATTTATTTCTCTTCTCTATTTTATTTATTTTTCTCCTATTTTCATATTTATTTCTATCATATTTGTGTGTTTTCGTGTGTATTTGTCCTTTCTGTCGGTAAAGGTTGACCCTAACGCGGTCAACTCTTTACCTGCGCACCCTTTTTTAGGTTTCTAGGTAGCGGCCTTCGGCGTACTATTGTTAGTTTTAATTTATTCTCCCCAGCCCCCCTACCGCTGGTAGGGAGGTTTGCCGCTAGGGTTCGCTAGATTTTTACTTAGGAATTCTAAGCATTTGTTACATAAATAGGCGCTAGGTTTGCTAGGGAACCTAGGCATACATTATATATTTACACATTACATATTCAAGCCCTCCAATGGACCTTGTAAGCGTTCTTAGGTCGTTCGCCCAGGCGCTCGTTGCGTCCGGCGCCAACTTATCAGATGATGTAATAACGCAGGCCTTACAGGCATCTATCGCGTCCCCGGCCCCTCAGGCCTCAATCTCGGCCCCTCAGGCCTCAACTCCGGCCCCTCAGGCCTCCAACGTCGAGACCCCTCAGGTCTTAAGCTCTCCCGCGTCTCCCGCCTCGTCCGAGATGGACTGCGAATCGGTCGCATCCTCTCACGCGTCGCGTCGTAAGCGTACCGCTCCCGGGAGCGACTCCGAACCCGCGTCTGATACGTCGTCAGATGCCGTCACCTTAACCGGCTCTCCTGAGCCCGCGTTTCAACTCGTCGCCAAGCGCTCCAAGAAGCGCTCTAAGAAAGCTTCGGTATCTTCAATACCCGAGCCCTCCCCGGTGTCTTCAACACCAGCCCCCGCACCGTTAAAATCGCTCGTAGTAACCGCGTCTCCGTCGGTCACATCGAAGCCAGCGACGCGCTGCGCTCCCGTCCCGCCGAAGCCTCAGCTCCCTCCGCCCGTCTTCCTGCGTGAAAAAGCGCGCTGGACCGCGGTTTCAAACTTGTGCAAAGTGCACAAAATTAATTATTTAAAAGCCGCCAACGCTGGCGATACAATCAAGATTCAAATAGCGACCGTCGACGACTTCCGCGCGTTTACCAGGTTACTAGGATTAAACCAAATCGCGTATCACACCTACGCCCTCCCGGAGGAGCGTAAGATCCGCGCAGTACTACGGGGCGTCCCGTTCGAACTCAGCAACGAAGACATCCTCGATGACCTTAAGTCTCAGGGTTTCCCGGTCACAGCAGTGCACAAGATGCACTCCAACCGCGGTAGGCGTTTTCCCTTAGCGTTGGTAATCCTGTCGAATGCTCCCAACTCGAGGGAGATCTTTAGAGAGGCTCGCACAATTTGCGGACTCTCAAATATCTCCGTCGAGCGTCCCAACCCCCGTGGTCACCCTGGGCAGTGCCACCGCTGCCAGCTCTATGGCCACGCAGCGGCTAACTGTTCAGCTCCCCCCAGGTGCGTAAAGTGCCTGGATCCTCACTTCACTAAGGAGTGCACTCGCACTCCCGAATCCACTTCCCCCCCTGCCTGTGTGCTGTGCGGCCAGTCCGGCCACACAGCTAACTACAGGGGTTGCCCGCGCGCTCCGCGCTCCACCACCAAGAGGGTCGCGCCTAAACCGGCGCCGCCGCTCACTCCTGCCAACTTCCCGCCGCTGCGCAACCGGGGTCCCCCGGAAGCAAAGCCCGTTCAGCCGACGCCTACTCCGGCTTTGTCTTGGAGGCAGCGTCCGGCCGTCCCGCCTGCACCTTCCCGACCCATCCCAGCTCCCGTAGCTCCCGTAGGGCCGCGTCCTTCTCCGTCATCCGCACCTCAGTCGTCGTTGGCTGAGGACATGAAGACCGTATTCGACGTTATTCAAAACGTCGATATTAACGAAATTTCCGTGCTCGCACGCAAACTGCGAGCCGCCCGCTCTCCTCAAGAGCGTTTATTCGCGTTAGCCGAGCATCACTCGCTCCTAAGTTCGTTGTAAATTCTTTTATTTTTATATAAATTCGTAAATAATAAATTATAATGTCTAGACCCGCGAATCCCGCGTCCTGTCGTATCAAACCCAAGGGCTTATCCCTAATATCTTTTAACGCTCGTAGCCTGAACACCAACCTTCCCGAGATTAAACTGTTCCTTCAGAACAAAGAACCTGACTTATTCCTTCTCCAGGAGACATGGCTTACTCCAAACCGCTCCAGGGGATTCGCTATACCTAAATACGCGTTTATTCGTAACGATAGGCCCAACTCCGACGGTTTCGGCGGCACCGCTATATATTACAAAAGAGGTTTCCATTGCTGTCCTCTCCCTACCCCTCCTCTCCTCAACATGGAAGCCACTGTGTGTAGATTGGCTATGACTGGTCATCCGACCATCATCATAGCTTCAATCTACATACCTAGTGGTACCAGACCAATCCGCAGCGACTTTGAGGCCATTCTCGCCCTCGGCCATTCAGTCATTATGTTCGGAGACTTTAACTCCAAACATACTGACTGGACGTGCCTATCGACTAACACCAGCGGTATCGCTCTCCTCGACATCACTAACTCCCTTGACCTAGATGTCATATCCCCCGTCACTCCCACTCACTATCCCAACAACCCGTCCTACTCTCCTGACATCCTCGACTTTGCAATTATCAAGCGAATCAATCTTGACCTAAGGTCTATCGAACCGCTCGATGACCTAGGCTCCGACCATCGCCCCGTTTCCCTCGTGCTAGGACCGCCGAACGATAACGTCTCATCTCCTAAGACCTTTACCAATTGGAAAGGTTTTAAAAATACGTTAGTTTCAGCCTTAGAGGCTCCGAACTCTCCACTCGCGATCTCTCCCGAACAATTAGATAGCCCGGATAAAATCGATTCATTAGTAAATTCTCTCACTGATGCTATCAACTCAGCCATCAGTGACAACGAAAAGGTTGCTAAGCACGGCAAACCCACGCTTCCCTTAGCCGTTAGCAATCTTATTAAAGCTAAAAACGCGGCTCTCCGGAGAGCCAAGAAATATCCTACGCCCGCCTATAGAACAGCTGCGAATCAGCTTCAACGTAAAGTTAAGTCTTGCCTCGCGGAACTCCGAGACGCTCAGATGAACGATCTCATGGCGAATATCTCTCCGTCCCACCAAGCGTACTATAGCATGGCCCGAGCCTTACGCGTAGACACCGTCTCTCACGTTCCTCCTCTCACTCGTCCCGATGGCACTACTGCCTTCGAAGTCGAAGAGAAAGCCGAATGCTTCGCCGACAGCATTGCCGCACAATGCTCGCCCAGCACGCAACCTGCTGATCCCTCGCACATCCAGGCGGTGGAGGACGAAGTCCTTCGCAGAGACTCTCTCCCCATCACCGCAGACCCTGTCACAGTCTCTAATGACGAAATCTTGCTTCTCATTAGAAATCAAAAGTCCAAAAAGGCTCCGGGTGCGGATGGAATTTCCAACCACGCACTTAAGCACCTACCTCAACAGATGCTTACCTTGTTAGCTATCATTTTCAATGCCTGCTTCGACCATAGCTACTTTCCAAAAGCTTGGAAAGAAGCGACAGTCATAGGCATTCCCAAGCCGGGCAAACCTCTGAACGTCCCGGCTAATCACAGACCCATCAGCCTCCTCAAGGCAATGTCTAAACTTCTCGAGAGAGTCATACTCTCTCGAATGCGGAACCATCTGTTTCCAACGGATGGCGATCCTCTCATTATTCCCCATCAGTTCGGCTTTCGCGCTAAACACTCCTGCCCTCAGCAAGTCCACCGAATCGTCGAGTATATACTTGACGGTTTCTATCCGCGTCGTTATAAAACAGTAGCGGTTTTCTTTGACGTAGCCAAGGCTTTCGATAAAGTCTGGCACAGCGGTCTCGTTTATAAACTCTACAAGATAGGCTTACCGGATCGCCTAGTCAGGATAATAGCGTCGTTTCTCAAAGACCGTACGTTTCGATTTAAACACGAAGGCACGCTTTCTGCACCTCGTCCCATAAAGGCTGGAGTCCCTCAAGGCTCAGTCCTCGCCCCTCTGCTGTACACCGTGTACACCAACGACATTCCCATCCCGCCGAAAGGCGTCGAACTCGCCCTCTTCGCTGACGACACCGCACTCTATACCAAAGGCCACGGTGTTCGGCGCCTTGTAACCAGACTCCAAAAGGCCGTAAACGCCCTTGGTGCATGGTTTCAAGAATGGCGCATCGATGTGAACCCTGAAAAGAGTTCTGCGATGCGCTTCGACCACAAACGCCGTCGTCCCGATGGCGATCCCCACGTTCGAATGTTAGGCATTCCCATCCCCTGGAAGCGCAGTACTAAATACTTAGGCGTCACATTAGATCCGACGCTTTCTTTCAAGCCACACGTTGAAAGAGTTTCGAAACTCGCTCGTCACTATTTAGTCCGCCTAAATAGCATGTTAGGTAGAAAAAGTAAAATGTCCTTCAGAAACAAACGTACACTTTACAAGGTCTGCGTTAGACCCGTCATGACGTATGCCTCGCCAATCTTTGCCCACGCCAAACCCTCCCTCCTGCACAAACTGCAGGTAGTTCAAAACCTCTTTTGCCGCCGGGCCACAGGCGCACCGTGGTACGTGCGTAACGCGGACTTGCATAGAGATCTTGAACTGCCTACAGTACAACAATATCTCAAAACACTCTCTGAAGCGTTCTTCAAACGCTCCGAAACCCATCCCAATCCTCTAGTTCGTGATTCTGTCTCATATGCTGCTCCTGTGTTAGACTCGAAGTTCAAAGTCGCTAGGCCTAGAAATGCGCAAACGTACTCATCCACCAGACTGTCACGCGATCTCGAGGCCCTTCTGGCCGCAAATTCTAATTCTAACGTAAATTCTAATTCTAACGTAAATCCGAATTAATGCATATTTAATTTTTCAATTTTTAATGTTTTCATTATTTACTTTTCATTTTTAATGTTTTTATCTTACTTTTAATTTTTGAGCACCTTCAGTGCTATGTAATCCCAGCGGGTGACCCCTTCTGGGCCCCGCTAGCGCGGCCTCTTTCTCCAATTGGCCGTCGCTCCGATGAAGGCTGAGTGGCAAAAATGCACGAGCCGACAGGGGGTTTTTAGTGGGTATGGTCCTGGTAGGCGTCGGGACGAGTCCCACATAACTTTGGAATCGCGCCAGAGTATGCGTCAGGGCATTTTTATCCTCCTGCCCTTCCCGCAGAGGGGAACAAAAAAAAAAAAAAATGGGATTATAAAACTGACCAGACTGTTTACATCAGGGTTTAAATTCTAACTATAAAGTACTATCAAGGAAATTAAAATCATATGAGGGCTAACATTCAATGCTCACAATAATTTTATCATTAGAATAATTTTGACACTTGACAAGACTTTTCATATAAATTATGTCAAATTCTCAAAACTATTCTACAGATAAAAGTTATCAGATCGCTGAACAATGATTTTTTTAGTAGAACCTTTGGTCAAGTTTAATCTATAATGCTGAGTTAAGTGTTTGAATAATTGATAGGTTTAAATTTATTATTCCACTCATCAAACTTCACATCTTATTTATCTATTTTGTATTATCTTAAAATAACCTTGTTTAACCCTAATTTTTCACAGCTTCTTTTTAGGGATGAGTAAATCCTTCAAAGTTTTGTATACTTCTATACGTCTCGATAACCACTAAATGAATTTACCTAAATATTTGTATATATTCAAATCCTTTCCTTGAGCTAAAGCGGATATAAAAAAGTTTGCCAAACTTGTATAGCAAAAAACTCGTATATTCTTTCTTCATTTCTCTCTGTCTGTAAGTAGAGAAGCACACATTTTCCTTATAGCTAGATACTCTTAAACCCCTTTAAGTTTTAACAAATGGCCCCATCAGTAACACCACCATGCCAAACTTGTATAACACGCTATATACTTTTTTCCCTTCTCCCTATCCAAGTGAAAGGAACACAGTTACAGACAGATCCCCACAGTATAAGAACCTTACTCACCTCCTTTCAAGCTGTACCAAGCAGCTCCATTAGTGACACCTCCTTGCTTGCCGAAGTTATAGGACGTGGTGTCTTCCTCGCTGTTGGACACGCAGCCGCGGCGGGAACTCGACGCCATGTCGGCGTGGTGGGTCGCGTAGGCCAGGGCCAACTCTCTAAATCAAGATATGTCTTAGTTAGAGGAGAGGAGATAGATTCTCAGAACGAGAGTCAATGTTTTGAGGAGGTACTTTATTTAGATCAAAACGTACTTATACCTTTATTACCTACAACATTTACTTAATGCAAAACAATTACTGCAAGTCGTTGAGTGCCGTGACTTTGTTTCTCCAAAACACACTTGACAAAGACCTGATTCCATTCAGGGAGTTATTTTAATAGGAGAGGTTTTTGAGGAAGAAGATTATATAAAACTTGTGTCTGTTACAGGATTTTTAAGGCGATAAAAACTACAGTGCCTTAAAGAAAAAAGTATAGGAAATAGAATATTTTTAAACTTAATAATAAACAATGATTTTCACAACAATAACAGCTCAACAATAGGGAAAAAACGAAAGGAATTTGAAAACAAAATACTTGAAATAGAAAATTGCAAGTAATATTATTCACACTACCTGGATCGGAAATCGGGGCTTCGAGCCGTTCCTGACTCATTGACAAATTTCTAAGATTTGTCAATATCAAATTTCTAAAAAACTATCAAATATTTTAAAGAATACATTGTCTGCGCCTTTAATTATTACTGGCTAAGCACGGACGACATAACACTCAAGTTACAAGACAAAAAATTGACCATTCTCAGTCTTGGAGTGAGTATTTTTTTCAGTTGGCATTAAGTCTCTACCATGCGACTAAATCTCTTGCTGTGACTGTCTTGGCGTTATATAAAATAAACTAATCTAAGTATGCGATTATATCTATTATATCACCCAAATTATGATATAGTTTGCGAATTGGAGCTGGTTCGAGTACTACCCACGCGATCAAAAGTAGAAAATAAAGAGTTCTGCAAAAATACTAAAATCCAAAGTAAATAAAACATTTTGTTGTATTAAATTTCAAATTTATAGCATATAAAAAGATTATGTGATTATTAAAATGTTATATGTTGATGTGGAAACTATATGCAGTAATACATAACATTCTTATTATTCATAAGGAATTATGATAATCATAACATGTAAGAGTGACAAATATTCTAAAATAGATCCTGGATCTAAAATCAGGCAAAAACATCAAGGAAACTGTCATCGTAGCTTGCCACTAAGATACATGATAACAAAACGTATTTGGACCACATTGTAACATTGGGCAAAAAAAACTGTAGCAAAGATGTAATACATGATACTTACCACAAAAAACTTACGACAATGTTCGGACATACCGCCTACAGTCCTATTTTACAATTCAAGACATAGCACTTGCTATTTAAATATTTTATAAATGATCCACTAATAATACATCGATCCAGTAAAATACGATCTGAATATAGTGTAATGGTTAAAGTTTATTTGTTTATTTAAAAAAAAAGCAGCGCTACAAATGAGTCTCACAAAACATTTTTTAGAGCAAGTAACAATAACAGGATTTATATCAGTTTTTTTTTTCTTTTTTTTCACAAAATTTAATTACGAAGCCATAACGTACATTGATAATTAATCGTAATTATACTTACTAACTTGAGATCTGATAAAAAAGTTATTTCATAAAAAGTCCAAAGCTGTACTGTTTTTAATTAACTTAATTCAAAAATTTGGTTTTTAAAGCTGTATTTTGATGCGAAGAACAAATCTTCGTCACTTAATTCAGTATTGTAGATGTGTGATATTCGTCTAAGCGACACATCCTGGCATAGTTGGAAGCTTGCAGCGTCACATGCAACAGTGGCGTGTGTCGGGTTCGGCGAGACGGCACGCGGTACGATACGCTTTCAACTTAAATTTCGCAATCTACGTTTTCTCAGTATATCATAAAGTACTATATAAAGTCATAAAGTAGACAGCTTACGTCTGTTTTCTAAGGTTAGTAAGAGATAACCGCGACAACCATGCCATGTGACTGAGAGGGCTGGCGGGTACGATAGTTAAGGTGGTTAATGAACATTTTTTGTATACGTTCGAATTAGTTCATTACAGAGCGCGTACTGTAATAGACTACGTTCGTGAAAGAAACTTTTTTAAATGGCTAATATGAACACTGGTAATACCCTGAATTCCTGTAAGCCTTATTACTTATGTAGTCTATATGAGTTGATAATATCATCTTACTATCAAAGTACACCCGCAAATCTTGTACAACGATATCTCTTTCGATATTCGATAAGATTTAATAAAAACTTATATGAAAAAAAATTGGTTTAAGTCTGCGCGTAAATGAAATCATTGACACTTCTCCAAATTGACAGTTATTTTATTATCCTCATAGTATTTCGAAAGTGCGTCCAGATCAGCCTGTAAGTAAATACAAACTTGTATTGTTCTAATTTAGTAATATATTTTCTTATCGTCTATCCGTTAATGTCTATCGTACATTAAGTGTTGGGAATATTTGAAACAGTCATTTATTTCCTATAAGTACGCATTGTAAAACAAGGGCCCTAAATGGTAGCCCTGAGGGACGCCCGTTGATATATCAATAAAATCTAACCTAAAACCACCAGCAATGATAGTTTGTGATAGATTAGTTAACTATTATTGAATCCACCTTAGAAGATCCCCTCAAACACCCGGCTCAAAGAGTTTCGCAACAGAATGAACAGAGTTATCTACCCGGTCAAACGCTTTTTCAAAGTTAGTATAGATGACGTCAATCTGACAAATCTTTTGTCCATGTTTACACATGAACTTTATTCGAAAAACAAGAAAAGTTAGTAGCTGCCGTTTCTTAAGGAATCCGTGTTGTTGATTCGGAATCCCTTGACGAATTAGGGTATATATTTGAAGAAAATTCAAAAACATTTAACGATTTCCGTTTGGTTGTAAGTTCTAGATAATTATAGAAGGACCACAGATCCTTTCAAAGCAGTGGTAATAGATTGTCCTCAAATACTGTACTGAAATAGAAGATACCTCCTTCTATTTTAGTATCTATCTTGTAATTTTAACTATTGTAGGTTTGTTTATTTACAAACAGGAATATTTACAAATCAATAATAGGAAACCAAAAACATAGAAAGAAAAATAATGAAAGATAGGTACAAACAATGCCTAAATTACTAAGTGACAAATGGTTGTGCTCTTGTCATAATTTCATTAGATCATTCACGGTGCATTTAACTTTAAGAACCACTGCGCCCAAGCTATGCTGTGGTACGTCAACACACACTCGTATAGACTTCTCACCTGAAGGTGTCATCGTCCGGGCTGGCAGAGTACTCGGACACGGGTGCCCCACTCCTGCTCTCGTCGTAAGGATAGTTGGCTACGAGGTCCCCGCCATGCATGGCGGCGCTTAGCACGAACGGCACCGACATTATCCATCGCATCACTGCGCGGGTTTCAGGTTCTAACTGTGGAAAAATATTAATTTAATTGATAGTTTTGGTGAGTTACTGTCATAAAAATTATTTATTTCAAATATGAGCGTATTAGGTTCTCCGAGACACTGCAGATAGCCAATTTAATGTTATTGGAATTACGTTGCATCACTCACTGCTGGAAGAGTGGTAGTAAGAGAGGAATATTGTAATGTTTTTGGTCGGTACCCTTACATTTTGTTTTTATTGTGTATTTATTTTACAAAAATTTTATTAATATTTCCTCATTAAAATTGAGGTCTTCAAACATCTAGCGTATGACGAAGTTACCCACATAAAACACGTAAGGACGTTAAAAATATAATGAGGTTTTAAAAGGTCTTGTAGGTTGAACGAGAGGAAAAAAACGCAACAGCAAATACCCTCTGCAATCTTATTGCAAAAAATTATCATAACATCACGTAATAGTTAGTATACAATTTGAATAGGACATGATAGAAACACATCAAAACAAAAAACAAAAGACAGCTAATCGTGTGTGCTGATGTCATCTCGCAGCCAAGCTGTTTATACTGCATTTATATAACTATTTTTTTAAATATACCCAGCCTGTATGTACTGTAAAACATTTTCCGCGCTTACCAGTATCTAGATAAATATTTTCACAATACAATTATTTCACTAGAACATGTTTGTAATATTTCTTAGCGAATCAATCAGTAATCTATTTTAATATTTACGATTATAATAAAATAGGTTTGTGATGAAATAAAAATATTCAAGTATCAAATACAAATCCTTTTTGTACGACTATTTACGGTATTTTTGTTTTTATTTGAAATACTAGCAATACCTGATCTTGGAATGTTATTTCTTTGTCACGGTCTACAGCCTACTATTTAACAGATTTCAACAAATGAATGTCATTAGATTTGGCTCAGTTATGGAGGTGTCATAGGATATATTCTTGGGAACCATGTTAGCACGAATTGCACGGTAACGAAACTTTAGCAATGAGGTTATTTAATTTGTCAAAGTCTGCTTCTTGTTAATGTCAATATTCTAAAACGTTTTAAAGATGGCCCAGGTATCTATGGATTGGAATTTGAAACCCACCTTGCACTCACTTACACAGCAGTTCGATAAAGATTTCCTCTGGACACGCGCGCATTCTATTTATGTCTTAGATACTTTGTACAAAAGTTACAGTTCAAAGAGGGAATACTCTTCCCTATTGTTCAAACGGTTTGTGCCCAGAGTTCCCCAGAGCACACCACCACGTATCATCACGCGATGATGTTTAAACCTTAGTTGTCGCGTCCTGGGAGAATATCAACAATTAATGAGGAATGAGATACCAATCTTCTTTCTGTACTTAAAAATAATGAAATTACTAGATGTCATTTCGTACACTTTGCCTCGCGAATACCGGTTTTCTTCATTCGTATAAAAATTTTAAAAATAGATACCTATTAAAAAAAATTATCGTTGAGATAAATGTCAACACATTCATTTTTTAATGTCAAAGTCTGACGTTAAACGTGAATGTAAATGTATTTTTCCTTATCAGCCTTATTTTCTCTATTGTCCATAGCTAATAATAGACAAACAAGTAATCTGATAACACCGAGTTCTCATGTTTTATTTATTAGTACTTACCTGTGGTACCGACCATGCAATCGGTAATTCTGTCGTTGTTATTCGACTTCAACTATCGGAAAGCACCGAAGAGGTTAAATGTCTAACTCAAAAGCAATAAAACTTTTAAAAAATAATGCAGACAAATTGTTTAAAGAATTACAAGTGTTGCAATAAGTGCAAGAATAATTTGACGTCAAGGAAAACAGATAATTCCAATGAACTGATACCTGCGACCCTTGACCTTGAATATCTAAAGACGATCGCACGTGGAGTTCTAAGACCTTTGAGACAACAGTTACAATGCCAAAATAAAGGTTTATACAAAAAATGAGCCTGTTGCATTTCCCTCCGAATAGGACTCCTTTTTTTAGCCTAAGTGACTGTACAATTACGGCTATGGCGGTTAATATTAACAAAATTTGAACCCTCAATGAAATGTGTCAAGATGCGTGATGGAAGTAACCAAAAATACAACAGAATTATTTTGAAGCTTCAACTGAATACTGGAAGTAAACACCTAGGCACTTGGTGAGTCGACAATCACTCTTCTTGCGGAATAGAAAGGTTGAGAACCTTGGCTCCAATCTATGTGGCATATTTCCCAGTTTAACCAGATTACGCGAAATGTTGGTTTTCTAGAAATTTCCTTAAATAAACCTTTCCGCTAATTGTAGTCCTGAAAGTTCTTGTATGAGTGATAAACGTCACTTACCATCAATTTTCACAGTTCTGCATGCTTACTATGTTCATAATAATACCAAATGTCAACGAGTTAATGTTCAATAAGAAAGTCAACTTTCAAAATCATCTTTCACAGTGTCATGACATTGTCATAGTCATGTTATCATCGTGATGCAGGATGCTCCGATAACTGGCCGCTAAATTCTGCGATTTATCTTGAAGCATTTATGTCACTGAACATATTGCATCTGCCTATTGCATTGATTCAAAGTGAATTAAAGCTTACCACGATGAAAATAAAGTTTATATAAACGAAAACTCTACCTCGCAGATCTTAGACAGTGACAATATTTTCGATACCGGAAACAAACAACTGTGTTTACCACACAAATCTATGCCGCGACCAGGATTCGAGCCTGGGACGTCCGGCGTATAAGGCATGGCTACTACCCACTACGCCACTTCTGTATGATCATAAATAACATAAGCTCTGCTCAGTTTGGGGCATACAGTTGGTATGTTTGTCTGAAGATTAAAAAAAAATAGGGTGTACTATAATGGCGATCGTACTTTATATCTTTAGATCACTTCCCTCTAATATGGCTGAGCAGCGCGATGGCTGGATGACGCGTTCACCTCGTGAACAACCGTACAGCTGTTTGAGGGAAGGAGATTTGCCAGGTTAAGAGACAATGTCAATTTATTTGAAACATTATACGTGAAGTTTCTTGCCAGTTCTTCTTCACGAAGGTTTCACCGAACTGGTTTTTGTATTAATAACCTAATTAAACCAAACATTTATAAAGTAATTTCAAAAAAAGCCAAAACCTGTTTTTGGGATCTAAAGGTAACTTAACCTAACTCCCCTGAAAAATACGTTTGCCATTATATTAGCTTACGGTGTTACCACACCAATTGATGGTAGCATGGAACAGGCAACGTCGGTCGACGGTCGCACAAGCACAAATGACTTGAACCATCTCTACAGTGTTGCAGCTTTTTGGAAGTAGGTTTTAGGGCCATGTGTGTATGTCAAAGTTTATCTTAAATTGTTTTACAAAATTCTGTCAGTGGGGCGCAATACGTGTCGGCGGTGAGATTGTTTCTGTCTATTGTAGATTATTCTGTCATTATCACTGCATGGTATGTAGAGGTGGGGAAGGCGGCTATTGCCAAATACATGGCTGTAATGTAGACCAAAGCAGCAAAGTAATGTTTCTTGTGTGTAATGTGTAATGATTCTTGACCATTAATTTAACTTACCGGAGCAGTTAACCTGGTCAAATCCGTCAGCAGGTGGTTGTTATGGTTGATGCCCTGGCGCTCCAGCTCGAAGGTGATGGCGTCCAGGTCGGGGAAGTTGCGGTTCAGGTCCACCGAGTGGTTGTTGTAGCGCCCGATTATGTAGTCCACACCACCCTGTGCATAGAGGTATAAACGTTTTAGCTTAATAGTACGGAGTTAAGACAAAATATTTGGATCCCGATTAATATCTAAAGAGTTATGGTCTCTAAAGTACGTCTTGTTAGGGTAGCGTCGGGTGACTTGTCACTCACTTTCCTATAATATGGTTGAGGAGGACGATAGCTTGATCCGCGTTAACCCCGTGTAAGGCTGCTATTTGAGGGTATTCGTCGTTTGGATACTTGGGAGGAGGGAGACTTGCCGAGCTAACAGATATAGATAACAATTATTTTGTATAGACATGAGAGCCATGGTCAAATTATTTTCAAAAAATGATACTTTTGAAGTTTCTTGCCAGTTCTTCTTCACGAAGAACACTTTTTTTTTCGAACTGGTTGTAGAGTCATCCTTTATTTAACGTCAACGAGAGCAAATAATTGTCAATGTTCAGAAATACATATTTAATTTTGGGATTTACAAAATAAAAGAGATCGAACAGATCAATCCTCATTTGTTAGCAATTTTAATGCCTTGTTGTACGAGTATTGTTCAGTTTTTTAATATAATAAAGTGTATATTACTATGATAATTTTATGATTCTAAATTTATTGTAATATAGCATAGAGCGAATCATGATAAACCAAGAATAATACAAGGAGTGAAATTTGATTAAATTTAATTTTAGTTGCTGAAAAGACAGATGTCAAACGAAATGATAGGCCAGATAAAATAGCTTTCCTTATTACGTAATAGATTTATTTCATGAGTGGTGCACATTGTTGATTTGCCATAAATAAATAGATGTAAGAGATATTACATTTGAAGAAAAGGGTACAGCATTTGGGATAGATAGTTCTAAAGGTCCTTTTTTTAAAATAAATGATAGCATGTAAGTTTTGTACGGCCCTGTGATAACCTAAATTCGACACCAAAGGTCTCAGGCCGTAATCACGATACAGAGTCAAGGATTTACTTGATTTAAAACATCTTTGTTTGAAGACCGTGGACATCTGCTACTCTTTCTACAATTAGTTCTCTGGTCTCCCTCAGTTGAAGATAATAAATGTTAAATCCCCGACAAACACACCAACCAGTATGGCCCCAAAGAAGAGCTTGTGTCATGGATGACCAGCAGCGAATTGGGGGAGGAACCCAGAAAAACATACTTATACAAATACACAAAAACTTACAATGACCCAAGAAATCATGTTTGGTAAAAGAGTGAGTTTATGTTTCATTGTTTTAATCATAGTAATAAGTATTTGTTTTTATAATAAATTTAACAAACATCTGTGTTCATCACACAAATCAAGGCCCCGACCAGGACTCGAACCTAGGACGTCCGGCAGGGCTACTACCCACTACGCCACTCGGCCGTCGTTCTGTTACATAAGAGCTGTTCTATTAAATTTAAATTCGGTGTTTTCAACCGAATATATATTTACCAAAACATATTGATTTATGATATGTCACTGTAAAACAAACAACGAAGAATCGGCCATGAGTTAATGTCTAAACATCGCGCCTGTCTGCACTTTCTGTCCTCGGGTCTTCACTCTGCTTGACAACAGCGAAAAAAATGAAATTATATATAAATTCCGAACAAATAATATAAATGCGAAACTGTTTGTTTGTTTGTTAATCTTTCAACAATCAAACGTTACTGCACCGTTAAGAGCGGAGCTCGTAAATTAAGAAGAGGGCTAATTCACCTAATCATTAGCTACGTTGAGGGGAATACACAAGGACATAGGGAACGTAAAATTCATCCGTAAAATTAGAGAGCGATAGATGAGCCAAGCTGCGGGAAAACCTATGAAAATTAAATATTTATTAGTTATTTGCATGGAGTTGTTGAACAACTACATTGATTATATCTGCTCAATGTGCCAACCAAAAGACATTGAAGAAACTGGGTGGTCAGCCGGGTTTCTAAAAATTTTATCTTTTGATCACTTATAATCTCTACATACACAATCAGTGTCAGAAAAACAACCTCATCAAAACAGTACCCAAATTAGAATTTGGGTTTCCTCTCAGTTTCGTAGCTTTCGGTCACTTTGACAGTAAACATGTCAACAAGTTTTTAAAACTCCACACCTAGTTCTCTGAAAAATAATGAATTATCAAATTTTCGGGAATAATATTTGTAATGTAAAGTGTAAAGTGTTTAATCTTCCTTTTGTGCGTACTAATGTAGGGAAAAACTCACCCACTGTTAGAATGGTAAATCAATTTAATGCTGTCAGTAACAAATTATCAGATATTGATATTCATTTTGACTCATTTCACAAATTCCGTTCCAAAATTAAAGGCTGTTTCTAGATCCTGGCTCTTCTTCTTTCCTTTTAAATTTAAGTTATGTTTTCTCTAATGTATTGTACTTCATCACACATAATTTGAACGAAGAATTTAATTAATGATGTTTATTGTGTTATTTTTATGGTGCAATTTGTACATGCCCATAATTGGTGTGCACATAGGTTGTTATACCTTAATTATTATCTAGTATAGTGAAATTCATATGTGTACACTGTTGGTGTGTCTTTATAAATAAATAAATAAATAAATAAATGTATTAAAATATTTATGAATTTGGTCAAGAAATCAGTATAAAAACATGTTTAAGTTTAATTCCATCAAAAAAGTAGCATGTAGGGTTAAGTGTCCAATAATACAAGTTGTTGTGAAGCAATTGTCATTCGTGGGCAGTTTAGTGTCATATTTGTATGAAACTGTGTGTTTTTTTATTTGTGATCGAAATCTTATTAACTTAAATTGTACATGTTAGGCCTCAACTAAGTTGCATTTAACGATCTTGAGTCCTAAATAACTCACTTATATATCGGAATAAACGGTTGATTTAAGACCAATCTCCTTCCAATAATTTTTTATTACCTTTTGCGTATGGGAGCACATTATTTTAATATCTAAAAGTTACTTTATAATTTTCTTTATCATTTTTAGAAATTGTTTTCTTTTGTGTTTGTGAAACATGTCAAACATGCGCTTAATTTTTATTTACTGAATTTCACCTAAACTTCATTGTACGGGGTAATCGGTACAAAATTTCCATCAAGAATTTGTCGTGGCTGAACTAATTGAAATTTCACTACTATGCTTATCATTGAGAGAGAAATAGAATTCCCGCTCTATGTGGAGTTGCTCATTTTTGAAAATCGTCCACCCGCCGCAATACTTGAATGTTAATAATGCCTGGTAAAAAATTGCGAGATTTTCACGTCAAGTAAACAAATTTATTCATATAGGCAGTTGATAAGCTTCTCTTCAAATTATCATTCAATTATTAATCTAGAATTTTCTATAAATACATCAAAAAATATATGTGGATTTAGAAACCCCCTGAATTATTATTTAACAATAAGTAAATTGAAAAATATATATTCTTTTTAAATTTAAAGTGATTTATTTTATTTAAAAAAAAATTAAATTTAGCAGAAATACAACCACAAGTAGCTTAGTTTATTCAATAAACATTTACCACAATACCTGCTATAATACAAAATAATTAAATAATTGAACCTACTGTTTCAGTAGCTAACTGCCATCCGTCGGGGTTCATGGACGGCAGCATGTGAATCCTCGTAGTGTGGATGAGAGTCCTGATCTTCCGGTCGTGCTGCAGATACCGCTCGCACAGATAGTTGGCCAGCCCCAGCAACAGCTCCCGGCCTAACACCTCGTTCCCATGGATGTTTCCAATGTACTTCGCCTCAGGCTTATCTACGGAAACGTTTCAAATCGTTAGAACGATACATGTAGGTATGTGTTGATATATTTCAAACCCTTGCTTAGTGTTGTTACTTACATGGCTGATGAAATCCAGGCGCATCCGAAAACTCAATAACATACAAAGGAACATTTCTTACTGAAGTTTCAGTTAGAGTATAAACCCTTGAAATATTCGGACACCTTTGATGAATTTCCTCCAAAACTAATGGTAACTCCTCATTGTTATGGTGTTTCCAAACAAATTCACTTGATACTGTCGCACAGAGTAGAGCAAAACACAAAGCTCTGTACGTAGCCATCTTGCTTTGGACCTGACTATTAAATCACAGTTAGTAAGAGCGATGTTACACACGATCACGTAAAAGGAGCACCGTTCATGTCACTACGTGTGCATCTGTTCGCGCGGCACAAACACTATCGATCGATTTTCCCGCGTCTCGTGTCGCGGCAGGTGCGGGGGCGGAGGGGGCCGCACGTGCGTCATTTCTTTACAATGCAGAGGGGTAAGCGCATGCGCGTTGCTAAATGTCAAAGTATCAACCAATCGCGTGCCATTTTTTGTTTAGGTTGTCAAATGACGCCATCTTTTATTTAGTATTAGTACTAAAACGGGGATGTTCATAAACATAAATGGTATATCTACACGGTATAGTAAATGCAGCAAGTAGAACTTGTGAAGATTACGAGGTGGCGTCACTCTCGCAAGTAGATAGGTAGGTTATATGTATACCTACTCGTTGTACCTCCATGTAAGGGTGTTACCACACCAACCGATCGATCGTATTTTTAGGTGTGTAAGGACGAAAATTGTGTAGGTTAGGCTAAATAGTAATGAACGAACCTCGGTGTATGGGGTCACAAAGCATAAATCGGAACAGGGTTATCGTATACATTTTGTTATTGATGTATAGTGTTTAAATTACGGTACTTGATGAGAATCCTTTTAAATAAGAAATAAATATATAAATTAAACAATATTTTTATTAATAATCAGAATCTTTGAAATTATAAGTAGAAACCGTCCTGATTCACAATGTACAATAACGACTAATACGATGAGATCTCGTATTGGCGGCACTACTCGTATTGTTATTTTACCATCGACTTAGTAGCGTAGTCGTAAGTAGCCCTGCCTCGGAAGCCGGTGCTCCCAGGTGAGTCCCGGCCGGGGCATGCATTTGTGTGATGAACATAGATGTTTGTTCTCGGCTCATGGTTGTTGATATTTAGGTATATATATGTATTATTACCAGTATTCTGGGTTCCCCCCAGTTCGCTGTGTGGTCATCCATAACACAAGCTCTGCTTACTTTAGGGTGAGACAGTTATACAGGGTGTTTGGTGCAGGGTTAGCCAAACCCTATGGGTGTGTAGGTGGTACTAATTGTAAAATACACATTGAAGTAAAAGACCCTAACTGTTATAATTTTTTTTCAATGATCTTTTTTGTATTTTTTTAAGTTTTTCCGAAATCTTACCTTTCCAACTGTACAACTTTTTTTGGAACATGTTTTTGCTACGAATTTTTATGTAAATTTGGTCTCAGATGTACCTACCCTTCGTCTGTCAAAGACATTATTGGTTCAAAATAGCGAGCAAAAAAAATTTTACAGGCCCTAAAGTTATAAAATAAAAAACATTAGTTAAAAAAGGCAACTATATATCTTTAAAAAAAAACCATTAACGATCGAGGAGTTCAAGTACTTGTAAAAAAATCTCTAGTCATCCATCTTTACATCGGTATACTACATGTAGCAAAAAATGTATGAATTTGTCAAAAATACAACTTTAAGGGAAAACGGAGTAAATACACAAAAGTAAATGTTTACATTTTTATTCTTTAAAACTACAAATTTGTTCAAATACCCCTCCCCTACTTCTAATACACGCTCGATATCTTCGCCGAATTTCAACAGTAGTAGTACGGAGCGTCATCTCGACTTTCATTTTTGCGAATGCAGCGTCAATTATTTCAATTAATTGTTGTTTTGTTTGTATTTCAACTTCATATACAAGCTCTTTTGCACGTCCCCATATACAGTAGTCAAGAGGGGTCAAATCTGGGGATCGTGGAGGCCATGAGATGGGGCCAAGTCGTCCAATCCACGCATTGGGGAACGAATTATCTAGGAACTCTCGAACTGTTAGCCGATAGTGTGCCGGACAACCATCATTTTGAAATACTATCGGTCGATCTTCTCGATATATCGGCACATTGCTCATCAGTTCAGGAAGATCATTTTCTAAAAATTCTAAATAATTGTCCCCGTCAAGAGTGTCTGGTAAGTAGTGAGGTCCAATCAGATGTTTGCCAATTATACCTGCCCAGACATTGACAGAAAATCGTGTTTGATGCGATGCCTGCCTTGTAACACGGGGATTTTGTCCTTTTTTTGCCCAGTAGTGTAAATTGTGTTGATTGAAAATCCCTTCACGTGTGAATTTCGACTCATCCGTCCATAGAATGCTTTTTAAAAAGTTTCCGTCCTCTATGTCCGTATTAAGTATAAAACGACAGAATTGCATTCGTCGCGCGTTATCACCTTGCACTAAACCTAAAACAAGAAAGAAAAAACCGTTAAAAAAATCTTAAGGATTACGTAAAGGTGCAGTTTCGACTGTAATGAGGCACCCATGAGATAAAACAAAAAAATACAAGTGCAATACCAATAATCTTTCTAACTAAGTTTATCAGTTCAATTCCAGTCTAATGATACTCCACCTTGAGCCACAGACTCGCTTGAGTGTGTAAATTCACATCAGACGATCACGGTCGACAGTGGTCAAATGCCTGACTGTCAACCATTAAAAAAAATTATTCACCTCAAACGTCTTGTCTAATTAAACTAAAACAAAGATAAGCCACATTAAATTAGGCACTTCAAAGTAATTTACCTTGCACCGGAGTGTAGTGGAAAGGATGCCTTCCATCTGCATTGACGACAGACCATACTTTCCATATGGAAACACCCAGATCTCTGGCGACTTTTCGAGTACTGGTAGTGGGGTCATCATTGAACGCTTGGAGTATGGCTTCGTCTATAGCAACTGGATGCTGTGTTGCGCTGACTCGTGGTTCTCGAAAGGTTAAGTTTCCTGTTTCACGAAGTCGTCGAAATGTACTTGAAAAAGTGTTATGATGTGGTACACGTCTGTTGGGATGCAACTCTCTGTACAGTCTTTGAGCTGCGCGTGTATTGCCATCGCATCGACCATACGCATAAATAATATCAGCGTATTCTTCATTGGAGAATTCCGCCATTTTGTGACAAAAACTTAACAACAAACAGCAAAACAACAAAACGTAACAAATAACAAAAATATTAACGAAAGCTAAGATACGTCTCACAGTAATCATAGTCAAACCACGACTAAAGACAAACATCTAAACATACTGTAGCTTAAAGCGATTCCACTTCACAGGTAAGGATTGAAGGTCTGGTATTCGATGATAGAAAGAGATAGAAATATGCAACACAATGAACATAGCGAAACAAAAGCTTTTTACCTGCTTTTGACATGTATGCCTCGCACTAATTACAATAACTATAATATAATAATAATAATATTTCCAACAATCACACCACATTATCTAGCCCAAATTAAGTATCATTAAGAACTTGTGTTATGGATACTAGATAACGGATAAATAAACTTAAGAAATATATAAGCACACATAGATATTTTTTTTTCATGTATAAATATTAGAAATAAACTTAAATAAACATACATACACATCCATGACTAGAAAGCAAATATAATAAAACATCTGCCCCTACCAGGATTCGAACCCGGGACCTCTGGTATGGAAGGCAAGGGTACTTACCTCCACACCAAACATTGCTATTTTCTTGTTTTCTTGCAATGCAGTGTTTACTAGTTTAACGTTTCTACGAATATTCCTATTAAATAATTAACTAATTTGGAGGTAAATTATTCTAAATTATTTGTTATTTGAACGAAATTTGTAAAGTAATAAATTAAAAATGTAAACATTTACTTTTGTGTTTTTACTCCGTTTTCCCTTAAAGTTGTATTTTTGACAAATTCATACATTTTTTTGCTACATGTAGTATACCGATTTAAAGAGGGATGACTAAAGAATTTTTTACAAGTACTTGAACTCCTCGATCGTTAATGGTTTTTTTTTATAAAGATATAAAGTTGACTTTTGTAACGAATGTTTTTTATTTTTTTAACTTTAAGAGCCTGTAAAAACATTTTTGCTCGTTATTTTGAACAAATAACGTCTTTGACAGACGAAGGGTACATCTGAGACCAAATTTACATAAAAAATTGTATTAAAAACATGTTCCAAAAAAAGTTGTACGGTAGGAAAGGTAAGATTTCGGAAAAACTTAAAAAAATACAAAAAAAATCATTGAAAAAAAATTATAACAGTTAGGGTCTTTTACTTCAATTTGTATTTTACAATTAGTACCACCTACACACCCATAGGGTTTGGCTAACCATGCACCAAACACCCTGTATAATGTTATTACATTATAATGTTAGTGCGTTATATTTTGTTTTAGCGTATATCTCTATGCCCAGTGACAATAATTTTTTGGTAACTTTTTGTTTTTATTTTTTGTACCGTTTTGTACTGAAATAGCCCACCACACCAATCGCGGCTGATTGCCGTTTTTCTACTAACCAACTAACTAACTAGAAGCTTGTTTAACAATAGTTCATGATAGGGTATAAAAATCAAATGCTAACATAAAATAGGTTCACTATATTTGGCATAACCCTAAAGCGGCCAGCGAGCGACTGCCCGCTGTCCGCTGCATTACAGTAAAATTGTCAACCTGAGCAACCCCCGCACTAGCATATTAATTTTCTTTTGTAGTTATAATATTTAAAAAATGGATCCTGTTACAATCAGGGTCGAAGATCTTAATGAAGATATAACTGTAGATTATATAGGCCGTAATATTGACGGCCTTGGTCTTTCTAGTGTTAAGCGAGGAACAATAAGAATTTTAGCTCGCTATTTACCGTTCCGATTGAAATAGCAAAAATATCACTTAGCGCGCTTAAAGGAATCGGAACGGTTATGAGCAGTTTTAGCGCTGATAGCGCTGTGAGCGGCATTCGGAACGCACCCCAGAATTAAGTTGCATATTTACAAGCACACGCCACATAGGGCCGCGTGATCTATTTGAACCACCTTTACCTAGGTATAGACAACCATCTGACGGCCTGTTTGGTGTGGAGGTAAGTACCCTTGCCTTCCATGCCAGATGTCCCGGGTACGTATCCTGGTAGAGGCTGATATTTTATTATATTGGCTTTTTAGTCATGGATATGTATGTATGTTTATTTAAGTTCATTTCCAATATTTATATATGAAAAAAAAATATCTATGTGTGCTTATATATATTTATTAAGTTTATTTATCCATTATCTAGTATCCATAACACAAGTTCTAATGATACTTAATTTGGGCTAGATAATGCGGCGTGATTGTTAGAAATATTATATTATATTATTATGTCTTGACTTGAACTATCTGTATGAATTGAGGACGGTGCGGAGGTAAATCGTTGGCAAAGGCAATATGGTAGCGTCGGATGACGGATCGCTCACATCCCTCTAATATGGTTGAGAAGGGCGATGCCTGGATCCCGCGTTAACTCGTGAACGGGTGCCATTTGAGGGCGTTCGTCGTTTTGATACTTGGGACGACTTGCCGACCTAACAGATGCAGATATCAATAATTTTGTATACACATAAAGAGACACTGTAAATTGATTTTGAAAAAAGTACACCCGTGAAGTTTCTTGCCAGTTCTTCTTCACGAAGGATTTTCCTAACTGGTGAACTCAACCAGTCATTTTCAATGTCAAGAAATAAATATTTGAATTTGAATCAAACGATTGGTTCCTTTTAGTGTTTACTTTCTTGCGTTAAAGCGAATTTAATGTTGTCCCGAGCGTGGCGTTCACTGACATGTGTCAAACTATGGTTGTAGTACAAATTTGTTCTATATTTTAAATTTCAAAATATGATTTACTTATTCCTTTTAAATCCTAGCAAACCTCTTTAATAATACTTCTGCCTGATCCTGAGGTTACCTACATAATATTGTTTTCTTTTTATTGGCCTCAGCGCATGGCTACTGACTTTCTACATTTCCATATTCATGCTTGTATTCCAATTCTACCAATTATGTTTACTTTTTATTCTATTTATTTATTTATTTAATTATAACAAAATCCGCAGCTCTTAAAATAATACATTAATTAAATAATATCCATATAAAACTGACAGTTAAGCATTTACATATTTTAAATGGTTTTAGCAGACAGCAAGTAAAACAAATGTTAGGAATAATTAAAAGAAATTACGTACTTCAATTCTACATAGATACTATATCTTTGTTTCATCCATCATATGTTACTTGTTTTGCGGCTGGGATTTTCCGTAACCTAACCTAACCTAACCTAACCTACTTCAGTTGTGATTTCTTTGTGCGTTTTCAATATGCAAGGGTGACAAGGTGGAGGTACTCATTGACTGTACACATTTTGTTATATTTTTTTTTGTTACGGTGTTGTGAAGATACAATATATCTTTGGTAACAATATTTAATCTCTTAAGTTCTAGGTTTATACACATCTTACAAACTATGTATAGTTAATAACTAATTGTAATAAACTGTAATAATTAACTAATTACAGTTTCGTTAAGTTGGTTTTGGGTTTCATTTCACCACGAGACATTGACACCGGAGGTTTCAAATCCAAGCATATTTGTAACGAAACATATAGTTAGGGAGGCGAATAGGGGAATTTTCGGTAATACTCGAGCGTGGCAGTTTAAGATATGAGAGATACCTTAGACCTAATAGAACAACCTTGTAAAGTATTTAGCTCTATATGTAGTGACGCGCGCCTAGGATAGACGATCAGATTAGTAAAAAAAAAATCGATAGTCTGAAATACTCGAGCGCGTCAGATTAAGATATTGGGGGTTGATTTTAGTGTTTTAAGACTAAATTTAACTAATCTGACGATAAGTCCTTGACGCCGCCGAGTTATAGGGTCGCGAACTTGTAAAAAAAAAAAACGTTAATCCGGCATTCTCGAGCGCGATTTTTTTATTTTTATTTTGAAGAATATAATCTAAAACTTACTAAAAATACAAAATCTGCCGGTTCCCGCATGACCGGAAGTGTGGAGGAGCTATTTCGTCTTCCGAAAAACGCGTTGCGGTATATAAGTCGCGAACGATACATTTTACAAAAAAAAAGTTTAAATAAACAAAAAAGGTAATTTTATTTTACACAAAAAAGGTCTCTTTACATTTTTGTCCAAAGTTAAAACTTTTTGACTTGAAGCATCATAAAAACTCAAACTCTCCCGGTTTTTTGAGTATATCTCGAAAACTGAGGGTGTTAAAAAATTGATATGAAATAACGATGATTAAATTATGTGACTTTTATTATATCTCAAAAATTTTTTTTTTCTAAAGCTTCCCGACAATTTTCGTGGACTCCGAAAAAGTTACGCGTATCTGTATACAAAAGTATTATTAACATGTACAGTTTCATGTATGTATATTATTCAATAGCCTGTTGATCCTCAAATTGTTTTTTGAACGTACCGTAAGCAAAACGAAGTGAAGAATTGAAGCAAAAAAGAGGAATTTGCCATAAACATGTAATACAGACTGAGCACTTCGTGGAAATACTTCCTACCAGTATTTTTCCTTTATTTCGCAACATTGATGGTGGGGAAAGAAGCGGTAGAAGAGAATTTTCGGTACACCCTAATATTTATATAATAAATCTACATTTACGTTGGTTGTATCTATCGCTTTATTGTCATTCTTAAATTCCCCTTTTGATCAAGGAGAAAGAGAGGAAAAAAAGAAACCAAAAAACCTTTTTCGGTCAGATTAAGAGAACCCACCAACATTTTTGTCAGATTAAGAAATATGCTTTCAGGATACCGAGATAAACCTCCCCTATGAAAATCTGACGCGCTCGAGTATTTCAAAAGAATTTTTTTTTGCATTTTCAAAAATTCATCGTAACTTATCGTCACAACGAAATCGTCAGTTTTTTTAAAGGGAGCTTCCTTAGGGCCTACTTAACACCCCTTACGAAAATCTGACGCGCTCGAGTAAATTTTTTTTTTTGCATTTTTGACTACTTTATATGCCTACCCCCACCACGCAAACCGGCAGATTAGTATACCGTTGTTATCAGAGGCACTTGGGGCATACGTAGTTTGAATATCTGACGCGCTCGAGAATGCCCAAGTAACTGTTTTTTTTTTACATTTTTGAAAAACCGTACACGCCAAACCCACCGCTAAGATGGATTTTACCATACGAGCTTTTCTTTTCGAAATTTTTTTATCTTTCGATTTTGATAGGTCTTGACGGCGCCGTTGAATTACGCCATTTAGCTATCTCGCCTCCCTAACTAATATGTATATGTGACACAAGGACACAAGAAAGATTTTTGGGTACTGACTGTTTCGCACTACACCCGTAACCTAAATTTGTATGTTGGTGGATGTGTGAATGTAATAACACTCTTATGTGGTTTACTTTCTTTTTTAAGCTATTTCATTGGACTTTGGACCTTCAGAGGAAAGTTGTTATATGTATATTTCTTAATTCTTGGTGATTTCTACAAGGCGTATGATAATAAATTGGACTGAAGTTTTCTAAACAGGACTATTCTGAGATCGCCGATGATGAAGACGTCTCCACAGGAGTTCAATTAAATATAGAGATATTGAGCTTAGCACCCCTACGCCGTATATCAGATAAATTCCCTGAAACAAAATGTTGCGTTATTAATTCAGTTAAAATTATAATTCGGGATCTTATAGGAAATGGGAAAGTCGTCTCTAAGTACGTATTAGTGTATTAGTGTGTACGAAGTAGTGTATCCAATTGAAGCTATGACTGTATTGGTTAATGAAATGAAAAATGTCACTCTTTGTCTCGGTTTTGAAAGCGTGGGTATGTATTTTTACTTCATGCAATCCCCCATATTATTATAGGCTTACTGACATTACTTTTTTTTCAATTCTTTAAATTTAATACATGTATCAACATCTTAAGAGAAGCTTTTTACCGGTCATTAACTATATGATGCTACCTATTACAGTATGCTGCTTAGTTCATAAAAGAAATTTAAAGAACTGCCTAATTTATTTCCTCAATTTGATTTTTACTTATTGTACAAAAGATAAGACACCATCACCATGAACTGCTGCAGGTTGAGCGGCTCCACGGTCTCGACGTCATGCTTAGAGCGCGAGAGACGGATGCCCTCCTGCACCTTGTAGTTCAGGTGCTGTAGGGACACCTAGAGGGACATGGCAAAAGATCAAGACTGTTGAAATTGCCTTTATACATCTTATTTAATGCTATGCAATTATATATGCAATATATAAATGCAAGTTTTAAACAAGTTTTTGTTTAAAACTTGAATAAATGGTGGGTGTTTTCATCCACGTTTGAAGAAAATGGGTCAGGCCCTTCAAAAGTTATGCATACTTTTATCTTCTGCGCCATCATGCATACTTGTTGCAGAATATATATAAGAATAATGCTAAATATTGAATCGGACTAGTTGTCTTATTGACGCGATTATAATTTTCTTAGATTATGTTGAGAACATGTTAAGAGAGTAAGAATTACATAGATAACTTAGTCAAGATTCCGCAGTGCCATTTCACCCCACCTGTTCAATCCAAGCCAGCATCAATCCCGACTGGTGCAGCCTTCCTATGAGCTGGCCCAGCTTCTCCGTGAAGGGGGAGCTGCGTCTCAAGGTGACCACCGTGAACTCGAAGTAAAAGTCCTCTAGGAGAAGCCGCAGGTCACCCACTGCGGCTTCAGGCACGTAATCGCCGACGGCGAAGTAACCTGGTGATAAGATCCTATGGTTCGCGATACTTAAGCCCATTGAAAGCACATGTCGTTATACTTTACCCTTCTGCTGACCTCATGTAGGTAAGTGCAACGGTTAAGACGCTGGCTTTCTCGAGTTCGATCCCCATGACTACTAAAGGTTTTAATGAGCTCTTTCAACTCATGAACCTTTAGCAGACTGCTCTAACAGTAAAGGAAAACATCGGAAGAAAAATGCCATACCTAGAATTATGTTTATTGGGTTACTTCAACTACAGGAACACCTGCCTATCAGTGTACTTTTAACTTCAAATAACACTTATAAACTACCTTAGTGACAAATAATCTCAAAAATGGCAAGTGAATTATTGATTCCTTGGAAATGTTATTTACACAGTTAATTATAAAAGCTTGTTTTATCGTTCTTGATGTCTGCCTTGTATGTTAATGTAAGTATGTACTTTAATAAATAATTATAGTACAGAACTTTACATTACGTACATTCAGTTGACTTGGGCTGGGTCCGATTCTCATTCAAATCTCTCGTAGTGGCGTTGTCCCCTACTACAATTATGTACTATTAAAAGTTGTGTCTTTAAAATACTTACCTCCCGGCAGTCTTTCAATGCTAAAAGCCAATGAGCGCGTGAAACTTTTCCGTTGCAGTTCATCAAATGAATAGACGGTGAAGAGGTTGATAAGATTCTTTATCAATTCCTGCAAGACATGCTTTTGATTAATATCGATGATAAGGTCTGGATTTTGTCCCCAATTGACTGGATGGCTGTATTAGGCCCCGTTAACTCGTGAACGGGTGCCGTTTTAGGGTGTTTGGAGTTTGGAAATTTGCGGTGAGGGAGACTTGCCAAACTAACTGATGCATATAAGAATAATTTTGTGTAGACATAAGACACACTGTCAATTTCTTTTGAAAAAAAATATACCCGTGAAGTTCTTTGAAGTTCTTCTTCGCGAAGATTTTTCCGAACTGGCGGTAGAATCATGTTTTATTTGACGTCAATAATTAGAACAAGTAATTTTCAATGTTGAGAAATAAATATTTGAATTTGAATTGACCTAGAATTTTATAATACCAGTTTTTAGTACCTGATAAATTTAAATGTTATATAGACGCTCATTGTTTAGATCACAGATTTGTTTAGATATGTCTTTTTTACTATTTTAGATCTCAGAGATGCCATAACAAAATTACTGTCATACCAAAAAGCAAAGACTAACATCATCAGAAGGCAGCAAGGTGTACAGCCAAGCGTCGGAGGTGGCAGCCCACTCCAGCCGCCTGCCCACTATGTCCTCCACGGTGTCGAAAGAAGGTTCGTACGTCGGCACGGTGAAGGTCGACGCCAGACCACCGCTGTAGGCGTTGTCTATGACCAACCCCATGAGCAGCAGCCAGATGGTCACGCTGCGAATACGCCAGGTTTCCTTCACAACTTGGGACTGGAAAGCGGACGGTCGGATATTTGTGCGTGCTGAATAACTATGAATAGCAGAGGACTGTAGCTAACCTACTTACTTTCATTGTTACAATGCTACGCCATACTTTACTCTTTTGCCAATAAAATAAAGCACAAACTACAAGTAGTAACCACACATAAAGTCAATATGAGTGGCCTTATCACTCAAGAGCAACCTACTCCAGGCAACCAGTAAAATAGGCGACACAGCAATAATATAAAGAGGCTTTGCAAACTTATATAAGTATATAAAACAAACCGGACAAAAACAGAAAAAAAACGTTTAAAATCATTAATATCGGAAAATCAACAAATCAGACAAATAATCACAAGTACTTGGGATGTAATATAAACAAACAAAAAACAGGACATAAAACAAAAAAAACACACACACACACACACCAACGAAAATAACATGAGATATCAAAACAACAAAGAATAAAACACATAATAAAAAAAACAAACACACACACACACACAGATGTTCAAGCTCCTTAGCTGTGGTATCGAGGATAGCGTGGAGTCAAAATAGGTGTTTAACAACATGCTGCATGGAAAGTGAACTTTGTCGAATACTATTGGTGGAAGATTATCTCTAGAAATTACTGCAAGTTGCCTTAAACAAGCACCTTAGTTATCGCAGGGTTCACATTTAGTCCATGTTATTTACTAAATGGAAGCTAGGTTAAAATTAGTGGTTTCTATTGCGAAATTAGCTCAACATTGGAAATGTTAGCCTGCGTGTAAATTTGTAAATCATCTGCATATAAGTGGTAGGTACAAGTGAGGGAATGAGTTATGCTGTTAATAGCGAATAACATAAGAGATAGCATCCCGCCTTGTGGTACACCAGCAGCAGTTTGACAGTTCAAAGACAAGCTGTTCTCGACGGATATCCGCTGGCGGCGACCATGCAGATAGCTGCGAAACCACTCAATCACTGTTGCTAACATGCTCAATGTTTTAATGTGCGTATTAGAATGTCAAATTTATTTATATATTTATCTGGTAACATACAATATTTTAATACAGTTATATAAAAAATATAACAAATCCATAAACTAACACAAGTAAGGTAGTGTAAAAAAAAATTTGATAGTTAAGTCATTATTAACACACAAACATAAATACATTACATTATTACACTATTTAAACAAAATATACGAAAAGATAGAAAATAGAGATTATTGGATAATGAGCTCCTCGCAAATTTTCCTTTTATAAACAATCACGCTGGAATTAAATATATCTATACAATCAAAAGAAATGTCCCAAAATGCGTCTGAGTCTGGGCCAGGTCTTTGCACACTTTATCAAAAAATAATTTAAGATGCTTAGAACACTTTTTGATTGTTAAATTGTTATTAAAACACTTTGTTTATTGGTAGGAAATGAAATTGTGCATTATTAGTGTGCAACATAAACAAAAAACATCATGGCGGAAAAAATTTCATTTTGGCAGCTAAGGTTTACTTACATCTTTTTGTTTTGTGTATCGAGTAGTATCGATGGCTGGTTGCCATTACGTCCACAGAATTGAATTGAATTGTTTTGTGTATTTTTAGCTTATTTAACAGTTGTAAAGTTAAAAAGAAATCGAAAAAAAGAACTCAAGCGCAATGAACAATCAAACACACAGCCAGACAACTAGCAATGTGCTGTGAGTGACGTGGTTCACTTGACAACTGGAGGAGATTCTCTTGACAACTTTCGCAATAGAAAAGATTCATTGTCAATGTTGCCCGCTAAAATGAACACAAATAATGTTGACTTTTTTATTTTCTTACCATCTAACTACTAATTAAATCAAATTATTTGTATTTTTCCTACAATTAGTATTTATTTGTAATTTTTTTAGATGGTGTACAAAGTCCTAGCCCAGGTTGAGACATTTCTTTTCTTGTTAAAAGCATTACAAGCTCTTTGTAAAAAAAATTTCGCAGTATAATTGGTTTTAGCAGGAGGACACAGAACAAATTCTTACATCTAGAACCTCAGTAACCCGCGTCAAGGATGTGTGATTAATATTATAATAGAAAAATATATTTTTCTACTTTTTTTCTTGTAAATGTAATAACACAACATTTTTAAATATTTAAATGTAGGCAGTTTTTTTGTAATAGATATACAAATTAATTAAATTGTTTTGTAGTAATAAACTGAACTAATAAAATGTAAATAAAATACTGTACACAATTTGAATGTCGAAATACAGAATAAATGTCATTGATGAATAAATTAAATAATAACAGACCAAGGTGTGAACCCTGAGGCTAACCGGATTTAACTAGAACAAAAGTAGAACAAAAGCCCTTAATAACCACTGCCTTGGTTTGATTCTGCATATATGATGCAAGCCACCTGAGCAAATCACCATGAATACCGATAACTTGAAAGAAGAAGACTATGAGGAATTTTGCCAAATGCTTTGGAGTAATCGGTATACACCGCATCGAGCTGGCTACCTTTATCCATCGAAGTACCAACATTACGAGGAAATTCACAAAGATTCGTCTCTGTGGATTTTCTCTTGAAAAAACCATGCTGTTTTCCAATAATTACATGGCAAAGTTTGGGATAAATTATATCAAAAACACTCTTTTCGAATAATTTGGCAATAATATTAATCTTGGAAATACCTCGGTAGTTGAGAACATTACGTTTGACTTCAGCTTTGTGAACTGGGACTATGTAGGAACGTTTCCAGGTAAAAGGAAATGTACTTGTTCTCAACGATAGCTGAAGTGAAACACAGTCTCGGTCTGCGTGCGTTCTCGAGCGCACGTCGATCGCAGACGCCTTCCCGCTCCCTTAGCCCACGCGCTAATCGAGCACCCAAATTTCACTGGTTGTTGCCGTAATAAATATTTCATAGTTGTAAACCGTAATAAGTTTCTAACGCCGTTTTCACGGCGGAAAGTGGGTTTTAACCGTACATCTAATAAGTTTCTAACGCCGTTTTCACGGCGGACAGTGGGCTGTTAACCGTACTTCGTGGAACGTGAGCTTCGTCGACGGGAATTCGTCGTTCCAGGTGCCTCGAGTCTTCGTGTTCGAGTAAGTTATCCGCGTCGTCCTCAACCGCCCTACTGCGTGTAGGGTGGTTTTAGGAAGTTAGTCATCGTTGATAGGTTCATAGTATATATATTTATATATTGTTGTCCCTCCCCAACCCCTCCGCAATGGCTTCCCTAAGCTTTAACGAGTTTAGGAAAAAGTTACTTGAAAGTACTGAAGGCATGTCTATAAATGCTGATAAGTACCGTTTCTTAGATTCTCTTATCCCTCATCTCATGACGTTAATGTCCACATTGGCCCCTCAGGCCACCCCAGTTCCCCAGACCCCTCTGGTCTTAGGCCCTCCCGCGTCCCCTTCCTCCAGTGACATGGAGTGCGAAGTAGACGCCCCTCCGCGCCGCAAGCGCGCACCCGCGACTGAGTCATCCTCGGACGCCACCCCAACTGGCCCTGAGCCTCCCTCTTTCACCCTTGTTAAGAAGCGCTCTAAGAAGCGCTCGAAACAAGACCCGGCGGCGTCTTCAACGCCAGCTGCCCCGGTGTCTTCAACACCCGCACCGGCCCCAACTTCTGTCAAGGCCAAGGTCCCACCACCCGTTTTCCTTCGGGAAAAGGGTAAATGGACTGAGGTCTCGACATTGTGCAATGAGCACAAGATCCATTACACCCGTGCGGTAAACTCGGGTGAATCTATTAAAATCACTGTCTCCGTTTGACTAAGCTCCTCACCGATAAGCAATATGCTTATCACACTTATGCTCTGTCAGAAGAGCGTAAGATCAGAGCGGTACTCAGGGGAGTCCCGTTCGAATTATAGAACGAGGCTATCCTGGAGGATCTGCAGTCCCAAGGCTTCCTGGCACTCGCGGTGCATAAAATGCACAGCAAGTACGGGAGGCAACACCTTCTCGCTTTGGTGGTTCTCGCCAACGTCCCCAAGTCCAGGGAGATCCTGAAAGGGGTTAGCTCTATATGCGGCCTCTCTGGGATCTCGATCGAGGCGCCTCATCGCCGCGGTCATCCCGGCCAGTGCCATCGGTGCCAGTTGTACGGGCACGCGGCGGCCAACTGCCGCGCACCGCCCAGGTGCGTCAAGTGCCTGGTCCCTCACTTCACTAAGGAGTGCAATCGCACTCCTGAAACTCCCTCTCCTCCCGATTGCGTGCTTTGTGGCCAGTCCGGCCACACCGCAAATTACAGGGGCTGCCCTCGTGCACCCCGTTGTATGCGCTCCAATTCCAAGAGGGCGGCACCCAAACAGGCCCCGCGCCTTTCTCAAGAAAACTTTCCGCCGCTGCGTAGCCGGGTTCCTCCGGCTACAAAGCCTACACAGTCCAGGCCTGCCCCAGAAAACTGGAGGCAGCGCCCCGCATCGAATCCCATCCCGGCTCCTCGCCCATACAAACCCACTCCTCAATCCTCCGTAGCAGACGATATGCGTATCTTCTTCACGAACTCCGACAGAGCGTTTGCTAGCTCTGGCGGAGCATAGTTCCCTTCTCAATTCATTATAGGTTCATTTAAATGAATTGATCCCTAAATCATGCTTCGGCCGACCTCTGCCCAGCCCCGGCTTCACCGGAGGCTGCCCAGAACGGCCACCAACTCATGTCCCTTTGAGCACCTTCAGTGCAACTTTCACTACAGGCGGAAGACCCGCCAGCGCGCCCAACTTCCCGACGGGTGTCGCTTCCGATGAAGGCTAACGGTAATAACTACAGCCAACAGGTGGTTTTTAGTGGGTAGGTGCCATTCTGGTAAGTCCCACATAACCCCCCGCAGAGGACTTTACCTGCGGGCGGTATGCATGACGCATCTTCCACCTCCCTCCCGCGAGGGTGCCTCGGCAGCAAAAAAAAAAAATGAAGTGAAACACAGTGGACCAGAAAGGGTCTTTTAGCAATTTTTTAAAAATATTGCTGGTATACCGTCCAGTTTCCCGCCCTATGCTTCATCAATATCTTTCATATGTTTTCTATGATATGTATTGAAATATCAACAGTACCTATTAATATATTTGCAGAGTTACATGGTAAATTATAAGTATTAGTGTCTGGTGGGAAATTGAAAGTAACTCGAGGTACAAACACAGATTGAAAGTAAGAATTAAATGAATTACATATTTCAATGCCCTCTGTGCATATGATTCCATCTAAAAATAACGACTTAAGCAACTTATTTGAGCTTTTTTTAGACTTCACAAAAGTCCAAAATTATTTACTATTTTTATTTATGTTATCTTCCGCAGTTTGAAAATATTTATTAAAGGAATCAACATTTTTTGACGTTTGCGTAGAACTCTCACTCTACCGTAATGTTTCCAACTATTATGAAATTTAAGTTTTTCTTTTGTTACTTTGATTCTACATCGTTAAACGCATCACTGAAGTCCAACAACGTCAGTCATGTAAGTTTTTTATTTTTCATGCCATGTCTTATATCATCAGTAATGTTGAGTAGTTCAGTCGTCGTAATATGGCCAGGATGGAATCCTTATTGGAAATAATTAAATAGAATTAAAGCACACTATTATTATTGGATCAGGCGTTCAGGGTTATGAAACCATCAGTTGTTCTTCATTTTTGGTGAGTATCCTTCCTATTTTAACCGCCATAATATTCACGATCTAATTAATATTTTTTGATTCAAATATTTATACACGTAGTTGTGTGCAGGTAACACGAGTACTAGCAATTCCAACAGCAGCCTACAATCGGCAATTCCTTTTCTAAAATATGACCTGGAACACAATCACGCTTGCATAAGAAGTAGCAAGACCTCCATAAACAATTGAAAAACAATCAGTAAATTGAACTGCGGAGATCATCTGCTTAACGATACAGCTTGTACGAGTGGTATACCCCAACCTTACTTTCATTCTAAAAATCAGTTCACAAGTCAGGTTTTAACCGGTAACACCTCTCACACTAAACGGTGTTCAGGACTATATATCTGTTGTTTAAAGAGCTCCGTGAACACTCAATTACCTGCGTTACCAACATGCCAAATGTAGTCAAGAATATCTTATCAGAGGAGAAGCGCTGCGCCACGGTGAGCGCGCACGAAGAAAACAGGAACGTCGCCAATATGGCCAACCACATCCACTGACTGAAGGGCAGGAAGGGCGTGCGCCAGTTGCTCAGCAGTCTGGTGGTACGGATGAGAAGTAGAAAGGTAACGTCAGCGTTGACAACCTCACTCAAAACTAGGTATTAATTTAAATTCGATAGTGTTGAAATAAACAATGTTATATTTGCAGATTAATAAAATCAATATATGGAAAAATAAACTGCTGTAAGCCCTTAATGAAAGTTTTAGATGTGTAAAGAACGCAGCCTATTACATGTCCTCTTACATATTTGGGCACTTGTCCCACCGCCAACGATGAACGCGAAGTGAGTACAGCTTGAAACGTCATGCCTACGAGTTGGGAAAAGCGAGTGTGTGGTTTCGATAGTTTTGTTGCTGGGCATTAAGCGAGTATGTGTTGACTAGCTCATGGAGTAGAAAGACTGCTGGTTGGACTTATGGCATTGTTCAGCGAATTATCTTTCTTTGGTTTGTCTTGTAAGCTTGAGTCTTTAGTTCTTTCCAGATTAAACTACGGAGATGTCGTTTACGGAAGTCGTCTTCTTTCGGTTCATCAGCGCATGGTGCAGCGGGTGCAAAATGCTTGCTGTAGGTTCTGCTTCACTGTTCGTCCGCGTACCCACGTTACGCCATTCTTGAATAAAGCATCCATAATGAACATGAAAAATCGTAGGCACTTGCATCTGGCATGCTTGATGTTTGACATAAATAAAGTTCAATAAACCGGAATATCTTTACCAGAAGTTAAGGTTCTTATCTTCCCGTTGTATGTCTGGTATAAGAAGTGCACGTTTGCCACTGGAGTGCCAACCACATAGATCGGTAGCTTTTGAGGGCAGTTTCCGCTACTTAGCCACGAGATGCTGGAATAATATCCCTCCACCTATACGAAATCTCACCTCAAAATTTACATTCAGGAAACATATGAAACAACATCTTTTGGATAAACAAAGTCTATTATAATTTTCCTTGGCCTCATAGTATATCTCGTGGCTTTGTGGCATAGACTGTTTCTGGAACGCACTTGTCTTTTTTACTTTTTTTATATTTTTTTTTATATTATATTTACTTTATCATAATTTTCTATAATTTTCATGTATATCAGCAGTTGTTATTTAAGTTATCTATTTTACATATATTTTAAAATATGATGGGTATAAACGCTAATTAGATTTTTATTATTATTATTTGATTTAATGCATTTAATTAATTTTTTTTTTTTTTATATTATATAAATTTGTTTGATTTTGTTTTACTTCATAGCCATTAATATGATTTTGTAATTTAAAAGCAAACGTTTATTGCACTCACCGCAACTCTCAATGGGCTTTAGCTGAAAATCAATGATTTGCTCCTAGTAGCAATATATTCGTTGAGCTACAGCCTGTTTGCACAATATTTGACAGATCTTCAAGTCACATTATTTCTTACCGTAATATATATTTATTTTTCTTCTTATGTACTAATATAAAAAGATTTCGTGGCTACTATATTTTTTAATTCCTTGTTTTTTTTCCTTTTTGTTACTTTTTGTGTTTTTTTTAGTTATTGTCTTTACCTTTTTTTTGTACACTTTTTATTATTTTTGTGCAAATAAACTTATTCTTTCTTTCTTTCTTTCTTTAAATGTGACAAACTTGAGAAGAGTGAATTCTCGCCGCCATTGTGACGCATCGATTATCTCTTTTATTTAAAACATAATATATAGACCCCGTTTCCAACAAATCTGTTCTTCGACTAAACAAGTAACGACATCTATGACGCTACAGTGGTATCAGTGGAGTTGCTGCACTTTTATTTTGAAAGATATGATAAAGTGAGAGCCTACAATGGGAAAAAAGTATATTTTTATATTATGAAGTTACGCCACTTTTACAATGACCGACACATATGTATATTGAACGTTTCTCCAGCGGGAAATAGTCGATAGTTAGTCGTTCTCTCATGGCGATGGGACAAGTGCCTTAGGCTTGACATATTTCTTGCAGTTTCTGATGTAACTGTGCTTTTGTAAACGGCTTTGGCCAACATTGTGAAAGTCGTACTCACAGGGGGGCCGGCGCGATGGCTGTGACCGACGACTTGACACAGTACACCGACACGTCCAGGGTCGTCGACCAGGGGTAGCAGGAGGCTATGAACAAAACATGTAATCTATACTTATAGCTTTGCTTAAATTAGCTTAAGTTACGATGGTAAAAATAAACTTAGTAGCCTGATTTTGTAACAACATGTAAAAAAGTGCATTTACTTTTATTAATATATTTTTGTGGGTGTCGGTAGTAAATATAAGTTATATTCGGTATGAAGAAGAAAGTATGAATTATAAGCCGTTGATTCGCTCGCGTTAAATAAAGGGAGTGGTCAATTTCATTTTGTTGTACATAACACAACACACTAATTATCAAATAAATTTAAATGCACTATAACATTTGACGACCGAGTGGCGTGGTAAGTAGCGTTGCCTCATTCGCAGAAGGTCCCAGGTTCGAGTTCTGGCCGGGGCATTCATTCGTTTGATGAACACAGATGTTTGTTACCGGGTCATGGATTTTTGTATTTATATATGTATGTTTATTCTTGGTTTCCCCCAGTTCGCTATAAAATCCATAACACGTAAAATCGTGTTTGTCTGGGGATGTATTATTAATTATTATTACAAAAATTAAATGAAGATCATTAACATAAAATATATAAAGATAGGAAATAATATGAAAAAAAATTGAACTGATAACTAAACATTGAACTTCTTGCTTTGCTTTTACTAAAGCTTATGCTTTCGAACTAATCTTAATTACGGAATGGTGTAAATGAAGTATATGAAGACTTGAATCACACCTCAATTTAAAATTTATTTTTATTTAAAATTAAGTCCAAATATTGAATATCCAAACTTTCTGAAAACCTAAGTTAACATAGATAATTCGTTTAGATGATAACCAAAAGTTTGACTGTACTGTTTCCTTACCACTGAGTTTCCAGTTACTCTGATGTATTTTACTTAAAAAAAATATGTAAACGCGTACCTACATTAAATAACATTCGAATAATTTAATCCTTTAAAATGTTTATCCTTCCTACGTTAAAATATGCAATTGAAATATAGACGAGGTAACTTTTTAACAGTAACAGCCAACCAACCACAAAAAAATCCTTCACTACGTACTTAATACATATGTACAGGGCGTTTTTAATAAATTGCTAGTGTCTTGAAGATTTGAATGACGGTAAAAACCGCGACTATGTCGCATTTTAGTAGCGCGAACTCACTTTCTCATAGTCGCAACTGAAATATTTGTCCAAATTACGTAGTGTAAAGACAACGATTATCGACATTAAATAGCAGGAGCGATAAAAGTATTTAATCTAAAAATAATCAATTTGTTTCTGGAAAATGTGCATTGTAAATAGAGTATCCTATTTATTGTTTTTCTAGTATTTTAGCAATAATGACTAGCAAATAAAATATAAAGAGCCATCTACATTATACTCGCGTAAATTCTTACGATTCAATTTGCATCGCGCGCTAAAATATCTAGCAGTTGGCAGATTTTTTTTTCCGACTTGGGTTATATTAATCTTAATTTTCTTAGGGATCTCTATTATTTTTTTTAAATTAAATATAGCCTTATTACTCGCAGATAATGTAGCTGAGAATTGTTTAAATCAAATTAAGTAGTTTTTATTTTATCCATTACAAACATACATACCAAAAAATCATCAAAATCAACCTCTTTTTATTATTAGTATAGATCTGCAATCAACAGAATGTGGTATTTCTTTAAATGTCTATGATTGAATAAAAAAATTTTTTGTATCTACACTGGATTAAATAAAGTATATTATGTTAACAAAAATGGCATTACTTATTCCAAAATCAGCGAGATCCTGCGCCACACTGCCCAGTATGCCGGTCCCGGTGCGGTTCTCATGCACCTCGCCCCAGTCGTAGTCATCCACCCGCACCAGCTCGACGCTGCAGTTTATCCATCTGAGGCATGAAATGAAATAGAATACATGATGAAGGTTCTAAAACAAACACCGAGTGCAGGTCCCTAAGAAAGCAAAGCTTATGTTACAAATAAATAATAAATCCCCAGACATAAGTCGTTGTGTTCCGGCCAAAGGGAAGGTTCGGCCAGTGGTATTACTGGAACAAGAGCAATCCCAACTGAAGCCTAATCTCGGCAACGCATCAATAGTTGATACAATAATAATAATAATAATTTATGTCTAAAAAAGATTTACACAGGGTACTTAAGCCTACACTTAATCCTATGTACAATTACTTTAGGTTCCGCGTCTGTTGCCGAACTGGGTAATAATAGCCCGTACTTCAGCATACAGCGCTTCGATCGTCAAACCAAGTTTAATACATTTTAGGTCACAAATATACAATGTTTGCCGAATTATAACTTAAAAACCATAACAATTATAATTTATATAAAAAATATATATGAAATAATATTATAATCAAAGTCAATATAAATAAATAAATTACCTACGATTATTGATGTCCATTATACGAATGTCACTTGCCATCAGCTGGGTAGCTTGCGCGTTTGCCGGATATGAGGTGAGCCAGCAGGTGGGTACAGAACCACTAAAACAATTTGTCACATACAGGACTAAGCCACAACAAAGCCCTCACACACCTCTCACAAATAACCTTCACGTTAACTCTCACACTCACACATCTACGTCAACATTCAACATTCAACGCACACAATATACAGATTAAAATTTTTTTTTGTTAATTAAGTACATGTTTTTAAAATATTTATTAGCCTTATTGGGTTATGATGATTTCTTTTTTTCATAAATTTTAGAACCCTGTTATGATAAAAAAATAAATATACATGTATTAATTTACTGATACTTGTAGCTCTCTTTATAGTATTATTACATAAAATGTAAATCCGTCATTAGATGTTAGATGTTCATTTAATAAGTGCATTGCATTATTGTATAAGGTCTGTGGGTGAATTTCCCAAACAACTTTTTTTTTTGTCTTCGTTGAAATTCGTTTTTTAAAATAAAAATTTTGCAGCGAATTATTTATTTTAGAATAGAATAAGGAGTAATTGGGTTGTGGCAAAAATATATTTTTTAATTAGGTTATATTTAAGGGTAGAAATAAATACATAAACTCCAAATTTTCCCGTATCGGTGCTGTCCCACAACTTTTTTTACAGACGTAAAAGCTTATAGGTCTATTAACATAACAAAATCAAGTTTAAAACCTATTCTATTTTATGGAATAATAGTTTTTTTATTGAAAAATAATTTATTTTGTTCTATAAATTAACGTTTATTTTTATAAGAGGCACAAACGTACTTGTCCTGGAAAATGCTGTCTTGTCGGTGACCCAAAGTAATTTAGATCTAATTTGGCATAGACGAGTCCCACAGTGTCTCCGCCCCCAAATTTATTTTACGTTAGCAACGTGCTACTACGCAGTCAGGAAGGATGCGAGCCAAATAGCTGCATATTCCCGCCAAACACGTAAGTACGCCTTTTTATTTGCTCGCGGACATTTTTTTTATAATATCGGTGATGGCTTTATCTAGTCTAATGAGTAGTTATTTTGTGGCTTTTTGCTTTTTACAAAGGTAATTAGTGGATTAGTTTGATTAACTGTTATTGAATTTATCCTAGATATTGTGGTTTTTTTGTAATATTTGAAAAAGTGTGTCTTTTATCAAGACGGTGTTTTCAAATCGGTGAAATCGGTGGTCGTTTATTGCCACCGTTGTGATAATTTTCACCGATTCTGTCAGAAAAATCGAATCGGTGACTTATTTCTCATATCGCTGTCTCACTTCATGGTTCAACAGACAGTTTTATCACATCGGTGGATTGCTTTATAGTAACGGTGACTCTTTTTATCAGTTCGGTGAGTCGTTTTATCATATTGGTGGTTCCCGTCGTTTCGTTGCGGATGTATGCCAAATTTCATAAGTGTATGTATGTTTGTTTGTTTTACTACATCCCAGGAAATACTTTCCTACTATATACTATATTCTTTTACTATTAGTTTGAGTATCTCAACTTAGGGAATGGTAGATAGATAGATAGATAAAATCTTTATTGGTACTACAAACTCACATACATATTACGTTACATTATTATTTAAACACCTTATTATTATTAAAAAAATAAAATAAATAAAAACAAACAACAACAATGGCATATTACACGACGTGTGTTAAGTACGTGTGCTGCAGCAGCGCACAAGGAGGCAGCTCAGCGATGACATTTGCTCGGAGGAGCAAAACGCTGATTTTCAACCGCATCGTACAAGTTTTATTGATATCGGTGCACTTTATCAAAAGTTTATAACTAAAAATAGTGAAATAAAAATGTTTAAATAAAACATCTAACCGACTTCAATGAAGTCAGAGCCCTGATGATCGTAAAATAGCGAAGACTTTATTCAAATCGGTTATATTAAACATTCGTAATGTTATTGACTTTACATTAAACCAGTAATTTATATTGACAGATGTATGCACAAACTCGTCATACACGCCCGCGTTCCATAGCTATCTCTTTAAATACAACACACGTGGTAGCATGCACCTACAACGTACGACCTTCAAGTGCATGTCATTTGGGGAGGTATCTATTCAATAAAGCTAACGTAATGGTGAGCTATTTTTTATTTCATTGAAGCCAGCAAACGAACACTGGATCCATCTGATGGTAAGTAGCATCCAGGACATCGTTAAAGGGACGTGCACTGCTTAACGATGCGTTGCCGACCCAACATTTAAGATGGTCAAGTCTTATGTTCCTGTCATTTCACTGGCTGGCCCTCCCCTTCATCCGGAACACAACTACGCTTACACGTAGTTATTTAGCGGCTAAGATAGGGAGGATGGTACCTACCCTGGCATTTCTGAATATGTATAGCAAATATATATTTTAACTAAAGATTTTTAGAGGAATTTTGTTTAAGAATGCCGAGGCAAAAACTAGACAAGGAGGAGAAAAAAAGGGAAGAGGTTAAGCGAAACAAGAAGAAAAGCTAGAATCAAAAGCGCCCCAATTTTGAGAGAAGAGTTTTTACGGAAAGACAGAGGACGTTTAACTAGACGAAAAGCAGCTGGACTTATCCTATCACGAAGCCAAATGACTACACATGCTCGTCGGCTCGCACAAAAATAAGACCAAATTTCTGCCCACGCATATTATCAAAGAAAAAAGCTAAGGCGGCTGCTGCCCGAAACAAAAATAGTGAAATAAGTGTTCCAGAGGCCAATGATGTAGTAACAGAATTACTACCGAAGCATTACGAATTACTTAGTGTGTAAGTTTAGACCAGTTGAGGAGTGTATTTCCATTGTGATTAAAGTTTAATTTAAAGTCTGATTAACTTTAAAACTAAAATAATTATGCTGATCAGTAACGGTTATTATTTTTTTATTTAAATAAGTAAGTTTAATTAAAATAATTATATACTGTTACATTAATAAATACAAATATGTCAAGTTCCAACACTGATAAATGTTCGCGCTACAATAGGTGGACTTTACTTATTTTTAATAAAGACAATGATAATAAAAATAACCATATTTTTTTTCTTTGTAGTATAAAACACTTGAATTGGATTACTAAGAACTCAGTTCTCGTTAGATCAGAAGGTCTTATGTAAAAAGATCACATCTAAGTTTCTGTTGTCAAAATACATAGGTACCACCTATGTTTTTTACACCGTTTTGGTACATTAAGGTGTATGGTTTAATGATATCGGTGGGTCAAAATATCATTTCGGTGGAAAAACTTATCACCTCGGTGGTCACCCTTCTCATATCGGTGCCCAGAAAAATTAATCGGTGGTTGGTTTATCAGATCGTTGGCAACCAAAATTCAATTTTAATTTTCTCCTTGGTCTTTAATGGTAGGTTGATATCCATAAATCTGAAAATATATAAAGTCCTAAAGAATACATAAAAACTAAAAAATACACAAAAAACACATAAATGAAGAAGTTCACCGATACGATAAAAAAAACACCAGTTGTTGAAATTCACCCCTGTGGATTTTGTGAATGACAAATAAACAAAAACATAAATGAATCATACAATACGTAACGTTCATTACGGATTTACGAACAGACATTTGTCTGTTCCTTCAAACTTAGGAGCTGCGGTGCTAATTTTTTTACTATATCTTATTGTATTCTTAAACGCAAAATGTAATATTCTGTCCACTATGACTGGAACTAAAAAAAAAAAACCTAATTTTCATTCCCTACCTGTGCTAAGTTGTATATTATATGGAATAGATAACTATAACCTTACTTACTTGCAAAATTCTTCCATAATTCTGATTTCAATTCCATCTCGACCTGTTGGAGTAACAGAGGTGTCCAAGTCCAGCAGAACATACGGCTTGTACTCGAAACACGACGCCTTCACAGTTTTGCCGTACAAGTTGGACATGTCATGTGGAAACAGACACGCATCATTCACGAATTTATGATTACTAGAAATCCATTGATCCAGAACTACCGGTTCATGAGCTTTGTCATTCTCACCAACATATTTATGCGTGACTAAATCAAATTTATTAACGTCCTCTTCAGACGGATAAATAAATAATAGATTAGGTATAAAACTAGTTTCGTTCAGGGATAAAATTGACAATAAATCATTTTTACTACTATTTTTGAAATCATCTATCAAGAAAATCAAAATTCTATTACTTTTACGAACATTTGCAGAGTACGTGAGTTCTTTGAACACATCCATGAATTGTCCCGGATTCTTAACCTGAACTATGTAATCCATACAGCCCATTTCTGTTGCATAAACTAATCGATCGACTAAATCGTTTGTTGGTGTGAATCTTACTGCACTGGCAGGATTAATATTAAGCTTGAAAAGATATGTCCCAAAATGCAAGGAGTCTAGGCCAGGTCTTTGTACACTTTATCAAAAAATAGTTTAAGATGCTTAGAACACTTTTTGATTGATAAATTGTTATTAAAACACTTTGTTTACTGGTAGGAAATGAAATTGTTCATTTTTAGTGTGCAACACAAACAAAAAACATCATGGCGGAAAAAATGTCATTTTGACAGCTAAGGTTTACTTACATCTTTTTGTTTTGTGTATCGAGTAGTATCGATTATGGCATTAAGCCCAAGAATTGAATTGCATTGTTTTGTGTATTTTTAGCTTATTTAATAGTTGTAAAGTTATAAAGAAACCGAAAAACAAAATCAAGCGCAACGAACAAACAAACACACAGACAACTATCAATGTGATGTGAATGAAGTGTGCTGTGAGTGAGGTGGCTGTCCCCTCTGCTTAGTGGACTAACTTTACTTGACAACTTCCGTCATAGGAAAGACTCATTGTCAATGTTGCCCGCTAAAACGAACACAAATAACGTTGACTTTTTTATTTTCTTACCATCTAACCACTAATTAAATCAAATTATTTGTATTTTTTCTATAATTATCATTTATTTGTAAATTTTTTTAGATGGTGTACAAAGACCTAGCCTAGGTTGTGACATTTCCTTTGCTCTGTAATTATTACAACGCAATTATCTCTTAAATACTGCTGAAGAATCGCCGTCAGCAATATTTCGACGGAGGTTATCTGACAATCTGGAGAAAGATACATTTTCAGAAGTTTGGTTTGAATAAGTGTTTGTTAATAGATAGCTTTTGATGGAATGGCAGTATAAGTGCAGCAAATTGAAATAAGAGGTCACTCCTCATTGTCTGTTGTAGAGTTCCTTTTAAAAACAATAAACTAATGATCTAAAATACAATAACGGCTTTTTACTCAAGTTCAACTGTCAAAAAGTTAGGTTGTTTTAAAAATATGAGCCACAAATCTTAAATGGAAGTAACAGATTGAGTCTACCCTACAGATAAGCATATGTCTAACATACTTTTTGCATAGTATAAATATTCCTATTTGTGTTTCTAATAAATCTGAACAACGTACGGAACCAACTCAGATGGAATGCTCTTCCTTCTATTTTTCCCTAACTGCTTATGTCAAACATTTACTTTACAAACAATTACTTTTTGCAAGTTAGCTTTAGAAACGTTTTTCAAAGTAGTCTCTAAGTAAACAATTTAACTTATGTGAATTATGCAGATCCAGCAGAATTACTCTAATACTGCCTGTATAGAAATGGTATTACTGGACTACAAAGCTTACTCCTATGCAGCAATCATATCGAACTAGACTTTGAGCCCGTAGATTCACCTTAATCAACTTTAAATTTATTTATTTTCAGAATATGGTCTAGGGTAGATTCAACCCTTGTAACGGTGTACACTGTATTTGTGCACTTTATACAATTGATTTTATTCATTTATTTATTCATTAAACAAAAAGTACAGATATTTATTGTTTAACACTAATTTCCTAGCTAGGTTGCAATTAGCGCAGCAAAAATCGGCTGTTACATCCCAAAAATAAACGTTTAAAAAAATTTATAAAGTTTGTCGACGCTCGTACAAACTTCTATAATATATCCTTCCTAGTTACTTGAATTTCAGAAAATAAATAAATATAAATGAACCCCCAGACAAACACACCAACTGTATGGCCCCAAAGTAAGCAGAGCTTGTGTTATGGGTGACCATACAGCGAACTGGGGGGATCCCAGAATTAACATACATATATATAAATACAAACATCCATGACCCGAGAACAAACATGTTCATCGCACAAATGAATGCCCCGGCCAGGACTTGAACCTGGGCGTATGAGGTAGGGCTACTAACCTCTACACCACTGAGTCGTCAATTCTTACAGTTGTCTATTTTTGTGGTAAATTTGAGACTAGGTACCTAGTTATTTAATATGATAGATCTGTATTTTAATTTGTCTGTATATTGAATAGAAGGTTTTATTGCTGAATACCAACTTCAAAAAACAAAATTAATTTCATTACGTACCGACTGTGTTTCATACTGTACGAAAATGTAGCTCTATACGTTTAACATGTATAGCTGTAATCCAAGACTCCATCAATAGTTGTCAGGAGTGTAAGATGCGATTCTGTAGTGGCTACAATCCGATTCCAGAGTCATGTGATCTAGTACAGATCAGAGAACCCGAAAGCCGCTTGGAGCCATCCAGACTTGGTCTCCTGTCGAAATGTGCTGTGAACCAGCACGATCACGTCGGCACGTAACTTGTGATCCTGCACTTTAAAAAACATTCCTTGTTTCCAGAAGTAGATAGTTGGTGGGGGGAGACTTGCCGAGCTAACAAAAGCAGATAAGAATAATTTTGTGTGGAAATAAAGAGAAACTGTAAATTTATTTTATAATTATACCAGTGAAGTTTCTTGCCACTTCTTTTTGACGTAGAGTCATGCTTTGTTAGAACAAGTAATTGTCAATGTTGAGAAATAATAAATCTGAATTTAGATTCGATAGTTATCAAAACGATTTTAAAAGTATAGAGTTACTTAAAAATAACTTGTTAATTGTTATTTGTCATCGAAGTGCTACTTTTTAAATGGAATGCGTAAAAGTATACAGGTCATTTTTTGCAGTAAAATTTATTTTGAAATCATTTTATACTTAAACATATAATTGAGTACCGCGGCAGCCGCATAATTTCTCGATTTGACAACTTAAATCTAAAATAAATTTCTAAAGACACATCAGAAGACGTCCATAGCTTAAAAAACATAAAAGAAACACAAACAGTGGTGAGTATATAAAAACGCGGGAAACTACCGCTAATGGATGATTATTTGTTTACGTTGCAGTGACACGACGCACGCGGCTAGCGCCACTGCAGCGCCGCCGCCGCCGCTACGGGCAGATGGTCTTGATACTTAGCTACTGTAAAGTTTGAGATAAGTCTTGATAGCTATTACCTGATAAGGTGGCTACATCAATACAACAAATAATATTTATATTTTTTCTTAATTATAAAATAAAGAAACACCCGCAAAATAATCTTAAATTTTTTTTTCTATTAAATATTATTGGTCAGTTTTGTAAAATCTGGGATATCAATAATATACAAAGTGCAGAATATTAAGTATCAAAATTATCGTGTTTTCCATATCAAAGAATGTTTTGTCTTAAACCCTCGCACAGAAGGTACCTATTCTAAAGAAATATTCCATTAAATTGTTTATCTTTTACCCGAGAGTTTATTTCTGGAAACAAAGAACTTTAATATTACCACGGCTCACAGCGTCAGTGAAGATTTGTATATTCTATATATATTTTCTGATAATTATAAAGCAACTTAAATTCACTCAGGTATTTTATTATTTAAATCTTACGCTTCCTCTTACAACCGAATTTTAATTAAGTATCAAAACCCTTCAGCTGCAATACAACCGTGTGTGGTCGCCAGCTTCCCTGTGTCGCGCGATGCAGCGCCACCTACCGACGCAGTTATGTAACCCGAGCCGCGCTACTTCGCACGCCGCCTCCCACTGTTGGATAAACACCGCTAATTGCCAGTGTGTTTTAAAAAGTAACGTCAACTATTTCTGATAAGCTTTGTATGTTTTGGGGATACAAAGTTTTGTTGGTCTTTGATTTTAGTTAATTGTTGATCTGTGAATCATGTGGATCAGTAGAAGAATTATTAAAAGAAATTCCGCCCATCCACCCTTCACCCTACATTTTCTTTGTTAAGATCTCGTTTTGGGCGGTATTACAACCCTTATTCTGCCCGCCCTAAAAACTACGTTTACGTGGTGGTGTTACGGCACAAGGTGGGGGGGGGGGGGGCTGCCAGTGTCATTACTGGCACAAAGCAGTCGATAGCATAATCACATTGGGTCGCTCACTTTCCTCTAAAATGGTTGAGGAGGGCGATGGCTGGATCCCGCGTTAACTCGTGAACGGGTGCCGTTTGAGGGTGTTCGTCGTTTGGATACTTGGGGGAGGGAGACATGCCGAGCTAACAGATGCGGATAAGAATAATTTTGTACAGACATAAAGAGACACTCCTAATTGGTTTTGAAAAAAAATATTTCCGTGAAGTTTCTTGCCAGTTCTTCTTCACGAAGGTTTTTTCCGAACTTTTGGTAGAATCATGTTTTATTTGACGTCAATAAGAACCAGTAATTGTCAATGTTGCGAAATAAATATTTGAATATGCAAGAGTTGCATGCTCGTTGCCGGCGATGAAAATAGTAAAAAAAGAGACAGAGATGGATAAAAGTAAAGAGTCATTCCAACGAAACGAAGCCTTCGTGTCTTTATCCGGAACAAACTACGTTTACTATCAGTTCTTTTAAAAATATTTATTTAAATAGGTATTGTTGATATATTATGATGACTATTTCCTGTTATTTTAACTGCTACAGTATCTGATCATCATTGTTTTATTCTTAATAAAGATAAATCAGTGCAGCTACATTAAAAAAAAACCATTTATACTCAAATTACCCTGGTGCCTTCATAAACCATCAGTCATTTATTAATAAGTTCAAATTTCATATTTCTGATACGAATGATGGAAAATGTTAATATTTACGTAATAATCATAATAAATCCCCAGACAAACGCACCAACTGTATGTCCCCAAAGTAAGCAGAGCTTGTGTTATGGATGACCATACAGCGAACTGGGAGGGAACCCAGAATAAACATACATATATAAATACAAACAACCATGACCCGAGGACAAACCTCTGTGTTCATCACACAAATGAATGCCCCGGCCAGGACTCGAACCTGGGACCTCCGGCGTATGAGACAGAGCCACTAACCACTACGCCACTCGGCCGTCATAAAACTTGTCAAAAAGTCATGTTTACTATTTATATTAATACTGGGTGACCTTTTGTATCGTTCAGAAAATTATAATAGCAATAGTTATAAGCAAACACTACACCACAACTCCACCTTCAAATAAAATAAATATCTAAATCTTTCGGAGTGTTACTTTTGTCCGAAATACACAATAAAGGCTTTCTCTTTCTAGTACTTGAGTAAAGTAAAACGAAAAAATAATGTAACTTTCTTTATATTATTTTATTTACTATAGATGGTATATTCACTGACCCTCAAGTATTATGCTTCCTTTATGTTATACCCTGTATAATAAGATATCTAACAGTGTATAATAAGAGCTTATACATAATAATTAATATAAATAAATACATCCCCAGAAAATCACACCAACTGTATGGTTCCGAAGTTAGCAGAGCTTGTGTTATGGATAGGATTGGATTGCGCCATCTACTGTGTAACTCATACTACGTACTGCTTTGTTTTAATTTTTATAAATAGTCAGTGTGTGTTAAAAGTAATTATCAATTCTTCTTGTGGTGTGTTTACACACTATTAGTGTTGTACTTTGTGGAAAGTCAATTGTGGGAAGAATATTTTGAGTAAAACAGTAAAATACGAAGTACATATAACCGTTTAGTGATCTCTTATATGTTGAGTCACGCCGTGAACTTCATTCTGCTGGTCTTGTTCACCACGGTGTGACAGCTCACGTGCACAGATACTTGTTTTCTAAATTGCGATGGTACAGCTCCGTAAATCCGTACGACAATTGCAGACTTACAAACACCAAACGTCTGCATTTAGGGGCAGTTTCCGCTATAGGGCTACGTCGTGTTAGAATAACCTACCCCCACCTTTACGACGTCCTCTTTTAAAAAATACTTTTCTCAAGCATTACAAGTTACTTTTATTTTAAAAATCTCATATTGTTTATGTCTATTATTTTATTCATGTCATATTTAGGGCAAATTATGTTTAGTGTTTTGTTTTATGTATTTATTTCGTTTATATCTGTGTATATCTAGTTTAGTTTTGTTTTTTTTTTAATGAATAATTATGGAAGTATTGAGTGTACAGTGGTGGAGCAACCTCTTGGCCGCAACTGAAAATCGGCGCTTTGTAGCCTTAAGCTACTTAAGCTACAAAGCCAAAGCCGAGTTTATGCGTGCCTGTGTGTGCGTGTGTGCGCGCCTGTGTGTGCGTGTGTGCGCGCCTGTGTGCGTGTGTGCGTGCCTGTGTGTCGGCAGCACCGGCTTCCTAAGTTGGTTAAGTTTTTTGTTTCCCATTTTGATTTGTATGTCTGTGTGCTGCTGTGACAATCAATTGATTTTTACTTTTAATTTTTTACTTTTATACATAACCATACAGCGAACTGGAGTAAAACCTAGAATAGCCGCACATGTCTGAATAACAACAACCATGACCCGAGCACAAACATCCAGTTCATCACACAAATGAATGCCTCGACCAGGACTCGAACCTGGACCTCCAGCGTATTAGGCAGTTATACTAACCACTACGCTGCTCGGTCCTCAACAATTATTAAAATGTATTTTAACAGTCTCGTTTCAAAGGCACCCATGGTTTCGGCCTCTAAAGGATCCAGTAACGAATCCACATTTCTGTATTAAAGTTCGATATTAATTTTCAATTATCGATATTTTCCACTCAAAACATTTTTGTTTATTCTGGGTTCCTTCTGAATCTGCTGCATGGTTATCCATGAAAGTTAAAAAGGTCTTTTAGCAAGCTCTGCCAGCTGTAAGACCCTACCTTCGGTGTATTTACAATGAAGAGTATAATATTGTTAAGGTTCTGTCTGGGGCTCTACTACGATCCTTCGCGTTTTATTTGCTATCATATGCTGCGTTCCGAATGCCACTCACAGCGCTGTCAGCGCTAAAACTGGTCATAACCGTTCCGAATCGTTTGAGCGCGCTAAAAGTGATAATTTTCTATTGCAATCGGAACGGTAAATATTGCGCTAACATTCTGATTGTTCATCGCTTAAGTCTTAATTTATCATTTGATTAATAACTTTGACCCTGAATGAAACAGGAGCCATTTTTAACATTATTACAAAAGAAAGTTAATACGCAAGTTTTTAAAAACTTAAATCGACTAATAAAAATATCAACAAAGAAACAAAGTCATATGTCAGTTTTGACAGGCCGTTCAGAGCGACCATGCTCCGTTTCTTGGGCGGCACTGTGAGCGGGAAGACAGCGGCGTTTATGACGTCATTGATGACGTATCGATATCGCTGTGAGCATTCATTCAGGCATTCGGAACGGGTATATGAGCGCTGTGAGCGATATAATCGGCAGTCGGACTCAGCAATTATCACCGCTACGTGGTATGGGTCCGGTGAAAGGGTAGGAATAGCCAGTAGAATCACTGGAACAATTCCAACTGAGCCTGCGGTCGGCGACGCGTCATCAGTCGATATAATAATCACAATCACTATCACTATCAACAGATAAAACACCTTCGACTAATGATTTCAATGGATGTAGAAGACACTGACCATACGGTGGGTGGTGTGCTCATTAACCGGCTGTGAAATATGTAAAAAAATACTTATCTGACTGTATTAATAACTAAAATCCTAGCTTTTAACTTACAAGACAGCCCAATATAAGAACCCCTCTACCAAATCAATGCGAAACAACTCCAATGCCTTCGAACATACAGTTCTAAATTCCATCAATCCTAACTCCCTAACCCTTGTGATGCCAGCACAGACACAGGTTGTACACACAGTAAGAGTGCCTAAACCAGTAACTCGAGACTTATGTGTTTGTGTGTATTCTGTTATACTGTTCGTTTGAACAGGTTGCAATCAGGGGGATTTAAGTTTGTTTTAAAAAGATGGTTTACCTCCACCGAGATGTTGTCGTTTTATTTTGTGTCACATCAGTCTTAATGAACTTATAACGTACATCTATAACTTATCTTAGAGATTACTTTATAATGTTTAGAGGTTAGATTTGTATTAATATGATAATTTCAGGTTTTTATGACAGAATTGTAGAAAAAACATCGATATAGAAATAAATTGTTACATGTTTTAACGTTAAAGTTAATTTCTATACATCAACAAATTGTACCGCAATTCCGTAAGTACAAAAATATTCTTAAACTTTTCTTTGAACCTTCATTTTACATGCGTATACGATTTCCGCTTAACGAGGTATACTATGTAGAAACATACAATAGCATCAACAATTCGACAATCTAATCCTTCTTCCTCAACTTGGCACTGGACACCTCGATGGACTGGAGCCAATGTTTGACTTCCTCAGGGCACTCTGGCGTGGTATCCGCGCCAGGGATGCCCTGGAACAGGGTCTTGGAGTCCACGTCCACCAGCGTCTGCCGCGACAGTACGACGGCGCGGACAAACCCGTCGCTGAGGGTGATGAACTTCTGCTCGATGAAGAGCGTCTTGTCGTCCCAGTAGACAAGCTGGAATGGAATTAAGAAAAAGTGTTTTAAGCTTGTTATGCGTCTTTGTTCGATTAGAATTAAACGAAAATTATTACATACATTACATTATACGATATTGTGTATTTAGTTTTTATTTATGGAACCGAAAAGTGTAAAGAAAATCTTTTAGGTGAAATTCTGTTAATCAAAAGGCTAGCAATTGCCTAAAAAGGGAACAGCAAATTTACTTTACTGTTTTAAAATCAAAATTCGTTGCACAATAATAGCAAGAAGCCCTGCCTCATAAGGAGGAGGTCCCAAGTTCGAGTCCTGCTCGGGGCATAGACATGGAGAAGATATTGTTCTCGGGTCATGGCTGCTTAGATTCAAATATGTACATGTATTCTAGGAGGAACCACTCCGATGTATCCATAGCACAAGCTCTGCTTACTTTGTAGCCGTGTAGTTGGTATTTATCTAGGATCTTTTTACGTTATCTACAAATTTGGAATATGAAAATGGAATAAACTGAAATGGAATAAACTGAATAGTTACAACTGATTAACCTGTTATATATACTATATTAAAGTAAAAGAAATATATGATACATACAATATTTATCATATATTTCTTTTAGTTTTCCTATCTCGTACAATATTATTTGGTAACTAATTTTATACTTGAATTTAAACCTGTGTGTGCATTAATTATTAACTAAATAAATATATAATATTTTAAATTTTCCAAGAAATCAATATATAATGAAACGCATTATAATTCAGTTACTTTGTTCGTAATAGACGTAATTAATGTAGATTTATAAATTTAATGTATTCCTACTGAGTCACAAGACGCTTGACGTGAAAGTTAACATGTTAAGTATATAACATGATTTAGTTTTTTCTAGAAATGTATGTACCTACAAAGGGCCTTTGACATAGAGCTACTGTGCCGTGAAAGCATTCTTTTAAGAAGACTTACTCCACGAAATGTAGCCAAGCAACAAGTCCATTATTATCCATATCTTTTAGGGATATTTCTTGGTATTTCTGAGGATTTGGTTTATGTCCCAAAAGTCGCCCAAGTGGTACTGATAGTTTATGTTTGAAAGAACAGTATCATCCACAACAGTTTTAGTAATAAATCCATAATTATCTCTTTCTAAGTGACATCTAATTATTGCCGTTAGACTAACCACAACCACAAAAAAAGATCTTCGAAACCCACCTTAGTCTCAACCTTATACGGGGTAAATATCGGGATAGTTCGCCTGTACCGGATGCTACTGGCGCCCTGCAAGGCATGGCCCTTGGCCGCCATTATGTTCTTATAAATGCCCGTTCGGTCGTAGAAGTGAAAGCGCGCGAAGTCCAGCTCTCGCACGTAGCGGGCGTTGTTCATGTGGCGCAGGAAGATGTCCACGTCTTGAGTGGTGCACACTCCTGGAATTGAGGAGTTTGTCATAGGGCTGATGGTGATGTAAATGTTAAAGTATATAACGATGCAGGTTATTTGAAGGGTTAGTGTTGACAATTAATACTAATCAATGAATATAAAGAATAGCTGATGATATTTTTCTAAGGTTGAGTTAATGGTTCAGGAAGGCGATGGCTGGATCCCACGTTAACTCATGAACGGGTGCCGTTTGATGGTGGTCGTCATCTGGGGAGAGGAAGACTTGCCAAGCTAACAGATACAGATAAGAATAATTTTGTATCTGTAGACATAAAGAGACACTGTAAATTCACGGAAAAAAAGGATTTCTTAAATGAACAAAATCGGTTTTCTTGGGATTTCAAGGTAATATTAGCTTTACGCAAGTATATTTTCATCATATCAAGAAAGTGTGTGTTTTGAAACAAAAGGTCATGTTTACTTGTTTATTTATCTAAATCTAAAACAAATGTTCTCACCTTGACTTTTTGGATTGTTTTATCGAAGCATACGTCATATTTTGGAACAAAATAAGAAAATCTCTCAAATGGAGTAAATATTCTCTAACATTAAGTAAACGCTTACTTGCGTCAAAAACCGTTTTGTTGAAATAAAACAAAAATAATATACTTAACTCAAAACTATGTGACATTGAAAAGAATTAACATTTTCTTATTCCAAAATAACATTGAATCGGTTTGACTCAATTTGATCTCATGTTAAAAAATATATATATTTCTAAGTTTCAAGTATTTATTTGGTTAACCCAAGACAATAACGTGTTGTTGATGCAAAACAAACTGTCGTTTCATTTCAATACTTCATATTTGTCTATGTAACAAAATAATATTTTTGAATTAAAATTAAATACACTTAATACAAGAAAAATTTCTCTCTATAGAAAAAAACACATTTATATTAACATAAAAAAATATTGTGTTCAACGAAATTTAAATTTTCTTTTTGAAGCAAATCAAGCTGTCGTTTCATTTCAATACTTCATAGTTATCTATGTAACAAAATAATATTTTTTAATTAAAATTAAATACACTTAATACAAGAAAAATTGTTCTCTATAGAAAAAAACGCATTTATATTTACATAAAAAAATATTGTGTTCAACGAAATTGAAATTTTCTTTTTGAAGCAAATCAAGCTGTCTTTTCATTTCAATACTTCATATTTGTCTATGTAACAAAATAATATTTTTGAATTAAAATTAAACAGAATTAAAACAAGAAATAACGCTCTTTATAGAAAAAAAAACACATTTATATTGACATATAAAAATATTGTGTTCAACGAAATTGAAATTTTCTTTTTGAAGCAAATCAAGCTGTCTTTCATTTCAATACTTTATATTTGTCTATGAAACAAAATTATATTTTTGAATTAAAATTAAACAGAATTAAAACAAGAAATAACGCTCTTTATAGAAAAAAAATACATGTATATTGACATATAAAAATATTTTTTTCAACGAAATTGAAATTTTCTTTTTGAAGCAAATCAAGCTGTCGTTTCATGTAACAAAATAATATTTCTAAATTAAAATTAAATAGAATTAAAACAAGAAAATTTTTTCGTTATAGAAAAAAAGACTTTTATATTGACAAAAAATATTGTTAACATCAAAAATGTAATTAACTTTTTGAAGCAAATCAAGCGGTTGTTTAACTTCAATGCTTTATATTTTTCTAGTAACAAACAAATATTTAAAGATATTTTAAAGTGGAAATATTTGTATTTTTGTATGTATCTAAAGAATAAACTCAAAAGCTACTGAACCGAATTCAAAAATTCTTTATCATTAGATAGTTACATTATCCAGGAGTAACATAGACTGGGTTTTGGTTTGCTAAGAAATTCCCACGGCGTCAGGAGTTACGCGGGAGAAACCTCACGAACCCGATAGTACTCTATAAAGCAATTTGATGGGATCGGGAGGAATGTATATGTTTGCACTTGCCATTTACCCATTATTGTTGTTTACGCCCAATATCAACGAGAAACGGCCTCATCGTCAGTGAAAGTGTTGCCTATATAAAATACTAACCGTTCCCTGCTGTTCCACTTACGTAACTCTCATTCCCGTTCCCGGGATTTTGGGATAAATAATAAACTTAACTATAGTAGTTCCATAGATTAGCGCGTTCAAACAAATAAACATACTCTTTAGCTTTATTATATTAGTATAGATGAAGCAGTACCATTTACAAACGCAATAAACTATTCCACGAGGACAAAGTCGCAAGTAAAAGCTATATTATAATTGCAAACGCGTAAAACAGTACGTTACATATTTTATAGGCGTCAAACCTTTCATACAAGCAGTCATCCCCCATTTCAATAAGTACCTACCTATAGTTAAAAAAGTAATAGCACAGTCTCACATACAGTCAGCAATCGCCTTTGATGTTAGCGAAAACATCAACATCTTGACATCTTCCATGATTTACAAAAGTGCAAGGGTTTTCACACTATCTAAGTAAATAATATATATTTTGCACTTTTATTCATGTTTTAGATTAATTGGACGTAGTTACTTAAGAAAGACCCAACCAATCTACAAGAAGTTAAGTACTTTCGATATCTGGCGCCTATAAATTATTATATAATGTATATATAAACTCAAACGAGACCCATATAAAAAATTTGCTTTTGCACGCATCTCCGTATTGCGTTTGTAAATGGAATTGGTCCGTTTTTTTATAAAGGCGTTTTATATAGGTACATTTTCATACAAATATTCATCCCTTTTTTCAACCCCTAGAAGATGTTTTCGCAATAAAAGGTAGCCTATGTCTTTTCTCATGTCAATATCTGTTCTAAGTTTCATAACTATATGAAATGCAAAAGAAATTTTATCACAAAATTCCCACGAGGCTCGGGAGCAGGAGTTGCGCGGCTTGAACTGGGGGGGGACCGGCTAGTACTCACATAATAACAAATAATAAATCAATGTATTTCAACAAAAAAAGAATTACCTACCTAAATTTAAAAAATAACACGCAATTAAGCTTAGTTGCTTGAAGAACTTTTTAATTGAACTCAAAATTATGAGACATTGACACGAGTTAATATTTTCTTAATAATATTGAATCGGGTCAACACAGTTTAAACTCAAACATTCTACATTCAAGTATATATATTGTTAACGCAAGACAAACAGATTTTGTCGGAGCAAATTGACCTGTTGTTTTATTTCAATACTTTTTATTCTCTTTGTAAGAAATTATTATTTCTAAATAAAAATTCAATTTACTTGAAAGAATAAAAAACTTTCTCTTCTTAAAAAACACGATTATATTGCCATAAAAAATATATTTTTAAACTAAATTGAAACTTACTCAGAACAAAAATAGATAATCTTAAGTTAAACATTTTATCCCCCTCTTATTTATTCTGTCACCGACTGTCGCGGTCGCAACGTATTTCACGGGACACGCGCTTTGACCGTTATTAGTTGGTGATTGATTGCTATTGAATGTGAATGTGTGAACAATGTGATAGTTACTTACAGCAAATATGCTTTCAATAGCTTCCTGCGTGGAGAATTTTTCTTCTTATTTATTGACCCTTCCTCTTGGCAGAATTAAATGGCAAATGCCCTAGCGCACAAAAAGGATGGCCCGATTGACTATTGAGCCGTGCCCCAGCACGTTACAGTGATCACTTCTAGCTCATAGGAAAGGGAAAGATTGACCATTTATAAATAGAAGAGTCATTTAACATATAAAGCACAGGTTTAACAACTATTTGGTGATTATTAACATAACCTCAAAACATAACGTTCGTCATTAAAATAATTATTCCGGGCGGGGATTGAACTCGCGACCCTAAAGGAATGTATGAACACTACTCAATACACCTGTAGGTATTAAATCATTACAATTAATGAAGTTATGGTCTCTTTTTTATTTTCTTAAACATTTGTCATATGTAGGAAAGGAAAACAATGTGTTTTAGTGACAACATTGTTATAATCATTGAAATGATAATAATACTAACTCTAAGATATAAAAATATGTTTTGAAGATTAAAGAAAGACCATCAAGTCATACAGAGAAGGAAAGTCTTGAACTTTAGTTCAGAACTCTTATATACAAAAATGCTAGACTAAGTATTTGCTTATAGGTTGCAACTTGAAACCATTATTACTAATTTTTTTTGTGATCCGTCACTAGAATACTAATTTAATGTTTCCACATCTAATATTGTGGCATGTAAAATCTATTCATGGGAAAGCGAATCTCCACATACATACGCCATAATTCCAGAGGGGTAGAGATATGTCATCTTGCACAATTTTGACATTCTTTCCTAACCTCACATACATTCATCCACTTCCTTTTATCCTTTTCACTGATTATTCCAGTTTTCTTTTACCTTTATCACAAAATCAATTAGGTCTTAAAAGTGTTTATAGTAAATACACCTACACTTTTTATTGCATGGGTATATAAATAATATAAATATAAACAATAATACAACTGGTATTGCTTTCATTCATTTATTGTTAATAAAATATTGTCAAGAATTGACGCTGGAGGAGTAATATTTTCCTCATGTCTTGCCCAGCCCAAGTACCAAACTAGTCATAACATGACAGCAACAACCGACTGTACGGTTGCCTACAACGCAGGAACAATAATAACCCAAAATGCAATCAAGACAGTTGGGTACAGTGGGCTGAGCATCTACAAGTACGTAGCTAAAATACGTGCGTCGGCTGACATGTCTAGATTTAATCCTAGCTCTAATTAAATAGAGCCTATTTCCTTGAATAACTTCAGCCAATTCTTGAGGAGATTCCAACTCTGGACACACTTCAACTGAATAAATGCCATTTTGTCTAACATGTTCACCGTAGTATGCTCTTGCCTGCAAAACTTGGTATGGTCCACAAGAAAATAATTCCAAATCTGAGTACTCCAACGCTGGGAAAAAAGACAGTTGTGGCAAATCCGCATCAATTCTTGTGAACATGACAGACCTTCTATTAAGATTATTAGCAGTACAAACTGTGACAAATGATTGGGTTGGTTGAGATGGCTTAATGCCCTCTGAATAATAAGTTGAGCATCAGGTCTGTCAACTATGAGTGGATTGAATCTATTTAGTAAAGCTGCTGTTATTTTGAAGTCTTCCATAAGATGGCGATGGGCTAGATTAAAATACCTTTGTCTGAAGAGTTTAAAATAACTTTTGAAACACCCATTTACCACCTCAACAACCCATCTACACATACACATAGTGACCAGCCTGCTTTTGTTTGCCTGTATAGTTGATAATTGAGTTTGTCTCGCTGTTACAGATTCTGGTTTTTGTATTTGATAACCACATGATTCTAAAAAAGGAATTGAATCTCTGAAACCCCTATCAAGACTAAAAACATCATTTTCTTGGAAAAAAGTTCTCATAGGTCCATTCTCGTCTCTAAATAAATCTATCATGATTTCAGCATCAGTCTGTGTTGCTTTGTATGGACCTGCTAAATCAAGGATGTGTCCATCGCAACAAACCAACAAAAATGGATTTATCAAATTATCATACTTATGCAAACTGTAAGTTGCTTTTTGATAAAAATAGTTGGAGCTCTTTTGAATATATATATATGTTTCATCACATATAATTATAGCTGGTCTCCTATTTTCGTCTTGTGAGCCAAAAAATGCATTTGGGATCCTTAGGTTCCGGTCAGGGATTGTGTCATGTGACAAATGCTGTAGGCCGATATGCATTGGTACAAATTGCGTTGAGAGTGAAGAACGAACTTTATTCATTCTAGCTTCCAAGGTGGCTCTCAGAATATCTAGAAGAGTTGAGAGTCGCCTGTCACTCTCTCCAGTCCTCAACTTTATCAAATAAGCTGCCAAACTTGTTTTTGGTCTTCGGACTTGTAAGTTTAACTCATTATAAAGTGCCAAAAAATCTGAAACCTCCAAGCCAGTCCAATAATGACAAATGTGATTTGGCATTATTTCAACATTGTCAAAATCAAAAGACGTAGTTCGTTTTAGAAGTTCTATAAGATGCTCGATTTGATATACAGTTAAACTTGAAGTACATACATCCATGTTTGGCAACTCATTCCAATTATTTGCGTATAAATGGTGACTGCACACACGTGAACTACGTGGAATATAAAAATTATGACTTTTTATTAACATAATTTTTATAAAATCAGGTATTAAAAACCATGGATTATCATTACATCCTTGAAACATACACCTGCGTGATGTATTTGCAGCTCTTTTATAGGTTGGCATATCGACTGAAACAACAGTTGGAGGAGACACATTAATAGGATGCATTTGTGGTGCAGGTGGAACCGGAGGAATATCTACAACAACAGGTGCTTGCAGTACATTGTTATCTTCTTGTTGAATAATGCCCCTTTGAACTTCCAGACCATGTCTTCGATTTGCTACAACCATGCAACTATGGCATACTTCATATGTTACTCGTCGATTCTGAAATAAAACACATCATTATAAAACAATATCAATATTAAAACTATTTATCCTTATGAATAAATAAACAAAAGCTTAAATATTGTTTTGTATAAATACCTGTGTTGGACTAGACCATGGAAAGTATTGTAGTAACAATGAATTATTGTTAAGAGTGTGACTTCTGCCCTCTGACACAGAACGTCCACAACCCACACAGACATGTGCATGGCCAAGTCTTCTTGGTGCATTTATGTCAGCTTGCAACAGCAAAGTATGACATGCTGTACATATTACACCATCAGGAAGCTCCTAAAAATATTTAATTATTAATTCGTATAAAGACCCTTTGCAAAAGACAATAGGACACACAAAGACATTGTTTGTCTAGTACTAATGACTTTAATATTTTAGAAACATCTAGAAAACGGGCACGCTCAGAATAAATCATAAGTTATTCTTTACAAGGAGGTATTTGATCAATAGTATAAAAGGCTGCCTGCATAACCTAGTGATAAAAAGCCTGTTGATTTCAAAGACACACCAATGAATGGTGATGGTATTCAAACTGCTATTTATTACTTACTTGGATGGCTAACCACTCGAACAGGATGTCTCGTATTTGTTGTTAGAGGTTAGAGACCGAGTATCTTTGAATACGCTGTACGCGCATTCCACAATTCGCACACCGTAACACGTTCATGGCTCAAATCGTCGGTATCCAAATCGGTAGGCAAAACAAATCAATAGCAAGCTTGGGTCAAAAGTATAAATAAAACGCAATTATAAGCAAAAACACCGGCAACTAGCAAACGATGATCGCAGCGAGTGATAATTAGTGACGTGCAATGACATGAATGACATTAATACTAGGGATGCATCGATACATCGATTTTTTCAAACATCAATCAATATATCGTTCATAAATATCGATATTTTATCATAGCGCCATTTTCCATTCCGTCCCGTATGTATGTATGTTTGTCTAATTCTTTGGCACCCTCTGTATCCTAAACACCTGAACAGATTTCAACATATTATGAGGTATCATTAGATTCGTCTTAACTGTTGGTGTGACATCATAGGGTATATAAAATTACAATAAGGAGGCCGTGAAAAAAAATATGGATTGGGGATTAGAATAATATACTTTTATTGTAAACTAGCTGGGTGGTGAAATGTAATAATAAACTCATACCAAATATACGTAATACAAAATAGGTATATATATCATACACTTTTAAGGTACAATTTTTTACAAGCAGTACTTAGGCAGTCAGTTTTTTTGTTCCTTCAGTAATATTTTTCTGTTCATTAATGTTTAGTTCACTTTTAAAAATATCGAAGATCTAATATCGATGTTATTTATGAGCAATGTTGCATCCCTAATGAACACCCTAGTGAGTAAGAACAAAAAGATCTTTTTTTTATTTACTTTTTTTTCGCTGCTTTTACGTTAATTTAGTAAATATCAAAAATAATTATTAATTTACAAAAGATTTTATATATATTTTTCATCTCTGTAACAGCTCTGTGACTGGGGCACGAACGGGCCATCTTATTTGTGATGGAATTTTTACTGTAATTAAATTAAAATTTTCATGTTTAATTATACTTTGTATCACGCACATGCATGAGAAGATTCAAGCAAAAAATGAATTTGGAAGACGAAAATAAACACTTTAGCAGAGTTGCTTTGCTCGTGGAAGGTGCGGGAAGATAAAATAAAAACATTTATTGGTAAGTTTTTACGTGTTTGTTTATTATAACGTGAAACCTCGGATCTAGAAAATCTATCAGTAGGTCGTATTTGTAGAATTTTAGAAAAACAGTGTGCATTTATCTGTTCCTGGATTGTCTTCTGTGAGTAATCAGCCATCGTATTTCGTCATATCTATATTTCCTACCCTTCGCTGCCTCGCACGCACGTGGTCTTTCATTACGTGTGGTACAAAGTGTTACACTTGGTGCATATAAAACAGTTTCTATTAGTCCTATACGCTGCCCTTCAAAATAAACATAGTATTACTTACATGCAAACCTTTAAATGGATGATTTTTTTTGTAGTTTCAAGGTTGTAAAGTCTCGGGAAACGCGGGAAACGCCCAATGCTGGATACAGGCCTACCACTGTAGGTACTGTCATGTGGCAACAATTAGTCATTTTCATAAATTATAAACTTTATATAGAGTAGGATGTTCAGTGTACTCCTATTCTTATAAGATTCCTATATATAAAATTTGTATCAAACATTTTTCAGATAATGATATAACAATAGACCTTTTACCTAAATTATCAGAAGAAAATCTAATAGAGCTATTCCCCCACATGGCCACTAGATTTTGTATTAAAGAAAGAGTCGCTGAATTAGTAACTGCAACTGTAAGTTTTTAGCTAGCTAGCTATAGACCTAAACATATTAAGTATCAATCATAGAATGCAACAAGTGTAGTAATTAAGATAAATAATATGTAGGTATAATTAACTAAACTTAAATAAAAAAGATTGAAATAATTAATGTAGTGGTAATTCAGTTAATGCAGCATAGTAATTTTGTGCATTACCTATCTGTGTTGGATGGCTTTCTTAATATTTACAATTTTTTCAGACTCCCAACTGAATCATACACATTAAGTACCACAAGCACATTGGTTGATAATAAGGTTGATGGGGCATCCTTTATCTCCCTTGATGGAATCAGCATTTCACATGATTTTATGGAAGAAAAAAATTGTACACGAAGCCCCAGAAATTTCCCTGATTTTGATTTGTCTACTTTACTGCAGACAACAGCTGGTGGGAGCAGCATTATTGACTAGTATAAAAATTTTGGATGCCTAAATAATACAAAAACAAATCAGTTAACGGACATCATTATTAAACACCCACATTGTAAACAGGTATATAAATTCCTTTTATATTAATATTTTTATCATAATTAGATAGTATGTTAAGCATTTTGCATAACTTGTAAAATTATATTCTTTTTTTTTCAATGTGTCTTTATTTATGTATGCTTCAGCAAAATAAAATATGAAGAATATAACATATTGGCGGCAAAAATAATAAAAAATTTCCTTAAAGAAGCAGTGGGAACATACTATACAAAACCCATAAGCAAAAACCAAACTATAAATAAAAGGTCTGTCATAGCCAAAGGCAAGCTCCTTGACAAAGTAAGAAATTTAATTTATAAATATGGAGACTGAAGAAGAAGTTCAACACCCAACCCTGAATATGAAATACCTCAAAAGAAAATATGTCACACAAATCTAAAAGGTAAAATGCAGACAATCTTCAATTCAAATTCAATCTTATCCTAGATTCAGACTTAAGATTCAATGAAAATTTATACTCTGTCATTTGTATTATAGATAAAAACTAGTATTTGGACAGAATTGTAATATCATTGTCTGTTTTCATTTTGAATAGATTCTTAAAAAATGGTTTATCTTTGCAGAAAGCTATAAGTCTGCCCTTATATGGCACCAAAATCATTCTTATCCATGGGAGGATGTGGAGATCAATTGGAAAGAAGATTATGAATTAAGATGAGTGGCAAAGTATGAAAATTTCCATTTTAAATCACCCAAGAAGTGATGTATTAGAAAGTAAATATTATTTGTACACAACTGTCAATCTAGTTTGTTTTGCTTTGAAACATTAAACTTGGTTTATCTAGTTACAACAAAAAAATATTAATAGACAAAGTAGTATAATAATTTGATTTCACTTTTATAAGTAATTTATAATTTTCAGATAAACATTAATTTTGATTTAATGTTCCCTGCAAAGGGATTAAACATCTATCTTAATTGGGACGACTTTTATAAAAAAAAATGATACAATTAAGACCTACACAGGAAGAAAATATAGTACATTTAATAATATCTGTCGAGAATTTGGAGGATGATTGTAAGTTTTCATCATTAATTCAAAAATTTTATTTGTTATTTTAAAGGATTTTTAAACATGAAAATTTTAATTATATTACAGTAAAAATTCCATTAAAAATTTGTGTGCTAGGGCATTTAATTCAGCCAAAAGGAAGGCTCAATAAAAAAGCAAAATTCTCCATGCAGGAAGCTATTGAAAGCATATTTTGTCTGTGCTAAGGTAATCAATTTGTTCACACATTCACATGTTAATTTAATGGTACTCTTTATATTATAGTAACTCCGAGATATATAAGAGGGATATATAGAGATAAATAATGCTTTGATGGCACCACCTTCTATACCAGACAGTCCCTGTTTCCATATGATAAAATATTAATGTGTAATGACAATTTTTATGCTTAATATTTCAAAGAAGTATTTTTATTTGACTGATTTTTTTTGGTTACCATTGTGTAACGAAACTAAATAAAGTTTTTTCACTTTTCAAGTTATTTTAAAGAAATTATTCTATGTAAAAATACAGATGTTAGAGATAGGTAAGTGTTGATTTTATTAGTACTGAATAAAGTGATAACATGTAATGACAATTTTATGCTTAATATGTCAAAGAATTAAGTGTATATCGAAAGAAGGGAGTAAGAAACTATTTAAGTAAATTATGATAAGTAATTATTTATTTTAATGATAAATATGTTAAAGAAATAATATTATTTGACTGATTTTTTAAAGTTAGTACTTAATTATAATTGTTATTTGAAAGAAGCTATAAGAAACTATTTATGTTAATTTGTACTAAGAAATTATTTATTTTAAAAACTGAAAACTAGAGATGAGTGTTGATTATATAAGTGCCTCATAAATAATTGTAATGTGTTATCACACATAACAGTCACAAAAATATTATAAATATTATTATGTGACTGTTGTATTCAATCTTATTATATCTAAGAGTATAAATATTAATAATTATACAATCTTTTCAAAAAAATATTCAATAAGGTGATTTGTAGGTACACGATTTGATCACTGTCATTTACTTACAATTCAATACTATTTATCATTGTGAATGTTGATTAGGTACTTACCTTCTTTACAAAAGTAAAATGTCAAGTATTAAGTACAATTTATACCCCTTAAGATTATGTTATTAGAGGCAAATATTTGTATTTGACAAATATGTTTCAGAATGTTAAATTTTAATTCTATAGTTAATAAATAAATGTTACTTGTTTAAAATTAAATGAGACTTTTATTCATTTGAACAACTAAGAACGCATGTTTCATTCATCTTTTTTAATATAAATGTAAAATAGTTTTAAGAAAAATATTGAAGTATATGTATGTCTTTCACGTTTTACGGTGTCATTTGTTAATGTCAAAGAAAAGAAGTCATATGCGCGTTCAAGATACCTAGGCTGTTCCGTTGTTAAGTACCTACATAAAACTGTTAAGCACGCGCGCTGCGCCAATGCACAAAACAGTTTTATGTAATAAATTTAATAGCGCAACAGTGGGGTCGCTTGATCACATGTATGTATTCATAGCTAAATACAATGTAGATGTAAAAAAATAAAAGTTTTGATTGAAAGACATCCATTCTTAATTGAAGAGAATATTACCTAAATTTAAAATAAAGAAAGTTTTGAATGAAAGACATCCCTTCTTAATTGAAGAGAATATTACCTCAATTTAAAATAATAAAAGTTTTGAATGAAAGGCATCCCTTCTTAATTGAAGAAAATATTTACTAAATTTAAAATAAAGAAAGTTTTGAATGAAAAACATCCCTTCTTAATTGAAGAGAATATTACCTCAATTTAAAATGAAAGTTTTGAATGAAAGACATCTCTTCTTAATTGAAGAGAATATTACCTCAATTTAAAATAATAAAAGTTTTGAATGAAAGACATCCCTTCCTAATTGAAGAAAATATTAACTAAATTAAAAATAATAAAAGTTTTGAATGAAAGACATCTCTTCTTAATTGAAGAAAATATTTACTAAATTAAAAATAATGATAGTTTTGAACGAAGGGCATCCCTTCTTAATTGAAGAAAATAATAACTAAATTTAAAATAATGAAAGTTTTGAATGAAAGACATCCCTTCTTAATTGAAGAAAATATTTACTAAATTTAAAATAACGAGAGTTTTGAATGAAAGACATCCCTTCTTAATTAAAGAAAATATTAACAAAATTTAAAATAATAAAAGTTTTAAATGAAAGACGTAACTTCTTAATTGAAGAGAATATTACCTTCAGTCAAGTAAATGTTTATTTGATTTACAAGAAAATATTGATTTGAAGTGACATTATTCCATTTTATTCATATAAGCACAATTAATCTTATTTTAAAGAAAATTAACCAAGATTATCCCTAATTTTATTTTAAGAAAATATTCTTTTCCCTATATATGAGTGAATCGTTTTCTTGGACTTATGAAATTTGCTTTAACTGGAGTAAATTTTCTTTATTTTAAGAAATCCTTTTTTTCCGTGTTGATTTTGAAAAAAATATACCAGTTCTTCTTCTGAACTGGTGGTAGAGTCATGTTTTATTTGACGTCAATAAGAACAAGGAATTGTCAATGTTTGAATTTAAATAAATAAAGCCTAAAGAAACATGGCGAGTTTTAAGGTAATTTAGCTAGAGAGTCCGTCGGAGCTGTGGTCCTTGGATTTGTTAAATATATATTTTTTTAATTCCTGCAAGTATGACAGTTTAAGATAATATGATAATATTGTTGTATGATAAATCCAAGATTTTTATAGAACTTTAAAACCTTTCAAAAACAATAATGGTAATATAATAAAGAGGATATGATTTGTAAAAGCTTTGGAACTAGATAGAACAAGAACTGCATTTGTACCACATAACAATACTTATTAATCAAATCGTAACCTTTTTTTATAATAAACATTTGTCACAGGGTTATGTGTTTAGTTTTTGCAAACGGCCTTAGCTCAGCGCTGATGTTCGATGACGTCACAGAACGCTGATTTTCAGCCACTATCTTAAATATAAAGTAATTAAGTAGCACAAAATATCAAACGGATTTAGAAAACGATTTTACTAATAACACCAGAAATCTGCATAGACTATGCAATTCCGCTGGACGCTATCCGAAATCATCCGGATAAAACCGGACAATACTGCTTGTCTGTGCATTAGATGCGCGTCAACGCGTTATCGTTTCACTTTGTAAAACTTGAATACTCTTCTTAGTGCATCATAAATGATAATTTTTAGTTTTTTGTTTTTTCCAGCCGGTACTTGGGGAGTAAATTATAATATTACAGTAAAAGGCAGCATGTGGAACTAATTAGTCAGCTTAAAATCACGACTGTAAAATCTAAATTATGTACCAAGGACTTTGAACCAAAAACTGATATTTGCGATCCAAAAAATAACTTATTTGCTAGCGGATGAATTTCAACAATGTAATTTAGGCATTGTATTTTATCTGTAGATATTTTTCTCTCCTTGATTTGTTCTTATAAATTAATTATTATATTATTCTTGTTTGTATACATGTATTCACACTAGTGTGCATAAAGGTAGACTACACGATCTTTAGAATTCACACACCACGAGTTTACGAGTAAGTGCATGTAACTGTCACTCCCAGGATGAATTAGTTGTCAATTCTTAAGCTCATAATTCTCATTTTTGATACAAGAAAGAACCCTTACAGAACCCTCAAAGAATGATCACCGGTGGTGCCCCAGCGACACCTGGTCACCAAGCCATCAAGTCCTTCCTAATATAAAAAAAGGTCTTAGGGGCCAAAACAATGAAAAAAAGGAACATTTTCTAAATTATTTACAGAACTAAGTTTACATTATTTGATTAGATTCCTCCGTTGAATTACAGAACATGGCCTCATTTTTTTCTGTCTAATTTAATCAGAATACACTTTATAGAATCTACTATTTAAAACAATTGAACGAATTTCAACTTCAACCATATCACCATATCAATAATAATTATTTATTAAATAAGCTGGTAATGAAATTGAATCTTATTACTTATACTAGCACTAGCAGGTGAAACTCTACTGATATCAACAACATATTATCTAAAAATAACCATTTTTAAATAACCAAGCGAGTAATTTATAACCATATCAACATGTAAACTCACCATAAATAGTTGTAGTGTCATTAATCCCGCATTTCTTGTTCAAAACTCTTCCCAGTCCGATAGTGAACGCTATTCTAATGAAATAGTTTACATCCCAGAACATATACGCCAAGGCGATGAGAGTTACTATTATACACAACATGTTTTAATGCTTACTTTACTAGTAGATGATAAAATTAATATAAAAAGTGGATAATATATGATACTTTGAAAATAATACGTCGAATGCGCTCGCGCACCGTTTGCGGTCAAGTTCAACTGGCTGACAAGTAAAACGAGTTGCTGTTAGTTGCCGCTGCCCGGACGTCATTCGAAGTGAAGTCAGCGAACTTTTGACTGTTGTAAGCAGTAATAGTGTAGATAACTGTATTATGGAATTTACTTAATTTGAGGAATTGTACAAAAGGGCTTATTAAGGCTATAGAGACTTATTTAACCAATCGTTAGCTAAGCAGGTTATTAGTTAATCACCCTTTGGACAGAGTTTTGGACTAATTTTATTAAAATGTCGATGTGCAACTGTTTTTTTATGATCTAAATAAACAAGTCATATGGCTTAAAACTTAAAAATTGATGCAAATAAGCATTACTTGATTAGAAAGATATTTGATTTGCAACAGCTAGCAAAAAATAAAACACTGCTACATTAAGTTGTCGTCGTATACTATCCAACCCGTCCAAATCCAAAACTTTTTGAAAGTGTGAGACCATGAAATTATACTGTTTCCATTTCTTTATTTTCTCGATGACAGTTCTAATTTGATATAATGCTCTCTAGCTCCATCCAATAGCTCCATCCCTATCAGATTCTTCGACTCTGGTATTGTATAACCTTGTACGTGTGTAAACGTCATATTTTTATAAAATAATGCATACATAATGTAAAAAAAACGCTCGCACAAAGTAACACAGGAGCTGTCATCGAGAAAATAAAGAAATGGAAATAGTAGTCATTCATAGTTTACATATTTACCTTTTATAACCACTGAATGTTTATAGTTAACTAATTGTCAATAATAGCGACATTTCTGAATATCCTCCAAATGTCTACACGTCTAAATGTCTACAAGTAAGTATGTTTAGCCTACCACACAAGGGATTTTCTAAAGTTCTCTTCTGTTTGTCTTGTAAAATGCATTGTTAATAACATTGCTCAAATGTTGAGAAAAAAATATTTGGTAACAAATTCACCGATTATCGTACCTCCGATACCTACTACCTTCTTGTTTAGGTGAATACTTACAAGGTGTCAGAGGTCGAGTTCGACTTTAAGTGATTCAGTGAGGCATACCGCTTTAAAAGGAATTTAAATACGTTTGGTAACCGACGGTCGGAGTTTTAACTTAGATTAAGCCTTGTGGAAATGTTGTATTTAACAGTAGTTATAATTGTTGTTATTGCGTACTTGTTATTTGACGTGAATTATTTAATTCGGACGTTGTTTTGTGTTCTGTGCGGACGAGTTTATCAAAGTAAAGTGACATTGAAAGCTACGACTACTATATATGGTGAGGCCAATAAGTATACTATACAATGTGTCCGATAAAGTAGTGATCAAGCTTTGAGACTGTGGTCTATGAGCAATGTTATCAATAGAGACAATGTTACAATATTTTGATTTGAGAAAAAAAATGTCCAGTATTTTTGGCTGAGACAGTATATCTTAAAATGTATGAGACCCTTGTCTGTCTTCTAGTTTTATTGATAGTTAAGCTTACTGGCCATCAAAAAATCTCATGTATATTGAACAATATTTAGGTACTTATTCGTCAAAATAAAATTAAATATAAATATAGGTGATATCAATGGATTTTGTGAACTGAAATACCGAAACTTGAACGACCGATAAATCCTTACTGTAGTAAAACGTGGCGACTGCTGCCCGGTGGCAAACTTTAAAACCTAAATTAAAAAGCACTATGTACTTAAACGATAGCGCCCCACGATACAACTTATGAACCATATCTAACAAGTTGTTATTAAGCTCCGATATAAGCTATTCCTCAGACTGGTGTACGCTCCAAGACTGCGACATTTCCCTCAAGTCACTCCGGCTCGCGCGCCTCGCCCGCGCCCTCGACTTCGCGCGTTACCACTTCTACGACCGCACCGGCGTGTACGCACGCAGTCGAAAGCTTAACATCAGGTCGCTGCAGGGGTGCACCTTGATGACCACGTACGAGGATGTTCCGGCGTGGGCGTTTTATAAGATTCACTCGAAGGTAAGCTGTTTGGAATTAACTTTTTCTGTTTTACGTCGATGACATTGAAACTCAAATCATTATTGTTCGATATAGACAATTGCTTGTTGTTGAAATGACTCTACCGCCAGTTTGGAAAGATCTTTGTAAAGAAGAGCTGGCAAGAAACTTCACGGGCTACATGTCTTATACTACTACTACTATAGTAAAAAATATTCACAATTTGTGAACAAAGATCTGCCTACGATTCCAAGTTGCAATCACTCTCAAGCAAGCCCTTTATAGACCACGAATCCATTAGGTATTAGTTTTATAAACTTTATCCTACATTGTTTTTTGACAATAAGTTATAATAATGTCAGTTACAATTTTGACTACACGACACTTATATTATCTATTTTTGTTCTAGCTAATATTTTGGGATAAAACTTCATTATTTTTCGAACACGAAGTAATAACCTTATCAGATGGCAAAACTAGACTGTTTTTAGTATCTCGTCAACATGCTTTGGGACAAAACGGAGATTCTACAGAAGCTTTACTAAAAGGTCTTCCAGGATTTGACGACAAACCTCCCTGTCCTGATTATCTAAGGCTCTGGCTCGATAGCATGGCAATTACTAGCAAGAAACTGAGACCTGCGAAAAATGATTGTTCATGAATATATTTTATGTTTTACAAAACTATGTTATATGGTTTTAATTATAAAGCCGTTGGTATAGAATTGTAGAAGACAACTCACTGTGAATGACCACCTCATGCTCCGATGGCGATGTCCAGGAATGTCATGGCACTTAAACCATGTATTTTGGCATCTTCTACAGAATATTTTTATCAAAAATAGAACACCAAGTCCTGACACAAGAAGTAAATAAAGCTGAATCGATTAAAATGTTTAATATTAACAATATGGTAACAAATTTTCTTTAAATGTAAGTAATCTCATGTTAACTTAAGATAACACAAACAATAAAAAAAAGTTAACTAAAGATATATGTGGTAAGTATATTTTTAGTTCACTACTTATTCTTAGGTTACATAAACAATCATCTGAATTGTTTTCAAACTTTGGCAAAAATTGAGTAATTACTTTTCAGGATAAAAGATATTAGAGATTAAAAACGGCACAAAAAATAATATAGTAAATAACTTATTAACACTGAACACAAAAATGGTAATCTTTAATATAGTTCTTACTACAGATATAACAGTAGTTAATCGAACTGCGCAATGACACAATATTTTCCACTACAACCACCACGCTGACTGTGACACATCCCGATCCTTATCCGTTTAACGACGCGTATTGCACTGGTGACAATCGGGAGCGCATGGGTTACAACCCGCGGGTTGCTGCGGCTGTATAGGCAGGAACAGTGACGTGGGCAACGCCGGGACTGTAGGCCAGGGTACGAGCCACTCTGGACCGCAGACACGGGACATCACTAGCGCGGGCAGCAGCGGCGTGCGCGGCCCTACGGGACGAAAGGCTGACCAACGAGCCTCGGTCTCCTCGGAGCTGGAGACGGGAGACTCGAAACTAGAGCTGGGTGTGGGAATGTTGGGCTTGGCTGGCTGGCTCTGAAAGCGAGTGTTGAATTAGAACTTCTGATGTTAGTTTATTATGAACAAGATTTTAAATGTGTTTTAATGTTCTAACCATTTGAATGATAATTATTTTTAATAAAAAGGAATAAAACTAAATAAAAACTACTCGTAAATGAACTATGAATTGCGCGGTTTGATTCTGATTGTCAATCAACCTTCTTTTTATTTCCGTGTTTTTCTTGTTCATAAATATTCTTGTTTGTAAATTAGAATTATTTTATAAATCTTACTTCCAGGAATGGCAGATATTGGGTTTGGTTTCTAAAAATAAAAAAAACTCGAAAGGTATATCTACTGACTGCCAAAGAAAGTCTAGAAACAACAGCATAAAGGCTCTCACGGAGTTTGCAAACGTTGGAGTGTCGAGCCAGTGTGTTCTTTTCTTATGTCTAAATTTGAATTGAACCCTTTCTACATCGTATTAATAATCTTTCTCGTTGTCTCTATTCAGTGCCTATCTTCTGATGTCGACAGGCTAACAGCTATCTTGCAAACGTTGCAGTGTTACGCACTAAGAAAAGGATCAGACCGTACAATTACAGTAACAACGGTCTTTCATTTTTACAACTAAAGCCTACGGCCGGTAAAGCACGTTTCTAATTAATTACACCAAAGTTAAGTGAAATCCACTGTTACCCACGTCATCGCCGGGTTAGATTATTGCTCGTAGGCCTCTGACAACAGGCAGTAATTTAAAAGACGGCGGTCTCAACCCTCTTTGCATCTTTACCCAACTCCTTCAAAAAACCTTACCCTGCCAGCGTTGAAGTGCTCCACAGCACGCAGCAGATCATGGTTGCAGCGCCGCAGCACCAGCTCCAGTACTGAGCGCTTCTTACCCGGGAACAGCTGGCGCAGCATCTCCAGCCCGCCAGAGCTCACCGGGTCCACGTCTGATGGGCTGAGAACAAGTTACACAAATTCACTCCATAAACTATAACACAATATCTTCTTAAATATGTTAGAAAGATGTCGATAAAATCATAGTTACTAAGACGCAATGGCCTACGAAAGCGGATCTAACCGGCGGCCTTATTGTGTAACTTCAACACCTATCAGGATCCCTTTGAATTTGACAGTTGAAGCATAGAAACTTACTTCACGCTACAGATATTTCACACATGATGGCGAAAGCGATCGAGACGCTTTTTGAATGAATGATAATATAAAAAATATCATAATTTTAGTCATAAAATAATTGTTAATATTTATTAAAAATAAACCAATGACTTAGAAAAAATCAAAGCAACAAAACGCAGATAATGCTCTATGGCATTCAATATCACTCGTATCATTCATTACAGCATGAATCCCAAAGCGAATGCGATCGTAGAAATTAGACAATTCTGTTAATCACTATTGCAACCACTATCCCTTTGAAATGGATCGCTATAGGTGTTGAAGTTAGACAATAAGGCCGCGGATTTAATCGCGTTTCATTATATTTTTACATTTTTACTCGATGTTTCGGGTCTTTACAGATACCAGTTACTCGTGACCACGTTAAATGACTTTACATTGCCCGGAATCGTGAAAGCTTGAAGAAATATATTTATTTTCTGCTTTATTTTAATGCGATAAATATTCACGAAAACCTTGACTTCACCTGCAGGGTAATCAGCGTCTCCGAACAAAGGGGTCAATTCCGGACAATTTACAGTCCACCACGCTTGTGTACTGCGGGTTGGAATACTTGACACATTGAAATAGTTTGTAAAAAATATGTGAGTTTTCCTTCGCCGTTAGATCAGTCTTTTTTTAACGTATTAAAGTTTTTTTTTTCGAGAAACCAGAACTTTAACCACTACAATCGACGAGCACTACTCGAATAATATTCAAACCTGCAGTTATCATCACATAGGAATAGCGGTAGTTGGATACTGTATCCAACTAACGCTGTTCCTATGAAAAATAAACAAAAATAGTCAACTTTTGTTAGTACCTTGTATTGTTCCCCTGCGCCAGGTTGGCAGAGTCAGGTGCGGGGCAACAGTCGGAGAGTGAGTCACTGGTCTCACTGTCGATGTGGATTGGCTGCCGGAAAAGTAATATTCACACATAATCCTTTATACAGTCGGGCAAAAAAATTACAAATATGAACCGATTCAAGAACGAGTGCAAGTAAAACATCAACGTGCCTCCTACGTATTAGTACGAGGAAGCCAAGGTTTGGGCAGTTTACAGTACTCCTTCTATAATTAATCTATATTAGCAAAAATTTTGCCAACGGTTAAAAGACAAATGAATTGTAAAATGTTACTGGTTTCAGAAAGGCCTTAAATAACACATCGTCCTTTAAAATTATTTGAAAAATTATCAGGCTATAAAATATAAAGGTTTGGCTTGCTTCAAACAAAAGATGTGTAGGTTCTGTAGAACAAAAGCCTTACTCAGGATCTCCACATCATTTAGATTACCTTTCTATCGCATATCCACTATTTATTTGACGTATAAATTATCGACAATTAGATCCTACGATTATCTATGGACATATTCTGATAATAACAAATTCTAAATGGTTTATAAATATAGGTATTTTACGTCCTTCACGAGCTGGTTTTAAGCAATAATCGGCAGTAAATACACCTGAAATACAATATAATTTCAATCAAATGTCTAATTTCCTTAAATCAAATCTAAATACATTTTTTATTAGACACGACGTCCTTTTTTATCACCGTCAGTGCGCGTCTCCTATATAGTTTAGGTATGTTGTTAGTTTTCATAAGTACTTGATACACGGAAATCCCGCTACTCACGGTATGGTCTCCTGCGGCGGAATCCGGCTCGGGGCCAGGGCTGGGGCAGGGCTGCGTGACCCGCATGCCGTAGATGCGGCCGGGCGGCAGTGCCTCCAGCGCCGTGCCGCTCTCCACCGACGCCAGGTGCAGCGCTATCTTGTCTTCCGCTGCTTGCTGGCGTTTTAGGGCCACCTGGTACAGATTATTTAGTCAAAATGAAGAGCTACACAAACTGCACATACACTGCACATAAACTGAAATCAAGAAGAAAGGGAAAGCTGGTAGTCCGATGCGTCTGCTTGTAACTTTACCGCCAACTACCTACAATTATCAGTATCCGAGATCGACGTGCCGAAATATCAGGAACTCAGAATTAAAAATAACATGTTTTTTGTAAACACAATTAAAGATAACTCCGACTGGCGGAAAGACATGCATATTCTAAGTGTTAAACCGACTTACTTCAAGAATGGCTATTAAGAACACTTTACATTTAAAACCGCATCTAAGACGGTCCATTAATTTATGCGATACGATTAAACAGGCAGTCACATAGTTACACAGACCCACAAATCACATGTTTAACTTATAAAAACCCTTTTTTAAATTACGGGGGGGGGATCAAAAGTCGAGGTAAGAATCCAGAAATTAGTTAATAATAGTTTAAAACGATTAATAGGCAAATAAATAAATAATAATATATAAAAAATAATAATAAATAAATCAATTCTGCTGACCTCGTTACAAATGAGTTAGGTCTGAAAAAAACTAACACGGCATCATGGCTTAAATCCTGTTGGATTGGCCCAGCCCGGTTAAGTAAAAGAATCTATGTCGTTCTAAAATCAAAGTTTCTAGCCCATACTTCGCTCAATCTCCTATGAAAGGAATTGATCACAAAAACACATTTTTTTTGGAAAGTTTTTGTACAAGTCCGTTAATAAGTACATATTTATAGATTTTTGATACTAGTCACAGTTTTTCACCGTTTTTCAGTCGAATGTCGCCTCAAGCTAACTATCTAAAGGAATCCCGGAGGACTATCTACATATTAGTTATTTAGACTCTTGTGCGCCGTCAATCTAGTTTATTAAGTAACCGCTATGAACGAGAAAAATACAAAGTTAAAATTTTTTTACCCGTTCGGTTTTCGCGTGATATTTTTTTTAAACGTACATATACCGCGTTGTTATCGTAGGTAAAATATTCGTACCAAATATTTTCAAAACCTCAAACTGGCTGATTTCCAGAAAAAAAAACAAACGAGAAACAAAACATTCACTCAAAGATATGAAACAGAGTAAAACAATTACATTTCTACCATGAAATGTGATAGTCGATTTGTATTCACTAGCGGTTGAGATTTAATTCCCTTTGAGGGGGGCAGTGTTTGTGTTGCCAATCAGGCGACGGTCGCCGGCGGCCGGCATGACCGATCGAGTCCCTGGGGTTGCCGAACAAACACCCGATGTTTGCTATACATTTTACGCTAAATCAATTTAGCACATTTTTATCGTGTTATATCTTTATTGGCTTTGGATTTTGTTTTATTTAGTTTGGGATCTCGGGGAGTTCAGGTTTGTTTGCGTTACCGATGCTGAAGTCGATTGGGTGGACTGCTGAGTGGCTTTTTGAAGTGTTACTTGATCTGTGGGCATTGGAAACTAATGCAGAGTTCAAGCACTGTACCTAGATATCTTAATTATATAGCTTGTATGTATAGGTTCACGCACCTTTTTCCTTGTAAAATCATTCCAATAAGTAACATATTTTTTTCGGCATGAGTTTTGTTCATACTTTGATTTAAATACATACATGTTTAAGCGGATTGAAAATACGACGAGCTACTAAAACCACAGATCAAATCTAGTAGAATTGGTAATATGACGTGAAATCCAGTTACTATTAGGTGTTCCATGGTACGCAGTCAATGTCATTAAACTGTCAACATAAAAAATGAAAAAAATATCCAAAAAACACCCTTATATGCAAAACTGTGTCATTTGAAACCCCAAAATCGATATTCAACATATCGACTACATCTCTAGGTAGGTATTCGGACCAACTTATTCATGCAGCCAAGAGTGGCGCCGCATTCTGCGCTCATATGACATTTTCAACACAGTAGCAGTCCAATATGTCAGTTCCTGTTTTTGTCAATTCATCAATAAGTTGGTCGGCGTGTAAGTGATCGAAGCTCATCCGACAGGGGCGTGTAAACACGGCCACTTGTCCAAATAAACCGGCGCATTAGCCGTCTCGATTACACGCATTGAAACGCATTAACGTCTTCAAATTTCGATGTTTTCTAATTTAGGATGCGGACGATTATCGATCTTTGACGAGATGCGTTTTGAAATGTACATTTTTTGTGTAGGAAACGGTGGTGGTTTGGGATAGGAGCTGTTTTAGCCGCGGTTCTGATAAGAATAATTTAGGTCATCCTTTGACGGCATATATATTATTTCTACTTAATTTCTAATTTCTTAAAGATACAAGAAAATAATACCTACTTTATTATATACCTAGAAAAATTGTATCTATTCATTGACTTTATAAATAATACAGACAAAGTTAGTTAATTAGAAGGCGCGTTATTACGAAATTTTAGTATCAACCTATGTAAGTACCTAAGAGCACAGTATATAACACAAGATGTTAATTATATAATTGAGTATCCCAATCTAATTATATTTCCACCCAATCTTACATTAACTTGGATATCTTCGGAATAAGGCGGTAGGTACTGTTAATTTGTTACAATATTTATATACTGTTTATTTGTTAATTTGTAAAAATTTTTGACAATCTTATTAAGCATTAGCCTTACTTCCCTTAATACCACTGCAAATATTATGAAAGTGTTCATTTATTTATAACAGGCCACTCAGAAAGTTGTGTGAAAAAAGTTTTTATGTATGGCGATTTATAATTTATTTTGAAAATTCGATTATTTAAAGGTAAAAAATATATTTGTTTCAAATTCAAATTTCCCTCAATTGTTTTTTACCAGCATTATGAAACTATTGTGTGTCATAGCATAATGAATCTGCGTCAGGAACATTTTCGAGCAATGATGTTTTAGGGCTTCAAATCCAACTTGATAGCTGATGAATAATTTAATCGACTTCAATTAGCTTTTATGAACAAGGCGCCTTCTAAAGCAACTGTGTGCCGCTGCTGGTATGACGAGTTTAAGTGCGGTCGCGGAAATTCGAAGGATGAAGAAAGAAGTGACCGTCCTTTGACTGCTGTTATGGAAATAAACGTGCTCCAAGTGTAAAATTGGAATCAACAAATGCGCTGCGCTGCCATGATGCGCTGACGCTCCTTGATGAGGCCGCACTTGGGGCACTGTGCTAGGAGCAGCCTCCAGCTGGTAGTTCTTATGAGTAGCAGGTTACCTGCGCTGCCATGATGCACTGACGCTCCTTGATGAGGCCGCACTTGGGGCACTGTGCTAGGAGCAGCCTTCAGCTGGTAGTTCTTATGAGTAGCAGGTTACCTTCGCTGCCATGATGCGCTGATGCTCCTTGATGAGGCCGCACTTGGGGCACTGCGATAGGAGCAGCCTTCAGCTGGTAGTTCTTATGAGTAGCAGGTTACCTTAGCTGCCATGATGCGCTGACGCTCCTTGATGAGGCCGCACTTGGGGCACTGCGCTAGGAGCTGCCTTCAGCTGGTAGTTCTTATGAGTAGCAGGTTACCTGCGCTGCCATGATGCGCTGACGCTCCTTGATGAGACCGCACTTAGGGCACTGGCAGGTGCGGTAGGAGCACGCCTTCTTGTGCCCGCGCAGGCTGGAGATCAGCCCGTGGTTGCGACAGCGTGCGCACTTGGGCACGCGTGCGCGACCAGGGTTCATGCCTGGAGGATTGCAGTGCTGTGAAGTGACAGTCAATTAAACGGTGCCGTTTTTATTTATATGAAGAAATATACAATTGTATAGTCGCATATTTACGGGTTCTGCTTAATTTTAGTAACAAGAGCTGCCGAATTATAGGCGTCGATTGAATAGGTATTTTATTGACGTAAATTCTTAACTATCTTCACTTTCCATCGGGAGATGAAGTACAAACATTTGTTATTGGAAATTTAAGAAATCGAAAAAAATAAAACCTTCCTAGAGCTTATTCTAGACAATAAATGCACATGATAACAGCGCATCTCTAAACTATGTATAATATATTAGGTCTTTACCTATGAAATTGCCGTTTTTCACGAAATAAATGAAGCGTAATTTTTTATATATTTTTTATTTCTATTAATCAAAATAATCACCCATGCAATCAATACATCTTTGCCAACGCATTGGTAGCTTATTGATGCCTTTCTTGAAGAAATCAGCTGGACGGGAGGCAACAAATTCTTCAAAGGCATTTTGTACTGCCTCTCGGGTATTAAATTTTTTTCCCGCCAAGAAGTTATCCAAATTCTGGAAAAAGTAGAAGTCTGTAGGCGCAAGGTCTGGTGAGTACGGCGGATGACGGAGAACTTCCAACCCCAACTCTTGTAGCTTGGAGACCGTCTGCTGTGCAGTATGAGGTCGCGCGTTGTCGTGCAGGAGCAGTGGAGCCGAACGATTGACCAAAGCTGGTTGGAGACGAGCGAGCTTCTCCATCATTGTGTTCAGTTCTTCACAGTACACATCTGCAGTAATGCTTGTCCCGTTTGGCAAGAAGCTGTGATGAATTACACCCGCGTTAGACCACCAAACAGTGACCATCACTTTTCTAGGGGTAAGTTTTCGTTTAGGGTATTGTTTGGGTGCTGAACCAGGGTCCAACCAACTTGCTGAGCGCTTACGATTGTCAAACAGGATCCATTTCTCGTCACAAGTAACAATGCGGTTCAGAATTCCTTCATTTGTATGCCTGCTGAGCAGTGCAAGGCACGTCTCCACGCGTACTTCGCGCTGGCGGTCATTGAGTTCGTGGGGTACTCATTGTCATTGTCGACCAAAGTTTTCGGACGACCTCGGGGTTCATTTTTCAGGTCAAAATTTCCAGAACGGAAGCGGGTAAACCAATAACGGGTGGTGCGTTCGTTTGTAGTGTTTGACGGTACTCATACTCCATAATTACTCGAATTTTTAACTTATCCATGATGTAGAAAAATGTTCGAATGCGTTGAAAACAAAACACTAACTATTAAACAAATGACGATTTTAGAAAAAGAATTCCATGTTTGTCAAATAAAATTAATTTGAAATTAGAATTATCAGTCAAAAAAAAATATTTTCATTTGAAATGGCCAGTACGGCAAAACGGCAGTTTCATAGGTAAAGACCTATTAATATATTTTATGTTTATAATACTAATTATAATGCAAAAGCATTCTGGAAACTGGCAAGAACAGCCAGTACAGAAACGGCACTTCAGGTTTCCATGGCAAATTCTGCTACATTACATGGGCATAGTACTTTTCATTAATTTTAGAGTTGTATACCTCAAAAAGCATGCATTCGTGCCATCTAAACGGTGAATACTAGTCTCACGTAGACCCAAGGAGTTAAAGCTCCTAACGGCCCCTTGTGAAATATGTCTGTATATGAAGTATGTATTATTGTGAAATACCATTCGGAACTATTTAATTATTAACATTTTTCAAACCTCGTCCAAATAGGATTGTAATGCCGGCATTTCGCACAGCCACGCGGGATAAAAACTGCCTCTCTATGGCAGTTGAATTCTTTAATAAATTGCCAACTGACATTAAAATTTTAACATTAAACATATTTGAATTCTTATTGTGGCTGTGAGAATGGTTTCTATAACACAAAAGAATATTTTACCACAAATAAATTTAAATGCAAATATTTTTTTTTTACGTAAGTACAGTTTGAGTTTGATTGCTTAATGTAAATTACAATATAATTTTATTTGTTACATTTTACCTATGTAAGTGATTTTTCAATGCTCACATAACTTTTATCATTAGACTAATTATGAGAACTTAACATAATTTCTACAAAAACTCTCGTCTACCGTCAATAAAATTTGTATAAAAATTATCTAAGCATTGAAAAATCAGCCCTTAATCAAATACTCTTTCTATACATAGTTTCTTCATAAAATTACACATAGAGACAATAAATATTGCATTCTGGTCGACAGTAAAATAAGCATGAGCTGACATCTTAAAAATTTATATCCCATGTACTATCCATGTTTTGCAAAAAAATATTGTCAATTTGACTGCACTTCATACAAGCTAAAATAACTCCAGTATGATAAATGGAGTTAAGTCGATTTATATTAATTGAGTTCTTCAATTTGATTAATGCTTAAATTCCAAATAGTCTCTGAACTAAATCATACTTGTTCAAACAACCGCAACAGTGTAAGCAATGCTAATCTGTGATGCCCGATTTACAAGTATTAAGTAGTTTAGTAGATAACTAAATTTTAACTACATTTTAGGTTATCTAGAAGACTATGTTTATTTCTGCAGTTTTTACGTCAAATAGTCCACAAGCATTCTCATTTTAAATATTCGTCAACAAATTTTAAAGTAGAGCCTTCGCTGCACACTGACATTAAATTGAGAGCAAAATAATTACGAGCTTTCCTAATTTCCCGAAATTAAAACAAATCTTAATCTGGGTACTTAATTTTACTACTACATTTTAACTTAACAATATTTTTTGGCTAAAAAGAGAATCAAAAGTAAATTGAATAGAAATACAAAAAATGTATAACGGAACTTTACTGAAAAAAGAAGGTTGAGCAAAAATTAACACAAGCTGAGAATGGATTCCGAAGAAGTGTAACAAGACCTTTTGAGCTTGAGCTATTCAACCGTAAGGTAATTGAATTATTTAATTTTTTAAATACTTGGTATATTTAAATGTTCGCTATTTAGAATAACAACACAAAGTAACATTTGAAATACCCGAACCGATTCCACCTTACTGTACAGGTGCTACCACACAGCAGTTATATAACGTTATACAACATTGTGTAACACGATAACATTTTATAACAGCGTGTAACATACGCTACAACATATCAAGAAATGTTATAAACGCTCCCACACTGAGTAGAGTTGAACTCGTTGTATAACATCGTATAACGTTATGTTCCAATCAGTTTGGGTTTTGGCAGTTTCCGCTAACGCCCCGCTGAGGCTCTGATGATGTTATACAACAAAAATTATATTTTGTTATATCAGGTTGTAATCAGTTGTAAAACATTTTGTTAAATTAAGTTGTATAACATCATGAACAATTTGTAGCGGTGACGCGCTACTCAGCCGACCAATCGCAACGCGTGTTCTACATCGCAATATCAACTTTACTTAAGCGATTAGAATATATATGACTTTCCGTGGGCCGCGGCCTGGTAACCATAATTACATCTGTGGGAATCTGCTCCCTAAAAATTTATAACTTTTCTTATAATTTGTTATGCAAGACAACAAATGTTAAGCAACAGTCTCTAACGTTATATAACTGCTGTGTGGGAGCACACCTTACTTTACAAACATTCTAATTACTAAAACATTATAGTGCCGATTTTTTTAATGCCTCACCTATAAATTTCAATTACCCTTACATTACAATTCCAAAATATGGAACGCATAAAATAAGTAATACTTGATTTGTCGTTCTCATAGCTGCGTAAAATGAAACGCAATATTTTTATTATACCGTGTGAGGGTAGGATACTAAATAATTATTTAGTTAACTCACCGTCACTGTCATAGAGCTGTACGAACTACGAACGGCACTACGTGTAAGGGGAAGTCGCCTACCATCAAGACTCTCCAAATGCCAACCTCACCTGCCCGTGGTGCACCCTGCCGGACAGCGGACGAGGCTCTGGTGACCGATGAATGGCGGTATAACCATTTTGCAGGCTTGCAACCACCCTCGAGACAAAGCCATGCCGCCAAGTGACCTAGTCACGTTCCGGCATGATGTCTTGAGTAGCCATTGGAGGAGAATAGATCTGAGTAATTGCGCAGCGTATGAGAGCCGTTTGAACTCGATGGGTTATGATGCACCGGGTGGCTCATTCTGGAGGGATCCAAAGAAATAGTGCACCGCTGGCCGACCGCAGGCCCAACTAGCGTTCTAGCCATTCGCGAAAGGCTGCCCCACCGCCTGTGTAAGATCCCGGGATTGCTTCATCGTGCCGGTTGGCGACCGGATGGAGAGGGCCCGATGGCGATCCCCGGGGGGTTTAGGGCGTCCCCGCGGTCTCCATGTGAGTCCCCCACCAGTGGGTCTGACCACTCGAGTTGCTTGGTTCCAAACGTTGTGCTTAACTCATCTTTTATTCCTCCCCTATTCACCCTATTCACGTAATGGAAAAGTCAAAAAAGAAAAATAAGTGCCGACAGCGGATGCACTCCCTCTCCCTAAAAGTACACTCCTCTAACATCCGAGGAGTGCACTCAAATCTCCACGATGTCCACCACCACCTTGAGACAGAGAGGCCGCACTTATTCTTTCTGACAGAGACGCAGATCTGTGATCGTTCGGATCTGGCATACCTGTATTACCCAGGCTATATCCTGGAGACCAAATTTCACCCCAATGCGGGCGTGTGCGTGTATGTCAGAGACGAGATCTGTTGTCGGCGTCTCCGATACTTGGATGTTCCGGATTTTTCTGTCTTATGGGTCTATGTAGATACTGGCCTGGACCAAATTGTATACGCCAGTATTTACCGATCACACACGGGAGCTCAGGAGACAACTCGACTTATTGAATATCTCAGTGATACTGCAGATAAGGTCCAACGACGCTATCCCTCTGCGCAGTTGGTGTTCATTGGGGACTTTAATGCCCACCATGGAGAGTGGCTGTACCCGTTCAAGGACACCGACCACGCTGGCAGAGAAACCTACCGGTTCGCAGTAACTCATGGTCTCTCCCAGCTCGTCCACGAACCTACGCGCATTCCTGACGTTGTTGACCATACTGCGTATTGCTTGGACCTTCTGCTGACAACCGATCCAGACAGATACTCGGTCTCCGTATCTCCGCCATTAGGGACATCCGACCACTCTTTGGTGAAATCTGTGTCGCAATACTCGCCAACTGATACCAGCCCAAAAGGCAATAGGCGAGTATGGCGGTTCAAGTCAGCAGATTGGGATGAGATGCGTCACTTTTTCGCCTCTTATCCTTGGCGGCAAGCTGGCTTTACTTCTGTTGATCCATCATGGTGTGCTGATGCTGTCTCCAGTGTGATATGTCAAGGTATGGAGTACTTTATACCGTTCTCTGATGTATCCCTGGAGTCCAAAGCCCGCCCATGGTTTAATGCTGATTGCCTCCCAGCTGAAAAGCGAAAGCATGTAGCATACCAAGCCTGGGCTAACGCTCGCAGAAGCAAAGCTATGGATCTCCCAGCTAAGAAGCAGGCGTACAATGCTGCTGCCAAGCCTTGCAAAAAGGTGATCAGGGGCGCTCGTTTCGACCACATTGGCCGTATCGGGGACAAGTTAGCATCCTATCCCACGGGAAGTGAAGCTTTTTGGTTCCTTGCCAAGTCGGTTGAGATGAACTTCTGTCGCCCACCACTGCCACCACTGCAAAGGCCTGACGGGTCTTTGGCCCACACCGCAAAAGAGAAGGCAGACTTGTTCGCAAATCTCTTCGCGGGATGTTCACGTCTAGATTCCAAAGGTAAAAGCCCACCCACGTTACCCCCATCCGGCCCCAAGATGTAGGCCGTCCAAATTCACCAGAAACAGGTACTCAATTGCTTACAAAATCTAGACGTGAATAAGGCCAGTGGTCCGGATGGCATTCCCGCAGTGGTTTTAAAGCACTGTGCAGCCGAGTTATCTCCTGTTTTGATACGCCTATATCGACTCTCTCTAAGGACTGGAAAAGTTCCAAAATCATGGAAGTTTACAAACGTACAGCCCGTACCAAAAAAGGGCAGTCGAGGCAACCCAGTCAACTATAGACCTATTGCAATCACTTCTATAATTTGCAAAATTATGGAACGTGTATTGAACCATCGTCTCCTGACGTACCTAGAGACCAATGAGCTCCTCAGTGACAACCAATATGGTTTCCGCGGAGGACGCTCAACAGGAGGCCTTCTAGTGTACGTCACGCATCTATGGATCATGGCCTTGTTAGGGCACGGAGAGGCAATAGCCGTATCCTTGGATAAGGATACGGCCTTTACACGGATACGGATATAGGCCCCTCCAAGGCCTTTGACCCGGTATGGCACGAAGCCCTTTTGAGCAAGCTTCCTGTGTATGGCATACCGTCTGGACTCTGCGACTGGATTTTTGATTTCCTCAGGGAACGGTCAATTCGAGTTATCGTCGATGGCTTCTCATCGGACCTAATGGCGATCAACGCCAGCGTACCTCAGGGATCTGTTCTCTCTGCAACATTATTCCTGCTGCACATTAATGGCCTTCTTTTATCGGAAGGCATTATTGGTTACGCTGATGACAGCACTGTTGCAGAGAGATATGTGTCCAATGCGCGAGCGAGTCCAAACCAGACCTAATTTCAGAGAGAGTCGATGATCGATCGGGTTAATTTGACACTATGAAGTGTTTCCGATTGTGGTGAAGCCAACCTTGTCAAGTTCAACCCTTCCAAAACCCAGGCGTGTCTCTTCTCCGGTAAAAAGAGCACGGAGTACTGCAGCCATCTTTGGCATGATTCCGCAAGATAGCATCTTGAAGCGTTGAATTCTGTCGACCGAAGGGCCCGTAGACTCATAAGTGACGACAAACTTACTTCTTCGAGACTGCAAAGTCTCGAGCGTCGTCGAAAAGTTGCTAGCCTATCGGTTTTTTACAGATTGCACTTTGGAGAGTGTGCGAATGCTCTTTTTCAGTTGATCGAACCTTCCCCCTTTCTCCACCGGTCAACCAGACGCAGACAGAAGTTTCACCCGTTTGTGGTTAGCGTGCCGATGAGCCGAACTAAACGGTTCGATAGCTCATTTTTGGTTCGTGTTGCCAAAGAGTGGAACGATTTGCCTGCGTCTGTTTTTCCAGACAAATATAACCCTGGAACTTTCAAGTGTAGAGTGAATAGGTACCTCTTGGACAGGCGTGTATGATCCTCGTCTTCATGGTCACTTTCCATCAGGTGAGATGGACGACAAACGCCTGCTTATTAATAATATAATAAAAAAATAAAATATTTATCTATTTACTTAATATTTTAGTTTTAATTCGCTATTTAGAATTCGGGAATTTTGGGCTCGATAATTTTAAATAAAGGCGTTTTGTTTTTGGAGATTCTAATATGTAGATACCCTAAATAAAGCATGACTCTACCTCTACTCCAAACCTCCAAACCGTTTTCCAAACCTATCTATGGTTTGGAAAACCTTCGTGATAAAGAACTAGCAAAAACTTCAAGGGTATAATTTCATTACGTCTATTCAAAATTATTCGTACCTGCATCTATTAGATCGGCAAGTCTCTCTCGCACCAACTATTAACGTTCACGAGTTAACGTGGGATTTAGCCATCGCCCTCCTCAACCATATTAGAGGAAAGTGAGCGACCCGTCACCCGACGCTACCATAAGAATACGTACTTTAGTGACAATGACGCTGAATCATCAAGTGGACTAAACCTCTCTCGCGTTAATGCGCGTTATGTTCCAAATATCAAATTATATCATTTTTAAAATGTTTTCGGTATAGGTGTATACTTGTACACTAAACCTAGCAGAAATTTTCGGGAAACGATTTGTTTATTGCCTAGGTTCGTATTGTAGTGTAGCTCAATCTGTTGGCGAAGTTTTTGTTCACTTTAAATAAGTGTACCTATTACACAGCTTAATTGACACAGTTTCGTACAGCTGCAGTTAGTTTCATCACTGTCACAGCTGCCAAGTGAGCACCTGGTTCACCTTATGGTGAGCGGCATCCGTGCCCATAGACATCGTTAACCGTAAATGTTATTGATTAATTAATCATTTATAGATTAATGACGCGTTGCCAACCAAAGACTGGAAGACATAAGCTGGAATGGTCTTTGTTCCAGTAATACCACTGTTTGTTTCTTCTCTTTATCCGGAACACAACCACAGACGTGATTATTACGGCGGTTAATAGGAAGGACTATAAATTAATAACTTTTCACCCACACCAGCAAATCTCTTTAGATATAGATTTTACAGATAATAATAATAAAATTGATGTCACAAAATTGTTTAATCTGCTCGGTATTAACATAGATACACATATAAATTGGAAATCTCTCATACAAAAACTACGAACTAAACTCAATTCTTTTTCATACGCCCTCCGTGAAGTGAAAAAGGCCACAAATCTGCAGACCGCCCTTATAGCATATTATGCCTATGCCTACGCTTGGTTAAACTATGGTGTTATGCTTTGGGGGAACAGCCCAGAGGCACCGGCACTCTGCATAGTTCAAACAAAACTGATGCGTATTTTAGTTAATATAGACCCAACCAGTAGTTGTAGACCACATTTCCATCAACATAAAATATTAACACTACCATGTCTCTGTCTGTAAATACCCAGAGCTATACACAAAACGCACCTTACGATGCACAACAAGTTAACGCTACCTAGATCCAGACTTGAGTTACACGCAAAGAGCCCCTATGTGATGTCTATCAAAATATATAACAAGCTCCCCGATTGTCTGAGAAATACTACGGATTATAAGCAGTTTATTAAAAAATTAAAACAATTACTTACAGAAAAATGTTATTACTCAGTTCATGAATATTTCGAAGATAATAAATTAAATAAGTAACAAATAAATCATAAAATAACTTAAAATAATACCTTTTATTTTCGAAACTTACAAATCAGGTAAAATATCATTTCTCAAATAATAACATACAAGATAACATATTAATTAAAAATATTAATTTATTATTAAATTATTGATATAAGCCCCTCTATCCCCTTTCAAATTGTTGTACCCAACAGGGTCATGTTGTATGTACCTACTGTAATATTTTGTCACATGAATTTACCATTGTGGAACGCAATAAAGATTTGAATTTGAATTTGAATTTGAATTACCCCAATTTGAAATTGCCCCGGACGAGATCTTAACATAAGAAACTCTGCTAATTCTAGTTGCTTTCGTTCCTGTGACTACTAAATTATTTTCCGAAAATCTTCCTCCATCAATGAAAATATTAATTCAAAGCCGTCCAAAGACGTATTCCATAAAGTTTGCTCTGGTTTATAACAGAGTTTAATTACCGTTTAGGTGCTTCGGATTGTGGGGACTACGCCGATGCCTACCCAGCCGTGTACTGAGTTGATATTCAGCGTATACGTATAATAAGTAGACACTTAGTTAGATTTTAGATCGAAGTATCAAATGGAGCTTAGCTTAAAGCAAGATGGAATTTTTTATGGTTTTCAAGTCACGTACCTTATGTATTTTGAAATCCGACAAACACAGGAAACCTTTTAAAATTTTATTTTAACTTAAACACATTTCACTTAAGACTTTTAAAATATAATTTCAAGACACAGCACTGCCACACCACCTCCACTTTCCACCCCGACCACAATATCCAAATACAAATGAAATCTTCACAAAATACATCTTTTTGTAGGCGTAACAACTTTAAGATACGTAACACCTTAAAAACAATTTTATTTCCAAGCTGAAAAGGTTAAATTCGCTTGTTTGTACTACGGTATGCCACAGCATCCCGATTTATCCCGTGCCTCCCCCTTGCAAGCGCTCGGCCAATCAGCGCCCGTGTCTGGTGTCATTGGTAACACGGCGAGAGTTCAAGTGAAAAAACTTTTATTTCAGTTTCATGTGTCGTTTACAGAGTAAAGATTTTTCGTTAGTAAATAAGTAGCAAATTTCGTTTCAGTTTGCAGTAGTTTTACCAGTCAGGAAATGAAAAAACCTTTTGGCACTTAAAATAATAAAGACTAAAAGTATTTTTTATTTGGATTAGGTAATTTCTAGATCTGTGTGTCAAATATACCTAATGACATGAAAAAAGTATTTTTGTCGAATAGAACATCTAGTTCTAAACTAATTTTTAATATTTCTTTACCATGAAACAACTATCGTGTAGGAGATAACATACATAAGGTATGCGTATTTATTAGAAAAGTCGCATAACTCTGCCTATGTAGAAATTTTACGAAGTTCTGGACACCGAAGACGACAAAACAGTGACGCGAGTAAATACCGAATACGGTAAAATCATAAAATATGGTGATCGCGTTTCGTCAAACAAACAGAGATAATAGAATGCATTTGTTTGGTTAGCACTAGGTCCTCGTCAAGTTCGGGCCCTTTAGTTACCAATACCTAAACAAGGCATCGTCACTGTTAATTATTCGAAATCTTAGTGCATAAGCGCATTTTATATATCGAGGAAAGATTTTTTGAAATTAGAACCTTTCTATTCAATAATTTTCTATACGGCCAGTCCACTGAAAATAAATGAGATATTACTTAGGTATTTCATGTCATAGTGCCAACCTCAGTTTTAGAATAATCGCATTAGCCAGCACGACCGCTGCAAGAAAAAAAAACGTTTCTGTTTATTCAATTCACTTTCCATGATTGTGGTTTGTTTCTTGATAAAATCGTAAAAAACCGTCAAATATGAGCGATGCAGCAGCGACGAAATATAAATTTACGCCTGCAGAGTTAAGGCTAAAAACAGTTCTCACGCGCGTCCGTCGCGTTTGAGGAATAGCTGTTTTATTTGCAAACTCACGAGACCGGAGTTCTGTGCGGGTGCGTCAGCCATCGTGGTTGCGATTTCCGCTCGCAAACTTGACGGGCGGTTGCAAGACTGGCGGTTCTTTACGACAAGATTGTTAGTTGAGTTGCAGTCCGCCATGAACACACGCCAGAACCGAGCGTTTCACTTACATCACAAACGAATTAAAGAAAGAAACCACCAACCGACGTTGCAATTAGTGTTAGCTGTGGTTGCTTATAAGTGGGTATGGTTGAGGGGGGCGATGGCTGGATCCCGCGTTAACTCGTGAACGGGTGCCGTTTGTGGGTGTTCGTCGTTTGGATACTTGGGGGGTGGGAGACTTGCCGAGCTAACAGATGCAGAAAAGAATAATTTTGTATAGACATAAAGAGACTCTGTAAATTTATTTTGAAAAAAAAAATATACCCGTGAAGATCTTGCCAGTTCTTCTTCACGAAGGTTTTTTTTCGAACTGGTGGTAGAATCATGTTTTATTTGACGTCAATAAGAACAAGTAATTGTCAATGTTGAGAAATAAATATTTGAATTTGAATTTGAATTTGGGTGAGCACAAACCTTGTTATTTGAGATTTACGATGCATAGGATTGATTGTGACCAAGCACAAGTATTAGATTTTGTAATATACCTAAGTAGAAATCTAATTACAGGAAATTATAGTCATTTCAGAATGTAACGACTCATTTGTATGAAAGAATATATATTTTTTTATATTCCTCATAGGAAAATGATTTATTACTCACTGGAGTCCTTATCATTGGCTGTATAGCTTTTGCCTTCGCCGGCGAGTTTGAGATAAAAAACTTCTGATGAATTGCGCTTACGACGACTTATTGCTGTGAGTTTTGGACAAGTTGATTAAGTTAAAGATATTGATGAACATTTACGTGTCATTATTATCATGGTTGGTTGATGATAGTAGTAATTACCTATGTGAATGTAGCTAATTTGAAATGATAACCTCAAAATTAGTACTTAATGAAAATGCAATTATTATTGTTCCTAGACATACTCCATAATATATATATTTTTTAAATGGATCCGGATTTCATGTCCTATAGTTTTAGATATTTTTGACTTCTAAACGCTCCACAATAACTCCAACTAAAACCATGTATGGCGATCTGCCAATGTCCTTTCTAATTGATTGATTTTTCCAAGCATGTGAAAAGCGACGAAAAGCAAAGATAGCGGGCTGCTATTTTTGCTTTTCGTGATAACGGCGTTATTCATTTTTTGTATTAGGTAGGTACGTATTTATATTTAGACCTGCACTAACAGATCTTATTAGAAATTGAATGTTTTCTGATTATAAAATTCTAATATACTCGAATACAACTTAATTAGGCCTTAAGTACCGCTTGCACTTAGGCTAAGAACTCACGAAGCGGATTTCACCCGCGCCCGCTGCGGTTGACGGCCCGGAGTTTCTGTAGAATGCAGATATACAGTGTGGATATACTCATGGGCAAAAAATGACACCACAAGTAATAATAGTCCACAGAAGTATAACACAATCGAATATTACACGAAAAACCGCAAATTAAAAAACTGTCATTTTCAAACAAAATAAATAGCGAAATAAATGCAGTATCAGTATAACACTCTGTTTAGACAACGTACTTTAGCCTCAGCAGAAGAGTGGCAACGATGCACACGCATGGCGCGATAGGCAGCACGGCGCCGCCATTCTCGATTGTTGTTTTACGGTTTGCGACGTAATGAAAAAAAATCACATACTGTTCATTTTTTAACCGCACTGTTTGTATTGTAGGACAGGTGCGAGTTGCGCCAAATCTCTCCTGATACATACGTAAAGTTAACTCTGCATTCAAAATCATGTATGTATACTCTGCAGCACTGTAAAAATGATGTTGTCGCGGCATCTTGTTAAAAAAACACACACACACACAAAAGTCAAGTACCTAGTGTAAATTTCACCATACAAAATAAATACTGAATAAATTAAACTACCTAATAACCACAGTTTACAATAATTCTGCACAATGCGCGAGCGCGAGAATCAAAATCTCTGCAATAAGCACATGCGCAGTGGCCCGGAAGTCTAGCGGTGAACTGACGAGTGGCGAAACATAACTTCCCAGTTGGCAAAAAACATAAGTCATAAATAGTGCAATTGGTGCAATTGTTAGTATTCAATACTTATTTACAATTACGTGCCTAACAAAAGGATGAACTATGATAATCATCAATGCATTAAAATAAGAGTATGTTTGCGTTATTAGAGTTTTTATTTTTATTATTAACAATTAACAAATTATTTTAAGGAATGAACTATGTACCTATTATAATAAATGTTTATTTTTTGTTTTTACGATTGAATTTATGAATTTTAACAGGAGCGCTTCGACTCGTCCAGTTTAGGCGTAACACGTAAAAACAATTCGTAAGATTTCACTGTCTACTTCTTTATTTATGCTACCTCTAACTACACTTAATAATTTTTAATAAGAACGCTTTTAAGTACCGTTATGATAATTTTACTCGTTTTATGTGATCCGCGAATGTCAGTCCACTATCTAAAGTGACTCCTAAATATTTGACCTTTTTAGCCCATGGGATCGGAGTACCAAACAGGGTGATCTGACCTAATCTTTTGGAGGGTTTCCTAGAGGTTATCCTAGAGCAGGTTGAGAGAGAGAAGTACACTGCTGCACTATTTTCTGGGTTGACTTCTATTCTCCATTTCCTAAACCAAGCGCCTAATGCGTTGGCTGCGGATTGAAGTATTCTAGTTAACCTACGTAGATTCCTATCAGATGTGTATAATACAGTGTCGTCTGCAAAGAGCGCTAGGTCTACTTTCTCCGTCCTTGGTATGTCACTAGTGTATAGTGAAAACAAAGTTGGAGAAAGCACCGAGGCTTGTGGGACACCGGCTAATACAGGACGGGGATTGGAGAGTGCACCTTCCAATCTGTAGCGAAAGGTTCGACAGTGGAGAAAGTCTCGTATGATGTGCACGAGGCTGTCTGGCACGCCTAGTTCAAAGAGCTTATATAATAAGCCGTTGTGCCAGACTTTGTCGAAGGCTTTAGCCACATCAAAGAAAAGCGCACCCGTGCCTACCGGTTTTCAACCTACGTTCCTTTGCTCCAAGATGTGCTCTGTGATGCGGTGCACCTGTTGGACGCAGGAGTGACGGGACCTAAAGCCGAACTAATCATCCGGTAACAGGTGCTTCGAATGGATGACCTCTCGGAGCCTGTTCAAAATGATCCTTTCGTATAATTTACCTATCGCGCTAAGCAAGCTAATAGGACGGTAGCTTGTAGGTAGATTAGCCGGTTTTCCGGGTTTCCTAATACCTATGACAATCTCTTCCTTCCACGTTTGCAGAAAGAAGCAGTTTGTTAGTAAGTAACATCTCGCGGTAGGGCCCTCATACGGATGCGGTTTGCATCGGTCGGAGTGTAATCGTACGCCCGGATAGCTGCGTTCTTTGCTCTCAACAACTCTCTCACACCCTCAGGCAGGATCCAGCGGTGATCATTCGCCACCGGAACCCGCCTGGAAGATGCACTGATAGCAGTTCGAAGGTGGTTGGTGAAAGCACCGATCGCTGCCTTGGTCTCCTCGATGGATGACAATGAATCGGGAATGGTGTTCAGGTCGGGGCTGTCGGTTGCCTTAAGGTCTTCCGTTAGTTTGGCCCAATCAATGTGTGCCCTCGTTTGAGGAACGGGGTCACTTGGGATACCTAGCTGGATGATTACCGGTCGGTGGTCCGAATTAAGTTGGTGAATGACTTATACTGAGTGTACCGTTAACACTTTGTAGGATTGCTATATCGAGATTATCGGGGCGATGATTTGTGTTTTAGGGATAGTGAGTTGGTTCCCGAGGACCCACTACATCCCTGCTTAGCGAATCTAACATGTGATGAAGACGACGGCCGTTTGGGTTGGTAACTACGGAGTACCAACCTGACTGTTTTGAGTTAAAGTCACCAGCTAGGATTACGGAGGGACTCATATCGAGTAGCGACTGGAGGTCGCTTTGAATATAGCTTTATCTGGTGATTGGTAGATGGATGCCAGCGTGATTGGCTGATGACCGCTCATCGCTATTCTACAACAGGAAACTTCGATATTCTCGAGCTGTGGGGGATCGACAGATATACAGTGTAGTGACCTTTTGTAATAGATGAGGGTACCACTTTTATCAGCGGTAAGCCTATCGTTACGAACCATGTTGTAGTTCGCTATTTTAGGGTCCTTGTGACTAGGTTTCAAAAAGGTTTCCTGCACAAGTAAGATGTCGATTTGGAATTCTCGAAGGAGTTCATGAATTTCATTACGCTGATGTTTCAGACCATCGGCGTTGAAGTAGCCGATAGTGAGGGACCGAGGTTTTAATTTAGAGGACGCCATTTAAAAGTTTAATTTATTGAATTTTTGGACGTTGGCTATAAGCGCCTGGTGTTCGATCGCGACGAAGCACGTCGCTTGGCGGCTCGTAGTTTGCGAGCCAAAGTGGGGATTTCTCCCAAGTCGAAACTTGAAGCGAATTCGCTTACAAGCGCGAAGTCTGAAAGAGGCTCTCCATGGGACCAGGCCGTGAAAGGAGAAGGCATGCAAGCAGGTGCTAACTTGACCTGCTGTACCTGAGAAGACGGGAGGGTGACGCCTGCCATGGGTTTCCTCACTATGGTAGGTGGGGTCACCCATGCATTCTTGGGAGGCGGTGGAGGACCGTGAGGGTCACATAGTGGAGGCTGCGGTTTATTGGGTGGGCCGGGCTTTGCAGCAGGAGCAGAGGGTGGACCACTTTGCTTTGCCTTCTGCGCCTTTTTGGGGTTGGGCTTTGGGGCCCTGGGGCATCCTAGGCAATTGGAAGTGTGGCCAACCGTCTTAGATAAGACGCATGCAGGAGGTTCGACAGATCGCGGGGTTCACGCGCAATCCGCAGTGCCATGATCACTCAGGCACTTGACGCACCTGGGCTCGGCGTGGCAATTTCTGGCTGTATGGCCATATACTTGGCACCGTATTGGCTGGGTATACTACGTTTGAAAGGGATCTCAACGATATTTCCCGAAAGTCGTGCTATAGTTTTTAGGTTGAAAATCCTCTTGCCCTCAGGGGTGTGATCCAGTGTTACCAACACTAGGTTGTACGGCATACTATGCATTGGACATGTGCGTAAATAAAGCTGGCGCGGTAATAACGGAAAATATTTTTATCAAGCATTTCCTGCAAAACTGTAAATATACGTATAAGTGCCGATTAGCGTCTCAAATCTATGTAAATAAAAAAATGTTAAAAGAAACGATCATGCAGATGCATGAAATTTTTACTGGGAAGCAGGAAGAAAATTTATACATTCAAACGAACATTCAAATGTCACGAGAAACACCAGTAGGTTCTACAACGTCACCGAGGAGTGAGAAGGAAGATTCTCAAATGTTAACCGACATGGACTACGGGAACGCGAGAGGAAGATTCGCAAACAACAACAACCGATCCCCGTATGCTTTAAGAAGGAGAGGAGACCGTAGCGATGCATACAATGGACCAAAGATGGATGAACCTGGAGTACAATCGGCGTCAATCAGACAGATGGAGACTCAATTGATGCCAAATAATCAAGAAAATAATCCTACAAGTGAGTTTTCCCCATCAATTAGTTTAAAACTAAAAAATAATAATATTTTAGCTTTGTTTGATACAGGCGCATCAGTTTCTGTAATCTCCCAAAACTTATGTAACCAATTGAATATAACAATACATAAGGTTGAGAATGTAAAGATCCGAGCCGTTAATGGTAATCGAATGGATATAATAGGAAAAGTACAAATATGCTTGGAAATTGAACATGTTGTTTATGTACAAAATTGTTACGTAATCGATAATATTGAAATAAATTTAATTCTCGGGCAAGACTTTCTTCAGAAGTCTGGTGGAATATTAAACTTTAAGGAAGGTAAGGGATGTTCAATTAAACAACATTATTTGTAACTTTATTATAAAAAATAAAGTAAATAATCTTAGTAATAATGATATTACCGAAAATACCCTCCAGGTAATACATATAATACGTATTTACCGCGTTACATTTTATTTACGAATCATAGATATACGTGTGGTGCCATTGCTCTAAAGAAGTAAATTTTCAAAGACTAAAATAACACTATTAATAATGTGCACGTTTAATTTGAGCCACGCCTAATAATCTCCATAAGAGAGAAGGTGATAGCCGATTTAGCTATGCGGCCAAAGTTTACGAGTATATATAATACTGTGATATTGCTGTCTGTGGGTCAACACGCGGATGTAGAATAGGATCCTCAGTGGGGTAAAATAGTATAAGGGTTGTGATGGAATAGGTAATGTATTTTAAACGTTATTGGTTCACCTTTTTGTCAGTTGTATTTCGGTACATTTTGAAAAGTTCTCTGCATTGTGTTGTGAAATATAAATTCATTAATTTATACAGTAACCAATTGAATATAACAATACATAAGGTTGAGAATGTAAAGATCCGAGCCGTTAATGGTAATCGAATGGATATAATAGGAAAAGTACAAATATGCTTGGAAAGTGAACATGTTGTTTATGTACAAAATTGTTACGTAATCGATAATATTGAAATAAATTTAATTCTCGGGCAAGACTTTCTTCAGAAGTCTGGTGGAATATTAAACTTTAAGGAAGGTAAGGGATGTTCAATTAAACAACATTATTTGTAACTTTATTATAAAAAATAAACTAAATAATCTTAGTAATAATGATATTACCGAAAATACCCTCCAGGTAATACAGGTTTCAAATGAATTAAGTAAGGATGAATATGTTTATTTTTCTGATTTAGTAGTTAGTAATGATGATAAGTTAGTGGTAACTGAACCCAGTGAAAATGAATTTAATTTAACCCCGAGTCCTCAAGACTCCAAAGTTGTGTGTTGTTCTGAGAAACGGAATATTAAAGTTGATGTAGTGGAAAAGGTTAAGAAAGATATTAAGAGTCGTATGCCATGTAAAGAAAAGAAATTGTGTAATAATGTAAAATTACTACGCCCAGTTGTAACAGAACGTTTATTTGAAAAGATAGAGATCGATGTACTAGGTCCTTTTAATCGTTCAGTAGATGGTAATAAATATATAATAACGTGTATAGATTGTTTTTCAAAATATGCTATTTGCAAAGCAGTCCCACGAGTGACAGCTCAAATAATATATAATTTCTTTATTAATGAAATTTTAACAAAGTTCGGGACGGTATGTGAAGTATTGTCAGATAAAGGTTCCATGTTTACATCTAGGTTAATTAAGTCTTTATTAAGAAAATATAATATAAAACATTCCTTAGCTACCACTATGCACCATCAAACTTTAGGCTTAGTAGAAAAATTGAATCAAACCATTTCATATTCATTAGCTAAATATGTAAACCAAAGTCAAAGGGATTGGTGTCAAATTTTACCTTTTATAATATATGCTTATAATTGTTCAAAACAAGCTTCAACTAAATTTTCTCCTTATTATTTAATGTTTGGTAGAGAACCTGAAGTTCCATTTGATGAAAGGTTAAATCCTAATTGTAATATGACCGTTCAACAAAAAAAAGATGCTTATATAAGTGCAGTAAATCAAGCGAGAGAAAATTTAAGGAAAGCTCGTTTAGTACAAAAAAGATCGTATGATAAAAAAGCTTCTAATATTAAACTTCGTGTAGGACAATTAGTTTTGTTACATTGTCCAAAAAGAATATCAGGTAAAAGTCGAAAACTTAGTCGACCATATAAAGGTTTATTTCGAATATTACGATATATAGGATGTGACAATTATCTTGTAAAAAAATACAAAATAACCAAGAATTAATTGTACATGTGAATAGATTAAAACCATATAATATTCGATAAAATAAAACTAATGATAAAATTATGTCTATATTTATATATATAAAATAAAGTTTTTGTATATACATTTATTTCTTGAAATATTATAATATTATTGTAATTTCTTTATTCTTAGAGTTAATAGAGTACAAGTACACATTTAGGTGTACAAGTATGTATATCGTTCATTTGTAGATATGCAACGGTTAGAATTTCGTTGGGGTTTTAGAATAATATAAGAAACTAATATTTTCTTAAATTCTATGTACACCTCACAACGCAATGTTCCGAGATGATATATCCTGCAAAGCCGATCCAAGCAGCATCATCAAAAAGGAGATGCTACGGATGGACAATGCAGATAAAAGAAAATAAAATAAGTTAATATAATATAATAAGTTAATAAATATTATATAAACTGAGGAGCTTTTGAGTAAGCTAGAACGCTTACAAAATATCTGCATCCGCTTTATTTTTAACCTCAAGAAGTACGACCATGTCTCAGAACATCGCAAAAAACTAAAGTGGCTTCCGATCCGTCTCCATAGAAATACTCGCATTCTTTGTGTTCTATTTAACGTTCTCTATAACCCAAATTCTCCAAAATACTTGAGCGAGCGTTTTTCCTTTACTCATTCTGAAGATACGCCATGCCGAGCACATAAGCGTACTCTCTTGTACTTAAAACCCCATAAAACCGATTTCTTCTCCTATTCCTTTTCTATACATGCTGTCAGATTGTGGAATTCATTACCTTTCAAAATACGCGAGTCAAAATCTCTAACAATATTTAGGAAAAGAGTTAGGGAATACTACTTATCTTAAATATATTTTAGCTTTCATAAACATTTTTTTTTCATGCAAATTAAATGATGTTAATTATATAGATTTATATATTTATTGTATATATGATATTATATGTATTTTATGTATAAGTATTTAAGTATATTTTATAATATTATACTTGAAAATAAGTTTTTAATATTTTTATTAGTAGTACGCACGCACTAACTTTGCATTGTATTATTTCTCCAGTCTCAGGTCTGCTGGCAGAAATTTCTTTAAGAAATAAGCTGACCTTTGTACATTTTTAGTCTCTAAGTCTCATTCATTGTATTTTTATTCTTGTGTGTACATAAAATATTAAATAAAAAAAATAAATAAAAAATAATTAATATAATAAATTAATTTTAGATACCCGGAGAGAAACCTCTAAGGGGCGGCAGGTACACGCGGCACGTATTTACCGCGTTACATTTTATTTACGAATCATAGATATACGTGTGGTGCCAATGCTCTAAAGAAGTAAATTTTCAAAGACTAAAATAACACTATTAATAATGTGCACGTTTAATTTGAGCCACGCCTAATAATCTCCATAAGAGAGAAGATGATAGCCGATTTAGCTATGCTGCCAAAGTTTACGAGTATATATAATATTGTGATATTGCTGTCTGTGGGTCAACACGCGGATGTAGAATAGGATCCTCAGTGGGGTAAAATAGTATAAGGATTGTGATGGAATAGGTAATGTATTTTAAACGTTATTGGTTCACCTTTTTGTCAGTTGTATTTCGGTACATTTTGAAAAGTTCTCTGCATTGTGTTGTGAAATATAAATTCATTAATTTATAGGTATCATTTTGGGTTAAGTAAAATACTTTGGATCCAATTTTATGATCTATTCATAGGTAGGTTTGTCCGGTAATAGTTAGGCAGGTAAAATCTTAAAATTTAGGTAGTTAATATTTAAACTTTCAAATAAACTTTTAATCATTCAGAAAAGTTTAAAGTTAATATTACAGTTCATGTCAAACGTGTTTGTTTTGCCAACTGAATTTAGTATTAATTTGATTAATTTAGTATTAATTTTAATATAAGTACGATTAACTAAATTTACTTTTATTGGGATATTAATGTATTTATTACTTATCAATTAATTATAATTATACTTTGATTGTATTCAATGGGTTATTGTTACAATTGTTGATTAATTTAATAATAAGTATTGGTTATTTGAATTGCGTATAATTGTTTAACGTAAATGATTAATATGGGGTTGTTAATTATTCATGAATTGTACCTATGAGAAATAATAATAACTTACACTGTTTAATTTAGATGTTAATTAACCAGCCGGGATCTTGGCTGATTTTCATCAGGTTTTGTGGCTAAGGCTCTATTGATGGAGAATAAATACCATAAGATCATTTTTGGTGTAATAAGATGCAGATGTAATAAGATGCAGTCATTTAAACATGATCAAGTATATATATTCCTATCGGTAGAGGGCTCATCTGAGAGTAATCCCGATTAATGTATATGGTCCTGATTTAAGTAGGGTCGTTATTTAAGAATGAAATGTATATAGGAATTTATTTAATCAGCTTCACTGATTAAATAAATTAAACAAGAGGGGCGATTGCAACGTTTGCTTGTGCCGTATTTAATAAAAGAGGTTATCGCACAAACAAACTTGCCGACATTTATGACTGGCAAATTATAAGCCTGTCATTATTTTATTTTATTTGTAAATTGTAAAATAGATAGAATATGGAAGATTGTTCCATGGCATTCCTTTACGGGTTTCAGCCCGAAAATAGTCTAAGAATTATCAATTGTATTATTATAAATAGATTCATCATTAATAAAAGTGGTTTAAAGTTATATGTGTTTTTCCTTTGTTAGCTAGGAAGACCTCCCTAGGATAGACTTGGTCCATCTAGGGTCCCGGACCGCTAGAGTACCTATGTTAATTATCACTACCAAAATATACAAATTTTCGCTTCTGTCCTACTTACTAGCTAGAGATGAATGTTCTATAATTTACACGTAAGAATATCCTCAAAATGAACTAGCATGTAACAAAGTTTTAGTTCGAAGTATTAAAAATTGTCTTGCTAATTATCATACAGTAAAAGACTTATGAGTGACTTACAAACCTACATAAAACTCACACACATCGCAAGGCAATTGGGTAGATGACACAATTTAAAAATGCAAGTTTTTATAATTTATTTATAAAATATTAGTTATTTTGACAGGTACAATGTTTTGAAAAATATAGTTTTGAATTTAATATCGAAATTATATAGATTTGAAAACTTAAAAAAAGAAGCAAAAACTTATTAGAGTATAAGTTAAATTTTTAAATATCATTACCTTACTGACATTAAATATAACAATTTTTACTATGACAGTATGCATGTAAACACTTTATCTACGTAGCTATTATATACTTTATCCAAACGCCCATACAATTTTAGTATGATAGTTATTTACTAGTCTCTGGTATGATTCACAAGTCGTGACGTCACAGCTCAGTACCGTTTTGTATGGAGCGTTTTTCGGCGACTCGCAGCGGCTCCTCGAACACATCGCTGCATCTAAAAAACTATTGATTGTAAACATACTGTTACTTTTGCAATATTTATTTACTGTTGATAAACTATTTAAATATGAAATAAAAAAAAATTGTCATGTACCCAATTGTAATAAATTATAAAAATATAAATTTAAAATATATCTTTACCATAAAAAAATGGTAAAAAAAAGAAATTTATTTGATGCCGTATCTATAAACTAATGCGCGGTTTACATGTTTTAAGTAGTTAAGTTGGTAACTAAATTTTAAGTTACTGCCTGTCCCTTGTGTGTCCAAACGGATTAAGTAGTTAAGTTCATAAGTTCAATGAAGATGAGCAGTGATGAATCTCAAGGAATTCGTCAATTCTGTACTTAGATATATGGTAAATGAAGGGTACAGGAAAAGAAGGGGCTCATCAGCAATCAGCATAATTAGAGAAAATGGTAAATTAAAGATTTGAGATTGCAATACCGTGCTATTTACCTTTGATTTAATCATTTTACTATTTTATATGTTTAAAAAAAGCCCAGTGCAAGTAATTAAGGAAACATTTTTTGAATTTTATTTGGAGTTGCTCAGTAGGTTCATTTTTTAAAAAGTAAATCATATATGAACACTGCAGAAAGGGGTCGATTAGTGCAATGAACCCGTTATTATGCCTTTGATAACCTGTTTGTACGTTAAATAAAAACAATTCTGAAATAATGCAATCCATAAAAAGTGAGTTGTTTTAACATTGTTTTTATTAATATTTTACTTATGACAAAATAGTAGATATAGTATATATAATATAGTATAGGCATAGTATTCTTGAGCCTTAGTACCACAAAACTTTTTTAATACTTGTAGATCTTATATTTTTCTTTGGATGTAGGAAGGTTTTCATTATAGCTTGGGAGGGGTAAATAAAACTCATTACCATTCAATCTATTTGTTTTCCATCCCCTCTAGCTTCTTTCCATGCCATTTTTGAGAATATATTCTAATAATGCCACCGATACAAATGCAAATCCACACAAGCATGTAAAAATTACTGTACGACATATCATTGAAAATGGAGTCGCAATGGAAGCGTTCTAAAAATGTTGATTCATAACGTACCCGTTCTTAGCAAGACCGAACGAAATGTGCTCCTTCTAACCCTGTTTGGCTTACAATAGGCCCCTTTTAGTAATTTTCGCATATTTTTAAGTTCTGATTCAACAGGTAATGGTCCCTTTTTTGTTTGATCTGAATATGTCATCGAAAAGGCCCGTATAAAATACATTCAATGACATCATTACATAAAATTCGTAAAAAATGTTGATGAGCCCCTTCTTTTCCTGTACCCTTCAAATGTGATTTTGGACAAATTCAGACAAGAGTTTTATTCGGAAATTAAAATCTGTACAAGAATATGTTTTTTTTCTAAATTTTTATTCTACGAGCATACCTATTTTAAATATTCTTCAACAAATTTTAAAGTTGAAACTAAACTCAACTCCGACATTTAAAAACGAAATAGTAAATGCGAAATAAATACGAGCTCTTGCCGCCACCAGCTTTGTCAACTTATGCACTTAACTAAAAAATCACGTCCAAACGTTTTAAGTGAGAAGCCCCGCCCACCCACTTATACGAAAAATAGAACGAATCCTAATCTAATTAAATGCAGTTTTTCTTCTGTTTAGAAGTAAAGCCATTACTCCTAAAAGTAAAACTTGATATCTCCAGTATATACAGTACTTTCCTTCCAGATGGCACTGCAAAATTCCACCCTTTATAATCATCAGTCCTATAGTTTACTTATGATAATTAAAAAATATAAATTATTCTAACACTGGTCATTCTGAAGTGAAATGGATGTTGTCAACCAAAAAAAGAAAGTAAATAAACAATATACCGACTCTTTTACTGGAATCAATATTTATTCAATATTCCTTAGAAAACTGGCACATTACATATCATTTCACTATATTTTAATAATGATTGTATGTAACAGGATAATAAAACCAATGCATTTAGAATTTAGGGTAAGGTTACAAATTAGCCAGAGACATACAAAATAACAGAATTATAAATAAGGCTTATAAATCATCTACTTGGACTTCTTCTTCTCATGTTGCTTTGCAGCCTTTTTCTTCATGTGTTGAATTCTTTTGTCCGCCGAGATTATATTAATATTTGGTGTCACTACTTTTGAAGGAGAAGAAGACGCTGAACTGCTAGAAGATATTTTGACAGGAGTTGTTGTTCCTGAGATGTTGGAGGGGGACTTAGATCCTGACATCTTGGTGTAGTAAGTTGGGGAGGTGCTTCCTAGTGAATTGAGGCAGGAAGCACAGCGCCACCCACTTCCCATTTCATTGTCACTGATGACTGGCTTATGACAATCCTGAAAACAAGGTTTCATGACATGTTTATATAGTTAAGATCTAAACATTTTTGGAACTGAGAGTTAAGATTTTTTTTTTAATTAATAGCATTTTGTGGCTTTGTGCAAAAGGATATAACCATAAGGAGGCTACAGGTTATTTCTGATAGTTCTGAAAAGTATTGAATAATCATTATTAATGTTTGGTTACCTGGTGATACAGAGCATGACAGGCATCACACTCCACAAGGCGGTTACCAGCCTGCACTGCTATCTGTCTACACACAGCACAAGTCAAGTCTTCTTCTAAGAGATCAAATGGCAGTTCCGAGTCCATATCAGTCCCATCATCATTCTCCCTTTCTGGGATTTGAATTTGCTGAGGACTGTGTTGAGGAGCTGGCACAGTTTTACTGCTTGAAGCTTTTTCACACTTATACTTAGATCTTGATGGTGATTCCATCTTTTCTTCTGTGAGATATTTTTTTGGTAGAACATTGCCCAAGGTTTTTGCATTACCATAAGTCTGGCGAATTAAGTCGTCCAAAGTTAACCTCAATTGCTCTGTGGAATCAATTGAGCTTGAATGTAAATATTTTAAGCATAGCTTCACAGACGGATCAAAATCTATAGAAGACATTATAGTTATATTCAAAAATATATTCTTTTCCAAGTTCAAAAGAGGGTTGGGGGCGCGTGTCGTATTCCTTTTTCGTCTTCTTCTATTTATATACACCCAATTCTATGATACTTGTAACATGCATTGTTTGTTAATAATTGCCATAGCAGGTAGTCTTCATACAAAAAAAACTAGGAATTATGTCTATGGTTAGAAACTTTTGATGCTGACATCTCTTGCTACTTTTCGAGCGAACAATTGTCATACGTCACTTCAATGTGAATGATGAATGATAAAACTATGTTCATTCAATGATGTACGGTTTCAGGTTATGATCCAATGTTATAATTATGTTAAAACTACTTTTATTATATTAATACTTAAAATTGGCAGAAATAGTTATTGTGTAGTAACTACAGCTAATTGCCAGAAAACGCAAAATTTAATTTATTTTCAATCAATCAGCTCGATCTGCCATTACGGTTTCAATGATTGACGAGTGAAGTGTTTGCATTGATCAATTTCTGAAACATAACCTCTCATTTACCAAATATAGTAATTAATATGCGTTTATTCGGTGCTTCACAATGTACAACAAGTGCTGTGTAGTGAATGAGAAAGTAGCCGAAAGGACGTTATTTTTCATCACTTTCCAAGAACTGAGATAGGACTTAACAATGGTTACCGTGTCTTTGTGCTAATAGTGCTTTGTGCTTACAAGGTTTAAGTGTGGTAAACCTTTGTATATTGTTTGTGAGCCACACAAGAAATGTTTTCTGGGTTACTCAATATGAATAACGGTGTTTAATTGGTGTAACATAATTAACAGAATTTGAATAAAAGGTACTGATGTCTCGCTTCTAGAAAATAAAAATTTGCCTCCCGTGCGATACAAACAGAGCATATAAAAATATAATACGAAATTTAGAAATTTAAAGAAATCATAAATATACGAGTCTTTTATTTATTTTACCTTCTTTATCTTTTAGAATGTTAAAATATCTTGTAGAAAAGGAGAGGGGCTTTCGCCTGCCACAATGGCATTACGCCAAAATCCAATGCCGTCATTTTAAAATTAAGAAACGGAGGACAATCTAATTTAAAAAAAGAATAGTTGTCAAATTGAAAAGTTCCTCAAGTTCCTAGTTCCTAGTGTTGTAGTTAGGAAGATGTTCGTCTGATGCGTAGCATCACTAGTTAGTTTGTGATAATTGCGGTTACTTCACTCGCTAGAGTAATATCTTTTCTATGGGTTATTTTATTATTTTTTTTTATTCTTTACCCTTAGGGGAAGGCAAAGGGATCTAGCCCATGCAGCCTACGGTTACTTTATTTTACTCCACAACAAATAACTTATGTATTTTCTATGACAAATGACTGATAACTGAAAATAAAAGGAAAATAATAGACATCCTGTTATTCAATCGATTGACATTCATTCAAGTACGCACGATTCTAATCTACCTACATCACCTCACTGTGAACTACTAAATCTACCTCAAACTGAACTATGCGATAGTCCTTTGTCGTAAACATTCATTTAGTACTATTTTTACATTTATATTAGGACGGAATTTAGAATATAGGCTATATATTTATATATTCAGTATATTGCGTTATTGAAGTCACTTTGGCTTTTTTTTCAGCCTACCTCTCTTATAGTAGGTATACGTAATATATTCGGACCAAATTTTCTTAGCGCCATCTATCGAGTTAGTATAAACAATTTTTTTTCTAAATTTGGTTGAGGTATATCCACAAAGTAATTAGTGATGCTACGCTTTTATTTATTTTACCTTCTTTATCGTTAAGATTGTAAAAATATCTTGTAGAATAGGAGGGGCTTTCACGCTGCCACAATGGCATTACGCCAAAATCCAATGCCATCATTTTAAAATTAAGAAACGAAGGACAATCTAATTTTTAAAAAAATAGTTGTCAAATTGACAAAGTGGGTTCCTAAGTGTTGTAGTTAGGAAGAGGTTCGTCTGATTCGTAGCATCACTAATTAGTTTGTGACATATGCTGCGTTCTGTTTGCCGATTATAGCGCTCATATACACGTTCCGATTGCCCGTGAGCGCGCTCACAGCGATATCGATACGTCATCAATGGCGTCATAAACGCCGCCATCTTCCCGCTGTCAAACCTGTCAAAACTGACACATGACGTTACTATTAGTCGATTATAGATTTTAAGAGCTTGCTTTTTAATTTTCTTTTGTTGTATTGTTAAAAATGGGTCCTGCTTAATTCAGGGTCAAACATCTTAATGAAATTATAACTTTAGACTTAATCGACGAACAATCAGAATGTTAACGCGCTATTTGACGTTCCGATTGCAATAGCACTTATATCACTTTTAGCGCGCTAAAACGAATCGGAACGGTTTTGAGCACTTTTAGCGCTGATAGTGCTGTGAGTGGCAAACGGAACGCACCGATAGTGTTTCCTTGGTATTATCATTCATCATTCTCATTGGAGTGACATTTATGACAATTGTTCGCTCGAAAAGTAGCAATGGAGCTGTCATAATCAAAAAGTTCTAACCATAGACATCATTCCTAGTTTTTTTGTATGAAGACTACCTGCTATGGCTAAATCCCTCTCAACAGTCAAAAAATAAATCAGTCAGTTGAGTGAATATGATCTAAGCGAGCACAACAAACAAATTCTTATCAAAAATAAATGTTGTCCAAACCTCATAAAAAATAAGGAATTCAAGTAAACTTCGTTTTTAGGTTGCAAGATAAAATAAAAGAAATAGCCTTTCTAAATTTTGCACGGTTGAAACTCCATTCCATGATGAAGAAAAAATTACTCAAAAATGTGTCTCTTGTAATTCTTAATTTCATTGTTTTGTACACTGCTATTGTCAATTGTGATCACCGCATTGGTCCAGATCCTTGGCACTATGAAGCTCAAATAAAAGACGATAGCAGGATTCCTCCGGATTTAAAAATATCCCAAAATATCAAAGCAAAATCAAATTTGAATGTAGATATTGCGGAAGGATTTTTTAGGAGAACTCTTGGGCTTTTGAGCAAAGGTGGTCAAATTACGGTATGTATAACTAAATGTCAAGCCTTAACTAACCTTAGACTTTTTACTTGTCATGTATTTTCATCAACATTAATATTTCAGCACAATGCAGACAATACAGTTGAAATTTCCCTGCAACTACGATATGACTTTGATAAGTGGAAAATGCTTGATGAATATTTAAAGTCATCTATGCCTTTCACTGAAGAAATGTACAGGCGGTCTATGGGATATGTTCAGGATGCTATTTACAAACCAGCATTGTCAGAGAAAATTGCTATTGCCTGGGGAGAATATGTACAAGTTTATTTAGTAGAATATAGGGTCAGTATAAAATATTAAGTTTGCTAAATATCAATTAAGTTTTTGTTTTGTTAATTTCCAGAATACTCTTTTCAAAACTTATGCATATATTATGTCATTATAAAAAATATTTATGTGTTATTATTAGTTATCAAGTATTATTTGTTAATTTTCTTTAATTCAATATTGCAGATGGAGATAATATGCACTTTTGCAGCATTAGCATTTACTCTCGGAGCACTCTGGGCTTGGAGACACATTTCCCTTCGGAACATGGTCATCATTGCTTTTATATTACTATTTCTTTACGAAGGATTCATTTCATATAAGGTTGGTTTTCAAAATAAAATGCTATTAGTTATTTATTAATTAGTTTAGTTTAGTTGCTTATTAATAATTATAATAATAATGTTTTTACTAACAGTAAAGGTTACAAGCTTATGTGAAGTCTCTGATGCCTAAACTAAACAAAGTTTGTATTTTAGGGGTCAACACCCTCTCCCATTTTAATTTCTTAAATGTACAGTTGTAATTTAAAAATGAGTTGTTATAATTATACATTACAATTCACTGTGTACATAAAAATAAGATTATTAAGAATGTATGTATATGTGGTGTGTGTTGTGTGAATAAATATGTGTGTACCTAATGAATAATGAAGAATTTGTAAATATAAATAGTATATATATGATATATATGTGTATTAATATATTATGATGATAACTTTCTGCTTTTAGACAAATTCTTAGTTAAATATTATTTTGTAACATGTGTAACCACACAGTAGTTATGTCAAGAATATTCTTTGTATTGCTTAAATATTGTATTTCGTCTCCAAAGTTCACATCTACTAGAATGTGATGGTGTATGGTGCACTTATACCAAGGTTAGCTTATCAACAATTTGAGGGACAGGAAACATATTTAGACGTCATAAAAATAAAAATCTGTAAATTAAAATTCATTTGGATGAAAATAAGGCATGGGATTGAGGTCTCCACAGACTATTTCTAAAAAAAAAAATGTAAAGGCTGTATAGCTTAGCTTAAGTTTGTTTCTATCATGTCATAGTCAAATTGTATTCTTACTATTTCATCTTGTTATAACATTTTTATGATGGCTTCTTTCTTCCAAATCAACCTACAAGACCTTTCAAAACTCAAAGTCTTAATGTCTACATTTTTTATGTTTTCATGTTCATCAAGTGTTTATGATGTAACTAATCCTGTAAAATACCACCAAAAACCTTATTTAGTTGCAATTGGTAATTTTCAGGAAGCTGAACAACAAGAGGTTAAAAGATTTCTTGGTGCCCTTAATGCTTGTAAATGGCAATTTTGGTCCTCCAGTTGTGAAGTGCCATCTCCAGATCCTCTGATTTTCCTGAAACATATGAACCCCTTAAAGATATCAGTCCGGATGTTTACCGCTTTTATATCTGAGCCAATCATTGCAATCAACGAAACAATTAAAATTGTAATACTTGGAATCACAGGTAATTTGCTTCTACGAAATGAATTAAAACTATAAACTTAATGATTGACTAACATATCAATAATTATACAGGTTAAATTCCTAGACATAAAATTTTTCAACATTGTTCTTTAGAAAAGCTTATTTTTAATAATTTAAATAATCAAACTATACAAGAATGAAAAGGGATTCACCTGTAGGTTCAAAGTTGACCCACGCAGATTTTGTGGTGAGCCAAACTGATTTTATTAATAAGGATAAGACTTATACATATATTTTAAAGTGTGTATTGTGTTTTTATAGTGTGATTTTACTTGTTCCAGATGGTCTTTGGTTCCCATTCGACAGAATTGTTTATGGTATATTACTGTTGACATCCAACATGTTAATAGTATTTCTTATTATTATGATTCTAATCAATTACATCTTCAACATTCCATTTAGTTTAAATATTTTCAGACTTTTTAGTCTAGATGTGAAACAACGGAAACGAAACATACCACAACTATCTAGTCTTAGAAAAAAGAAAACAAAGGATGTTCCACAAATTGGTGATGGTGATAAAATAAGTACAGTTACTGTGGATAAAATTTTAGATGTATTTGCCAAAGTTTTAGATAGTTCTAAAAATATTCCCAGTCCACGCGTAGAGATACCCAGTATTGCTTTTACTAATAATAATTCTACATTAAAGAGATCATCAAGTACAGGTCGCCTACCTGACTGTGTACAAACTAGTTTACCCAAACAAAACATTAAAAAAAGATATTAGGGAATACAGCAATGACTAACAAAAAAAACCATGTGCTATGATAACAAAACATTATGTGGATGCCTTTATTTAATTTGAAATTAATAAATATACAAATATTAAATGTCCTAAAATAGTTATAAGGAAATATACAAAATTTAGATAAGCGAAGATGCCTTACTCTTTTATTTTTTTACTCTTTTATTCCTTTTTCATCTGATGCCAAACAGTAGGCTAAACACTTCGACTTCTTCATTTTTGTATTGATAATAGAAATACTCATGGACTTTACAAGGGTATTCATGGTAAAGTTCTTATTAAAATATAATTCTTGTGTTACCACTAATGTCAATTGTAACTTTGTATGACTGTGTTCCAAACATCTGTTATTATTCATAAACTTAAAAATCATGTCATTAATTTGTTCTGTTGTTTTATATAATTCACTCTAGTCTATGGTTATAATTTCGTTTTATACTTTTTGGCAATTTGCAAGAAAACGCTCTGTCTTACAAATGTTTCGAATATGTTGAATAACTGCAAATATGTGTAATTTATTTTTTAAAGATTGTGTCATATCTGTAAACATGTAAATTTATATAATTACTAGAAAGATTCCATTTGCATAAGTTCCTATGAAACTCTTTTATTGGGAAATAAACAAAATGTAATTAATGTTTTTTAACAGTTTTTGCTGTAACATATTTGTTGTGCATGGATCAATGATTCTTATCTATCTGTTTACGTTTTTTACTGTTAACAACTAACTGTGATAAATAAAAGTCTAAAATCGTAATTTATATGTTTATTTTCGTGTCGCTTAATAATAAGAGTCACAAGGATTCAATAAAAAAACATTTGGTGACAAATGGTTAAAAAATTTACCAAGAATACCTATACGGTAAAAAATTAGATCAAAATACTGAAGAAGCTATGTAGTTTCACAGAAACACGTTACCATCACTTTTAGTGGAGGCGCCGAGTTGAGTCTGCAATATACGAGAGCGCATTCTGTTAATAGGTTACAGATTATGGATGCAGTTGGAGATCCAATTCTTATTTAGCCCAGGCATAAATATACATGTAAATTGATTGAATAAATGTTTAAGAGCCACTTTAATTATTTAAGTGACATTTACATTATTTTGTAATGAAAGATATTGGATATTATATTGGAGCTAATAAACTGAAAAAATAAAACAAAAAAGAATGGAAATTGAGAAATAAAAATGTTGATGAAAATATTTTTTCACAAAAAAAAAAACATTTTGTAATTTAAATCTTTTCTTAAGTTTTCACGATACATACTTTAAATAAAACACTTTTTACCGGATATTATCGCGTATATTTTAGTACAGTCGTACAGTCTATCGTGACCACGGCAACTGCAAAGATGCCGAAACGTCGAAATAATTTTAAAATTAACTAAAATATACGCGATAATATCCGGTAAAAAGTGTTTTATTTAAACATTTTGTAATTGCATGTACAAGCCTCTGTCGACAATCTGATGTAACATTACAGGCCTGAAACAAAAACGTCCATCTGCTCATATCCTGGGAATTTATTTATGGAATGAACTATGTCGTTTGAATCTGCAACTACTTTTGTTTTAGTTTTCCAGATTATTAGCTATAAATAACTTAACCGTAAAAAATATTGGATATCGAAACATAAAACCCACTTAGTATGAAGTAGAAAAAATTGGACCTACAAGCATTTCTAAGATTAAAATAATTTGCAGAATACGGTCCACACATTTTGCATACATAACACCTTATGGCACCTCCACTATTTGCTATTTAATAATACAAGCAACTTCACTTAGTGCGTAAATTGCCAGTGCTGCCGCAAAAAATAATTTAAATTTAGACATGATTATTAAAAGGTTTCTTTTGTTTGTACAATGTAGTGTGTACAATTTATTTTCGCTGTCTTTATTTTGCACCTGCGTCGGTCATAGAATGAATATGCAAATGAGCTTTTCCAAGTTTCTGTCATTTGGGATTCTACAGAAGACACCTCTACGTAAATGCAGTTTCGACATTGGCACACTCATAACAGACACCACCGGTGACTAAGAACACCATGTCTAAAAATAACTTGTGGTAGCTACTATACATGCACCTTGCAAGCCGTAGCAAAAGGAGTTATTTAGCAATTCTTACTTTGGTATCTACTCTACAATTATTCTACTCGGTTGCTGTTAATACTCTAGTTTTCATACAGTACAATCATTTTAAAGAACACGTCCAGCATTTGTGATTGAATTGTGCAAGCCGCCCGAGGTGCCTTGTGCAACGCAACAGTCGCAATAACTTTTATTTAAATATAGCTCTTGCTGCATACTGCGTCTTGCACAATGCAGTCATGCTCCGGCACAAACTATATGTTCCATTAGCAACTATTTTAGCTCGTATTTATCACTTTTTTCATCGTTGATACATCATGAATTGCTATATAAACTGTCATAATTCCCATGATCATTATTTTTTACTTAAGTAAATGGTACAAGACTATAGAAATCGGACTAACTGTGTGTATAATAATATTAACAATAGAGACAAAGGTGTGTTTATACTACTACAATATTTATTGCCATTATAATAATTGGGCACCATCTTATGAATAAATTTCAAAAGCATTTATCGATAAAGGGTATGTTATAGTCGTAGATATTTCTTTGAAATTGAAGTCATTTTAGACAAAATTACAAGGATAGTATTTTGATAGTTTACAAGAGACAAAGAGGCTAATCATAAGAATGAAAATAATGAAATAAACATTACGTAATTGACAGCGAGCGAAGCAAAAGTAGAAAGTTGTCCTTAAGGTTGATAATGATATAACAACAAACACCAAAATGAAAGAAAAACAATTGTAAAACCACATCGATCGATCAATCAACATCAAACAACTTTGGTCCAGCTATAACAATCAGTTTTTAACAATTTTATTTAATAATATTAGGTATAAAACATCTAATCTCGGAGACATCTTAAAAAAATTTGCAAACAAGATCAAATGAGCCCCTTATATGTGTTAAGCCCTTGTTTCAAATGTGCTGTAACGTAGTTTTAATTCAATTATTTGTGTGAAGACTATTATTGTCTTCAAAAAGGCATGCAATCGCGTCTTCTTTTTACATTATCTTGAAGATATAAAATGTCTAACCTTACAGTAACTACTTGTAAAAGCTTTTAGGGATGCACAGATCCTACTGCTTCTATAAATATAATATTACAATGGATTAAAATCACAACTGTTATGACATGTTAGGAGCCATTCCACAAAACAAGAAAAGATTAAGTACAACTAATGCCATTTTATCATTTTGCATTAATAATACAGTGACTGTGGGAAACTCATGTTCTGATGTGTTATTTCAACCTTCAACTACTGTTCCACACAATGATGACGTGAAGAAAGCACATTAGCTACTTTGATAGTGACAGTTTTATAATCTGTTCTGCTTATTTATTTTTGAAGCATTTTTTTACAATTTTCACAGCCGGCAAACGAGCGCCGAACCAACTGGTGGTGACTAGCATTCGCGCTCACGGACCTCATTAATTGTATAATGCGCGTCACACAACATGGCGGCTCTGAAGTTAGCTGCAGTTCGTGTTTAAAGTCCGCTGCCCGCGCCCCGCGCCCCGCGCACACCCACGTTCGTGTTCTGTGCAGCGTCTCGCAGATACTTCAGAGCCGCCGAGTTGTGTGACGTGTACTATAAGTGTTTTATTTATGAATATTAATTGTGATTATTATATCGGCTAATGACGCGTCGCCGACTGTGTAGGCTTCAGTTGATATTGCCTTTGTTCCCGTGATTGCACACCACGAACACGTGATTACAATGGCTGTCAAAATCGGAGGGATGTCGTACCGCCCCAGACGAGATGTGAACGAAGAAAATGTACTCCCACATAACCCTACAAACACCATTCGATCCATGTAGTCATGGCTATAGTTCAAAGTTACACATTTTTATATTCAACAGTGATCAACATCAATTTGTAAGCGCAACTCTCGTCTTTGGCACGTACGTAATCATTTGTAAATGGCATATTAAGAATTACTCTTTTCTCTTTTGCTTCATGGTGACCTAATAAGTTGGAGCGAGTGACTAGAACCGTTTATTACATAATGGTTAAAAATCTAACTGGATATGTAAGTGAATGATATTATAAATAAAGTGCATTACAAACTAGCGACTGCTACAAAAACTATGTTATGTAAAACTGACTAGAATATATAATATAAAATAGGTGGATACATAATGTAAATATGATAATGCCATTGTGAGGGTAGATATTATTAAGTCTGCTTTCTAAATTCTAAATTTAAACACTTGAATCTTCAATATTCCCTAAAACTGGAATTTATGTAAGATCTTTAATTTTAAGGATTACTTTTTTACAAAACATTTCGAATGCTATGTAATTGGTTGTATAACCACTAATTTTGGCACAAATCATTGTCCCACTTTGACATTATCCGTGAAATTAATATTTTTAATAATTGCATATTTGAATAAATAAGTTATGATGACAATGAAAACTGATTATTGATTAAAAAAATACTTAAGTTTTCAGACTTGCAATATTGGTATTATTCACATATCATAAATCTAAAATTAACTTAAAATGAATAACAGAGCCATAAACTGGTTTCTGATGAATATATTTCAAACCAATGGCATTTCATCAATATAAAATAATAAAAATAAAACATCAGTCTGAAATTATAAAAATTCCACAAAATCACAAAAAATCAGGTACAAACTGGTATTAACTGAACTATTGATTACTGTCGGAGCAGTAAGATTAACAATAAGTCCCAAAAGACTTTATCTTCGTTGTATTTTTACACTAACAATACTTCGGCTTATGTTTCCCGTCTACCTCGCCACCGCGATTCTTATCAATAATGTAACTAGTGTAAATAACTCAGTTTCAATATTCGCAAAAAATATGCACTCTTAAGACTGCCAAGCTTCACCATATTAGAAATCAAAAAAGGCAATAATAATTTTCTAGATAGGGTTAGCTAAAATGTGTTAATAATAAATTCTATAATAAATTCAAAGACGTATGGATTCAATGACTAGGAAATTACAATATTATTGTTTAAATTGGTGGGTTTATAACATCGAGTTATACCTACTACAATAGACATAATCAAAATGTATGATTGACAAGTCGACTTGTCGATTGCTGTCAACTGTCACTTCAGTCATGTCATGGCAAGCTTCGTGCATCTAATCAGCCAATAAGAGCCTGAGATTACATAACGAACGCGAACGCTCATTGGTCGATTTCAATATGTTTATTTCTTAGTACAGCTCTTAAGTACAATGTGTTCATCAGTACATATAACTCGAGTGTGTCTTACGAACTAGGGCGCTCAGAGTTTACATGAGGAGGCACTTCTCTCTGCCGGCAGCGGCGGAACCCTCGCCTCCGTCTTTGACAACCTTGTCCTTCTTCTTTTTCCCTTTGCCGTCCACTTGCAAAGAGACGTTTCTGTTCTTTTCCATGTTGAGTAGTTCCTAAAATTTTGAAATATAAATGGTTAAAGATTTTTTGTAACTTTGCCTGAGCAATGAGAGGTTTTCTTTTAAAAAAAAGAAATTACGAATTAACCTCAACTGTAGGCGCTGTACTAAACCGGTAGAAAACCACTAAGCAATGTCTCGCGAATAACAACTGTCACTCACCGAAACCTCTTTTTTTTATGTGTGTTTTTAAATTATATTTTTGTAGAATGTTTATTTCCTGGTTTCAAGTATTTTGGTTTAGTTCCATACCCTACACGAGCCCTGCTACTCAATGACACTGACATTAGTTTCAGGCGGTGCCATCTATTGTGACAGTTGTTACTATTTTTGACATTTTGAAAACCACTGATTAAGAGGTGAATGCCTGCTCACCCAAGTGCATGTCTCCACGACCGCAATAGTCTGAAATTATTTGTTCAGCTGTTATTAACTATATTAATAAGGATTATTTTAATCAGTTGCTTAGACGGAGTTGTAACAGACAGTTGTAACGACGAGAATTTCGATTATGATATCTCTTACGGTGTGTTTAGACAACAGGAAGTCTATTTAACTGAAATGGCATCGTCAATGAATCGGTTTACGTCTAACTGACATTAATGATCTCCAAGGACATTGATGTCACTCACCTAGGTGTATTTATTGCACAGTAACAATCTTTTGTCAAAAAAAAATTCTTGGACGAGTTATTCTTTAATCTAAAATATATAAAATAAAGTGTTCTAAAATCTAAAATGATCAGTCACTCGTTTCGATCACATCCCACGGGAAGTAAATCTTTCTGGTCCCCTGCCAAGTCGGTCGAAATGAACTTCTGTCAACCATATCTCCCACCACTGCACAAACATGACAGGTCTTTGGCTCATAGCGCAAAGGATAAAAGCAGACTTGTTCACAAATCTCTTTGCGGAATATTCATGTTCAGCAAAGGTAAAATCCCAACCACGTTACCTCTGTTCGGCCGCAAGATGGAGCCCGTCCAAATTGAATGAATGCCATGAATAAAGCTAGTGGTCCGGATGGCATTCTTGCGTTGGTTATAAAGCAATGCGCAGCCAAGTTGTCTACTGGTTTGATGTGCCTAAGTCGACTCTCTCTAAGGACCGGAAAAGATTCATAATCCTGGAAGCTTGCGAACATACAACCCATACCAAAAAAGAACAACGAGCCAACCCAGTCAATTAAAAAACTCACTCACTTCCAGAATTTGCTTACATATCCATCGTCTCCTGACTCAATAAGCTCTTCAATGACAACCAATATGGTTTCCGTACGTCACACATCTATGGAGCATGGTCTTAGAGGGGCACGGAGAGGCAATAGCCGTATCCTTAGATATTTTCAAGGCCTTTCAGCGGCCTTCTCCCAAGCAAGCTTCTTGCTTATGGCATTCCACCTGGACTCTGCAAGTGAACTGCGATGGCTTCTATGGCGAAAGGCAATATTGTAGAGAGATGTGTGTCCAATGCGCCAGCAAGTCCAAACCAGATCCGATTTCAGAGAGATTTGATGATTGAACGGGTTGATTTGACACAACGGAAGGGTTTCGACTCGGGTGAAGCCAACCTTGTCAAGTTCAACCCTTTCAAAATGGAGGCATGTCTCTTCTCCGGTAAAAAAGAGCTCATTAAACTGCTTGAAGCTCCGCCGGTACTTCAACTGTGAGAAGCTGCTTAACCTCTGCACAGCCCAGGTTTGATCTTGTATGGAGTGCAGCCATCTTTGGGATGACCCACTAAGAATCAACTTGAAGTGTTGGACTCTGTCGACTAAGGAGCCCGTAGACTCATAACCAACGATAAACTTACTTCTTCGAAATGGCAAAGTCTCGAGCATCATCGCCGCACAGTCGCTAGTCTACGTGTATGTGGGTTTTTACAGATTGCACTTTGGAAAGTATATGAATGCTCTTATTCAGTTGAACGAACCTTCCCACTTTCTCCAACGGTCAATCAGATGCAGACATAAGTTTCATCTGTATGTGGTTGGCGTGCCGAAAAGTCGAACTAAACGGTTCGAGAGTTAATTTTTGGTTCGTTGCGCAAAAGAGTGAAACGATTTGCCTGTGTTTGTTTTACCAGATAAATATAACCCTTGAGCTCTCAAGTGCAGAGTGAAGGTACCCTCTTGGACAGGCGTGTATCATCTTTATCTTCATCACCACTTTCTATCACGTGGGCAAGCGACTGCCAATGTATAATAAAAAAATAAAAATTAATCATCATTTTATCTAAATAAAATTAGTTATTCAACAAACATACCTGAAATAATTGTGTGACATTATGATTGGTTTTCGCTGAGGTCTCCATGAAAGAGACACCCCAGGCTTGCGCCTGCGACTGCCCTTCCGCCGCCGAAACCTCTCGTATCTCCGGACTTTCATCACATTTGTTACCAGCGAGCATCACTGGGATACTCGGTAACTCTGCCCCTTTGATTTCCTTAATTGTCTGCCATATTGGTTTTAACTCTTCTAGGGACTGTCGACTGCTTACAGAATATACCAGGATGAAGGCGTGGCCCTGGAAATATTAGCACAGTGATACAATATTCGTCTTTGTCTCATGTACGTTTTCAAAAATATCTTTAAGGGACGCTTATGCGAACCGGCATAAATCGGCAATCCAAGGTGGACAATCTAAAATTGGATCGATAAATTAATTTTCGATTTTGGCAATCAACGCCAGTTCAGTAGTGCTAAGAATGTGGGACGAATACAACGCATTGGTGATTTTCTAAGATATTGTGGTTATTGTTGCCTCATTAGGAAACATTTAGAAGGTCCTGCCCAGGATTACTCTTGAAGCGGTTTTTTTACATTATTAATTCAAAAGCCCTTAATTCAACTTGACGGCCGAGTAGCGTAGTGGTCAGTAGACCTGTCTCATACGCCGGAGGTCCCAGGTTCGAGTCCTGGCCGGGGCATTCATTTGTGTGATGAACACAGATATTTGTTCTCAGGTCATGATTGTGGATATTTATATATGCATGTTTATTCTGGGTTCCCCCCCAGTTTGCTGTATGGTCATCCATAACACAAGCTCTGCTTACTTTGGGGCCATACAGTTGGTGTGTTTGTCTGGGGATTATTATTATTATTAAAATAATTTGGTATTTAAAGTAATTTTTAAGGTATATAATTTTTTTATGTATTTCGGAAAAAACTATTACTATTATTAACAATTTTTAAAAAAATCTTAATGATGGCACAGAGTAGATATCTTTATAAATCACACTACATAGTATATCATATTGCCTGGAGTTAACAACATTACAATTTTCTATGGATTCATGTGGCAAAAATTTACAAGACTGTCAAACAAAAAATAAAATACAACCGTTGCTCTCGATGATGTCATTTAAAGGTTGAATGTGAGTCAAATTATTTAACGCATTTTCGTTAAAATAAGCTTAATCGCATTTTTCTGTGATCTATTGCTATCAAAATATATTATTAAAAAGTGCTATCTTGAAATGGTTTTGAATTAGAATCTGAATGTTTAAGTCATTAAGAATATACCAATTGTTGATCATTAGTGTTAGGTATCGTTTTGATATATTCGTTTAATAACATAATGTAATAATTAGTAAATGATGATAATACAATACATGAAGAGTAATCCTAGTGTGGATTTGATCAATTTATCAGCTTGCCATTTCTGCAAATTGACATTTTGATTCCTCAACACAAAAAGAAGGGTGACTTTAAGTTTGTGTTTACAATTAACTTTAACCCTATTTTTTGCTAAATATACTGAAAAGTGTGCATAAAATTTTATTAAGTTTTGTATGTAACATCAAAACCAAATTTTAAATCCAAGAGTAAATTTAGTACCCCTTAAATTCCAACTTAACCCTTAACAACCCAGTATACTATAGTAAGATAACCGACCAGTTGTGTCTTACGGACACCTTAAAGAAATGGAAAATATTAAAACGAAAATACCGACATTGTGAAATGAATTTGGCCAAAATCACTTTAATTCTTTATTAAAGACGAATTACAACTGCAACAATTTATAATGAAAAGATAACAAAGGGTGGTATAAAAATTGTTTACAGGTATTACAAATGATTTTTTTACTAGTGTTCTGAGCACACGTTGCGATTGCATTTATTACAGCATCGTTTGGAGGTCCTGGATATTTTTGAAGGACATATGTGACAGCACTTCTTTTGTTTTTACACAAGGTTCGGATGACTGAGGAATGATCTGATCAACCTACCACATCTTGGATGGCTGCTAGGTGGTAATTTGTTAAGTCTTTTCTATAGCGGTAAATCATCGTTCTCACTCCATACTTGTTCCTCATGGGTTTCAGATACTGGTTTTGTCCCTTTACTTTCATTTTCCGAACAACTATCAATACAAATATTTTCATCATCACTATCACTTTGTTAGTCTATTTTCAGATATTTCTTCAATCAAAAATAAGTCTGTGCATGTTTACTTTATACAATGTCTGATTATTTGAGTAGTTACTAAAACTAAACATGTAATTGAAAAGATGAGCACAAAGATTTTATTGTACCACAAATAATACACTTTAAGTATACCCATCAAGATTGTAAATGAATATAAACAAAATATATACGGTATACCCACACATTCCTGTTACAAATTGCTATTGTGTCTAGCAAACACTTGTGGGTGGGTTGCTGAGTTACTAATTTTGTTTATTTATAATAATGAATAAACTAATAATATTCTGCATGTTTTCATTACACATTTGGATTCAGTAAGCCATAGGGATAGATAAATATAAAACGCAAAAATTTTTCGCAGATTTAAATACTTTCGTTTTTATACATCTTTGAACACATAAATGTGTCCGCGAGACACTTGTGGGTTGTTAAGGGTTAAGTTGTTCCCAGCATAAATGCTCACATAATAATGGGTAATAATTATATTTTTCAAGTCTTATAACTACATACCTTGCTAATGGATAATCTCTGCATGGCTGGGAACTGATGGGAGCCAGTCGTGTCCGTTATTTGTAGGGTGCATATTGTTTTATTACTACTAATCACCTGAAATAATAAAATGATTTCTTTAGAGAAGGCAATTTTTTGTATTCCTATTAGTATTTGCAATAATAATATTATGAGGGTTTCTGTGTTTTCATGATTATAACCTATTGACATGGAAAGAATTAGACTTTACTTTCACCCTCAAAAGTGTCTGAATATACAGGGAATGAATATGTAAAATTGGTATGAAAATATTACTAAATATTTTAGTATGCGCCGGTTGGACAAAAGTAATTAGTAAATTCGTTTTCAATTTAAAAAGGCATTGTCTAATTTTCTTAAGTTTAGTCAGGATACTCATTTTTATATTATGAATACAACACATTCTCTTTATCTATACTATATTATTAAGAGGAAAGATGTATTTGTATTTGTTAACTCTGAACCAATGTAAATAATTCATTCACTATCAGAAAGCACCAAAGGTATCAGGGATATTTAAAAAACAGAAACCAGCAGCAGAGATGCAGAAAAATCCACAAAGTAGTGTGAAACTGTTTTGTGCCAAAAACTTAATTAGAAAGTATTATGTGCTAGGTAAACCATAAGTTACCATATTTCTACACCTCAATAAAAATATAATATTAAATAAATCAGCAATATTGCAATTGGAGTTCTCCTCTTTTAAAAAGAGAACAACAAAAAACAACTCTGCATGTGTGTGTGTTTGCTCAAAGCTTAACAAACACATAGAGCTGCGTGAATAAATAAATGACCATAATATAATTTGATTATCTTACTAATATTACTGTAATGTTTATTACTGAATCATGCAAATAGGGCTTATCAGAAAATGATTCTGGCTCACTTCTTGGGATGATACCCCATTCAAGTGAGGTTTATTAATACATGCCTTATAGTTTTAGTCTCCACAGTATGTTGGTTTGATTGTGCCAAGTAATATACAGCAGTCCTTAAACTAAGATGATTTGCATCATTAAAGAAATATAATTTAATTATTCTAATATGTAACGAATTTCAGTGAAAATACCTAATTGTTATTGTGAATAATATTGTTCTTCATGATTTGTCAAAATATATAATATATGTATAAATACATTTTTAAGATAAAAATAAAATTTATCCAACGAATATGCGGGCAAAGCTGCAGGCAAAATCTAGTCAATTATATTATTAACATACAGCCTTCATAGATTATTTTTTATAATAATGTAAGTTGAAGGTTAATGTTGTATAAATATCTCCATGTCAGATCTGGAGTGTTTTCTGCACTGACATATTACATATAGAGAAGTCATACCCAAACATTACCACACAAAAAAATGGCCTCAACTTAACTATACATACCTACCCGATACAGTCATATAAATTGTGGGGGAAGGAAAGAATAATATGGTTCACTTGTTGTAAGAAATAGATATCTATGTACATACTTTGTGATGTTGCTTTGTGCATAAATTGTCGCAGTATAAAGTGTTGTCTCTTTTGCTCCCACATACAAAATCTTACATCTCTCTCTTTGAGTTAGTCGAAATGTATAGCCATGTCAATTTTATAACATCGTTATAAATAGAAAAATAAAATAATAAATGAGATTTATTTTAAGAATTGACTAAACACACAAGAAAGCATTGTACGGTATTAAAAACACAGAATTGGAAATAAGTTTTGTTTGACACTCGGCTGTGACACTGGGTTGCAAGAGACTAAGTGAAATGCGGGCAATTGCCTTGTATTTGCGTTGCCAGTATTGAGAGTGGACAAATTGTCTATATGTAATATGTCATTGGTTTTCTGGTCAAGCTCTAATCTAATTAATAATGGATTGTTTTTATCTTTGAATAAATAAACAAAACTGTTCATCATTACAATTGCTTAGTGCTTGGTTTGTACTTTTTTAAACTAGTAGACTTGATAACACTTAATGTAGCAAGCGAACATGGATAACTCAAAATATAGTACAATTTATATGTGCAATAAATTGTATACACTATGAATTAAATATTATTTCTCATGAATAACAAAAGAATATTACCTGCCGATAGGTATCCTCAATTGTCGGAATATAAGATTCTCTAAAAGTACCCTTCACAAATCGTAATACGAGAGAACTTTTACCCACTCCACCGGCCCCAAATACAACAACACGGTAATCATTACTTTGCTCTGGCATATCTGCTTGTTTAGTTGATAGTTTATTTGGGGCAAAAATCAATTGATATCACGTACAAACTTCAGAAAACCTCACAGCATCTTGTTTGAAGCTCTAAAGATCTGCATTGCATAAGATCTAAAATTCTTAATAACATTAAATAAATTCAACTATTGAAAACATTATCTTTTAAGTCATGTAGTTAATGATATTTATTAAAAATTCTTCTTATTTTCCTTTACGATGCAAAGTAAAACCAAACCAATAGATAGAGAACGAACGAACCAACCAGTAACCAGAATCCAACGCCCTTTGTCAATCAACGCAAGTATCTCACTGACACTGACAATAACAAAGGGAAGTTTTTAACCCAATAGTTGTAATCACAAACTAACTGGTTGGTTGTTTTGTTGACATGTCTTGCAAGCAATGTTTTTATTTTATTAATACTTTTCTTATACTAAAACTTGAAATTGGCAGAAATAGTTATTGTGTAGTAACAACAACTGATTGCCATAAAACACAAAAGAATAATATTAGGTCTTTACCTATGAAATTGCCGTTTTTCACGAAATAAATGAAGCGTAATTTTTTTGTATATTTTTTTTTTTCTATTAATCAAAATAATCACCCATGCAATCAATGCATCTTTGCCAACGCATTGGTAGCTTATTGATGCCTTTCTTTAAGAAATCAGCTGGACGGGAGGCAACAAATTCTTCAAAAGCATTTTGTACTGCCTCTCGGGTATTGAATTTTTTTCCCGCCAAGAAGTTATCCAAATTCTGGAAAAAGTAGAAGTCTGTAGGCACAAGGTCTGGTGAGTACGGCGGATGACGGAGAACTTCCAACCCCAACTCTTGTAGCTTGGAGACCGTCTGCTGTGCAGTATGAGGTCGCGCGTTGTCGTGCAGGAGCAGTGGAGCCGAACGATTGACCAAAGCTGGTTGGAGACGTGCGAGCTTCTCCATCATTGTGTTCAGTTCTGCACAGTACACATCTGCAGTAATGCTTGTCCCGTTTGGCAAGAAGCTGTGATGAATTACACCCGCGTTAGACCACCAAACAGTGACCATCACTTTTCTAGGGGTAAGTTTTCGTTTAGGGCATTGTTTGGGTGCTGAACCAGGGTCCAACCAACTTGCTGAGCGCTTACGATTGTCAAACAGGATCCATTTCTCGTCACAAGTAACAATGCGGTTTAGAATTCCTTCATTTGTATGCCTGCTGAGCAGTGCAAGGCACGTCTCCACGCGTACTTCGCGCTGGCGGTCATTGAGTTCGTGGGGTACCTATTTGTCAAGCTTTTTTACCTTGCCAATTTGACGCAAATGGACCAATATTGTTTTGATGCTAACGTCGAAAGCTGCTGCTAACTAACAATTGCCTTTAATTCGTCATTGTCGACCAAAGTTTTCGGACGACCACGGGGTTCATTTTTCAGGTCAATATTTCCAGAACGGAAGCGGGTAAACCAATAACGGGTGGTGCGTTCGTTTGTAGTGTTCGCTCCGTAAACGTCGTTGATGTTGCGTGCCGCTTGTGCCGCTTTGCTGCCACGACGGTACTCATACTCCATAATTACTCGAATTTTTAACTTATCCATGATGACGAAAAATGTTCGAATGCGTTGAAAACAAAACACTAACTATTAAACAAATGACGATTTTAGAAAAAGAATTCCATGTTTGTCAAATAAAATTAATTTGAAATTAGAATTATCAGTCAAAAAAAAATATTTTCAATTGAAATGGCCAGTACGGCAAAACGGCAGTTTCATAGGTAAAGACCTATTAATACTTGAAATACGCAGAACAGTTTTCTTTTTTTTTTGCGTTTTATGACAATCAGCTGTTGTTACTACTGAACAACTTTACTATTTCTACCAATTTCAAGTAGCGAGGTTAATAATTTTGTAGTGATCTGTTGAGTACAACTTTCAGTATTTCGAGCATTGAGTTACCTGGAATACAATACAAAAACAGAGTAGTGAAATAAGTTTTTACATATCTTTGACAACACAAAAGAGTATAATTACCGTACATATTTATAGTTTGATATTAAACAAATGGATAAGTCTTCCAAGAACCTTAAAGATAAGGGGATTTTGAGAAAAGAGCAGGGTTTTGATACTTGTAGGTTAAGGGAAATGGAGTGGGAGATGGTCAAATAAGGAAGCTGGTGAGAGAGGGCAGTTAAAGAGGAGATGGTCAGTGGTTACGACCGTCAAATTACAATCACAGATTAAAGTTCTTCTTACGGCCAGTTTATGAAGACATACTGGAGTATAACACTGACCTAATCTGAGCCTGCAGATGACAGATGTTATTTCCTTATGCATAGCATCAGAATAGTCGTTAAATTATACAAAATTGAATGAGTTTAATTAAGAAAATATAATAGTTTCAATAACTTTGTAAGATGGTGCCAAGAAAAATTGGTCCGATTAAATACTATGAGATAGTAGGGCTGAAAAATAAGACGAAAGTTTCTAAAATTCCACAGTAAGCCTATACAGGGCTCCAACTAGTGTTTGGCCCTTCTACACTAGTGGTAGTTTCAATATACGACGCCCTAGGTCTGTGCCCTCTCGGGTGCCCTTAGGCGTATCGTATGTAGGAGTAGTTTAAGTTCAGACTAAGTGCCGTCAGCGCTAAGCTACAAAGTCAGTTGAAATTTAAAAGGCCCATATGGCCATAAATAAACGGTATATTTCGAAAAAAAAGCTTCAACTACTAAATAAATGTAAAAGTAACACATTATAAATATTTAAGACCACAAACTAGTTAGTGATGGTATTTACGACACACCAGGCTTTATGGCGTAGACTTTACCTTTCTTATACGATATAATATGTTCACAAAAAAAACTAGGACCAACTTTTACTAGCCCTTATTATTATTATTTTGTTTTATGGCAATCAGCTGTTGTTACGTCACAATAACTATTTCTGCCAATTTCAAGTATTAGTATACACACGTACTACACGAGGTTAATAATTTTGTAGCGATCAGTTGAGTAGAACTTGCAGTATCTCGAGCATTGAGTTACCTTGAACAATACAAAAACAGGGGGATGAAATAAGTTTTTACAGATATTTTTAACATAGAAGAGTATAATTTATAAGGGCGTCTGGCCATTGTTAAGAAGAAGATTAGCAATAGGGGATAACTTTTTAGCAACGGAGGACGGTAGTGGGATGTCTTCAAATTTTGAAAGAATGTTCAAAACTAGGGAAATCAGGAGTTCTAAAAAATTGTCATTAGGGGAGCAGGAAGAAGTAGGGGGGAAGGCATTATCAGATTTAGTAGATGGAGGGTTAGCAATAATAGCGTTATGGGCAATTTTGTCATAGCCTGGAGATAAAGACGGACTGGGTTTTGATGGTTTGTATATTGCTTTTTTGTAAGAAAGATTCAGTGAAGGAGAACTTTTAGAAGCATCTGCGTACGATTTTTTAACTGAAGGGAAGAGGGATGATGCTTCCTTGAATGATATGTTCTTTTGGGACATGGTGATTTTAATATTCTTTTGCCGGGAATGTTCCGGGCAAGATTTGTCAGTTGCTAAATGAGGGCCTGAGCATTGCAGGCAGGAAACTTCAGAGGATGCAGGACAAGAGGAATAACGAAAACCGTGTGTGCACCGCAAACGAAAAATTGACCCAACCTTTACTAGCCCTACCTACCGTGAAATTTATTTGCTATTTTTCCGACCTGTCAAATCCCTCATCGAATTGCTGCGTTCCGTTTGCCGATTACAGCGCTCACAGCGCTCATATACCCGTTCCGATTGCCCGTGAGCGCGCTCACAGCGATATCGATACGTCATCAATGACGTCATAAACGCCGCCATCTTCCCGCTCACAGTGCCCAAGCTACGGAGCATGGTCGCTGTGAGCGGCCTGTCAAAACTGACACATGACGTTACTTTGTTGATGTTTTATTAGTCGATTAAAGATTTTAAAAGCTTGCTTATTAATTTTCTTTTGTAATAATATAAAAAAATGGCTCCTGCTTCATTCAGGGTTAAAGATCTTAATGAAATTGTAACTTTAGACTTAAGCGACGAACAATCAGAACGTTAGCGCGATATTTACCGTTCCGATTGCAATAGCACTAATAACACTTTTAGCGCGCTCAAACGAATCGGAACGGTTTTGAACACTTTTAGCGCTGTGAGCGCTGTAATCGGCAAACGGAACGCAGCAAATCTCAGCATCGAATTGAACCCAATAGTTACGGCCATAGACATAGACATATTATTTGACAGTTGAGGCTAAGATTTTGTAAAACTCTATCGGTGCCACTTTTTTTTGCATAGTTGAATAAAAATATTGAATAAGTATATTTTTATTTTATTGTTATTTACAAGAAACAGCTTATAAATTCATGCTTTTGGAATACAATACACTGTGTTCTTCACTGGCATCCAGCAAGCAGATGTTCTTGAAAAAGTACGACTCCGCACAGTTTGCGTCATAAAATGGATGGCTTTAATCAACAGGTTTTTCAGTTATTATGTTTTCAAACAATGAAATTAAATGCAGTATAAACAAGAGTTTTATTCGTGTTTTATCAAATACAAAAATAAACGACTGACAAATGAGAAGAGGTTAATGAGACCTGCAGTAATGACTAAGCACTGAACCATACTACTCAAATTTTTTCCTGAAAACCTTATTTCAAATTAATAAGTAGGTAATAAAAGTACTGGAAATTAAAATTCACAAGTAATTAATTTTGTTGTAGAAAACGCTAGTAATATATATGGACTACTAGCGGCCCGTTCCGGCTTTGCACGGGTGGAGATGATTTTTTTAAATAATTTTACAATATCTTTATAAATTGTAGCCTATGTGTTATTCTGATGTATGAGCTATATTATTGTAAAGTTTTATTAAAATCCATTCAGTAGTTTTTACGTGAAAGAGTAACAAACACCCATACTTACAAACTTTCACGTTTTTAATATTAGTAGGATTATATTTTTAAGTATGATTTACCTTTCATTGATTAAAAATATACACTGATTTAATTTTTAAAGAAAACCTTTAATATTTTAAAATAAAGAAATTGCCAAAAATTTACTAACTCACTGTGTAAGTATTTTAAATAAGTTAAAAAACTAACTTCTCGGTACTTGATACCCAATCTTCACCAGTGAAATTCAGCAATTCTTCTTTCTATTTTCTCCCAGCAACTTCGCAAATTTTATGGGCCATTTCGGGTTTTTAATTCTACATCGAACTTAAATTTTATCTGAGTATGACAGGCCAAAACCAGGCCGGTTCTTTAAAACATGAAAACATCCATTTGAGTTTTATATCAATTTTCGTCCAGAACTTTCTCATAACACTGGCTAGAGGTGCTAAACTTGGAAGAAAATTATAACGATGATTTGTATGACAAACCCTGTCCAGTGCTGATAGCAAGGATTTTATATACCTTTACAGGTAACTGGAATACAAGACAATTTTAACAAAAAGTGAATTTGAACCTTATAATAGCTGCATAAAGTCTACTTTCTATCAAATATAGAACTAAGGAAAAACAGTCTAGAGAAGGACATACAACTAATACATGGCGTCCCTTTTGCTTTTGCACCATGGAGTTAATACGTGCACTTTTTACGGAAGATTCACATTTGTTAATCCAGTAATTGAGACTCAATATACCATGCTCTGATTACATGATTTCTACGTCTTTGCACATTTTCGAGTTTGTGATGGCTTGTCAAAGTTTGCTGGGAATGTATAGCTAGCATTAGAGAGATAGGTCCGCCTTAGTATTCAGTCTCTTTCAGCTCGCATTCAGAGCAGAAGTGAACCTTCCATTAGTATATTTTATCCCATGTAAACACATCAAAAAAAGATGAGATCACTTTGAAAATACGAAATCTTTTTTGTTACAGTAGAATCAAACGTTTTTTCTTCTTCTTCTAAGATTCTTAATTTAAAATCTTTTAATAACTAAAGATTTTTCAATATCAATTATTTTTCTGGTATTATAAGAGGTAAAATCCTTGTTTATGCTCATTCAGAAATCTGACTAACTTGATTCAAGCATTTTTTTGACTTTTCGAAGAAGGAGTTCATTCAAAAATATGCCGAGGGGATTTTCAGAAGTTTTACGATCAAGAATTGTTACTTTGGGGGAAGAAAGACATTCGACGAGAGAAATAGCACGCAGAGAGGCTGTATCCCAATCCTGTGTCGTGAACACGTTACGGAGGTATCGCGGCGTGGATAACTTTACTGATCGACCTCGCAGTGGTCGGCCAATTGTTCTTACTGCTGCTCAGAAGCGTTACAACAGATTGCTGACTGCTGAGTTGCGGGCTGCTACTGGACTAGAAATCAGCATTCAGATCATCAGGAATTGCTTACAACAGGTTGGATTACGAGTGAGAAGATCCTGGCGAGCACCCTTGAACTCATAGTAATGACAGCGACGCAGATTCCAGTGGGCTAGACGACGCCAAAATGAAGAAGACGCTGAGGAAAACATTTGGCGGAATCGTCTTTTTACTGACGAGTTCAGAATTAGCACTCATCTGGACAACCGACGTCCCCATGTCTGGAGAAGACGTGGGAACGCTGAAAGACAAACAACTGCCACTGGAACCGTTCAACAAGGCGGGAAATCGGTATCCTTTTGGGGCGGTATAATGATTGGTGCTAGAACGCCGTTGATTCCGTATCGTGGCTGGATGACTGCAGCTTTGTGCCAAACCATTGCTATTGATGGAATTGTCAGGTCATTTAGAATAAACCATGGCCATCGATTCGTATTGGTTGACGATAATGCACCCGCACATTGAGCTCAACGAATCATCGCTTCTCTGTGTGAATACGATATTTTCAGGTTAGACTGGCCTGCCGGCTCGCCTGACTTAAACCCAATAGAGCATGCGAGGGATGCAGTCAAGAGAGCTGTTTGGAACCGTCAGCCACCTCCACAGACAGTGCCAGAGATCAGGGAAGCCGTTATTCAAGAATGGGACAGGTTACCTCAAGAAATGCTGGATAACTTAATTCTCAGCATGCTCAGAAAGATTGCCGCATGTGTTCGAGCCAGGGGAGGAGTTATCTTGTACTAAATAAAAACAATTTCATAATGAACGTTTACAATATTTAGTCAAACTCTCTTTTTCTTTCAATTATTTATTAGTTGAAAGTGCATTAGGGCTTTTAAATTTAATTTTTGTTAATAAAACATAAAAATTTAATTTAATTTTTTAGTTTCAAAAAGTGTATCTTTTTTATAAAAAGATGTTACGTAAGCAACATTCTTTTAAAAAGTAAAATTAAAAAAAAAACCCATCTTTAGCTAGTGATCTCAAACTTTTTTTGATGTGTGTACGAGTATACTGTTCAGTCCCTATAATCAAACAAATAGGTAACAAGATGTAATCACGTAATGGTTTTAAATAATTTATTTCACTTATGAACGCGAAGAGTTACCAGGCCGTAATAAAGTAGGTTAATAGAAAGTAAAATTATTTTATGGCCTTACTTGTTTATCAGTTTTATCACGCTATCGTATGTAGACATAGCACTTTCTATATTTTCAATCCAATATCAATCCTTAGTCAAGATTTATGGGTCTGATTCCTTGCCTATTCAACGAACAATAAAAAACATAATTTACAAATGGCTTCCACTTAGTAATGCGCGATGTCGAGATGTTGGAGCAATCGAAACAATCGCAGTCGTCATCAATTCTCATCGAGTCTACGATTATCTCGGTCTGTCATCGAACAATCGAGATGTTTTTCGATTGTTTCGAGTCAACAACATCATCGGCTCGTACCCGATTCAAACGATGGCGTTGATTCGGCCGTTTTATATTTTTTATTCAAACGATTGACTTATTACTTATTATATACATTGTAGCAATGTAGGCAAACTAATAAATCAACTAATCTTTAAAAAATCGATGTTGGACGCTTCAGTATTTATTTACATGTGAAATATTTTTGATATAGGTAAATAATCTGCAAAAAAAATGTAAATAGAGCCACCTAGTATTTTTTTCTTAAACTATTATTCAAAGGAGAGAAAATCAAAGTTTATTTTATTCTCTCACATTTTATTGCTGTGCATTAAGAGAGATGGCATGATTAGTCACTGAGCGATCAATTCTTTTTTATAACAAATAAAAGTATTATAATTATATATTTGTGATAAAATAAAAACTACGGTTTTAAAATGCATCATACTTTGAATATCAATATATTTTTTAATTATTTCAAAAACAAATTAGTTATCAATAAAAAAAACTGGACGAACTTTTATTTCTTAGTGAAAATATACAGTTAGTTTAAAGTTTTTTTAATAATTAATACATGTATACCTTACTTCGTTGAATTTTGAATTCTTATTGAATATTTAGTTAATTAAAATTTTTTTGTTACCAATAGGTAATATATAGTTCATTATTTGTATATTTTTAAAATGTTAAAATACTTGATAATGCAGCGACTACCTACCTAGACAAATTCTTACTTGATATATTTACCTAAGTACTTGTTTAATTTTCGATTCGATTCTATCACTTATTAATTATATTATTGAGTACCTACCTATGTATAACTACATGTTTAGGTATAAATTTTTTTTTAAATTTGAATTTAAATAACTGAAGCGGTTCAACAAACCAATCTGTTTTATATGTATTAAGTAGCGAAAATACATAATTAAAGAATAAGACTGATTAACTAAATGTGTCATTAATTAAACTCCCAACGACCTACAACACCTCGATTCAACTCGATTTATATTTTAGACAAGAGTCGTGTCAACGAGTCAAACGAACGAACAGAGTGAACGTACGCACCATACGATTCCAGTTGAATCAATCGACGCGATTGCGATTGCGAATTACGATTGCAGGCAAACATCGCATCGCATCGTCGACGATGGCAAATCGCTTAGTCGTACCGAGCGTTGACTCGAAACCATCGACTGTACGATGAAAACAATCACGAGTCATCGAGATGTTTGAACAATCGAAACAATCGACTTCAACATCTCGTCATCGCGCATCGCTACTTCCACTTCAATATTTTCGCACGTCTGAATTTCTGTTCAGTTGGCATGGTTTTATAGAAATCTAGGTTCGTATTTATATTCCTTACTACTCTTTAAATCATATCACAGCTAATTTTGAACACAATTTGTATTATTGTTCCATTGTAAGATGTTCATTTATTGAGAGTGAGAAGTGATATTCATACCGTCACTACGCCGGTATCATAAAATTGTTTTCAGTACTCAAATAATACTGAAATTTAAGCTTTCATCTAGGTTGTTATAATGTAATCAAGTATTTTTTTTTGCATTTTTGCATGCAGGTCTATTTACGCGTTTTGAAGTATGTCAAATTTTATGATTTTTAGCTATCAAACTTGAGGGTACTCTATACGACAAAATCGTTATACTATCTGCCAAGAAGAATCATGGGCATACAAGATCTACAGACGTATTTAGAAAACGAAGGCGTTGGTGTAGATTTATTTAGGATTGCAAGAGGTCATGCTGGAGGCTTTAGACTGGTCCTTGATGCTGAAGGCTGTTTAGATCGCCTGTATGGCGGATATTTCTCAGGTTTGTACGAAATACGTACTACTTTTATGATTTTCTTTTTGTGTTTGTCACATATTTATTTTTCTTTTTAAATAATTTTTTTTTCATATGATACCAAAGATAACAGAATATTAATCCAATCTTCGGTGGTACAAAAAATATTATCAAACATCTCCATCAAAAAAACTTTAGAAATGCTTTAGTATGACAGGTTCGTGTCCTGGTCGGGGCATTCAAGTGTGTGATGAACACAGGTGTTTGTCCTTGGGTCATGGTTGTTGATATTTGTATATGTATGTTTATTCTGGGTTCCCCTCCAATTCAATGGATAATCATCCATAACACTAGCTCTGCTTACTTTCCTGCCATTCAGTTTGTTTTAAACAAAATCATAGTTATGTTTACTGTAACTTTTTATTAATTTACATAACTGTTTAAAATAAGAAATCTAAAAAATAATAACAGCTTGTGAGATGGAGCTTTCTTTCTTACTTCTGGAATTTGTCACTCCTCAAAGCTTACATTTGGTATTTTCTAGACTATCCGAAAGGTTCTTGCAATTCAGCAAAACTCACTGTACTCTTTTTAGTATAAATGCTTCTATAAATTTTAACTTCCTCGAGTTCAGACAGTCAAATTTATACAGCTTAAGAAGATCAGCTTATAATATTTTTATGCTTCCTTTTACAAATACTTTATCATTCCTTCTGTTGATTTTTTGTTCCATTGATATTATTATGTTCATTTAATTCTTATTTAAAAAATGTAAATACATTCCACTTCCTGTTTTGGAACTCTCTAGTTGTTTTATAGTTTCTTGTATGTGACATTTTCATGGCTTTCAATATAATGCACAAGTTTTTGTTCAAGTTTGACATATGATTCCATCTAAGCATGTTAAAAGTGCATCACTTTTTTCAAGTTTTCAAGTTAATTAATAGGTTTACACACATTTAGATACTACACATAATCACGAAAACTAGAGTTTTGATTGTATAAGTATTAAGATTTAAGAACATTGAAATTTATGAGTAATTTTTATTATGTTGAATAACTGTTTATGGCTATGTTTTGTAATGTGGGCTGAACTTTTGGATACCATAAAAAGTACTTTTCTATAAAATTATAAATTTTACAGTTACTTAATTTATAATATGATTAAGTAAAAAATAAATAGCAATGTGTTTACAAATTTATCATTTTATTTTCATGCATTTTGTATTTTTGTATTATTCTAATCTACACAAACAAGTGTAGATTGTGTAAATGAAAATTAGTTTATTTATATAGGAAAGTAAAATTTTTTCAATAAATTGTACTTAACAAGGATTAAAACTTTTGTAGTTTCTATAAATATTTCAGATTATATTTGTTGCTAACTACTACCTTGCAAACTTCCTAACTACTTGCAATGTATCATTTGGTCAGTGAATAAATTTTTTAGAGGTGAAATGTTAACACCCTTGCAGTAAAGAGTTATTAACATCAGAATATTATAAACTCAATTGTGTATTGTGTAAAAGGTAACTTTGAAACACTAAAAAGCAGATATTATAAATAATATTTAATAAAAAAAGAAGAAAAAGAACAGCAAAAGATTGAATGCATTCACAATAGGCTATTTGAAAATATTAAAAATATTGAAATATTTCTTGCCATCCACATATATAATATATTTTAAGAGCAATTCACATTAAAACTATAAATTCCCTCCAGAAAAGCCGAAGTAAACGGTTTTGATTGGCTAAGTTGTAAAAGACTTTAAGACTAGTAAAAATCTTGTTTCTGATAATTGTTAATGCATGCCGTATCTTGACGCCACCATGTGGCATCACACGCCAGTCTTGATATATTATTGGCGCAAGAATTTTGAGAGATTATAAGTAATCAGTGTACTTTGTAATGAGCTTTTTTTAAATGAAATTCATAAAATAAATAAAAATCCATATTATTTCTAGGCTCCAAATACACTGCAAAATAATGTATTATGGTTTTCGAAAAATTGTCAAATAGCATATTATGATTAATCTATACTTTAATTATACCTACCCATTATCATAAAGAGGACAGATTTGATTCTTTGTATATAAATTGATAAATACTAACAAAATGAAAAAAATCTTTCATCTTTCAGCAAGTTACTTGAGCTAGAAGAAACAAACACAGTAATAGGAGTTTAGGTGTAACTCTGAAAAACTCTTTCACCATTATGAAGCCATTACATTTACATAGCATGCTAAACTTCTATTCAAATATAAATTCTAAGTCAACTTTTTTCTTTCCTGCCCCACAGACTGGGCTTGTGGCGGCCAATGGGCAAGATGTGTCCAGTTCCTCACAACTCTGGCTCAAGCGCTAGCAGAGCACCAGGTGGCGCTGTGCGTGTGCTTCAACGGCGCGCACCCCACGCCGCCCGCTGCGCCGCAGCATTGGGTGCAGACGCAGGCTACCTATAGGCAGAGGGTTAATTCAGTGAGTTTCACTTTATGTGATTTGGAACTTTTGTTACTATTTAATGTAAATAGGGATTTGTTAAGAACTTGAATCATATAATTTGATGTAAAATAAAGTGATTCTTGAGTGTGTGCGACGGCCAAAAGTGGGTAGTAGCCCTGCCTCATACGCCGGAGGTCTCAGGTTTGCTGTATGGTCATCCATATTTATTATTATATTATTACTATACAGGGTGGTTTTTCAAATGGGAATGGATGGTCAAATCCTTAACTATGAAGAATTGCGAAAAATGCTGAAAGGAGCATTTAAGGAGCTAGCGTTAAGCCGCCTCTAGACACGCTATCGCATCACAGGCAGCGTGGTCGAGCGACATGGAGGACGATCTCGTATTACCAGACTGGCGTTGTTTGTACTTTTCCGATGAATCTCGTTTCGGAATGAGGCCGGATACAAGACGCGTTCGAGTTTGCAAATCCTCTGGACTTTATGGACGTTTAAGATTTTGTCAGGGCGTTCATCCGTACGGTGGGGGAACAATAATGATATGGGCCGGTATTTGGATGGGAAGAAATAGCGATCTCATTTGGATCAGAGGTAACCTCAATTCTCAGATTTACGTGGTGAGGATTGTTTCAGAAGTAATCATCCCTTTGCGAGGCCGGGTGGGTAATTCGTTTCAGCTAATGCACGACGATGCACGCCCACACACGGCTGGAGTCGTAATACGTACTCTTGCCGAAGCTGGTATTAACGTCTGCCGTAACAACCCAACCCAATTAATTATGCATGTGATATACTCCAAAGAAGCCCTGCCGAGTGTGGAGGCCGTACACATCCGACAACTTTTTAACTTGTTAGAATGTACGTAGAAAACCTTAATTTTGTCCTTGTTTGCCATTTGATTGATGCCGTGAATTTGACTTAATTACCCACAACTAGGAAAAGCAGCAATTTTTCTTAATATTTACAAAATATAAAGTATGTTTTTAATCTAAAATAGGAATTAAAGTAAAAGTCATTCTGCAAAAAATTACCTGATCCGCAGGCACTTTTGATGTGTCTACTTGATCCATATATTTATATGGTAGTGACGGGTCGCTCACCTCCCCTTTAATATGGTTGAAGAGGGGGAATGCTGGATCCCGCGTTAACTCGTGAACGGGTACCGTATGAGGGTGTTCGTCGTTTGCATACTTGGCAGAGGGAGACTTGCCGAGCTAACAGATGCAAATAAGAATAATTTTGTATAGACTTAAAGAGACTAAGTTTCTTGACAGTTCTTCTTCACGAAGGTTTTTCCGAACTGGTGGTAATCATGTTTTATTTGACGTCAATAAGAACAAGTAATTGTCCATGTTGAGAAATAATGATTTGAATTTATTATTGAAATTAATTTGCCTACAGGTACTCCGTCACATCGGTACAAAGGGCACCCCTCCTCCTAAAGTATGGTGGGTGCCGCCCACCGGCCTCCACTCCTGCCTCAGGACTGCTCTAAGATATTTGAATATCCCAATTGTAAGTTAATTGCTTTTTCAAAACTAAAGAATATGCGAGAATAACATTAAAATGTATGGTAAATTAACAAATTCATAATTTACGAGCTCGTATGGGCGCGTGCGCTGGTGCTGTTCGTACACAGATGAGCATTCGAATTCCCTGTAGTGTCATCCTGCGCAATCTGCGGGACGCCTAAAAAACAAAACGATACGCAAGCGGTTCTCGCCCGTAGCCGGGCCGCCGCCATCTATGCCAAGTGTACAAATGAGAGATTTTTTTAATGTAATTTTACAGATCTATTTGGCTGTCAAATTGTGTCCTTCAAGCTGTAATCCTCATATTTGAAAACTCAATGAAAACGAATTTTGATAATGCTAAAAAATTGTCATGCAACAGTGATAAATAGTCATGCATGTAAAAAAAATAGTCGTATTTTAATAGTTTTGCCGTTATAGCTATAGGTTGGTGAGGATTATGGCTTGAATGTCGAGCTGTAATCCTCATCTCTCGTGCAAGCAAACGGCTTGGTTCTATTGACTTGGTTTAGGTTCCAAAAAATTGTCATGAAATAGTCATAACGACATGCCAAATCTCAGAAATAGTCGATGAAAGATACCAGAGATATAAAAAGGTACCTTAGTGAGGATTATGGCTTGAACATTTGAAAACTTTAAATTTCTCCGGAATGCCTACGACTTTCAGTTTAAAGTTTGTGTCAAAAAATAGTCATGAAATAGTCGTATGAAACGAAAATAATTTTGAGCTGATTTCATTTGAAAATAAAAACTTCTTATGATCCCTACATTTCTATGGATGTACAGTCGTGTACAAAATCATTATGTCTTTTTGCTTAGAAAAAATTGCACTCTTTTGGTTTTTTACTCATTTTCATTACTGTAAACAAACTTCGTAGATAGGGCTCTGAAATCGGTTTTGTAATAGGTACCTGGACGTAGTACTTATCAACCCAAATTCACCGGTTAAAAACCGGAAATGAAAAGGGCATTTGTTGTAGGTACGCGACAACGATTTGGACTTTTAGAACGGGTTTCCGTGCCCTGGTTGTAAGTATAATTAAATAAATGTGTCGTTCTACGGGTAAAGGAAAGTAAGTACCTTACGGTCGATTTTGAGTTAACGTTTTTTTTGTAATCAGCAGCGGATGTGGAAATCATTGGTGTAATAATAGTCGTTAATACCTTAGGTACGTTACTATTAAGTTAACGCTACTATTAAGTAAACACCTTAGGTACCTTTACCCGTAAAATAACACAAATGTTGTAGGCACTACAAAATATTTGAACAAAAAGAAAAACGTTTAGAATGTGTTTTCATATTTATTACATTGGCCCCACTGCCCCCTCAGGCCACCCCCGACCCTCAGGCCCCTCTGGTCCTAGGCCCTCCCGCGTTCCCCACCTCCAGTGACATGGAGTGTGAATCGGACGCCACATCGCCCCGTAAGCGCACCGCTCCTAAGAGCGCACCCGCGACTTTCACCCTTGTTAAGAAGCGCTTGAAACAAGCCCCGGTGTCCTCAACGCCCGCCCCGGTGTCTTCAACACCCTCCGCTACGGCTTCAACGCCAGCTACCCCGGTGCCTGCAACACCCGCCCGGCCCCATTGATGTCACTGAAAGTGACTTCACCCCTACCCAGGCTTCAGTCAACCCTCAGGTACCACCACCCGTATTCCTTCGGAATAAGGGTAAATGGTCCGAGTTCTCGACATTGTGCAGAGAGCACAAGATCCTCTACACCCGAGTGACCAACTCGGGTGAATCTATTAAAATCCTAGTCTCGTCGATGGACGATTTCCGCGCTTTGACAAAGCTCCTCACTGGTAAGCAATATGCTTACCACACCTACGCTCTCCCGGAAGAGCGTAAATTCAGAGTGGTACTCAGGGGAGTCCCGCTCGAATTACCGAACGAGGCTATCCTAGAGGATCTGCAGTCCCAAGGCTTCCCGGCAATCCCAAGGCTTCCCTATCGGAAGGCGTAACCCTATCGCTTTGGTGGTTTTCGCCAACGTCCCCAAGTCTCTCTGGGATCGCGATCGAGGCGCCTCATCGCCGCGGTCACCCCGGCCAGTGCCACCGGTGCCAATGGTACGGTCATGTGGCGGCCAACTGCGCCGCCCCGCCCAGGTGCGTAATTTGCACTCCTTGGTGCCTCATTTCATCAAGGAGTGCAATCGCACTCCTGAAACTCCCTGTCCTCCCGATTACGTGCTTTGTGGCCAGTCCGGCCACACCGCAAAGTACAGGGACTGCCCTCGTGCACCCCGTTCCATACGTTCCAATTCTAAGAGGGCGGCACCCAAACAGGCCCCGCCCCTTTCTCAGGCAAACTTTCCGCCGCTGCGTAGCCGGGTTCCTTCGGCTGCAAAGCCTACACAGCCCAAGCCTGCTCCAGAGAACTGGAGGCAGCGCCCTGCTGCACACCCGAATCCCATCCCGGCTCCTCGCCCATTCAATTCCACTGCTCAACCCTCCTTAGCAGACGATATGCGTATGGTCTGCGAAGCTATCAAACATGTCGATGTTAGGGAAATTTCAGTTTTAGCCCTTGAACTTAAGGCTTCACGTTCTCCTACAGAGCGATTACTAGCTCTGGCGGAGCATAGTTCCCTTCTCAATTCATTATAGGTTCATTTAAATCAACCGACCTCTGCGCAGCCCCGGCTTTACCGGAGGCTGCCCAGAATGGCCACCAACTCATGTCCCTTTGAGCACTTTCAGTGCAACTTTCACATCCGGCGGACGACCCGCTAGCGGATCTACGCCAGCGCACCCACTTCCCAACGGGTGTCGCTTCCGATGAAGGCTAACGGTAAAATATTGCCACAGCACAAGGTGGTTTTTAGTGGGTAGGTGCCATTCTGGTGAGCCTCACATCACCCCCGCAGAGGTCGGTATTTTCCTACGGCGGTATACATGACGCATCTTCCACCTTCCTCCCGTGAGGGTGACCTTCGGCGGCAAAAAAAAATAAATCTCATTCGAACGCCACTGAGATTATTTACGACGCATAATTTGCGTCGTACTATCTGCGACAGTAATAATATTTACTTTTAAATATATAATGAATAGGCACGTCAACGATACTGTATCACACTTAAATTTATATTACAAATGATAAAAGTTTAACAAAACTGAGTAAAATACAAGGGAGAGAATTTATTTTTTATGTATGTTTATGTAAGTACAGTCCGACCAAAAAGTCTTGACAAAAATTGAGGGAGCCACTTCAAATACCTGTAGGGAATATGGTAACACCGTTTAGTATGCCTGAAATGGTTTTGATATTTGCGTCATTATTTAGAAAGCTAAATTTTAAAAAAATTGTCAGAGCTTAAACATTTTTTATTTGTGAAAGATCATTGACATGCATTCATTGATGCATTGACATGGTTCTAAATATATATTTTTTTAAATCTACAATTTTTAAAATAAAACTTACTGACTGTATGTATATTGGTTATTTCAACAGCTTTATCGAATGATATTCGTTTGTCAAAATAGCATCTACAATAAGAGGCACTGTGTATTGTATTTTGTACTAGCTTTTACCCATGGAAATGTTATCAAGAATATCATATATAATTAAGTTATGTCCCGCGGGAAGTAAGAATGGATAAAAAGTAACCTCTGTAATATGTATAGCCGAAACTAAAATATAGTATACAACGAACTATTCTACAAAACTTGTTTTGTTTTAATTATGAGTCGCAAAAACTAAGACTCTATAACAGGATCATCGTAAATACAACACTCATGCAAAGACCATTTTAATTCAGCCAGAGTGCAATAGAATAATTTTAAATAAAACAACTAAAGTATTTTTTACATATTTATTCATCACAAACATCTAAATATTCAACACCCGATAAGTCACTATTGCTACTGCTGTCACTTTCCACTTGAATAACTAAATTATTAATATCATTATATAATGTTCTTCCTCTCTCAAAATATTCTTTTTCTAATTTAATTACATGTTCACAGCAATTCTTCCAATTCTCAACTGTGATACTATTTAAAGCTTCTTCTCACACGAACACATACACGCGGTCACAGGCGCACACGCACGCACACACACACGCATACACACTATCACACACACAAACACACTTTTATTCTTACACAAAAAACCATTATTTCCTAATTATATTCTTAAGAAAATGTTGATGCTCAAGTTATAATCGATTAGACTTACTTAATAATGTATATATATTTGTATTTTTTTTGTTTGATTTTGTTTTTATTTTGTATAAATCTAACCTATTGTTATGGAAGAAGGGAGTCTTCTGGCACAGGCATTGCATGCTTAAAAGAAGACTCCAAACTCTGATTTTTGTTATTGATATTTTTGTGAAATATACATCTTATCTTATCTTATCTTCTGCCAAACTTTTAACATTGCAAGTTCCCACATTGTGTTCAGAGACCTTTTTTTGGCGAGAGCCCAAATGAGCTCTATAGGATTCAGATCGCAGTGATAGGGTGGAAGCCTGGTTACAATATGTCCATGTTCCCCGAGAAGTTAGTCAATTGCATATATTGGATCTGGTTTATTATTTTTGACTTATTTGAGAAGACTTGGTTTTCGCAGTGGGGGATCATACGGAATATTATTTTCTAATAGCCAGAGTTTTATTTCCTCAATGCGAGAACGCGAGTTTGGCGCTTTGTTTGTCATTAAAGAATGATACTGAGCATTATCAAAAACAATTATTGAATTTTCATGGAGATTTGATATCAGTTTTTCTGTGATAAAATTATTAGCATTCATTTCTGAATGATAATCATCCCACTAAATACCAGCATACATTTTGGGACAAAACCTTTTGAGCTTCCAGCATGTACAATAATGTATCTTTTGCCCTTCGAAACACTTTCACTTTCGAAAACCGATTTCAGAGCCCTATCTACAAAGTTTGTTTACAGTAATGGAAATGAGTAACAAACCAAAAGAGCGCAATTTTTTTCGAAGCAAAAAGAAATAATGATTTTGTACACGACTGTACATCCATAGAAATGTAGGGATCATAAGAAGTTTTTATTTTCAAATGAAATCGGCTCAAAATTATTTTCGTTTCATACGACTATTTCATGACTATTTTTTGACACAAACTTTAAACTGAAAGTCGTAGGCGTTCCGGAGAAATTTGAAGTTCTCAAATGTTCAAGCCATAATCCTCATCAACCTATAGCTATAATGGCGAAACTATTATAATACGATTATTTTTTTTACATGCATGACTATTTATCACTGTTTCATGACTATTTTTTAGCATTGTCAAAATTTGTTTTCATTGAGTTTTCAAATATGAGGATTACAGCTTGAAGGACACCTCAAATTGGCTATGAAAACTTATTTCTATAATCTCGTGTCGCACGACATGAACTGTCCGAACCAACTAGACATTATTTATTTGTATGTTTTGTGCCAGCAATTAATTATTAACCTGACCAAAGTATTGAGCGTGTAGACTTTTTGCGGCGCATGTTTTGTTTATTAGTAGTAAATGATTGTAAGGGGAAGCCACATTGTGCCCATTCGTCTAGAATCTAGACCAAACGAATTGAAATTTTTTAAAGTGCATTAGGACACTAATTAGACCTGCGATATTTAGCCATAGAGTTCAAATTTTAAGTACATTCGACTTAGTTATTTAAGTAACCGGTGAAGTATGTAGGGGTTGTTGGGCATTCTCTTAAAGGGAAGACATACCTCATGCTAGACCTATATAGTAGTACTTATTTTCAAACAGTATAGAATAGGAAATTCCAACACCCAGTTCTTACTAGAATATTTTTAGCATAATTGTATCTTCTATTAAAATATCATCCTCCTAACCAGATGGTATCATCTGCCGACGACCACTGTCAAGAAGTGGTGGATCTGTGCCGAGAGAAAGCCTATGCTGGTCTTGTGGGCTGCTCCGGGGAGTACCTCGTATTCCAGCCTCCGAGGTACTTCAGCTCGTCTCAGTTGAAGCTCACTTACCGGGTAAGACTTTCTCAATTGATGTCTGTCTTTGTGTTTCAATTTGATATACAAAACAGAGAACTATATCTATAGTGCTCCATTATTATATAAGAGCATATATTTTGAAGTATTTTAGTTCTAATATTCAACTAAATTAATGAATAGATAAGGTATGACAATTTTCTATAAGTAACGTCTAACACTTTCCAAACATTTGTTAATAAATTACGGAGGGAAAAATAGTTTTATTTGTAGATAAAATTATTTTTACCTTTTACATAGTCACTCATGAAAATTAGGCTGGCTTAGAGGTTTTTGGGCTTTTGAAAGCCTTAAATATTATTATCTGCGATGTTGCTTGGCTAAGTATGCCCACGCCAAATTACCAGCAGATTGGATGCAGATATACTGACATGAACACGTCCAGACATACTCGTAGAAAAAAAAATTGTGTTTTGGTATTCAAATGTACTAAAACGTACCTATTACAATGTACGCTAGTCTAGTCCGAAGTGCGCGAAAAAATAGTTAAAGGTTAGTTTGCAAATAAAATACCAAAAGACCTAATTGATGTGGTCAAAAAAGTTATTCCAAGTCAAATAACAAATTAAGCAAATTTTTTCGAGTTGTAGATGACGCACACGTTTCATATACTTACAGAATGTATCCTAAGAAGGAACGGGGGTTCTTGTAGATAATCCACAACTTTGTTTTTATAAAATCATAATAAAAATTCTTCATCAAACAATTTAGAAAAAACAGTATAAAACTAAGTTGATTATTTATTTAATATAGTGAGCTTCTTTCTTCATGTTCATGTACCATATAAATTACTATAAAATACCATACATTTTGACACTGGCATTTTCATGCAGTATGTGTTAAATTATTTTAAATTCATATATTTTAAATTCATATATTATAAATTCATATTTTTTATTACAATTCCACTCTAACTTGTGTGGATTTATTTGGATTCCCGTAAACATAGTAGATAAATCCGGTTCTTTACCTACCGATATCATATCATAATATAATATAGCCCAGTCGAGATGTCAAAAAAGGGCCTAGCGCGTCGATATAATTCTTGGCCTTGAGTTTCCGTGAGAAAATTCGACTATCCCTGATCTTTTGATCTTTGTACTATCCTATCTAGCCCTATTTAAAAAGATTGTACCTAAACTTACTAAAATCACGCTCTATTATTTGTCATGCAAGTAAAAATTCCTTGCGTCCTGAAAAAAAAAAGAGTCCTGGCCGCGGCATTCATTTGTGTGATGAACACAGATGTTTGTTCTGGTTGTCATGGTTGTTTGTATTTATATATGTATATTTATTCTGGGTTCCCCCCCAGTTCGCTGTATGGTGATCCATAACACAAGCATAACACAAGATATCATAATGAAAATGTATTCATTATGATATCATTACATATCGCTGTTTTTGAAAGGAACTGAGATGAGGTGTGAATTTTTGACTTTTTTCCCGCTGAATAGAAACATCGGCTTTTTTTATCATCGGCGATTATAAGCGATGCCTTTGGAAAAGTTGGTCAGAATTGTAGTTTGGGTATATTTTATTCTTCGGTATTTTTTACGTTAATCACTGTGTAATGTTTTAATTATTTAACAAATAAGAATATTAACAGTGGTTTTAAAAACCACTCAGATTTGTACAAATACATACTGTACATTTTACAAATAAGACTAAAAAATAAATTTACCTGCTGCCAATGCTTATTATAGAATTTATAACAACGAAGTTTCTGCGTTTGATCCAAAACTAACACAACGAAAAGTTCAGAAAAGGCTGTCTTAGCATTGATTCCTAGATAACGTATTTTTTGTCAAAACAGATTGATTAATTTCTCATTAGAATTTTTAACTTAACCTAGCTTTAAAGTTAACTTAGAAAAGGACACATAGGTTTGGTTCAAGTGTTTTATGGTGGGCCCTCTATTCTTGTTTTCACAAGCAACAACAAAACATAGCATGATTCTAAAAAAAATAGTTCTCAGTTAAAAGTTTGTTGTTTATATCTTAAATATATGATTACATATTGATTAGTTATTTAAGATATCTAATTATCATACATATATCTTAAATATGTAAACACTGCAGTAGTTAATTACCCCCCCCCCCCCTCCACACACACACACCACTCACCGACCTACTCACTGCACATATTTATTTGTTACCCTGCTATTTTTGTAATTTTTTTCAATTCTATTAATCTAGCCGTTTGTTTGAATGAATTTGATAATGGAACGATAGGGAAAACAAGGTATATTCGATTTGTTAATTATTCTTACAAACGCGAGCCACGCTGTCGAAGTGAGCGTGGTACGGTTGTACCATTACCCATTTCAATAATACCAAGACCCATATAAACGTTCTCCGCAGAGAAAAACCGAGCATAGCTCTTTCCATAGCACGCTGAGCGACCTTCAGCTTGTGGACCAGCCGTGCCGTTAGTGTCCAAGTTTCGGCTCCGTATGTCATGACGGGTAGGACGCCCTGATTGAAGACTTTCGTCTTTAGGCACTGTGGAATCGTGGATGTGAAGACTTGACGTAGTTTCCCAAACGCTGCCCAACCTAGCTGAATTCTTCTATTCACCTCGTTCTCGAAGTTGTTTCTACCTAACTGCAATGTCTGCCCGAGGTAAACATATTTTTGAACAACTTTGAGAACGGCTCCGTGCACTGCAATCGGTTCCGGTAGTACATGTTCGTTGAACATGACCTTGGTTTTATCCAAGTTCATCCGTAGGCCGATGCGTATAGAAGAGTCAGCCAGGTCATTTAGCATCTGTTGTAGGTCCTGCAGCGTTTCTGCTATGATGACGATGTCATCAGCAAATCGCAAGTGAGAGATATGCTCGCCTATTACGTCTCCTTGTCTCACTCCTCGATGCAATGGTGTGGGATTCGTCTGCTGATTCTGTATGTGGACGGACATGGTGGCGGCCTCGTAAATGCATCTCATCACTTGGATGTATCGCCAATCTACTTGGCATCGATGCAGGGACTTCAGAACGGACCAAATCTCAATCGAGTCAAAGGCCTTCTCATAGTCCACAAATGCTAGACACAGGGGCTGATTATACTCATCGGTCTTCTGTATAATCTGCCGCACTGTGTGGATGTGGTCTATGGTGCCGTATCCGCTCCGAAACCCATCCTGTTCCGGTGGTTGGAACTCGTCAAGTCTCCGCGCAAGACGGTTCGTGATCACTCTTGAAAACAGCTTATAGACGTGGCTTAGGAGGGGTCGATAGTTCTTCAACAGGGTTTTGTCTCCCTTTTTGAAGAACAGGACGACTACACTCCTACTCCACGCCTGCGGAGTTCTCCCTTCGAAGAGGACAGCGTTGAAAAGCTTTTGGAGCTCCCTCAGTACGGGTCTACCTCCTGCTTTTAATAATTCTGTCGTAATGCCGTCCTCTCCAGGGGCTTTTCCATTTTTAAGCTGCCCAAGAGCGATCTCGATTTCGCCTATGCTGACTTCTGGCAGGTCTTCGGTGTAATGGCGTGTTAATGTGGCTCTAGGATCATCATTTTCGGGATCAGGTCGAGATGCATGCGAAGCGTATAACCGGCCATAGAAGTTTTCCACTTCTGAAAGGACTGCCCGCTTCGAAGCAACGACTTCTCCACTTGCTGTGGTCAACTTTGTCAAGTGGCTTCTTCCAAGAGATTGTACGAACACCTTTGACCCCCGGTTTTGCTCGATCGCTCTGTCAATAGCGAGAGTATTGGAGCATCGGAGGTTGTGTCGTACGCGCTTGCTGATCTCTTGGTTTAGAGCTAGTTTGCCTGACGAAGTGACGGGTGGGTTCTCACGTCGTTCCTTCATTAGCCCTAAAGTCCTATCCGAAAGCTTAGACTTCCTGTCCTTACGCTGCATCTTACAAAATCTCGTACCTTCTTCCCTGAGGATTCGAACCACATTTTCAAGGTTCTGGTCAACGTCCATTGTGGTTTCCACGGTTTCCACGGCAGCGAATCGGTTCTCCAGATTTGACTGGAACGTTTCAGATCCCGCCATGGTTTGGAGCGGAGTAGGTCGGAGCCTGGCCTTCATCAAGCGGACACGTTCAGCTTTGAAGTCGATATTCAGAGAGCCTCGGACAAGTCGGTGATCGCTACCGGTGTTAAACCTTTTGATCACGGAGACATCTCTGAATATGTGCTTTTTGTCCGTCATGATGAAGTCGATCTCATTTTTTGTCACAGTGTCGGGGCTTTGCCACGTCCACTTCCTTTGGGGCTGTTTTTTGAAGAAACAATTCATCAGGAACAGCCCCTCCCGTTCGAGGAAGTTGTCGAGCATTTGCCCCGTGTCATTTCTGCTTCCAAATCCATGGGATCCTACTACCGATTCACCGCAATTCTGTACTCCTACTTTAGCGTTAAAGTCCCCCAAGACAACACTGTAGTGAGTCTTAGTAGTGAAGTGGAGGGCCCTCGATATGTCATCGAACATATCCTCCACTTCATCGTCCGAGTGTGTCGAGGTCGGTGCGTGCGCTTGCACCACTTTTAGGCTGTACCTATCGGTGAGCTTTAGCCCTCTCGGAAGTACATTAGGTGGCCTGATTCGAGGGTTATGGTGTCCTCCCCCTCTCTTCGGACTTCACACAATCCTAATATGTGCCACCTAATATTCCCAAGTTCCACCTCCAGTTGCGCCAGATCGAGTCAAGCCGGAACGTGCGTCCGTTGTACGTCGCCGGGTCAGTTTGTTGTGGTGGCCTCCCGTAGCCCGGTGATTCTTCGCACCCCCTGCCCCGCCGTTACTATGGTCGCCACCATGACCAGGAATAGCGGGGCCGCCGGGAACTGGGGGCCGTGGCGTACTGTGCCTCTTCATTGGGGGGATATGCCCATAATCGCCACGCTGGGAAGGCGGGTTGGCGATCGCAGTATGGACCAAGTTTCTCCTTGGATCAAGTTTCCCTTAGTCGCCTCTTACGACACCCACGGGATGAGAAATAGTGAAATTCTATGCCGTCACTACACAGGAAGTTTACTATACATAGTATACATTACGAGTTTACTATATACAAATTCAATAACCCTTAGAGGAGAATCTGTAAGAGCGATCCAGCATTTTAAAACTTTACCGCCCTGCAACCACTACTTGCAATCTTTACCTTTAGCATATCGTTTTGAAAGAAATAAAACTGTACATTATTATTGCAAAGTATTTATTCACGATTTATTTATTGTAGTGACTTAATAATATTCTAATTCGTTCCAGTCATCACTAGAGACCAAGGAGTACATGGTGCATGACTTACCCAAAGTACTGGACTTGCCTCAAGATCGTCTTTGTTTGATGGCCGCTCTACTGGGAGGTACCATCCTCTCCGAACACAGCCTCGCTGATTTCTATAAAAAACTGGGCATTGCGCAGAAAAAAGTGAGTATGTTGTTGTGATCTGTTTTAATAGCAATATTTTTATTTTACATATTGCATTTATTATTAAGTTTTTATTATTACATAATTTACATAATATTTTTATAATTATAATTGCATTAACTTCTGGTACAGGATTCTTATGTAATATTTGAATGCTTCAAATTAAGTTCTTTGATAGTGGAAGAGTACATAGAAAAACTAGATACTAGAGATATTCAGTGTCAGAAAAACGTCCTGACCAAGAGAGTGATCACCAGATCGGAATTTAAGGTCTATTTCAATTAAGTAGCATTCGGTCACTTGTGTCGTAAAAACTCACGACACAAGTAACCAAATGTTCGTGTCAAACATTTTGTAAAATTACACATCTAGTTCTCTAAAAAAGTATGAATTATCATAGTTTCGGGAAGTGTATTTATAATTATTACCGAATGTTACTTACGAAGTTAATCAAAAATCCGTATAAATATATGTTTTTAAGTTTCAAAAAATCAACAGCCAAATGTGTTAAAAAAAATTGAAACTTTTCTCATCAGCTTTCCAAGTTCTATCTCCAACCATGCACATAGGGTTGTTTTTAAAATAACATAGGTTGTTATGTACCAATTTTCATTCTTTGACAAAGTTCTAAACCATTGTGGTTATCTCAAAGTGTCAAATTTGCCTGAAACTGTGAGTCTGGTTTATCTTCAACAATATATTCAAATACAAGACGAATACCTAGGCTTGGAAACATTTAGTTCTGGATATTTCACTTACAACTTGGTAGTACTAATACTTGTGAGGGCGTGGCCTCGTGGCCTAGTGTCAGAATTGATCCACCTCGAGGCTTAACGATTGTTATTTGTTCTATACCAACAACAACCAGGACCGCCGACATGATAACGTGCCCTTCAAAGCACGGAAACACTGAGTAATGATAGCCACTGGCTGTCACCCATTATGTAGATATGCTGTACCGAACTTGGCAGTCTTATCATTGCTTTTCGTAAATGGAAGTAAAACGTGCATCTTTCAATATAACAAATATGTCTCAACGATCAAAATCAGCCAAGGCAATATTCAGTTATTTTATTTGTTTGTAGCAACAAATACCCCCAGAAACGCTAGTAAAGGCAGTGTGCCAGTTCGTCCGCGAGCTCCCCTCCTCAGACGTGGACGCCGCCTGCATCGAACTGTTCGGAGATCTAAATGATTTGAGAGCTGCTAAATTGAAGCAGGCAGTACAGTATTACTTGAACGGCACCAAAGATGGCTTCCTCAAATATAGGACTGCTTCAGGTAATGTACTTAGTTATCAATTTATTATAACTTTCAATTATAAAGCTTTAAAAATAAACAATAATGTTTTATTTTGATTTCAGTCATTCATCAAGTCATATAACATTTGAATGAAGTATTGTATAAATAAGTATTTTAAGTTGATCGAATTATAAGTGAAGCTTGTCTCTCTCGATATTTATTCAACAAACATTGTTACATTTAATTCCTGCCGTATCTAGTAGTATCCGTAAACCGTTTCTAGCAACACAAAACCTTTAATTTCAGCTCGAAGACCCAAAAACAATAAGAAGAACCAGAAACCGGACACAAGCGCCCAGTCTACGTCACAAGACCTGGACACCTCCAAACTTGCCACCGAGTCGACCGAACACGAGGTTCATTCATTTTACACAGAATTCAAATAAATAATTCAACATCATTAACGATATATTGCTAAAAATCATCCACGCCTTTTCGTCATCATCTCTTCATTGGCTAAACATCGCATGATTTTTGTAAATAGCATTAAATAAGAAGTCAAAATTTTAAGTGCATCCTTGTCTTGTCCTTCGTCCACTTTTTTTTGTGACTTGCGTTCTGGGTTCTAGACAGGGTCCTATAAGTTGCTTCAAAGGCGAAAGGTCTTGATAGTGATTGTCATATTTATACTTATTTATATTCTGAAAGTGGCCTTTTCATACAGTTAGATTTGGAGTTAGAGTTGGGCGTAAGTGAAGGGTATTCCCTGACTTATGTCTGAGGTACGTATGTCGCTGGCAGATGTGAAATAGCGGGCCGTTTGGTTGAATGGATTTGTTCAGCTTACCGGCTATATTTATAAAGCAACGAATACGCGATTAGTTACATTCTTACAGATTTGTCAAACTCCTGCGATTTGCGCGAGCCGAGCGAACGGAGTGGGGTAGCAACCGCCGCATTGCCATTATCAAAATTGAATACTACAAATAAAGCATAAAATGTTCAACCAAACGGCTAGTTGTTTTGAATGTTTAATGTAACCGTCCGCCTGCAACGTATATATGCTGCACAGAACAAGAAAAAAGGTTAGAACGCCTTCCTTGTGAGTACTATGAAATACGATGCCTAAAATATTAAACAGAGCCTTCGTGTGCTATTATAAAATGCAGAGCAAGATGTTGAAATGGGGCGTCAACCAAAATATACAGTTTGATGTAAAAAATGTAATCCAAATTTTCAAAATAAATATAAATAGCGAGGGATTATACCTACCAAATAGCAATACCATTTTAATTTTACAAAATAATACATTTAAGTTATTAGGTTGTCAAGTGCGGTCTAAGTAACAATTCCGTTTCATACATAAGTAGTACAATTTCTCAAATTGACGGGTTTTCAGTCGAAATCGAAAACATTGTAACAAAAAGTTATTCTAAAAAACGTACGCTGCTGTTAGCGTAACCTTGCTATTTTCATTCTTCCTGTAAAACCTTTCAGTCGTTCTAGTGCCGCCTAGACTAATGCATTTTATCGATAGATAAATAAAAGCTCGTGTAATAGGTAATAAATAAAATACAGAAAACAAGATGAAAAACATTTTATTTTATAGAGTACGGAGTAAAATGTAATTAAACGAAACTATATGCAATACCTGAACTAACTAAATTAATTGCCAATGCAATATTTTTTAAATAAGTATTTTAATTTAAACAAATATTTACCACATGCAAGCTTCAACTCTTTTCATCACTTATTTAAAGGATTGCTTTCAGTTAGTTTACATACTATATTACAATAGGTACTGCTAAGAGAAATTGCCGATTCAATGTTATCTCGATCTATTATTACATCACAATACTTTAAACAGTTTGAATTTAGCGTATAAATAGTGAATTTATAAATCAGTTTTAAATGTAAAAACTAAATATCGATTAAAAATTTTATATTTATTTTTGTCGAAATTGATAAAATACTTAAACATCTCTAGTGTAAATGAAAAATGCAATGTGCATATAAAGGTGTTAGCGCTGATTCATCTGAACTATATCGTGATGGCGACGAGCTATGATTGGCTCTTTTCATATGTGCATAAGCTTGTATGTATATATAGTGGGAGATTACCGGTGAATTCTAATCTGTACAATACTGCATTGATAGCTGCACTAGTCGCAACGGCTTGTGGCAGACGCGGTCATAAAACGTGTGAATAGGACAGCGCACATCATTATCTCGCTCGCACTTACACTGTTTATGGGTGACGTCACAACGATTTTTGCGATGCGCTTCCTTTGGTTTTGAGTATATATCGATAGGTTTTAAGTGAGGCATTTAATTTAAAATTTGGTGATTTGTTTGTGCAGCGATGACTCAGTCGTTTTTAAATTTATCGACAGTTTTGTAATTCTGCGCGTGCGTGTCCCTATAACAAAAATGATTTATGACCTCGTCTATATAGCGGCATTGCTAACCCTTTTTCTGTGTTATGTGATAAGCTGGATCGTTTTATTGTCGTTTCCATTACCGGTAGTATGGAATAATAGAACATGTTCTTGTGACACTAACCTCTTATTGTTATCCTAAGAACGGATCTTAGGGCTGTGTACACACCAATTAAATTGTCTTTTTTGATTAGGAATATTGTTAAATATTCCGAGCCTTATTTCACAGCATTGGTGGATTCGCAGCCGTATGGTTATATTCATTTCTAGACCACCTCGGTTAATCTTTTAATGACGAACATTTAAATTAAATCGATTGAATATATAAATCTCCGTGTCGCCTTTATATTGTGACAACCTTGTTTAAGACCCAAAAATCTTTCCACACCCTTATTTTATTTTCTCTTTCTCTCTATTTACAAATCTCCCCTGCCTAGCACTTTTCAAAAAGAATAAACCAAAAAATTACAGCAAAAAGGCCTGGAGGATTACAAACTGGCTACGGTGAATGCTTCGATGAATGCTGACTATATCGATGTGGGGGCCAGCGAGGTGTTCCATGGAGTGGCTGCGATGAGCTTGGATAGTGCAGACGTACCGCAGGACAAGCAGGGCCAAGAGCAGAAGGCTGTGGAGAAGACGGACAAACCTCAAGTTGTTAAAGAGGTGGATATTGCGTTGCTTTTAAAGAGTTGTGTATTTTCTTAATATTGCCGTTACTTTTTGTGGAGCAACCGTTATCAGTTTATTTTTGAGACATAACGTTCGATATTTCGTTGTTGATGTATCTACGATACAATCCTCTCACTTTTTGCCATTTGTGTTAATAATAACATTCAAAGAATAGCAAAAAATGCTCACAAATTTGCCACCAGCCTTTCACTGAATGTTTCATAATATTGCACCAAAAAATATGTTTAAAATGATCAAAAGAAATCAGTTTTTATTTTCATGTTATTTATATGTTTCAGAGAGTGGAGTGATGTGAATAGAAATGTTTGTTAAATTTCGTTCACAGAATGCTAGCTTGACCAGTAATTGTATACCATATTCTGCATACCCAAGATTTCAAACAACCTAGAATGTACCATCACGATAACCCACAATCAAACACAATATTAACTCGTAGAAACTCATTTCAGAGTCGTCAAACAGCAGCCCCTCTACTTACGGAGGACAACTGCCCGCCAGCACCCGCAGAAGTCCTACGAACCTGCGTCGAGAGACACGCTAGAGGACTGATGCACCCGCAGATGCTGACCATCCTGACCCATAGACAGATCACCTTGCCCGTGCTGATGGAAGACGACAATCACCGAGAGATTCCTTCGATCCATCACTTCTATAGACCTATCAGACAGAATGTGTATGCCATTCTATATAACATGCATCATCACCGCTTTATGGCGCAGAAGGCTAAAGGTACGTTTGAGATTGATGTGAAGTTGGATGGTAGCGTCGGGTGACGGGTCGCTCTCTTCCCTCTAATATGTGGAGGAGGGCGATTACTGGCTCCCGCTTTAACTCGTGAACGGGTGCCGTTTGAGGGTGTTCGTCGTTTGGATACTTGGGTGGAGGACGACTTGCTGAGGTGACAGATGCAGATAAGGATAATTTTGTATAGACATAAAGGACACTAAATTTATTTAAGTTTCTTAACTTCACGGGTATATTTTTAATCAAAATAATTATATAAATGTATATATATATAAATAAACCAGGTCTGCTTCACGAAGGAACTGATGGTAGAGTCATGCTTTATTTGACGTCAATAAAAAAAAGTAATTGTCAGTGTTGAGAATTGGAGTGAATTTGGAGAGGTTATATGCAAATGTTGCTTCGTTTTAATCCTATTTTATTGAGGCATCATTGTCCATTGAACACTATCCCTGTTTCAAAGTTTATAATAGTGAGTGTCGTCAAGAAAACGCGCTCCACTACATCGATGTGTGCGACCATAGAACTAAACGTAGTCTAATCATCACAAAACATTTAGCACATTCACTTGTGATCCCGCCGTGGATATGAATTTTAAATGTTTCGTGTAACACAAATTTTTTTTTATATTATCATTGTAGCAACGCAGCTATATAGATAGATTACAGTCTTAGGATAAAATGTATAAAGTGTGCTTTGACTTATCTCAGCCAACTGCTCAAGTAAAAATCGACTTTATTTCATACTCCGTAGTGATGAAAATGTTTGTAAAAAAAATGATGTCACATGTTTTCTGGATATGTTGTTTGCCATGCAACAGAAATAAGTCTAAGTACATTTTATAAGTTTCTAGATGATGGCATTGAGGCATTACAGATGTTTAGCAAGAACCTGCTCAATGCCTTTTCGTCTGCTATAGAAACATACTACATTTATTATAATATTATAATTTTCAGGGTAATATTTTACCCTGGTACAAAGTAATGATAAAGGTGAGCATGTCACAGATCTATTCATTCCAATATTTTAAGATCGAAAAGTATAAGTTTCCAGGAAGTCTTTAAACAAACAAATTATCCCCATTTTATTATTCCACAGATGAAGGCACATCAACCACCAACCACGATCGTCCGTGCACAGTGCAAGTCTCGGAGTGGATCTACTCCCGAGTGAACCCGGGCAAGTCTGCGGAGACGGTGCCCGGCCTGGTGCTAGACTGGCCGGTGCCCACCGTGCAAAGACTGTGGTTCGGGTGAGCTTGGATTCTTATCCCCAACAGCTGTAATATCCCACCGTGAGGACATTAGAATCATTCAGCTAAAGGGGTTCTTTCACTTTATTTGTGGTGCATGTGTTGCGGGATATGTCATGCTTTCCTCAAGCGTCACAGCTGTTAGAAGTTATGCCAATCTATACAGTGTGTGAGATTGTACCCTTCATGTGTTAGTGTATGGATTAGCTCAAGCGGCGGGCGGGCGGTGGGTGCATGCGCGCTGCCCCGCGCTTCGTGTGCCCGACGCGACAGGCGTTAGTTACTGTATAGACCACAAGTCCTTAAAGTTGTAGAGGTTAGCTCGCCAAGCTGGGAATGAATTTGTTCATTGATGAGACTCTGCAGTTACAAAAGGTGCACTGTTTGTGTATATGTGAAAAAATCAAAATATATTGTCAAATACTGAACTAATATGCTTATCTTCAAAGGTTTTTTTCTATTGACTTTAAGTATAACGTGATATACAAAACATAATACGTAATTATTATGTGTGTCAATTTGTTGAAAACTAGTATTTATGTAACATGTGTACAAAATAAACTATCTTATTTTGAAGTTTATTTGTTTAAAGTAAATTCACATTGAATGATAATAAACCAGCGTGAGTGGCGCCCGCGGTGGTCCGCGCGCCACGCTGCTACAGCCGCAGTCCACGGGCGATGATAGTTAATAGAAAGATTTCATACTTGATATAAATATGTATTTGCTTGATAGGCTATTTGGCAATATCAAAAATAATAAAATATTTCGTGCCATAAGCATAGATTAGCTAAGTTTGGCTAAGTTTTAAATGACGTCACAGGCAGTCTCGACGCCTTATTGCTAGAGTAATAGAGTAATATATTGATAGCTTAAATAATATGCTTGTAATGAGATTTTTTGAGTGTAATTCTTATATATTTTATTTGATAGGTTTTTACAATAATGCAACGACAGATGAAGGCCGGTCAGTCTGTAAATTTGATAGAACCATGGTAGCAGCTTGCTGATCGACCGGACACTAAATAATCTACAGTTAAATAATTATAAATAATAGATTTGTGCATTTACTTACATGACGTAGCTATAGTGGTGCTGCAAAGACGAAGTAAGCAAATTCTTTGCATGGTATGTCACACAATCATTCTAACTCCCCAATTACATTAATTAACGAATCGATGCTGGAGGTCCCAGGTTCGAATACTGGCCGGGGGCATTTCATTTGTGTGATGAACACAGATGTTTGTTCTCGGGTTATGGTTGTTGATATATATATATATATATATATATATATGTTTATTCTGGGTTCATAAGTTTATTTGGGGCCATACATTAGGTGTGTTTGTCTTGGGATTTATTATTATTATTATTTCAGAACGGCCCAGGACGACAAGTGCCGTCGAATGCGCGCCTTCCTGTCCTGCATGCGCTCGGACACGCCGCTGATGTTGAACACCACCTACGTTCCACAACATCTGCTTATACTGGCCACTGTGCTACGGTAAGTTATATTTACATTTATTTATTTATCTAGGTATACAAAAAGCTAGCAGTCATGGTAAATTTTACAAGTTTTACAATCATGATGATCTTACGGCCACATTCAGAGAATTGTACTGGTTACTTAAGTCGTTTTAAGAAACGACTAAGGTCCAGTGTTACAAAGGGAACTCTATGAAAGCAACCCTCCAGATAATTATAAAATAAAATGATCCAAGGCAGCATTAAAATTACTAACAGTGAACCATAATATCAGAAAACCCATATTCTTTCAGATTCGTAATGACATCTCAGATCCAGATCCTGCGGCGTCAAGAGTTGGACGCTTTCCTCGCCACCGCTTTCTCCAACGATCTCATGAACGCTTTGCACCTGCAGGAGATGACGGTTAGTCTCATGTATAGTCTTTTTTTTCTGTGTATTGTTTTATTTAATTTCTAAGATACCTTACTCATTTGTTCATATTCGAAATATACAGCAAACTTTAATTTAAAATTAATTAGAGAAATACAATTTCGAGACACTTGCATGACTGAATTTTAAATAGGTAGGTGCCTACCTACTTATAAAAATATCGTTGAAGTCTAAAATATTGTATGCTAGGCGATGTGAAAGAGTTCAACGAAATATTAGTTGTCGTTCTTAACTTTCAATATAGCACTGGTAATATGGAATATGTAAAGGAATGTTAACACGATTGTGTCATCTAAGAAATCGAATAACAAACGTAGAAAATGATTAAAACTTATTCAGCGCTAAAATACGCTCTGCTTCGTGATGCGTACCTGGTTAATTTGTTCATGAATATTTGTGTTTGCATAAAATAACATGGCCATGTCGAGAAGAACGTATTGTGTGTTGTGATTATGAATCAAAAGTTATATTTAGGCGACTGTCTAGTGAACTAGGGCAGGGTGTGGTTATATTGATGTGCAGGCAGGATTTTGGCCCGCCCTATGTCAATGTGATAGCACATTGACTCATGCAGGGCAAGCCATCAACGGTTCCCAGGTACCCTTATGTCGTTGGCAATTGGCTCCGCACTTCAGTGTCAAGAAAAAGCTGTCGAAGAGCAAGATAACAAATTTCTGCAGAATTTCATTTCCGCTGTCCTCGTTACTCAACTCCAAGTTTTCTGGTAGTGCGATGAACATATCTGCAGATATTATAAGACTATCTTCTATAGAGCCGATAAGATCTCGTGAACATTCAATATAACAAAAAAAGAAACTGTTTTTCACGGAAAACTAAATCTAAATGTTTACCTTTTTACTATAGCTTCATGGTGTCTGCTGTTCCTAGTGAACCTCAAATGGGGCGTCAACCAAAATATACAGTTTTGATGTAAGAAATATAAAATATCCAAAGGCTTAAGTCCATAGTTTTTGAGCCGTCGGCCGAAGATGTTTCGGCATATAATACCGTCATTTTTATTTTTAATAGATTGACTATATAGTCATGAACCATATTGAAAAGGTTATTTAACAAACTTTTTTGTTTTTGGTAGTTTAATTAAATAACAAAGTCAAAGGAAATCTTACGTACAACACTAGTCACATGTCCACAATCTTAACTAGAATATAGAAAGAAAACACATTTATACATTAGACCCGGGGTCGGCAACCTTTTGAGTCAGAAGAGTCAAAAATTACAATTTATAAAAAATTTTAGTTTTTAAAGAGCCACAAGTATGTTTCAAAAATAAATAGTACTTGCATAAATAAAGTTTTTTTGATAAAAAAGAACTAGTCTATTTGTTTATAAGAACAATATTTATTTATTCATATATAAGTAATGTTTTTTACAGCAAATTAGATAATATATAAGTTGGTATTATTCGATAATCACTTATTTATTTAAGTAAAAATAAGAACAAGTAAACATTTACCGACTAACGACACTGACGACGCGTGTCATGGGGAAGGGGTGAGGTGAAATACGAGTTCAAATGGCTGAGAGATAGAAATGGTGCCTAATCCTCGTTAATCGATTCACAACGATTTTCAAATGTTTTTTGTTTATAAAATAAATAACATTTGCGTATGGAACTAAAGAGCCACAGCTTCACATCCAAAGTGCCGCATGTGGCTCGCGAGCCGCAGGTTGCCGACCCCTGCATTAGACTAACCTAAAGGCTTTTAAAGGAAGAGGTCTGTAGCCGCGACAGGTCTCAAAATGCGAGAAACTGACGCTACTGAGCCATATTGTCTCTCGACCCGAAGCGACTGTTTGTCGCGTTTAGACACCTTCTCGGCTAATTATGCTAACCCCGTGCAACTTAAATAGTAAATTTCGGCAACCTTCCGCGCTTATGAAGCTTGTTTTCAGCTTGACTTCTTATTTTCTAACACAGGAGAGTATTTTTGGATAATTCAGTTTATTTTATGATAAAATACGTTCTAATATAAAGGAAAATCAAAAAGGAAATCACATGGGAAGAAAAAAAGTAAAAAAAAAGGCAAACCGACAGAGCACATCCACTTGTTGCAAAATAACAGAGCGGACGAATATTGGATTGACGTATTTGAATTTTGAAGTTTGATGATAGGGATCCCGCACTAAAAGAAAACAAAACTCACAAAAAGTTATAGTTGCAATCGAAATAATGCTTTGCAAGATTATACAATTTACATAATTAAGTTTGTAATATGTTTTTGATATTATTTATTTAGTTTTAAATGTATACTTTATATGTTTACTTTGCTGTTTATCTTTAGAATAAGCCACCAGCAAAACTTCTTTTGCATTGAATCGGTAACCCCAACGTTGCGCAGCTATTGTATGGAGACTCCTCACGTTTAGTTTCTTATTAATTGAGATAATTTTATTGGGAAATATTTTAGTTCTGATGCTATTTTTAATAATCATTTACATAAATGATACAAATTATCGTGCATTCCATTCGTCCATTAAGTGCTGAAACAAAAAGCTTACTGACGGCCTGAAATGGACTTAACCCTTTCAAAATAAATATAAATAGCGAGGGATTATACCTACCAAATAACAATACCATTTTAATTTTACAAAATAATACATTTAAGTTATTAGTTACCTTTTCCTGGAACTCATAATCGTCAACATTATCCTTTTTCTACTAATTATAAAAAATGTACGGTTCGCGTTTCAAGCTTCGACGAGCAAGAAGTCATTTGGAGATATATCTAATTAACGTTACTTTTAATCGATTACCTGATAGTATTCAAATAGAGGGTACTTGGAGAAAAAAGTAACTGCACCTTAAATGGGGCGCTGGGTTGATATGGGTTAAACTTATCTTATTGATTATTATAAATTATTGATGAACATAAACCTCTTCTTCAACATCTTCAACATAAACCTAAAAAAATGAAATTATGCAAGTTCCTTATTTATTAAATTTGATTAGAAAATCATAGTCCAATCGAATTTAAAATAATCTTTTTAAACTTTACTTATTGATTATTATAAATTATCGATGGATATTATGTTATTAATAATGTGAATTTTTTCACGAATTTTGCTATAAAATTATCTGATAAAGCATCGACCGCGTAACATCACTATTCAACGCCATCTTAAATGATAGAAACGCGAGGCGGCGCGGGCGGTGTTGTCATGCTCGCCCCTTGCGTCTCGCAGGCCCCTCGATGCGTAATTTTGTTTTGTATGTTTCCAGGAATCGTTTTTACACGTTTTGACTATACATTTCACCATTATAATATATTAAAATCTAGAACAAAACTGAAAAATTCACACCTGACGCTCACGCGGCCAGTACTCGATGACGACTACTCCTGCGCTTGCGGTGGGAACGTAGCGATGGTTAGACCCGTGCCTACTGTTCAGACTTTGATACGCTCGCTCTATGCCTTGTGTAATTATTACTCTAAGTTTGGATGGGATAGATTCCTTATCCATTGTTTTTCAACATAAAAACTAAGTACCAAAAATGGTTTGTATCTACTCTTACCCCCGCCGGGAAAAGACAGGCAAACACAGTTAGTATAAGAACACAACAAAACTGAGAAAACTGTAACACGTGTCTAAACGAAAACGATAACTTGATTGATTGATTGATTCTTGATTGAATGGCTTCTATCTGTTGATAATTCTGCCAATGTCACGTGGAAGAGTAAACAAAATATTGAATGGAGGATGTTCAGTGAAAAATTTTGTTTAAGTATTTGATGCAACCAGTCTGAAAATAAATTACATACACAAATATAGACAAACAAAAACGAACACAACATTTAATTACAGTTTAATTTTGTTAAGTTGGATATAATTACACAAAAGATTAGTTAGGGTCGAACTATATAGAGTTAATAGATAGTTCATGTTAACGGGTCTAGGACAACATCGGGGTAAGACATCGTAGAGGGAAACATTATATTTAGGACAGGAAAAAAAGATGTGATTAAGGTTGCCTTCATCGAGTCCACATTCACATATGGAATTGTCCTTAATCCTTATTTTCCTCAGGAAAACTGGAGTGCACACATGGCCAAGACGCATTCGAATGATGGTTGAAGTAATTCGTTTGTTAAAGTTTTTATATTTAAAAAACCAGGGATTGGGTGGGATATTAGGTTGTAGAGAGCCATATGATTTTCCTTTTATAGTCATTGATTGATGCCAAACTCTGTTCCACTTGTCCCTACAAAGTTGCTTGGAGTGGGCCTGGAGGTCAGATGAAAAGCAAGTATTTAAGTATATGTCACAGCCCATGGTAATAGCCTCCTTAGCAAGCCTGTCAACTGTCTCATTTCCAGAAATACCAGAGTGTCCTGGGATCCATCCCAGGGCAACTTCCAGTCCTATAGAAAAACAATTGTAGAGAGACTTTCTGATCTCTAATGTAAGGGAATTTGATTTAGACCTTAATGGGAACCTCTGAATATCCTGGATGCAGCTCTTGCAATCAGTAAGAATAATTGATTTATCAAGTTTATGTGATTCTATGAAAGAAACAGCCTGCAAGATAGCCACTGACTCACCAGAATACACAGAGGAAGGGTAGGGAAGCTTAAAATTAAGTATGATATCAAATTTAGGCATCCAAACACACGAACCAACATCCCCATCAGGAGAAATTTTGGAAGCATCTGTGAAAATTATTGTCCAACCATCAAAATCTCTGGCTAATAAAGCATTCAGGTTCTTATTTGCTGAAGGGTCATATTTGTCAATACCAGTGGAAATAATTCTTGGTTGGAATGTTAAAGAAGCAAAATTTGAATTGAAAATGATAGCTTGAGGGGATTTATACATTATAAGATTTAACTTTTTAAATGTCTCTAAACTTTTGATTAGACAGGGAACCGATTGGCAAGATCTTACATTAGAGGAGTTAATAAGGTTAGAAAGACATGATACAAGTAAATGTAGGGGGTGATCTTTATTTTGAGTTATTTTAAAAAAGTATTTATCAGCTCGTAATTGACGCCTCAGGTTTAGGAGAGGATCGACACACTCTACTTGTAAAGCATTAATAGATGAGGATTTCATGGCACCTGTTATTATTCGGAGACATTTGGACTGAATTTTATCTAGTTTAGCGAGACAAAGTTTATTGCATGGTTCAAGAAGAAAACAAGCATAGTCGAAATGGCTTCTGACTATGGCATTGTAAAGTAGTTTTTGGGTTATAGGGTGAGATCCCCACCAAACTCCTGATAGACAGCGTAGAACATTAATGCTTTTTTCACATTTAGAAATAATGTGATTTATATGGGGTCTACCAGTTAGTCTTCTGTCAAGATAAACCCCCAAAAATTTTACTTTATCACTTGTAGGAATTGGTTCATTATAGACTACAATATTAATGTCTGGGACTTCTCTCTTTTTTGTGAACACTACACCCTTACTTTTTGATGGGGATAGAGATAAACCATGATCATCTAACCAAACAGAAAGATAATTTAAAGCTATGTTCAGATTAATTGAAGCCTCCAAGGCTGACTCATTGGAAGAGTATAGACAAATATCATCCGCATATTGTAAGATGTTGCAGAATGGTTCAATAGATTTTTGTAAGTCAGTAGTGTATAGGTTGTAAAGTATTGGACTAAGAACTGATCCCTGGGGAAGGCCTTTCCAGACGGTTCTAGGAGGATGTAGTTTACCATCAAGTCTAATTTGGATGGATCTCTCCAGAAATAAACTGAATATGAGATTGGGAAGCTTCGCAGGAATACTCAGCTGTAGCATTTTCTGCCTGAGTAAAGGAAGCATTACATTATCATAAGCAGCGGAGATGTCTAAGAAGGCTGCAACTATGGATTCATTTTTGGAAAAGGATATTCTTGTTTCTGTGACAAAGATGCTTAAATTGTCCAAGGTACCAAAACCTCTGCGAAACCCAAATTGAGAAGTAGCCAACAAGTTTTTACTTTCTAAAAACCATTCTAATCTAGATTTTATAAGGTGTTCCATGATCTTTGCTAGTGTTGACGAAAGGGCTATAGGACGATAGGAGGATGGGTCTAATGGGTTTTTACCAGGTTTAAGAATTGGAATGATTATTTGAGTTTTCCAGTCCTCTGGAGGAACACCAGTTTCTAATATTTTATTAAAAATTTGGAGAAGGACAATTTTTGAAGAAATGGAGAGGTGAGTAATGAATGAATAGGGAATTCCATCAATTCCAGGTGAAGAGTCTACTAGATGACTCAGGACAGCATCTAACTCTTCAAGGGAGAAAGGGTCATTGAACCTGTCATAAGGAGATAGTGTATGTGTTGTATGGTTGCTGAAAAAGTCTTTGGAGGGGACAAATGGGGGAGCAATATTATTTATAAAATCCTCGATCCAGACTGAGGAGTCATTGGAAGAGATAGAAAAAGATGAAAAGTGACCACGAAATCTTTTGATGTTTCTCCAAAGGACAGTGGGATGTGAGCGGGGAGAGAGGCTTTCACAAAACTTATGCCACCCATCTCTTTTCTTTTTAGTTAGTAGTTTTTGTGTTTCAGCCTTTATCTTTTTATAATTTAGATAGTTATCCATAGTCATATTCATGGAATATGTTTGTTCTGCAATCTTTCTCTTCTTAATACTGTCCGAGCATTCTTTGTCCCACCATGGGGGAGACATCTTTCTAGAGGAGAAGGAGTTTTTAAGAGGGATAGAGTCATCAGCAGCTAGTAAAAGTACATCTCTAAATTTATTATAAAGTGAAATATGATACTCATTAATATCTAAACATAAAACACTATTGTCTACAGAGGCAGAAAATTTTTCCCAATCAGCTTCGTGGGTTCTGTATTTAGTGGAGTGGGATTAACAAGGGAGTAATTAGTTTGGGTCATAAGATTTAATACAACAGGATAGTGGTCACTGCTAAAAGTGGAAGAAAGAACATCCCAATTTATCATGGAAGATAAGGATGGAGAAGCTATTGAGATATCCACTGCACTAGGATTTTGGTTAGGAGAACCTCTTCTGGTTGGCTTTCCATTGTTTAGTATGCACAAATTATTGTCATCAACAATGTCAATGAGGACTGAAGAGATAAGATCAGACGGAGGGGGACCCCACAGAGTGTTGTGGCAGTTGAAGTCTCCTAGGACTAAGATGGGAGGTTTTATAGTAGAGAGAAGAATATTAAATGTAGACAATATAGAAGAGTTGGGGTAAGGAATATATAATGAAATAATGGAAATGCCCATTACTTCAGCTGCAATAAGATTAAAATCAAGATTATGTTGTGAAACCATAATTTTTGAGTACACTATGCCACGCTTGATAAGGAGTGCAGATCCTCCATGTCCATCATGTCTGTCATCCCGTAGGCAAGCATAACCAGGAACTCTAAAAGGAGAGCCAGGCTTTAGCCATGTCTCCGAGAGGGCAAGTACAATGGGGTTGAATTTATAAATAAGATGCTGAATTTCATGTTTTTTGTTATTTACACTATTACAATTCCATTGAAGGATCAGATGATCCATTATGTTCTAAAAATTTTGATTTGGCAAGTGAAAGGCATTGGTCAAGGTTTTCTATGACATTGTACGGTAGGGCATCGCTAAATTTCTCAAAAATGCAGATCATGGCTTCTACAATTTTGGAGATAGAGTTATCGTTAGGTGTTGTATGAGAGGGATAAGATGACCCATTGGGAAGGCAGGATGAGGGAGTTTCGATAATTGCATTATGAGCCTCCATGTCATAACTTTTATAGTTAGAAATTAAGGATCTTTTAGGAGTTGTGATAGTTTTTTTATAAGATTTAACTGGAGTGGAAGGAGTGTGAGGATTAGTGGGAATAATAGGGGAGTTAAGAGAAACTACTTTGTGAGGGGAACTGGGAAGTTTAGTAATTTCTGAATAGGACAATCTAAAGTTTTTCTCTGCTTCTTTGTAGGAAATGTTATTAACACTCATAGATTGTTTAATGGCCTTTTGCCTCTTGTGTTCTTTGCATGATCTGTCAGTGGCTAGGTAAGATTCATTACATAAAATGCATTTGAAGTAATCCTCAGAGACATTACAATCTGAGCCACTATGCTGTTCGGAACACTTGAAACATCTGGGTTTCGAACGACATTGGGCCTTTACATGACCAAAGCGACAGCAAAGAAGGCACTGGATAGTTGGAAGTTGATATATGTCCACGGGTAAAGATGCCTCAAAGCAAAACACTTTATCCGGTAAGTTTTGGCCTCTAAAAGTCACTACCACAGATTTTGTTGGCACCCAAGTTGGAACGCCATCTTTGTATATTTTCCTATTTAAGCGGCGTAATTTAACAATTTTACTTTGTGAGGATTGGGGACACTCTAAACCTGAAAATAATTCTGACATAGAAATATCAGTTTCAATATTTCTAATTACCCCCATTCTAGTAATATTAAAAGTTGGAATTGTAGCCGAATAATTATTTTCAGATAAAATGGGGTTGGTTAGAAAGTCATTTGCGTAATTGGCATTAGTAAACTCAACCGAAATGCGGCTGCGGCTAATCTGAGAGATACCTCCTTTAGCAATTCCATTTATATGGTTTTTCAGTAAGAATTGACCAAATTTAATGCAGCGAATGTTAGCCAATTCCAAATCTTTCCTAAACACGTGAATAATAAATGATTTGTTGTCTGTCGCTTCGTATTTTAAGTTTTCATATTGGAATTCTGGGCAGGTAAAAGTGGACTGAATGGAAGCAGATGGCAAAGGATTTTTATTTAGTATAGGGGAATCCAAAATAGGATCTCCTTTTCTTTAACGATTGTGGGGAACACTTAATAATTCCTGTGGGTCTGGTGGGTCAGGAGGGTCGGGAGGCATCACCTCCATGGTTTACACGGTTACACAAAGACACTTACCAATACAATAAGGTTAGTTGGAAAGACAACACAAAACACACTGGAAGATTCAAAAAACACTGAAAAAACTAATGGATTGTCGCGGTACTTGTTTACCCTACGAAACGCAACGGCAGAATCCAAAACTTAGTTTCTCGCCACTAGAAAAGTTTTCCGATAACCATTTAAAAAAAAAAAATTAATATCAAACGGACAATTGTCAATGTCATGTCTAAGTCAAAATATCCTGTCAATGTGACGTTGACAGGTGCGTTCTAAAACGTCATCAAAATGCAATGTGACTTACCATAGTTATTAATTAAGCTTACATCAAAACAATAACTATTTTATATTATAGATATTAACTTATTTTATTCTCTTATGATCAAGATTACTACTTATGTTTAACAAATAAGTAATAAAAACCTTTTACAACTTAAAAAGTGCCCCTGTGATAAAAAGATATTGGTATTGTCAAACGTTTCTGGCGTGAACATACTAAAAGAACTTGATTTTTGAAAATTAATTAATAATTGGCTACATCTAGAACTTTTTTGTCAACTGATATGCTTTTCATACTCGTTCGAAAATAATCATTATACCTAGTTTCAAACGATGTATTTAAGAAAAATGGTGTGTCACTTATTTAATTAATAAACTTTGTCACTTATTAAATAAAAAAAATAAAAAAATACATAATTCTAGTTACACCATAGCACATTTTATTTTCGACAAAATTCTATATTATCTCTAATGGATGTTAAGACAGCATAATATGTGTAAATTGTATGTACAAAATTTCCTGTATATTTTTTGTAATTTCCTAAATACTTATAAACATCGAGTATAATATTGATTTTTTTTTAATGAAGCGAAAATGTAAACAAACATCACTAAATTTAAAACGACCTTACAGGTGAACGGCATCAACACCCGAGGTGTGCAATTAGCAGCTTTAGTCATGGCTGGAGCCGAAACAGCCCTCCTAGCCAACGACGCCTGCGGAGCCCCCGTGCCGTGGCTCGTGGCGGCCCCCTGGCTGTACTTCGACGGCAAGCTGCTGCAGCGCAACCTGTACCGAGCCAACCATTGCAAGCATCTGGTGCAGCTCTGCGATAACCATCTTGATACCGTTGTCAAGGTTGGTGCTGGACTGAAGTGAATAGGGGAAAATCTTGGTGTGTGATAAAAGTGTGTATTGCTTTTGAATGGTTGAAGTCGTAAATACGAGTAGAACGAAATTCAGGCTTGAAACAGAAAAAGCAACATCTACATGCAGGTCAGTTAAACAGCTCAGTTAATTTGGGAGCTGTAATGATATAAACAGAAGGTCGTAACTCACACCACCGGGTTTGGAGTTAAATCATTATTAATAACCAGAGGGCCCACTAAACCGTCAAAAAGTAAAGCAGTTTGAGAAATCTAAACTAAATCATTTAAAAAACGTATTTTATGGTGCGAAAAAGAAACATTCAGAGCATAAAATTAATTGATTTTCTTTCATTGCGTGCAAGTGACCAGCGTTTCTATGCCATTGGTGAGTAAAAAAGTGAGGCATAACAAACTCAGTCGGAATAAAATTTTGTTAACTTATGACAATCAGCCGTCAATTCAACTCGACTCTTTTTTCATATCCATAATAGTGCTTCGACATTTTATTTACTTCACTTAAAGATGAGTATTAACAAAAACTAATTGTCTAAATTCAGTAGAAAAAGTTATGAACTTTTGAATTTTATTTTTTTGGTTTCTTATTATAAGTAGTGCCAGAGTACTCAATAAAATTTAATGATTTTTTTTAATTTTGAAGTTTCATAAATAAAAAACTGCAAAAAAAACCTATTTTTTACAAAATAAGACTGTAAAAATAAAATGTCCCCAAAAACAAGTACTTATCATAAAAATTTTATCATCTAGAACATTTTTACTGCAATTCAAACTTTATTCTAAACTCTTATGGTTCGAAGCAACTTCAACTTACTTCAGAGAAAAGAACGCGTCTGTGAAGCAGCTGAAAAAGTGAACAATGATAATAAATAGTGTACATTTGGAAAATGAATAAAGAAAACGATTGTATTATTGCATAAGAACTAATGGTGACCACTTTGATAAATTTTTGAAATAATTTTTTTTAAATATCAGTTCGATAGGATAAATTCAAACAGTTCAAACATTCAACATGACTTAAAGTTATGAAATTAATTGTGGATTGCAGTAAAAATGTCCTAGATGATAAAATTTTAATAATAAGTACAGTCGGCCGCATAAGTCGCTTAACAGAATCAAAAGTGCAAAACAACTGAACACCCAACAAACTATAAGTCTTTGTCGTTACAAGGGCGCAAAATAAACTTAACTTACAAACGTTCATTACAAGCATAACACAACTGATTCATAAATTGCTAAAAGCTTTCCTTCCAAAAGTCGAATTTTTGATTCTGTTAAGCGACTTATGCAGCCGACTGTACATTTTTTTGGAAAGTTTTTATTTTTAAAGTCTCATTTTGTAAAAGGGTTTTTTGCAGTTATTTTTAATAAAGCTGAAACTCTGTAGTTAGTTTTAAATGGGCATTACATTCTTCGTTTTATTTTGAAAATGTAGTTACTGCAAAGTAAAAAAAAAGCATTCAATTTTATTGAGTACTCTTGCACTAATAATTGTGCTAATAATATAAATATAAGAAACTAAAAAATAAAATTCAAAAGTTCATAACTTACACTGCATTTGGCCGAATAGTTTTTGTTTATATTCATCTTTTAGTGCCACCTACCGACCCTGAACCGATGCTCAGTACTAACGCTAACACCCTGTATACAACTAGCGACCCGTTGCAGCTTCGCACATGTATATAGCATAAACGCTTACCTTGGTGCATCAGCTTGTTGCGCTGAGCGTGTGGATTAGATTTCAATGTAACATTCCTATGTTTATCCTTCTTCGAGCTTTTTATTAAAGGCCAATAAATATGGATTATCATACAATCATTAGTTTAAATATATAGACCTTCCTACCATTGTAAGATATTTTCCTAAAATATAGCTTTTCCCAGATTTTTTTAGGATTCACTCAAAAAGAACTGACAGGTTGTTGATTGACTGTCAAAACTAATCCGCCAATAACGTCCATTACTTGTGGGTTCATTCGACATCGTTTTGTTACTTTTTTGACATTGACATTGCTACATTCAAAAGAAAACAACATGGTAACTTATGATTGATTTTTCGCAAATTATTTATTATTTTTTTCACAAGATTTTTAGATGTAAAATTAAGTAAGTTTAAGGGGGAAAAGGTTACTCATGAGTTAATCTTTCATGCGTACTACTGACCATTAGCAGGTCAAAATCCCATATTGAGTTTGACCATCATCTTTAAATAGGATTTGGACAAGCCTCCTTGTATAGTCTATACGCGACGGCAATCGAAAGATCTGAGGGTAAATATTTCATGTTTGTAGATTTTCTACAGTAGTGACTTTCATAATTAAGAAATGAGAGAATATGTTTTTTGCTTGTTTTTTTCTTGTATTTGCTGGTTGGTGTCGCCGTGTATCCACAGGGAAAATGCCACGCATAACGGTAATTTTAGCCTTTATTGAAACAGCGACTTATCCAAAGAATTACATTAAGAGAGCAGAGGTAAACAAATTGAGTTATCAAGTAACTCAATTTGTTAGATTGTGATTTGAATATTTGAGTTATCCTGTGAATAACTGGATATCTAAATAAGTTCTATTTTTATTTTAAAACAGGTAATGTGAATAACCTAATATGTCTACATGCTCTGTCTAAAATTTTATTGCAACGGCGTGAATAACTTGATACATAAATATGTCAAATTATACCCAACGGCAAGAGACTTGTTTAAAAATTCATAATCTTATAAAAACTCAACTATAACTCTTTCGAGTTAATCATTTATTCACATCATAGATTTGGTCATCCGCTGGTCAAATTTCAATAAATAGGTTTTTATCTGCAAGTCGAGTTGTCAACTTATTCACGCCCACCGGGGAAATTATCCTAAGAAGATAGACGTACGCCAACACAGACTTTTGTGTAGACATACAAAAGAGGAACATTTCCGCCGTACATTGTTTTATTATATCTGGAAGGGATTTTGCAGCGTTTTGGTTGAAAGGTCCCAGTCGACTGAATTTTGAATCAGTCCGTTCTTTGGTGAAAATCGTACGAATATTCTCGTTCAGTAGTTTATGGTGTTCAGAGAGACGCGGTCGGGGGACTTTATTTTATATTATCTAGTGAGAAAGTATTGCACAATTTCATACAGTAACAATGAACTGAACGGATTCAAACGTTTAACAGTCTAATTGCTAACCATCTGACTTTAAATTTCCAATCCACAGGTAGAACGCATGCGCAAGGCCATCCTTGAAGGGCTCTCGGTAGAGTTCGCCATGCCGCCCCTGCCGCTGGTCGCCGGCGTGGTCGACAACCGCGGGTGGCGCGGGCGCGGCCGCTCGCGTCCGGCGCGGCTGGAGATCGCGGGCGTCGTGGTCGGCCAGTGGAGGGCAAGCACTTATCCGCAGACGCAGGTGTGTTATAGTGTTTAGTGAAATGTTGTTTTGGTAGGCTAGTGTTATTAGAAAATCCGAAATAAGAGTTCGGCGACCGGTAGCCCTGTGGTAGCCCTGTCTCAAACGCCAGAGGTCCCAGGTTAGAGCCCTAGTCTAGGCATTAATTTATGTGATGAACACAGATATTTGTTCTCGGGTCATGGTTGTTGATTTAATATATTTGTTATTCTGTATTCGCCCCCAGTTCGCTGTATGGTCAATACAAGCTCTGCTTGTCTGGGGATTGTATTTTATTATTATTACAAAATGAACTAGAATTAAGTAACTTGTCTCGATAAATAACTCTGTATTTCAAGTATGAAACTCATACAATTGATATGTTAATTCGCATTTTCTCCCCGCAGCAAGTCAGCTACGTGGGCTACACGCCGCCGCCGCGCAACGCGTACGGTCGTGGCTACCGCGGCGCCCGCACCCCGCGCCCCGCGCCGCGGCCCCGCCGCGCGCGCCCCGCGCCCGCCAAGCCAGCCACGCTCGCGGTTAACGGGTGAGTGTGCGTTACTGTGCATTGCATTTCAGATCTGGTGTGTGCGAAGACGAAGCCAAATTGACGGCCGAATGAAGACATTTTGCCACGATAACGTATCATGTACGTTATTTGACTCTTGTTTTGAAAGGAAATAAATAATATTGCTGTCCGTAGCCGGCAAGCTCAAAAACTTTGTACCCGTCGCCTGTTCTATATTTAGTTAAAGACCGACTGTCCTGCTCGCGCGCCACGTCATTGCATCATTCTGTCTCTTTCACAGTTTCATTTATGTCAAGCTTCATAACTTGAGCTTGTGTGGGCGACAGATCCGTTACTCCAACAGAGTTCTTGCATTTTGTACGTGCACGACCCACCATTATCGGCCAAAAAATGGCGGACGCTTCGTACGGAACCTGAATCCGGTTATACGAGTATTATTTGCAGTAGCACACACGAGGTCATATCCTCTTTTGGGAGGACATATGTTCTTTTATATTTACTCTATTATTTTTAATTATAAGGTCTTTACCTATGAAATTGCCGTTTTTCACGAAATAAAAGGAGCGTAATTTTTTTATATATTTTTTATTTCTATTAATCAAAATAATCACCCATGCAATCAATGCATCTTTGCCAACGCATTGGTAGCTTATTGATGCCTTTCTTGAAGAAATCAGCTGGACGGGAGGCAACAAATTCTTCAAAGGCATTTTGTACTGCCTCTCGGGTATTGAATTTTTTTCCCGCCAAGAAGTTATCCAAATTCTGGAAAAAGTAGAAGTCTGTAGGCGCAAGGTCTGGTGAGTACGGCGGATGACGGAGAACTTCCAACCCCAACTCTTGTAGCTTGGAGACCGTCTGCTGTGCAGTATGAGGTCGCGCGTTGTCGTGCCGGAGCAGTGGAGCCGAACGATTGACCAAAGCTGGTTGGAGACGTGCGAGCTTCTCCATCATTGTGTTCAGTTCTTCACAGTACACATCTGCAGTAATGCTTGTCCCGTTTGGCAAGAAGCTGTGATGAATTACACCCGCGTTAGACCACCAAACAGTGGCCATCACTTTTCTAGGGGTGAGTTTTCGTTTAGGGCATTGTTTGGGTGCTGAACCAGGTCCAACCAACTTGCTGAGCGCTTACGATTGTCAAACAGGATCCATTTCTCGTCACAAGTAACAATGCGGTTCAGAATTCCTTCATTTGTATGCCTGCTGAGCAGTGCAAGGCACGTCTCCACGCGTACTTCGCGCTGGCGGTCATTGAGTTCGTGGGGTACCCATTTGTCAAGCTTTTTTACCTTGCCAATTTGACGCAAATGGACCAATATTGTTTTGATGCTAACGTCGAAAGCTGCTGCTAATTCAGCCGTGGATTGAGTTTCATCCGCTTCCACAATTGCCTTTAATTCGTCATTGTCGACCAAAGTTTTCGGACGACCATGGGTTCATTTTTCAGGTCAAAATTTCCAGAACGGAAGCGGGTAAACCAATAACGGGTGGTGCGTTCGTTTGTAGTGTTTGCTCCGTAAACGTCGTTGATGCTGCGTGCCGCTTTTGCCGCTTTGCTGCCACGACGGTACTCATACTCCATAATTACTCGAATTTTTAACTTATCCATGATGACGAAAAATGTTCGAATGCGTTGAAAACAAAACACTAACTATTAAACAAATGACGATTTTAGAAAAATAATTCCATGTTTGTCAAATAAAATTAATTTGAAATTAGAATTATCAGTCAAAAAAAAAATATTTTCATTTGAAATGGCCAGTACGGCAAAACGGCAGTTTCATAGGTAAAGACCTATTATATAAGTATACTATAATCATTGTTATCTTAATTATTGCACTTACTTATATCACATGAGTAGATAGACAGAACAGAGACAAAGCTCCATACAACCGCACGAATCGGTTGCACTACTACAAGCACGCGGGGCATGTGTGCATGACCACTGGCCGCTTGTCACGTACGCGGCGAGACATGTCAAAAGACATTGTCGAAAAGCACAGCCAGTTGACAATCTCAAGGTTATTGCGACGCACGTTGTTTGTTTTGTTAGTTGCAAGTTTGATTATTTTAATGTAAAACGTTGTATTTTTTATTCATAATGCTCGTTTATTGTACTGTGTGTATGAATAATTCTAGAAAAAATTTAATTGAATTGCACGAGCCAAAGTTTCGCGGTTATTTCGATCTTGAAATAAATATTATATAAAATCTATATTGGCAATTAAATACTTAAAACGTATTAAAGATTGTAAATTTGATATGCCATGTGAGTGTTTCCTTTAGATTACTTGAAAAAACTATATGTTAAATTCAGAATTTACCTCACCATCAAAAGAAACAATGAATTATTAAAAAGCAAAAATTATTAGAGTAAGTAATTTGTAAAGTATTATATAATACTGAGTAATGAAACTATTTAACAAATGTTTTGTTTGTTGTCTTAACCTATTATGACAACGCTACCAAAATAGGTAACAATTTTTCACGTTCTTAAGAAGCTTTGTCTCTGTTCCGTTTATCTACTCATGTGCTTATATTGCGTCTCATTGAGGTTTTTGATTATTTAAAATTGTATTTGTATTCCTTTATACCTTTCCTATTTTCTCAGTATTATTACTCCTATTGGGCAGTAGCTGAAAATCAACGTTTCGCTGCAAACGATTTAGAGCTGAGCTTATAGCCTTTTTGCCTTTTGGTAGCATAGCACTTCCGAATTTAATTGTATAATTATGTTCAGTTTGTTATTCAATTATTAGATTGATATATTGGGTTACAAGATTTCGGTTCTTTGTAAACTACTCTATTGTCTCATTATTACTATTAATTCTTTTTTTTTTTTCTGTGTTTAAACAAAATGTTTATTTTTATTTATTTTTTAAATTTATCAGCTTTTACTATATTTAGCATTTGAATCGAGTAAATTATAATCCTTAGTCCCTATAACTTCTGTAAAAGTGAATTGAAAAAGTAATGTGTTACCATTTTTGGGAAATAAAGGTTTTATCTATCTATCTCTTACACTACAGGTTGCGACTCCCTTAAACAATATACAACACTCGATTATTGTGCATTTGAAAACCGTTCTGTTAATATTATTGCTATTGTAAATAACTATATAACGGTGTTATTTTCAGCAAAACTGTGCGTTCTGAAGACATGGCTTCTCAAGTAGAAGAAACAGGAGCACTGGAAGAAGTCGCCTCGGGTGAAGCCGAAGCCGAAGGTAAAGCCTTAAAACATATTTAAATATAAATCTAGTTTTATAACCTATAGCATCATACTACCTGTTTTGATAATTTAATTGCAGGTACTCAGTCACAGAAGAATAAAGCAGTTAAAAATCTAAAGAAGAACGCCGGTAAAGGAAAGAAAAGAACCTCCAACCAAACTAACAGAAACGAAGTGGGCCAAGCGCTAGAGGTCAATGGACCACAAGACAAAAACAAGGTGAATGCCGACTAAACTCTAGACTCCCAACACAACACAGGACTTTTCCGAGCTTTCCTCTCCAAATTATTAACCGTTTCCTACGTTCTAGGTGGTGGAGCCTTGTCTAAGCCCCGAAAAAGAACATATTGGCCAAGGTGACGCACCTGTTACTAATTAATTGTTTATTTCATCCCTTAAAGGTAACATCACCCCTTGGTTTCCTTCACCCCATCACCTCATTTTCAAGTATTTATTAGATTTTTTCAACCTTGCTTGAATTTTGTGTGAGCAACACGACCATTTGTAAAACTATCTCATGATTTTATTGTTCATTTTTTCATTAACGTTAGATTTACTTGCTGTTAATCATTACTCATCAAATCATTGTTTTTTTCACTATTTAGAATATTGATTTTTAATTATTTATTTTACTAAGAGGAAAGCTTAACTCATTATTGGTCAGACATATTTTATTGCTAGTGAACAGGGGGAAGATTGTACGTTACATTTTTGTAATTGTTATTGTGAATGCTAAAAACATATCTGCAATATTTTGTCACTAGCAATCCTGGAAACTCTAATTGTATCGCAATAAACTACTGGGAGTATTAATATTAATAAAAAACTATTTGTTTTAAGCACGTATTTAAATCTATTCATGTTGGCTAAGAAAACTCAAATCTATTTTTAAAGATTTTGTTAATATCTGTTAGGGTAAAACATCTGTTGTATACGTGCCTAGATAAGATCTAAAAGACTTCCCAAATGTGAGACTGATTTTATATTGAATTGATGGACACCTGGTGTTCCGTCGATTGGTGACTACGAGACATAGACAAGCATGCCTTATTACCCACGTGGTATAGGATACTACAAGTTAGCTACCTATGTACGGAACTATTCAGCGAGTTCCTCCTCCAAAAGAGACAACTTCATAAAAACTGTTATTTGACAACTTGACAAGTGATATTTAGAAAATATTTATTAAGGAAAGAACATGTCGATTGTTAAGTCATGTTTGATTGAAAAGTGAGATGACTTAGTGAGTGATATGTTTCGTTTAGCATATGATGTACCTACTGAGTCTGCATTATTTATTTACATATTATAGTATATTTACAATTTACCAAATCATTATTTTTAATTTTTAAGCTTTGGTTTGGTTTGGTATATAAAATTGTGGTAACTTGATTATGAATCTCTTAAAGTTTACTAAGAGAGAATGCTGCATCCTTCAAGTGCTTGATTATAAGATTTTATATTCCAAGCCAATCATTGATTTCAGACTTGTTTTTGGGAATTCTCGTTGTTTGATTGTTTTAGATGTTATTGCGTGTGTGTGCGAATGTTTAACATTTATATCCATCGTGTTTGAACCGTTGTATTTGTGATCTTTGGAATAGGTCAAGGTGAAACAATGTTTGTATAAATTTGGTAGATTTCAGGTGAAACCATTGTGTCAAATTCCGATTAAGTGTTCTGTTGAATAATGTGTTCAAATCTTTGGAGTAGTTATTAACATTAGAAGTTATAAAATTGCATTTATTGAATGATGGTTGGTGCTTTGAAATTCATAGGACTGCCTGAAACGAGTCTGAAACTTATAGATTTAAGTCTAACGATAGACGTTGAAAGAATACTGAACCAACACTGGCATATTGACCTCTCCATATCCTATAGGGTATTATTTCAATAGGAATTAGAAGTGTTAGTGATATATTTATATGCATTTTAGGAAGTTCAATATGCCAAGTGTTATTCAATTTATATGTATTTTTGTAAATTTGTTATATTGTTATACTTAAATTTAGCTGGAATGACAACAAGACCGAAGCAATGTCTTGCTAATGAGTGATTGGCTCCGACTGGCACAACGTGGTCAACTGACATTCCATTCCGATACCAACCGTTGTGCAGTCGCGCCTCTCGCCAGCAATGGAACTAATATGAAGACTTTACAATTTGGAATGCTTACTTCCCTGGCCGGGACTAAATATGTTGCCACAATACAAATAATGAATCAATGATTTAATTGAACACCTACTTGATCAGTACATGTGCTTCGCACTAGACAGCTGCGCTGTTTCTATCGATGTAATGAACTACGCGTCTGCGACTCGGTTCACACCGGAACATAGAGGCGTCTTCACGCCGACGGCGAGAGCGTATCGACGCTCCGATGCCGAGTAATTTCTACACGTTGCTCCGCAACTATATTATATTATACATAAACATAAAATTATATTATTGCTTGCTTATTCATAAACACAATATGTAGCTTATAGAATTTTAACTTCAATGTATTTTGAGTTTAAGAATTTGTAACAACATTAAACCATGTTAATGGGTAATAAACTATAATGAAGTTTTGCTTGTATTGGACGATAAAACTAAAATCCACACTTGTGGTATTTTTGTGTTACATTAATATGTAACACTTGGATATCTTTGTTACATATTTAATTTTAATGTAACTTTAGTGGCGATTCAAAGAAGTAGATTTTATTTTTTCTCTTTTAAAACATTATTCACTATAGTTTATAGAGTATTCAACAGTATATCTTAACTACATGTTGTGTACTTGTTTGCTGACAAATGTCATTTAAAATGTTGTCAAGATGTAATCAAGATTTAGAATACTTGTCGTAATGCATTTTTCGTAATTGAAGTAGTCAAGTGGAACAACGGCTTTTTGAAAACACTTATAACTTAGTAAACCTATATTAAACTACAATATAATAAAATAAATATTATAAAAAATGTTCATTGCTACTTAAGTTTATGAACACAAAAATATTGGATGAATGTAAACTTTAAAGAGTTGTATTTGTCTTCAAATAAAATGTTCCATCATAATGCATATTGTTTTATTTTAATCATTCAAATTTAACCTCTGATGAACTTCTGCCACAGTGGTTTCCTGAATATTTGCGATGTGATTAATAACTATTTGTGTGGCGTCTTTTATATCGTTATATTGGTGTAAAAGAAGGACTTGAATTGCTTTATCTTTTTCATTTAAATATTTATCGAAGATTATTTCCTTTTCCAATAACTTTTCATAAATTTCCTTTTTGCTTTTCGACATCTGAAACAAAGGTAGCCCTTTAGACACTCGAGTTTAAAGGATCTGCACACACAATAGTTGCCACTCACATCTCAAAATTATAAGTTTCCTTTGAAAATAATTGATGAGCATTTGTTCAGTCCGGCTAGCTTATCTTATCTCAGTAAAAGGCAGCACTGAGTTTTACAAAGGTTTGTAGGTCTTCAAATTGTTGGCTGGTACTGGCATATAAGTATACAAAAGTAACTAGTATCCAAACAAGGCCAGATGAGGTGAAAAAAACGAAAACATTATCATGCGTACATGAGCGAGAATTTTCTACTGCGTAGGTATGTTTGCTGCACAGTGGAGAACTTTTAAACTGAGGAATGTTTGGCTTTTATCTATTCTGTTTTTCACAAAATAAGTGTTCTATAAACATTTTGATATTAAAGGCTGCTTGTATATTCTTTAAAGCAAAAAGTGGAAGGCTTGAGTTCTTAGGGCTGAGAATTCACCAAATCTTTGTGAGAAAGCTATGAAAAAGTCTAATAGGATTAGGAATATAACCTGAGAATTGTGATCTCCCCTACCTGCAGTACCAGCCAAAAAGTGATCAACATGGCTTATCTATTGGAAGGGATCTGAGATAAAGACTAGACTCTGTAAAATAAAATACTGACATTAAATAAAACCAGTAATATTAAGTAAATATGTATTTATTAAACTATAGTATACATATAAAAACCGCATTGATTGAAGCAATCATTAAAATTTTCACTTAAGTTGCCTTTTTGGAAAAATATATTTTTTGTAATATTCTTGTATTTTATGATGAGAACAAAATGCGAGATAGGTACTTCTAATCAAAATCATCTTCATCATCCACAGTTGGATCTCCTACCCCCATGGCACATGCCAACATAGTGTTGATATGTCGTCCTTCATCTGATTTAAACACATACCCTGTGGCCTTGTCTACTAAGTTCTTAATTTTTAGCAAACTAGATTCTTTCATCACATTTAGGAGTTGAAAAGTTACTAGACTGTAATCTTCTATTATAGAAACTAAAGCACTATTTAACTTTTTATATTTATTGGTAAATGGATCGGCTTCCAAGCAATCGAGGAGATAACTAAGATCTAACACTTCTGTGTAGAAGTCTAATTTGAACTGAAGTTTGTCTTTGTGCTTCTTGAGGAGATCAATCTTAGTCAAAACATTCACATGTGGGAGGCCGATCTTCAACATCGCACTGAGCGACAGCATCAATGCAGCTATGAACTTGCCAGCGTCAGAACAGTGATGTGAATCTATTAGATGAACTACACACAGCTGCAAATTTCCATCTAAACTGAGTTTTGAGAATATTTTAGTTAAACTTTCATGGTGACAATATAATTCAACTTGACCAGGCAAATCAAATATTATATTTGCTGAGTTGTCATAATTGATTTGTTTTAATAACCAGTCCAAATTCTCCTCTAAATACTCCATACAGTATAGAAGACCACCATTAGGTCCTAATCCATATTTTTCCATAACATCTTCTAAAGCAATTAAATTTCTTACATCTATATCGGGTTCATAGGACATCTGATCATTTGCAGGGTCTAAATTAATTATTTTTACATTTCTTCCCAGTTTCTTCAACATTTCAGCCATTTTACTGCAGTATGTAGTTTTACCAGCTCCTGGTGGTCCAAGAACCAATTGACCATAATATTTGTGTATTTGCTTGAATTTTTTTATGTTAGACATTTTGGTTTTCTTGGCTTTTTATGTCCAAAATTATATCCTTACATGCCTTGACTGTCTCAATATCATAAGACTTCAAATTGATAAAAATGCAGAGTGGTTTATTTATACTGATAGCTTCTGCCAGATATCGAGCTGCAACTTGTTGTTCTTCTCCTGTAGACCCAAAAATAACTTTTGTTGTATAAATATCATCACCACCAACCACTTGGTCTCTGTTAACCATTAACATGCTCCCAATTTTTTGATACTGTGACACTATTATTAAAATTTTATCAGTATACTCAGCATAAACTACTTCTGTAGGAGTTTCATCAATGTCAGCACAAATAGACTTTAAAATCTGTTGATCTGTATCACTATCTTTATTTTCTATTGTCAAATTTTTCATAACATTCAGTAAATCCATTTTAGATGTCTAAAAACGTAATTTAATATGTCGTTTACTAATACTGATAATGAAAAGTTCAAAATTCAAGGTACTTGGAAACGAGGACCTATTATATTAAAGTATATGTATGTAATATCAGTTCGATGGAGGCACTTAATGTTGAATGCCGATTTATTTACATACATGCTATTATTTATAAAATACAGTAACTACATACCTTGTTTACTAAAGTTGAATATTTGGTAATGTTATAGTAAGAAAACCAAGTTATTAAAGGTTTCCTTCTGAAATATTTATGGTAAATAAATACGCCGTACCGTGACACAGCCAAGCGATTACAACAAAATAACCTAACCTCTATCTGTCTGTTATTGCGTTCCGTTTGCCGCTCACAGCGCTAAAAGTGCTCAAAACTGTTCCAATTCTGCTGCGTTCCGTTTGCCGATTACAGCGCTCACAGCGCTCATATACCCGTTCCGTTTGCCCGTGAGCGCGCTCACAGCGATATCGATACGTCATCAAAGACGTCATAAACGCCGCCATCTTACCGCTCACAGTGCCAACGCTACGGAGCATGGTCGCTGTGAACGGCCTGTCAAAACTGACACATGACGTTACTTTGTTGATGTTTTTATTAGTCGATTAAAGATTTTAAAAGCTTGCTTATTAATTTTCTTTCGTAATAATGTAAAAAAATGGCTCCTGCTTCATTCAGGCTCAAAGATCTTAATGAAATTATAACTTTAGACTTAATCGACGAACAATCAGAATGTTAGCGCGCTATTTACCGTTCCGATTGCAATATCACTAATAACACTTTTAGCGCGCTCAAACGAATCGGAACGGTTTTGAGCACTTTTAGCGCTGTGAGCGCTGTAATCGGCAAACGGAACGCAGCATTGGTCTCATTGTTGTGTAACTCAAAAAATGTATGCTATTGACATTGACATTTCTCGTCACACGGTCAATCAGTTCACTCTCATTATCAATCGTGATATTAGTTCTTTTGGTTGTCAAATTCTGGCAAAATGGTAGTGTTATTTCTCTTATTTTTATATCTTTAATAATCCATGTATAATTCTTATGATTAAGTGAAAAGAATCGAAAACATCTATAACTACTTTCGTTGTGTAATAAGTGTCAATATATTTTTCTGGTTAGTGGGTTAAAGAAAAAGTATAAACTTGGAAATAACCTCTTTCCATTATCATTGCAGACGAAAGGTACCTCGAGTTTTGGTAAACGCCGTAATAAAACACATACTCTATGCCGGAGATGTGGTAGATCATCATATCACATTCAAAAGTCACAATGTGCACAATGTGGATATCCTGCAGCTAAGTTACGTTCATGTAAGTACTATAGGTTATAGTGAACTTCAAATTATCACCATAAAATTTAAACTTAATGGAATCGTTAAGTGGGCTAAATATTAAAATTTAAAGTCACCTCTTTAATTGTCGAGATCTGAAATGATTGAAAGCTAAGTTTGTAGTTATATTTTATTCAAATCATTTAATATTATTAATTAAATGCTTACTACTCATATATTAAATTTAATATCTTAACTTATTGTCATATATTAGACAATATATCTATAAAAACACATTGCAAAATGTTCCTTTTTGTAAATGATATATTTGGAAGTAGACAGCCTAGCCTAAGTAGACAGACTTAGGTTTTTATGCCTTTTTGTATAGTGCAATGTTATCCTACTAAGTTTGGGGATTCATTTGTATTGTAAATGTGTCCTTGTATAAGTAGGTAGAAAAATTATAATGCTTTAATTGCCTATCATGTAAGAGTGTGATGAGCAAATAATAATGAACTATTATGACATTATCCTTAAACAGTATTTCTTGATACTGATCATTATTAGAGTTAGTTGTTGCCTGTAAGATATTTTATAAAGATTTGAGTTTGTACTGGGCACTAGATGACATTTTATTCTTTGTACCTACAAAAGAGATGGTTAGCATTGTCCCTTATAAGAAAATGGCTTAGTAAAAGTGGTATTGGATAAAGCTCACAAAATATAATAATTTCAATACCTATCAATTTTAAAGCTTAACTTAACCAATTTTTTATGTTTGGTTTTTGAAGTAATTGTAACTGTATAACAAAATGTGCATAAAGTGAACATCCCCATCATTAAAGTCTTTGTTATGCTAGAGCAATAATCAGAAAAAGTTTCCTGTTTTAGTGCCTTATACATGTATATATATATAACTCAATCTATTTCAACCGATTGTTAATTCATGCCTATGCATTGACTTGCAAACAAATGGACTTCAGTCTGCATTCATAAGCATTGGGGCAAAAATGGAATGAAAATTTAAAATGGAGTGAATATCTATCACTAGGCTTGGTTTGATCAGACACTTGACAAAACATCTAAAATTACATATTGCTTGGTAAAAAACTGTTAAAATCTGAATGCAAGTAAAGAAAAAAATGAAGAATTAATAAAAAGAAAAATTGTTGCAACCGATTATTATTTGTACGCAATTTAAATTTCAAGCGTTTTAATTTATTCAAAATTCCTAAAAAGTTTGGGTTAACTTGGGACACTTTCTATGTTAACTTTGTATTACACCCACCATCCTTTTGTATTTACCATCAATGTGCATATGTCAAAATAAGCTGTCAATGCCACTGTAGAAACTTATATTGCTTCCTATTCATTTGTTTGGTTGGTTGAGTAAAACAAGCGGTTGGAATGGTTGATGAGAATTGCATGCCTTTATTTAACATTAATCAGCTTATTTATATATTTTAGTTTGTGTTCTTCCCGCTCGGTCTTCTCATTCGCGCGCGCTGTAGGCACGGTCCGACAGCAATACCGTGAAGAGAGCCGCGCGCTAGGTGTTGGGTATTAGGTATTAGGTAGCTATACCACATATATATAAAGTAATTCTGTAATAGTACGCCCACAATAAGTAGTTTTACAGCAAGCCAAACCCAATTTTGTCAAACTTCTGTTGCAGGCCGCGTGGTCCGCTGTGATCCCACAATTTTTAACTAAGGATAAGGACTTGATTTTAGTACCATTGAATTTTTGAATAAAAAATCTCATGATTCAAAAAAAAAATAACCAAAATCGGACTTAATTTGCTAGTATATAAAGTTCAAAGTAAAGTAATAAAACCCATTGAAAAGTGGTTAGTCAGATATTTATTTGCAAAAATTTAAGAAAATAAACACAAAATTACAAAAGAAAATGAGAAAAATGAGAAAATCGTGAATTATATCAATTTATTTTTATTTGCATGTGAACTTCTCCATAGCATTGGCCACAAACACTGGGTTGTGTTGGGCATTGTAGGCATACAGTATTCACTTTTTTAGTTTTATCTCTAGCATCTTTTGCTGCAAGTCCAGCATTTCGATATTTTTCGTACTCAGTGAATACATCTGCGTCGTACAAGTCGACCTCTATGATCACTCAGTGTTGAATTACCAAATTGGTGATTTATTTGTACACTAGGTAATGGATTCGATCTGGACGCAATTCCTAACATTTGACGACATACATTTTCTCTAAAAATGCGTAATAGTGTACTTTTTGCTGTTCAATCCCTTATGAGTCTTATATATTATACATTAGTAACAGCTGTTGAGAGTAACAATTCTATTAGAAACCAGCGAACGCTTCTCCTTGCTGGGTTGGCATAACTTGCAATCTGTTCAGATAAATCTATATAGCACTTATGTTTATTGTAGTCAGCTATCATGGTGGGTTTCAGTGATCTCTTGTTAGGGTTACTTCTGCGTTTAACTGTTAGAAAACCAACCTAGTGTTTTGAAGGATAACCATCTGGACACAAACACACGATATTTTGTATGTCAATTCTAACAAACATCGAGCATTGCGATGTGCTGAAATGTCGGTGCTGGAATCGAATGCCAAGCTAAAAAACTTGCACTTTCTTAAGTTATCTAATATATCTTCGCGAATGAATTTAGAAATGTCTTCAATACGTCTCATACAGGTTGAATCCGAGAGCTGTTTTATATTAGACAGTATTTGCTTTTGTTACTGTATTTATCAAAAAGTATGTTGGCAGCCCTAATTCAGCATTCTTTTACAATTTCTGCATCGGTAAATGGTTTCATATGCTTACCAAGAATGTAACGAATTTCATGTCCTTGGTTACCGCGGAGTCTTGTGATAATGCTACAGACATAAAATTTTGTTGTTGATGCAATGACCTCCTAAAGAAAAACTCAATTTCTCTTTTCTCATGGACAATCCAAGGGGAAGCATTTCGTCGAAAGATTTATGTTTTGTGTTAAAATGACGCCAAATATTGTATTTCTTCAATATAATACTTTCACGGCATATCAAACAAGTAGCTGCATTAGTAGTAAGTAGAAATAATCCGTTTCCCGCTCATCTTGGAACAATCTGTTTTCATTGGATATCTTTTCTATTTTTTTTCATGAATTTTTTTTTATAGACATGTATTGATGTTGAAAATATATTGATCCAGATTTCAAATTGAAATTCTAGCTATTGAGTTTACTTTTGTAATAGAAAGTTGAAGTGTCCCCTTTAGGTGTCATTATGATTTTCCTGTCGGCTGAGGGCGTTTCCTTCCAAATGGCAGTAATATTTTTCTTGAATAAGGAGCTTTTCTTGTGCGGATGAATTCTGGAATTGCAAACATAGGTCGCATTGATCCTTTCGTGGACGAAAAAATGAAATATTAAACTGTGTAGTAAAAAGTTTTTAAAATGCGCAATATAAATAAATATAATATGTCTTTAAAGTCTTTAAACAGATCGACTATCATTTTATCACCATCTATGAATTCACGGGTTGACGATTGGCGTGTATAATGGGAATCTGTTCTTGGAATAGAGTTAGTAAATTCTTTGATGTCAAAAATTAAAACTTGTTGGATTTATGGTTATCATCCGTCTTACTTTTAATTGTACGAATCATTCGATCAGATATATCCAACATATTAATAATTAAAGTTTTGCATACACGGATTGGATGACCAACAACGATAAAATGGAAGGCTTTGTTACAATTTCTTGGAGCCAAAGCATTAGTATATTTATATCTGGGTATGATATTGACAAAATTAAAGATCGTTGATAACGAATATCTCCAATTTCCCAATATGTATCAAAAATACTTTGCCTTTGAACTGAATTTATTTTGCTATTACATCGCAATCTGCACCTATTAGTACATGGTGGCTTAAGTTGGCGAGCTTCAGTTATGGTATTTTTACTATTGATGTACGTTTTTCCTCAATTTCTTAGCTTTCATCTGTTTCCAGTTTTCCGGTAGTCTCGAGCGTTTTCTACCTTTAGCCTTAGTAACAACTGCGACAGCTGTTGTAACCGCTACTGAAGCTGAATCTCGTTTTTGTTGAAGTTATCTTGTCTCCTGAGGTTTTATATTTTCTGTCACCAGCAATTTTATTTATTGATTCATCGCTAGAGCTTACAGACGATGAAGAACTTGAGCTTGAGGTACACTGTCCGTTCAAAAGAAAAGGTGAATTTAGAATTTTTTTTAAAGTATTTATTTATATATCAATATCCATTTTGTCCCCTTCAAAGTAATCCCCCTCAGATGTAATGCACTTATGCCAGCGCTTCTTCCAATCCTCGAAGCACTTCTGAAATGCGCTTTTCGGTATGGCCATCAGCTCGTTCTTCGATTCTGATTTTATCTCATCGTTTGTGGCAAAACGCTTTCCTTTCATTGGTCTCTTCAGTTTTGGGAATGTGGTTGAGGCATGATTACGGTGTTTTTTGGTCAAAACGAACAAGCATTAATGTGTGCTCTGGTGCATTATCGTGATGCAGAATCCATGATTTGTTTTTCCACAATTCCGATCGTTTGAGCCGCAGTCCTTCAAGCAAACGTTGCATAACTTCCTTGTAGTATTCCTTATTAACCGTACCACTTTTTGGTAAGAACTGTGCACTGGATGCACACGCCATTGTAATCCAAGAAAACAGTGAGCAAAACCTTCACATTTGATCGAACTTCGCGTGCTTTCTTCGGTCTTTGCTCATTTGGCCGCTTCCATTGGGATGACTGGGCCTTGGTTTCGACGTCATAACCAAATACCCACGTTTTGTCACATGTTATGACCCTTTTGAGCAAACCTGGATCGTCGCTAACGTCATTCAACAACTACTGCGCGATAATGCGACGTTGCTTTTGCTCAAAATTTAGCAATTTTGGAACAAACTTCGCTGCCACACGTTTCATGCCCAAAACATTCGAGAAAACTGCATGGCATGAGCCGATTGGTATGCCAACATCCTCTGCAACTTCCCTAATAGTGATTTTCCAAAATAATATTTTTCACTGTTTCGATGTTTTTTTCGCTTGTTGACGTGGTTGCATCTCCAGGACGCTCATCGTCATCAACATCTTCTCGGCCTTCTGTAAAGCGATTGTACCACTTATAAACACTTTATTGAGACAAAGTGGACTCGCTGAATACCACACTCAACATTTCAAGTGCCTTGGAGCACTTTATTTCATTTTTAACGCCCAATTTAATCATATTCTTTAACCATTTTTTTCAAGAGTCTAAAATCGAAGAACACACGAAAACGTGATTAACCTTTTCAGTTGTCAACAACAAATACTAATCCAAATTGTCTAATAATGCCGACATATGATAAATATATGTGTACCAACATAAAAAAAAAAATTCGATAATCAAATGTACACAGCCCGCGAAAATTCAAAATTCACCTTTTCTTTTGAACAGACCTCGTAGAAGAAGAACACTACTAATAAAACTCGAACAATTAATTACCCTTTTATTGTCCTGTATTTCAAAAGTAGGATCATAGTCGCTTAAATCTGCATCGCTTACTTCTGGATTAACAGGTGAAACACGATAATCGATAGATGTTCTTTGTGACCTTCAGTACCTTTAAAATATTCTGCAGCATTCAAATATTGATTTTTGAACATCACATAATATCTGTAAGTAAATAAGAAAGGTAAATAAATTGTAATCACGAGCACATACAATGTAGAGTTAAATAAATAGAAATAATCAGATCCATATTATTTAAAAAAATCCCTCTGGCAGTAAGGTAATGTGTGTGATTGAGTGAACTTTAAAAATATAAATACTTTTAAATATTATTAAGAAAATGGCAAGTACCTGAACGCGAATACTTTGATCGCAAGAATTAAAACAATTCTCCGGCCCGTTGGATGCAGTATTTGTCTGCAAAAAATAATATTATAAGTGAATTAATAAATGTTAGGTAAAAATAGACATTATCTTCAGTCTGAAATAAATAAAGATTTTTTTCTTGAGCGCGAAGAATAATAATAAATTATGTAAATAAGTTCAAAAGCAAAAGAGTTTTTTTGTCAACTATTTAGTTTTAATATGATTCATGCCTTAGCTCAGTCACATTACAAATTCAGTAAGCAAAAATATATATTATTCTTAATGAAGCACAGACCCATTTACCAAATGTGTCTCGAAAATTTTATCAATATTTAATATTAAACAGATTTAAACACTAAACTACACACGAATACAAATATTTTTGACTGCATGTTTACTAATAATCTGACTTAATTACTCACATTAGTATCACGAACCATTACTGTAATTTAAGTTTTTAAGACTTAAAACCGAATACGTTTTATAACTACAAAACAATTTTAATATTAAAAAGCCTCATTGCGTGAAGAGTCAAAGTATAACAAAAAATATGCATAAAACTTACCTTAAAAACAAACTTGAACAAACTTTTGTGTCAGTGCTGTCAAACAAATGATGTCAAATGATGAAAACAATGATGTTTCGGTATGAAAATGTGTAAAAGTAGGAAACACATCTTTTTGGTTAGTTTCTTATAGCGTCATGTCATAGATGGCGTTGTAACTGTGTATTAAGAAAGGGGTGTTGCAAAATTGAAAGACCATAGACAAAAATCAAATTTTATTTATAGAGTATACCATATTTAAAAAAAAAAGTTTGTAAACAAACCATTGCCGGATATAGATTCGTCAATTTCATCAAGAATCCCACTTCCAAGACACTAAACTTGCACACCAGTAACTCAGAAAACACTGAACACCCACAGAACACCCTTTTATTAAACCATAACCATCGACATAAAATGAAAATGAATGAATGACAGGTATCGATTCCCGATTCGTATTGACATTTTGATGTATCGATACAACAAGATCCGATAAGATGAATGATTTTACTTTCAGTGTAATTTTGTGACATTATAGTTTACAAAGACTTTTTGCCGTTGGAACAATATTGTGGTTGTTACTGATTCTTTTATTAGGTGAGTTTTGAGCATAATTCGTTCTGCTTATAGTTCCGTGAATTAATGTACCACTTAGAATGTGTCGTTTTTTGGTATAATAAAGTCCAATTCGGGAGAAAAAATATCCTTTTTTAAATTAAATACCTATGTTTACTTTTATTTTTTTTATTCTAATTCATAAAACTACATTGTACATTAATATTAATTTCAAATGTAATTTTTTTATGTGGCAACTGTAAACTGGGTTTATGATGGCAAACCCATATCAGTAGCGCGTACGCATACCCCTCATTCACAGGGGAGGTCAGCTTTATTGCCTGATTGCATACTACCTAGAAGGGCAAACTTTTAGAGCTATCATAATAAGCTAATTATGCAGATGACTTAGTCGATTGTAACTTAAAGGGCAAAGATATTATCAGAAGAGGAAGTATTTATTCCAGTAGACGCACAATCGAAAGGTCAGGGCCAAGGCAACAGCCAGCAAAGAGAGTGTACAATGGTCACTGGCCTGAAGACATTCCGACTACAGAAAATTCATAGAGGAACATTAAATACCTTAATTGCCTTCTGTGCAGCAAAAAGAAAAAGCGCAAGGAAACGAGGTTTAGGTATAAGATTTGCAAAAATCCTCTTTGCCCTGCTTGTTTTGAGGAATGTCATACTAATTATGTAGTAAATGTGACTGATTCTGAGTAATACAAAGACTGATTAAAGAGTAACTCTTATATAATATGAATAAAAAATATAAATTGATTTTAGAAGTGCATTTAATTTGTTTTTTTGTTTTGATTGTGTAATCTGGAAAGAAAACATAACATTTAGTTTATTTTTGTTTAGTCTGATTCTATTATTTTAAAAATATAAAGTTATTGATTTTTTTTTCTGATTGTTAATTCTACATTGATAAAAAGAAATTATATTTTTGATAAAAAAATAATTTTGTTGATTTGTTGATGTCGATTATCGCTTTGGCAAAGCGATTAGATTTAATAACTCAATAATCAGTATGGGTAACATCACTAAAATGACATTGACGTTTCATTGTTTACAAAGTTTTTTTCTGAATCTGCTAAAGACAGTATATAGTTTTTAAATATTAATACAAAATGGCTTGTTTGGCTTTAAAGTTTCTGTAATCAATATTTTCATGATATTTTTATACCAATTGCGTCCTACCACCAAACACATGCATTTCGCAAATTAAGCAATATACTCTTGCTTTTATATAGAAATATACTGTTAGAGCCTGGCAAGCGGCATCTGTGGTCACCACACTAATTAATTATCTATCATTGGCAAATGACCTGCCATGGCTGTCCGAAGCTGCATTGGTGCTTGAGGCGCGATTTCCTTTTGCGGTTGGTAGATGGCACCGTTAAATCTGCTGGTGCTGGTCAAATTCTTCATACATTTGCAATTCTTCCCTAAGTGGCGTAAAGTGAAGCAAAGAGTTTGCTATTTCTGCTTTGAAATCTAAGTAGTCAAGAACGTCTATATTCGTCCAATAGTTTAGCCTCTTTTATATAAACCAACCATCCAGCAGCGGCCGTGAAATCAAAAAGATTAAAAATTAGACGGACGGCCCACTTCTTCGATCGGGCGCTAATTCTGTAAAAACTGATTACTCTATCCAGCATGTCTACTCCTCCTGTTTTTTCATTGTACTGCTTTAACGACCTGTCAATCTCTATGTATTGCTTCGTCTTCTTGCACCAACGTCTGTATTATTTTCGGGTTGCTTTGAATCAACTGATGATGCCAACACGACGGGTTTATTAATTATCAAACCATTTCAAAAATGCAATTTAACTATCATTCCGTACCAAATGATCGGATAAACCACGTCCCTGAGCGTTTAGTTGTCTGCCAGTCTTAAAGTTCAAGATTTAGGAATTTTAGACTTTCTTAGTGTACCTGTCGCCTGCAACTTTTATTCACGCAGTTCAGTAAACCGACTGACGTAAACAACCTGTCCATGTGTATCTTTACTCCTTCAGGTAAACTAATCAAATGACGACTTTTTAACCCTCTGAAGACCTTCAGCTATATTGTCTGGTAGTATTGAATCACCTTTACCCTCATACAGGAAAACATCTAAAGGTATACCGTCTGGAACAGAGCAAACCAATGTTTTTAGGCCACAAGGGTTAGGTTTGCCCCTAACAAATTGCCACATTGAAACTTGCCCTCAAAATGGTATCATTTGCTGATCAATGCTGACTTAGTCTAGAATTGTTCAGGCAGGCTGCTCTTACAGTTTCTATTAATTAATTAATGAATACCCAGACAAACACACCAACTGTATGTGGCCCCAAAGTAAGCAGAGCTTGTGTTATGGATGACCATACAGCGAACTGAGGGGGGAACCCAGAATAAACATACATATATATATATACAAACAACCATGACCCAAAAACAAACATCTGTGTTCATCACACAAATTAATGCCCCGGCCAGGACTCGAACCTGGGACCATCGGCGTACGAGGCAAGGCTACTTACCACTACACCACTCGGCCACAAGGGTTGCACTTTCCAAAACTTGTTTTGCTTTGATACTGCACTTACTTCAAGGTCTTTTGTCATCTTTAGGTTGGTCCTGATTTTAAAGAGCATTCCCTGGTGATCCGATCAGCTATCATAGGAATTCTCGTTAATCCTATTCCGTAGCAAACGTAAATAGCACATCGGGATACATATTCAAGAAAATATTTTCATTTTATCATTTGTAGTGTCTTAGTGTCTAGTGTCCAAGTGCTTGCCTGTTTTTATCAAGTATGTTTGATTTGAAAATACGCTGAATACAGTGTTTATAGTTCTTCAGGATTATACAGGCTAAAATATTCGTATTAATCTTACCCGGGTAGCGCTTAGAATCTGACAGTATTGACCTTGGGGCGATGGTGCAAAGTTGTCTTGGTGCTTCCAATATACTCGACGACTTGCGGCTGGAGTAGCCTGAGTAGCAGCAAACGTAGACAGTGGCACTTCGTCGTGGCTTGAATATTCTAAGAGGTCTTGATATTAATGTCGCGGAAAACCTGTGAAATAAAAGTGCATTTGAAACGTACAAGCACAGTGTAATAGTCTTAAAAATATTTCATAGGGTCAGACCTAAAGTCCCCCATAGGGGACACTGACAATTCGGGAATGAATATGATAAAACTGCGTGTTAAAATACAAAGCAAAGGCATTTGTAAGTTTTATTTATCCTAAACAAGACGAAACAACACAATTTTAAACGTAACATGCATAAATTAAAATGAAAACAAATAAAAACTTACCTCGGGCAGCCGTGATTATGACAGTTGATATACACGCGTAAATGAACTGTCACACACAACAAAGGCACCGCGATCGTAAATTGTGCCAATATTGTATATATTTTAAATAACGCCATCTGTTCCAAAGCTGTTGCAATAATTAAAAAAGAGTTACAGTTTTTTGATATTAGAGGACAGCACAAGAAAAACGGTCCCCTATACCGGGCGCCTGGACTGAGCGTGCTGTTAGTAAGCCTGCGGTGTGATGGTGAGAGGTGCACTCTATAACTCCATCAAAACACTGTTTTGTGACTGAATATGGTTATTAAGTCCACATCGAAATAACAACATGTTTAAGAAAGTACCTACTAGAAGCCTTTAACAACTTAAAAAGTAATAAAAATATATTCAATGAATGACTGAATGAGTAATTTATTGACATTGAATATTAGTTTTATTTATATATTTATTTTTTATTGAATGAACTTACTGACATGAACTGACAAAAAATTCTTGTTTTTTGAAAATTTACACTACGAAAAAGTGACATTTATAATGACCAATAAAAATCTTGTATTAAATAAATATTTAAAGAAGTAGATTCACTTGTATTTAAGTTACATTAGTCTTTTTTTGATTTTACAGTGTTGTACACCATAGTATGTACAAGGGCCATGATTGATCTATATGATTTGATTAAATTATAGACAAATAATAAATGTTTGAGCTTCATAGAGAAAACTTATGTCAAAACACGTCCAATGAATTTATTCAATCTATTATTACATTATCTGTCTTCAGAATTGACTACCTAGTAGCAAAAGTTTTTCTAAAGCTATATTCACATGATTGTACTTGCTTTCAGACCACTGGTCCGTGAAAGCTAAGCGCAGGAAGACTACCGGAACTGGCCGCATGCGTCACCTCAAGATCGTCAGAAGGCGTTTCCGCAACGGGTTCAAGGAAGGCAAGCCCACTCCGAAGAAATCTGTCGCCGCCTCATCTTAAACTTAATGCTAAGTTGTAATTAAAAAAGATTAAAAGCCAAGACTTTCTTTTATTATGTAAGCCAATTTATCTTAAAATCTCTCATATAATATTAAATTTGTCAAAGAGACGAAGACAAATAGGATTAAAGTTGAAATAGATGGTTCAACCCATTTATGCGCGCGGCTCATTGTGCGTTTTTGTAAATACGGAACTAACATTTGTGTGGCAACCATCAAAACAAAATTCTCACACCCTTAGTGACGCTATATCGTGACAGCTAACATTAAACCGAAATGCAATAATCTACGAGTAATTTGATGAAAACTGGTTAGCCATAGGTTCGTAATCATTTCGAATCAACTAATATATCCGAAGCCAAAGCGTCACAAATTTCGAGTAAGGCCTAAACTTATTTGTATGATGAGCTATTAATATAAATATACCTAAATGAAGTAAAAAGTACAGTGTCAGCGTCTTAACAACTGCGCGTTGATTTCCGCCCAGAAAAATAAGAGTGTTGACTCGAAAAGATATGAAGTACGTACAAATTATATATTCCTATGATGACCATGTCAGGTCACAGTGAAACAGTAAGTTTCATAAACCGGGTTCTCTGATGTTGCAGCCACTGTAAGATTCCACTTTTCTTATATCCTATAACCACAACAGGTCACAGTCAAGCAGCGAATTACCGACTTAAGTCCGCAATGTGCGTTGCTTCGCCTAGTCACACGAGTTCTATTTTTTTCGGGGATCCCCGTACTTTAGTCCAGTCCGCTCTCTGCCTTGGTTATTCAGGGCACTTTTTGTACGCCGTACTTTTAATCCCTCTTTTGCGTTACTCGGTACAGTTGTGAACTATCTATTTTAGCGGACAAAAAAGTCCGCGCACAAAAATCCATCGTCTGCGTAAGCTCTTTGACGCTGAAAGGAAACGTAAGAAAAATGGGACATTATTGTGAAGGTATACAACTTTGTAAACATTTAGTGCAAGGTTATATTTAAAAATAAGTTAATAAAAAATACATGTTCTCGTCATTTATAAATTGTTTTTCTGTTCGATAAAACGTTCTGGAATTTTATAAAAAAAGAGCAATGCGACACTGGCCACAAAATACGTGAACGTCAAGATGGCGGGACCCCGTCGGATTTTTCGGATATCGAGTAGAATATAGTACAATATTTCTACTATGTTATACTTTCGTATCATAATTCTATGCTCATAAAATTTCAAGATATTACACAAAGAAAGTGGTCCCGCCGTTATGACATCAAAATGGCGGGACCACTGTCTAGTTAAAAAAAAACACGTCGTGATCCGAAACTGCACCCACCAAAATTTAGTACGAAACAATGCGGCTACGTTTGAATCGTTATAAAATGTTGATAAAAGCGAGAGGCATTTAATGAAACCACATATACTATAAGTGCCTACTGTTAATCCGAAACAATTAAAAAAATGTTTACGAGAAGTAAGTTTTCGAAAAAACGTTTTTCAAAGAACTTAAATAGCTTAATAATTAAGTTAAAATGTAAAAATCCTTTGTTGAGTAGCCTGCCGCCAGCTGCGTAACAAATTGGCAACTAAAGCATTTGAGTAGCATAGCGCGTGCGGCGGCAGGCTCACCGGCTCGCACACCTACCTACACAGCGGAGCGCCCGGGTTTTATGTGGATGATAATGTAAACGTGTGTTGTAGGTAACGTTGGAAGGTATGATAAATGAAAATAATAAACAAAAATAATTAATTGTAACACTTACACATTAAATCTTCAATTGTTCGAAATGTCCGCCGTTTGCAAATTATATACACAAATTATAACGACGTATAATATTGTTATTTAATCATGCAATAAGGTCACTGTTAGTTGTTAAACTTTTTAATTTATTAAACGCTAAAATAATCCGATTTTTAAGTTCCTCTACGGTATTCACGTCTGTCACGTACACTTCACTTTTCACAAACCCCCAGATAAAAAAATCCATTGGAGTGAGATCCGGGGACCGTGGTGGCCATCGTACTGGTCCAAATCGAACATCCAAACATTTCGGTGAGTAGCTCTCTGGAAGACATCACTGAATGTGGAGGAGCTCCGTCCAATTGGTACCATAAATGCCGATAATCGGCTAAGGGTAGTTCTTCGGTATATTCAGCAACGGGACCGGATAATATCTCCGAAAATTTTGCCGCGTTAAGGGTGCCGTCAATAAAAACGGCCAATAATCTGGTCCCTGTGTAAACCAGCCCACACATTAACAGAGAAGCGGTACTGATGCTCTGACTCCCGAATCATGTGTGGATTTTCACTACTCCAGTATCTGAGATTTTGTTGGTTCCATATGCCATTGCGTGTAAATGTGCTCTCGTCGGTCCACATGACATTTAATAAAAAATTCGGGTTGTCAAGTATCCACTGGCAGTGAGTACGCCTGACTGGCAAATCCCTTCTTAAAAAGGCTTGAAATTTTTTTTAATTTGTATGGTTTGCGTTTATTCCTTTTTAAAATGTTATGCATGGTTCTATGGCAAACTCTAAACTGGCGTGCGGCTCTATGCAGACTCGATGTGGGGTTGCAGTCAAAATAGTCGAGAATCTGTTGCTCGCGCGCAGTAGGTATCTGGGACTCTCTCCTGATGGGCTGCTAATGGTTTGTTTTCCCGTGCCCGTTGTACTGCCAATATTATGGTGCGAGCGTTCCTAGGGCACGCACGGCTGTCTCCATACCTTTCTCGGTAAGTTCGCAGAGCTAGAGCTGCGTTTCCGTGGGATTCCCCGTAGATTAAATCATGTCAGTGTATTCTGACGCCGTGTATGTAGCACGAGGCATTGTGGATGTCTTACATACTTACAATATAATTAAAAACTACTCACAAAACTAAACCTAAAATACTCAGTTACGTGTCCTATCACAATAAAAACTTAACAGTAAATGGGACGCGTGAGCGACAATAATCTGTGCTGAATTGCGCAACGTGCACCCCGGATGCAACGCGTCTTCGCACTAAACAAAGTAAAAATTGTGCCTTTGACCTAATTAGCCGAGCCGCCGCCGGCGCAATAGCAACATATAGATCTATTTTTATTTCTGTTACGCTTATTACATTAGGTGAGATAACCGTGATCTGTACTTTCTTTTAAAGAAAGATTTAGTAACAGTGTACCTCCTTGTTTGTATTGCAAACTTACGAAGCGAACTGGCAACGTCGCGTCGCTCGCGTGAATTTTGTCGTTTAGATAACTATGTATGCCTATAGTACAAACTTACGATCAGGTGATCGGGAAGATACAGAGTGTTTAAATGAAACTAAGTAAAAACTAAAAAGCATTCCTGTGACCAAACTATTGCTTACATTGATCTGATTTTTGTTGTGTAGCCTGATAATGATAAACAAAATATGTGGTTTCATTTAATGCCTCTCGCTTTTATCAACATTGTATACATTTAATTTACATCATTAGAGCGCCTGAAAAAAGTGTCATTTTAATCCTAGTATCATTTGCTTGCTCTTACAATTTAACTGCCGTTTTGCCGTACTGGCCATTTCAAATGAAAAAAATTTTTTTTTGACTGATAATTCTAATTTCAAATTAATTTTATTTGACAAACATGGAATTCTTTTTCTAAAACCGTCATTTGTTTAATCGTTAGTGTTTTGTTTTCAACGCATTCGAACATTTTTCGTCATCATGGATAAGTTAAAAATTCGAGTAATTATGGAGTATGAGTACCGTCGTGGCAGCAAAGCGGCACAAGCGGCACGCAACATCAACGATGTTTACGGAGCGTACACTACAAACGAACGCACCACCCGTTATTGGTTTACCCGCTTCCGTTCTGGAAATTTTGACCTGAAAAATGAATTCCGTGGTCGTCCGAAAACTTTGGTCGACAATGACGAATTAAAGGCAATTGTGGAAGCTGATGAAACTCAATCCACGGCTGAATTAGCAGCAGCTTTCGACGTTAGCATCAAAACAATATTGGTCCATTTGCGTCAAATTGGCAAGGTAAAAAAGCTTGACAAATGGGTACCCCACGAACTCAATGACCGCCAGCGCGAAGTACGCGTGGAGACGTGCCTTGCACTGCTCAGCAGGCATACAAATGAAGGAATTCTGAACCGCATTGTTACTTGTGACGAGAAACGGATCCTGTTTGACAATCGTAAGCGCTCAGCAAGTTGGTTGGACCCTGGTTCAGCACCCAAACAATGCCCTAAACGAAAACTTACCCCTAGAAAAGTGATGGTCACTGTTTGGTGGTCTAACGCGGGTGTAATTCATCACAGCTTCTTGCCAAACGGGACAAGCATTACTGCAGATGTGTACTGTGAAGAACTGAATACAATGATGGAGAAGCTCGCACGTCAACAACCAGCTTTGGTCAATCGTTCGGCTCCACTGCTCCTGCACGACAACGCGCGACCTATTACTGCACAGCAGACGGTCTCCAAGCTACAAGAGTTGGGGTTGGAAGTTCTCCGTCATCCGCCGTACTCACCAGACCTTGCGCCTACAGACTTCTACTTTTTCCAGAATTTGGATAACTTCTTGGCGGGAAAAAAATTCAATACCCGAGAGGCAGTACAAAATGCCTTTGAAGAATTTGTTGCCTCCCGTCCAGCTGATTTCTTCAAGAAAGGCATCAATAAGCTACCAATGCGTTGGCAAAGATGCATTGATTGCATGGGTGATTATTTTGATTAATAGAAATAATAAGTATATAAAAAAATTACGCTTCATTTATTTCGTGAAAAACGGCAATTTCATAGGTAAAGACCTAATGTATTCTTTAAAAAAAGGCACTCAACCATACTAAAAATAAGTAGGTAAGTAAGTAACAGTAAAATTGGTAATAATATTTAATTATTATTTATGAACATAGCTTAAATGGCATATTAATAATAAAATTTATCAGATAAAAGTTATATAAAAACACTTTATATAAAACAAGGGCTATTTAACATTGTCGGAAAACATTATAATTAACAATATTTATTTATATATTTCAAAAATTTTAATATAGTTTAAGTACATAATAAATCCAACACTTCTTTCGTCAATACAGACGTCTTCTTACAAGGCAACTTTCTTATACTAGAAATAAGTGGGCCCTGCTTGTAGTTTGAAGCGGCTCGCTTCTATCGTCGCTTTCACATAGTCCTCCTTCAGAGCTCTCAAGTATGCAGACTTCGATCTCATTTAACCAGTCACTGTATTTGGCAATCAGCTTAGATTTTGACCTCCCCAGATTTTTCCAATATGCAGCAAACCGTTTACAAAGATTATAAATTAAATTTCTCAAGTAATCGGTCTGGATATTTTCAGTGCCCGGTGATAAGTCTGCTAGGATTCCAAACACTTCACCAGATCTATCTGCCTCATTTTTTTTTATTCGTCGCAGATAACCAGATGTTTAGAACAAGCATTTGAGGAAAAGAACACTTGATGGTGACCCCTGCGTAATAAAGGAAAGACAAAATTACCTTAGGTATCAAATTTACCTACATGCAACCTAGGTAATTTCAATGACCCATAACAATCCTCGGCGCACTTTGGCGCACCTAGAGTTTACAGTTTTTGAAACTAGACAAACAAGAGATCATTTTGATATATGTTTCATCTTTGGGGATTCGTTCCTTCCTAAGTAAAAGTCTAATTTAATATGGGAGAGCGGCAAAAAACAAAGAAAATCGAAGTCTCTCTTTGAAGAGTGGTGGTTACCTATAATGACAGCCTTAAGTAAACACAATAGATTAAAAATGTCGTACATACCTTCTTTTTGAATATCCATGGCAGAAAAATATCACAAACAATCAATTTCCGCGAAAAACAATACTTTGAAAACAGTAGAAATTTCGGCCAAAATATTACGGTCTACCCTGAAACCATAAATTATGTCATAATTTGTCCATCAACATTTCAGCTCTATGACCTATGGCGGGACCACTGTGCACTGGCTTTATTCACGTCTAGATTTTGTAAGCATTTGAGTACCTGTTTCTGGTGAATTTGGACGGCCTCCATCTTGGGGCCGAATGGAGGTAACGTGGGTGGGCTTTTACCTTTGGAATCTAGACGTGAACATTTCGCGAAGAGATTTGCGAACAAGTATGCCTTCTCTTTTGCGCTGTGGGCCAAAGACCAGTCAGGGCTTTGCAGTGGTGGCAGTGATGGGCGACAGAAGTTCATCTCAACCGACTTGGCAAGGGACCAGAAAGCTTTACTCCCCGTGGGATAGGATGCTAACTTGTCCCCGATACGGCCAATGTGGTCGAAACGAGCGCTTCTGATCACCTTTTTGCAGGACTTGGCAGCAGCATTGTACGCCTGCTTCTTAGCTGGGAGATCCATAGCTTTGCTTCTGCGAGCGCTAGCCCAGGCTTGGTATGCTACATGCTTTCGCTTTTCAGCTAGGAGGCAATGAGCATTAAGCCATGGGCGGGCTTTGGATTCCAGGGATACATCAGAGAACGGTATAAAGTATTCCATACCTTGACATATCAGACTGGAGACAGCATCAGCACAGCATGATGGCTCATCAGAAGTAAATCAAACTTGCCGCCAAGGATAAGAGGCGAAAAAGTTACGCATCTCATCCCAATCTGCTGACTTGTACCGCCATACTCGCCTTTTGCCTTTTGGGCTGGTATCGGTTGGCGAGTATTGCACACAGATTTCACCAGACAGTGGTCGGATGTCCCTAATGGCGGAGATACGGACACCGAGTATCTGTCTGGATCGGTTGTCAGCAGAAGGTCCAAGCAATACGCAGTATGGTCAACAACGTCAGGAATGCGCGTAGGTTCGTGGATGAGCTGGAAGAGACCACGAGTTACTGTGAACCGATAGGTTTCTCTGCCAGCGTGGTCGGTGTCCTTGAACGGGTACAGCCACTCTCCATGGTGGGCATTAAAGTCCCCAAGGAACACCAACTGCGCAGAGGGATAGCGTCGTTGGACCTTATCTGCAGTATCACTGAGATATTCAATAAGTCGAGTTGTCTACTGAGCTCCCGTGTGTGATCGGTAAATACTGGCGTATACAATTCGGTCCAGGCCAGTATCTACATAGACCCATAAAACAGAAAAATCCGGAACTTCCAAGTATCGGAGACGCCGACAACAGATCTCGTCTCTCACATACACGCACACGCCCGCATTGGGGTGAAATTTGGTCTCCAGGATATAGCCTGGGTAATGCGTCTCTGTCAGAAAGAATAAGTGCGGCCTCTCTGTCTCAAGGTGGTGGTGGACATCGTGGAGATTTGAGTGCACTCCTCGGATGTTAGAGAAGTGTACTTTTAGGGAGAGGGAGTGAATCCGCTGTCGGCCGTCATTTTTCTTTTTTGAATTTTCCATTACTTGAATAGGGTGAATAGGGGAGAGGAATAGAAGTTGAGTGAAGCGCAACGTTTGGAACCAAGCAACTCGAGTGGTCAGACCCACTGGTGGGGGACTCACATGGAGACCGCGGGGGCGCCCAAAACCCCCCGGGGATCGCCATCGGGCCCTCTCCATCCGGTCGCCAACCGGCACGATGGAGCAATCCCGGGATTTTTCACAGGCGGTGGGGCAGCCTTTCGCGAATGGCTAGAACGCTAGTTGGGCCCCCTACAACCTGCGGTCGGCCAGCGGTGCACCGTTTCTTTGGATCCCACTGCCCTCCAGAATGAGCCACCCGGTGCATCATAATCGTATCGTCTGTAGGTGTAGTTTAAGTTCCGGCTATGCGCCCTCAGCGCTAGGCTACAAATTCCGGTGAAATTTAAAAGGCGAATAGGGCCATAAATAAACTGTCCATTTCGCGAAAAAAAGGTCGCTCTGTTACGGATAAAGCTGACGTCATTTAAAAAAAAAGTGATTTCATGATCCATCACAAGACAGTTTGACCCACTTGAAAAAGTCTGGAAAAAAACTATATACGGGTACCATTTGAGCTCCACGGAAGAAACTTCTCTACTAAAACTTAACCGTTTTCAAGAGAATGATTACTATATTAACAGGCAAACACCACAAAACGTTCACAACCAAAAATGTATAAATACGTCTGAAATTTACAACCAGGAATTATTTTAATTTACCAGAATTTACGCCAGACTACTCACTTTAACCACTCAGCAAGAAGGGATTAAACCCTAGTTCCTGCTGGTTCAATTGGTCAGTTCAATCGTTGAACTAGTTACACATTTGTAACGGGTAGGTGATGTAGTACCTACTATTTTTTTTATTTCAAATCACAATCATTATTATTTACTTACTTACAAAGTAATCAATTTTATTTAAATATTTCAAATAATGTTTTTAATTATAAGCAAATTATAGGTACACTGTTTTTGAATAAACAGATTTTAATTTGAATAATATTTCATCAAACAATTTTAATTGTAATAATCATCAATTATTTTAATTGATGATTATTAAATTTAAAGTGATTTATATTAATTTCATCTACTAAGTAGGTATTTGATTAACCCGTTATAAATGCGTATTGTACTAAGTTGAACTACTGGATAAAAAAGTCTCGGTAGTTCAACGATTAAACTGACCAATTGAACTAGTGGGAACTAGTGGGAATTAAGCGGATTTGGCTGGGAAGTGTTAATGCATCACCATACGGCACTGACTTACCACTTTCAGATTTGCACTGGCTTCAGTCTTTTCAAAATTCTTTAGTTGACTTCAAAACTCTTGTCGCAGTTTTTTAATAAGAGGACTCACAATGTTTAGACACTGCAACTGCATCTTGTCACTAACTACTACATGGAAACAAGTAATTGGACAAAATTGTACATAAATCATAATAATTGAATTTTAATTTACTATGAAAGTAATTGTCTACATTTTATATGTAAAATACAAAGAAATTTTTCGCTGACCTGCTTCCTGTTGCTTTTATATTTTAACTGGCTGCTCGAAGTAAAAGTAGCTAATTAGGAATGTCGGCAGTGCAGTGGTTGTATACACTCTCATCTAAGAAACTGTTCTAAAATGTCTCAATTAAGAATATAACTCGTATTCGGTATATTTAACGTTTTGTATATAGTTATACGGCTCGTTCAGGGTGTCAACATCGTAAATGCATGCGTATATTTGTTTTAACTCGCTCAATCGTTAATTTGTTTCAACTTGTGTGAAAAAAGATTATATTTGATTAAATTTTCTTCTACTGTAAAAGTATGTTTACTATTTTGGTTTTGCAGCACTAAGAGCCATAGTAACCATTAATTTATATTCTTCACCGCCGTTACAAACCTGTTTAATAGACCCCAACAGGGCAGAACACCTGAAACTAGCAGAAATGATAGCTCAGCCAGCCTTACACGGGTATTATCACAGCTAAGCCATTCAGTTTTTTTTTATATTGGATATTGAATATAAATTAATATAACATTGATATAATTCACATGTCAAAATCTTATTGGAAAAGGCTTAGAAATACTTGAACAAATCAGATATGAGGGCTATGGTTATTTTATTAATGAAATTACAATTCGATACAATACAAATAGCAACTCGGTTTGTTAAGTAATTTTGAAGCAGGTACCTTTTTTCCGAAAACATGAGGTATTTTGAGAAAACCATTTGAATATTTCTGATTTCTGTGCATATTTAATTTTACATAAATTTTTACGACGTGACGTCACGGAGTTGAAAGTTACCTTTTTAAAATCGCATTACAAAGTTTTTCATTATACCTGGAATGAACAACTCTATAATTGTCTATAGTTTCTTGTAAAAGATATTTATTGTAAACATTAACATCAGTTTAAGCAAAGAGTAGAGTTACAGGTTGATGCTACACAAGAGGTTGAATGAGAGGCAAATTAATTTGTGCGTTATCATTAAAATAAGCTCACTCCCATTATTCTGCGTATTGTTACATACAAAATAAATTATAATAAAGTGATATCTCCAAATATTTTTCGAAATAGAATCTAAATATACCTACTGAATTTGGAACGAAATGTCAATCCAAAAAGAGATACAGTAAGTACCTATGCTTAAGTCACTTCGTCATAAGATCCTAAAAAAAATTGAAATACTAGTTGTGAGTTGAATCAAAAGGTTCACCTATTGTTATAGTCAAAATTACCTTTAAAAAAAAACAATAACAATCCCTAACGTCAGAGTTCACCATTTGTCAGTTGCGCCATCTTATTATTCGTTATTGCAACTTAAATAATTCCATTGTATTTACAGACTGTCTAAGCTGTCTTCAAGCTTTGGAAGGCAACCCGTTTAAATTAGGCTCAAAATTCCCTATAATAAACAAAATTAGACATGTCCTATTCTGTTGCAGTTCCCGGGCTATAAATATTGTGTTAGCCTGGATTCCTAGTCACTCTGGTATCATAGGTAACGTTACAGCTGATGGCTTTGCGAAAGATTCCATCCAAATCGGTTCCGCAGATTACTACATGTGCTTCGCTCAGGATTTGAGTCTCCTAGCTAAATCCCACCTACAGGCCGTGTGGACTTCCGAATGGGAGGCGTCGCGGAAAGTAAAAGGTAAGCACTACTGTGACATCCAGCCTTTCATTCCCGATAGACCTTGGTTTTTTAAATTTAGAAAGGTAGATAATAGGACAACATCAGTTATCTCTAATCTTCGCTTAGGCCACTGCTGTTCCCCAATTTTCCTTAACAGGATTGGAATTCGCTATTCCCCGTTCTGTGACTGTGGTCAGGATTTAGGAACAGTGGACCATATATTTTTTAATTGCCCGCTCGTTCCGGTATCACTATTTGATTTCCTTCCCCCTAAGATTCAGCGCCCAACTAATATCAAGACTCTCCTCTCTACTTACAGCCCCAAGATTTTAATTATATTATGTAAATTCATTCATCGCTTTAATATTAGCCTTTGATTGTACATTGTTAGCAAGTATTTTGTTTAATATATATTATTTTTATTATTTAATTTTTTTTTCTTTTCCTTTTGGTAAGTTTAGTTTAGTTTGAGCATGTATTATACCATATAGATAATTAATCATTCTTATTAGTTTAAGTTATTGCACGAGTGTTTTATTTTGTTTTAGCCTATAATATATCCCAATGCAAAACAGAATTTACTTTTTGGTAATTTTTATTTTAATTTTTGTTCTTTGTCCCACCAATACGCGACACTGGCAGATATAGCCCGCCACACCAATCGCGGCTGATAGCCATTTTTCAATTAACTAACTAACTAAGTATTCGTTATTGATAAAGTCTATACTTTGACAGTTTACTTGACATTAGCATTAACCAGACAATTTTGCCAAAGGTTCCATTAAAATCGGTTTATTAGACCAATATAAGTGTTTTACCCAAGACCTTGGACTCTGGCTAAAGAACGTCTGAATGGAATGGAAACGGAATGGAATTCTGATTGAAACCGGACCAGGAAACACTATGGGGATGTCCAACCTGCGGTTACCAACAAACCCAGGTTCTCCAAATATAAAAACCTAGATAAAAGATCAACACCAACAATTTGTAGGCTCAGACTGGGTCATTGCTGGAGTCCTGAATTGACTGTGTTCTAGAAATTGGTACAATAGACCACATCTTTTTTAACTGTCCCCTCCAGCCCACCACATTATATGATATACTTCCACCACATATTCCCAGGCCTACTAATGTAAAAACATTAGTATCTACTCTCAACCCCCAAATTTTGAAATCCCTTACTAGTTATATCCTCAAGTATAAAATATACTTGTAAACACAGTAAATTAGTACATGTTGTAGTTTCCACTAACCATAACTCCTTTGTATTAATAGTTTTTAAGTGAACTAACCGGTTTTGGTTTTTGTTTTAGTGAGTCTGGTGTGTCCTGCTCTGAGGAACCCATCGTCATGCAATAACCGTGGCTCTTCCAATACCTGACACTGGCAGTTATAGTCTGTCGAGTCGTAACGACGGCTGATTGCCATATATTACAAAAATAGAATAGAATAGAAAATTGCATTAAACAGTCAAAATCGAATAGTTATGGTTAGCGTCAGTTATGACGTCATTTGAACCATGGAACAATGGCAACCCATGGGTTGCACCATTTTAACTTAGCCGGAGATGTGACAGCATTGTTATAGTCATAGTTACATATGGTGCAACGCACCTTAAGATATATCTCCAAATCTGCCAAAAGCGCTGCACGTCTTGCAGGTACTTAGGTGTATCTAGGTTCAAGATAGAACTTGCATTGTTCTTATTTTCTCTCACATGAGTAACTTAATTTTCTCACGAATTTTTGTACATTAGTACTAAACTTATCTTGTGCATCTGCATTCATGGACAATATCATAATTTAAAGTAACCCTCAGTGGTTCTAGTTTAGATTGTGGCATTACTTGCTTGCTCAGAACTTCGAAGGGTTTATGTTGCAGGTGAGCTATAAAATTGAAATTTCTTTATTTGTTACAATGTGGAAAAATGTTAAGAATTCAGTCCAGGCACACTCTACCAAACATACCTAAGGCATGCAAATATCTATATGTTTTTTCTGAATGTCAAATGATAAGCTATATGTAAATTTATGAATGTCAAAGGATATGGTGCGTTCCGATTGCCGATATACCGGTCATAGCGTTCATATACCCGTTCCGAATGTCTGTGAGCGCGCTCACAGCGATATTGATACGTCATCAATGTCATCATACATGCCGCCATCTTCCCGCTCACAGTGCCCAAGCTATGGAGCATGGTCGCTCTGAACGGCCTGTCAAAACTGACACATGACGTTTCTTTGTTGAAGTCTTTATTAGGCGATTAAAGATTTTAAAAGCTTGATGAGTAATTTTATTTCTTAATAATGTTCGTCCTCCTGTTTCAATCAGGGTCAAAGATCGATATGAAATTATCACTCTAAGATAAAACTAAGATTTTAGCGACGAAGAATCAGAAAGTTAGCGCGATATTTACCTTTCCGATTGCCATAGCACAAATATCACTTTTAGCGCGATCAATTTTAAATTTTATACACAAAACAAAATTAACAAGCAAGCTTCTAAAATCTTTAATCGCCTAATAAAAACATCAACAAAGAAACGTCATGTGTCAGTTTTGACAGGCCGTTCAGAGCGACCATGCTCCGTTTTGACCAATGTGGGCGGGAAGGTGACTGCGTTTATGAGGACATTGATGAACGTATCAATATCGCTATGAGCGATATTATAGGCAATCGGGACGCATCAATACTAATATAATTCAAAATTATTAGTTTGTCCTGCGGCGAACGTCTTTAGGCTACAAATAAGAAGAAGCCTTTATGCACATTGCACAGGTTCATGTTTGTGGTTTATGACGTTTAGCGTACTGACCTACGTATTCTTATCAACGTGATTGAAATAAATATATATTTTTTATAGTTATTTACTAATGATCAATACGATTTCAGACGTATACGTAGGTAGGTACATCTAAAGTGCGATTTAACTCTACACAAAAGTTTCTGGGTAAGCATAGATAAGACGAGTACTTATATACCTACTGTTATTGGACGATAAAAACTTATATTTAAACTAATTATCAACTCTAGGTTAGAGTTTAAATCAGCTGTGCATTGTAATAACATGTTATACTCACATATTTTTTTCAATGTTCCTATGTATTTCATGCTACAAACTCCTCAACTATAGATTTTCAACCGGAAAACCGGAAATACTTAAATACACTTTTAATAAAACATTACCAACTTAAAACTATCTCTATATTTTTTGGACAGCGAACGAGCGACCTACCTAGAGGCTTCCGCATTACTCGCAGTTTATATAGGGAACAAATAACAACAGATCTATGTCCTACATTTCCTTGTAACAAGAGTAAAGTACCTAAGTACCGGAATAGTTCTTTTGATGTAGGTACTCGACCGTCTGCCGGCCAGTAACTGTTCCGATGTTGACACACCGGTTAGTGAGAGCTCTCGCTTCACCTTGCTATCCAACAGTTCACACAGACTGCAGGCCTACAAACTCGCGGTTCACTCAGTTGAACTGAGTCAGTTCGCGCCAGTGCTTCGCCTGCGCCGCCCGTGTCTCAGTGGACTTTGTGCTCACGTCACGCCCTTCAATTTAATTTCATTATCTACACTGAAAGTAACCTAAAGTTACAAAACTAACAAATTCTTATCCTTCATCGCCATTGGGCGATAACTTATCGGCTCCGTGACGCGATACATTTAAATTTCTCGAGAGATAAGCGAGTGGTGATTAAATTATATCGTGCGCGAGTGGAGAATGTGTGTGCATTGAGCTGTTGGAGCGCAGTGTTTGAGAATGTCGTTGTTCAAAAAGAGGAGTCCGAAGTACCCGCCGGTGCCGCCGGTGCCGTCGGCGCCGCCGGTCGAGGAGCCGGTCGGCAACGGCGTCGACAACAACAACGGGACCCAGAAGGCGCAGCTCGTCTTCCACTGCCAACAGGCGCACGGCAGCCCACTGGGACTCATCTCAGGCTTCTCCAACGTCAAGGAACTCTACCAGAAGATCGCAGAATGCTATGACTTTCCACCTGAAGATGTAAGTACCGCTCCTGAACTACCTCAGGGCTATACGGAAGTAGCTGACCTAGACAGAGATTTGATTGTAATGACATGACGCTAGCTAATAATGAAGGTCCATCATCAATGTGAGACTCCAATAGTTCGTTGTATGTATTAACGTTTGATGAATCAGTAGTTGCTAAGTAGCTACCTACACCTATTATGTACTTACGTCATAAATAGTAGGTAAATAAGTACTTGTAAAGTATTCGTTGGTTTCCTTGAGTTAACAAAATCGTAGAATTGAATAAGTAGTAAATTATGTTGCAATGTATTTGCCGTCGGGGACTCATCGGAGGCCCAGGCGAAAGCGAGAATCGCTGCGCGTGGTCCGGTCTTTTGTAGGCGCCCGGATACTAAGGCGACAACACTCCAGGGGAGTGCGAATCTGACCTCCGTCGAGGCCCTCTGCAGTACCTACTACACCTTTAAAATATTGACAGAGAATGTCATCTGACAGGTGCATAAGTCCGAAAGTAAACGTACTCCTTTATACTAATGTCATGAATTATATTATATGAAATAAAAAGCAAACTTTAAGATGTACCTACCCAGAAACCTATGGTAGACTACCTACCACAACAATCAATAAATCAGAATTAACTATCTAAAATTAAATATACGACAGCAACTCTCAATTCCTATCTGTTTGAAAGTTAGGTGATAGATAAAAGAGAAATATCACATTATATATCATATCTTTTACTCATATAATTTTCTTAATTAACTACTAATGAACTGTGTGAGATATTCACGAACAAAGAGCGTCATTAGGTCATACAACGATTAACTAATGAAAGTAGGTCTTAAGCAATGACTAAAGACTGAAGAGTAATTAGTAATTAACTAGTTACGGTACGTTTTAATGAACATCAGCATTATACATTGTTTGTTCTTGGGTTAAACTAGTTCATGAATCATTTTTGTTATCAATATTTTTTCCATAGATTTATTAGGTGCCACTAGAGCTTGTGTGCTGTTTCGATGAGGCGTAATCCCTTCCCCCCCCCCCTTCGCCCGAACGATAAATTAAAAAGTGCAAAGAATCACAAAACCCAAGGATCTCCTTAACCCGTAGGAATTTCTCGAAAAATTATAGCTTATTAAAATATTAACTTATTCAAATAACTATCGAAGAAAAAAATATTTGTAAATTACAGAAAGAAGCTAGTGTAGAGATTTCAATGGTAGGTATTAATAGTATAGATGATAAGAATTTTACCTTTCGAGAATGATCTGACAAATTATACTAGAGGCGTCAGACATTTACAAAATACTTTCTCATTCATCTTTACAAGTTAGCAGCCAAACATTCGAAACATCCCTCAAATTTTAGGGTTCTAAACATTTCGTAATGGATCTCTGCACCAGTATTTATCACTGCCTGTGCCGTTGTATCACTCCTGTGGCCTTGTCAGTCTTGTAATCTGAGAGGTGCAAGCAAACATGTCAAAAGTTTTCATTAGTCAGTATCTATGTAGGTACAATCACGGCCAAAATTGCACGTGCCAAGTACAGCAATTTGTCTACCGGTTAAAAAGTCAAACAATACTGCTCTGTAGTAGTGAGCTTTTCTCGGGATACTCGATAATTTGTATTGGAGAAAGACACAGTATAAATTGAGTTTTAAGGGTAGTGACGTTTCTTTGTCAAGATTGTCATTAGTTTATATAATAAACACAACCACTGTTGATAAGTAAAACACCTACGGCTAACGATGTCCATGGACGCGGAAGCCACTTACCATCGGGTGGGTCGTACGCTAGTTTGCCGGTTATTTAAGTTATAAAAAAATATTGACACTCTTAAATACACTTACATACGACCTACTTAATTGACCATCTTTTGAGACATGTGCTAAACTTTGTCCTCAACCTAATCTATACAACTAACTTTTGACCTTAAACATTTTAGACAAATAAAAGAATATTATCTAATATATATATGTAAGGATCGATCAAATACCTATGAACCAAGTAAAGGTTATCAATTTCTCAAAATACGTAGTCAGTAATACAAACATAGGTAAAACAAAATAATAAACGGTGACTGTATAAACATGATTACTCTTTTTTGTTCTCATATGGAATAGTAATACCATTTACAGACTATTAACCTACATAATGTATCCTCAATGTATTTTACAAATCCATACAAAGAAACATTGTAGATACGATGATAAACTACGGATGTGATTCCAGCATTCCCAGGTGCATTAGTTACAACTGAACATCTGTGCAAGTTAATGGGCTTTGTCAGTACTTACTTTGCTATTAATTATTTCTGTAGAATGTTTTGATATTATTTAACTGAAATAGAATAGAAATAAAACGATGATAAATAAATATACTCATGCTTAAAGCAATTAGGCAATTTATGTAGCATGCGGGCGCGTCATATCGGGTCTTTTAAGGTTACCACCCTTCTAGAACATTTCTCGATGTCAGAGCGAGAAAGACTTTTATTCCACCTCATTTGGAATAGTGGTATTTGACTCATGCATATTTAATGCGACTCGACAACACAATAAAAAATAACATAGGATAAAACAACAGCTGGGCACCGAATATAACAGAGTGTTAGTCGACACTACTGCAGAAAAATATGATTATTGTCTTTACACAGTTTCAAAAAAATTAGGAATCATCGCCAAAGGCCGCGGTACTTCAACTTTGAACAGCTGTTTAGCACAAGTTCGATCCTGTATGAAGTACTGCAGCCATCTTCGGGATGTTAGACTCTGTCGACCGAAGAGCCAGTAGACTTATAAACGACGAGAAACTCTCATCTTCGAGGTTACGCAGTCTCGTCTCGAGCATCGCGACAAAGTCGCTAGCTTATCAGTTTTTATACAGATTTCAATTTAGAGAGTGTGCAAAAGCTCTTTTTGAGTAGATCGAACCATCCCCTTTTCTTCACCGGCCGACCAGGCGCAGACAGAAATTCCATCCGTTTATAGTAGACGTACCTTAAAGCCAAACCAAGCGTTGCGACAACTCGTTTTTGGTCTATGACGCCAAAGAGTGGAACGTTCTGCCTGCGTCTGTTTTTCCAGACAAAATCAATCCTGGATCCTTCAAGCGTAGAGTGAATAGATATCTGGACCGGCGTGTACCACCCTAGTCTTCATCATCACGTATCATCAGGCGAGATGGAAGACAAACGCCTGCAAATTTACAATAAAAAACATATAATAACTAATAAAAATGTATAAAAATAAAACTACCTCGGACCACAGAAGGTTTCAGTCTCTTTTAGGAGATATAATAATGATAACGATATAATAATAATTAATAATTATATATATTAATAAAATCGATAAATAATAATTATTAATAATGACTACAGGTTAACCTTTTACCTACTTACGTAGTACGAAGAGGTTTTGTTTTATAACTCGATTAATGATTAATGATTCAGTAGGTAGTCATTGGTATAAGGATATTGACTGTTTTTGTTACAATCACGTCCACTGATGACACATTTTAAATAAGTCATGGTACAGTCACTTAACTTAGTTGAAACATTACATAATAAGTTTGCAAACTTTTCGTAGGGTCTTCACTTTAACATGTATATTGTTTGATTTTTAAATGTTAAACAAAGAGTTGTAATTACGCACGAGTTTGACAAACCTATTGTTATCTATTTTAATTTTATTTACTCAATACCTAATAGGTACCACAGCCATAATATTATTTACTTACTTGGATAATCGTTTTAAATAAAATTGTCGGTATTCAGTCGTTGTACCCACATAGTTGCAAAAGGATTACGCAGTAGAAAGACCAATAAGCGTGTCCTACTTTTTATGTAAGTACTTTAGTACAAATCAAAAATAAACATCGATTTATTTAACAAGATTTTATTTATTTTTATCTTTACTTGCCTATCTTATCTTGGAAATGTGTTGTAAATAGTTTTCCATTAACAACACTGCCGCGCGCAGTAGATAGATACGAGTACGAGTATGTTACAAATGTTTTTGTCGGTAATGGTATCTAATAGTAAACTATAAACACCCGCGTGAAGACCGATCTTGTTTCTTGACATCACCAACAAAGAAGATCAAAAAGGACCTTACAATTAAACACCCTACTGATCGATGTTAGATTCCACACCAAAATAACTGTAAAAAGAACTAGTTCTTATATAAAAAATATATCTAGATATATTTTTTTATAATTATATGCCTGACTATTCACTGACTATCACAATTCCACAACCCAAATAAGTATAATAAAAAAAAATACATAAAAAATACAAAAAAGCGTCAACCAAAATACAATTACTTAATTTGTACCATACTCTGACATAAAAAAAATATAGCACTCAGTTTTCTCGCTGACTGTACAAAGCGCTTAAAACGGTACGCTGTTGCCATTTGATAAGGAGTTTATTTATATTATTCACTCACATTTAAATATGTCAAAAGGAATAAAGCAGAGAGCAAGAGTGATCAAACCACACTGTGCTTACTTCGTGCTTGTTCAAGGCACTGAAATGATATGAAATACTTATTAATTTTTTCCAACATTGACAATTACTTGTTCTTATTGACGTCAAATAAAACATGACTCTACCACCAGTTCGGAAAAACCTTCGTGAAGAAGAACTGGCAAGAAACTTCACGGGTATATTTGTTTCAAAATATATTTACAGTGTCTCTTTATGTCCCCTCAAAATTATTCTTTTCTGCATCTGTGAGCTCGGCAAGTCTCCCTCCCCCAAGTATCCAAACGACGAACACCCTCAAACGGCACCCGTTCACGAGTTAACGCGGGATCCAGCCCTCCTCAACCATATTAGAGGGAAGAGGCCACTATCGGGTATCGGTTATCTGTATTGTGAATAACCACTGATCCATTTACGTGGTTTATATTTAATACATTTATCTAAACAAGAAGTTGTGGAACAAAAATTTGTAGAGTTTGTTACATATATTGTAAAAATTTATTAGTAGAGTCAAAGTTTGTAGTTTGATCTCTTTCAACTAACTCGTCCATAATCCAAACAAACTCACCTGCCGTATTCCTGTCCGAATTATTAAAAAACTGACTACCTACCTGCATTCTATGAAATTGCTTAACAGGGATAAGTTCTAAATTATAAGAAAGCCGTTCTTAATCCGTCCGTATACATATATTAGGTATATGGTTCAAATTAAAAATATTTTATTACATCATAGATATAAATTTTACACTCGTTGAGTCTTCTTTTTCTTCACATTCATCGAGATTGCGTAAATAATCTAAATTCGGCTTTTAAAGGGTAGTATAGGTAGACTACTGAGGTACGTAGCGAGCGTCGGGTGACGAGTCACTCACTTCCCTCTAAGCGTGTTGCCTGTTGCATGCTACCATCGATGGACGGTCGATGGATTGGTGTGGTAACGCTCTTATACGGTTGAGGAGGGCGATGTTTCCATCCCACGTTAACTCGCGAATGGGTGCCGTTCGAACACGACGAAGCTTTTTACGTAGGGAATAGGTATTATGCCTATGTGAAATAGGATCGATTGGCATAATAATACTTTTATTTGGTGTTTTAGCATTTTTTTCGCTGACTGCACATTTTGTCCATAATCTGTGAAGTTATGGATGGCCTCCTAGAAACATTTTCCGGAAACTACAACGGTTAAGGTACCTGCCCTCCGTGACCCATCTCAACAACCACCCTGTACTTATACTTAGTATAAGATTGCTAGGCTGAAAAGAAGACTATGTTTCTCCGTTACCACGGTATGCCTGTTTAGTGTTCAAATAATTAAATGTATGTTAAAATAGAACTAAATAAATATTTACGATACACCAGGCGCATGGCGTAGCTTTTGCCCTTACGATACACGTTAACTAAAACAATATGGCCAACTTTTATTAGCGCCTATTGCACAATTTATTTACTATTTTTACAGCTTCGCTGTCATAAAATCCCCCATTGGGTTATTGGAAAGAACTTGAATTTTTCATTTAATTATAATACATTTACTCAAACTATCTACTATGTGTGCCGACTGCCGTCACGGGGCGGGCTTAGCTATTGAAAGGTTACACGAAAAGGTCACGGGGAAAATGGCGCCGCGCCGCTTGTTATTTCATTTTCGCGCCGCGTATTTTTGCTGAGTCCAAGGTCGAGCCTTGATGCGATTGCTATCACTGCGAAGTATTCACTAACTAGTCAAAGTAGGTATATATACACAACAATACTATGGAAAACGATTAGAAAAATGAAGTGAAATTCGTTAATATCGTATTTGCAAACAACTAAGATTATAATAACCCTCAAAATAATAAGTTATAATAGTAAATATATAGACAGTAGCCAAAAGCCTTTTTATTGAATCACAAAACATTTATTGCAATACGTTATATATAATAAAATGATAATTGCATAGTATTGCTCCCCGATAAATTTTTATTTCAATAGCATTCAAAATTGTGTAAAATACGGAAGTACACGACGCATCGAAAGTGTCTAGCGGTTAGAGTTTTATGCAAATGAGGTTTATTATTCTGATTTTTTTGGATCTCTATTGATTCTGTTTAATGAAATATATTATTTAAATAAAGAATTTTGTTAAAATTACGATTATAAAGAGAAAACAAATGACAATTAGCGGTTTCAATAAAACTATGTCATGACATTTTTAGAAAACGATTAGAATTTCTGCATCGGAACTGTAAAACAATTTATTATTACACTGATATGGAGCGACGACGTCATTTAAACCGAGAAGATATGATGAGAGCTATCAGAATGTTGGAAGTTGGCTATAGGCAACGTACTGTGGCGATTGCTCTTGGCACTACACAGAGCGTTGTTAGGCGCCTCTAGAGACGTTATCGCATCAGCGTGGTCGAGCGACATGGAGGACGATCTCGCATTACCACTCCACAGCTCATTGTGGAGTGGTAATGCGTAATCTTGTTAAAAAGCGTTCAAACTATCCGAAATCGTTTATGTGAAGTGGATTGTTTTTCCTGAGTCCTACGTATCGCCGTTAATTTGAGTTAATTTTTCCCAATTTGCACACAATTTTTCTTAATTTTGCAAAATATAGGGACATGATTGGTGGACTAGATTTGGTAAATATTTTGTAGATCATTTTTTTGCAAAAAATTTACTGATCTCCAGGCACTTTTGATGTGTGTAGACGCGTGTTTGCAAGACACAACCTTATCACTCGGCAATAAAGACTGTTTAAAAGTTACTATGTCAAGATCGATCGAAGTGAGCTACAATTTACAGAGGTAGAGATTTTGTAATATCAAAAGATGCAGACACAAATGTACCATGTCAATGAAGACCTTTTTTAAAATAAGTATATAAAAAACTACCTGCTTACTTATAAACTACACGTTGCCAGTGCCTTTTGTTCTTATATTAATTTTATTACAGTATACTCGTAAACTTTGTAGCTTCACACATTCCATGCTCTACAAACTAACTTAATAATGTCAAAATACGTTATGTTTTGGAATCACTGATCCTCCGCCCCTCCTCTCCGTCACCTCAAACATAACAGCCAATCAGAACGCATTTACTTTTTAAAACTTTCAAAGCAAGAAAGTGTTAATGTCATTTACTAACGCACTGTATTGCTCAGCGGTTTCATATTGCATAATTGTACGAATCCAAATGTACTACAGCCTCTGGATAAGTCTTCAAGTGACACAAGGCCAAGTGTCGCTCCAAAAGAAATCATTTGGGTCAGGTTAGGGGTGAGAATTGCTTGCGTGTTGTCCGATCTTTTATAGGCACCCCGCCTGCTAGACTACGACGACACTACAGGGGATTCGAATGCGAATTCATACAGCAATCTTAGAAACTAGCACAACCTTTTTCTTTCATTCCAGTTTGTCAGCCCACTGACAGCTGTCAAAGGAAAGAAAACGAGAAAACTGACTGCCTTGTAATATTGACAACTGCTAACTTTCAATCAAGACAATCAGGTCACGATGATTGATGAATTCCTGCTTGTGTAAATATAATTAGCGAGCTGAAATATTTCCGGTATGCTTCGTGCGATACGACGGCGTGACTATTGCTTGAAGTTCGGTGTATCTCATAGGTGTGAACCTGCACAATCAAATATTAGATAGACATGAACTTTATTCTTTAAGCACACATTACAATTTAGTTTAAATAACAATTCGCTGAATATAAAACAGTTATACGATGTTCACACAAATTTTACACTTAAAACAAGAGATATAAATACGAAATCTATAAGAAATAGGCTATTGATTTTTAAAAACAGAGAGCACAGATATAGAACAGTCACTGCCTCAGCTGTGATGTTGCTGAATATCAACGCTGATCTTCCGTCAGCAGCGCACCCGGCCGTCCCACGTCGTAATTACACACCGCCCGCCACAGTAGCGATGTCTACCTGTGGGTTTGTTTTGTTAAGTATGTATTCGTGTGTATGTTTGAGTGTGAAGGGTCTATAAGTGTTGGAATGCAAATTGGAGAAGATATACTGTTTATACACATAAGAAATTTAAGTATAAATTAATCTAAGTGAGTTGTTCCCGAGTCCTACCTATCGCCGTTAATTTCAGTTAATTTTCAAAATTCGCACACAATTTTTCCTTAATTTTTACAAAATATGGGGGTATGGTTTAATTAATATTGTAATAGGGTAATTTAAACATAGGAATTAAAGTAAAAAGTACTCCTGGTACCGGTGGTAACGTATTTTCATTTAGTTTAGTATTAGGTATAGTAATTTATTTTACTTTTGTCGATTAGGAACATGATTTATTTTATTTTATTTTATACTGTACTAGTTACGTAAGGCTAATATTATTGTCATAAATCCAAAGACAGAACAATGAACTGTCGTGGTAGTAGGGGTTTATTTTGGTAAAATTTCGTCTGGGGTGGTACTACAGTCCTTCCTAGTTTAACTGCCACAGTAACCACCCCATGAGATAGTCGTAATAACAAAGTCTCCGTGGATGTGTTCCGGTGAAAGAAGAACAGCCAATGTCATTACTGGAACAAAAGCAATCCCAACGCATCATTACTCGACAATCAATAAATGACAATATATCTAATCAATAACATAAGATTAATGAGTCTATGGGCACGGATGCCTCTTACCATCTAGTGGATTGCGTGCTGGTTTGCCAGCTACGCCAGAATTAAAAAAAAGAACTAAGTTAAATTGAATGTTAACATCCATAATCAGTATAAAAACATACGTGTTAACATAGCAACACAGCGCAGGTATTCCCGGTAATTAGTAGCTATCAAATTATCATAACATCTCCATGAATAATGTGTTGTTTATGTTAGGACGGAGGAATGATAATTTAAACAGTATTTCGGTAATTCACAATAATCAGTTCATCTTTCCCATAAATAAAAGGCTTAAAGACATTCAAGATGTTTCTGTCAAAATGTGCTTTATTGCAATAAGATATAACTTATAATTAAATACGTTGTAATGGTTCTCAGTGTGTGAGGATGGAGCGCGGAAGTACGCTCGAGTGCGCGTCAGGAAATGTAGCGTGCGCGGGCGCGGGCCGCGTGGCTGTCTGCTGTGGTGGGGATGCAGGTGTCGTGTGGTTTGTGTTGGATGCTATTAATGCGTTTAGGCGCAGATTTAGCGATTATACCAAGAGATTGCTTGCCTAAGATCAATGTAAAATACAATTCAAAATTAACCACCAATTTCACTCGATTTCGTGAGTTATTTATTTAATTATATGTCACCAACAGCCTACACGTCGATACATTAAAAAATATGCTAACAAACTAAGGGCTGACATGCAAGTCAGTTATAGGTATGCACAGCATTTAATAAAAATATTATTGGTACAAAGTATTATAAAATAGTCAAAATTATATTATTATATTTTAGTGCGTATTAGGTAATTGTGTAAATTACTCATTTATGATACAGTTATCTCATTGTACAATGTTAAATAACATGGGATTAAATAAATTATTAATAACGTGCGTATTTGATAGCATAGTGGAAAAAACTACACTCAGTCAGAGATCGATGAGTGCGAGTTCAAAGTGCACGTGACTCTAGAGACGTTTAAAAATATATTTTACGTACCTATGTTATGTAGGTTAACTTTTTTAAAACCATATGTGAATAAAAACGTGATGGCTTCTTCGGTGAAGCGTTCTCTTTCGCAGTTTCAATGTGGAATATACTACGGATTTAAATTAAGAAGTACAAATCTATGGATTCTTTCAAATATTATTAGTAAATATATTATGTATCTAAAGTGTATAACTAAGTGATAGAAATCATGCACCTACTTATTATGGTACATAATTATGGACAACTTGTATAATTTTAAATGAGTGCGTAAACATACAAATAATTAACATCAGGAGTTGGTGGAAATTGCTTCTTAGTCATAAGGGCCGCCTTAGTGTGTTTTATAATATTTTCTTTGTACTTCTTTAGTCCTAAGTGCACAATAGAAAATGTTTATAAATTAATATTTTTGTATACATAATATACAAGGTGTGACGGTTGTCTATTTCGACCTCTTTTTGTCAGTAAATTTTATTTTTTTTGTCGTTCCCGACGTAATTTTAAACTAGGAATTACGTAGTGTCAGAGAACGGCAATGTTTTGATTTGACAAGTCAGTCACGAAATATTATCCATCAAAGCAACTTGAATCTATTTATTTATTATTGTTTCCGAGTTTATTATTCAAAATTACATAGTTAAGATATTTTATTATCTACAATCAAAGTTTTTTTTTAAGAAACCTATAATTTATTTTTACGTTCACGAGTGTGCGTAGCCAAAATTTTTGGTAAGGATTCTCATTCATTAAAATTTTATTTTATTGTTATTTTTTCTTTTCAGATCAAATTAAATTGTATTAATATTTCTGTTCTATTTTGTGTGACTATTTTTTTATTTCAATTTTGTTTATATTTTTCTGTTTGTATTTACAGGCATTTTTGTATATTTTTAATTTTACCGAAAAAATAAACATAGAAGAGAGTTTTGGTGTTTTACTGGTATTACGTTATATACTGGCGCCCGAATATTCAAACGTAGTTTATGGAGAAGAGAGGAGGAACTATATCAACAGAAGAATTGCAACATTAAAAATAATTTTTTTATAATTATTATTGAGGTCAGGCATAAAACTTTATTTGTTACCATTTTCAATCATTAACATTCACTATGATATATTTATATATATATCTACTATAATATATCTACTATAATATATCTACTATAATATATCAAAATACTGCTAAATTATTCAGACATTTAAGTTTCTTTAGTTTCTTTCGTTATAATATCCTTGAAGAAATTTTCTGAAGACACAACATTCTATAACCCAGTAATTTCACTATTTAAATAACATTTTCTATTCATTTTCATCACTCGAAAATACGTATATTTTTAAGGCTTTATTCTGCATAACGACTATTAACAAATTTGTTTCACTTTAACATTTTTTTTTTGATTTTGCAATGAATTTTTCACAATTAAATAAACCTGAAATAATTTATGAATTAAAAATCAGAAATATAAATTTTTCTTCGACGCAATCTGTAGACGAACTACGATCATTATTATTAAATATTAATGTAGATTCTGAAACAGAAATTTTACAAAATAGCCCTGAAGAATTTTCAGAAGATATTAATACCATTAAAAAAAAATTTAAAACTTGTTGAAGCTTGTATAAACTCTTATCCTATTAGGAAACAAAAAATTTCACCTTATTTAACTCATATAAGAACAAGATTAGGCCTCATTGACATTACATCAGATTTATCTTCAGAGCAGTTAGATTTAATGAATTCATGTTGGAATGATTTAACTCAATTAGACTCACGTTTTAAAAATTTGGAAAAATCACCAACACATTCCACATATCATTCCGCAGAATCTATACAAAATATTAATCTACAACCCCTTTCTTTTTTCGAAGCATTAACTGATAAGGTCAGTAAAATTACAGAAAATCGAACTAACAATGATTTAAAAAGATTTATTTATAAAGGTGAAGGTTGTCCAAAGGATTTTATTCAAAAACTTGAAGAATTTTCACAAATAAAAAATATTTCTGAAAAATCTTTATTCTCACATATTTATGATATTTTATCTGGATCTGCTCTTGATTGGTTTAGAGCTAGAAAGTCGACTATTAATGACTGGTCATCTTTCCGATCGGCATTGTTGAATGATTTTGCAATTACCGATTACGATTATAAACTAAAAAAAGTAATCGATGCTCGTAAACAAAAACATAATGAGAGAATTATCATCTACTTTGCTACAATGGAATCTCTTTTTTCAAAGCTCTTGGAACCAATGTCCGAAAAAGAAAAAATTAATACTCTTGTTAGAAATCTTAAACCTGAATTCACATTACGTCTTTCACCTACTGATTTACATACTGTAAATTCCCTCTTGGAATCATGCAAATTTACAGAAAGCATTCTCCAAGTTTCTAATAATACATCTTACTACTCTTCATCATCACCACCAGATCATTATCATTCTTTTCCTATTCCTTCTACATCAAATTCTAATAACAAATCGTATAATAATACTCTACTTTCACATAATCAACCATATATTCCTGAATTTCCTTTTAAAGCTTGTACATATAATTCCATAGCAGCTGTAGCTAATCCATTACCTAATACTGTAGCTGCAATTAATAAAAATCAGAATTTTTATAAATTCACTTGCCCACGTTGTAGATCTAATACACATTTATTAAAAGACTGTACTAACACTAATATAGTGTGTTTTCGTTGTGGAAAAAAAGACTTTATTACTAGTAAATGTCCTAATTGTAATAAGTCGATTTCAAAAAACTAAATTACGAGGAGTGCATAAACAAAAATAATGGTATTAAATCATCAAATTTTGACAAAAAAGATTGGGATACATGGTTAAAAACTTTAACAATTTTTTTTAAATCTTATAACACTTGTGCTCTCCTCTTTAATAAAACATCAGATTTTGAACGTCCTTATTTACATATAAAAGTAAACGATTTAATTTTAAATGGTCTTTTAGATAGTGGTAGTGCTATCACTATATTGGGTAATAATTCTCATAAAATTTTATCACAACATGGTCTTTTTATGCAGAAAAACTGTTTAATAAAAGGTAATGTTGCAAACGGACAAACTATTTCTTCTATCGGCATTATTGCTCTTCCTACTTTTTATAACAATAAATTTGCGTTAATTACAGCTCATGTGATCCCAGAAATCACTGAATCACTCATTTTGGGTATTGATTTTTGGAAAACTTTTAATCTTGCTCCGGATATTCTTAGTAATATCACATTACAACCTTCAAATTTAAACTCATCTTTTCTCATTAATACAGATCCTAACTTTCATTTACATGAATACCATTCTTTAACAGATACACAAAAAATTATTGCAGATGCAATTATGGAAAAGTTTAGGTTGATTTCAACTGAATGTAAACCTTTAGGTCGTACTCATTTAGTCGAACATTTCATCGACACTGGAGACCATCCACCTATTCGTCAACGCTGTTACAGACTTTCTCCTGAGAAACAAAAAGCTCTTTGTAAAGAAGTTGATGATATGTTACAATTAGATGTCATTGAACCCAGTGACAGCCCATGGCTGAACCCAATTATTATTACACCTAAAAAAGATGGTACTTGGCGATTTTGTATTGATAGTCGTAAATTAAACGATATCACAAAAAAAGATGCTTACAAACTTCCTTTCATTTCTGATATATTAGATAACCTTAAAGATGCTAAATTTATATCATCTATTGACATTGCTAAAGCGTTTTGGAATATTCCCTTAAAAAAAGAGGATAAACTCAAAACTGCATTCCATGTTCCAGGCCGAGGAATGTTTCAATTTAAAGTTATGCCATTTGGTTTAACTAATGCACCTGCTACCCAACAAAGATTCATTGAAAATCTACTAAATGACCTTACAAATGATAATAATGTTTTCTATTTTATCGACGATATAGTCTGTATCTCTCAAACCTTTGAACAACATGTCGATATACTTACTAAAATTCTTAAAAAACTTTCAGATGCCAATCTCACAGTCAATTTTCCAAAATGTTCATTTTTCCGGAAAGAATTAAAGTACTTAGGCTATGTAGTTAATGAAAATGGTTTAAAAACGGATCCTAAAAAAGTTCAAGCTATTCTTGATATACAAACTCCAAAATCTGCTAAGGAGGTCAAACGTTTTTTGGGTACTGCCAGCTGGTACAGACGTTTTGTACCTAATTTAAGCACCCTTGCAGCACCGTTAACTAAATTAACTTCTACAAGCAAAAAATCACCTCCATTTAAGTGGTCTGATGAAGCTGAAATTGCTTTCAAGGCTATTAAACAAGCTTTAATTAGTACACCAGTTCTGGCATGTCCAGATTTCTCTAAACCATTTGCTGTTCATTGTGATGCCTCTTCCTATGGCATTGGCGCAATGTTAACTCAGGAAGTCGATAATATTGATAAACCTATTGCTTATATGAGTAAATCACTTACAGGCGCTCAAAAGAATTATTCAGTCACTGAACGTGAACTTTTAAGTGTTATTACGGCACTAGAGCATTGGCGTTGTTATTTAGATAATGGATTACAATTTACAATTTATACTGATCACGCAGCCCTTCAGTGGTTTATGCATTTAAATAATCCTACTGGCAGATTAGCTCGGTGGAGTATTCGTTTATCTATGTTTAATTTCGTAATTAAACACAAAAAAGGCTCAGATCATGTCGTACCAGATACTTTATCACGGATAAAACCAATTGATTTAATTAATTTTTCTACTTCTCAAACTAAAGACACTTGGTATTTAGCAATTTATAATAAATGTTTATCATTTCCTTCTAGTACTCCGGATTACATGATTCATAATAATAAATTGTTTAGATTTTGTAGATCTAACACATTATTTAACTCTGAATTTAATTGGAAACAAGTAATACCATTAGAATTTAGGGAATCTGTGATTACACAAAATCATTCTACTCCCCAAACGGCACATTTTGGTACTTTTAAAACATACCATAGAATTAAAAATCTCTATTTTTGGCCTGGCATGTATAAAGACGTAGCCATGTTTATTGCTAAGTGCGAGACTTGTTTAGCTACCAAGCACCAAAATCAAAACTTAATTGGTTTAATGGGCAAACCCAAACATTGTTCACGCCCTTTCCAATGTTTATCCATAGATTTGATAGGTCCACTTCCTACTTCACGTAAGCAGAATAGATTTCTATTTGTAGTTACTTGTTGTTTTTCCAAATATTGTTTGTTATTTCCAATAAAACATGCAACCGCTTCTATTATTCGCCATATATTGGACAATTTAGTTTTTATGGTTTATGGAGTTCCAGAAACTATTATATTAGATAATGGTCCTCAAATGATAAGTACAGAATTTTCTGAATTATTTAAATTTTACAACATACCAAAAATACATTACACCCCACGTTACTGTCCACAGGTTAACACCGTTGAGCGTTACAATAAAACTATTGTAACGGCGATTGCAGCTTTTATAGATAAAGATCACAGAACTTGGGATACCTATATAAATAAAATACAGTTTGCTATTAATACTGCGGTTAATGAAACCACAAAATTCACTCCATCATTTTTAGTATTTGGTAGAGAAGCTGTTACATGTGGATCTATCTACAAAAATAAAGATTCCAGAGATGAACTAATTTTCAGTCCTAGGGATGTATATGCTGAAAACATAGGACAATTAATACCTATCTTTTCCGAAGTACAGAAACGGTTATTTAATGCACATCAATATAATGCAACTTATTATAACAAACATCATCAGAATTTAGAATTTAATAACGGTGATATTGTTTGGAGGCGAAACCATGTAATAAGTTCCTCTAAAAAACATTTTTGTGCTAAGTTTGCACCCAAATTTATTAAATGTAAAGTTTCAAATAAAGTTTCACCATTAATTTACGATTTAGTGGATATGAATAATAACCCATTAGGTCGTTGGCATATCAGAGACATTAAACCTCTACCGCGTTTAACTTCTTCTTTGAGTGATTAGATTGGTTGTTACCAATTACTTTATATGAATTCATATATAATTATTGTTAATTATCTCACGGCGAACATAAGCCGATTCTTTTTGTCTTATTTTTTTTTCTATGCACCTCATTATCGTTTGGCTATACCATTAACATTGACGATGGTCAAAACTTATAATTAATTATCATCATCGTAGTATTAGGTTAACTTATTGTGTAATTTATTTAATATTTGCAATTCTAGGAGTGTAAACTCTTATTTTCAATATCTGTATTATACTTTATAGTATAATTTGTTAAATGTTATCAATTTTTTTTTCTCAATTTTTTTTCAAGCGGTTTGCAACTTGTAAAATTAAGCCTTCTGCACGAGCGTTTATTAAAGTAACTCGTTAAACTAAACCATACCTATGTGTATTATTTATACGCTTGAATCACTTTCCCGTGAGAATTATTTTCATATGTTTATTACATAAGTATTTTAATTACTTCACAAAAGACCCTTGGATTTTATTTAAAAGTCAATGTTTCACGATTGGCTATGATTTTCTTTTCTTTCCGGCATATTTATTTCAGTCTTTAACTGAAACTTGTTTATAGTAATCACCGTGCGGGAGTTAGCGACACGTTAAAGAAGCCATAAGCTATTAATATTTTCAGCGGATGGCAACTATTAAAGCCTTTTGCCGTTGCGTTCAACTCTGTTGAGTTGACTTATTTAGGATACGATTCCTCATAAGCAACTCTAACTGCATGATGTTTTATTTCCAGTAGTGGAATAAGACTAGTATGAAAGAGAATGTATGTTGTAATTATAATGTACGTTGATGGAGTTGAACGATGTATATTAACATTGTATATTCCAGGAACATGTTTAAAATTTTATCATTCATGAACCATGTAATTTAAAATAATTATTTAGGATTTTTTTTTTCTCTCTCTCGTCTGTTTTGTTTTTTTTTTCTATTAAATAACTTGTTGATATGCAATATATCAGTATTATTTTTTTTTCATATATACAGGATGTTTTTTCAGAAAAATTCTTCTATAGGATGTTAATATTAATTTTCATTTTGCTTTTAATTATTATTTTTTTTTGATCGTTCTTTCATTTGGCAGATTAAATATTAAAATTCGATATGTATATGCGGTTTATTTTGATTTGGTTTGAATATTTTTTTTAAAACTATACTGAAAAAATCTTTCAGATTTTTTTTCCCGGCCCCCGGGGTATTGTGACGGTTGTCTATTTCGACCTCTTTTTGTCAGTAAATTTTATTTTTTTTGTCGTTCCCGACGTAATTTTAAACTAGGAATTACGTAGTGTCAGAGAACGGCAATGTTTTGATTTGACAAGTCAGTCACGAAATATTATCCATCAAAGCAACTTGAATCTATTTATTTATTATTGTTTCCGAGTTTATTATTCAAAATTACATAGTTAAGATATTTTATTATCTACAATCAAAGTTTTTTTTTAAGAAACCTATAATTTATTTTTACGTTCACGAGTGTGCGTAGCCAAAATTTTTGGTAAGGATTCTCATTCATTAAAATTTTATTTTATTGTTATTTTTTCTTTTCAGATCAAATTAAATTGTATTAATATTTCTGTTCTATTTTGTGTGACTATTTTTTTATTTCAATTTTGTTTATATTTTTCTGTTTGTATTTACAGGCATTTTTGTATATTTTTAATTTTACCGAAAAAATAAACATAGAAGAGAGTTTTGGTGTTTTACTGGTACTACGTTACAAAGGTACATTTAATTTCATAAATAAACTCAACCTTATCTGCGTAACTCTGAACTCTGCCGACTGAGCTCGATAACTTGACAGCACTTCTGTGATATGAGGATGAAGCAATCTTGGTCAAAGGATGACAATAAAATTGGGTATTGATGGAGTCCAATTGAATTTAGACCAGTTATTGCTACACAAAGGTAGTTTGGCCATGAGATTGATGTCATAAAAGATGCATGTGAAAAGTCATTTTAATTTGGGTTTATAGCTAAAGTACCTGGTCTAGTACGTAAAATCTTTTAAAAAAACAATCCATTTTGTGCCGACAAATAGCTGTTGCGTACGAGTAAATCAAGAGAATTAAAAAACATATTGGCTAACTATAAAAGAGTCTTGTAAGGATGTTTGTCGAAAACCGATAGGCACAGTACGATTTTCTTTGACGAGGCAAAAGCCTTCGACAAGGTCTGGCACAACGTTATTCAAGCCATCTTCGAACTAGGCATGACAGACAGCTTCGTGCACATCATACGAGACTTTCTCCATTGTTGGACCTTCGCTAAAGATCGGAAGGCGCACTCTGTAGTCCCAGCCCTGTTGTAGCCGGTGCCCCCAAGACTTGGTAGTTTGCACGAATTTGGTTTCACTATACACTAGTGACATGCCAAAGACAGAGAAAGTAGAACTAGCGCTCTTCGCAGACGACACCGCGCTATACAAATCTGATAGGAATCTACGTAGGTTAAATAGAATAGAAATAGAATAGGGTCTACCCGCAGCCAGGTTGGTTTAGTAAATGTAGAATAGAAGTCAACTCAGAGAAAAGTGCAGCAGTGTACTTCTCTCTTTCAACTTGCTCTAGGGCAACCTCTAGGAAACCCTCCAAAAGATTAGATCCGATCACTCTGTTTGGTACTGCAATCCGCTGGGCTAAGAGAGTTAAATATTTAGGGGTCACTTTAGATAGTGCACTCACATTCGCGGCTCACATAAAACGAGTCTGGGACCGCGCCGTCATGTCGCTTAGAAATAAGCTTACACTTTACAAAACTTGCACCACCCCATCATGACAAATGCCAGTGTGGCTTTCGCTCACGCCTGCAAGTCGTTATTCAAACTAGGTTCGAATGCAAATGCGTCGGGACTCTGCTCATGTCCGCAATGTAGATCATGAAGTTGGCGAACTTCGTCAACGCTCCCCATCATCCCAACCCGCTGGTGAATAAGTCAGCTGACTACACAGCCAACCCCGACGCAGCGGTTCGATACAGGCGTCCACGTATCGTCTTAATAAATCCTGACGAACGCTATTACATCAAGGAACTCCGGCGTTCTAGTTAAAAATAGAGCAACACGGCATTCGAATCGCCTGACCCACCGGTGGGCCAGGATTACGCGACGTTCGCATTCCTACTGAGTTTCTTACTAGTACTTTTACAGTAAATGACCCTTCCGAACCGGTGGTAGTTTCAATATAGAACGTCCTAAACCAAGATCTATATAACCTTTCGAGTGCCATTAGGTGTATCGTATGTACGAGTAGTTTTAAGTTCCGGCTAAACGCCCTCAGCGCTAAGCCACAAAGCCCTGTGAAATTGACAAGGCCAATAGGGCCATATAGAAACAGACCATCACGAAAAAAAAAAAAGAGATTCGTATCTCGAATTTCGCTTTCTCTATTCGCCAAAAGAGTATCAAAAACTTTTATGCCATCTCGTTTCGACATTTAAAACCTATAATTGTCCAAATATAAAACCAATTCTGTCACGGTATACCAGACCGGCCTGACATAACACACATAACATGACGTCACATGTCACGAACGACACATGCCTGGAATGGGCGCCCGCAGCCGCGGTGCCGCTCCACTGCGCTACGCCACCAAGCAGTACCCGAGCTGGCAATTGTAGTGGTGTACCTATGTTTAAAGCGATGTTACAGGTATTTAGCTTTAGGCTTGGCGTGACGTCTGCATTCGCAGAGCAGTGAGATAATGGAGTAGCCCTTTTGATTAATTAAACACAACAAGGATTCGTGTTGTCATTTGATTCAAATGTATAGGAAAAATTCAAAACATTTTATTTCATCGTAGGTAAAAAAATACACAAAAAATACATCTTAATTTTCATCATGATTGTGTAAATACACGTTAACTTCGGCTATTAATGAAGGGTGACCATCAAATATAGTGATAGTTAGAATACAGGATAATATAGATAGATTAGACAAGATTTAACCTAGAAGGTGGATAGATGCATTGACGAGAGCAAGATATGGATTACGCGACCGGAATCAAAACTGTCGAGACGACATACTACATTACTGTGATTAATGATTCAAATGTTTAACTAAAAAAAACTCGTGGCACCTATTGTTTTAAATCGGTCAAATCAATCTGTTACGGTCAAGACTTCATAAGTAGTAAACGAAAATGTTGGGTTGGCAAACTATTCGACGCGGTGTTTCACATTGACAACAAAATTTGTTTTTTTATATACGATTCTTTCCACTATATTATTTCCATTTCTTTATTTTCTCGATGAGAGCTCCTGTGAAAACTGGTGCGAGCGTTTTTTACATTATGTATGCATTATTTTATAAAAATAGGACGTTTACACACGTACAAGGTTATATAATACCAGAGTCGGAGAAATTGATAGGGATGGAGCTATATCGATAAACTTAACCCGATATTTTTTTACAAAATGTAAGCAACTAAACTACTGCCGGATACTTTTGTACAAATGTATTAACTAATATCATATTTCATTACAAGATGTTCCACGTATTAATTCTTGATTGATAATGCCAACTTCTTTCAAATTTTCGAAGCTGTTGTAAAATAAGTAGGTATAGGTAGGTACTCGACAATGAAACGAAATAATTGTAACGACAGGTAATCTTTATTTATTTTAATCAAAATCTGATGAATCGTCACTGTCACTCGATGAGCTCTCCCCAACATTTATTATAAGTTCCTGTACTTGTATATTATCGAATGCCACATGAATTTCCCAATCCGACGCTATAATGTTTTGGGTTCCTCTCACAATTTTTTCCCAGTTTTCGGCAGTTATATCCGCACATGCATTTTGAAATAAATCTAACATCTTGTTTGCCGTAAAAGGGGGATGGGTATTGTTTCGAGAGGTGTGTCCTTTGATTTGTGCCCATATTAGTTCTATAGCATTGTACTGGCGGAATGCCATGGCGAAATGAATACGGCGGAAGTCGAAGAACCCAATGACCACATTCGGCAGCTATTTCGTCGATAACATATCTTTCAGGGAGGCTTTTTTTCGATTTTAAAATATTCACTAATTGTACTTTTAATAAAGTACTATCCACATTTTCGCCGTGACGTTGGAGCCAGTCGATTATCTCTTGTTTTTTATTGGCTTGCGTCGGCATTTTATCAATTTGTCTAGAGTGACATATAGCGATGTCCATAATAATTATTGAGGGTTCTTCCAGAGATTGCACCATTTCTTTAAACCATCCTTCGTAAATCTCCGCGTTCATTTCTTCGTGGCAGTCCACTGTTTTCTTGGATTTAAAGGCCAGTAAAGCATCTGACACGAATCCTTTCGTAGACCGTGCATGGCATTTGATAAGGCGTTCACCTTTTCCCATTGGCACTGAACTAGTGGAAGCGGCGGTGTCGTCAGTCCAGTTCTTAGATACTGTGTGGTTTGCATTTAACCAAGTCTCGTCAGTGAAAATAACATTTGACCAATCTGATATCTTTTTGGCTTCATTCAAAAATTCGCAGCGAGCCATAGCAACGTCGTGACGCTTCATCAATATTTTACGTTTGTCCGATTTTTTATAAGAAAATCCAATTTCTTTCAAAACTAAGCTTAATGACGATTTTTGGCCATGGAACAAACCACATTCACGTAAAGAAACAACAAGTTTTTTAAGTGTTGGAATTTCTTTGCGCAAGTAATAGTCATATATATGACGGCGAATAGCATCAGCGTTGAAGTTGTCAACCGATGTCATTCGACGTGGTTGGCGTATTTCCTTTGGCGTACGAAGCTTATTTTCCTGCATGCCGCTTGTACCGTAAGCATCGGTAGTAATTTTTGAAACAGTAGGTCCACTAATTCCTAATGCGGCCGCAACACGCTCTCGCACTTGCAACAGTGGTAATAGCGGGCAACTATTTTGATACTCTGCTTCAAAGTAATTACGAACCATGATCACTAGTTCTCTCGCCTGCCTTTTCAGAACAGATCCTTTCGGCATTTTGATATTTGACAGCTGGGCAGCAATCAACACGGAGGAACACAAAATACACAACGTAACGTATGGATAATGTGAAAAAGCTCAGCGAACAGAAATGTAGTGACTAGCACGACCGTCTTGTTGCGAGTGACAGATTGAAACAAACACAAAATGGCGCCACGGGAACACTCAATGGGCCATTGAGTGTTCCCACCTTGAAAAAATATATTTGAATGTTTTTGTTGTATTTGTCTTTGTTCAAAATATAATAAATATATACGATAACATTACTTATTTGGTAACGACACTACATTATATCAAATTAGAACTGTCATCGAGAAAATAAAGAAATGGAAATAGTATAGCAGTGTAGTTATTTGTTTGTGTAAAGTTCTTTGCCAGTTCTTGTCAACAAAGGTCTTTCCGAACTGGTGGTAGAGACTTTGATTGTATATGTTTAACATCAACGAACACAATAAATTGCCGATGCAATCCAGCATTAAACATTCCATTGAATATTGACCGTGTTAGGGATTCCGTGTGCAGGCAAAAAGCATTTTCTTTACCCATAGGGTGATATTACACTATTGGACATCTACGATCATATATAGTCCTCTAGAGTCATATTGTGTATTACATTATCATAGTTCTATGATCCTTGTGTTGTCGTATGTGGTTGCAATGGAGCATGATATGGTTATGTAGGTATACTATTGCTTCAGCAGTGTGTATTGTGTTATCAAAAGCGATAGGACTCATAAGTATACGTGGGACACTCAGTAAGTTTGAGAAAAATAAATAAAAATGTTCTATAGATTATATTTTATTTATTACATGTTTTACAAAAACTCTCCACCAGCGTCTATACAAAGTTTCATGCGTCTGAACCAATTTTCAAAGCACACATTACAGTCTGGTTCCAACAGGTACTTCCTCAACGGCCTTCTCGAACGCAGTGAGCGCATCTTCTGACGATGAAAACTGCATCCCCTTGAGCTGGTTTTAAACTTTAGGGAACAAGAAGAAGTCACACGGTGCCTAATCAGGGCTGTAAGGCGGACGACCCAAAAGTTTTATCGGTGTGGTGTTTAGGAAGTCCCTCGTCGTGATCGCAGAGAGCGTGGGCGCATTGTCGTGGTGGAGCAAAAGGCGTGTTTGGAGACCCCTGTTCGGTCGCTTGTTGCTCGCAGCAGCAAAAACTTCTAACAAACATTTGGTAGTGTACAACTCTGCTCTCAGTGATTCGATCGTTTTTATGAATCACATTCTTCACTCGTAGCACGTTTTCTTCATTAAGAACAGTCAAAAGACGAACCATTCCCTCCTCATCCTTAAAATTTAAGCGACCGCACTTACTATACGTACGTTATACCAGCTGTAAACAGTTCCTTCAATAGACTTTCTTAAAAGTTAATTGAAGTCGAGTACACAATTCATCAGGTTTCAAGTTGGACTTGGGGTCGTAAAAAATCATTGCATGAAAATATTCCCGATGCAGATCCATTTCTCTATGACACACAATAGTTTCATAATGCTGGTAAAAAAACTTTGAGGGTGAGGAAACCACCCACTTCTCTCTACGATCCCGCGTTAACTCGTGAACACCTGCCGTTTGAGGGTGTTCGTCGTTTGGATACTTGGTGGGAGGAAGACTTGCCGGGCTAACAGATGCAGATAAGAATAATTTTGTACAGACATAAAGAGAATTTATTTTGAAAAAAATATACCCGTTCTTGCTAGTTCTTCTTCACGAAGGTTTTTCCGAACTGGTGGTAAAGTCATATTATATTTGACGTCAATAAGAACAAGTAATTGTCAATGTCGAGAAATAAATATTTTATTTCATTTCATTTCAGGGAAATTTAAATTTGGGACCAATATATGTATATACATTATTTAATAGATTATAACTCGCCAGCGTTGCATACATAATACTTTTTTTCGCAAACCTCTCTGAATGGCCAGGTATATTAGATTATAATATACAGGGGTCGGCACTCGAAGTGTTACCAATTAAAATGCTGTAATTTAGACAATTTTGTTTTTTAAATGTTTATATAAAAAAATAACATTTAAAATTAAAAAGAAAAGTTATTGCTCGATGGTGCCACCTTTAGCGCGGATAACAGCATTGAGTCTGTCCGAGAAGGCTTCACACGCTGCACGAATGTGGTCTGCTGGTATTTTGTTCCATCCTCGGCGAAGAGCAATCTTTAAGGCGTCGACCGTCTCATATTTTTTTACTGACACTTTGGCCTCCAGGATTGATCATATGGAAAAATCCATTGGGTTTAAGTCCGGGGAATATGGTGGCAATTGTTGCGAAGAAACGAAGTGCGGAACTTTTTCTTGCAAAAAATTTGGGTTTCACGGACTTTGTGGGATGGTGGCGAGTCTTGTTGAAACGTCCAATGGTTTCTACTGAATCGCTTACGTGCCACAAGGTAACAAAGCATCGTTTAAAATCTTTTTACGGTAGATTTGCTGGTTTATCTTAGCACCCTGTTCTATAAAAACAGTAGCAGTTAGCGCTGCCCAAACCATCAGTGATGCTGGTGCTTGCTTTCGCAGATCAATTCGTTGGTCTAAATTGTCGTTTGATTTACACTTTAAACATACGCGATCGTTTTGTTTGTTCACATATTGCTGAACCGTAAACAATTTACATCGGAAAATACCAAATTTTCAAGCTCGCTACGAACGTGCAAGTGCTTTAACTCCTTGGCTCTGTCTAGTCGTCGAACTGCCTTTTGCGCAAGTGTCAAGTCTTGCACTTTTTGTTTTTTGTAGGGCTTCAGTTGTAGTTTATTTTGTATGTGCTCCGGGCAGGTACATTACGACTTTTCGACAATTTAACTGCGCTATGTCGTGGATTTCGTTCAATTCTATCCTTTACCTTTCGAACCGTTTCTGATGATGTTGCTGTTGTAGGAAGTCCACCTCCATGGCGTTTTTTGATGCTACCCGTATTATTGTAACGCGTGATGGTCCGATACACAAGCATTTTGTATAGATGTAAATGTACGACATTTACACATTTCTCTCATTGCTCATTAATAGCTGGTTGCGATTTTCCAGCCAAATACAAAGCAAGTGTGCCGACCCCTGTAAATATGACTCATAGATCTGTGATCCTAGATATTTATAATGATAGTGTAATACAGACCATGGACATTTTGATGGAACATGCAAATGTTTGTGGTACTCCACGGAGCCGTAGCTCGATGACCTTAAATGACCTAGTAGAGCAGGTCAAGGACCGCGGCACGTCTGTGCGTTTACCTCATCGTGGAGTTATGCAATTATACTTATTTTATATTGAAAGTCGTCCACTTATTACTGTTATGAATATGTATTTCTAAATAGTTGTAATTAACTGAAATGATTATAACTAAATAGCTAATTTGGTGATAAGATACCTTTTTTGATTGGTTATTATTTATAGACCAGGTATATCTTGTTTTGATATAACTATAGTTTATTCACAATAATAATATTTATAAATTATTAACAGAAAACGCCTAAGTTGCAAAATAATTTCTAGCCTTAGAGTCAGAAGTTTTGCTTTTTAATTAATGCCTTTAAACTCCATGTTTCTGTGTGGCTTTATAGACACTATTTGAATCCGGTTAACACCTCATTGGGATGAATAATCCTATGGTGTTGGCCTGTATAAGATATACCTTCGTACTATACCTAAACTATATGTGATGCAAATATATAAATATAAATATTTATGCACAATAACAATATTGGAACGTAGATATATTTAGCTAGGCAACTTAAGACATTTGCGCAGACTGAAACACAATTTGTAAAAGTAACGAAATGAGCACGCATTGAATAGGAATATAATAGTAATAAAAAAGTTAAATTTAATTAAAATAAACCATCTTAACCTAAATATAAACTAATAAAATTACCAAAAAGAAAACGAATGATAAGAATGACAATTCGGCTATGTAAAAATCAGATTCTGATTCAAAAACCATTTCGCGATATCAGTTTTTTATACCATATTTTGTTAGTAAAGCTCGCAGAAAAAAGCGATTAAGCTATTTTAACGAAAATGCGTTAAATAACTACGTCATCAAGTCGGAACATTTCTAACTTCTTTTTGGTTTAAAACTGTCATGTCAGTTTTTACAATAAAATCTGTCATAAAGAATCCATAGAAAATTGTAGAGTTGCTTATTCCAGGTAGTATAAAATACGTGACGATGTCATAACATGATTTTTGAAACTTTATTTAAAAGTGAATACCTACTGCACAGTAATATCAAATTGTTTTCTCAAAATACTTACCTAATCTTTTCAGAAAACCATAAAAAAATGTACCGCCGTATTAATTCCTAGGAATTTACAATTTAATAAAATAAGTTTGGTTGATGCATTTGTTCCTTTTCTTAGTAACATTAATAAAAATGCTCAGTCACAGATTTAAAATTGACATAAATGAGATCAAGTTTGTCCAAACTAAAACAAAAAAATTTGCATGATATTTGATTAAGGGCCATTTTTGCTCAGATAAATTTTATCCGCAGAATAATTTGACACTTGTCAAGACATTCCACGGAAATTATGTCAAAATCGCAAAATTAATCTGCTGAAAGTTATCTGTGCATTGAACAATCAGCCCTTAGTTAATTAATCATGTAGTTTATTCTGAAAAGTACGAGCCTTTTCTTGAATTTTTCTCATTTGCAGAGCAACATCTGAATGAGAAGATGTTGCCATTATTTCAATCCAAACTATACTATTTGCCGTTGTAAGTATACAGGGAAGTGTTCTGGCCTAGGTACTATCTAGGTTAACAACTCAGATTCTGAACAGTCCACGCAACAATATTAATGATTTTATGGTCCATTACACAGTTTTTACATACATACATTGCAAAATCTGTGTCACATTTCTGAAAATTCTTGTTAATTGTTGTGAACTATGCACTTATTTTAATGCTCTTTGAACTGTACACCTTTGTAATGTTTACTCCGCGTGAGTTATTCGAGGCACTAGGTTAGTAATATTTGCTCAAACGTTACACGTATTTGATGTATTAAAGGATGGTTACAAAGAATTTTCAAAATTAGCTCAAAACTAAAATAACACCAGCAAGATCGTAGTGGAGGGTCATATAGAGATATCGTCTACAGTCCTCCCTATATTGACCTCCGTAATAATCGTGCTTACTTGGTTGTGTTCCGGTCCGAGGGAAGGGACAGTCAGTGAAATCACTGGAACAAAGGCAACTTCAACTGTTGCGTGCGGTCGGCAACGCATCTTAAGTCGATATAATAATCACATTCATTATTGATAAACAAAACACCTTCGACTAATGATGTCTATGGGCACGGATCCCGCTTGCCACCAGGTGGGTTGCTTGCTCGATTAAATAGAATCATTAAAAAAATAAGTAAAAACTGCTAATTAAATTTTTTATCATTTGCCAAGTAAGTATACAGTACATTCGTTCATATCCAGCCAATGAAATAAATTATCTAGAATAAATCTATTTCTATCTATCTTTATCTATAGATTGGTGCAAAGGTTTAGGTGTGATAATTATAAATCGATTTACCTCAGTACTACTAAATAAAGTTTTGGTGCAAAAGGTATTGGCAGGTAGCGTCTGCTCGGTCCTCATTGATCGAATGAAAATGTTATCATGATAGAACCATTTTGATTTAGTCGCATTACCTTATTGTAAGGTTAAGACATATAATAGACTAGTGCGACATATAACAGCATTAACAGTAGACCGTCATATCATAAGAGAAGGTTTGATAAAGAATCAAAGATTCCACGGTGTTGGAAGTCAACTGTTAAATAGAAATGGTTTCTTGTTATTCTTGGGGTGTATCCCGGTTACAGATATCTAAAAAGAATCGTTGTTGATTGATTTTTCACAGCTTGGGTTCATTGTGATTACTTCTGCTCCAAATAGGCTTGGTCACGCAAACTAAGGCTATTTCATCTGGATCCCTGGGCGTGTTGGATACTTAACCACTTATTTTATCTATTTTAGAACTTAATTTCCTGATAAATTGCTGTTATATTTTGGGTTTTAATTAAAACTAAAAAACATAGAGCATTGTTATAAATAAACGACGACATGCGTCAAGAGTTACGAATACTTCGATACAAGTAGATTATTGGCATTGTTATAATAAATCGACACGAACTGTTTATCGAAACAGCGGATACAGATACTACAATAAAGAAAACGAACGAACCGTCGTCCACGCTGTGTCTCAAGGCAGCTGGATGGAAGAGATTTATTTTAGAAAAAAGCAGTATCTGTCTATATTAGTTAATCAATACCTACTCAAAACCAGAAATACAGTGAAATCAAATTATAACGTGACAACAATTTTATTATGATTAATTAATTTTGAGATCTCTGATAGTTTTTTATGCATTCCATGACCATTTTCGTGACCTTACTTTATAGGGTCGACAAACCTACGTGAGGTACCAACCTTTAGAAACTTCAAAACCCCGTTAACGCCATTTTTGTTTCAATTTCAGATCCTTTTCTGCACGCTGAACACGCATAAGGTAGACATGAAGAAGCTGCTCGGAGGACAGATAGGTTTAGAAGACTTCATATTCGCGCACCGGAAGGGCCGACCCAAGGAGATAGAAATAGTCAAGACTGAGGATTCTTTAGGGTTAACTATCACAGACAACGGCGCGGGGTACGCCTTCATCAAGAGGATAAAGGAAGGGTCAATAGTTGCTAGGATTACTCATATAGAGGTAAGTTAATATCTGAACAAGTATATTAATAATTGTAAGCATATGACAAACTCGCTGTGTCTTGTGGTAAACCTGAAGACATACCGCATGTTTTGAGATCTAATCATATACCTGGGGGGAGGGAAACTTGCCGAGCTAACAGATGCAGATAAGAATAACTTTGTATAGACATAAAGAGACTCTGTAAATTTATTTTGAAAAAAATATACCCGTGAAGTTTCTTGCGAGTTCTTGCCAGGTGGTAGTCATGTTTTATTTGACATCAGTAAGAACAAGTAATTGTCAATGTTGAGAAATAAATATTTCATTTCATAGGGACCGTGAATTTAAAATAATAATAAAAGACTTTTTTGCTCAAGAAAATAATCACAAAAAAACATGTACAGTAAGTAGATAACTCAATAACTTAATTATGTGATAAACATAGAAAAACGATTGTGGTCGGATATTGGTTTTGTATTTAGAGATTCTTGGTCTTGTGTTGGTTGGTAAAAAAATTTTTATATTAAAGAATTACAATAAAAAAAATTTTTTAAAGGTACCCTACCTTATAAGGTATACCTAAGGTAAGCTACCCATCAATACCCGGAAACTCGTAGATTACATCTAAAATATGTTTGTTTTAATCTATAAAATACTCATATCAATAAATGTTAAATATATCATAATTGAATGGAATGATTGTATTTATAAGATCTGTGACCATGTAAGTGGCTCTTCCAAAAAACGTAACCGGACGTCTTGTCAGCAACCAATTAATTCTAAGTCACGCTGTACGCGTAGGAGCGCTTTTATCCCGTTCTTAATGCATCTCTAGCCACTAACTAGCTTCAATGAAAGTTAAAAAGGAAATGATTCATGCGCGTGCGCTGTCCGCAGGTCGGAGACCACATCGAGAAATTAGACGGCGAAAGTATGGTCGGCAAGCGGCACTATGAAGTGGCGAAGATATTGAAAGACATTCCACTTGGAACCACCTTCACGATTCGACTCGTGGAGCCTCTGAAGAGCGGTTTCGGAAGCATAGGACCGAAATCTAGCTCAGCCAGGTCAGGAAGAAAGCAAAACTACGGTTCCGGCAAAGAAACGCTCCGGTTCAAAGCGAACGGACAAGCCACTATAGAAAACGAGGTAAGCGTCGCTCTGCCTTTGATAAACTAGGCTGAGTCATTCGTGATAGTACATTTAAGCAAAACCTGGTTTACGAAATTCTTTGTTCATCTTTGTGAATTTTTAATACGAAATCTTAAACAATGTAGAGAAATAGAGCCATTGAGTAACTGCAATGGAGAAATTGAAACTGTGCCGTCGACAAATACCGCTAAAACCGGTTTTACTGACCTTGTCGGTACGTGGGTGCTCCACTCTGAGAAAATGTATAAAAATGCACATCTTAACAATGTAGTTGTGTAACTTTAGAACGTTATCTTTTGATGATGCAGAGCATAAGAGCGATTAAATGTAAATATTTACTTAATTCGATTAGGAAAGCCGTCTATGCTACTAGTACGGAGGTTGACATTTAACTGGGAGGTACCTAGTATTCGTTATTACTTACCACTATCACTTACTGTTATGATTATTCAGTATGGGGCAGAAACAAATTCACAGATCGTTTACCGACCGGCATGTTAGGAATGTACCTAGTTCATGGGAGTCGCGTGCAAGGTGTGAGGTTGGACGTGAAACCTTTAACTCTCGCTCGGTGTATATTACGCAAATTGTACATGTTATAATACGTGACCAGTGTTTAATGATACTAAATAATTAACTTTTGCAGTAAATAAATAGGCTATTTGACTCAGCTTAATGTTGTTGTACGGATGTCCCAAAACGCTGACGATTCTGCCAATGCCTGTGGTGCCGTTTATGTTATTTCACAATACGCGAAGAACAGTTAAAAAGTAGAAAATAAAACATAAATAACAACATTCCAGAAAATGTATCCTACTGTAAATATAGAATCCTCACAATCATCGAAATGGTGATGAATATGTTGTTAAAATTTTTTTTCAATTTAAAATGAAATTACATGAATACCGGGTCAAGTCAAATAATACAATCTAAGTCAATTCTAATTTAATTTCTGCAATTAAAGCAGACAAATAATGTTCTTTCTTTCTGTAATTATAAAAAACAATTTTTTTTTTGGACCTGTGCTCGAAAAACTACCACACCTATATTTACACCATGGATTCGACTCGTGAATTTGTTTGTAGGTCTCGCACAGTGGGCGTATCTGTAAAAGTAAATGACATTAACCACATTGTATAGTGCTTGGGCTTGAACAAAATATTGTAGTTTTATTTATTGTTTTGAGATGTTTAACAACGAAATCACATATCTGAAGGTGATTAAGTACCAAGTTAGTTAAATCAAACAATATAAATTATTTTTGATTAATCATTTATGTCTTATATGTATATGTCTTCACCGATACGTAATTGCAGTACCACAATTAACACAATGCATTGATTGAGGCGAAATCGGTAAATCCATGTTCATGCGCAGGTCGTCATGTAAAGAAGATTCATTATGCCGAGAAATGCCAGAGTCATTGTTTGAAGAAGGATCTAAGTCCGAGAGCATGCCGTGGTCGTTGGGTTGAGATCTATCGGAGTCCATTTTCAATAGCAGAAATCGTCGTTAAAAACCAAAAAATAAAAAAAACACTCAGACAAAACGTAAATGCACCAGCAGCAATAAGTAGGTACAAAGACACCACGCGAAATGCGAGCGAATGAGATCACCAGGTGAATCTCATCGTAAAAAACATTCCACGATAGGTTTTTCGACGTATATTGGTTTTTCAACCAATATAAGCATATGCATAGTATTGATTATTTTAATAGCAAAATATTGTAAAATACATCAATACATTTTTGAAAGTTCTGAAATCATGACAAAAACACTTTTGATTCGTCTTTTTACAAAGCGCCATCTGTCCCAACCTTTTGAAACTTTAGACTGTGCGATTGATGATGTCGCTATACAAATCAATTAAAAGCTTATTAAAACTGTTTTTTTAATTATTAATGTTGGTACTACCTAATAATTGTTAATAATCATATTATTATTTTTCAAATCTTTTTTTTAAATGTATTTTTTACCGGGTGTTTGTTCAAAGATCTCAGCCGATCCCATAATGGTAGTTGTTATTTGATATTTATTCCTATAGATAGATTTATTAAAAGTAAAGATTTTAATTAAAGTTTTGGGACCTAAATTCTAAAGAAATATATAGGCATAACTTCTGAATGAATCTTAACCCTCTATTCCTCATTCATTTCAGCATGACGAGCGATCGAAGCTGGGGATAGAAAAAATCAATGGTCTTCTTGACTCATTCATGGGTATCAATGACACGGACCTGGCAACACAGATGTGGGACCTCGCGGCTGGCAAGACCAACTCCATGCAGCTCGCTGATGCCATAGACAACAGTGATTTACAAGAATTCGGATTTACCGATGAGTTTATTATTGAACTTTGGGGTGTCATAACAGATGCTAGGTCAGGTAGACTTAGCTAGGCGGACGTAAAATATAGATAACAAAGTAAATAATGTTGGACTGAAGTTCTTGTATGAGAAGGAGATAATTTTTTTATTAAGTAGTGATGTCTAAAGTTCGTTTGTTGAGAAGGATTAGAAGAAAATTATGTTAGTTTTTAAGAAGTCATCGTTTATATTATTTTTTAAGGAAATCCTAAGTAAATTTGATTTTATGCCAATTTAATGTATAATTCATAGTAAAAGAGTATTGACAATGATAAGAAAAAGATGATTTCGTAATAATATTGATATAATAATATAATTAAAATAATACCCAGCCAATTATGCGAAAGAAAACTGAACGGAATTGTTTATACAAGCTATTATTTATTTGATTAGGTTATTAATCTTTTTTTATCGTTTGAGTGACTTAAGACCTGAGCAAAAAAAACTGATTTCTAATATATACAAATTATCAAGCCATTAGATATTGCTTATTTATTTCATATTATTTTAATGAGAAATATACATCGTAATTTTAAAGAAAACAATGTGAAAATGTTCTAACTTTTTTGTTATAATAATAATTTGTTCAAATCGAAAATGTCAATTAATTTGGTTAAGAAAATCACGTAAAGTAGTTTTGAATGTCAAATATTTTCACGGAAAGCTTTTTTTTCGGGTCCATGGTTCAATCCAATTACCGGCTCAGTGACCGGAACCGGAACTGAGACCCGAATGTACGTGCTGCTTTCCTAGATTCGTACCTGTATTTGAATAAGAGCAAGGTTTTTTATTACAAAATATTGTAATATACATGTTTAAGAATTTTGTGCTGTACAAAAATCGTCAAACAACATATCAACATGTCGTGCAATAGAAAACTTTTCGGCAGATATTTTAATGAAAATGTTTATAAAATTACAATTTTTTCATATTTGGGTTGATCAACTTTTAATTGTCCCGAATGTGATATTTTGTGTTTTTTTATTAATGTTTAGATTTTACTCATTAAATGACCTTATATTGTAAATTATCAATTCGATATTATGTTTCGATATCGAGCAGAGCACTTTTTTATCATTTTGGTAGATTTTGGAGCGATTATTTCTATTCAGCCCAGAAAAATGTGTCCGTTGGACAACTACTTATTTATTTTTTTCAATGGAGTAAACTTTGTTATGAATTCAAACCACTTATTTCATCTTATTAAACATACCAAAAACCTCATTTTGCAATTAATTTATAGTTATTTGATGTACTGATTCTACAGATATTTCAATTTGAAACGTCTCTTGGACAACCGTTGTCCTAAAACTTAGGGAAAAGTAACATTAAATCCAAAAGAAGAGACTATTTGTTGTAAAAACCGCAAGCTAAAAATAAAATTTTAGTAGTAACATTAAACCATTTGATTTAAAATATATTACCTTAATATTTCTTAACAATACAACTCTTAGAAGATTTTAAAATATGGGGACAATGTAGATGTCCAGCAGACATAATTGGTTGTCCAAGACATACGGTAGTACTTCAGCCTTTAATTTTTAGATTTAAGACCTTATAAATTAATATTGAAAAGCCGTATTTTGCTGAAAAAATATATTTGTAAAGAAAATCGGTATCCGAAATAATAAAATAAACAAAAATAACTTCCATTTTAAACTGAAAAACATTTTTTCCTAAAATTATCATCATAAAGGTAACAACAAATTATAATTGTTTTAATCAACATCCTCAAACCTAAGTACTCATAATATATTTTGCTGTATCTAGGAAAGAATAAGAAAATAACAACTTAATATTAAAACACGTATTTGGCAAGTCATTTTACCTAATTGTAAAAGCACTTTGGGTTACTAATAAACTTATTTAATAAAAGAAAATCTCAAATCAGTCTATAGTATAGAGATCATTGTTTAAAAACTATACAAACTATTATTTTTCAAATACGTCAACATCACATGGAAACTTATAGTAAACGATTCCTCTTCTAACTTGTACATCTGGTTTGGGTAGTTTTTTGACAATGTCTTCGTATGCTACGTAAGACATGTCATTTTCATTAAGTTTAAATAAATTACCTCCTTTAATATACTTAAGAAATGTGACTTTAATCTCCCCGTCATCGTCAATATCGCTTTGAGTTACACACGCATAAGTATACGATTTGCCTTTGGTTCCGTAAACTTTAACGAGTAAAAATTCTCCTAGTCCTGGAAGCTTATTATTTTGCCCTGATGTTGACGGTTTTGGTTCATTGATGTTATTATCTTCTTCGGAATCGTCGGGAGAACCATATACACTCTTATAGATATTTAGGCTTGGAGCTCGCTTTAAATCAGCATATTCAATATCATTTTCTTTCGACGAAATTAAACGGCTTAATGGTAAATCATCATCACTGGGTGTTTCTCCGCAAGTATTTTTAACAACTACGTCCTTTTTTGGACGTGGTGTAGGGTAGTAAACTTTAGGGTTGAGGCATTCACAAAATCCTCGAGTACAGTAACAGCTCAGGTTTCTATACTTGAGTTGACCTCGAACCCTGGAAAATATTTGGTGAACGTCTTTTGTTCCTGATAGCGGGTAAATATTCTGTGGAATCTCTTTGTCAATAGCATCCACATCCTCTTTTGTTATGTAAAACAATTTCACTTTGCTTGTACCTTGAAGAACTTGATAAAACTCAAGTGCATTGTTTATGTCAGTTCCAGTAGCCACCTTGTTATCAGCAGCTCTTTTTAAATATGCCATCTGCAGGACCTTTGCCATGGCCAGCCTCAAAGAACGACCAGCTTAAAGATTCAAAGCCATAGTCAAAAGTTTTTGTACAAGCCAAAAAAAAGTTGCGTTTTTGTCGGTATTGGGAGAATGGTCCATCCGAGAAAAAATGAATTGTGTTGATTCCTGGGTAGTTTTCTAATAAATTCTTGAGGATTGGGTGCAAATGTGCCCAAATGGCAGCTGGTTGATGGATGTTGTAAGGAGACACAGTACAAAACGATAAAACTTTGTGATTTTTTTCACTATTGTGGATGTATACAATTACAGTATGAAGTGTCACCTGTTGTCTAGACCCGCCGAAATGGTGTGCTTGAATTTCTTGCGTATATTTTGAATTATAGTTTTCACTAAAGTCGACTAGTATGACCGCTTCGTTTGGTTGAATGTTATCAATGCTTTGTCGGAAATTCATATACTGGTTTTTCATATTATAAACATGTTTTTTTAGTACTTTTAGATCCTTTTCAAAAATTGTTATCATATTTTCTACTGTGTCTTCTTTAATTTTCTTTATATTTTTAACAGCTTTTATGGTTTTCCCTTCTTTTGAATATATTTCTTGTTCTCTCACCCATTCATAATATTGTATTTTATCTTGCATTTTGTCTGTATTTATCTTAAGTTTTCTGTCCTGACATTGTGTGCATGTACTAAACATACATTCTTTCTTATTAAGATCACAAACAGTTTCCACAACGAGGGAACTTAGGTGCATAGTATCTATGACTCTTTTATTTTTCAGGGCTCTTATCTTGTATTCAGCATTCGTATGAACTTTGCAAAGACACATTTCTCTTCCATCAACTGTTGGCTTAATTACATAAAAAGGTCTATTTTTGGTAAAGTAAAAATAAGAGCAGCTAACACCTGGGTGTTCTTGTCTGAAAGCGTTGAATAGATTTTTCATACAGTCTAACAAAAATCGTTTTTGTACTTTTTTGTTGCCTTTGCCAACAGTTTCTTTTTTACCTGCGGTGGCTCTTGAGACATCATCTCTCAGAAAGAAATCTTTGACTTTCTTTTTCAGTTCTGATTCTTTTCTTAATCCTGCTCTAGTTCTTATTCTTCCCTGTAAACCTAAACTTTCTTTTATAATATTGTTTTTTTCCGTTGTGCTTACATTTTTGAAAATTTTCTTGAGTAAATTCTTTTCTTTAAGATTTTTTGTTTGTTTATATATTGTTTTTATAGAATCACTTAATATTTTATATTTATCTTGGTCGCCTTCTTGGTCATTAATTTTTCCTTTTTCTTTGACTTCTTCTCTTTTATTTTCTTTGAAAATAACACTTTTTTTTATATATTTGCGTTGTACTCTTTTCTTGAAATTCTCATATTTCTTTTTCCATTTCTCGTTTTCATTCTTTAAACGGATATTTTCTTTGTACACTTTTGATCTATCTCTGCGTATCTTCTTTCTTCCATTATTTTTGTTTTTACAATTTTGCTGTCTAAGATATGGAGAGGGCGATGGTGAGTTTACTGATTCGGGTGGGTTTACTATATCCTGTAGGATAGATGGTGAACTAGGAGGTGTATATGCTAGAAGATTTTCAGTTTCTTTTTTGCGTTTTCTTTCTATTTGCTTACGCAATTTCCAAATCTTTCTAGCATTTATTTTATCCTGTGGTTTCATATTTTCAACCAAAACCTTGTTCTTATGGTAACTTTCTCTTTTTTTTCTCTTCCGTTCAGCATGTTTTTCAGAATCAGCTTTCAGCCTTTCCCGATATCGACGAGATTTCTCCTTCGATGACATTCCCATTCTATAACAAAAAGACAAAATTATTAGCATATCCCAAAATCTTTCAGAATTTACTAAATTAAGCTATTTCATTTAATACCTTATTTATCCTTACGTATATACATGGATTTTTCTACAAACCTTAGAAGAACAAACATGAAAGAAGGAAAATAGCACATTTCATAACTAAATTAATTGGATTTTATTTTATTGTCCATTGGGCAACCAATATTTTCTTTTGGACAACCGCTTCAGTTGTCTAAGGGACCGGTTGTCTAATAGACATTTATTGAGTTTTGAGCATTGTTGTTAAAGAGAAAACTTCCAATTCATCTTTTCACCCTTGTAATGTAAAACCAAGATTAAATGGATTCTGTAATATTATAATTCGTAATAAAATATTCATTTACTTACATTTTTTCTGCGGTAGTTCAGCGGACACACAATAAAGCCACCCTCACTCACAACAGAATCTCCGACGACTGCCGACGACTGACTGACGCCGCAAATACCGCGAAAACAAAATAACGGTTTCATGGCTTTGGCACCACAAATGATCAGCTTCTCGCTTGTGTGCGCACAGAGCCATCTACATATTATAGCTCGAATTTCTAACTGGTTGTCCAAGTGACTTATGCTGTGGCCATTTACGGGGACAGCAATAAAATGTAAAACTTTCTGTAGGTACAAAAACAGAGAAATGAAATATTTCACACTACTTATTTTAGGCTAAATATATATTACTATTTATGTGTGTATTTATATTTAACATCGTCATATAATTTTTTTTCACAACGTAAGTTTTACGTAACGACTATTGCTGAGGGACAACTTCCATCAGTATGAAATAGACATTGACGTCGATTGGACAACCGTTAAAATACGAATAAATAATTAGAAAAATGTTTCAATCTTTCACTAAATTAATATTTTATATATTAAATATAATTTCAACGATTTTTTTGTAGGTAAAAAGTATATATTTTTAAGAAAATGGATTTTTTTGACTGGGGACAGGAGGAGGAAGGACAACTAAAAGTTGATCGACCCATTTATTCATATTTGTGTGCCCAAAGTTACAAATTTTTGGATAGATACAGTATGTTGAAGGACGAGTTTTTGAAAAGCAGCCTAGTTGCCAGATTATTGTTTTGATATATAACGTTACATAAGTAGCTATGTATCATATTGAAATTAACAAATAAATATTAATATGTATATCAATGTTCAATGTTCGTTGTAAGAAATGTGTAAATGTGCCTTTTAAATAAATAGGATTGTAAATACCCACAAAATTTTTGATTTTTTAATTTCCAGTTTACCTGTTTCGCTAGTACTGTAGGTCCAGATGTTCTTAAACTTGTGGCTCTACGTACCCATGTTAAAGTTTTTATATGGCAGACAACCCCTAACCCTTATCCCTAATGAAAATAAAAAACTGTGAAAGTAATAAATGGCTGTTGAAAAAATTTAGTTTTCTATTTCAATAAAAGGTAACAAATACAGTACCAAAAAGAAATAGGTTTTTGAGTCAATGTGATGGTGGGCTGGTTTCTTTGCGCTAATTGAGTCGAGGAGTTTAGGAGTAATTTAAACCATAAGTCGTCTAGCCACGCTAGTCCATGCCACGTCTCGAACCAACTACCGTCGAATGGCGAACCCCTAGAAGTCTGCGCACCCGAGTTTGAGAAACCCTGCTCTAAAGAATGTACATACTCCTCATTATCTGTATTCACGTGTTATGATTTCTTTAGGCGTGTAAGAAATAAATAAATACTTGTAAATATTAATTTAGATAAACAGTCACTTTAGTGCCACGTATGTTTATAAAATATAGTATTTAACAAAATTACGTAATTTTATGCTGAAAACCTAGTATCTTCAAAATATCCAAAAATATTTCTGACCAATGTGGTCATTCTCTTCTCATAACTTTACACTATGCTTTTCGTATTTAAGTGTCTTCTGGAACATAAAAATCACATTACCGGGTATATATACCTATCGTATTGTTTTGGCACAATGATAGGAGACAACAAATAAAATATTTTTTTAGCTTTAATCTTTACTACCTGATTAAACTGAGAGTGTGACGACAAAAATGATTGTTTGGCTTGTTAAATAACCATTTTCGAGTTTATAATTATTTGAAAATTTGGTTTTAACAGTTTCAATACTAATTAAAAACAATGTAATGTGTAAAAAGTATAACAAAAAGCGTATCGGACTGTCGCAATTGTTTTATTCAAAAAGCTTTGCTAGACTATAAGTCATAAGTAAATTAAAGAAAATAAAATATAGAACATATCAGTAAAACAAAGAACAATGCCCATGTTTCGTATATGCAATGACCTGTCAGCCTGTTTTTTATTGATCTAATGTATACACATAAAAACGATTAGAAAAAAATTGTGTTATATTCCTAAACTTAAAGTAACAACTTAATGCAATTTAGCAATTCAGAAAAAAAGTTACATTGTCAAATTCAATCAATTTTCATAGCACATCTTGGCAATTTTTAACTTGGAAAACTAAAGTGCAGCTCATTTCAGGATTTTGGTTCCAGATTTTCACGGATATGTTATTTTTTTTGTAAGCAAAAGAAGTAAAATGCCTTTGAAAACCTCAAATTACTAAGTATTTTTAATTTTTCGTACTATATTACTTATCTATACATAATACGAGTTGTCAAAGTGTTGACTGGTCAGGAATGGTCTTTCATCGACCGTACCGATGAGTTCCACGCTCGGGGCAACAATGTATTCGTTTTGACGCAAGAAATTTAAAAAAGTCTCGGGAATATAATTGTTTGATTACGGGTACCCACCCCGCAAGGTACTTCAGTACCTATATCTCAATGATGAATGATAAGAATCTAATGCGATGTCATATTGTTTGCTGATGATACTTAATTTTTATTTGAAATGAAAAGACAAGACACTGAATACCGAGCGAAGAATTTGCTCCTCAGTAAAACGAAAACTAAATGTGCTGAGTTTATTTTGTCAAAAGTCAAACAGGTAAATAAAAATACTGAAGTCAAAAGCCAGGAACTGACTCCTGTCAGTAAACTCAACTGTATTTGTCATAACCGCCAAACTCCAGGGGGCTGCAAGTTGATAGTTTAGTGAAAAGGCTTGGCTCTGCAGCATATGCTGTTAAAATGTGACAAATTTCAAATGTAACAAATGCTCGATTGGTGTATTTCTGTTACTTCAGCATCAAGACATATGGCATTAATTTGTGAGGTAGTGCAGTCGCCATCGATACTTGTTCTGCAGAAAAGGGCGTTCACGCAATCTATCAGCTCAGTCCAAGGCATTTACATAACATTTGCTAGAATCTAGCCCTAACCATTGGATTGAGTTCTATAATACTCGGATTTTATCTACGGAACGACACTACATACCGCGACTCGTTAAAGAAGCCTTAGAAATAAAAAAGTGCGAAAATAACTTTAATCGAGAAGACGGTTTTAAATTATCTAGTACGTGGAACCCAGTGGTTAGGACATTCATGAAACGAAAAAAACAACAATCGTGGTGTGTTCGGTCAAAAACCCAGCGATACGGTGAGCGTGTATTGCAAAAACGACAAAAATGTGAGTTCCAGTAGTAGCAGATCAAAACGAACGAGAAGGAGGATAGATCGATTTATCTGCCTCTAACTGTCATCGCCACCTACCGACATCTGCCAGTCCGTGATTATGGTGCTTGCAACGGCATCGAAATATCGGACGCGCGAAATAAAAATCGAAAATCGTGGTAAGAATCCCGTAAATTCATTAAATTATAATATAGTGTGTATTTCTGAAATTGTTAACAAAGATGAAATATCACCTAGAAAAACTCTATCTTAGTAATATTTTGATTTTTATCATTTCTTGTACAATTACATAACTTAATTAAGGTACACTGACGTCAATTGGTCAGAAGGGATGTAAATTAAATAATACTTCCTGAATTAGATTATTTGTATTCACTGTTTTCACTAATTACACCACATTTTTCTCTCATAACGGCGCAAGTCAGACTGAATTGTTTTTTCTATTCTTTCACCCTTAAATTAAAGGGTGCAACCTTACCACATGCACCACATTAACACAAATTCAAATTCCATTCTAAATATTTATTTGTCAATTTATATGATTACTTATTCAAAAAAAGTTTACAATGCCTCTGTATGACTTTACTGTACTATTCTTATCTGCATCAATTAGCTCGGCAAGTTTCCCCCCCTCCAACTGTCTAAACCTAAACGACGAACACCCAAACGGCACCCGTTCACGCGGGTTCCAGCCATCGCCCCGAGTAAAATCTCTCAGGGACAGTGATTTTTAGTGACGCCGATCGGTCTCTACTTCTGCGTAGCAGCTGCCTTTTTCCAGTTATTTCGAGGAAATGGTTCATAGTGAAACCGATATATAACCACGAAATATGAATATGATTACTACGGTGATCAAAATAAGGAGGACTATATTGTAGGAATGATGACTTTGCGGCGCAGTTACATTAAGGAACGTCTACATTCTTTAAATTCTGATCACTTGTTGCTAGTGGTTTAACGTCGTTAATCGCATACAAGGTACCATCAATATCATCAATTAATAAAGAGAAACAACGTAGTTTCAAGGTTCGGCATACTGAACGTATATATTGTATGTAATACCCAAATGTATAAACACATATTTACTATTATGTATTGCAGAATATACTTGGAAACATTGCTACACAAATATAAACAGCGATATGTATACAACAGGAGCATGAAGTTGAAATAAACTTTAAACGCATATCATATGAATTCCCTAAAATCAATAATTTTATCAGCTGAGCTGAATTCTTTTTGGTACACGACATTTTCTTTGTGTGAACATGTAGAAAATTTGAAATCATAGAAAGAATCAACGCAGCTGTACCTAACGAGACTGTCGTTCGTAACTTGTCTGCTTGAGATTCAAATTGAGTTTAGTGCTAAATCAAGCTTATTTCTGTTAGTAAATTCTGTTCAGTGTTGCTAATTTTTCACACCGATTTGAGGTAAATGAGTAAATTTTAACCCTTAAATGCATACTGTATCGATATCGAATCACATTCTAATCGTTTTTTATAAGTTTTTGTTTTAAGTACTACAAGGCTGAATGCATAAAACATTTCTTTGGCTCACTGCCTTCAATAAAAAATATCAATGACAAGTGTCAATGTCCTCTCTGTACGTTATTTCATCATCTGTGCTGAGAACGTCAATGAAGTACGCGTTAGTGCAAAATAAGGTTCTTCATTTCACTGTGAAAAAGAAAATAATTGGAATTGTTCCAAATAAAAATAGAAAACTGAATGGTAAGTCTTTCATTTACTTCAAAATATTTGAAAATATACGATTTTTATAAGTTTACTTCAGTAAATATTACATTTTATGTTTGTATCGAAAACGATACTGTATCAATACCCTATCGAAAACGATACAACATGCGTTTGATTCATAAAAACTGCCATTCAAATGGTTTGTTCGAATCGGTTTTGTTTTTGATTCTACTTGCTTTTGGGTATGGCTGAACGCATTTTTTTTGCTTTTTACCGCAGCAAATAGAAGATATGTTGATGAGGTTGGAGAATGGAGATATTTCGGAAGATGATTTTGAGTTAGATGGGGATGACATTCCTTATTACCCATCTCGAGAAGTCTTAGAAGATGAATTAGAAGAGGGTGAAGTAGTTCCAACAGGGCAGGTCAATTTCGAAGAATTTCCACACCCTCCATTGTTTCAGGATGAACAGCCGGTGCTAGAGGTACAGCCAATGGAGCAAATGGAGGTACAGCCAACGGAATCTCTTATAAATTTTAGGAATTTATTATGGAGAAAGCAGTCTTTTGCATCTGATGAAACTAATATCAAATTTAGTGGGTAGTTTCCTTCAACTATATTGGAACTGCAAAGTCCTTACCAGTTTTTTACGTATTTTTTCACTTATCAGTTTATGGAAAAAATTGTCATGGAATCAACTCGCTTCGCTGTCCAGCAACAATCTGGCAGACATGAATTATCCACAGTGGGTGACCTTCGCAAATTTAATAATAATGATGATCATCTACCAGTAGGCCACGCGCAGCATGACAGACTTCATAAGCTACATCCCATAATTAACCATTTGAATGAGAAGTTCTCCAGCTTGACAATCGAGCAGCGACTGTCTATAGATGAGCAGATGTGCGTCACCAAGATAGGACATTTTTTCAAACAGTACCTCCCCAACAAACCCCACAAATGGGGTTTCAATTGTTCGTTTTATGCAGTTTGGGCGGTTTTGCTTATCGATTCATAATCTACTCTGGAAAAGAAGCTAATGAAGGATTGTCGAACGAACATAACTTGGGAGTTGTGGGACAAACAGTTATGAATCTGCTGAGTGTTGTACCCAGGCTAAGAAATCATACTGTCTCTTTTGACAATTGTTATGCATCTTTGCCATTGATGTATACATTAGCCAAAGAAGTATACATTCTCTAGGCACCATACAAAGAAACTGACTGGGAAAATTTTGCAAGTTACCCACTAAACAAGACGTTATGAAAAGTTCAATTCCAAGAGGGTCATATGAAGAATACGTAACGAGTTTCGATAGTATTGATATTACAACTGTAAGTTGGAAGGACGACAAACAGGTAATTTTAGCTTCGACATATGTTGGAGCATGTCCTGAGGAAAATATCGAACGACTCGACAAAAAAGAAAAGAAGAGGATTCGTGTTGCGTGCCCCAAATTAGTCAAGGAATATAACATGCACATGGGTGGCGTTGACTTAATGGATTCGTTTTTAGGAAGGTATAGGATTCGTATGAAGAGTAGAAAGTGGTATATTAGAATATTTTACCACCTTCTAGACTTAACTGTAATAAATTTATAAAAAAAGTATCAGAAAGAAAAGGCACCCACAAAGAAATCATGACCCTTGCAGACTGTCGATCAGAGTTGGCCGAAACTCTTTAAAATATACTTCTGTTAACATCAGAGGGCACCCAAGCACCTGTACATTGGGGAAGATCAACCACCACCCAATATGAGAAAAGGGAAACCACCTCCTGAAGTTAGACTTGACCTAGGTGATCATGACATCATTAGATCAGAAACACGTGGTCGATGTATGATGCCGCCTTGTAAGTTATTAAGTGTAATTAAATGTTCTAAGTGCAACATTTACTTTTTTTGTAAGAAAACAAAAGATTGTTTCACCCATTTTTATAACTCTCCAACTTTATAATATAACGATTATTTTGTGCACTTAATGCATAGTGTATCGGAATCGATACAAATATATTTTTATAAAAAAATAAATGTTAAGATTAATATATTTTTTTTTAAATATTTTTTAGAGTTATGTTACACCTTCATGCATTTAAGGGTTAAGCGCTTTTCCCACCACCGACGAGAATACGCCGGACAAGTACCTTACCTGATTCATCCCTTTATATTCAAGTTGAAAATTTGTATATTGTAATTTAAGTCGCAACAAAAAAAGCGCAAGCTTGGGTAACAAAAATCTTTAAAAAAACTTCATCTAAGTTTATTTACTATTTTTCGTTGGAACATTATTTATTGATATTGAAAGGTTGTGTAATTTTAAACGCCAAATCATGCTGATAAGGAAGAATATTAAAGAAACAAACACCTGGTAAAGAATCAATTTCTTAGTGTTTTTCAAATCGAATTAAATTTTTCATATAATTTTTGAGGGTGTAATAAAAAAGTGTTTAAAGCGCATGTTTCGACTTTTACGAATTTCGAAAATAGTCATTTGCTAAAATTTGTAGTTAATGTCATGTTAATGTCAATCAAACATTAGGGATGCTCAAGAGCCAAATTGTATATCAGAGTTTTAAGCCAAGTATCGTACCGACATTCAATATAGTGATGAAGTACCTTTCTAACCAAATAAATAATAATAAATCCCCAGACTAACACACCAACTGTATGATTTCAAGCTAAGCAGACCTTGTGTCATGGATGACCATACAGCAAACTGAGGGGGAACCCAGAAGAAACATACATATATAAATAAATATAAACATTTATCACACAAATGAATGCCCCGACCAGGAATCGAACCGGGAACCTTCGGCTTGTGAGGCAGGACTACTACCCACTACGCCACTCAGCCGTCATATTACTTATTTATATAATTATCTAATGCAAATACACGGTACATATTTATTTATTTGAGTGTATAGTAGAGGTCAGATGCTAATAAATATGTTTTTTGTTTACAGTGTTCGTCAAAGCTGTTGCTTTTATATTAACAAAACACAAAAAATGCAAAATCCCGTAAAGTCCATTGTATTTTATCGTACTTCGTTGAGAAATATAAAGTAAGTCTAAAATTAATCAAACATTCAGTTTTTAATTTGATTTGCAAAGATTAAAACTATTTGGTAATGTAAGCCAAGTACTAAGTTTGTTTTTACGTTGCGAACAAAACTGTTTCTTTTGTTGACTTGATGGGAATAGAAAAGTCTGAAAGATTTATCCTGCCCTCAGTATATTAATAGCCCGTACATATAAGTAAATACATTTATTCGCTATAACATTACTCATCATCTTATACCAATTATAATTGATAGCTTGTAAACTCATTAAGTCATTTTTGAATTACACAAAATTCCTTTATTAACTATAGAAAACGTCCATACGAAATGCCGCATCAATATCAGACATAATCTAGCGATCGTTCGCTGACCCGCTTTCGGCTGCAACCGCCGCCGCTTCGCTGCTGGCGCAAAGATCGCGATGTCGCCTCTAGTACGTCAGTACATAAAAACTCAATGACGTTCACAGACGTCAGGTTAAGCAAAGCTCTGAAGTTAGGAATGTTCGATGCTAAGGTTCACGAAGGTTCATTCGTTCATAATTATAAATTTAGTCAAAAAATATATATTTCTGTCTTGTATTAAACTGTCAATTATAATATCATTTAATTCCTTAGATACGTACTTTTGTTTTATTTTAATATTTTGAATTGAAGTAATTTCTACAATTGCGCTTAATTTTGACCATGATTTTACTGGTAACTTTTCAAATACTTTAAATGTTGAGTATGATTAATGACTTCAGTTGTATTTAATTTTAACTTTGATCTTTAATTAATTTTCATTTGGTTTCAGTTTTACTTTCCTAAAATTTAAAAATTATTATAACACGCTTTGACAATGTTCCAGATTATTGATTTTCACTATATTCCCTGTGTAAAATATTCGTGCATGCTGTGTTTGCCTCTAATTGAGCACTTAATATTTAAATACAATATAAAATTAACTATGTACTTACTAAAACTAACTTAGAAATAAATATTCTTACCTTGCAGTCCCAATATATTTAAAAAAAGAACATAACCACGTTCAAAATAAAAAGAGATCTATAGGACTAGCGTGAGAAATATTCGATATGTCTTCAAGAGATAAATCTACTATTCCACCAAGCAAACTAGACGAACGGGTGGAGTGCAGATTACCCTATCAATTGTTTACTACTAATCAACATAACAAGTGCTGCGAAAAACAAAATACTCAATATTTCGGTAACTTAGTCAGGTAAATAAGTAGTAGCAGATAATACCGAAATAAATATCAATGTCCGCAACCGAAATACGTAACGTGACGTTTGACATTCGTCTAGTTGGCTTGGTAAGTTCATGACAAGTGACACCGATTGTAGAAGGTTGTCTTCCTTTTGCTGTCAAATTGGCTATGTCTTCACTATGTCTAGGGCTTAATGCTAGACCTGCTGCACAATGTTAACACAAGAGAAAGAAATAAACCAGCCGCTCATAATAGTAGGCTTCGTAAAGTCACTAAGTCATTCATGGGTCAAGGTATACGCTTTTATAATAAGGTTCCTGAGGATATCCAAGGTCTTCCTACTAAAAAGTAAAAATTTTGTGCTAGTAGCCTATTATAAACTAAAGTAGTATTTGGACGCCCTTACCCTTGGTTATAATCTCCTCATTTACAGGCTTTTGCTAGCATTTGTAATAAACCACGTGTAATGTGCCTGTTTGTTCGTTGAGTTCTTCGTCCCGATGAATGTCTAGAGCGTCATTGTCACTAGCGTCTATACTATACTATATACATGTAGCTGAAAACAACTTAAATAATTCCATTGTATTTACAGACTGTCTAAGCTGTCTTCAAGTTTTGGAAGGCAACCCGTTTAAACTAGGCTCGAAATTCCCTATAATAAACAAATTAAATATGTCCTATTCTGTAGCAGTTCATTGTGCCTGGATTCCTAGCCCCTCTGGTATCACAGGTTGCGAAAGATTTCATCCAAATCGGTTCCTCAGATGTGCTTCGCTCAGGATTTGAGTCTCGTAGCTAAATCCCACCTACAGGCCGTGTGGAGTTCCGAATGGGAGGCGTCGCGGAAAGTTAAAGGTAAGCACTACGGTGACATCCAACCTTTCATTCCCGATAGACCTTGGTTTTTTAAATTTAGAAAGGTAGATAACAGGACAACTTCAGTCATTTGTAGACTTTGCTTAGGTTAGTGCTGTTCCCCAATTTTCCTCAACAGGATTGGAGTTCGCTCTTCCCCGTTCTGCGAGTGTGTTCAGGATGTAAGAACGGTTGACCATATATTTTTTAATTGCCCTCTCGTTCCATTATCGCTGTTTGATTGCCACCCTCCTAAGATACAAAGCCAAACGAATATTAAGACTCTCCTCTCTAATAACAGACCGAAGATTAAATAATAATAATAATAAATCCCCAGACAAACACACCAACTATAGGGCCCCAAAGTAAGCAGAGCTTGTGTTATGGACGACCATACAGCAAACTGGGGAGGGGAACCCAGAATAATCATACATATATAAATACACACAACCATGACCCGAGAACAAGCTTATGATTGTACATTGTTAGCATGTATTTTTAGTTACGTATTAAATTTATTATTATTTTCTTTTTGGTTTGTTTAGTTAGAGCATGTCATGTACCATTTAGATAATTAGTCATTCTTATTAGTTCGTTGTTAGAGTGTTATATTCTGTTCAAGCGTATAATATATGCCCCGCAAAAAAATTTTTTTTGGCAACTTCTTATTAAATTTTTTGTACTGTGTTCGACCAGCACGCGACACCTGAGAATGGCTATTTCTGATTCTGCCAGTGTGATTGCCATTTTTCAATTAACTAACTTACTAACTTCACTCTAATATGGTTGAGACGATGGGTGGTTGGTTAATGGCGGTTGGTTAATGTTAATGGCGCGTTAACCCTGTGAACGGGTGCTGTTTGAGGATGTTCGTCGTTTGGAAAGTCAATTGAGGGGGGAAGGGAGGGGCCTCGACAAGCTAAAAGATGTAGTTAAGTTATTTTGTAAAGGCCGACTCATTAAGAGTTTAAGTTTAATATGAAAAAATTATATCCATAAAGTTCTTTGCCAGTTCATCTTCACTGACAGTAGAGTCCTGCTTAAACTAAGTGCTTTATAACAGCCAGTAATGGTCAACGTTGAGAAATAAGTATTTGATTTTGGTACATGCACTTATGTGTGGTTTACATGTATTAATTAGTTAAGTTGGTAACTAAATTTAATGTTACTACAAGTCACTTGTGTGTCGAAACGGATTAAGTAGTTAAGTTCATAAGTTCAATGAAGATGAGCAGTGATGAATGTCAAGTAATTCGTCAGTTTTGTACTTAGATATGTGGTAAACGTAATTTTGGAAAAATTCAAAGAAGAATTTTATTCGGAAATTAAAATCCTTACGAGAATATGGATTTTTCTAAGTTTTTTACCCCGTTTATTCTACAAGCATACCTATTTGAAATATACTTCAACAAATTTTAAAGTTGAAACTAAACTCCACTCCTATATTAATGAAAAAAAAATAGAAAATGTGAAATAAATACGAGCTCTTGCCGCCACCCGCTTTGTCAACTTATGCACTTAACTAAAAAATCACATCCAAACGTGTTAAGTGAGAAGCCCCGCCCACCTACTTATACGAAAAATAGAACAAATCCTAATCTACTTAATCACTTGCTTACTAAATTTTAAGTTTTCTGACTGTTTACACATAATTTTTGAATTTAGTTACCAACTTAACTACTTAACGCGTGTAAACCAGCCGTAAAGGAAACTAAAGGAAGTAACAGATGTCCTTGTACATACACAGGTATGCATCTCGGCAATTTTAAAGTATAATTTCTGTATTGGATTTTGTGTATACATAAATTCAAAATTGTAAGTAAATAAATGTAATAGAAGAATAGGGGAAAGAACTGTAGTTCCACCGAAAACTGTATACTTAACATTATTGTCTTTGTAATCAAGATTATCTACATTTCATGTGAATAGTACCAACACACAAAATGAACACTTACTGAAACAGTTAATTATAGTTACTTTTACTTATTGTTAGTCTGATTGTGAAATAACAACCGGTGAAATAACTATTACGTATCGGTTCAGGTATTAAAAAAATCATAGTCAAAGTAAAATTATCTTTATTAAACATATTCATCTGTCTGATAAAATTACCTATATCGCTAGGTACCTATTTGTTCGTTGTTCTTATCTACTATCAAGTAAACAAGCAAGATTGTGATGTCACAGTTAAATAATGTTTCAACTCGCGAATAAATAAATTCGTAATCAACCAGCCTGACTTGGTTACCCGTTGACCTTGTTATCGTCTCATTTTACAAACAACACTATGTAGATTATCATCATTTTACTATCGTATTTCTATAGAGTTGGTGGGCAGGTTTTGTTCATTATATTGATGCGAAAACTTTTGTTGCGATTGGCATCCATGGGATTAGTCTTTATATACGCTTTAAACTAAATTGTTGACAATCAGCTGATTTGCTGTTTGTTTACTAACGTTTTTTTTCATAGCTGTATGGTAGATGTTAATGTTTATTTTATTTAAAAATAAAGTAAAGTTTTGGATTATGGCTACATTATTTCTAAGGCATACGTTTGTAGTAAAACTAGGAAAGAACTGTGAAATAATAAAGAATCGAATTCTAATCAGTAAGGTATGTTTATATAGGTACTAGTTTATCTTGTTAGCGACAAATGAGTGAAATGTTATTGTGAATTTCACGTTATTTCATGAATATTTATTTGTTATAACCATTTTAGGTCCAATTCTGCGCACCATACAGTACAAGTAAAAACAAAAGCAAGATATATGACGATGTAAATGAAGCTGTTAGTGATATAGTGGATGGATCAAAACTTCTCGTCGGTGGTTTTGGACTCTGTGGCATTCCAGAAAATTTAATAAAAGCTGTAAATAAAAGAAATGTCTCCGGTCTTACTGTGGTTTCGAACAATGCAGGTAATATTATTATTTTTCAATGAAACCTTTTTTTAAGATTTAGGGAAATCTGTTTTGATTATAATAAAATAGCGGAAGATAAGCGACGATTCTATTAAACGTATGTTAAAAATGGCTCCGGTATCACAGAAATCTTGTAGTCACGTAAAATCAATTATATTCCACCCTGACAGATATAAAAACAATAGAATGATGCTAAACCTGGGCTTCCGAGCAAGACCAAAGAGTTTGATTCCATAAATATCATTTATTTCTTATCATTTATATTATATATTGTTGTTTTGGTTCCTGTGGGGCCTAATCCATTTGACAAGTAAAATCATGCAATCACGAACATGATCTTTGAAGTCCATATTTCAGGAGTTTGTCAACTATCTTCTGCTATTTTACTTTAATCCAAGGGAATCTGTAAGGAAAGGAAACTAAGGAAATTAAATAAAGCTTAACACAGTTCTTCAAAAATGTCTGAAGCTGTGTATTCTTTCTGATTAAGAATTTAAAGGTAGACAATTTACATTGATTGCTGTAATGACACATGTCTTGAAAGCTAATGTTTTAATTTTATTAATACTTTTAATATACATATACTTGAAATTATTGCTATTGTGTAGTAACAACAGCTGATTGCCATAAAACAGAAATAATAATAATAGAATTTAAACCTAAAAAAGGAAATAATAATAATAGAATTTAAACCTAAAATAAGAAACCTTAAAAAGTATTGTCTTGAGACTAACTGTGGACCAATTATGAACAACAAATAAAACATATAAATTTGGTCACCTTAAACTATATACATAATTTAAGAGAACTTATTAAGACAAGTTTTGTGGTATACCTAGGTGTGGAAGATTTTGGACTTGGAGTGTTACTGAAGAGCAAGCAGGTCAAGCGTATGATATCTTCTTATGTAGGTGAGAACCCTGTGTTTGAAAAGCAGTTCCTTACTGGAGAACTTGAGGTACATAGTATTCTTTAATTATGTTCAAATATTTGCTGGTTAAAGTTATAATTTATTATATCTTAGTGATAGAAGCCTTTCTTTTGTTAAGATCTTTTCTAGTACTACAATCCTTCCTCTCTTGACCGCCATAACAATAATGTTTCCATAGGTTCCATTACACTGAAGTGTGCAGAGGGCAACACATCATAAGTTGATATAATAATCACAATCAGTATTCACAATAAAACACCTATGATTACTAGCGCCCATGAGTGTAGACGTAATATACCATCAGGTGTTACTCTATTTTAAAAATTATGTTCTACATTTAGTTATGTTTCTAGGTCTCAATTTCAGAAAATAACGAAATTCATATTATTTATTTAATAATTAAAATTTCAGGATACAGGTTAATGCATGGCATCTTTTTGATTGCTACTGTTGGTTTGAAAATACAGTGTAATATAATATGTACTTTGGTAGGTGTCAAAGTATAATGTATTTCTGTGTGTAAGTTTTAAATATAGAGCCTTGATTGTACTGTGGTAATAATAAAAGTTTTTTTTTATTATAGTTGAAACCTGTCTTTCTTGTTTGCGTGGAACAAGTTTCTTGATTATAAAGACAACATTTAATCAATATAATATGTCCTAAAAAGAAATAAAACATGTGTTTTTTCACCACGTATTAAGGAAAATTTAAATTGTGTTGTATTTGTAATCAAGATCATCTTCATTTCATGCAAATAGTAATAAAATACTAAAAATTTACACTGTAGCTTCCTACAGACATAAAATTCATGTAAAATGGATCCTGTAACAAATTGCTTAAATAATAAAAGGTAAATTGGTCATCAAAAACACACAAATAAAATTGGGCTTGCCAGAACTTGGTAAGCCATCCAAAACTTTATGTAAAGTATTTAAACCAATGTATCTTGTATACTTTCAGGTGGAATTAACTCCTCAAGGCACGCTTGCTGAAAGAATCAGAGCCGGAGGTGCAGGGATTCCCGCATTCTTCACGCCGACTGGTTTCGGCACTCTCATTCACGAGGGAGGTGCTCCTATTAAATACACAAAAGATGGAAAGGTAAAGTTATAATGGGATATTTATTCCAGTTTAAAATTTTTGGAGTCCGCCATATTGTATTAAGCTGACTTCATAAAATTTGCGCCTTGAAGTAATTTCAGTGCGAAAACCAAGCGTTTTTTTTTTCGAAATGGACAGTTTAAACCGGACAAATTTCATCGGACTTTGTAGCTTAGCGCTGAGGGCGCTTAGCCGGAACTTAAACCACTCCTACATACGAACCGCCTAAGGACACCCGAGAGAGCACGGACCTCGGTTTAGGACGTCGTATATTGAAACTACCACTGCTACCAAAGAACCAGTAAGAAACGCGTCAGCCTGGCCCGTCGGTGGGTTCGGCGATTCGAATGCCGTGTTGCCCTATTTCTGACTGGAACGCCGGCGTTCCTTGTTGTAATAGCGTCGTCGGGATCTGTTCAGACGTTACGCGGACGCCTGTAACGAACCGCCGCGTCTAGGTTGGCTGTGTAGTCAGCTGACTTAGTGACCAGCGGGTAGTGAAACCAAGCATCATCTTTTTAAATAAACAATACAATGGTCACTATATTACGAATTAAGAGTCATTTTTCACAAACTTATAAACTTTCTAAACATTCATGCTTTACAAAAGATTAAACCCTTCGAGCCTCACATGCTAATGTTTAAAGATATTCATTATTGTGGTTTTATACTTATAGTTTCTAAAAGCATTTTATAACAATGGAAATTTATGCAAATAAAAAGTACTAGGTATGGCTTTTGGTTAAAGTGCAAAATCGTTGCATTTAAAATTTTCTGTTTGATTCTAGTTGAAATTTTCGATGTACTAGACGCTGCATAAACATGGACAATTTTGCTGCTGTCACAGCACACCATCACAGGTACCGTACTCGCTGTGTCTAGTGTCGGCAACCGGACGACACACTACAATTACCGTTATTTGCGCAGTACTAATGTTTTAAAAATCGAACATTTTCAAGGTGAATGATAGATTTCGTATTGACTTTATGAAAATAAAGTATTGGCTGTTGAGTACTGTCCGACACAAGACACAGAACTGTCCACGTTTGCGCAGCGTCTCAGATATTGATTATTTAGTCATATTTACTCCAATTGTCTAGACTATCAGCTCTCTCGTTTCTTCCTTCTCCTTGGACTACAACTACATTTTCCGCAGTGTTATAAGAGTTAAAGTCTGATCTTAATCTTAAAGAACTTACAATTACAGATCGAAATCGCGAGCTCACCTCGCGACGTCAAACAATTCAACGGCAAAAATTACATAATGGAGGAAGCCATAACTGGCGATTTTGCCCTCGTGAAAGCCTGGAAAGCGGACAAATACGGCAACTTGATCTTCAGGAAATCAGCCAGGAACTTCAACCCGCCGATGTGCAGAGCTGCCAGGGTTACCATCGCGGAAGTTGAAGAAATTGTCGACGAACTCGACCCAGATTTCGTGCATGTGCCGTCTATATTCGTTCATAGGGTGGTGTTAGGAAAGAATTTAGAAAAAAGAATTGAACGTAGAACCGTTCAGAGAGTGAGTGGGGAGAAGAAAGAGAACAGAAGTGATTCGATGAGAGAGAGGATTATTAAACGAGCGGCTTTGGAGTTTAAAGATGGGATGCACGCTAACTTAGGCATTGGTATGCGGTTCTACTTGCTTTTTGTATTGTTTACTTTGGAATACTTTTAAAGAACAGCAGAACCTCAGCAGAATTTATACTTACACGGCTCTGCTTCCATTTGTCTGCATTTGAAATACATTCTATTATTTTGTTGTCGACGTAGATCGCAGCGCGCAAATAAGCGGAGTGATTGTAATTATCTACTTACAAAAACAAAATCGTCAATCAACTGTTGTAATAATTAATGTAATTAGATAAAGTAACGCACACAAACTATCTAAACATCTATTACTCACTTCATTATTCACTAAAACCTAAGTAATACATTAGAAAAATACGTTTCCAGGAATGCCTATGCTCGCCAGCAACTATCTTCCGAAGAACGTGAAGATCCAGCTGCAATCGGAGAATGGCATCCTGGGACTCGGACCCTTCCCCACTGAAGATGCAGTGGACCCTGACCTGATCAACGCTGGCAAGGAAACTGTCACCGTTACACCAGGTACAGGGGTCATATGTTAATTTAATGGTTATGTTTCGTAAGTAGACTCGTTCTGCAGTTCTTTCTCCTCCCATCTCTCTCCCGCCTGGAGTTCTGTCTTCAATATTTTGACGTCCATATTGTCGACGGTTTACGTGATTGTTTCCAGGTTATAGGAGGGCACAGCCATTAAATAATTGGTTATTTTTTGTGTCTAAATAAATACATTTTCTTCCTTTCTTTCTTCTAAAATTATGAGGACTAGCTACAATCCCAACTGATTCCATTTCACAATACAACACCCAATATGAATGTTGACGTGTCCGTTTACCGCTTCTGAAACTGTACAAAATAATTCCATAAATGTCAAATAGAAAATATAATGAGCATTGCATAAGAATTCCGATTCATGCAGTCTAAAATGCAGTAAGTATGGTATTTGCTCATTGCAAAATGATACTTGTTGTTACTACCCTAATATACACTTTTCAAATTGTTTTAAGTTACGATCCCTGGCCACCTGCCTCACTAACGTCTTATTTCGAGTCAGACTGAGATGAAGGACTGTCAATATAAAGTTGCAGGCGTCCCAGGACAAACAGCTGCTAGTCCAGAGGTACAGCACGCTCTGGGAAATCTGAATCTCCACATATGTATACGTCATCCGATTAGTTTTAGTTTAGAAGTTCTAAAGATTTTTCGGAGATTTCAGTTATTTTCGACATAACTATATATTTTGGCAATAACTAAGTAAATAAGTGAGATATAAGCTAGTTTTTTTGTTTTAAGTTATCAGTTAATTAAAGGTTTGGGGCTTACCAACACAAAATATACGGTCATATCCAGATAAAAAAATCACACGTTTGTCGATAGCGAAATTACTTACATAAAAGAAAAAAAGTGAAAAAAATCCAATAATTGTCAAGACGTTTTTAAAATAAAAACTTTGAAAAACTTTGTGCTAAAATTATTTTAAAAAGCTTTGTAATAATTATTATTAAAAAGCTATATAAACGGCAAGTTTTGACCGCTGTTTTTCTTCAAAATACCAACCAATGAATCAACTCTCCCCAGGTGCGTCCTTCTTCTCGTCGGACGACAGCTTCGCCATGATCCGCGGCGGCCACATCGACCTCACCGTACTTGGCGCTATGCAGGTGTCCAAATATGGCGACCTTGCTAACTGGATGATCCCTGTGAGTATCCCTCTAATGTGGCTGAGGAGGGCGATGGCTGGATCCCGCGTTAACTCGTGAACAGGTGCCGTTTGAGGGTGTTCGTCGTTTGGATACTTGGGGGGGAGACTTGCCGAGCTAACAGATGCAGATAAGAATAATTTTGTGTAGACATAGATATATTTTAAATTTATTTTGAAAAAAATATACCCGTGATTTTTCTTGCCAGTTCTTCTTCACGAAGGTTTTTCCAAACTGGTTGTGGCGGCCACTTCTTCGATTACGAAGGCCACCCTATGATCGCTTGGGATACACACCCGTGTGGTATGCGGGTTAGGTTATAGGCGGTTTTGGAGGATCTAATACCTATTATATATGAAACTACACGAACTAACCTGGAAGGAGACACCTAGCTCTCACCCAAACACACGACCTGGAGCGGCGGTACTTCGACCTTTTCTTCTTCCGGGCCCGGGTTATTCCAAGTGTCTTCTTACAGTAGGTATATCACTGCAGTCCAGTAAGCGGGTGTGGGTCGCTAGTAAGCGAGCAACCACGAGCGGTGCGGTCAGGGAGCTCAGATGAAACTTCCCTTCTACAAGAAGGTGGTACACAGCGTCCGACGCGCGTGAGGGTTCGGAGCGTGCGGTGCGTATCGAGAGTGGCTATGTACTATTTGGTAGCGAATGATGCGGCGCGTTTGACAGCTAATGTCAAAGAAATATTAAAATTATGCGGGTAGCCTAAACTACATACTGAGCGCCACATTGGCGCGAACACCGGTGGTAGAGTCATGCTTTATTTGACGTCAATAAGAACAAGTAATTGTCAATGTTGAGAAATTTGAATCGTATTAAAAAGCTGCGGATCTACCATTTTGTAAGTCGCGTCTGTTATACTCCGACCGACTCAAACCATCGTTGGTGATTGTTGGCGTTGACGTGGGTATCTGAATGTGGCAAGGTATCACCCGAAGGAATTGACAGATGAAAAAACCCTTTTTTTTGTCCAAAATGCGAATTTCAGTAAACTAAAACTTGCGCGTTTCTTTTTTTCCTGTCCGAGGGGTTTTTTAAGTAGTGTTTACGAATAACATCTCCATTTTGTTTATTAACGCATATTGTTTTGTCATCCCAGGGTAAGATGGTGAAAGGCATGGGAGGGGCCATGGACCTGGTGTCTGCGCCGCGCACGAAGGTGGTGGTGACGATGGAGCACAGCGCCAAGAACGGCGGACACAAGATCCTGCAGGAGTGCAGTCTGCCGCTCACAGGGAAGAACTGCGTGGACCTCATAATTACGGAAAAGGTGAGCAATGAGTTCGTTCGTTGGAAACAATTTTTAACACCTCGTATAGCTCTCTATCTCAATCGCCCAAGTTTTATTCGCCTTTATCTAAAGGAGAATGAATATTATGTCCCAGGTGCCGTCCGCCATTGTAATTTGTTTTAAATGGTGGCCACGTATCCTAAAAAAAATCCTCAGACAAACACACCAACTGTACGGCCCCAAAGTAAGCGGGGCTTGTGTTATGGATACAGCGAACTGGAACAGCGAACCCAGAATAAATATACAAATATAAATACAAACAACCGTGACCCGAGAACAAACATCTGCGTTATCACACAAATGATTGCCCCGGCCAGGACTCGCACCTGGGACCTTCGGCGTATGACTACACCACTGGGTCGTGGAACGTATGAAACGTCCATGAAATACAAACATAAAGTACTTATAGATTTACAAAATCTAATTAAGTGTCACGTTTCCGAGTTATGATGCAAGTAAACTTCTGAACTACTCTTTCTTTCTAAACAAATAATGTAAACGGGCTGTTGATCTCAACACCCATGACTAAATAATTAAAGAAAAAAAGATTGTAAATAAACAATTAATATAAAAATTTAATTACCTATTGCCAAGAATAAAATTTTGACAAGATGTTTATAGTTCATTTGAAATTGACTAAAATGTGTGTATTGTTGCTTGTTTAATCAATATTTTAGTGTTCAAACATTCTTAGTAGCTATAGTTGCATACATAAGTGCATTGTACTAGAATCAATAATGATAATAACTTGATTGTTTTCTTCTACAAACACTAGTTGAATTAGATTGAAGGTAAATCATTTTCACCGAGTGGCCTGCCTCATACGCCGGACGTCCAGGTTCTAGTCCTGATCGGGGCATTCATTTATTCTCGGATCATAATTGTTTATGTGTATTCATTCTGGATGCCCAGTTGGCTGTATGGTCATCCATAACACAAGCTCTGCACTTGCATTTAATAGGGATACACAAATACTCAAAACATTGTTTAAAAGAGGTCCTGATGATTCCTCTAGGGGAGCCATCATGGGAGACACGAATCCGATCCGAAGCCAGTTTCTTACTAAAGTGTCAATCTATCAGTCAATTTTGTTGATTATGTCAGCCGCCGTTACCTTGGCGCGAACCATCTCTGCCAATGTCACGTATTGTAGAAGACACGACAAACAAAGTTAAGATTTTGCTAAACTTAAATATTTTTATTTCACTTACAGTGCGTGTTCCAAGTGGACAAGGAAAAAGGCCTGACATTGATAGAGTTGGCAGAAGGAGTGACAGTTCAAGACGTGATTGCTGCCACAGGATGTGACTTTGAAGTGGCGCAGGAAATCAAGAAGATGGGAGATATCACCAAGCAAGATAAATAAATCTTTTGATTCCTAAGAAGTGAAACTAAGATAGAAAATATATTTTTTTATAGCTCAAAGTGTCATTTGTCTGTTATATAGACGTTAATGTTGAACTTTCTCAAAGTATAATGAAATCACAATTATGTTGTAACTTTCTGACAAGACGCGTTATAACAGTCTCAAGTGATATTACCGATTTCATTTTATTAAGTGTGATACTTTTAAACAGTCTAAATTTGTCTAAATCTGAGTCAATAAAAAGATAATGATAAAACAAAGAATTGTCAAACTGTCTAAGTACTTAAACAGCAGTTACCGTTCTGTTGCAATTCAAACAGGGTTCTAACACAGTGTGTAAAATCATTTAGAACTAAGTAAAATGAAATGTTTATATTCAGATGATATTTACAAGATATTTTGTATGTTTATTGTTATTTTGAAATGTATATGAAGAATAAAAGCTTATTGGATAGAGAAGTCGTTCATTATTTTACCAATTTCTGGTTATACTGTCGAAGGGCGTGAATTGGATAACCGAGCGGCCGACATCTCAGGCAAACAAAGTAGCGGTACAAGTATTGGTTACAATTTTCGCATTTACCCAACTATGAGCATCTTCCAAAGTCATCACAGGACAGCTTGAAGCTGGTTATTTTTGCGTTTTTGTTATAAATAAATAATAGATAATAATAAATAATTACAATTAAATTATATCAGAACAATATTTTTTATGAAGTTTTTGTTATTAATAGTTAACTTTAAGTGTGGCAGTTCCGACAATAGGTGGCGCTAGTAAAAGTTTTCCCTATTTTTTGTTTAAACGTGTATCGTTTGAGAAAAACGAAGAACTACGCCGTACAGCTTGCTCTGTATTAAATATTTATTTGATCATTTGAGTACTCCACAGGCATATTGTGGTATTGTATAAAATATCTCTTCAGCCTACCTGTCTTACTCTACAACTACCATAGACCAGCTTTTCTTAGAGCCATCTATTGAGGTAATTGGAACCATTCATTATCTTCATTCGATCCAGGAAAATCCCTCACTGAAAATCAGCGCGTCAGTCCATATAGTCCGGCAGTTGCAGCTTTTCATTCCAGTAGTAACAAAAGTCCTACCTCTTGTAGTGAGAGCGATTCGGAAAAATTCCTCATTTTCCTAATCCTACCGCCAATCTGTAGTTCTATCGATACACGCTTATTACCTATGAGTGCACTCGCAACTACGACGAATGCAGAATCAAGAGAGCATCAACAGTCCCGATTGGTCTGTTCATCGCGATGTGCTACCTTAACCAAACAGTAGGAGGGACATGTCTTCGTGGATGGCAGTATCTGCGCCATCCACTATGTCAACTTTGTGTCTGTACAGCTGCCCGCGAACTTGACACATTATTGAGGACGCTATTGCGAACTTCTACTGGCACAAGCCGCCAGTCTCCGCAGTACTGAACGCACCCGGCAACAGTGCTCGCTTGCAGTGTAGTGTAGCTTACATTTTGATACATTTTATGAGCGGTTGAAAGCTTTTAAAACTTACCTGTATACTGTGTACCTAATACAAATTAGTTATAATGGTTGCAAAAATAGATAAATACCAACGATTACGGAGCGAGTATGCTAACTCCGAACACGTCTACTCGCAGACAAATTGCGCTCCCTTTTGCGTTCGCACCAAAAACCAACAAGAACAAGCGCGAACGCATCAGAATCGCCTGCAGTGTTGTCGCCCCTTAGTATGCGCAGCGCCTACAAGAGACCGAAAGACACGCACGCGATTCTCGCCTGAGCGGCGAGTTGGCGGAGTGCGGAGGTTCGCTGGGTATCCAGCTTTCTGAATTAAGTGCTGTTTGTATGAAATATTTTCTTTCTTTTCTTTGAAATATTTAATAACCTAAGAATTTTAATGATATCTTTTACTAAAAAAAGGGAAAGATATATTTGTTTGTTTACATGTTATCGAGAAACTCTACAGTCAGAAATAGTCTTCATTTGGCTTTCTCGATATCCCCACGGGATGAGGATTAAGCGGGTGAATCGCGAGAACCTCTGGTAGGTATCTACCTAAGTAAAGTTCTCCTTTCTTCTCTTTCAAAGGTTTAAAGGATTAAACTGTCAATTTAAAGGACTTCTATTTATTTGAATTGTGTGACGTTTTATCGTTCGGTAGTTGGATACCATGTACATTTTCAGAAAAGTCTTTGAATTAATTATAAAGGTGGAGGAAAGGTGACATGAATAATGCGACTTATTTAAATCAGGCGATGGGAACAGATTCATGAGATCCGCAGGTGTGTAAGGAGCTTTTCTTATCTACCGTGTGACTACCTCGGAATATCCGCCGTCGTGAAGCCGTATACATCCGTCTTGAAACCGTATCACAGGCCAAACGTTAGGAAACAACAATAGCGTTAGCAACCAATAAAAAAAATTATACGAAAATTCTGTCACCTCTAACCAAAACATTTTGATAATTGTCAAACCGCGGCTTTTGAACCGTGTTTTTTAAGTGTTACTTTGTTATTTATAATTAATATTTGTAAGCTGTACTATGGCAGACAATAGTCTGAAAGGCGATCTTGTGGTCTGGTTACTGTGCTATTTGTGGTTCATATCGCTGACGTTCATCATGTGGGCCTTGTTTTTGTTCTTTAGTAAGTTGGATATTTTCGTCTAGAGCGAAGTTTTGGATTAAAACTTGTAATATTTTCTGTAACCCTTGGTAGATATGAACATAATTTTCCTATATTATGCTAGCATTATACACAATACACTTAAAATTAATATGCAATACAATACCTATAGGTACCTGAAAATATTCGACACGAATTGGCCTAAAGGCCGTTAGAATTTGCTGAACTGCAATCATTCAATCAAATCTTGTCGTTTTAGAACGTTTCCCAAGAATAGTTTCACTGGGGTAAAATATGGTTTAACTATCAATTTCACGCAAAAAACTACATATCTAATTTGAGAACCATTTAAAAACAAAGGCCTTATAAGGCTTAATCTCAAAAATGGGACCAATGATATAGAAGTAGATATCCATAATACCTGAAATTGTATTAACTATTTTAACTCTAACGAAGTATACCTAGTTCAAAGGCTCTTAACTTTTCACGACCTTCTATCAGCTGTCTGTAAGCATAATACATACTAAGGTTTTTAAGTTACCACAAAACATGATAAACACTTGTCTTTTCTTATGAGTCGTATCGAATCTCGTGGGTTTATATCAATATTACATTGTAGCTGTTCAAATATAGAAGGCATTTTTTAAGGCAGGAGGTATATATACATTTACGAACATAAATGTGACAACTTGTAAGTATTTACAAAATTTAATTCTGGATGACGGTGCGTACCTACTAGTTTGCTATATAAAATATCTATAAAGCATTTCTTTTTGGTCTTCGGATTCTTCTGCAACACCATTCTGTATTGTATTACTCAAATACAAAATTGTGACCCCTAACACAAGGTAGCTTATCAATCAGCTGAAGATCGAACTTTACTAGGAGAGCCCTTCTTACCACGTGGCGACCACAAACAAATTCAACTCCAACTAAAGAAGACTGACATTTCAGGCGCAAACGACATTCTAGCACTGACAGGTCTAGATATTGTCTGTGCTCTAATGCTGCTGTCGGGCTTGCTCATGCTGCCAACCAACATCCACATGTTGAACTTCGTCTCCAAGGGGAAACCGATCGAGTTGAGTGAGCTTTACGTTTCCTATGATATACAGTTACCTTTGTGAGTAAATGTTGATGTGAGCTGTAGAAAATCATGCTTGCTAGTATTTTTCTTCAGACCAAAATATCTTTAACTTTAATGGTACAAAATAATGTTGCGTAACGTAAAGTTGAATACAATCAAGTCGCCATTGGGACCAATCCTGAATGGAAGATTCAGTGCTAATGCTCGGCTATCAAAAATGCAGCATCAGTAGAACTGCCTTATATAAGCCTACCCTCTGAATTCAGGTCAAACTGAATCCTAGTTGAGCTAATCTTAGAAATGCTGCCCGGAATGCGCAAGAATTTAATAAATAAAAAAACCCTCAGACTACAGACGAACTGGATGGCCCCTGGATGGCTCGAACCTGGGACCTCCGGCCTATGAGGCAGGGCTACTACCCACTATTACTGTAAATCAGAGAAAACACGTAGGTTTAAATGTACGTTATAGAACCATCTACGCCTCAATAACTCACAACCACATTACTTCCAGTTACAAATCGAGAGTGCTGTGCTGCCCGCTGTGGCTGGCGCTGGTGTGGGTGATCGTGATCAACCTGGCCGCAGCCATCTTGTGTCTGTACCGCATCTACACGAATACAAGCACGACCACGCACGCCATTATCAAGAGCATTCGATATTATAGAAACTCGCCGGATTACAAACGGTTCATTGATAACTTGCAGTGGTCGCTGAAGTGCTGTGGGGTAATTAATTACATGTGCTTTGCGTCACTTTTTGAGCACTGCTTACAGAATGAATTGTTAGGTTGATAAAAGAGTTAGTAATTGCGTAGGTATTTCAAGCCTTTGGGACCATTGCTAACAACTAAAAAAATATAAAAAACATAAAACACATTTTGTGAAATGTGTAAAACTTAAATCTATGTCAGACATGATAAAATCACAGTTTTATAAACATCTTTACAATAGCAAAAAGCGCAGTTTTCTTTAACGATTAGCAAATAGGTAAGGAGATGGAACTTTGACCTTTTACGTACGTACAGCGCTTTGTCTATACTTACCTTAATTTTGAAAGAGACTTATAAACAAGTTCACGTTACTGTGACTTTAGGTCTTTCTACATAATTACCCTGAACTCGATGTCGTCATAAACGTCATTGAATTAAAGTAGGCAGATAAAGCTACATCTCTTCACAGTTGCTCACCAGGCTAATGCTATTTCCAGCTGGATTCGTACAAGGACTGGTTCCACCACGACTGGAACAACCGGTTGCATGAGTACCGCTGGGCGAATGGCGCCAGCAGCGGCGCCTCGCGCACTCAGAGAGATTCTTCCATCAATGATAGCGTGCCTCTAAGGTGTGAGTCTAGTTAGCTTTTTGTTTCAATAATATTAAGAAGGAGACTAGGTTTAATGGCTTCAGTCACTTGATAACTCTGTCGCTGATACGTGGAATAGAGGCCAAACTTGTTGGTATTTTGTAGGAAGAAACAAACGAAAACAACAACACGTATGGTAAATGGTTATGACAAGGTTTTGTTTTGTTTAAGGGTTAATAGAGTTGTGGAACACAGGGAGTTATTTAATTGATCTTTATACCTAGGCACTTCGGACTGGGTCGTATAACAACGTAGCATAAGGGGCGTGGTGATCCTCGGGGAATAACTTTGTCTTGCAGTGGATGGCTTTCCGCTAAAAGCAGAGGCAGGATACATACATTATACTTTTTAAATCCCATATTGACCACAATGTTCATAAATAAGAGGCCGGTATACAATTTTCATGACTGGCCGGATGACGTAAGCAATCGTCACCGCAAAGCAAGTTTATGTAAGGGACATCACTACAAGAGAATGCCGAGAGGTTTAATTTGTGCAAGCATTTTCGCTTCGATCTATCTATGTACATACCTTCTAAAAGACTAAGTTTCTATATAATCTTTCATTAAATATTAAATTTTCCTTAGGCCTTTTTCCAACAGTCCTTACTGTGTTCACTTACTTCTTGTATTCACAGAGAAATAAGTGTTCGCAGTTACCAATAACATATATATTCTGATTTTTTTTTGATGAATTTTCGTAACTTCAACATTCCTAGTTGCTGCAAGAGCGGTACCTGCGTCGCGGACTACCTCACCGAGCTGGGCACCAACTTCATCAACAAGGAGGGCTGCGCCTCCATGCTGTATAAGTGCATCGCTGTGATCGTGATAGCGCAACTGCTGATCTTCGTGTCGGTCTTCCTCATGGAAGTTAGTACCTGCTACACACCAACAAAACTAGACAAACGGGTGGAATGCAGCTTCGCCTTTCAATCCTTTACTACTTATAAACAAAACAGGAGCTGCAAGAGAAGTGGCGCTCAATACTTTAAATAAACACTGCCATAAAATGTAGGAATAAAAATTTGGCACGGATATAAATTCTTATCCTAAATTAAACTTTAGTTGCCAAAATCAATGATCTGTACCATATGTACTTTATGTTGAGTCTGGAAAAGGTGCGACGACGAGCGTAGCGAAAAATAATTTATATCCAGGAATTTATGTAATATTTACATAATAAAAAGCAAGTCCATAGCTGAACACACCTATTGATTTATTTTGTTTTGATTGACATGTTTTTGACAAGCTAACCTTCCGTCCTTGTTGCGCTTTACCAAATTTCACGTTTCTTCCTGCTCAAACATGATGAAATGTTTTGATTTACTTGTTTAGAGGTTAAAAAAGTTTTTTTTAATATTTCTCGAAAAATACGCATTACCTTTTAATGAAAACGGTTTTGTTATGCTCCTCTATAATTTCTCGATCTAATGAAACCCTTTTTATACGAAATTCGTGCCGCAGGATTCTAAATCCAACCCGTTAATTCGGTATGTAAAGTAATTTTGAGGTATACTTAGGTATATGATTATATACACTACTCAAAACAAAATAAGGGCCAACAACTTTTTTAGATTTTTGAATATCTGGCTAATGTTTTTTGTGTTAATGGTCATATTAAATTTAAATAGGTAATTTTACATTAGATTAAACAAAATAAATTATTAATATGTAATATTTATTTTTAATTAAACTTACGTAAAACAAAATATGGAATTTTAGGAAATGTAAAGCTCCGATAAAAGGAAAATTTTTTTCAAAGCATGATTGCTCTCGACATTGATTTTAAATTTAATATCGGGTGTGGCCTCCTCTTTTCATTATGCAGTCCCTGATTCGAGAAGGCATGCTCTCTACCTAACGACGCACATTTTCTTGAGGTATCCTCTCCCAGCTGGTTTTCAAAGCATTTATGAGATCCAGCTGCGAGTTTATCGAAGTGTCACAGTCTAAAATACTTCTTTTTAACTGATCCCACAAATGCCCAATCGGGTTGAGGAGCGGACTCCTGGCTGGCCACCGTAAAACCTCAATTCTTGCTTCGTGTAATGTGTTCGATGTTACTCGCGGCGTATGCAGTCGTGCATTATCCTCCATCAAGATAAACCCTGGATCAACTTGCTGCGCGAATGGAGTGATCTGGGGTTGCACCACATTTGTGACGTAACTTTGGGCTGATACAGAACCCTGGTTGAGAATTAGCAGCTCAGTTTTGTGTCGTAGTGATATACCACCCCAGACCATAACGCTGGGTCCACCAAAACGATCAGTTTCATGGATGCAAGGATCCAACATCCGCTCTCCACGTTTTCTTCACACTCTTACGCGTCGATCGTCATTTGTAAATTTTATTTTGCTCTCATCAGCAAAGAGAACTGCAGCCCAATCTTCAACCGTCCAATTCTGTTGCTCCCTTGCAGAACTCAGACGAGCTGCACGATGAGCTGCAGTTAACTGCAGGTGAACTAAACGTTCTAAGGTATTGCTGGTCTTCATGGAGTCTATTCAGGATGGTCTGGGCACTTACACGTGTGCCTGTAGCTCGGCTTAATGCAGTTTGTATGGCACGTGCAGTGGATGTTCGCTCTCTTCGTGCGGTTAAACATACCGGTCTTCTTGAGGTGTTGTAACTCGCACTCTTCCTGACCTATGACGTCTGGTGATATTAACCGTCTCCTGGTGCCGGTTCCAGACATTTTGAACCGCTCGTTGGGAATACCCAACCATTAAACCGACAGCGTGCTGACTGTGCTGGTTGCTGTAATTGCGTCCATGTGTCATCTAACGCATGGCATTATGCAATTAAAACACTGTAACAAACTGTTTACACCAAAAGTCAAAGAAGTACTGGTGTAAAATTGCAATATTGAACAACAAAAAGCGTAATTTTCAAGTACCCTTAAGTATCCCCTTAAGTTAAAAAAAATGTTATCAGTACCCACTTGTAACCACTTGTCAACGGAAATCTTACACAACACTACAGAGAATCCATAATTTAATAAACCATTATGATTAAAATACGAACAGTAATGCTTGTCTGAAGAGCAACTTTACGGGTGGCTCTTATTTTGTTTTCGAGTTGTTTATATTTTTAATACCGTTATTTAAACTATAATTTAAGGAACTTTCTTTGTTTCTTTCTTCGTTCTTTGCTTCGTTCTTTGCTTGCGCGTCGTTTGGTCTTTTGTTTTGACAACACTGCAGCGGATTCGAGTGCATATTTAAGCCTCCGCCGACTTCGTGAGTACGAACCCGCTGATTCGCCCTGGAATAACCTAAGTTCTGAGACAATTGTAATCAGACATCTGACAGTTATTTAAATTCATTTTATTGTTAATATCGTGAGTGTTAAAAGTTTAACATGTGTACCTGTGTATGTGTCTGTGGCATCGCATCTTTCCTCGAATGGATGGACAGATTCTGATGTGGTGTTTTTTTCAAAGCTGAATGAACCCAAAGTGTCATGTTTGAACAAAATCGGTTAGCCGTTCAAAAGTAATTGCATGCCATGTCCCGGAGATTTAAATCTTTGCATTTATTGCGAAATAACATGTTAACTACATTTATTTGAAAGTTCATTGCATTAGAACACACCGATGAACTTGATTAATGCTATCTCTGTTGTTTCTGAGAATAACTAACATTGTTTTATACAGTGCAACCTCGATATAACAAATCGGAAGGGAACAAGTAAATATTCGTTGTATCAAGTAATTCATTGAACTGAGGTTTGTAATCTTGAGGTTAGGTTGATCTAAAATTCGTTATACCTAAATCAAATCATTTTATTATCAGCTAAAGCTATAGTTTACAATAAATAATTGAAATATTAAAATTAAGGCATGCAGATAGGTATAAGTTCACATTATCATTATTTCATTTACAAAAGCACTTAAATAATTATAATATGGTTCATTAAAGAAAGGAATTGAAAATGGCGGTGCTTATCATGTTCTCTCGTAGTGCCGTCTATACTCACTCTCGCGCGTATATTAGTCTTGATTTTAAATAATATTCGTGTTTTATTTTAACCAACATCATAATAAGGATTCTCCTGAAATTTTGTTATTTACTTTGTCAGGTGTGCAGAAACGGAAATAGGGTCCTTTCATCCCGAACAAAGCACCGTTTCCGGTAAAAACAACAAAAACGTTCTATTGATAGTGGATGGCGCCACGTGCCTTTCAACTTTCACGCCGACGAAGCCGCTGTCAGAAGCTAGTTTGAAAACCCGGTCTTGTTTTTATTAATTTTGCATTGAAAAAATCTTTTGAACATTTGTATGCTAACTGTACTATCTGTCAATGCAAGAACAAACCGCCATTTATGATTCCTTTCTTTAATGCATCGGCTTATAATAATTATAATTATATAAACAGCGGTCAAACAATACATGTCAATAAGAATTAACAAATATGTCATGTGTTATATGTATTATTATTATTTCAGTTATTATTTAAAACATTTAAATTACGTCTAAACATCAATTTCATTAATATAACATACAATGATGTGAGGGTATATGTCAAAATTAAATTATTACTATAGATACAACAGAACAAGGTTAAATCAATGAAATAAATTAAATAAGACAGTATTTAATTAATGAAAGCTCCTGGCTGACAGCCAGTCACATGACTACCTACTACAGTCTGTAATAAGGGACAACGCATCCAGGATGGTGATAGAGGTGCCGCGCGCACCCGATGCTACAGCGAGGCACTACGCTTACGGATAATTGCATAAAAACAATCTATCTGCACCTCTGCGAACATGGCCGACGCACTACAAAATCGTGGCAAACCAAACAACAACCTGAATGCGTTGTTGTACTGCAACCATAAAGAGGTAAAAAATAGTTTTATTCATCTCAATACAATAGTGACGAGCAGCAGTGTTTACCTTACTTTCCATCAAACAACAATTATTGTTTTACGAACAAAAGCGTGTCGGAACCTGTCGCGACATGAATCACATACTTTGACATTAGGAGTCATACATTGGTGAGATCTTTATATAAAGGTTTTGGGTTGACAAAATTCGTTAATTAGAGGTATTTGTATTTTTTCTTGATCGTCGAAAATTCATTATAAAGAGGTTGTTCGCAATGTAAAGCTATATTTTACATTGACTCTTACAGGCAATTCAAGGGGATTACGAAGAATTAGTTAAATCATGGAAGTCGTTATATTGAGGTAGCGTTGCCAGGCGTCCGGATAAAGCCAGACATAGGTAGGCTTTTGGACTGCCAAAACTGCCGGCCAAAATAAACAGTGTCCGGCTTGTCCGGCTTTTGTTAGGCTTTTTACATTTCGCAAATGTTTAAGTAACTAGAATTTAATTTTGACTGATGACTATTTGACTGATTAATAATAAAGTACCTACCTAAGACTGATTTGGCATTCGATTTTATTTATTATTTCACTAGATTTTAACAAGAGTTATGATAATTATCAAACAAGCTTGATTTTACATACATTTCTTTGTCGTACCTATTAATACTCAGACAAAATCCTCAATAATGTACGGCCTTTCTACCGAAATGTCCGGCCAAACTGGCTGGTCTGTCCGGCTATTGGGTTTGGCGACCTGGCAACCCTATATTGAGGTGCGTTATATTAAGGTTGCACTGTATTTGCGTAGCCGGCAAACTATCTTGCGACGCATATGATAGATAAGTGCCATTCACACCCGTGCACGTCATTAGTCTTAGCTGTTTTACTTTACAACATCGAGTAGTGATGCGTTTCCAATCCTAGGCTTCAGTTGGAATTCTCTTTGTTCCAGTAATGTGGTGTTTCCTCCCTATTAACCGGAACACAACCATGTACCTAAACATGTATAAAATAAACTCTAGTAACACAAGCAGAATAAAAAAATGAGAAAGTAATTGATTAAAATTTAATTTTTCAAAACCTTACTCAGCGTTGATAGTATACAGGGTGGCCAGAAAAGTGACGTCTAGTGACTCTAAGCTTTCATAATAATAAAGTAGTACTTCATAGGCTATTAATACGCTCTAGCCGCGAGAACGGGCAAACTGAAAATTAAATAGACTTTCAAATTATGTTAGATTTTAACTTTTCTAGTTATTTTTGGTTAGTTAACAAATTAATCCATCTTACAAATGATAAAACAAGGAATTTCTTTTATTCAAATTTTCCATCTCGCTGTCTTTGATGGCTGTTTCCAGCGATTAATGGCCTATGAAGTAATTCTTTATTATTATTATTATGAAAGCTTAGAGTCTAACGCATTCTCTGAAGCTACTTAGAAACGAAGAAACTACCAGTTTTGATTTTAAATTAAAATTTGAAAATTTAAATGATAACTTACTTAACATATATTCTCAAATTTAGGTAATTTTTTTAGTAACTTTCACTTAAGTTATGAGGCTATTTATTTTAAGCATAAACACACAGTTTATAGAGATTTAGTAGCAAATATAGAAATACGAAGAAACCTTCTACATTTTTTTTTAGAAATTTTTGAAACTGATTCGATTGCAATTTTGCGAAAATTCATAAAAGAAATCGTAACTCGAAAACTATGAAAAGCGTATAACATACATAGGGGTGATTCAGATACTTCTCAACATACTTTCTGGCCACCTTGTAGATTTAGGTCTAAAATTATTAGGGACAGACATTCTAGGTAGTATGCTTTGAATATTGGAATGATCTGGCTAAGTGCGGGGCTATACCATCAATGACAGATTGAATAATTTTAACAGAAATTCCATACATAAATCAGCAGTATTTTTTAATTTAATGCTTTAATGCATTTAAAACTTCTGGAACAGTAACATGTTATAAGTTGAATTCAACATCGGGTGAATTTACATCTCCTTGAGCAGGGACTGTGCAAGAGTGGGACATGAATTAATACTCAAAGTAGTTGACACAGGTATGGCAGTAAAAAAATTTTTAAATGCTTCAGCAACTTCTCTGTCGGCTGACAACAATTCATCATTAATTTTTAAATTATATTTGGTGTGGGGTTCTTTTGCTTTCCCAGTTTCCTGATTAATTATATATAAATTGTCCAACAGCTGTACCTTTTATACCGCATCATAAAGGCAAATGACAAATCGGAGTCCAAGAACGTACTGATTACTCCAGTGATGTCTTTTAGAAATGAGCTGGATCTGAAGAACTATGACTATAACCCCAAGGACGTGGCGCAGCTGATGACAATCAATGAGAAATTCAACGCTTCCAGCGCTTCCTACGAATTTTCTAGTGACGAGTCCGAAACTGAGTCGGAAAGGCCCATTCTCGGAAATGATAATGACAAGAATATTACTAGGTAACAACAATACATAATATGTACATATAATAATAATATTTTAGTTATTGAAATCTTTACCTCAAGAAACTAATAAAAATTTAGAACCTTTTATCATATGAGCTGATATGCTCAGATGGCTGGATCCCGCGTTAACTCGTGAACGGGGCCGTTTGAGGGTGTTTATCGTTTGGATACTTGGGGGGAGGGAGACTTGCCGAGTTAACACATGCAGATAAGAATAGTTTTGTATAGACACAAAAAGATGGAAAATTTATTTTGAAAAAAATATACCCGTGAAGTTTCTTGCCAGTTCTTCTTTACGAAGGGTTTTTCGAACTGGTGGTAGAGTCATGTTTTATTTGACGTCCATAAGAACAAGTAATTGTCAATGTTGAGAAATAAATATCTCATTTTAACTCTGCTCTTGCTCTTCCTATCCTATAGTACCTAATGCGAGTTTTTATAAGTTTAAGTAAATGACTTGGTGGACATATTATGTCCTTTGCTAATGATCAGTTGCTTTGTCACAGCCGGCAAAGCAGCACGCAATCCACTGGATGGTAAGAGGCATCGTGCCCATAGACTCATCAATCGTATGTTATTGATTAGATATATTGTCATTTATTGATTGTCGAGTAATGATGCGTTGCCGACTGTTGGCTTGAGTTGGCTCTTTCCCTTTATCATATGGTAGTCAAACCAGGACCTGCAGTGCTGTCCCAGAGGAGATATTACCATAAGAAACTCTACCACGACTGGATATTGAAATAATATATATTTCAAGAAACTTCACGGGTATATTTTTTTTCAAAATAAATTTACAGTCTCTTTGTGTCTATACAAAATTATTCTTATCTGCATCCGTTAGCTCGGCAAGTCTCCCTCCCCCAAGGATGTGTCTATAACGCTCAGATTTTAACATTGTTATCTGATCTTTACAGCAAATCGGAACCAAGACACTCTGTGCCTTATGAAGTCCATGCAGATTAATTAAAACTTGAGAATAATCGGTAAGCTTGGTGGGTACAAGTTTTTAAAATAATATTTCTTACTTTTTTACATTACACTTTTCTCTCGCGTACATGAGCATGAAACCGAAGTTACATCAATATTAATTGTGACGGGACGGCATCAATCGGTCAAATATGTTTTGATGAATATTCGGGAAAACGCCGTCCGGCCAATGCCATTCGAGTTTTGGCAAGACGAGATGAATGATCTTTATAAAGCCCCAATTATCGGTTTAATATGAATAAGGCCTGCGTGCCTGTACAGTAGACGAAGTTACTTCAGCATTCTTATATACAGGGTGTCCCATAACTTGTACGACAAACTGAAATGAAAGAAATATTGTGGCATGCCCTAGCAGATAAAAAAAAAATTACCTCAGTAAAAGTGTCAACGTTTTCGAGATATTCCCGACTTTTGATTTTTTTCGAAAAATGCCGCTTTTGGTCAGTTTTTTTTTGGTGTGTGTACAAACAAGTAGATACTTTTGTATTTTTTTTGCGAATATTCTAGAATAGTAGATCTACCATATGCAAATATCATTTTGTTAAAAATACAAAAACAAAACAAAACCTGTAAGAGCGCGACGACGTGTGCCCTGAGAGCGTTAAGGATCGTACTGCCTAGTAACTGGCTGGCAGAGGGAGGGGCAGGAAAAAGTGACAGAGACAGACGCATACTTTAGCTATCGTAAGAGCGAGATAGCAAACAGGATAGACAAGCACAATAGGAACGGCTGTGGATATGAAATAGTCTAAATGTTCAAGAACCGGTATCGGTATCATAATAAAGGTCAAAACAGGTACCGTAGTAGTCGTCACGTACTCATTGTGTTTGTCGTTATTAGTATAAAACAAAATTAAGCGCGCGTTAATTTCATGTCATTTATCAATTTACCATGGCCAGGGATCGGTAAAATGTGTAATTTAAATTTATATTTAAAAGTCGGATTTAATATGAGTATTAGCCCTTTTGGCACAAAACTAGCAATTACTTTTTTTTTCTAGAATAAGATGGCCAGTATTATACATTTCTGAAATCTTTATTAAATACGTAATTTATTTGTTAAATGTTCAGTGACAGTCCAGTGCATTTTCTTTTTCACCACTGAATGCCAAAGGTAAATAATTTTTGTACAAAAAAATAATGGGAATAATGGGAATAATACGTTTTTTCTCAATGATACCTAATGATATTTAACAAAATGATATTTGCATATGGTAGATCTACTATTATAGAATATTTACAAAAAAAATACAAAAGTATCTGCTTGTTTGTACACACACCAACAAAAAAACTGACCAAAAGCGGCATTTTTCGAAAAAAATCAAAAGTCGGGAATATCTCGAAAACGGTGACACTTTTACTAAGGTAACTTTTTTTATCTGGTAGGGCACGCCTCAATCTTTCTTTCATTTCAGTTTGTCGTACAAGTTATGGAACACCCTGTATAAGTACAGAAGGCTTCTTCTGGGCTAAAAAAAAATTTTTTACTATGCTTTATCAGTTCGACGCCAATGCAACATCTGTCTAAACTGTTGTAGGGACCGCATGGATGAGAATATAGATGGATTTTTTTAAATCGATATTAATCGAATATGCTCAAAGTTACGAGGGGAAATCAAAAAGTTCGCGGAACTTAGGGGGTTGGTGGGGGTAAATATACTCTGTCAGGTAGGCACTGGTTGAGCAGCTCATTATATGTATATATACCAAATGATGACTTAATTGGATCATTAACTTTTGAGTTTTAACGTATTGACGTTTAAACAAGTAAATCGGGAAGGAAATAGCCAATATGGAGAAAATTGAACACCGCTCCGTGGTTAAATTCCTCACCAAACTAGGAAAAATACCACAGACAATTTTTCAAGAGATGTTAGCGGTTAATGGATACTCTGCCCCTGGTAAGACCATGGTTTATAAGTGGCATGGCCTTTTCAAGCAAGGCAGGGACTCTATTGAAGACGACTATTTTTTTCAAATTCACATATTTATTCAACATAATACACTACAACACGAAATAAAAAAAAACATATTGGAGCAAAAAGTTACAGAAAATTAGTTATAAAATATACTTACAATTGTTGATTTAACACTTCATAAAATATGAGAAACTATTAAATCACTATTTATATTACTTGGATTATAACCAATAAAGGGTTGAGTTCAAAATGTTCGTGCCGTCGGCCACTTATGTTTCAGTAAAATATACAGTTATAATTTTTTTTATTATAATAATCAATAAGGTTAATACCATATTTCATAATCACATGAGCTAAATGCTAATTAGTTTTTTTTAAATTTTTAGTGTTAAAATAGCCATCGTTAGAGTAAACTTATAGTAACTATATTGTATTGCACCACAAATTCTTTAATCTAAAAATATTTGTTACTTCATTTAAAAGGGAAAAAAGGAAAAGTAAACAATTAACAACTAATTAATTATTTATTTTGATAGTTTGCTATCTCATTAGTAAGTATGCTGCATTCACTTGTTGCACAAAAACAGAGCAAATGCTTTTTTTTTATTGAGGGTTGCCGATCAAAGAAAATAATTTCGCACATAAAGCCAAGCAAATAAAAAGCCCAAAAATAAAATATTTAACTATAAAGCTGACATAAATATATTTTTTGTGATATTATTTAATATGTCATGATTTTGACATTTTTCAATGTAATTAATTCAACTGAATATCTATGTCATCTATTTTAAGTCATAAAGATTACCTCAAGTATTTCTTTTTGCATAATGATTAACCTATAGTTCGAGAACCTTGTCTGTCGGTAAAGATGCACGCAGTTACATGTTCTTTGATTTGCTTTTATGTCTTTTATATATTTATATACATAATTTGGTTCTGACTTTCTTTTTACTAATTATTATTAAATGTTATAAAAATTTAAGTATAGTCATTTTTTGCGTAAAGTACTGAAATCAAAAGCTTGTGGAGGGCCGGGAATGAACTCAACTTTTTAACAATTTTAACAAAATAGAGAATAAAATAATTTAAAAATTATTAAAGTCATATAACTAATCGCGCTGTAGTGCACATGTCAAAAAGGACCCGCCTCAGCGTCATGCTACAGCTGATCTGTTACTCATTTTAAGTACGGCGTGAAAGCGGGCTGGCGCTTCACCTTGGGTGTATTTGGTTTGGTTCTCGTGTTGCGTTTTATATTTGATAATTGTTGGCCTTGAACAAAATCCTTATATCAAAGATCATAAGCGCGATTTGTTACTAACGAAACTACTGCATTGAGATGCTTACTCTGTTTCAAAAGAGCGAGCGTCCCGAGTGTTCTCGCATGTTTTTGGAGCTCTGTGGATAGACGAATGAAAAAGTTATGGCCCAAATTGTTACCGGGGACGAAACATGTGTTAATCACTATGAATCTGAATCGAAATAAGAATCGATGCAGTGGCATAAAAAAGGAACACCCCTCCAAAAATGTACAAAACCTCCGTAACCGCCAAAAAAAATCATGGCGACTGTCTTTTGGGTCACAGAAGGCATTTTGTTAATTAATTACAAGGAACGTGGCGTTTCTATAACGGGACAGTATTACGCTTCTATACTGGAGCGATTAAAGGAGCCCATTAAGGAAAAAAGAAGAGGAAAACCGACAAAGGGTGTGCTCTACTTGCTCGACAACGCGCCTGTGCGAGACGCTAAGGGTTAAGTTACGTTAAGGGTGAATATATTGAAAAATAAAAATATTTTTTTGTTTTATTTAACCCTCCACCTCATTCGGTGAACTTTCTGACGTCCCCTCGTACATAAAGCTTAAAACCCTCCTGGAAACTAAACGCAAATAGAGTGTATGTCAATGACATATCTCAATCATTGATATGATTGAACAAGAGAAAACATTTTGTTTGAAGACCGAAGTTGTAATTTTCCTGTAATTTTATTGTTTGTTGTCAAGTAATTTGTAGTAGGTAGTAATTTGTAGATTTTGATAACACAGTTCTTAGTTTCCAAGCCACCGTGTTTTAATTCAGAATAATTGCATTATTGTCCAAGTTCGATGTTTAATCATAACCTATATCTATTTTCAGATCACAATGGTGTTTTTAACGATTGCTAATTATATAAGAGTTCGTGGTCCAGATGAGTTTTGGAGAAAACGTAGAATATTTAGACTAGCGGCGCATTACGTTGGACGTCGAAGAAATGTATATTCAGTTGCCGTTCGCAATGTTCATAGAGCTCTTGTGTATGCTACTAAGGCAAGACAGTTGAAGAAAGAGGATATGAAAACTTTGTGGAATACACGAATTAATGCAGCTTGTGAACAACACAACATTACTAACTTTACCTTAAAGGAAGGTTTATCAAGGTCAAACATCTTGCTGGACAAAAAGTCTCTTGCGAATCTGGCGTGCTGGGAGCCTCGTACTTTTGAGTGTCTTGCTGCCATTGCTAAGCAGAAGTTAGAATTAGATGGCTTTATTGATACTGCTGATAAGAAATATCCAACTGGTGTCAACTTGAATTTGAAAGATGTAATGCTTGATGTGTGGCTTAAGGAGAATAAAAAATGATTAATAGTTTTAGATATTTAATTTTAACATTTCTATACAGTTGTTAGTAACATTTTAGCTAAGTAATAAATAACTTTAAACATAATGAGGGGTTTTAGTTTGTAGTTAAGTCTCTCTGTAATTGTTTTGTTAACTCCTTTTGTTTCTCGAGCATGTACAAGTTTTCTATTTTTCTTCTTTGTTGCCGCTCTACATCTCTAACAACTCCCTCATGCATTCTTTCCCTAAAACAAAATAATTGTAAAAAATAATAAAAGATTAACACAAAACATTCAGCATTATTTGTGTCAAGTAAAATTCTCTATGATCCTAATATAAACAAAACATGTTTTAAGGATAATGATGAGAGTGTGCAATCCTAAAAAAAAAACAAGTAGAGAAAAATATGAAAAGAACTCCTAGATCTGAAAGAAAAGTTAAGATTCTAGTCTTTTAACAAATCTTCTGTGCATTCTCCACAGTACAATTCAAATCTGCAACCACTTACAACATGATTAGAAATTTGTAGTATGATGCACTACTTAGTCATCAATAAAGTCTTCATGTGATCAATAATCAAATCAAAAATATGTTGATTTAAAAATATATCCCAAATCAATACACATAGCCAGAACTGACCATATTTATCGAGCAAAAGTTTGTATCTTGGGCACTGACATTTACACCATAAGACCATCAAATCTTTAGTCTAACATGTTTTGCAGTTTTGTCATTGTACCATATAATACCATTATTTATTGGTAGTTTACTGCGAATGTAAGCTTTTATGCATAGCTACATTGGTTTGCTAAGGAAATATATAAATCAAAGAAATGTTATATCATTGAGACGACCACCGTGATAAAATATTGTATCTTTTAATGATTTGTTCACCAGTTTTTTTTCACCCACCTATCGTATTGTTGTTTGTAATGAACGTAATAGATAATTCCACCAGTTGTTACACAGGCAAGCGCCAGAACTGCTTTCGAAGTATTTGAAGCCATAACACAGATGAAGAAATGTTCTAAGCAGAATTCCGTTTTATTTACATTCGTTTACAATATAAGTAAGGTTAGTTAGGCACAAATAAATATTTGTTGACAAGTATACTTGGGTGAGTGCAAGTGCGAGTGAAAATTGCATTGACAGAGACACACAACTGTCAAATACAAATATCGACAATGACAGCAAGACAAAATATAGTATGCGATGGCTAGACCCCGCGTTAACTCGTGAACCGGTGCCGTTTGAGGCTGTTCGTCCTTTGGATACTTGGGGGGGAGGGAGACTTGCTGAGCTAACAGATGCAGACACTGTAAATTTATTTTGGAAAAAAAGTATACTTACCCGTGAAGTTTCTTGCCAGTTCTTCTTCACGAAGATTTTTGAGAACTGGTGGTAGAGGCATGTTATATTTGACGCCAATAAGAACAAGTAATTGTAAATGTTGACAAATAAATATTTGAATTTTGAATTTAGTACCAACTGGCACAATAGATGGCTCTGATAAAAACTAATTTATCAATGTATAGAATTGGTAGGCTAATTTGGGGTATAGAACTATAGGATTATAAATTTAAATACTCGAAAGAAGCTAATTGAAAAATCGACGAACATTTTTTCAAAAACTCATGCTTTTTACAAAAAATAACTGTGGCTTTAGAGGTGATAGATAGTTGTCATTCACATGACATTGACATGTCAGTTTTATAATGCCAATGTCATGTGAACTTAATCAATGAAACTTTTGCCATGTTGGACCCACCATACATACCACTGGCTATACCCCTGGTGGTGTCGTGGGTATAAAACTATATCACTGAAGAAATAGTGTTTGACTAAAAAAATATTTTATTAGGTCTTTACCTATGAAATTGCCGTTTTTCACGAAATAAATGAAGCGTAATTTTTTTATATATTTTTTATTTCTATTAATCAAAATAATCACCCATGCAATCAATGCATCTTTGCCAACGCATTGGTAGCTTATTGATGCCTTTCTTGAAGAAATCAGCTGGACGGGAGGCAACAAATTCTTCAAAGGCATTGAATTTTTTTCCCGCCAAGAAGTTATCCAAATTCTGGAAAAAGTAGAAGTCTGTAGGCGCAAGGTCTGGTGAGTACGGCGGATGACGGAGAACTTCCAACCCCAACTCTTGTAGCTTGGAGACCGTCTGCTGTGCAGTATGAGGTCGTGCGTTGTCGTGCAGGAGCAGTGGAGCCGAACGATTGGCCAAAGCTGGTTGGAGACGTGCGAGCTTCTCCATCATTGTGTTCAGTTCTTCACAGTACACATCTGCAGTAATGCTTGTCCCGTTTGGCAAGAAGCTGTGATGAATTACACCCGCGTTAGACCACCAAACAGTGACCATCACTTTTCTAGGGGTAAGTTTTCGTTTAGGGCATTGTTTGGGTGCTGAACCAGGGTCCAACCAACTTGCTGAGCGCTTACGATTATCAAACAGGATCCATTTCTCGTCACAAGTAACAATGCGGTTCAGAATTCCTTCATTTGTATGCCTGCTGAGCAGTGCAAGGCACGTCTCCACGCGTACTTCGCGCTGGCGGTCATTGACTTCGTGGGGTACCCATTTGTCAAGCTTTTTTACCTTGCCAATTTGACGCAAATGGACCAATATTGTTTTGATGCTAACGTCGAAAGCTGCTGCTAATTCAGCCGTGGATTGAGTTTCATCAGCTTCCACAATTGCCTTTAATTCGTCATTGTCGACCAAAGTTTTCGGACGACCACGGGGTTCATTTTTCAGGTCAAAATTTCCAGAACGGAAGCGGGTAAACCAATAACGGGTGGTGCGTTCGTTTGTAGTGTTCGCTCCGTAAACGTCGTTGATGTTGCGTGCCGCTTGTGCCGCTTTGCTGCCACGACGGTACTCATACTCCATAATTACTCGAATTTTTTACTTATCCATGATGACGAAAAATGTTCGAATGCGTTGAAAACAAAACACTAACTATTTAACATGTGACGATTTTAGAAAAAGAATTCCATGTTTGTCAAATAAAATTAATTTCAAATTAGAATTATCAGTCAAAAAAAAAATATTTTCATTTGAAATGGCCAGTACGGCAAAACGGCAGTTTCATAGGTAAAGACCTATTATTACAAATGTTAAATTGATTTAATTTAATTTAATTTTTATTTCAGTTCTAATATTGTAGAAAATTATCGATGCAACTATGTTTTCTACTTAGGTACAGTATGCCACGAGGACGGCTTAACAAAAACTGAAAAATGTATTCTATGACCGCTGCATAGTGTTGCATGCATGTAAACCCAGTTTAGTGACTTACAATATTTTCTATACTCAAACTTCACTTGGCCTCAAAGACTCTTTTGATTACAATAAGAAATAGGATGGCAACAAAGAATATATCGATCAATCATTTTTCCGTACAAAATGTATTAGAAAAGTTTTTGGCGATTTTTGTCATTTCTAGTACTCATACCTTTAATGGTCCCATAGAGTCTTCTAATCGCTACATGGAACAGTATCGATTGACATACATTTTTTATTATTTTAGCATTTGTATTGCTGTTTTCTATGAAAGTTTACCTGTAACTATAACTGTTAAAGTGAGTGCCCTTACTGTTTGGCTTCAAAATCCGCCCTGCATAAAAACAGCAGTCAGTGTACAATTGAAAGAAATAGAAACGTTTTCTTGAACGCCATCAAACAAAAAATAGTTTGGAATCTTTTCAGTAAAAAAAAAAAAAACTTAACAAGAAGTAAATTTGTCTACGCCTTAGGTACGCATGTTATCAAACTTAGTCAACGAGTTAGCAGTACTATCACTACTACATTATTATGCCTACATTGAGTCGATTCTACGCTATGGTGTCATATTTTGGGGAAACTTTACTGACAGATTCAACATTTTCAAAGCACAAAATGGTCGGAAATGGTCACGGTACGGAATACGGGTAATAAATAAAACGGGTACGGAATGGTCTGAGTTACTAGTACTATCCTTGCAGAGATGCCAAATAAATTGTGGAGGTGATTTCGAGGTGTTGAGATGACCGCCACGATGACTGTCCAAATCCAGGGACAATTGACAAGACCACTCACCGTGGTGTGGGGCAGGGAGGTGTTATCGCTCCCAATCTTCAAAAACGCGTCAGAGAACGTCTTTAAAGCTTTTGATTGGAACGGGTAGGGAATCAACATAAAAAGTCTGTACAACACGCCAATTGGTTGTTGCAGAGGGCAGACTTCTATTTCGTTGTCTGTCCGAAATAAATAAATTTTAAGCAAACAAATTCTAACTTAAAACTCACGTCATAAGCATTAAGATGCAATGTATACATGAAGTGACTTAGTTCGTTGCTTATTTGTCCTAAAGGCATGCTGTCTTAAGGGCACGTGATCTCCGAATCATAACACACATGAAAGGACATACCTAAGTCTTACACATTTAAGTCGATAAATAAAGCCTCAAACTCGACAGCAGCTATGGATCAAAAAAACTGAAATTTTGCAAAATAAATTAACAAAGAATGCAGAACAATTGCAAAGTATAGAGATAAGTTTATATACAAATCGAATAAAATTACGTACACGGAAACAAAACTATCAGAAATAAAAAATAACATGGAATCCTTGAAAATATATGCAGGTGCATAAATTATGTTTTCGAATGAGGACTTTCCGAATAAATTATTAAGCTAGTACATCAATTAGAAAATCTTTTCATCAACAAGAAGTTATGAAAATATTCAGATCTTGAGTAAAGGACTGTCCTGAGCCAATTTTTTGAATTACAGACGACATTGTCATTCTGGCGTCATCTCTGAATAGCCTAAACAAGGCATCAACACAGGTTGGTATCAGGATCAAGACGAACTAAAGTAACGTTTAATGGTTATGTTTCCCGTTGGCAACGAAACTCTTGACGTTGTCCAAAATTGGGCCAAAGATACAGACAAACTTCGGAAAAAGGCTGATAGAAGGATTATTTTCGGTAGCTAAATCACATTTTCAAGTCGTTTAAAAACGAATGCTTACAACCAGCGTTTGTTTATTTTATGCTGCAGGGTTTATTCAAAAGTTTAAGGGCACTCAGCGTCATATGGAGCGGGCTCTGTTAAAACGATGGACAGATGCAAGTGGCTGGAAGTGGTTGATCGGAATAGTTGGCAAGGTTATGGAGAGTAGAGAGTGGCACGAGGCTATTGATTAATACTCTAAAGCCATATTTAAGGCCCTCTACCGATAAAAATTGCATCACATTTAAAACTACATCTACATTACACAATTCTTCAGCCCAATCCAAACCTAAGTTACTAATCGAAAGAGGGTTCCAGCACTTTGTGTACGTATTTGTGACTGACGCCTAATGACCGCGCTGCTCTTCTAGTACTAGAGTCAGGCTGAAGACCAAAGTGATTAATTACGTGCTCTTCCATTTCAACTGGAACTCTGATTTTGCCAACCGCAATATTGCATTTACGAAGCTCGGGCATTATTCGGTTGTCGTCGGGAATCTTTCCGCATACATACGAAGCAAACACGAAACACTACCATTGTATTCACATTCTCCGTAAATTAGGATTATATGTATGATTGATTCTGCAGTAAAAAGTAGTGGCGTAACTAATAAAAATGGCTTTTAAAAACTCTGATGATTACACCCTTGTTTATATACTTCATTAAAATTCGACAACACGTGACATCAATTTGACAGTACAAATTATTGTATTCATGTAAATATGTTAACCAACTACGAAAAAGGTCATTTTATGTTTCGTAATGGAAAAAAAATTAAAGCTTAAAAGAAAAATAATGCAAAAGAAAATTTCATGAAGAGATTCTATTATTATTATTCTTTTCAATCTATACAAAACATGGTTACAAAGATTTTAATTAGTTTACTTACTATTAGTTACATATGTATATAGTTCTATTAGTTTCGCAAATTCATTGAAGTTATTTGACCATTGACTTTCGAATTTCAAAACATCGAACTATACAGTCTCAAATTAAAATTCTAAATTCAAATATTTATTTCTAAACATTGACAATTACTTGGTCTTATTGACGTCAAATAAAACATGACTACCACCAGTTCGGAAAAACCTACCTGAAGAAAAACTGGCAAAAAACTTCATGGGTATATTTATTTCAAAATATATTTACAGTGTCTCCATTGTATGTCCATTCAAAATTATTCTTTTCTGCATCTGTAAGCGCGGCAAGTCTCCCTCCCCCAAGTATCCAAACGACGAACACCCTCAAACGGCACCCGTTCACGAGTTAATGCGGGATCCAGCCATCGCGCTCCTCAACCATATTAGAGGGAAGTGAGGGACCCTTCACCCGACGCTTTTTGTCTTCGCATTTGTGTTCTTCTTCGCATTACATCTGTGGGAACGTGTGGTTAAGTTTCCTAAAAATCAAACAAGTATCTTTAATATTATTTCAAAGAAGAATTATTTGTTTGTTAATTCATTTATCAATAAACTTTGACATCACTGAACTGATAACATTAAAGTTATTAATTGAAAAGTCCGTTAACTCCAACCAGAATATGTTAGCAGGTATTCTGTGACGTAAGTAAAATGTAACCTGCTGATCTTTACATATTACAACAAAGCCTCGCGCACACAGGTTCACTAGAAAGACCTGTACGACTGCCTGCAGCGAAGGTTGTTCCTTAAATCCGTGTTTATCTTATTATTTTATGATGAAATACTATATCAATTCAATTCTTGTATAGGTATTGCAAAAATTTTTAAATTAATTTCCAACTGATCGCCATTCAAGTTACACTTAACTGGATTGTTTCTATGATATAATTTCTATTTTACCACATATACTATTCTCTTAATAAATATTTTAGTCAAGGAATTGTAAAAATTAAAACCAAGATCGTTAATTGCACGAATATAGGTAAAATAAAAGGGTATAATTTAAGCTATCGCCAATTTAATTGGTTTCGCATTTCTTAAATAATAAGGTTTGCCCGCAAAATAGTAGATTCGTCGCCAAAACATAGTTGCCAAACAATAAAAAATCTCTTTTACAATAAATCACCTAAAATCATCGGGATATATGATCAAGTACCGAATATATTATTTTGTATTTATCATAATAGGTTTGTTCTGATAACTGTATAGTCAAACTAATTGATAGAGATCATCAAAGCTGGAAATGGTACTTAATATGGTCCTGGCGCTTCGCCGGGTGCTACCTAGGGAATGCAATCTCGATCTCGCCGGATCCCGATCTCACGAGATCTCGTGTTATTTTTCGGGATCAATCCCAAAGCATTTAGAATAGAGATTCCGTTCGGGATCGACGGGATTGGGTGGCAGTGGTCAGCGACGCTACACGCTGGCTTGGATTTATTTGAGTGGGGAGGAACAAATGGGAGATTTTTGCAATTTGCATAATATAATTGCTTAGTCACGCTGTTGCCAACCAGTGTTGATTCGGAGAAGGCATTCTCAGCAGCTGGGTACATTGCAACGGATATTAGATGCCGTTTAGCAGATAGCACTCTTAATACACATTGTTTTTTAAGAAGGCACTTTCAAAATCACCCGTAACTACTTTCTAATCTCCTTGAGAACTCCACTCCACTTTTTGTTTTGATTATGTTAATTTCCAAAAAAAACTGTTACCAGTTTATTTAGTTAGTAACACTAAAGAATATAAATAAGCATAAAAAAAAAGATTCGTTTTCTTTCAAATAATATTTTATTTTAATTAATTTCACAATCACAAAAAAGCAGTTTTCATCGTTTTCAGTCATACGAATTTTACATTTTTTTTTAAACTAGACGACATCCCGAAAATTCCGGGATCTCACGGGATCGATATTTCTAACCCCGCGGGATCTCGAATTTGCGATCTCGAGCCGGGATTGCATTCCGTAGTGCTACCGCACTACGCTCGCTTCGCTCGCTTGGCTCCCGCGTGTTAACATTACATTTAACATACAAACCTAAGCCAAACCATTTGAATGGGTGCGTCAATTTTCATATAAACTTTTAAGACTTAATTGACAGTATTAATAAAATTATCTTAATTATAAATATCAACCGCAACGTCATTATTCTTTGTAGGTACCCACATTTGTTAAATCTATTTTGTTTTCAATGTTCTCATATTTAATGTAGGTATTTTAACTTTCAATGTTTTGAACTAGGGCATTATGAATTTGTATTATTGTGACCTTAAATATTTTGAATATTTGGCGACAGATCTACCATTCTGAGCATGAAAATATTATTTAAGGAATAAACCTAATATTCTAAGAACGAAGTTTTTATTCATTTAATGAACTATATTGGTAATCTATCTCTTATTTTAGATGTATATGGACATTAAATTGGTAATTCATACTTGAGGACACTTTTTATTAATATGAGAATGAAAATATTTCGTGGCGATAGATCGATTAATTACGTAATAATAGTAGATTAATAACGCCAGCGGGCCTTCCGCCTGGAGTGAAAGTTGCACTGAAGGTGCTCAAAGGGACATGAGTTGGTGGCCGTTCTGGGCAGCCTCCGGTGAAGCCGGGGCTGGGCAGAGGTCGGCCGAAGCATGATTAAGGGATCAATTCATTTAAATGAACCTATAATGAATTGAGAAGGGAACTATACTCCGCCAGAGCTAGCAAACGCTCTGTCGGAGTACGTGAAGCTCTAAGTTTACGGGCTAGGACTGCAATCTCCCTAACATCAACACTTTTGATAGCGTCGCAGACGATACGCATATCGACTGCTACGGAGGGTTGAGGAGTGATATTGGATGGGCGAGGAGCCGGGATGGGATTCGATGTGGGGCGCTGCCTCCAGTTTTCTGGAGCAGGCTTTGCAGCCGGAGGAACCTGGCTACGCAGTGGCGGAAAGTTTTCCTGAGAAAGGGGCGGGGCCTGTTTGGGTGCCGCCCTCTTGGAATTGGAACGCATGCAACGGGGTGCACGAGGGCAGCCCCTGTAATTTGCGGTGTGTCCGGACTGGCCACAAAGCACGCAATCGGGAGGAGAGGGAGTTTCAGGAGTGCGATTGCACTCCTTAGTGAAGTGAGGGACCAGGCACTTGACGCACCTGGGCGGGGCGGCGCAGTTGGCCGCCGCGTGCCCGTACAACTGGCACCGATGGCACTGGCCGGGATGACTGCGGCGATGAGGCGCCTCGATCGAGATCCCAGAGAGGCCGCATATAGTGCTAACCCCTTTCAGGATCTCCCTGGACTTGGGGACGTTGGCGAGAACCACCAAAGCGAGAGGGTGACGCCTCCCGTACTTGCTGTGCATTTTATGCACCGCGAGTGCCGGGAAGCCTTGGGACTGCAGATCCTCCAGGATAGCCTCGTTCGATAATTCGAACGGGACTCCCCCGAGTACCGCTCTGATCTTACGCTCTTCTGACAGAACATAAGTATGATAAGCATATTGCTTATCGGTGAGGAGCTTTGTTAAAGCACGAAAGTCGTCTATCGACGAGACTATGATTTTAATAGATTCACCCGAGTTGGCCGCTCGGATGTAATGGATCTTGTGCTCATTGCACAATGTCGAAACCTCAGTCCATTTACCCTTTTCCCGAAGGAAAACGGGTGGTGGGACCTTGGCCTTGACAGAAGTTGGGGCCGGAGCGGGTGTTGAAGACACTGGGGCAGCTGGCGTTGAAGACGCCGCAGGGGGTGTAGGGACGGGCGTCGAGGGCGCCGGGGCTTGTTTCGAGCTTTTCTTAGAGCGCTTCTTAACAAGCGTAAAAGAGGGAGACTCAGGGTCAGTTGGGGTGGCGTCCGAGGATGACTCGGTCGCGGGTGCGCGCTTGCGGCGCGGAGGGGCATCTACTTTGCACTCCATGTCACTGGAGGAAGGGGACGCTGGAGAGCCTAAGACCAGAGGGGTCTGGGGAACTGGGGTGGCCTGAGGGGCCGGTGTGATCAGTGCCATGATTAGAGGGAGAAAGGATTGCAGTGTGCGAATCATATGAGGGGGGCAATGAGTGCCTTGGGCGTCGTAATCAGCGATCAGCTTATTCAGAACCTCCTCGGGGCTTAGGGAAGCCATTGCGGAGGGGTTGGGGAGGGACAACAATATATAAATATATATACTATGAACCTATCAACGATGACTAACTTCCTAAAACCACCCTACACGCAGTAGGGCGGTTGGGGACGACGCGGCTAACTTACTCGAACACGAAGACTCGAGGCACCTGGAACGACGAATCCCCGTCGACGAAGCTCACGTTCCACGAAGTACGGTTAACAACCCACTATCCGCCGTGAAAACGGCGTTAGAAATTTATTACGGTAACAACTATGAAATTACTTATTACGACAACAACCAGTGAAATTTGGGTGCTCGATTAGCGCGGGGGCTAATGGAGCGGGAGGCGTCTGCGATCGACGTGCGCTCGAGAACACACGCAAACCGAGACTCGTGCCGAGGCCTTTTTTTTTTTTTTTTTTTTTTTTGGTTGCCCTCCACGGGAAGGGCAGGAGGACATAAAAAATGCTCTGACGCATACTCCGCGCGCGCGATCGGAGTTATGTGGGACTCGTCCCGACGCCTACCAGAACCATACCCACTAAAAAACCCCCTGTCGGCTCGTGCATTTTTGCCACTCAGCCTTCATCTGAACGACGGCCAATTGGAGAAAGAGGCCGCGCCAGCGGGGCCCTTAAGGGGTCACCCGCTGAGATTCACATAGCACTGAAGGTGCTCAAAAATGAAAAGAAAAAATAAAAACATTAAAAATGAAAAATAAAAATTGCATTAATTCGGATTTACGTTAAAATTAGAATTTACGTTAGAATTAGGATTTGCGGCCTGAAGGGCCTCGAGAGCTAAAGTTAACTGCGAAGGTTCGCCCGTGTGCGCGTTTCTCGGCCTAGCGACTTTGAATTTCGAATCTAACACAGGAGCAGTATATGAGACTGAATCTCGAACAAGATGATTGGGATGGGATTCGGCGCGTTTGAAGAACGATTCTGAGAGTGTTTTGAAGTGCTGTTGCACTGTAGGTAGTTCAAGATCTCTGTGCAGGTCCGCGTTGCGCACATACCAAGGTGCGTCTGTGGCCCTGCGGCAGAAGAGATTTTGAACTACCTGCAGCTTATACAGGACGGAGGGATTGGCGTGGGCAAAGACTGGCGAAGCATATGACATGACGGGTCTAACGCAGATCTTATAAAGCGTACGTTTATTTCTAAAAGACATTTTACTTTTTCTACCTATCATACTATTTAAGCGGCTTAAGTAGAAACGCGCGAGTTTCGTTACTCTATCGACGTGTGGCTTAAAAGAAAGCGTCTGATCTAAGGTGACGCCTAAGTATTTGATACTGCGCTTCCAGGGGATGGGAATACCTAACATTCGAATGTGGGGATCGTTGCGGCGATTACGACGTTTGTGGTCGAATAGAATGGCAGAACTCTTTTCTGGGTTGACATCGATACGCCATTTTTGAAACCAAACACCGAGGGCGTTTACGGCCTTTTGGAGTCTGGTGATGTTATACGGGATCCTTTTACCTTTAGTGTAAAGGGCGGTATCGTCTGCAAAGAGGGCGAGTTCGACGCCTTTCGGCGGGATGGGCATGTCATTAGTGTACACGGTGTACAGCAGAGGGGCGAGGACTGAGCCTTGCGGGACTCCAGCCTTTATGGGACGAGGCGCGGAGAGCGTGCCTTCATGTTTGAATCGAAACGTACGGTCTTTAAGAAACGACGCGATTAATCTGACTAGGCGAACCGGTAAGCCTATTTTATAGAGTTTAAAAACGAGACCGCTGTGCCAGACTTTGTCGAAAGCCTTGGCTACGTCAAAGAGAACCGCGATTGATTTTTTACGATGCGGATAGAATCCTTCGAGAATGTACTCGACGATTCGATGGACTTGCTGAGGGCAGGAGTGCTTAGCGCGAAAGCCGAACTGGTGGGGAATAATGAGAGGGTCGCCATCCGTTGGAAACAGCTGGTTCCGCATTCGAGAGAGTATGACTCTTTCGAGAAGTTTAGACATTGCCTTGAGGAGGCTGATGGGTCTGTGATTAGCCGGGACGTTCAGAGGTTTGCCCGGCTTGGGAATGCCTATGACTGTCGCTTCTTTCCAGGCTTTTGGAAAGTAGCTATGGTCGAAGCAGGCATTGAAGATGATAGCTAACAAGGTAAGCACCTGCTGTGGCAGGTGCTTAAGTGCGTGGTTGGAAATTCCATCCGCACCCGGAGCCTTTTTGGACTTTTGTTTTCTAATGAGAAGCAAGATTTCATCATTAGAGACTGTGACGGGGTCGTCGGTGATAGGGAGAGATTCTCTGCGGAGAACTTCGTCCTCCACCGCCTGGATGTGGGAGGGATCCGTGGGTTGCGTGCTGGGCGAACATTGTGCCGCTATGCTGTCGGCGAAGCATTCGGCTTTCTCTTCAACTTCGAAGGCAATGGTGCCGTCGGGGCGAGTGAGAGGAGGAACGTGAGAGGCGGTGTCTACGCGTAAAGCTCGGGCCATTCGATAATACGCTTGGTGGGACGGGGAGATATTCTCCATGAGATCGTTAAACTGAGTGTCACGGAGTTCTGCGAGGCGAGACCTAACTTTACGTTGAAGCTGATTCGCAGCTGTTCTATATGCGGGCGTGGGATATTTCTTGGCTCTCCGGAGAGCCGCGTTCTTAGCTTTAATGAGATTGCTAACGGCTAAGGGAAGCGCGGGTTTGCCTTGCTTAGCAATGATTACGTTGTCGCTGATGGCTGAGTTGATAGCATCAGTGAGATTATCGACTATCGAATCTATTTTAATCGGGCTGTCTAATTGGTCGGGCGAAATCGCGAGCGGAGAGTTCGGTGCCTCTAAGGCTGAAACTAACGTATTTTTAAAGCCTTTCCAGTTGGTAAAGGTCTTTGGCGGTGTGACGTTAACGTTAGGCGCGCCTAGCACGAGGGAGACGGGGCGATGGTCGGAGCCTAGGTCATCGAGCGGTTCGATGGACCTGAGATCAAGATTGATTCGCTTGATAATTGCAAAGTCGAGGATGTCAGGAGAATAGGTCGGGTTGTTGGGATAGTGAGTGGGAGTGATGGGGGATATGACGTCTAAGTCAAGGGAGTTAGTGATGTCGAGGAGAGCGATACCGCTGGTGTTGGTCGATAGGCACGTCCAGTCAGTATGTTTGGAGTTAAAGTCTCCGAACATAATGACTGAATGGCCGAGGGCGAGAATGGCCTCAAAGTCGCTGCGGATTGGTCTGGTACCACTAGGTATGTAGACTGAAGCTATGATGATGGTCGGATGACCAGTCATAGCCAATCTACACACAGTGGCCTCCATGTTGAGGAGAGGAGGGGTAGGGACAGGACAGCAATGGAAGCCTCTTTTGTAATATATAGCGGTGCCGCCGTAACCGTCGGAGTTGGGCCTATCGTTGCGAGTAAACGCGTACTTAGGTATAGCGAATCCCCTGGAGCGGTTTGGAGTAAGCCATGTCTCCTGGAGAAGGAATAAGTCAGGTTCTTTGTTCTGAAGGAACAGTTTAATCTCGGGAAGGTTGGTATTAAGGCTACGAGCGTTAAAAGATACTAGGGATAAGCCCTTAGGTTTAATACGACTGGACGCGGGATTCGCGGGTCTAGACATTAAATTAATTTATTTACGAATTTATACAAAAATAAAAGAATTTACAACGAACTTAGGAGCGAGTGATGCTCGGCTAACGCGAATAAACGCTCTTGAGGAGAGCGGGCGGCTCGCAGTTTGCGTGCGAGTACGGAAATTTCGTTAATGTCGACGTTTTGGATGACGTCGAACACGGTCTTCATGTCCTCAGCCAACGACGACTGAGGGGAAGATGACAACGCGGGACGCGGCCCTACGGGAGCTACGGGAGCTGGGATGGGTCGGGAAGGTGCAGGCGGGACGGCCGGACGCTGCCTCCAAGACAGAGCCGGAGTAGGCGTCGGCTGAACGGGCTTTGCTTCCGGGGGACCCCGGTTGCGCAGCGGCGGGAAGTTAGCGGAGGTGAGCGGCGGCGCCGGTTTAGGCGCGACCCTCTTGACGGTGGAGCGCGGAGCGCGCGGGCAACCCCTGTAGTTTGCTGTGTGGCCGGACTGGCCGCACAGCACACAGGCAGGGGGGGAAGTGGATTCGGGAGTGCGAGTGCACTCCTTAGTGAAGTGGGGATCCAGGCACTTAACGCACCTGGGGGGAGCTGAACAGTTAGCCGCTGCGTGGCCATATAGCTGGCAGCGGTGGCACTGCCCAGGGTGACCACGGGGGTTGGGACGCTCGACGGAGATGTTCGAGAGTCCGCAAATTGTGCGAGCCTCTTTGAAAATCTCCTTCGAGTTGGGAGTATTTGAAAGGATTACTAAAGCTAAAGGAAAACGCCTACCGCGGTTGGAGTGCATCTTGTGCACTGCTGTGACCGGGAAACCCTGAGCCTTAAGGTCCTCGAGAATGTCTTCGTTACTGAGTTCGAACGGGACGCCCCGTAGTACTGCGCGGATCTTACGCTCCTCCGGGAGGGCGTAGGTGTGATACGCGATTTGGTTTAATCCGAGTAACCTGGTAAACGCGCGGAAGTCGTCGACGGTCGCTACTTGAATCTTGATTGTATCGCCAGCGTTGGCGGCTTTTAAGTAATTAATTTTGTGCACTTTGCACAAGTTTGAAACCGCGGTCCAGCGCGCTTTTTCACGCAGGAAGACGGGCGGAGGGAGCTGAGGCTTCGGCGGGACGGGAGCGCAGCGCGTCGCTGGCTTCGATGTGACCGACGGAGACGCGGTTACTACGAGCGATTTTAACGGCGCGGGGGCTGGTGTTGAAGACACCGGGGAAGGCTCGGGTATTGAAGATACCGAAGCTTTCTTAGAGCGCTTCTTGGAGCGCTTGGCGACGAGTTGAAACGCGGGCTCAGGAGAGCCGGTTAAGGTGACGGCATCTGACGACGTATCAGACGCGGGTTCGGAGTCGCTCCCGGGAGCGGTACGCTTACGACGCGACGCGTGAGAGGATGCGACCGATTCGCAGTCCATCTCGGACGAGGCGGGAGACGCGGGAGAGCTTAAGACCTGAGGGGCCTCGACGTCGGAGGCCTGAGGGGCCGGGTTTGAGGCCTGAGGGGCCGGGTTTGAGGCCTGAGGGGCCGGGGACGCGATTGATGCCTGCAAGGCCTGCGTTATGATGTCATTCGGGATGTAGACGCCTACCGCAGCAAGTGCCTGGGTGAACGCGTTAATAACGCTTAGCGGATCCATAAGGGAAGGTTGGGACAGTAATATTAATAAAAATAAGTATAATAAAAGATGCCTAGTTCCTAAAAACCTAGCAAATCCTAGCGGCTAACCTCCCTACCAGCGGTAGGGGGGCTGGGGAGGAAAACTTAAAATTAACAGTAGTACGCCGAAGGCCGCTACCTAGAAACCTAAAATGGGTATGCAGGTAAAGAGTTGACCACGTTAGGGTCAACCTTTACCGACAGAAAGGACAAATACACACGAAAACACACAGATATGATAAAAATAAATATGAGAAATTGAAGAAAAATAAATAAAATAGAGAAGAGAAATAAAATAAAAATAAAAAGGACTGGTTCAGTACAAATTCGTTGTCACCGTTAAGTATCCTTTGCACTGAAACCAGACTACTTACGCTGGGCACAACACTGCACTCAGCACAAGCACAACACTACTTAGCACAGCACTTTGAAGACTAAGGGGCTTAGTCGCAAAGAAAAATCGCACTTCGATAGCACTCAGAGGGAGTAGAAAGAACCTTGAAAACCGTAGCACGGAACCAACACGCTAAACCGTGACGTCAGTAGACTGAGCGCCACGGAATATCGGGAAGGGACCGATCAACGGAGAACGGGGTCTTGCACGTCCGTACCGGGCGGCGATCGGAGCGAGAATGCCGAGGCCTCGTCGCGTTGATCATTTTATAGGAACTAGCCGGGGTGTAGATAGGCAACACTTCCTTCTCCTAACACGGCCTCTCCTGACGGGGTGGCGCCCTCGACAACTCAGGGACCCACGTTGAGGTGTCTGAAGTTTGTCTGTGCTGCTCTGATGACGTTTCAGCGGTTGTTTCAGACACGTCGCTCAGTGCAGCCCCCGCTTCAGCGTCCTCTTCAGACACTTCAATGGAAAAATAAGCATGTTATCACCATGTTTACAAATGAATAGTTAAAACATCGTGCCGTTTGAGAATATAGGTCATGTGCTGAACAACAACTTACCATAAAATCAGAGTTATTGTTCTTGGAATAACAAAACAAAGGTTTTACATAAGTCTGTTCTCACTCATCCGTTTGCCTTCGTGCGTTTATACGCACAGGACTTACGTCGGCCTGTTGTAAGTCAACTCAATACCTCTAATACAAACCGGATTTACACAGGTCTATTGTCAGTATGGGCCCCACTGACGCAACCCAGATACCGTCAACACATAGGAATTATACAGGTCTCTTGCCACATAAGACGCAACCCGATACCTTTAACACATAGGAATTATACAGGTCTCTTGCCACATAGGACGCAACCTGATACCTTTAACACATAGGAATTATACAGGTCTATTGTCACATAAGACGCAACCCCGATACCTTTAACACATAGGACGATGTTGACATCAAAAGCGTGTTTGGCACATAACCCACAAAGAAAACAAATGTTTGAGTCAAATGTGAAGTAATCGAACAAACAAAAGTCTTATGTACCTTCAAATAATCCAGCACAAGTTTCGGGTGTCCATTTACCCTTCCACAACACCATATACATAGCAGACGCCTGACTGGTCTTTCCGTAAGAACCAGCCAACAATTTTAGCTCATACCGATCATAAGGTAGGACCTTTATTACTTTGTACGGACCTCTCATACCACAATCAAGTTTACCAGTACTTTGAGAGCGTTTTATCACATAGACAAGATCATTAACGCAAAACTGTCGCGGTGGGCTTCTATGCTTATTTACGTAAGAGTCTTGACGCTCCCTATTCGCGCCTACCAGTACGTCAACATGTTGCCGCCGCAATTCGCGCAAAGCCTCTCTATTAGGATTCGAACCGTCACATGTAACATCCCGTATCAGAGCATTAATCGCCGGTGTAGTCAAATCAGAGCCAATCAGAATATTAAGTGCAGAACATTGTGTTGTTTTATGTTTAGTTATGTTAAGTATTAACTGTAATCGCCATAAGATGTTTGACCATTCATTGTTGTTCTGATTTACCTCAATTCTAATCATATTAAGTACGGTCTTGCAATAACGTTCAACCTGACCGTTTTCATGGTGCATCTCCGGTGTTATGAAGTGTATTTCGATGCCATAATTAGTCTTTAAATATTTCGTTAAATATCTAGTTTGCTCGCCCGTTACGTCATACTTGTAATACAGAAGCTCGTTACGTTTAACATATCGAGTGCTATCTAATTCGACGTTATTTAATTTTTCAATTAAAGTTAAAGTTTCTTCGTCACCTGACTGCGCCACTTGTGCCCAATTTAGAGGTTTATTTACAACGTTAATAACATTAACAGGGTTCCTACTCAGGTAATCTACATGTGACATTAAAACACCCTTACGATATTCTAAAATGAAATCAAAATCTTGCATGTACATCCACCACCGTGCTACTCTAGGCTGTAAATCTTTTTTATTTTGAGTCATTTTCAACGCATTACTGTCAGTTATTACTTTAAACGTTTTACCAATAAGATATTGCCGAAAATGTTGAAATGATCTAACGACTGCAAGGGTTTCTAATTCGTAACTGTGGTACTTTGGTTCAGCACCCGTTGTCAGCTTACTGAAATATGCAACTACCCGCCTTCGACCATCTTTATGTAATTGCATCAATATGCCGCCATACCCGATAGAACTAGCATCCGTGTGTAACTCGGTGTCTAAATTAGGGTCGAATATTGCCAAGACCGGTTCAGTAGTTAAGTGGGATATTATGTCTTGGCGTGCCTTTTCGTGTTCCTCAGTCCAGTGAAACGTTACGGTCTTTTTAGTAAGTGACGCAATTTTTAGCAGTTTTTAGTGCGTAATTAGGGATGTACCTACGAAAATAGCCAGCCAGACCGAGGAATTGACGGACTTGTTTAACTGTGCTAGGTTGTGGGGACTTAACTAGAGCTTCAATTTTGTATGCGCTCGGTCTAACCTGACCCTGACTAATGATTCTACCGAGGTACTCTATTTTATCAGTTAGAAACGTGCATTTCTTTAAATTTATTGAAAACCCTGCCTGAGTTAAGGTTTTTAGCACAGAATCGAGTAAAATCAGGTTTTCTTCAGCACTATCCGTTAATAAGAGCACGTCATCAACATAGACTAGAACTTTTTCAGCTTCTATGAAGGATTTAAGGTTTTAGAGATAATTTTTTGATAAAAAATGGGCACATTAGCTAAACTTTATGGCATTTTACATTATTCATAGTGCCCTTCTGGTGTAACGAACGCGGTTTTACGAATTGAACTCTCACTGACTCGTAATTGGTGGAACCCTGATATCATATCTAGCGCAGTGAAGCACCTAGCTTTCCCAAGTCTGTCTACATGATCGTTAATCAAAGGTAAAGGGAAACGCATTTTGACAGTAATTTTATTTAGCGCTCTATAGTCAACTACCAATCTATCAGACCCATCTTTCTTTTTTGCAAGCAAGATTGGACTGGCGTAATCTGAATCCGACTCTCGAATATAAATCATCCACAATTGCGCGTACTCGTAATTTCTCGTCGTAAGATAATTTATAGGGTCGATAATAAACGGGGATATTAGCCGTTAAATTAATTTCCATTTCACTATTTTTAACGGTTGTGGTTGCTGTACCACTCAGAAAGTATTGCGAATATTTTGAAAGTACACTTAACAACTGTTCTTTACAATCACCGGTAACTGGGGTATTTAATTTATCTAACAATGAACAAGAACTTGCTTGCATTACGTTACACACTCTAGAATCGCTATGAACAATACGCTGCGAATCACCAGTTCGAACATAACTTACACCTTTTCTGTTTAAAACATCAGTACCTATAATCACTGGGGTATTTAAACATTTACTGTCCGCAATAAAAAAGTCAACTTCTAAAGTGATATTACTCAACTCAATATGCAATGTAACGAAAAATTTACTTTGTACTTCCGTACCGCCTAAACCTACACACCGATTGCTGCGTAGCAATCGGTGTGTAGGTTTTAATTTGCACGGAAAATGTTTTAATATATCGGAAGACAGTAATGAAATACAAGACCCACTATCTATCAAAACATCGACAGGAATTCCGAAAATAACACCTGTTATTACGTCACTGTGTTTAAGGTTCATAATTTCACGACAAAAATTAACACCTGTTGTGTTCCTTGGATTCGAACGTTCCTTAGCAAAACATTCAACTTCTAAATGACCCACTTTTTTACAAAAGGTATATCTTTTTACCTGCGGCCCCGACGATGATAAGTTGATATCGCTGTTGATTGTCCGCGAGCGCTTGGGACAATTAGCACTTTTATGACCGAACTGACTACACTGATAGCACTTTAGTTTTGAGCTATTCGAATTAAAATTTCGTTTATACGGATAAGGTCCACTACTAGGTTTATTAAAGCGACTATTAGCATAAGAAATTAATTTTTATTGCAGGGTTCAAATTTGGTTTAACAAAATTTTATAAAAACTCCAAAATGTTGTCAGGCGTCAGTTTAGAATTCATAGCAATAGCCCGAATTTGAGGATCAGTAATACCTCGTATAATAATAGCTGTAAGTAATTCGTTACTGAGTCCTGTCACTATTCTGAGCCTTCAAAGTGATGTACGCGCGTATTCTGCATAAGTGGAGTATTTATCAGACTCTGTACACATCACATCATATAAAATGTTCGCGACGTAGATATTACGTGGGCACAACGCTTTGAGTTCTGATTTGAACGCAGACCAAGTACGGAGGGTACTTGTCCATTGGCTCAGCCAGGTGCGAGCTTCACCTTTTAAGCAACTTCCGACGTGGGCAAGGCACTCCATGTCGTCCCAACGGTTTACACTTCGCGCTTTATCCACTTCGCTAAGCCACGTTTCAACGTCATAAACACTGGGATCAAAATCAGACACAAAATAATGGTTTGATCTCACCGGGATACAATTTATGGCAGCCAGCAGGCGCTCTGCAGCGTTTGTCACTAAAGGCTCCTCTTCTCTTTGCGGCATACTTGGCGGTGGTGTGGTTACTAGGGCATACCACAGCCCGGCTAAGCCCCAAGCTTGCCTCCGAGGTTGCCGACGACTCCATGGGTGTTCGTGGTCTATCTTCCAGGGCCTGTAACCTTTTTAAAATCTCCTCCAAATGATTAGTGGGTGTGGGGGTACACGCTTGGCGATTCCCCCGACGTTTATTTTTCTTGCCCACCGACTGATCAGACATCGCAACTTCGAAACTAGCTTCTTTTAAAATTAGATTTACAAAATCAGACTCAGGATGGATAGCAGGTAAAAGCCTCCGAATCCCACTTCTGATGTTATAAATCAAAAGCAAGATGACTTTTTTAAAAAGAATTTAATTGACACACAACTTAATTAAAAGAAATACAATTTTGCTAACTCAATTTCACGAATCAAGATTATAAATTTAAACGAACGATTTTAATTAGAAATGATGTTGCACGAATGACAGCAAAGGAGAAAATGGCCGAGGCCTCTTTTTTTTTAGTTCCCCGTTTGGGCAGGAGGCAAAAAATGCATTTCCGCATGCCTCTCGCGCGCGTTACAAGCCATCCGGGACCGGCTCCTAATGAGCACTACCCACTAAAAAACCCCCTGTTGGCTCGTGCAATTTTTTGCCACTCAGCCTTCATCTGGGCGACGGCCAATTGGAGAAAGAGGCCGCGCTAGCGGAGCCAGAAGGGGTCACCCGCTGGGATTATATAGCACTGAAGGTGCTCAAAGCACTGAAGGTGAATACATAGCACTGAAGGTGCTCAAAATGAAAAGTAAATAATAAAAAATAAAAAAAAAATTGCAAAATAAAATTGAATTAATTCGCATTTACGTTAGAATTAGGATTTACGTTAGAATTAGAATTTGCGGCCAGAAGGGCTTCGAGATCGGCTGACAGTCTGGTGGAAGAGTACGCTTGCGCATTCCTAGGCCTAGCGACTTTGAACTTCGAATGTAAGACAGGAGTAGTATATGAGACTGAATCACGAACTAGAGGATTGGGATGGGTTACCACGGTGCGTTTGTGGCCCTGCGGCAAAAGAGGTTTTGAACTACCTGCAGTTTGTGCAGGAGGGAGGGTTTGGCGTGGGCAAAGATTGGCGAGGCATACGTCATGACGGGTCTAACGCAGACCTTGTAAAGTGTACGTTTGTTTCTGAAAGACATTTTACTTTTTCTACCTTACATGCTATTTAGGTGGCCTAAGTAGTGACGAGCGAGTTTTGAAACTCTTTCGACGTGTGGCTTGAAAGAAAGCGTCGGATCTAATATGACGCCTAAGTATTTAGTACTGCGCTTCCAGGGGATGGGAATGCCTAACATTCGAACGTGGGGATCGCCAGCGGGACGACGGGGTTTGTGGTCGAAGCGCATCGCAGAACTCTTTTCAGGGTTCACATCGATGCGCCATTTTTGAAACCATACACCAAGGGCGTTTACGGCCTTTTGGAGTCTGGTTACAAGGTGCGGAACACTGTGGCCCTTGGTATAGAGTGTGGTGTCGTCGGCAAAGAGGGCGAGTTCGACGCCTTTCGGCGGGATGGGAATGTCGTTGGTGTACACGGTGTACAACAGAGGGGCGAGGACTGAGCCTTGAGGGACTCCAGCCTTTATAGGACGAGGCGCGGAAAGCGTGCCTTCATGTTTAAATCGAAACGTACGGTCTTTAAGAAACGACGCTATTAACCTGACTAGGCGATCCGGTAAGCCTATTTTGTAGAGTTTACGTCAAAGAAAACCGCAACTGTTTTATAACAACGCGGATAGAAACCGTCAAGTATGTACTCGACAATTCGATGGACTTGCTGAGGGCAGGAGTGCTTAGCGCGAAAGCCGAACTGATGGGGAATAATGAGAGGATCGCCATCCGTTGGAAACAGATGCTTCCGCATTCGAGAGAGTATGACTGTCTCGAGAAGTTTAGACATTGCCTTGAGGAGGCTGATGGGTCTGTGATTAGCCGGGATATTCAGAGGTTTACCTGGCTTGGGAATGCCTATGAGCTTTTGGAAACTAGCTAAGGTCGAAGCAGGCATTGAAAATGATAGCTTACAAGGTAAGCACCTGTTGAGGCAGGTGCTTAAGTGCGTGGTTGGAAATTCCATCCGCACCCCGAACCTTTTTGGACTTTTGATTTCTAATGAGAAGCGAGATTTCATCATTAGAGACTGTGACGGGGTCGGCGGTGATAGGGAGAGAGTCTCTGCGAAGGACTTCGTCCTCCACCGCCTGGATGTGGAAGGGATCAGCAGGTTGTGTGCTGGGCGAGCATTGTGCGGCAATGCTGTCAGCGAAGCATTCGGCTTTCTCTTCGGCTTCGAATGCAGTACTGCCATTGGGACGAGTGAGAGGAGGAACGTGAGAGGCGGTGTCTACTCGTAAGGCTCGGGCCATGCTATAGTACGCTTGGTGGGACGGAGAGATATTCGCCATGAGATCGTTCATCTGAGCGTCTCGGAGTTCTGCGAGGCAAGACCTAACTTTACGTTGTAGCTGATTCGCAGCTAATCTATAGGCGGGCGTGGGATATTTCTTGGCTCTCCGGAGAGCTGCGTTCTTGGCTTTAATAAGATTGCTAACGGCTAAGGGAAGCCTGGGTATGCCTTGCTTAGCAACCTTTTCGTTAACACTGATGGCTGAGTTGATAGCATCAGTGAGAGAATTGACTAATGAATCTATTTTATCTGGACTATCTATTTGATCCGGCGAGATCGCGAGCGGAGAGTTCGGGGCCTCTAAGGCTTAAACTAACGTATTTTTTAAGCCTTTCCAATCGGTAAAGGTCTTAGGAGAGGTGACGTTATTGTTAGGCGGTCCTAGCACGAGGGAGACGGCGTGGTGGTCAGAGCCTAGGTCATCGAGCGGTTCGATAGATCTGAGGTCGAGGTTGATTCGCTTGACTATTGCAAAATCGAGGATATCAGGAGAGTAGTTCGGGTTGTCGGGATAGTGAGTGGGAGTGATGGGAGAGATGACATCTAAGTTAAGTGAATTTATGATGTCGAGGAGAGCGTTACCGCTGGTGTTGGTCGATAGGCACGTCCAGTCAGTATGTCTGGAGTTAAAGTCTCCGAACATAATGACTGAATGGCCGAGGGCGAGAATGGCCTCAAAGTCGCTACGGATTGGTCTGGTGCCACTAGGTATGTAGATTGAAGCTATGATGATGGTCGGATGACCAGTCATAGCCAATCTATACACAGTGGCTTCCATGTTGAGGAGAGGAGGGGTAGGGAGAGGACAGCAATGGAATCCTCTTTTGTAATAAATAGCAGTGCCGCCGAAACCGTCGGAGTTGGGCCTGTCGTTACGAATAAACGCGTACTTGGGTATAGCGAACCCCCTGGAGCGGTTTGGAGTTAGCCACGTCTTTTGAAGAAGCAATAAGTCTGGCTCGTTGTTCTGAAGGAACAGTTTGAGCTCAGGAAGGTTAGTATTAAGGCTACGAACGTTAAAAGAAACTAGGGATAGGCCCTTGGGTTTGGTACGACCGGACGCGGGATTTGCGGGTTTAGGCATTATATTGCTTATTTACGAATTTGTACAAAAAATAAAATTTATAATGAACTTAGAAGCGAGTGATGCTCGGCTAACGCAAATAAACGCTCTTGAGGAGAGCGTACGGCTCGCAGTTTGCGTGCGAGTAGGTACGGAAATTTCCTTAAGGTCGACGTTTTGAATGACGTCGAACACGGTCTTCATGTCCTCAGCCAACGACGACTGAGGTGAAGACGACGGCGCGGGACGCGGGCCTACGGGAGCTACGGGAGCTGGGATAGGACGGGAAGGTGCAGGTGGAGCGGCCGGACGCTGTCTCCAGGACAGAGCCGGAGTAGGCTTCGGCTGCACGGGCTTTGTTTCCGGGGGACCCCGGTTGCGCATTGGCGGGAAGTTATTGGGAGTGAGTGGCGGCGCCGGTTTAGGCGCAGCGCTCTTAGCTGAAGAACGCGGAGCGCGCGGGCAACCCCTGTAGTTAGCTGTGTGGCCAGACTGGCCGCTCAGCACACAGGCAGGGGGGGGAAGTGGATTCGGCAGTGCGAGTGCACTCCTTCGTTATGTGGGGATCCAGGCACTTAACGCACCTGGCGGGAGCTGAGCAGTTAGCCGCTGCGTGGCCATAGAGCTGGCAACGGTGGCACTGCCCAGGATGGCCGCGGGGGTTGGGACGCTCGACGGAGATATTCGAGATTCGGCATAATAGGGCCATAGTCATATAATGGTTTTGTAAATAACGCTAGTCCACGCCCTCACTACTTGCGCCCACACTCGAGCACCGGGTCGTTCAAATTGTTGGTAAGTCATATGATTTAATGGTAATAATTGCTTGTCAGCGCTATCGCTACTTGTGCCCATCCTCGGATGGGTGGCTACTTACGTCAAAGCAACATCTAATAAGATTCTTATAGGAAATTAGGATTTTATAGGAACCTAGCTATAGAGATTTCGGTTCTTAGAGATTTCATTGGTAGATATGCGTAATATGAGAAGCTTTTTGTATGTCTTAGATAGAAATAAGACCTAGGTTATTTGTCAAATACTGATTTGTTTAGATTTGTCATAATTGTGGTAACTTTATGGTTATTCCGTATCAGATTAGGTAGATAATGGTAGATAATGGTAGATATATTTATTGTATATAGGTTATTGTATATAGGTTCATATAATAAAGTACTTATTTGAAGTAATAAATGACGTAATATGGTTAGATATTTTCTCGTTCAATAACTACGTAATTATAGGGTTTATTGTTATGGTTTATTGATAATAATGTGTAAATTGCTTTCTTTTATTGAAATGTAACAGTTATTTTCATGGTGTTTTACGTATTTGAAGGGAATAACGAGAAAACCTTTGTTGTTGTATATGTTCCTAATTGATAGTTATATCTTATTTGATTATGTTAAAATCTAATTGTAATTAGAATGTTTGCATATTTTAATAATGTAAAATGATAAAATTATGTTTGTAACCGTTTCGCCTTAGGTACAATGTTAGGCTAAGTAAGTAGTCTGCCGGCGAAAACGGTATTTTGAGATAGTCTTTGTTCTAGAAAGTTTGTTGCATTTAATTTTATCAAATTGATATTTATGAAAACATATAGGAATCGTTTCGCTGTATTATTTGAATAGTATATTGTAATAGTTTTGATTAATATTTTGAAAGATAATTCGATGTAAAGTTAGAATCCAAGTAAAACTTAAGTGTGCAAATTGCACAAACGCGCCAGCCAATCAGAGCGCTGGAATTATTTAGGGCGAAATTTGTATAAAAGGCGCACGCCGAGCCACGGAAGTATTCTCGCTCCGATCGCCGCCCGGTACGGACGTGCAAGACCCCGTTCTCCGTTGATCGGTCCCTTCCCGATATTCCGTGGCGCTCAGTCTACTGACGTCACAGTTTAGCGTGTTGGTTCCGTGCTACGGTTTTCAAGGTTTTTCTACTCCCTCTGAGTGCTATCGAAGTGCGATTTTTCTTTGTGACTAAGCCCCTTAGTCTTCAAAGTGCTGTGCTAAGTTGTGTTGTGCTTGTGCTGAGTGCAGTGTTGTGCCCAGTGTGAGTAGTCTGGTTTCAGTACAAAGGATACTTAACAGTGACAACGAATTTGTACTGAACCAGTCCTTTTATTTTATTTCTCTACTCTATTTTAATTTATTTTTCTCCTATTTTCATATTTATTTTTATCATATCTGTGTATTTTCGTGTGTATTTGTCCTTTCTGTCGGTAAAGGTTGACCCTAACGCGGTCAACTCTTTACCTGCGTACCCTTTTTTTTTTAGGTTTCTAGGTAGCGGCCTTCGGCGAACAACGGTTAGTTTTAAGTTATTTTCCCCAGCCAGTTATTTTCCCCAGGCTAACCTCCCCACTAGGGTTCGCTCGGTTTATTTTAGACAACTTTAGGCATCTTTTGTATACTTAAATATACATTCCTTAGTATTCATACCAACCCCTCCCATGGATTCGCAAAGCGTAATTAACTTCGCGAAAGCGTACGCCCAGGCGCTTGCCGCGTCGGGCGTCTCAATCTCTGACGAGGTATTCACGCAGGCCTTATCTGCGCTTAACGCGTCCCCGGCCCCTCAGGCCACCAACTCCCAGACCCCTCAGGTCTTTACCAGCCCTCCCGCGTCTCCCGTTCCATCCGATATGGACTGCGCGTCGGTCACGTCATCTCGCACGTCGCGGCGTAAGCGTACCGCTCCCGGGAGCGACTCCGATTCCGACTCCGCGTCCGAACCGTCGTCGGGTGCCGCTACTTTAACCGGCTCTCCTGAGCCCGCGTTTCAATTAGTCGCAAAACGCTCTAAGAAGCGTTCGAAGAAAGCAACGGTGTCTTCAACACCCGAGCCCACCCCAGCGTCTTCAACACCCGCCCCCGCGCCGTTAATGTCACTACAAGTGACCGCGAATACGTCAGCTCCGTCGAAGCCAGCGTCGCGCTGCGCTCCCGTCCCACCGAAGCCTCAGCTCCCTCCGCCCGTCTTCCTCCGCGAAAAAGCGCGCTGGACCGCGGTTTCTAACTTGTGCAAAGCTAACTAACGTGCAAAGCTAACGCTGGCGAATCAATTAAAATTCAGGTCGCGACCATCGACGATTTCCGGCCTATTTTACTAGGCCTCCCGCCCTCCCGGAGGAGCGTAAGATCCGCGCAGTACTACGGGGCGTCCCGTTTGAACTCAGCAATGACGAAATTCTCGAGGACCTTAAGTCTCAGGGCTTCCCGGCTGAAGCAGTGCACAAGATGCACTCTAAACGCGGTAGGCGTTTTGCACTAGCTTTAGTTATCCTAACAAACACTCCCAACTCAAGGGAGATCTTCAGAGAGGCTCGCACAATCTGCGGACTTTCGAATATCTCCGTCGAGCGTCCCAACCCCCGCGGCCACCCTGGGCAGTGCCACCGCTGCCAGCTCTATGGCCACGCAGCGGCTAACTGCTCAGCTCCCGCCAGGTGCGTTAAGTGCCTGGATCCCCACATAACGAAGGAGTGCACTCGCAGTCCCGAATCCACTTCCCCCCCTGCCTGTGTGCTGTGCGGCCAGTCTGGCCACACAGCTAACTACAGGGGTTGCCCGCGCGCTCTGCGCTCTTCAGATAAGAGGGCTGCGCCTAAACCGGCGCTGCCGCTCACTCCCGCTAACTTCCCACCGCTGCGCAACCGGGGTCTCCCGGAAGCAAAGCCCGTGCAGCTGACGCCTACTCCGGCTCTGTCCTGGAGACAGCGTCCGGCCGCTCCATCTGCACCTTTTCGTCCTATCCCAGCTCCCGTAGCTCCCGTAGGCCCGCGTCCTGCTCCGTCGTCTCCACCTCAGTCGTCGTTGGCTGAGGACATGAAGACCGTGTTTGACGTCATTCAAAACGTCGACATTAAGGAAATCTCCGTACTCGCACGCAAACTGCGAGCCGCCCGCTCTCCTCAAGAGCGTCTTTTTGCGTTAGCTGAGCATCACTCGCTACTAAGCTCTTTATAAATTCAATTTTTCGTATAAACTTAATAAATAATTATGATGTCTAGACCCGCAAATCCCGCGTCCTGACGTATCAAACCCAAGGGCTTATCCCTAGTTTCCTTTAACGTTCGTAGCCTTAATACTAACCTTCCTGAGCTCAAACTGTTCCTTCAGAACAACGAGCCAGACTTATTGCTTCTTCAAGAGACGTGGCTAAATCCAAACCGCTCCAGGGGATTCGCTATACCCAAGTACGCGTTTATTCGTAACGAGAGGCCCAACTCCGACGGTTTCGGCGGCACTGCTATTTATTACAAAAGAGGATTCCATTGCTGTCCTCTCCCTACCCCTCCTCTCCTCAACATGGAAGCCACTGTGTGTAGAGTGGCTATGACTGGTCATCCTACCATCATCATAGCTTCAATCTACATACCTAGTGGCACCAGACCAATCCGCAGTGACTTTGAGGCCATTCTCGCCCTCGGCCATTCAGTCATTATGTTCGGAGACTTTAACTCCAAACACACTGACTGGACGTGCCTATCAACCAACACCAGCGGTATCGCTCTCCTCGACATCACAAACTCACTCGACTTAGATGTCATCTCTCCCATCACTCCCACTCACTATCCCGACAACCCAAACCACTCTCCTGACATCCTCGATTTTGCGATCGTCAAGCGAATCAACCTCGACCTCAGGTCTATCGAACCACTCGATGACCACCGCCCCGTCTTCCTCGTGCTAGGTGCGCCTAACAATAACGTCACCTCTCCTAAGACCTTTACCGATTGGAAAGGCTTTAAAAATACGTTAGTTTCAGCCTTAGAGGCCCCACTTCTCTCCGCTCGCGATCTCGCCCGATCAAATAGATAGTCCGGATAAAATAGATTTATTAGTCAATTCTCTCACTGATGCTATCAACTCAGCCATCAGTGACAACGAAAAGGTTGCTAAGCAAGGTAAACCCACGCTTCCCTTAGCCGTTAGCAATCTTATTAAAGCTAGGAATGCGGCTCTCCGGAGAGCCAAGAAATATCTCACGCCCGCCTATAGATTAGCTGCGAATCAGCTACAACGTAAAGTTAAGTCTTGCCTCGCAGAACTCCGAGACGCTCAGATGAACGATCTCATGGCGAATATCTCTCCGTCCCACCAAGCGTACTATAGTATGGCCCGAGCCTTACGAGTAGACACCGCCTCTCACGTTCCTCCTCTCACTCGTCCCGATGGCACTACTGCCTTCGAAGTCGAAGAGGAAGCCGAATGCTTCGCTGACAGTATTGCCGCACAATGCTCGCCCAGCACACAACCTGCTGATCCCTCACACATCCAGGCGGTGGAGGACGAAGTCCTTCGCAGAGACTCTCTCCCCATCACCGCCGACCCCGTCACAGTCTCTAATGACGAAATCTCGCTTCTCATTAGAAATCAAAAGTCCAAAAAGGCTCCGGGTGCGGATGGAATTTCCAACCACGCACTTAAGCACCTGCCTCAACAGGTGCTTACCTTGTTAGCTATCATTTTCAATGCCTGCTTCCACCACAGCTACTTTCCAAAAGCTTGGAAAGAAGCAACAGTCATAGGCATTCCCAAGCCGGGTAAACCTCTGAATATCCCGGCTAATCACAGACCCATCAGCCTCCTCAAGGCAATGTCTAAACTTCTCGAGAGAGTCATACTCTCTCGAATGCGGAACCATCTGTTTCCAACGGATGGCGATCCTCTCATTATTCCCCATCAGTTCGGCTTTCGCGCTAAGCACTCCTGCCCTCAGCAAGTCCATCGAATCGTCGAGTACATACTTGACGGTTTCTATCCGCGTCGTTATAAAACAGTCGCGGTTTTCTTTGACGTAGCCAAGGCTTTCGACAAAGTCTGGCACAGCGGTCTCGTTTATAAACTCTACAAAATAGGCTTACCGGATCGCCTAGTCAGGTTAATAGCGTCGTTTCTCAAAGACCGTACGTTTCGATTTAAACATGAAGGCACGCTTTCCGCGCCTCGTCCCATAAAGGCTGGAGTCCCTCAAGGCTCAGTCCTCGCCCCTCTGTTGTACACCGTGTACACCAACGATATTCCCATCCCGCCGAAAGGCGTCGAACTCGCCCTCTTTGCCGACGACACCACACTCTATACCAAAGGCCACAGTGTTCCGCACCTTGTAACCAGACTCCAAAAGGCCGTAAACGCCCTTGGTGTATGGTTTCAAAAATAGCGCATCGATGTGAACCCTGAAAAGAGTTCTGCGATGCGCTTCGACCACAAACGCCGCCGTCCCGCTGGCGATCCCCACGTTCGAATGTTAGGCATTCCCATTCCCTGGAAGCGCAGTACTAAATACTTAGGCGTCACATTAGATCTGACGCTTTCTTTCAAGCCACACGTCGAAAGAGTTTCGAAACTCGCTCGTCACTACTTAGGCCGCCTAAATAGCATGTTAGGTAGAAAAAGTAAAATGTCTTTCAGAAACAAACGTACACTTTACAAGGTCTGCGTTAGACCCGTCATGACATATGCCTCGCCAATCTTTGCCCACGCCAAACCCTCCCTCCTGCACAAACTGCAGGTAGTTCAAAACCTCTTTTGCCGCAGGGCCACAAACGCACCGTGGTACGTGCGTAACGCAGACTTGCACAGAGATCTTGAACTGCCTACAGTACAACAACACCTCAAAACAACAAAAACACTCAAAGCGTTCTTCAAACGCTCCGAAACCCATCCCAATCCTCTAGTTCGTGATTCAGTCTCATATACTACTCCTGTCTTAGATTCGAAGTTCAAAGTCGCTAGGCCTAGGAATGCGCAAGCGTACTCTTCCACCAGACTGTCAGCCGATCTCGAAGCCCTTCTGGCCGCAAATTCTAATCCTAACGTAAATTCTAATTCTAACGTAAATCCTAATTCTAACGTAAATGCAAATTAATTCAATTTTATTTTGCAATTTTTAATTTTTTTTTACATTATTACTTTTCATTTTGAGCACCTTCAGTGCTATGTATTCACCTTCAGTGCTTTGAGCACCTTCAGTGCTTTGAGCACCTTCAGTGCTATGTAATCCCAGCGGGTGACCCCTTCTGGGCCCCGCTAGCGCGGCCTTTTTCTCCAATTGGCCGTCGCTCAGATGAAGGCTGAGTGGCAAAAAATTGCACGAGCCGACAGGGGTTTTTTTAGCGGGTAGTGCTCATTAGGAGCTAGTCCCGGATGCCTTGTAACGCGCGCGAGAGGCATGCGGAAATGCATTTTTTACCTCCTGCCCAAACGGGCAACAAAAAAAAAAAAAAGAACTACGGAAGTTAGTTCTGTGCCCACAAGTGAAGAAAGAACAACTAATAAGAAGAAAGAAATAGTTCGGTGCTTGCAGCGAAGAAAACAACATCTAATAAGAAGAAAGAAACAGTCTAATAAGAAGAAAAGTTCAGAAGATTCTAGCTAGAAGAAAGAAAGTGCTGTTCGGTGAATCCGGAGGCCAGGGAAGACCCAAGAAGACGTAAGCGCTGTTCGGTGTATCCGGAGGCCAGTTAAGAGGTCTGAAGAAAGAAGCTGAACTCTAGGAACAATTGCGGTTCACAGGGTTGTTTATGCTTAAGGTTTATTTGTAACCGCAATAAACGTTCATACTTTGAAGACCTGTTGTTTTCACTGCGCTCCAACCTGCACTCGACCAAGTCGGGTGTCACTCTGTGGTTCGTCAGGTCGTGGTGTCTTCGGGGCTTCGAAGGGTACATAGCGCATCTTCCCAGCCGGCGCAAAACCCCGCAACACTGGGACTTAAGGTCCTCGAGGATTTCATCGTTCGCGAGTTCGAACGGGACGCCCCATAGTACTGCGCGGATCTTACGTTCCTCCGGGAGGGCGTAGGTGTGATATGCGATTTGTTTTAATGAAAGTAACCTGGTGAACGCGCGAAAGTCGTCGATGGTCGCGACCTGAATTCTAATTGATTCGCCAGCGTTGGCGGCTTTTAAGTAATTAATTTTGTGCTCTTTGCACAAGTTAGAAATCGCGGTCCAGCGCGCTTTTTCGCGGAGGAAGACGGGCGGAGGGAGCTGAGGCTTCGGTGGGACGGGAGCGCAACGCGTCGCTGGCTTTGACGGAGACGCGGTCACTTCGAGTGACATAAGCGGCGCGGGGACGGGTGCTAAAAGCACCGGGGTGGTATCGGGTGTTGAAGACACCGCGATTTTCTTTGAGCGCTTCTTGGAGCGTTTAGAGACCAATGTGAATGGGGACTCAGGAGAGCCGGTTAAAGTAGCGGCGCCCAACGACGGTTCGGACGCAGAATCGGAATCGCTCCCGGGAGCGGTACGCTTACGCCGCGACGCGCGAGATGACGTGACCGACGCGCAGTCCATATCGGATGGAACGGGAGACGCGGGAGAGCTGGAAAGACCTGATGGGTCTGGGAGTTGTTGGCCTGAGGGGCCGGGATTGGGGCCTGAGGGGCCGGGGTCGCGTTTATTGCTAACCTCCCTACCAGCGGCAGGGGGGCTGGGGAAAATAACTTAAAACTAACCGTTGTTCGCCGAAGGCCGCTACCTAGAAACCTAAAAAAGGGTGCGCAGGTAAAGAGTTGACCGCGTTAGGGTCAATCTTTACCGAAAAAAAGGAGAAATGTACACGAAGAGACACAAATATGATAAAAATAAATATGAAAATAGAAGAGAAAATATAAAATAGTAGAAGGAAATAATAAAAAAAATAAAAAGGACTGGATCAGTACAAATTCGTCGTCACCGTTAAGTATCCTTTTCACTGAAACCAGACTACTTATGCTGGGCACTACACAGCACTCAGCACAAGCACAACACAACTTAGCACAGCACTTTGAAGACTAAGGGGCTTAGTCACAAAGAAAAATCGCACTTCGATAGCACTCAGAGGGAGTAGAAAAACCTTGAAAACCGTAGCACGGAAACAACACGCTAAACTGTGACGTCAGTAGACTGAGCGCCACGGAATATCGGGAAGGGACCGATCAACGGAGAACGGGGTCTTGCACGTCCGTACCGGGCGGCAATCGGAGCGAGAATGAGCGGCCGAGACCTCTTTTTTTTTGTACCCCGTTTGGGCAAGGCATCCGGGACTAGTTCCTAATGAGCGCTACCCACTAAAAAACCCCCTGTCGGCTCGTGCGATTTTTTGCCACTCAGCCTTCATCTGAGCGACGGCCAATTGGGGAAAGAGGCCGCGCTAGTGGGGCCCAGACGAGGTCACCCGCTGGGATTACATAGCACTGAAGGTGCTCAAAATAAAAAGTAAATAATAAAAAAAAAAATTAAAATTGCAGCATAAATTGAATTAATTTGCATTTACGTTAGAATTAGGATTTACGTTAGAATTAGAATTTTCGTTAGAATTAGAATTTGCGGCCAGAAGGGCTTCGAGATCGGCTGACAGTCTGGTGGAAGAGTACGCTTGCGCATTCCTAGGCCTAGCGGCTTTGAACTTCGAATCTAAGACAGGAGTAGTATATGAGACTCTTTCGACGTGTGGCTTGAAAGAAAGCGTCGGATCTAATGTGACGCCTAAGTATTTAGTACTGCGCTTCCAGGGAATGGGAATGCCTAACATTCGAACGTGGGGATCGCCAGGGGGACGACGGCGTTTGTGGTCGAAGCGCATCGCAGAACTCTTTTCAGGGTTCACATCGATGCGCCATTTTTGAAACCATACACCAAGGGCGTTTACGGCCTTTTGGAGTCTGGTTACAAGGTGCAGAACACTGTGGCCTTTGGTATAGAGTGTGGTGTCGTCGGCAAAGAGGGCGAGTTCGACCCCTTTCGGCGGGATGTGAATGTCGTTGGTGTACACGGTGTACAACAGAGGAGCGAGGACTGAGCCTTGAGGGACTCCAGCCTTTATGGGACGAGGCGCGGAAAGCGTGCCTTCATGTTTAAATCGAAACGTACGGTCTTTGAGAAACGACGCTATTAACCTGACTAGGCGATCCGGTAAGCCTATTTTGTAGAGTTTATAAACGAGACCGCTGTGCCAGACTTTGTCGAAAGCCTTGGCTACGTCAAAGAAAACCGCGACTGTTTTATAACGACGCGGATAGAAACCGTCAAGTATGTACTCGACGATTCGATGGACTTGCTGAGGGCAGGAGTGCTTAGCGCGAAAGCCGAACTGATGGGGAATAATGAGAGGATCGCCATCCGTTGGAAACAGATGGTTCCGCATACGAGAGAGTATGACTCTCTCGAGAAGTTTAGACATTGCCTTGAGGAGGCTGATGGATCTGTGATTAGCCGGGATATTCAGAGGTTTACCTGGCTTGGGAATGCCTATGAGCTTTTGGAAACTAGCTTAGGTCGAAGCAGGCATTGAAAATGATAGCTAACAAGGTAAGCACCTGTTGAGGTAAGCACCTGTCGTCGCGTTGATCCTTTTATAGGCACCAGCCGGGGTGTAGATAGGCAACACTTCCTTCTCCTAACACTAAGATAATGACATAAAGTAACGCGGCGACTCTAGCGGGGTATGGTCGTGCGTAGTTCTGTGTGACATCTATTAATTATATCTCTCTACTTAAAATCTATTAACGATTCTGGTTTGCTGATAATGTTTTTAAAATTCAAAACAGGTAATTTTAAATTTAAAAAAAGTATCATTATTTATCAAACAATAAGGTAAAATAAACAATATGCTATTTGATATTCTTGGCATTTAGGTTTCTTTCTACATAATACTCGGTATATGTTTGATAAGACACATTCTAGAGATCACATTGTGTCGCAGGTAGCCTAATTGCAGTGACGATTCCACTGATAAAATACTTTATTGTAATTAAGTGGTTACGTTGGTTTTTTTTCTCGAAATGGACAGTTTATGTATGGCCCTATTAGCCTTCTAAATTTCACCGGACTTTGTGGCCTAGCGCTGAGGGCGCTTAGCCGGAAGGTGGTTCACGCAAGCCTTGTATTCGTTTTGTTTACAAAATGTATCTGGAAATGCTGCTGCTATTTTAATACAACCTGATTACGCAGCGCTTGATCGTGTTATACTTTACCGTAGCAAAATTCAAAATTATCTTTGTTTTTGCTATTTGAAACTTTAAAGAAAGGAGAATCTTGACAATAGACAAATTTAGTTATTTACTACTATAGTATTTTTAAACATTTTTTTACTTTGGAAGAAAAATGTGATCACTAACTAACATTGAAACCTATTGAAATCCTGTAATTATTGGAAAGGATGTACTTTTTTATGTATTTTGGTTAGCTGAACAAATCCATTCAACCAAGTGACTGGCTGTTTAGTGACATGGCCAATTCAGCCACCCGCCTGCAACAAACATTCCATTAACATTTTAAAATAGATAAAATTGATAGCGGAATCACCAAGGAATTGGGGGAAATTCAAGAAAAACTGAAAAGGTACAATTTTATTAATTTGAGCATGTTCAGGAAGTATCTTTAAATCAAGATTATACAATACCCTTTTAGAGAAATTATAGATTGCAACTGTATATGTATCTTTGTAATTAAATGTTACATATGTATATTATTTATTAGTATATAATATATGTATATATTTATGAATATTAAAAGTTGTATGGTTATATGCATATAGAGATTAATAGTAAAAGATCTTTTGCTCACTTACTAGATTTCCAGTTACACAAAGGTTGTCTGAAAGAAATCGCTGCCAGCGATAAGACCGCCTTTGCCCACATTAGATTTAAGTAATTTACTGCAAATATTTTTATTGTAATTTTGATTTTGTGTGAGCAATAAAGAGTTATTATTATTATTATTATTATCTTTTGAAGTTGAGGTTGGACTCGTTTTTCTGTTATGTTTTCTTACTGACTGCTTGTTTTGAGAAATGCTAGTGTTCACATAATCTTTTTTTTTGACGCAGAAAAATACTCATAGCCCGACCGAACTGGTTCGAGTTTTGCCGGTCTCTAACCGGCTACCAACCTGCGGCTTCCGTCTGGACACACGAAGCCGTGTCACGAGGAGCTTAGCTTGCACTTTCTGTTCGCGGCCCGACAGCATAACCAGCGCTCGGCGGCGCAGTGTCGGCGACACCCGAGAGGGTGGGGCCCCTCTCGAGTGACCCGGCTTCGTGAGTCTAGACGGAAGCCGCAGGTATTTAGCCAGTAGGAGTCCGCCATCACCCAACTGCGGCCCCCGCATGAGCATTATCCTGCATCAAAAAAAAGGATGAAGGATGAAGAGTTGTTGGACAGTGAGAACTTCACATTGTTGGTAGAGAACGTGTGTAGGATAAAGATATGGCTTTTGAGTACCAAGCTTTGATAGAGCTCTTTGGAAACGTTCAACATGTATTATTGTGTAATTAGCTGCACCTCCCCAAGAGATCAAAGATTGGCAAAGTGATTGATATATTAGTTTTAGTACGAATATTAGTTAACGTATTCTATTTGTTATTCCCCCCCGATGGTTGCCCACCTTGTCGTGGCGGGGGGGCTTAGTAACCGTGGACTAGTCACCCACGGTGAAGCTAAGAGGCAACCAGGGCCGACCTGTTTGGGCCGCCAGCTGGCCCGAGGAGGGCGCTCCCAGCGGTCTGAACAAGTCCACTGCGGACGCGCGTGGAGGTGGGACCGCAGAAGAAGAGGAGTGCTGGTATTACGGTGCGCCGTTCTCCCTATCTTCTGCGGCCGTGGAGGGATCACAGGGGGAGAGGCGTGTTGGTATTACGGTGCGCAACTCTGCCTACCCCCTGCGAGCTGGCGGGGCCGTTCCGTCGAAACGGCACTGGTGGGGCCGCAGAGGAAGAGGCATGTCGGTATTGCGGTGCGCCGCTTGCCCTATCCTCTGCGGCCGAGGTGTGGTCGGTGGCAGAACCACAGACCTGATCTGCCACCGGGTACCAGTTATCTGGTATCCATGGCCTCCTAGTAGCAGGTCGGGGGGAGTCTGCTACAGTACTGGTGGAGGCCGATGCGCCCAACGTGGAGGGCCTTCGGGCTTTCGCGATGGAGCCGCTTGTGGGCGGCTGCCACCGGCGGGGTCGCGGATGTGTGCGAAAGCGTTCCCGTAACCCCGTCACAAGGGGCGAGGAGGAAGATGGAGGGGTTTTTAGAGGGTATATCATGGGTCTCATTAGCCTATACGGGAGTCGCACATAACCACTCGGGTGCACCCCTGCGCCCGGGTGGTATGCGTAATGCATTTCCCCCCCGAAAAAAAAATTCTACTTGTTATTAGATTGATATGTGGGTTGATTTGATTGGTTCTTTCTAAAAAAGGGCATTTATAGAAGGGTGGATCTGGACATATTGAGGTACGAGCAGTACCTATGTATTTGCTTGGAGATGGAGAAGTATCGATATGGTAATGGTAGAGAACGTCTGTCGTATGAACAGAGGCTCAAACTCTTTAATCTCATGTCTCTCAGAACTCGACGAACTTTACTGGATCTTATTCAACTCCATAAAATAGTGCATTCACACGTGAACAGTCCCAATCTACTGCAGTCTATAAACTTCAACACGAAACATAACCCACGTAGACCAAAAACCTTCTCCTTGTCGTTATATCGCAACAACATCTCACATAACCAGCCTTTGGCCAGGTTTTGTCGTCTCCATGAAGAGTACGGTGGTCGATGCTCTTATCTCGATATATTTAATCCGTCACCTCTCCGTTTTCGCTCTCTGCTTGTCTGTATCCTCAGGGACACTACCTAATAATATTTTTTATGAAAGTCTAATAAGATATTTCCAAACTGTATGTAAACTATAGATTGACCAAAATTTTACGTTAAGCCTTGTTTCTTTTATATTTAGCTTCAATCAATACTAACCTATCATATACTTTAATTAACTTTATATGGCCGAAGTTGTCGTGTAAACACTTTTAGTATAGCAATTTGGATCTGCATGATTGTAATCTTGACTGTCTGGTATATAATTGATTGTTATCTGTTGTGTTTTCCAAATAAATAAAATAAAAAAATAAAATAAAATAAAAAGATGGCATATTACTGTTGCGGATTGCAAAGATATATAAGTATTTGGTTTTGTCTACATTTAAGGCGAAAAGAATTTTGTTTAACCAATCTGAGACCAAATTGAAGCCGAGCTGGGCATTGTAAAATACTTCATCCCATGTCACAGCTGAAAATACCAAGGCTGTGTCGTCAGCAAAGGAATATATTTTTCCATTTTTTAATTAAAGTGTAGATAAGTCATTAGTATAAGTTCAAAATAGACTGGGACCGAGGATGCTGCCTTGAGGTACTCCGTAATTAGGTAGTTTATTGAGATAGATCATGAAAAACTATAGAATTGATCGTAATTCATTGCTTACGGTTTCTCAGATATCTGTGAAAGAGTTTTAGAGGTATGTCACGTATGCAATATAATTCTAGTTTCTTCAGCAAGATTGGGATCGAGATCGTGTATAATGCTTTGGCTAAGTATAGAAAGATGGCTACACATTTTTGTTAATTTGAAAACATTTTTTCCATCCCTCTCATCATCGGCCATAAAATTAAGGACCACCAAAAAGTTTGTGCGAATCAAAAATATTTTAGCAAAGTAAACTGGATTCGCATGAAAACGGATTACTTTACTTTTTACCCATATTTTTTGGTATTAACTCACCTGTCAAATTCAAGATATTTTGTTGAATTCATAGTTCTGCAAAAAGTGTTATTTCAGAGAAAATTTTAGAGAGACCGGTTTTACAAAAATAATCAGCATTAACCATAATAACCAAAAGAAATGTTTAAAAGTAGAGAAATTCTGCTTTTTTTGTTTAATACTCATAATTTCTAAAGAAATGGGATGGATATTTTTTCTGATGATGGTTACGTTGCGGCTTGACGTTGAATTGTGGGACACCCTGTATATATATATATACTACTTGCTTTTTATACTACAGCAATAATTTAAATTTAATTTAAAAAAACTTTTTTTGTTGTTCATATTTAAGCTTTAGGAGTAAAATTTGTTTCTTTGGACATATATTACTATATATTTTACTATAAACGAGAGAATGAAATTTTTCACTCCCAGCGAAGCCGCGGGTGATAGCTAGTAATAAAATAAAATAGACATTTTAATTAGTTAACGCACATTCCTACAAAAACGAGTCGGACAATTTTATGATCGTTAAAAACTAGTTCGCTAAATATCAGCCAGAAGTTAGGCTTTTACATCACCCCAGCAACATTCTCACTAATGTTACCCATTGATATTGCGGGAATAACGGCGTTAAAGATGGAATCGTTTTGTAGCGTTAAACAGCATTTTTACATTTTTGAATAATTAAATAACTAATTTGTATCAAGTATCTCTTACTGTTAATTTGTTAAATATTTATTTATTAGTTTCACATAAACATTTATTTATCAACATAAAATAAAATTTTCAAAACTGTTATAATTCTGAGTACCTACGTGTAACACGTGCCCCATTCGGCACCTGTCATTGTAAGCCCAATTATTGCGATAAAGATTAACGAACGTATAGTTGCTAAAGAAAATGTTCAACAAACACATTGAGCACTTATTTTATTGTATCACATAGGAAAGCTAACAGCTACAATTCAATATAATATATGACAGGTATAGTACGGTTCTATATATAGCTAATAACTTAAGAGTCAATCGAACATGAAATTATTTTAAAGATTAGGTAGATAACTTACATTATTTTTTGTTTGGGATTTGCAACTTAGAGTTATTGCATCGTTGATATAGAACGAGCAGAGCTTATTCTCAGCCACGAACTTATGACTCATCATAACAATTAAGTTCTCTCATAGCTAGGAATGGGCAGCGTCAGGAATTGACTCAGCTGTTATAAGATATAACAGTCCATAAAAAATTAAGCGATTATAACGAATATTAAAGTCATAAAAAGAAACAAAGTATAAATATTAAAAAAAAAAAACGAAAAAGAACCCTATTTCTAGCAATACTAAATTATTGATTTATAGGCCATTAAAAAAATATGTGTATTTTATAGCAATGGTATATTTTACTAAGTTCAGACGACTTACCGCTCAAAAGATAATCATTAATTATGCCAATCGTTTTTTTGCTACGATGTAAAGTTATGTTGGTCAGGGTAACGCCCTTATTGTTTTTCCGTCGTCAATACTATTTATTGATTTTCGATGTGATTAATATTGATAATTACTTAAACACCTAATATCTATGATGTCGTACTTCTTAACCAAGTGCAGCTGTAGTTTAAGATATTCCGATAAACTGCTTTTTCATATGTCTAGGGCTCAAATGGTTGCTGGTTATCCACTTGCAATAAAATATAATTTAGTAATGCACCTCCTCGACAACGCCGAGTCCTGACAAAGTTTTTCTAACAATAATACCAACCAAGATAGTAGAGCTTCTGTTTAAAAGCTCACTTCATTCTGTTAAAAAGCTCACTTGAGGCGGTGATACGGTTCTTTCTAGTTTTACAGTTGTAATACAGTTGCGATGGCACGATGGTTCCGGATACAGAAAAGAACCACCCAGTGAAAACAGGAAAAATGACATTTCTAACTGATGCAATTAATATTTTGTATGTAATATAAACAATATTGTATATAATAAAGTTAAATAAAAAAAATTTTTTTCTTTGCTTGTTTTTTCCTATTGTTAATTTGTAAATATTCTTGTTTGTGCCTTTTGGCTTTAACTTAGTAGACTAAAACAAAATAACGAATAAACAGAAGACCTTTAAACAAAATGACAGTATCATATAAAGTTATTTGGGGTCATTGTAACATAAGGCGCAATAAAAGATGAGTTAATAGAAGGTGATCGAAAGCAGTTTTGCGTCGTGAGGCCACGAAAACACCAATTAATTATTATAAACTATTCATATCTTAGTATATTTTTGTAATGCTTTAAAAGTTACGTTATTTTTCAAGAAACTTCTATCCTAGCTATCCCGGGTTCGTATCCTTGTGCGGCTTAATGTTTGTGTGATCTAATTAAATATACGGAAAGTTTAGAATCGCATCTTTTCATCATCGTTGAGTTGTGCTTAGAAATATGCAAATCAAATTCAAATTCAAATCTCTATTGCGTTCTACAATGGTAAATTTAGGTGACAAAATTTTATATTAGGTCCCTACACCCTGGACCCTGTTGGGCATAACAACTTGGAAGAGGATCATCATGAAACTTTGAAAATTTGATAAAATTAACTAATACTTGAACTGTCGAAGTAAATTAATAAAATATGTAGTAGCGAACATAATTGTTAACAGATTAGAAATTCAGCTAAATTCTACGTTCAAATTACATTTTACATAGGTAAAAATAGCCAAAAATCTTGGAAAATTCCCTCGCTTAATTGCAATATACCGACGTTGTGTATAGTTTCAGCCTAAGGGTCAAAGTATCACATTATATTTAAAATTTTAATTACCTCGATTGACACTTTCAAATAAGTCAAAATCAAGATTTGATATTTCGGATCATTTTGCGATCGAACCAAAAGCTAATTAAGACAAACCCTGGCAAAGAAACAGAAACGTCCTGAAACTAAACAATTGCATATTGCTCGACGCTACTTGATGCCATAGTTTGAACATATTAAACATAATCGTTTTTTTTTTGTTAGAACACATTTTAGGGAGTCTTTAAGAATCAAGCCTGAGTTCTCAATACCTTACATGAGCGTATATTCTTTTAATCTTTTTCAGATGGTCTATAGTCTTGTGGTTTCCATTCTCTCTTTAGTTTGACTTATTTCTGCGTCTTATTATGCATAAAGTGTTACAAGGAAGTACATAAAAATTTTTCTGCATACTTGCAAGACTGGATTTTACGTCAACCCACAAAATATTAGTTGAAGTGTTCTAAACTGAGCCTCAACTATTTTTATGTATTGACTGAACTTACAAAGGGTGCACCGTTTATTTTTTTATGATGTCTACCGGTCCTCAGACCGCCAATGCTGTCCGGTAAGCGAGATCTGTCCGTCGACTAAACCAGTGAGCTGAATATGGCAAGTTTTCCTTTTGTATTTATATTTAAAATTTATGAATATATATTAATGTTTATGTGGAGCCTCTAAACGTAGTTATAAATTAAATAAAGTAAATATTTAAGTTTAAAATGTAATAGTTGAAGTAAAAATGTTGTTGAAACAAAAACTCAAATGTTATAAAAATTATCACGAGCAAATTATTAATATATTATGTAACACTTAAATTTTTTGAAAAAATGAAGTTATACTTGAATAGTCGAAGTAAATTATTAAAATATTTATTGGCGCACATATTTGTTTACAGATTAGAAACTCAGAAAAAATGCAAAAAATTTCGTAAATACCTTTTCAATTGTATTTATATTTTGTTACATATTTCTACATTTTTGCTAAATGTTTATATTTTATGGTTTGCCTTCGTTGACAATCATGTCAACCCATATCTCAATGGCAGCCGTAGAAGCTGCCTAACAGACTAAGCCTGCTACACACAATTCTCTTACTTACTCACTGAAGATTCCTGGCTGGCAAGATGAATTCTGAAACTTCAAACTGCAGTTCGAATGGAATGCGAGCCCGGCTGTATAAGCTGAGGTCGGGCCTTAGACGCCAGTCTACTACAGGAGTCGAATTACAACACCAATCTAAAGTCTACTGCAAACAAGTCTACTGCAAACCAGTCTACTGCAAACAAATCTACTGCAAACAAGTCTACTGCAAACCAGTCTACTGCACACAAGTCTACTGCACACCAGTCTACTGCACACCAGTCTACTGCACACCAGTCTACTGCAAACCAGTCTACTGCAAACCAGTCTACTGCACACCAGTCTACTGCAAACAAGTCTACTGCAAACAAGTCTACTGCAAACAAGTCTACTGCACACCAGCCTACTGCACATCAGTCTACTGCAAACCAGTCTACTGCAAACCAGTCTACTGCACACCAGTCTACTGCAAACAAGTCTACTGCACACCAGTCTACTGCACACCAGTCTACTGCACACCAGTCTACTGCAAACAAGTCTACTGCACACCAGTCTACTGCAAACCAGTCTACTGCAAACCAGTCTACTGCAAACAAGTCTACTGCACACCAGTCTACTGCAAACAAGTCTACTGCAATGATGATGCGATATGATCGAAGCGAATCGCAGAACTATTCAACTGGATTCACATCGATACGCCATTTTTGGAACATAAACTTATTTTATAGGTAAGTCTATTTTATAGAGTTCATAAACAAGACCGTTTTATAATGCCGCGGATAGAAGCCGGCGAATATAATATACTATCGTACCATAGTGGCAAGTCCATCGATGGACTGGATGATACGATACGATGGACTTGCTTAGGGCTGGAGTGCTTAGCGCGAAAGCCGAACTGATGAGGAATGATGCGGGGGTCTGTAACTGAGGTCGAACCAGGCATTGAAAATGATAGCTAGCAAGGTATGCAGCTGCTGAGGCAGGTGCTTAAGTGCAGGGTTGGAAATTCCATCCGCACCCGGAGCCTTTTTGGACTTTTGACTTCTAATGAGAAGAGAAATTTCATCATTAGAGACTGTGACAGGGTCTGCGGTGATAGGGAGAGAGTCCCTGCGGAGGACTTCATCCTCCACCATCTGGATGTGGGAAGGGTCCGCGGGTTGGTTGCTGGACGAGCATTGTTGGGCAATGCTGTCAGAGAAGCATTCGGCTTTCTCTTCATCTTCAAAGGCGGTAGTGCCGTTGGGACGAGTTACAAGAGGAGCGTGAGTGGCGGCGTCTAAGCGTAAGGCTCGCGCCATCATTAAGTACGCTAAGTGGGACGGGGAGATATTCTCCATGAGGTCGTTCATCTGAATCATGCGCATTCAAAATGACAGTATTTATAGGCTGGCGGTGGCACCACTAGTACCTTGGCATGGCTTGATTGCGTTATTTATTATTTATGCAAATTGGGTTATTTATTAAGATAGGCCCTTAAATTGTTCTTCGCGTCCTTAGAAAAAAATATTACAAAAAAAGATAAAAGGGTAGCCCAAGGGTAACCCCACAAAGTGTCTCTGAAAAACTAACAAAACGCTCTGAACTATAAAAAGATATATAAGGAAAATTTACATTATACTAGTAACTGCTAAAGCACCGTGACTTACAGTACTTTTCACTTACTTAAAAGATGTTAAATAACTTGTATAATAAAAATAAACTTCATTTAAATCTTGATTCATGATAATGTGTACGAATAATTCAATTCCATAGTTGATAGTTCAGTCGTTCATTCTATATTTTCTCAACTGAAGCAAATTGTCTGTGGTCGCAAAATTTGTTTAATTTGGCCATATTTGTTTACCAAAAGGACATGGATAAAATATACCCTTTATTTGAATGAGAATAAATTTGAATGAATGTCAATTACTTTTGGAAGGTCATTTATAATAGGTCTTTACCTATGAAACTGCCGTTTTGCCGTACTGGCCATTTCAAATGAAAATAATTTTTTTTTTGCTGATAATTCTAATTTCAAATTAATTTTATTTGACAAACATGGAATTCTTTTTCTAAAATCGTCATTTGTTTAATAGTTAGTGTTTTGTTTTCAACGCATTCGAACATTTTTCGTCATCATGGATAAGTTAAAAATTCGAGTAATTATGGAGTATGAGTACCGTCGTGGCAGCAAAGCGGCACAAGCGGCACGCAACATCAACGACGTTTACGGAGCGAACACTACAAACGAACGCACCACCCGTTATTGGTTTACCCGCTTCCGTTCTGGAAATTTTGACCTGAAAAATGAACCCCGTGGTCGTCCGAAAACTTTGGTCGACAATGACGAATTAAAGGCAATTGTGGAAGCTGATGAAACTCAATCCACGGCTGAATTAGCGGCAGCTTTCGATGTTAGCATCAAAACAATATTGGTCCATTTGCGTCAAATTGGCAAGGTAAAAAAGCTTGACAAATGGGTACCCCACGAACTCTATGACCGCCAGCGCGAAGTACGCGTGGAGACGTGCCTTGCACTGCTCAGCAGGCTTACAAATGAAGGAATTCTGAACCGCATTGTTACTTGTGACGAGAAATGGATCCTGTTTGACAATCGTAAGCGCTCAGCAAGTTGGTTGGACCCTCGAACAATGCCCTAAACGAAAACTTACCCCTAGAAAAGTGATGGTCACTGTTTGGTGGTCTAACGCGGGTGTAATTCATCACAGCTTCTTGCCAAACGGGACAAGCATTACTGCAGATGTGTACTGTGAAGAACTGAACACAATGATGGAGAAGCTCGCACGTCTCCAACCAGCTTTGGTCAATCGTTCGGCTCCACTGCTCCTGCACGACAACGCGCGACCTCATACTGCACAGCAGACGGTCTCCAAGCTACAAGAGTTGGGGTTGGAAGTTCTCCGTCATCCGCCGTACTCACCAGACCTTGCGCCTAAAGACTTCTACTTTTTCCAGAATTTGGATAACTTCTTGGCGGGAAAAAAATTCAATACCCGAGAGGCAGTACAAAATGCCTTTGAAGAATTTGTTGCCTCCCGTCCAGCTGATTTCTTCAAGAAAGGCATCAATAAGCTACCAATGCGTTGGCAAAGATGCATTGATTGCATGGGTGATTATTTTGATTAATAGAAATAAAAAATATATAAAAAAATTACGCTTCATTTATTTCGTGAAAAACGGCAATTTCATAGGTAAAGACCTAATATATTACATTTATATATTATACAGTGAAGGCAGCCCAATACAGTACCTTGTTGGTAGTGGCGAGCGCAGAGAATTCAGACAGGGTATGCACGACAAAAGACTTATAAAAGAAATGTCCCAAAATGTAAGGAGTCCGGTACACTATAGTTTTAAATAGTTTAGTATAGAAAATAGTTTAAGATGCTTTGAACAGTTTTTGATTGTTAAATTGTTATTAAAACACTTTGTTTATTGGTAGGAAATGAAATTGTGCATTATTAGTGTGCAACACAAACAAAAAACAGCATGGCGGAAAAAATGTCATTTTGACAGCTAAAGTCTGTCTTTCATCTTTTTGTTTTGTGTATCGAGTAGTATCGATGGCTGGTTGCCATTGAGTCCAAAGAATTGAATTTAATTGTTTTGTGTATTTTTAGCTTATTTAACAGTTGTAAAGTTAAAAAGAAACCGAAAGAAAGAACTCAAGCGCAACGAACAATTAACACACAGACATACAACTATTAATGTGATGTGAGTGAACTGTGCTGTGAATGAGGTGGCTATCCCCTCTGCATAGTGAACTAACTTCACTTGACAACTTCTACCATAGAAAATACTCATTGTAATGTTGTCCGCTAAAACGAACACAAAAAATGTTGACTTTTTTATTTCACTACTAATTAAATCAAATTAACCATTTATTTGTAACTTTTTTTAGATGGTGTACAAAGGTTGTTACATTTCTTTTAAAATTAATTTAGATGTAGGTACCTCATTGACTCCTACCGCAAGACGTCATTGACGTCGCGTGATGTTTGTTTGTGACAATCATGAATATCTAAGTAAGTGATTAATCATAACAAACTTAAATGCTATTTGTTAGATGTTAAGTTTGTTTTCATTACACAAATTAATTAAAATTCAAAATAAATTACTTACATAATTTACGTAGGTAACAAATGATTAGATACGTTCTTCAAGTTAATATTTTTTAATCAAGCGACGCGCCTGGCTTTCATAGCCGCCATAAAATCTGCTAAATCCTTTTAAAATAAGTAAATTCCTTTTTCAATTCAATCTATAATGAAATTCAACAAACATTATTTTTATCTTCATTTAAAAACACGATGCACGGAAAGCGATGTACCTTATTTGTTTAGGTGTAAACAATCTGTAAAGTATAAAACTTTCTTTCAAAGAGCAGCGGTAACTTTTTTGAGTTTAATACGCCCCGGATTTACACCATCCCTTCGCAGTAAAATAAACCATTTTAGTTTATTTAAACACCTTTCGCTACACATTTAAGTAAATATTAACGAAATTAGTTACCAAATTAATACAACACGTAACTCTTTACTGTTGTTATCACAATATCCAAAACAAACACAAAAGGTAATTAAATAATTTAAGACATTTAATAACTTGCACCAAGAAAAACAAAAAGAATGGCTAGATACTTTGTCATTACCAAGCAAAAAACTACGAACAAGTCAACCCTTCAATCAACAACTTGGCGACGCATTGACTGTTTTTCAATTCGGACGGGTTGCAATTGAAGATTGGCAGTCAAAACCGGGTGTTTACGCACGCCTTACTAAATTGAAGAGCAAACCCACTACTAGCTTAACCCATAATTACCTTATGTCATGGGTGATAATGAATAACATGAAGAAAATATATTTTATTTAATTGTACCATATTTAATTAAATTATACAAATTATATCCATCCATATAATATGCCACGTGAAGAAAAGCCAATGTAGATATTTGAGTATTATAGTCCTGTAGGGTGAAAACAATCCATAATTGTCGTAAGGTTACTTAAGATTATATTCTGGCTAAACCAAATATCCCAGACAGTAGCTTGGTAATCTCTCGTAAAATATATTCTTTCGAATTTGTTGTCACCGAGACTGACGTTCATTTTTTTATTCTTTAAAATACCTTCTTTATTATACATTGATGCTTTCATTTGAAATAAAACGTATTAATGTATTAATCAAACATTATACAAAATGGTTTAATACAATTTTATCGCGGAGATGACACTACTGTATGTACTCGTACACATAATATTTTACTTTATCGATTTGTATAGGGATGTTACTTAGTAAAAAGCCAGTATTACTTAGCAACTAATACTCCAAAACTTGGTAGTACAAATTTTATTTGTCTTTTGTCCCTACTTTAATGAGTAAAACTTCTGACACAATCTCGTTTAATTATTATAATAATATTAAATAGGCGTATTGATTCCTAAAACACAGCATAATGTGTTTAAAACAAGTTGCAAAACATATTTCAAAGCAATTTTTTTTCACCCACTACTATTAACCAAATTCAAATTAAAATATTTATTTTTTAACATTGACAATTACTTGGTCTTATTGACGTCAAATAAAACATGACTCTACCAGCGGTTCGGAAAAACGTTCGTGAAGAAGAACTGGCAAGAAACTTCACAGGTATTTTTTTTTCAAAATAAATTTACATTGTTTCTTTAATCTTTCTTTAAACAACAACGGGTCGAATTATGGCAAAAGGCATTCGTGATTATAGACATGATTAAACTCAATAAGTAATTGGTTAGTGATGCATTGATGACTGTAGGCTTAATTTAGAATTGCTTTGTTCCTGTGATCGCACTGGGGTTTTAAACAGGGTTTTTACCTTTAATTTTTACCTAACTGACCCTATAGTTTAAACCGGAAAGTAAGAACATAAATTACAACTTGTTTGTTCAAGAACAGCGCTGTTATAGTGTGAGAAGTTTCTAAAAAGAAGGGAAAATTTAAAGCTTAGTTCACACGTGGCCACTTTTACTGAGGAATTTGTCAGACTGTTACATAGGTATTGTTATCTTATCCTTAGTGTACATCCATACACTACGAAGAAACTCGACTTAAGCGTGACCAGTTAAAATTTTGTCAAACCCTACGTAAATTATTAATCCAAAATCGTAGTTTATACAAAATTGGAACTGAAAGATGCCTATGCCAACTATGTTGTAAAAATAAATGTTAACATAAAAGCCAACGCCGCCCTTGACTGCGTAGATAACTGCGTAGACTGGTTGGTGGGCCGACTTGTGGCGACGTGTCATCCAAAACTGGTTACAATGCCGTGTTCTTCTACAGTGTTTCTTTATGTCTATGCAACATTATTATTATCCGCATCGGCAAGTCTCCCTCCCCCCAAGTATTCAAACGACGAACACCCTCAAACGGCGCCCGTTCACGAGTAAACGCGGGATCCAGCCATCGCCCTGCTCAACCATATTAGAGGGAAGTGAGCGACCCGTCACCCGACGCTACCTTGACAAGACGTACTTTAGTGACAATGATTTGACCCACTCATAGGTACTCGCACCCGGGTGCTTGCTTATCTATAGTTGCAATTAGTGATGGGACAAAGAGTAAATATCTAAATGATAAATACCGAAAATGGATAAATACCGTTTTTATCATGTTTTCTCGAGTAAATATCCTATTTGTTCGGATAAATACTCAGACAACTGATTTTTTTTATGGTTACCTTTAGTAAATCCTTTAGTAAAACGCCAATGTGGTGTGGAGGTAAGTAGCCTTGCCTGCCATACCAGAGGTCCCAGGTTCGAATCCTGGTATGAGCAGATATTTTATTATATTTGCTCTCTAGTCATGGATATGTATGTATGTTTATTTAAGTTTATTTCTAATATTTATATATATAAAAATATATCTGTGTGTTTATATATTTCTTAAGTTGATTTATCCATTATCTTGTATCCATAACACAAGTTCTTAATGATACTTAATTTGGGCTAGATAATGTGGTGTGATTGTTAGAAATATTTATTTATTTATCATTTATTTATTGATTGACTAAAAGAAAAAAGGGCAAAAGCTCGTCGATCCAGAGCTTCTATTTTTAAGGACTTTTTTTCTTGGACTTCTATGTAATTTAATGACCGGACGGCCGCGAGATGATGCACCCTGCCTCGCGCGTGACAATGTAGGCATAACAGTTGCTGAAAATATTTGATATACGTATCGGGTCGGTTATTCATTTGTCATTAATTTGATGTAATTTGTTTTCTTTAATACATTATTTATTTTTACAATCGTTGATTAATTTCCACATTGTTACATTGTTTTGTTACATATTTAACCTAAGTATTTGTTCTGTTTATATTCTTTAATCGCGTTTATTTATTAATTACTTTGTAAAATATTTTTTATAGTATTCGTTAAGTACGATGTTATTTATTTTTGATAAGAATGATTTCAATAGTCGTTTGTTTTTGCATGATGTTTTAATACTTTCAGTGTCCCAAAATTTTTTTAGAGTTTGTTTTAATTCTGATTTTTTTTATTGGAATATGTTTGTTAAGCGTGTTATTATACTATTTTGGAATTTTATGTAATATCTTGTGAGATCTTTTGTTAGTTGATATTTCATACCAGTTTATTTTGCTTAACTCTGATTTAAAAACATCCATATTTCTATATTTGTATTGTCTTTTTGTGGTTTGCCACATAGATTTTTTGGAGCACAGATGTTATTTAAATTGAACAATAAATGTTAGATGATAAGTAAATACAAAGGTTCTTTTGAAGTTAAGTGATTGTCAGTGAATATTGGCGAATCCTTATTTAAGTAAACAGTGAGCGTTTAGAAAAACAACTAGCACTTTTGTTTATTCTTTTTTTAAATGTGAATTTCCATAATATTAGCTTCATGTGTAGAAGTCTCCAAAAAATAGTTGATTTATAAAGCTTGATTTGACTTGATCCGTTTGTTTTAGCTGCTGTCATTTTTTATTACGACACATAGGATTGATTGTGACCAAGCACAAGTATTTGATTTAGTAATATAGATCATAAATATAGGAAATTATAGTCAATTCAGAGTAAGGACTCATTTTTATAAAAGAATATATACTTTTTTATATTCCTCATAGTAAAAATGATTTATTACTCACTGGAGTCCTTATCCTTGGCTGTATAGCTTTTGCACTACCCGGCAAGTTTGAGATAAAAAACATAACTTGAAAACGAAACCGTTTCGTTACTTTTGGTCGAGTTACTTGTGTGTGTGTGTGATTGCCTTGGTTTTGTTTCGACGATTTGCGATTCTTTAAGTTATTTTATATAACGTGACTTTATAAGCCTTTGTGCCTACGGATTCCAATAGATTGCGCTTACGATGACTTATTGCTGTGATTTTTGGAATAGTTGATTAAGTTAAAGATATTGATGAACATTACGTGTCATTATTATCATGGTTGGTTGATGATAGTAGTAATTACCTATGTAAATGTAGGTAATTTGAAATCATAACCTCAAAATTAGTACATAATGAAAATGCATTTATTATTGTTCCTAGACATACTCCATAATATATATATATATATATTTATATATATATATATATATATATATATATATATTTTAAATGGATCCATATTTTATGTCCTATAGTTTTAGATATTTTATGTGTATGGTGATCTGCCAATGTCCTTTGTTATTTATTAGGTATATTTCGTCGCTTTATTATTCGATATGATATTTACCAGGTAGTCCCTCCATTTGCTAGGTAGCTGCGCACATTTTTAAAAGACTTTAAACGATTTTCAAAAACTAAACCATTTCCTCCCTACCTCTCACCCAGGCTGTAGCCTATTCGTACTCTCATTCCTTCTTTGTGCGCGGTAGCTATCGCACCTGTCGTTCAATTGTTTCAGTATACTTAAATATCGTTACGTAATGCCGAAAAGAAGTGCTCAAGCTCGAATCTTTATCAGAAGAAGAAGGTTAGCATTTAAATGCACCATTTGGCCATTACATGTTTCATTCAATGTATGTATATACATTAGTTGTTGTAATTTTGATACGCTTTGGGATTGACTGCGAGTCAATAACTCTGACGTTTTCAGAACTAATTGCCAAAAAAGCATCGGGGTTGACTGCGAGTCTTCAACGATGACTTAAGCAACAAAAGTCAATAACTTGACTTTTTCAGAACTAATTTTATTTATTCTTGGCCAAAAAAGCATCGGGGCTTACTGCGAGTCTTCAACGATGACTTAAGCAATAAAAATCTTCATTCTAATTAGGTTAACGTTAATTTGCATCCTAAAATCGAAATACTCGAGTGAGTTTTCAATAAAACATATTTTTCATCTACCCCGCTAACCTAAAATGTTACTTTAGGTAGCGAAAGTTATACCGTGGGCGTGGCAAGCGAAAGAGTTGCCGCTCCAGAGGTTCAGCTTTCGGAAGAGGAAGCTGGTATTTCCGACGTCATTCCCGAATTGGGATCTGAACCAGTTCCTGGTCCAGAAGAACCGGTGTTGATTGATCCCGTTTTAGACCCGGATCTACTAATTGCTTTGGGGGAATCCATATCGGAAACGCCCGACTGTGGTCCCAAAATTCACGAAACTTTATCGAAGTTATGGCTGCCCTTATTGAAAAAGGGAATGCCCAAAGAAGACACAGATAAATTGTCGAAAGATTATTTGATCCCGGAGCCATAAATAGAGGCATTGATATGCTCCTTAAAAGCGACGATAAGACCGGCGCTATAAAACACCCTAAGCAATGGATGTCGACTACTCTGTGATTCGCACTACGCGTCTTCACAGAATCGCGTTAAACTTGTTACGCCGAGTCTAGATAAATCCTCACTACACACGACCACTGACGGTGAACGTGGTGAAACCTTATTTGGAGCGATGCTGTCAGAAGAAGTCAAAACTGCCAAAGCCATCGACAAACAGGGGCTTCAAATAAAGAAGACCTTTATACCTCAAAGGACGACGGTTCCTCAAACCAGCGCTCGCCCGTCTACTTCCCAGCAGGGAAGCTGGTCAGCGCCTCCTCGTTACCCGGCGAACAGGGGGGTGGGGAGGCTTCAGCCAGACATATGTGCCAGCGAGCGGAGCCTGACGCCCTGTTTTGACGCCCGACCAGAGGCCGCTACGTGCGGGGCTGCAGGACAAGCCTCGTGCCCGAGCGCCAGCGTCCAATCACTAGCTAAGGTACGCCTTCACGCGAGTAGCCTTACTTATTTTTATAACTGTTTTAAAAATAATAAAAACGAGGTAGTGTTAGATTGGATTGACTCAGTTACCCAAACTAATATACCTACCAATATTTTTTCACCCGTAGAAATTTAATGAAATCGTAATTACTATCCAAAAATTTATTAAACTCGGGGCCATATCAGAGTGTCAAAACCAAAAAAGCCAATTTTTTTCTAGAATTTTTCTCACACATAAATCGAATGGTGGCAAACGCTTCATTTTAAACTTAAAGCATTCAAATAAATTTGTACAGACTGACCATTTTCAAATGGAGAATTATCGAACGGCCTGGAATTTAATATCATGTAATGGATTCCTAGCAACAATAGATCTCAAGGACGCTTTTTTTTAGTACCTACAAGAAATGTTGACCGTAAATATCTAAGATTCAAATTTGAACCTTACGGTTCTAGAAAAAAGGTTATTTATCAATTCAACGGAATGCCGTTCGCTTTATCAGTCGCTACACGCGTGTTTACTAAAATTATGAGGGAAGTACTAGCTTTTCTAAGAAATAAAGACTATAAATCAGTCTATAATTTAGACGATATTTTATAATAATAATAAATCCCCAGACAAACACACCAACTGTATGGGCCCAAAGTAAGCAGAGCTTGTGTTATGGATGACCATACAGCGAACTGGGGGGGAACTCATACATATATAAATACAAACAACCATGACCCGAGAACAAACATTTATGTTCATCACAGAAATGAATGCCCCGGCCAGTCTCGAACCTGGGACCTTCGGCGTATGAAGCAAGGCTACTTACCACTACACCACTCGGTCGTCATTTTATGCATCGGGGATACGTATGAGACGAGTGCGAAACGTCACGGTAACCTAACTGTCTCGGATTTGTCATTAATTATGAGAAATGCAACTTGAATCTACATCTACAATCATGTAATTTTTTAGGATTTAACTATGATACAAAAAATCAAAGCACATTCCTTCCTTCTGATAAGCGTTGCAAGATAGCCGAGTTGGTAACAGCATTTTCAAAATTACCCACATGTAGCATTCGCAAAATTTGCTCACTTAGTTGGCGTTCTAGTTGCAGGCTACCCTGCAGTAAATATGGTTGGTTACAAAACCAAGTGCTTGGAGCGTCATAAATTTCTCTCTTTACTCAGAGCTCACGATAATTATGAAACCAAAATTAATTTACCAAAGATTACTAAATGACTTATCTTGGTGGTCCAATCCACATCCAATTTTATGTGACTTCCAAACTTTGTATTAGAAATTTATACAGACGCATCCAGGACCGGCTGGGGAGCAGTCTGCAATTCTTACAAAATAACCGGCCGTTGGAAAGACGCAGAAAAACTTAATCACATTAATTTCTTAGAACTAATGGCAGTTTTGCTGGGTTTGAAGTCATTCGTAAACGACATAACAAACTCCGCAAACAATATTGCTTCGCTTCGACAACACGACAGCTATTAGTTACGTAAGTCGGATGGGAGGTAGGTCTACAATATCCCCATCTAATCGATTTGGCTCGTAAAATATGGCAGTGGTGCGAGCAGCGCGGCGTTTTTATATTTGCATCTTATGTAAATACAAGAAATAATCACGCCAACGCCGCATCACGAATCGTGAATCCAGATACAGAATGGACAATTTCCGATCTGGCTTTTCATTTTTTTTGATTCACGCGATAACGCAAACTGTGAGAAATCCATATCTTGGAAACAAGACCCTGTCGCATTTTCTATCGACGTGTACATTAAATTGAAAAAATTATTTATTGTACGCCTTCCCACATTTTTCTTTGGTTCTAAAAGCAACCGGAATTTTAGTTTCTCCCTATTGGCCATCACAGCCATGGTTCCTTTTATTAAAAAAATTTAATTATTACTTCCGATATACTTAGCTGATCGCAAGATATGTTCATGGCGTTGATGCCGAAAACTAAATCCTTCTTTTAAATAGTGAGGTAGGATAGGGTTTGAAATCGAATTTGGAGCCACTTGAGCTATGTGTGAAATTCAGAAACATGATCATATTTACGCAAGCCAAATCTGAATCTTATAAATATTTTTAAATAAATATTTCTAACTAACACACCACATTATCTAGCCCAAATTAAGTATCATTTTAGAACTTGTGTTATGGATATTAGATAACGAATAAATAAACTTAAGAAATATATAAACACACATAGATATATTTAAAAAAATAAAAATATTAGAAATAAACTTAAATAAACATACATACAGATCCATGACTAGAAAGCAAATATGATAAAATATCTGCCCCTACCAGGATTCGAACCCTCTGGCATGAAAGGCAAGGCTACTTACCTCTATATCAAACAGGCCGTTATGCATTTAAAAATATTTTGGAGACGCTCAAGCTTGTTTCATTGCTCTTCCATGAGATCAAGAAAGATAATGTCAGCGTAATCCAGTATAGGATAGTCCAGTTAGAATAAGCGATTGCGTTAGAGCAATTCTGGTAGGTATGGGGAGCAAATTGCGAAGCCGTCTAAGAGAGCCTACTGCAGAAAATACCTTTCTACTCACTGCTTCTTGCTGCGGTTTTCATGACATTGCGGAGTCTATTAGAATACCTAAGTTTTTAACGAAGGAATTGTATGGAATCCATCAAAAATTATACGAGGGTGGGTTGATAAGTTCGCGGCGTTAAAAAGAAAACACAAGAATAATGCAATATTTTTTTTATTTATTTTTCTACATACTCTCCTCCTAGGTCACAGCACTTAGTCCAGCGGTCCTCCAAAGCCTTGATCCCATTTAAATATAAGGTCGCGTCAAGGTCTTCAAAAAAGGCATCTACGGCCACTTTGACCTCCTCATTGGTAGAAAATTTCATTCCATCTAAGTCTTATTTTAGTTTTGAAAATAATTGGAAGTCAGTAAGTGCCAAGTCAGGTGAATAAAGGGGATGAGAAATCAATTCGAAACCACAATTCACTATTTGAGCCATCGATTCTGCAGACGTGTGAACACGAGCATTGTCCTGATGAAACAAAACTTTCTTGGTCAACAATCCTGGCCTTTTAGACTTTATTTCTTCGCGTAAACGACGTAATAGTGTGCAGTAGTATGCAGAATTTATAGTTTGACCTCTTTATTTATAGTTTGACACCCTTAGAATCCCAGAAAACCGAGGCCATTACCTTGTTTACTGAAAAACACACCTTGGCTTTCTTGGGGGTCGGAGATCCGGGTCTCTTCCATTGTTTGGATTGTTGTTTGGATTCAGAAGTATAGCAATGAGCCCATGTTTTGTTCATAGTAACAAACCTTGCCAAAAATTCGTTTGAATCAGCTTGAAAAAGCTCTAAACAGTCTCTAGAAACCGTGAGCCGCGTTCGTTTCTGTTCAACTGAAAGGAGCCGCGGTACCCATTTTGCAGAGGCCTTGTGGAACCCTAATTCGTTACCGATCCTGTTTTGTGTACGTTCGTATGAAATCCCTACAGGTTCAGCTATCTCAGATACCTTCAATCTTCTATCTCCCTTGATGAGATCACATATTTTTGCGATGTTTTCCGAAGTCGTAGCTGTACAAGGGCATCCAGAGCGGGGGTCATCTTTGATGCTCTCTCGTCCACGTTTAAATTCAGCTGTCTACTTTTTTATAATTGTATACGACAGAACAGATGTCCCTAAAGTAGCCACCATATTTTCATTAATCTGCTTCGGAGTTGAGTGTTTCTTGTGGAGGTATTTGTTCACGGCACGGTGCTCTAAACTAAACTATCCATTTTCAAAGGTAATGAAACTTACTGTTAATGTTTAATAAAATAAATAATTACGCATGTATCTCAAAGGAAAATTGCACAGAAACTGACATAGAATCTAGGTTTTATATGAGGGTAGTTTTATAATAATACGACAACGCTATCTATGTAAGGCCGCGAACTTTTCAATCCACCCTAGTGGGTCTTACGTTTTATTGGGATTAAGTTTTAGACCGTGCCTATAGCTCCACTCAAGTATGGACGACAGATCCTCGTTGACCAGCAGCCTCATCAATGTCACCGAAACCAGCTTGCGTGTATATTAAGTCATCAGTATAAAGGTAGCAGGAAGAAGAAAGGGAGTGAGTTATGCTGTTAATGAAAATAGAAAATAATAGAGGAGAAAGCATACCGTCTTGTGGCGCGCCAGCCGTAGTATTGCACCATGTGGACACGTTGTCCTCCACACAAATACGATTCCGACGGCCATGCAGATAGCGGTGAAACCAATCAATAACTATTGGAGATATGTTAATAGAGTAAAAAATGCCTAAGAGTATTTCAAAATCGACGGTGTTCAATAACATCAATGACTAGTGTTCAATTGTGCTTGTACTACGGCTATGTTTACAGAAGTGTTTTTTTAAGATTTTTTTGCTGACAGATAATAGTTATAATTTAATGAATTTACGGAATTCTTACCACGATTTTCGATTTTTATTTCGCGCGTCCGATATTTCGATGCTGAAGCATCCCCGTCCATTAATTAAATCCCGTAAATTCGTTAAATTATATTGAAAATAACCGCGATAGTTTAAAACAGAGATAATGGTTGTGTCTAACCACATACATTATACTAAAATTCACAACCTTAAATTATTAATAATTTGATATATAAATAAAAAGTGTAGAGCCAAAAACTTCGTCTGATTTCAACAACTACCCCCAACCAAAAAAAAGGAGGAGATAATGTTCAAATGTTCTAATGTTCACAGAATCTCAACTAAAACGCAGTTAGAACTTAGAATCGCTACATGTGTCTGCAATTACGTTATTTAGATACATCCGCACATAAAATATAACTAGTTATCGAATTTTTTACAGAATATTTAAATTAATTTTACCTCTTAACTTTTGGAATTGTTTTAAATATTAATTTAGCATATTCGTAATCATAAGACTGGAAAGATGACTGCCAAAACGGTCAGGTGTGGAGGTTGCTTCGTCCACAGTCCCGGTGAGCATTTTTGGCAAAGTTAAAAGCTGCACTTTTGCTATTTAGTTTTTTACACTGGTAAGTTTTCTACCACCTTGAGCTGTGTGAAATATTGTAGGAAAGTGTCTTCTCTAAAAAAGTACCTATACTTAGACCAACGTGAGTGTAGTTAACATGGATATTAGATAATTTATTAGAGTTTTATATTTCTTAATTTTCGATTAAATAACTTCATACTTATCCTAAATACCTAAACCTGGTTATGAATAATTTTCTTTTAATAAACAAATTTATACCATAACCATAGTGCGTAAAAATATTGATTCATGTTCTTATAAAGTTCTTTATTTCTTTGTGAGAAATAAAAATTGTCGGAGAACATTATCTCTAGGAGTTATCGTCCTCATATTTTAATGTTGTTCCGGGTTGCTCCCTAAAACAGGGTACAAAAATCCAGTGTTACTAAAACCCGGTTTTACTTTTAGTCCACGGGTTCACTATAATGTTATTCATTGTAACCTGTAAAATAGTGGTTTAAGTAAACCTTCAGACTAAGGATTGAAATGGCAATACTACAAGGAAATAATGAATGAACCAGTAAAAAGTATTAAATTGTATACATGGAATTAATTTATACTACTGGAAGGTCCACTCTACTCGGAACGCGAGCCGAGACACTGAAAACTAAGGTAGACGTCTCTCTCTAATGCTCGTTTAACATTTTCGGTAAATCTCGACGTATGAATAAGCTGTATACCAAAAGGCATGTAAAATGTTAACAACCGTTTAACGTTTGATGAAATAATATTTACATTATTTGCCTTTAGTGCAAATAAAACAATGAGTTAGGTAGGTCATTGAACATTTTATTTTTTTAAGAAACAACAAGTAAAAGGGTACATTGTTGTCGCAGTGGTGAAGGCACTGGCGATTGGATCTTAAGGTCCCAGGTTCAATCTCGGAGACTGCCAAATGTACCAACGAGTTTTTATGACTAAACTCATTAAAACCGACTGCTCTTACTGTGCAGGACAATTATCGTGACAAAACCCGCACATCAAAGGTTTATTTAGATAGTACGTGTAATTATACTGAATACGTTATTGCACATCATACATTTACAAGAAGAATTGTAATAAACAGATAGTTGTGTAGTAAGTAGGTACAAAAGTTGGTTTTAATACTATAAAGTGATTTTTTCCAGACAGGCTCAAGTGAGTACGGCACATGGAACTTTGTGCGAAGGTGTTAACAAAATATAAGAGTAAATGTAATAGGTACTTTTATAATACATAATAATATAAATATATACATTAAAATTCTAATATTTGTCCATCGTTGGACCATGACGTCGATCCATGACTAGTGTCTACTCTGCTATTGTTGTTGGCAAACTTTGTGCGACTTCTTTATTCCAAAGACTCATGGTTGCCTGACTAAATCCGTGGATGTTACCTGTATCGAACCTGCACAAATACAAACGTACGCATATCTGGAGGCATGCTGCTGTTGGTGAACACACACGATGACCTTGCCGAAGGAATAAGTAGTCGTTTAACAACATAAGGAGTGTGTGGGTGTGCAATGTTATATTTCTAAGAGGGTTATATTTGGGTAGGTATAAATTTTGTCTAATTTTACTTACTCTATTACGAGCAAAGCCACTAGGCGCAGCAAGCGCCTTCGATTTCACGCTAACAGGCTTCCTTTCTTAGAATTTTCTACTTTCAGGTCAGTTTGCATTATGTTTAAAATATACACGTAAATTGCTCCTTGTTTTGTAAATCTATATATTCTCCTTAGGTATATATTCTAGGTTGTACTTGATGGTCAAATATGTCATACTATTCTATAATTTTATTAAAATCTTGCATATTATTTTCAATTTACCACAACACAGCAGGTTTTATTTTACAATTATTTTGTGTTTAGTATTATTTTTTTGTGTTTTATGGCAATCAGCTGTTGTTACTACTCAATTACTATTTCTAGAATATTATATAACAAGAATTAATAAAATTAAAATACAGCTTTCAAGTCATGTCAAAAAATATCCCAGGTATTATTCAGTATTTTTTTGTTGGTTACAAGAACATATTATGACAATCGAATCGGCTAACTGTCAACATAAACCACCTGAAACTTACCTTCGCATGGGTTTAGCAATATAAAGCACTATAGTTCGCTCGCGTTAAAAATACAGTGAGGTATCGTCTCAGCATTAGGTTATAGCCAATAGCGTCACCGACAAAAAGAAAACTTTTTCTAATACGGCAATCTCATTGGCTAGTATTTGTATTTGCATCGCGAACGAACTATAGTTCGTGTTGAAAGCATAGGTAACCTAGATATGGACTAACGCTAATCTGTAACTCTGAAAACTCTTTCTACTAACACGCCTTTAGTACGCTCTTTTAGGCTGGCTTACCTTTAAGCTCGAATTAGCAAATGCTCTCTGAATAAGGTGGTTTAAGTTTATTCATTCGACTTCACTTGCGGTGGTCAAATGTTTCATTCATACCTCCTGATAACCATATTCATAGCTAAAAAAATGATTAATATCCATTACCTATGTAAGTCCACAAACTATATCTCAAAAAAAGACCTTCTCTTCAACATTCCAGAGAAATCCGTTTATCGGAGCGGATGGAGAATGGGGTAGGGCGCCTAATCTCTGGCAAGTATTCGGCAAAAGCCCGGCTTGGCTCACATTAAAAGTAAAGTTAGGATAGGTCGGCGCTGTTTCTTCTTCGACAGTATTTTTAATTTATATTAACAGCACTTATTCAAAATAATAAATAACCAGGCTGAGTCAATGAGAAAGCTAATAAGAAGTTATGTTATCTTGATTGCAGCAAACTACGAAAAGAAAAGGAAACTTATTGTGAAAGGATATATAATATAACTTTAGGATTTGGACACTTTCACGTTTATAGCTCCTTAACCCCAGTAGCCACAAATAAAAAGGTTATTTTTCCGAGTCTAAGCAACCCTAAAAAGAAGTTCTCATAAAAAAACTTAAAAACGCAAAATGAAGTAATTATATTATGTTTTGCTTTTTCCTTGTACTGAGACTTAAAGATGGATTTGACTTCCATACTAATATTATAAACGCGATAGTACCTCTGTTTGTCAGTAATATTTTCAAACTTAAACCGTTTACATGATTTTAATGAAGTTTGTGATCTGGAAAAGGACTCAGGATAGTTTTTATCCCGGATAAAAATCCCTTAGGGGTGTGAAATAAGAGTTGAAAATCCGTACGGGAGTTTTGTTATTTTTAAAAATATAATAGATATGAATTCTATATTTTAGGCTTTTTGATGAACATGAGTAATGCAAATCTAGGTGTATTTATTTTAGGAATTAAAATAAATAAGTATCCCCTATATGTTTGGGGACTATGTAAATTTTTTTTGAGACCAAATATTACCTGTTTAAGTAGGAGGTATTTTGGAAAAAAAGAAAATGGCCGGTGTACAGTGTCAGACACTGTTCATACCAAAATATTCGGAACAATTAGGTTCTAAAATATAAAGAGACGTTCGTTACCTTCATAGTAAATGGTTTCAAAATGTGGCAACAAAATTAAATCGACAACGGTTTTGACATCTGTATAATTTTACAGCTCCAGAGGAGAGTCGGGAACGATGTTATCACTAAAACGATGTACAATAATATTAATAATGTAAAAATGTATATATTATTTTTAAATATGTTTGTAAATGTCGTTGTATTTCGTAGCTTTTAAGGGTTATCAGAATTTAAAACTGGTAATACAACATGTTTTCAAAAAGAAAAAAAGATAAACTGTCCACCGATCAAAACCAATTAAAAATAATTAACAGAAACACTTTTACAATTAAGAATAAATATATATACAAATAGGGCAGAGTGGCCATAAGTCTGGCAGAATTGTAAAACGTAAATTCAAATAAATCCAATTAATTTTTGCATTCTTTTTTTATGAAATGTTATTTTTACACTTGGGGAATACAATAGTCATTTCAAAATTTTTGTAAGTGTTCATATACTTAAAATGTAGGGCAAGCAACTTACTGGAAGTGCCATGTGTCAATAAATGCAACTCCGGTAATTACCGTACTTTAGCGTTCCCACAAAAGAGAGGCCGGTACCGTATCTAGAATTTTTAAATGTATAATATAAAAAAAATATCTATATGATACAAAAGATCTAAAATTTCTATTTTTATTATTAGTAGTGATTTAGAACTGAAAAATTAGTTATACACTTTATATATACATAGTTAGATAAGTTTTAGAAAATCTTGGTTTTCAGTATTTTGCGCTTAATTTTATACTCCTTGATTGATCATTTTTAATTGTTTATTTTTGATAATTTGAGAGAAAACAATGTACTTCATATTGTACTAGAGGTACACTAAAAAATGATTTCCACTCCCATAATGTAACGCAAACGAAGCCACGGGTTAAAGCTAGTAATACAATAAAACAGGCATTTTTTATTAGTTTGTGCACATTCCTACAAAACGAGTTGGACGGGGAGATCCATTTCATGATCGTTTGTAACTAGTTTTCTTAATATCAGCCACAAATTAGGTTTTTACATCTCCCCGGTACCATTCTCACTTATGTTATAAATCGTTATTATAGGAATAACGGTGTTTAATATAGAATCGATTTGTAGCATAAAACAGCTTTTTACATTTTTGAATACTTAAATAACTAATTTGTGTCAAGTATTTCGTACAGTTTTGTTTAAATTTATTTATCAGTTTCACATAAAATATTATGCATAGACTTAAATTTTCAAAATTGTTCTGGCACATTCTGAGTACCAATTTGTAACGATTGTCCCATTAGGTCCCATTGTCATTTAAAGCCCAATTACTGCGATAAAGCGCTTTGAAAAGCGTCAAACAAAGTGTCTCAAACCTGAATATTTTTTGAAGATTTGGTACACAGCTTAAACTTCCATTATTTTTTGTTTGGGGTTTGGAACTTAGCGTTAATGTATCGTTGATATAGAACGAGTACAGCTTATTCTGAGCCACGAACTTATCATTCATAATAACAATTTAGTTCTCCCGTAGCGATGAATGGCGGCGTTAGGAGCGGACTCGCTAGTTACAAGATACAGCAGGGGCTCTTGCCAAGTTGCAATCTCCAATCGCTAATGCTATCGGAAACGCGTAAACTGTATGGAACATCACGATAGTAGAATCATTTTCTATAGCGTTATATTAAAACTAGGCTTGACTCCCAGGTGCCTTTAAAAAATAACATTTGTTACGACTCGAAAAAGTAATAATCATAAATACTCTTTAATGTATTTCTACTATAAAGTCACAAAAAGTAACAAATAAAACAAAGAAACTTTTAACAAAAGGTAGAAAAAGCGGACTTATTAGATTTCTTCGAGAATACTTCAGGGTTTGGCTTTAGAAAACTTTGTACTAAGTAGTCGTACTTTGGTAGTAGATCCTCTTTTGCTAAGACTTCACCTGAGGCGCTACAACCGGCTTTACGGCCTAATCTAACTAATGCGTACGTTCGGCAACATATTGTCAAGTTGAAAGGAATGGGTGAAAGTTGTGAAGAGGGCTGGAAGTTATGTTTGCAAACGTTTGGTTGCCCTTTCAAGATACATTTTGATTTTATTTTAACTAGAGTGAGTGTTGAAGAGAGTATACACACAGTGTTTTTATTAAAAAATATATATATATATACCCGTGAAGTTTCTTGCCAGTTTTTCTTCACGAAGGTTTTTTCGAACTGGTTGTATAATCATGTACTATTTGACGTCAAAAAGGACAAGTAATTGTCAATGTTGAGAAATAAGTGTTTGAATTTGAATACATGTAAAGTTCCTTTCAATTATCCAGGATAATATTGAAACATATATATTATATGAAGGGTTTCGCACGCTTGAAATAATAAATTGCATCTTAGCTTAACAATAATATTTAAAAGATATAATATAGTTGCCTGTAACCATTGAAGTAAAAACAAATGGACGGCGGGTCTAAACAAAATTAACGTAAACATTGTCCTGAGTTAACCCATATGTGCTCAGAATTCAGAATAAATGAACTTACTTGAAATTTAAATCTTGTTTCGTTGCATTACAGCTGATTATTGCTTGCCACAAATGTTCACCTTATGTAGCAGCAACTAGGAAGTTGACAATAAAATCACCTTACGACGCTTCGACTGCTTCGAGCGTTCACATTTTGACAGTTTACGCCAAGTTATATGCTATTTCGGACATGTTGTCGCGCGGCCGATCAAATCAAGACGGGTATAATATCCACACCATTTTTGCTTTTTCATTCCATTTTGGCTGGACACTTTTAAACGCAAACCCGATGTCCATTTGTTTGCAATTAACCTAAATTAACAATTAAAAATAATATACTAGGTTTCAAAATTTAAAAGGTTTCGTATCTGTGTTACACTTTGATTAAAGTAAAACAGCAAAAGTTAGGTCACGTTCGTACATTACGTACATACCAGAAAAATTGGTATAATGGGTATCTCGTGGATAGACGTGTAACATCTTCGTCTTAGTCACTTTCCATCAGGTGAGATAGAAGACAAACGTCTAATCCTTTTTCAATAAAAAAATTGCTACTTTCACAGATACATTGACTCACACACACTCCATTATATTGCTGCCCGACATAAAAGAGACAAAATGATGCACAACATGGGCTTGCGAGTAAGACAAAATATTTCATGTCCGTATAATTTTGTAGGTATTCGTGTTATGTCGCATATTGTCGGTTCGGTTCGCATAGTAACTAAACCATTTGACAAGGAACAAGGAACAAGGATTTAGAGGGCCAGGCTTAGGCAAGAGCTTCTCGGCTCTTAGTATATTGGTCCTTTTTACGCTTTGTAAAAAATACTTTACTTTTATTATATCATCGGATAAAAGACTACAAAATTATTGACTTATGTCGAATATAATTTTTTTTCTTTTGCAACTCCCAGCGAGTTTTATGGTAAACCTTAGTAACGGTACTTCATTTTCAAAGTAACCGGGACTGAGGAGTTATTCGGCATAAATTACTTAGTTTGTAATAACATAACAAAAATAATGCAAAACAAAAATCAATACTTTTTTTCTAAGGCCCAGGTGTATAGATAATGAAAGACACATTATACCCAAGTCGCCGATGTTGACCGGAGATAAATCTTTAAACGACTTTAAATTACTTATTTTTGCGTCGTTTTATAAAATAAAATGAACAATAAAAATTTTGCAAGTGTTTTCTTCATAGTGGCTAGGCGCTAAAAAGAGATACCACCCTCAAATACCTAGGCTAAGTAGGGTAGGATGATGTGGATACAGAGAGGATATAATGGAGAGCAATGCCAGTTTACGCATGGGTTAGTTTTCAACTGGCAAGAAACTTCACGGGTTTATTTTTTAAAAATAAATTAACAGTGTCTCTTTATGTCTACACAAAATTATTCTTATCTGCATTTGTTAGCTCGGCAAGTCGGTTATGTTGACTAGTTATAACAACCCGGTGGTAATTTGGCAGTCACTGAGATTAAACCTGGGACCTTAAGATCAAGAAGGCAGTGCCTCAACCACTGCAACGTCCATGTTCTATATAATGTTTATTGCCGACTAAACTTGCTTTATTTGCCACTAAAGTAAAATTATGCAAATAATTATGTTATCAAGTGTTAAGCGAATGTGCACACACGTTTTACTTTACATGCTTGCTTCGTCGTGGTACGCGGCTTATTTACAATTCGAGGTTTGCTGAAAATGTAAAATTAGTATTAGAGAGAGACGTCCGGCTTAGTTTTCAGCCCCTTTCGGCTCGCGTACCGAGTGGAGTGGACCTTCCAGTAGTATGTATTAAATCCATGAACTGAGAACACCACGGGGCAGACCCGATCTGCGTCCGGACCCGCTCGGACGTGTTCGCGATCGCACCAGCTGTTGAGTCACGATTGTCGTCTCACGACGACAACTCGTAGCAATACTCATACGCTGAGATTCGTACAAATCTCGATTCATCCTCGACGACTTGAGATAGCCTCTGTAGGACTTACGCTGCGGCCGGTTTCTATCGGCTGCAACTAAGTCGGTCTCGCAGCAACAACAGAGCTGAGCTTACTACGGTCGATTACATTCGATAGTAGTTCGCAAGGCCCGGGCTGTTTTTCTGGCTGCGTACTTGACGCTTGGCGCCTGTTACGTAGTCAGAGACTCGCTCTGCGGCCGGCTGCGGCCGGTCGTAACGTAGTCAATCCCGCACTTTTAGTGCAACCCAACTCGTCAGGTCTACGGCCGGTTTTTGTTGTCAATTTATTGACAACACACTCCGTAGTAGACTCGCGTTTGATCAGGTGGATACTTAACGGTGACAACTAAGCCTGATAGCGTTGCCCCGGTGCGCTTCCAAGGCCCTTCAGGCCAAGAAGAAACCGGCTGGCCCGATCCCATTGCACTTGGGCCTTTCCCAGGGTGACGGTACAGCGCTGTCCGAATTAGGGGCACCACTTCGCGTCGTCCCCAGCCCCCCTACCGTGGGTAGGAAGGTTTAGGTGCTAGGTTTGCTAGGGAACCTAGGCATTATTATATATTTATATATCATATATTGTAGTTTCAAGCCCTCCAATGGACCAGCAAAGCCTGGTAAACTTTGCTAGGTCGTTCGCCCAGGCGCTCGTTGCGTCCGGCGCCAACTTATCCGATGACGTTATAACGCAGGCCTTACAGGCAACTATCGCGTCCCCGGCCCCTCAGGCCTCCAACGTCCAGACCCCTCAGGTCTACAGCTCTCACGCGTCTCCCGTCCCGTCCGAGATGGACTGTGAATCGGTCACATCCTCTCAAGCGTCGCGTCGGAAGCGTACCGCTCCCGGGAGCGACTCCGAACTCGCGTCTGCTACGTCGTCAGATGCCGTCACCTTAACCGGCTCTCCTGAGCCCCTGTTTCAGCTAGTCGCCAAGCGCTCGAAGAAATCCTCGGTATCCTCAATTCCCGAGCCCTCCCCGGTGTCTTCAACACCAGCCCCCTCGCAATTAAAATCGCTCGAAGTAACCGCGTCTCCGTCGGTCCCAGCGACGCACTGCGCTCCCGTCCCACCGAAGCCTCAGCTCCCTCCACCCGTCTTTCTCCGCGAAATAGCGCGATGGACCTCGGTATCTAATATTTGCAAAGAGCATAAAATTAACTATCTCAAAGCAACCAATGCAGGCGATTCAATCAATATCCAGGTCGCGACCATCGACGACTTTAGAGCTTTCACTAGGTTACTTTCACTAAAACAAATCGCATATCACACCTACGCCCTCCCGGAGGAGCGTCAGATCCGCGCCGTACTACGGGGCGTCCCGTTCGAGCTCGCGAACGATGAAATACTCGAGGACCTTAAGTCCCAGGGTTTCCCGGCCGAAGCAGTGCACAAGATGCAATCCAACCGCGGTAGGCGTTTTCCTTTAGTACTAGTTATACTATCCAATACTCCCAACTCGAAGGAGATCTTCAGAGAGGCTCACACAATGTGCGGACTCTCGAATATCTCTGTCGAGCCTCCCAACCCCCGCGGTCACCCTGGGCAGTGCCACCGCTGCCAGCTCTATGGCCACGCAGCGGCTAACTGCTCAGCTCCCCACAGGTGCGTTAAGTGCCTGGTTCCCCACATCACTAAGGAGTGCGCTAGCACTCCCGAATCCACTTCCCCCCCTGCCTGTGTGCTTTGTAGTCAGTCCGGCCACACAGCTAACTACAGGGGCTGTCCGCGCGCTCCGCGCTCCACCGCTAAGAGGGCCGCGCCAAAACCGGCGCCGCCACTCACTCCTGCGATCTTCCCATCGCTGCGCAACCAGGGTCCCCCGGAAGCAAAGCCCGTTCAGCCGACGCCTACTCCGGCTCTGTCCTGGAGGCAGCGTCCGGTCGCTCCACCTGCACCTTCCCGTCCTATCCCAGCTCCCGTAGTTCCCGTAGGCCCGCCTCCGGCTCCGTCATCTTCACCTCAGTCGTCGTTGGCTGAGGACATGAAGACCGTGTTCGACGTCATCCAAAACGTCGACATTAAGGAAATTTCCGTACTCGCACGCAAACTGCGAGCCACCCGCTCTCCTCAAGAGCGTTTATTTGCGTTAGCCGAGCATCACTCGCTTCTAAGTTCGTTATAAATTTTAATTTTTTGTATAAATTCGTAAATAAGCAAATATAATGTCTAGACCCGCAAATCCCGCGACCGGTCGTATTAAACCCAAGGGCTTATCCCTAGCATCTTTTAACGCTCGTAGCCTTAGCACCAACCTTCCTGAGGTCAAACTGTTCCTTCAGAACAAAGAGCCAGACTTATTGCTTCTCCAGGAGACATGGCTTACTCCAAACCGCTCTAGGGGATTCGCTATTCCTAAGTACGCGTTTACTCGCAACAATAGGCCCAACTCCGACGGTTTCGGCGGCACTGCTATTTATTACAAAAGATGCTTCCATTCCTGTCCTCTCCCTACCCCCTCTCCTCAACATGGAAGCCACTGTATGTAGATTGGCTATGACTGGTCATCCTCATTATGACCATTATCATAGCTTCAGTCTACATACCTTGTGGCTCCAGACCAACCCGCAGCGACTTTGAGGCCATTCTCGCCCTCGGCCATTCAGTCATTATGTTCGGAGACTTTAACTCCAAACATACTGACTGGACGTGCCTATCGACCAACACCAGCGGTATCGCTCTCCTCGACATAACTAACTCACTTGACTTAGACGTTATATCCCCAACCACTCCCACTCACTATCCCAACAAACCGAACTACTCTCCTGACATCCTCGACTTTGCAATTATCAAGCGGCAATTTTGAAGCCGAAGAGAAAGCCGAATGCTTCGCCGACAGCATAGCGGCACAATGTTTGCCCAGCACGCAACCCACGGATCCCTCCCACATCCAGGCGGTGGAGGACGAAGTTCTCTGCCGAGAATCTCTCCCCATCACCGACGACCCCGTCACAGTCTCTAATGATGAAATCTTGCTTCTCATTAGAAGTCCAAAGTCCAAAAAGGCTCCGGGTGCGGATGGAATTTCCAACCACGCACTTAAGCACCTGCCTCAGCAGGTGCTTACCTTGTTAGCTATCATCTTCAATGCCTGCTTCGACCATAGCTACTTTCCAAAAGCCTGGAAAGAAGCGGCTAATCACAGATCCATCAGCCTCCTCAAGGCAATGTCTAAACTTCTCGAAAGAGTCATACTCTCTCGACTCTCTCGAAAGCGGAACCATCTGTTTCCAGCGGATGGCGATCCTCTCATTATTCCCCACCAGTTCGGCTTTTCGTATTCCAGACCGTACGTTTCGATTCAAACATGAAGGCACGCTCTCCGCGCCTTGTTCCATAAAGTGTGGTTTCAAAAATGGCGTATCGATGTCAACCAAGAAAAGAGTTCTGCTATTCAATTCGACCACAAACTCCGTAATCGCTACAACGAGCCCCACATTCGAATGTTAGGTATTCCCATCCTCTGGAAGCGCAGTATTAAATACTTGGGCGTCACCTTAGATCAGACGCTTTCTTTCAAGTCACACGTCGATAGAGTAACGAAACTCGCGCGTTTTTACTTAAGCCGCCTATATAGTATGATAGGAAGAAAAAGTAAAATGTCTTTCAGAAATAAACGTACGCTTTATAAGGTCTGCGTTAGACCCGTCATGTCATATGCTTCGCCAGTCTTTGCCCACGCCCAACCCTCCGTCCTGTATAAACTGCAGGTGGTTCAAAATCTCTTCTGCCGCAGGGCCACAAACGCACCTTGGTACGTGCGTAACGTGGACCTGCACAGAGATCTTGAACTACCTACAGTGCAACAGCACCTCAAAACACTCTCAGAATCGTTCTTCAATCGCGCCGAAACCCATCCCAATCATCTTGTTCGAGATTCAGTCTCATATACTGCTCCTGTCTTAGATTCGAAATTAAAAGTCGCTAGACCGAGAAACGCGCACGCTGGCGAACCCACGCAATTAACTTTAGATCTCGAAGCCCTTCAGGCCGCAAATTCTAATTCTAACGTAAACTCTAATTCTAATGTTAATCCGAATTAATGTAATTATATTTTTCAATTTGTAATGTTTTCAGTTATTTACTTTTCATTTTGAGCACCTTCAGTGCTATGTATTCACCTTCAGTGCTTTGAGCACCTTCAGTGCTATGTAAATCCCAGCGGGTGACCCCTTATGGGCCCCGCTAGCGCGGCCTCCATCTCCAATTGGCCGTCGCTCAGATGAAGGCTGTGTGGCAAAAAAATTGCACGAGCCGACAGGGGGTTTTTTAGTGGGTAGAGGTTCTGGTAGGCGACGGGACGAGTCCCACATAACTCTGGATCGCGCGCGCCAGAGTATGCGTCAGAGCATTTTTTATCCTCCTTCCCTTCCCGTGAAGGGGAACAAAAAAAAAAAAACGGTAGGTATGACATTGACTCTGCTTTATTTTCGCCGAACCGTAGACTATTTAATACTTTTTGCTGGTTCATTCATTCTTAACTGCCAGTATTTTATCCTATCTAGTATTAACCTATATTAGATAGGTCACTGTGAATAAAATCATAGCTAACCCGAGCACGTAACTTAGACCCCGGTTTTAGGAAGTATCTCTGAATAACAATTTACGAGTTCAATACGATAAAGCTTTAAGGCTGAAGTTGGGGCTTTTAAAGAATCACGCGAAAACGGACCCTATCTCTGATGCACAGAGCTCGTTGGAGTACCTTCTGAAGGTAACAAGGAACAAGCGTGAATGTGCGAATTTCGGATATTGGTTATAATTGCTCGACTGTAATGTTGCTCAGGCACGACCCGCAGGTACATGAAGTAGGACTAATGATGTATTTTCTTTAGTTTGTCTTGGCAATCGGGGGTTTTTAAATTTGTGTATACAAATAGCGTTATTATTAACAGGTTATAATCATTAGACAAACACACCAACTGTATGGCCTAAAAGTAAGCAGAGCTTGTATAATGGATGACCATACAGCGAACTGGGGGACCATACATTATTATATAGACAACTATGACCCCAGAACAAATCAACGCCCCGACCAGGACTCAAACCTAGGACCTCCGGCGTATGAGGCAGAACTAATACCCATTACGCCAATCGGCGTTAAAATGTGAATTTCAGTTTTGCAATTTTACATTTTTTATTTGTTTTGCAGTATCATCATTAATTTGCCATTTTGTCAAAAGAAGAAAATAATAAAAAATCAAATTGATTAGAAAATAACGTTATTATGTCACGGATCTCCGGTCAGAAATAAAGACTATTATTATTAAAAGTTTCATTTCCCCTTGACTAATCGATTAAATTGGTCGAATATACAAGAGAATGATTAATCGTAATAAACAAATCGATAACAGGTATTTTTAAATCGGAATTGACGCATTTTCAAAGTAAAACATAAGAGTTTAAGGAAAATTCCAATAAATAAATATGGAAATCATATAACTACAGGCTGATATTATATTTTCAAACTCACTAAAATATTATTATATTTTGCATAATTAACACGGAACTCAAACGGAACCGACGCAACTGATCTTTGATCCTGCTAAGCGACCGAGCGAATTCGGCGAACAAGCGGCAAACCAAGCGCCGCTCAATACTTCGGTGTTCACTGGGGTAGATTCGTATTATCGTTACCAATACCGAAATTAAAAATAACAGTGCTGCTGTGTTTATCCCGAAATACAATGACGTCACGAACGTTTGACAGTCCTCTACTTGGATTGTTCGCATGGTTGGTTGTGTTTGTCATTAAACTAATCTTTTACCGCGTTTATTTTGATGGCTTTATGTTTAGGCCTACATGTTGGTGTCCTTGCCTGCGCCGTGGTCATGGTTGACTCAAAGTCTTTTACGTTATAAAATGCGTAATTTTTTTGACAAAATGTAATTCATACAATTTCCACAATAGAGTTTCCAGGTCGCAGTGAGGATGGAGGCCTTGTCCGCTGACCATCGGTAACCTCAGGGTAATGAAGGTCAATTTCATCTTAACTAGTAATCAAAGAGTAATTTATTTGGAGCACTGAAGCCCACATAGAAATATATGTAATTGTATGCTCAGTTTGACAGTAGTATATTTCACGGTTTACCAGATGCAGTCTTCAGACAAAAATAAATGGAGGGACAATTTAGGCTTGGATATATAAATCCTTTTATTTATTTATTTGGGACAATTAACAATCTTACACTTATATATTGCAATAATACATTATTAAAATGACACTTAGTTCAGATCAATAACATCATCCACAGATTCCTTAGCTATATTTACATATGTAAGACAACGGATAGAGTTTACATATTAGTCAGCAAGAATAAGACTAAGTTAGCACCCTTCCGTTGGCACCCTTTAGGAATAAATCCATTATATTACAAGCGTTATATACAGTCTTCCGTCTAAAATTTGCCTAATTTTTATTGGGTTGGCAGTAGATATTTTGGTTGCAGGACAAGGGCAACTTGAAGCACGTACTACACATATTCGACTAGCGCCAATCGGGTAGTTCATTAAGGCTATATGGAGGTCGTCCTGCCTAAACCTGAATGGTACAAGACGGGTGGCATGTTTTCCGAAGCTTTTTTCACATAATATATTTGTCGCTGTAATATAGATGTCGCTCCGAATATGCGGTTAGCGCTCCTGACACAACAGTGTTATATCGTAATAGCGTATGACGTGATATTTTAATATTGCCTAACCTTTCCTTTCCTGGCATTTTTTCGAAACGGGCTGTTTCTTCATAGCCCTTTTTAATTTCATCGGACTTTGTGGCCTAGCGCTGAAGGCCCGGTACTAAAAACTACTCCAACTTACGTTACTCCTAAGGGACCTCGGCTTGGGACGTCGTATGTATATTGAAACTACCACTGGTTCGGAAAGGTCATCTACTGCCAAAGAACCTTTCCTGTTGCTATTTGTGCAAGATTAAACTACAATTATTATCTCACATTGGTCTATTTGCCAAAAATAGCAAATGATCGGTCAAGGTTCACGCGACTGGTTTTATAAAAATGGAAAATACGACTTAGTCGGAGCTCACATATAAACTATAAGACGAGTGACGTGCGTAAACTATGTAAAAAAAGTAGTACACAATCTTCCGTCAAAATAACGTAGTTTATTGATTAAAATGTACGTTTAAACAATTACTAGAAAAAACTGGTGAGAAAAATGGTATAAATAAATATAATATAAACAGAAATACTCATTATTTATAGACAACAATCTCTTTTGAACACAAAACTTGGCCCACTTGAAGGTGAGGTCACTGACCTCCATCAAAGTTATACGTTCATAATAAAAGAGGATATTAATTAGCAGTGGATATGTCAAGTATTTATTGGAATACAAATTTCACTCCGCATAAGTTAGTAAGAAGCAGAATTCGTCGATTCCAAAACTTTAGTACAAATTTACCAAATCCGTTCTAAAGATGAATTCTAAATTTACTTGTTTTGGTTCCGAATGTGTTCGAGAGTTCAAGATATAGATTTATTTGTTATGACGCATGTACAGACGGGCAAAGTTCAAAACGAATTGCTTATACGAATTTATTATTACCTATTGGTAAAAAAGACTCAAAGCTTTGAGGCGGGCGACGGCTGGATCCCGCGTTCTACTGGTGAACGGGTGCCGTTTGAGGGTGTTTGTCGTTTGAATAGTTGGGGAGACTCGCCGAGCTAACAGATGCACATAATAATAGACATTTGAGAAAATTATACCCGTGAAGTTTCTTGCCAGTTGTTCTTCAGGAAGGTTTTTCCGAACTGGTGGTAGAGTCATGTTTTATTTGACGTCAATAAGAACAAGAGATATTGGATTTTTTTTTATGTATTTTGCACTGACTGCCATTTAAGGACGAACAATTTCATTGATTAATCATATATAAGCTTATGCAAATATAAGCTTATGAAAAGCAAGATTATGCAACAAAAAGTAAGTATATAATTGTTATTTAAATAGAAAAACAAATTAAATATTTGTGTGCCAAATTGCATTAAGAGCATTACTATTTTTTGTACATTGTGTGTGCGTGTGTGTGTGTGTGTGTGTGTGTATGTATGTTGAAAATGGTATGTGTGTATAAGTTGTTTATCTTGTCATTAATATTTTTATTATGTCGTGCCTAAACTTCTCTGCTGTCATGGAACAGATCCAAAGCCAAACTATTTGAGAAGGGCTTATGTGCTTTGTATTCTAGGGGTGTCGGGTTCTTGTGGAGGGTGTGAGGAAATTTAGAATAAGGTGCGTTAACTCAGGATAGTCAAAATAACCATTACATGTGTTGCATAAAAAGAGCTTATTTAATAAGCAGCGTGGGTTTTCTAAATTTAGGAGATGATGATTATTACAGGCTTCTGGGTATCGGGCATGAGCATGTTGTCAATAGTTTAAATGCTTTAAGAACTTTTCCTGAAAATTTTGCGTTTAATATGAACTACAATACTCCAGTGTACTGCGCACGGAAGAATAGAAGTCAACTTTCAAACAAATTGAGTAAGCCAATGGTTCACTAGTCTTTAAAACAAAACCAAAATTCTTATACAACCTTGTTGTAATACGTAAATATAATTCAATTTTGCATCAAGGAAGACAGCTTAATCCCGGACGAGATTACATTTAACTATTTCGACACCATTAAAAGAATAGTGCTTCAGCAATGGTCTAATCTTATGAGTGAATACTACATGTGAACACTTATTAACATTAATAGTAATGCGGTTTTATTATAATCCACTTAAAATCCCTATATTGTTTGGCTGGATAACATGCGCAGGCGATTTGTTTCACTCGGCTTAATGCCTTTCTGACTTTTTAACAGTGCTCATGTATTCGTTTATAACTCTTAAATACAGTGTTAATCTACATAAATTAAAAAAACGATACAAACTCACGAAATTTATTTATTTTACGAGTTTTCGACCACGGCATGACATTTATAATGACTAAGGTTAGAGTCCAAAGTTGACAAAAGAAACCCAAGTTTTAGAAATGGTAATCCCACTTTATAAATTTATGCACATTTATTCGAAACAGGAAAAACTTATTTACTCTGGAGATATATAAAAACAATATTTCTTTTTATAACCCGGATCTATAACCTGGAAGTTCGGATGTGTCGTTCATATAACGAATTATTAGTGGAACACGATGAGCTGGATATATTCATATATAAACATATTGTGTTTAGGTACATAGTGAAAAATATCTTCAGCTGAACTAACCAACAATTTTATGTTTTATAGTATTTAAGGTAATTTAAGACATTATTTATTATCTATTCTTGATTCTCAGTCTACTTATTTACGCGATTTTGGGTTTATATCTAGTTTTAATAATAATAATCTAGTTTTAATAATAATAATCTAGTTTTAATAATTTAATTATTTAGCTTTTTTATGAAGTTTAAGATATGATAGTAAACTGTTGTGTATGCCATAATAAAAAATAAATTTAAAAAAGGCAAAGGATTTTGGTTAAAGTCCAAAGTACTGAACAGGTACCTAAGTTATGACATGATTATTCCCGTTTTAGAGTATTATTCACAAAGAAGGTATTACTGAATTTGCATCTGTAAGTATAATTAAATTTTAGAGAAAGTTAATTTTGAAATTCTTGCACTATCTCTTTTTGTAAACGTTTACTTTTTTATAATGGTAACACCAAATAAATAATCATACCAAACCATTCAGCTATACGTCTGCTCTACAGGCAATCATTCTTCATATGTTTTTAACGTGTAACGGCGTAACGGCGTGCGTTGGCCTTATTTTTTTTTTAAACAAAAGTTTAGTGATTGTGTTTTCGTACACTTCATCACTTTTCGTCGTATGACAAAAAACAAGAAATTTAAAATACACATAAAAAGTGGCTAGTGGCTTGTAGAGCAAATGAGGTTTATTATACTGAATTTTTTGATCGCTATTGATTCTATTTTGTGCATTTCACTATTTAAACAAGAGTTTTGTTTAAATTCCGATTCTTAAAAGAAAATTAACTGCAATTTAGCATTTCTATTAAAATATGTTAGGACATATCAAAAAATCTTTACAATTTCTGCATCAGAACTATAAAAATGTATGCTGATATAGAACGACGACGTCTATATAATAATAATATATAATAATAATAATATCTCAGGGGTGTAAAGAACAACTTTTGATAGACTCCGTTATACTAAGACAAGTAAATAAAACCAAAACAAATCTTTGTACGATGTACATTGACTATAAAAAAGCTTATGATTCCGTTCCACAGACACTATCAAAATTCAACGAGGAATATTTCAAGGGGACGCGTTAAGTCCATTATGGTTTTGCCTCGCAATTAATCCGTTATCCAACTTACTTAATTCATCATCGTTAGGTTATACATTACATTATCTAGAAAATGGCGATCCTAGACTTATTAATACTACATTAAGCCATTTGTTATACATGGACGATACAAAATTATACGCTGAAAATGAAAACCAATTGTTTGAACTAACAAAGTTAACAGAAAAGTTTACAAATGATATAAACGTGGAATTTGGAGTCGATAAATGCAAAATAAATTCCATAATAGCTGGCAAAATATACAAACACCACTACACACTACAATCTGGGGAAAATATTGAATCATAAAATGAACTAGACAGCTATAAATACCTAGGTTATGAACAAACAAAACAAATACAATATAAAGAAACAAAAAATAAATTAATATTACAATTCAAACACCGCCTAAATTCACTATTAAAAACCCAGTTGAATGCTCGGAATATAATAAAAGCCATCAACACTTTTGCTATCCCTGTACTAATATATTCATTTGGCATATTAAACTGGACCAAACCTGATTTAAAGACCCTGCAGCGGCTCATAAACACTACTATGTCTTAATTCCGAAAACATCCCCCTCGGTCGTGCCAACAGAGATTAACTTTACCTAGAAGAGAAGGAGGGATTATCGACATACAAAATACACTATTTACACAATAAACAGATTTCCACTCTTCGCACTTACTTTTACCAGAAAAGTGAAACATCACCAGTTCACAGAGCTATAGCCCTTAACGACATGAAACTTACACCTTTAAACTTGCAGAATACAGCAGCAAAGAATAGTGAAATATTAAAAGACAATAAAATAAAAATGCAGGAATGGGCCTTGAAATCCCTACACGGAAAACATCACCATGATTTATGCCGATCCGATGTCGACAAAGATGCGTCAAACATATGGCTCAAACGTGGTGACCTCTTCCCGGACACAGAGGGGTTCATGATGGCTATACAGGACCAAGTTATAGAAACTAGAAACTACCGCAAACACATTATTAAAAACCTTGCGGATGATCGCTGTAGACAATGTAGAACTGTTCCAAAAACTATCCAACACATAACACGCGCATGTGAAACAATAGCCCAATCTGATTACAAGCACCGACATGATCAAGTAGCTTATATTATTCATCAAAAACTGGCCTATCAGTCCAGAGCCCGTCTTAGAAAATTCAACAGCAAAATTATACTTTGACAGAGCTATCCTAACAGACCGAACAGTTCATTACAATAGACCAAACATTACACTCATAGATAAAATAAAGAATATAGGATTTCTTATAGACATTGCTGTACCAAACACTGCTAATTTGCAAAGTACAATAGCCACGAAACTCTCAAAGTACGTGGAACTGAAAGACGAAATCACGCGAATATAGCACCTTCATAAAGTCACAATAGTGCCTATAGTTATATCAGCAACAGCAGTGATTCCGAAACAACTTCATCAATCTTTAAAAAGTTTAGACCTCCCTGCAAACCTCTTCCAAGAATTACAAAAAGCAATTATACTCAACACATGCAGATTAGTTAGAAAATTTCTACAAACCGACCAAAACACCGAACTTAATATCTTTCATGATCCACAGCTCCTCCTTCCGCGAATTAACCCTCATGTACACTTGGCTTAGGCCCTTGTGAGTTAAAATACCGGTAGATGCTGAGAATATGAAAATATAAAAAAAACAATATTTTTTTGCCAAATTAGTTACAAGATCAAAATACACTTAGATTAAAACTTCTACTACAAAAAAGAAAATGACAATGTGAGCGGCCTTATCACTAAAAGAGTGATCTCTTCCAGGCAACCCTGTTCAATCGCCAGACCTCAGCCCAATAAAGCATGCATGGGATTTGCTCCAAAGAAGAGCCCTGCCGAGTATGGATGCCGTGCACACCACACAACAAATTTTCTACTTTTTAGAAAGCACGTGGGAAGCCAATCCGCAAAGATATTAAGCATGCCTCTGCGATTGTGTTATTCGTGTTAATGGTGGAAACGCAGACTACTATTTTTTTAAATCTTTATACAATCAAAATTTCCAAAATAATAATTTTTGTCCTTTAATTTGAGTAAATAGAAATAAAATAGAATTTTTTTAAAATTGGACCGTCTTTTGCAAAAGACCCTTTTGATTTGTGTACTTAAATTATTGGCAGCCTTTGCTTAAAGGATAAGTCATTCTACTTAGATTTGGGAATTATTTCTACACGAACAATTGTTCATAAGACATATTTTTCCTAATTTAGGGAAAGCTTAGTGCTTCTTAATGTCCGTACGGTTATTAATTATAGACACGTTTGCTGTACAACACACAGCTGTTGTACAGTCCGGGGTATATCCTGTGAGAGTAGATGAAGGTTTACTAAATTTAAAATTAAGGCTTTTGTAAAATCAGCATTCATAAAGTTCAACACAAAAATAACCTCCAAACATCCATTTGTTTATTAATTCCAAAGAAAAATATGCAGTCAAGAATGTACGTTATTAGTTGTATTATTTGAAAACAGGTCCTAATGGCCGAGGCCAATTGTAAAAATGCAGGTACTTAATGATTCTATCGGCGCAAATGTAATGTGTATAACTGTTAGAAGTGGCGGTGGCACTGGCACTGCTGGCAATTCAAGGACCTGGGTTTTATACCAGTGTCTACCATCCAATCACATAAATATTAAACGAATTCAACGGGTAAGGTAAAGATTGCAACGAAGCATGGCTGTGGATTGGATTCATGATATTGACTCGTGATAGTTTTCATGGCTTCCATAAGCTTATTAGATTGAACTTGGTTTTAAAGTAGTTTAAATGTTATTCAAAATCGTTAATAATAAATTGCGATATATTTAATATCAACCCCCTTTTACAACCCTCTCGTGTAACTTTCATTAATTTTGTCAAAGAATCTCCATTTAAGGTCTAAGGCTTCAGCATATGTATACGAGTTTATTGTATTGTATACTCATATACTCCATATGCCCCATTCAGAAAACTAAGCGAAGCAGAACAAATGAAATGAAATGAAATATTTATTTTCTCAAAATTGACAATTACTTGTTCTTATTGACGTCAAATAAAACATGACTCTACCACCAGTTCGAAAAAACCTTCGTGAAGAAGAACTGGCAAGAAACTTTACGGGTATATTTTTTTCAAAATAAATTTACAGAGTCTCTTTATGTCTATACAAAATTATTCTTATTTGCATCTGTTAGCCAAGTCTCCCTCCCCCCAAGTATCGACGACGAACACCCTCAAACGGCACCCGTTCACCAGGTGAACGCGGAATCCAGCCATCGCCCTCCTCAACCATATTAGAGGGAAGTGAGCGACCCGTCACCCGACGCTACCATAAGAAGACGTACTTTAGTGACAATTTGACATTGACAAAGAACTCAACGAACAAACAGACACATTACACATGTTTTCTTACAAATACTAGTACAATCCTGTTGATGAGGGGATTATTCCCAAGGGCTTTTATTGCTTTTTATGCTTTAGCACACAACTTCTGCTTTATAGTTTCTTTGAATTTGTCAATAGAAAGACCTTGGATATCCTCAGGAACCTTATTATAAAAGCGTATACATGGACCCATGAATGAGGTAGTGACTTTATGAAGCTTATTATTATGAGCTGCCAGCATATTTCTTTCTCTTGTGTTAACATTGTGCAGATCTTTTTTTCTTTTGAACAAGTTTATGTTCTTTTTTACATACATTAAATTTTCTAAAATATATTGTGAATGGAAAGTTAGAATATTTATTACCTTAAATGTACTTCTACAGGACACCCTTGGACCAAGCTGATAGATTGCGCCAACAGCCCTTTTCTGCAGAATAAATATAGTATCGATGTCGGCAGCACTCCCCCACAACATAATACCATATGTCATGAGGCTGTGGAAGTAACCAAAATAGACTAATCGAGCAGTTGTTTCATTTGAAATTTGCCTCATTTTTTAAACAGCATATGCGGCAGAGCCAAGCCCTTTCGCTAAACCATCAATATGCGGTCCCCGCTGGAGTTTGGCGTCTAAGGTTATGCCCAGAAATACAGTTGAGTTTACAGGAGTCAGTTCCTGGCTCTTAAGTACAATGTTTGTGTTTACCTGTTGACGAAGTCCTTCGCAGAGACTCTCTCCCCATCACCGCCGACCCCGTCACAGTCTCTAATGATGAAATCTCGCTTCTCATTAGAAATCAAAAGTCCAAAAAGGCTCCGGGTGCGGATGGAATTTCCAACCACGCACTTAAGCACCTGCCTCAACAGGTGCTTACCTTGTTAGCTATCATTTTCAATGCCTGCTTCGGCCATAGCTACTTTCCAAAAGCTTGGAAAGAAGCGACAGTCATAGGCATTCCCAAGCCGGGTAAACCTCTGAATATCCTGGCTAACCACAGACCCATCAGCCTCCTGAAGGCCATGTCTAAACTTCTCGAGAGAATCATACTCTCTCGAATGCGGAACTATCTGTTTCCAACGGATGGCGATCCTCTCATTATTGCCCACCAGTTCGGCTTTCGCGCTAAGCACTCCTGCCTTCAGCAAGTCCATCGAATCGTCGAGTACATACTTGACGGCTTCTATCCGCGTCATTATAAAACAGTCGCAGTTTTCTTTGACGAAGCCAAGGCTTTCGATAAAGTCTGGCACAGCGGTCTCGTTTATAAATTCTACAAAATAGGCTTACCGGATCGCCTGGTCAGGTGAACCGCGTCGTTTCTCAAAGACCGTATTTCGATTTAAACATTAAGGCACGCTTTCCGCGCCTCGTCGCATAAAGACTGGAGTCCCTCAAGGCTCAGTCCTCGCCCCTCTGTTGTACACCGTGTACACCAACGACATCCTCATCCCGCCGAAAGGCGTCCAACTCGCCCTCTTTGCCGCACTCTAAACCACTCTTCACCACTCTACACCAAAGGTCACAGTGTCCCGCAGCTTATAACCAGACTCCAAAAGGCCTTGTTGTATGGTTTCATAAATGGCGCATCGATGTGAATCTAGACAAGAGTTCTGTGATTCACTTCGACCCCAAAAGCCGTCGTCCCGCTGGCGATCCCCACGTTCGAATGTTAGGCATTCCCATCCCCTGGAAGCGCAGTACTAAATACTTAGGCGTCACTTTAGATCCGACGCTTTCTTTCAAGCCACACATCGATACATCGCCCGTCACTACTTAGGCCGCCTAAATAGCATGTTAGGTAGAAAAAGTAAAATGTCTTTCAGAAACAAACGTACACTGTACAAGGTCTGCGTTAGACCCGTCATGACATATGCCTCGCCAATCTTTGCCCACGCCAAACCCTCCGTCCTGCGCAAACTGCAGGTAGTTCAAAATCTCTTTTGCCGCGGGCCACAAACGCACTTGCACAGAGATCTTGAACTGCCTACAGTACAACAACACCTCAAAACACTCTCTGAAGCGTTCTTCAAACGCTCCGAAACCCATCCCAATCCTCTAGTTCGAGATTCAGTCTCATATACTACTCCTGTCTTAGATTCGAAGTTCAAAGCCGCTAGGCTTAGGAATGCGCAAGCGTACTCTTCCACCAGACTGACATCGGATCTTGAAGCCCTTCTGGCCGCAAATTCAAATTGTAATTTTAACTTGAATTAATTTAACTTCTTTAATATTTATTTAATTTAATTTTAAATTTCTATTTTCATTTTGAGCACCTTCAGCGCTATGTACCCTTCTGGGCCCCGCTAGCGCGGCCTCTTTCTCCAATTGGCCGTCGTTCAGATGAAGGCTGTTTGGCAAAAATAGCTCGAGTCATTCAGGGGTTTTTTTAGTGGGTATAGACTCTGGCAGGCTCGGAGTGACTAGTCCCATCGCACCGATCTCTAACTTCGAACGCGCGCGCGGTGTATGCTTAAGAGCATTTTTTTAATTCCTCCTGCCCTCTCCGTGGAGGGGGACAAAAAAAAAGTTTGCCTGTTTGACATTTGGCAATGTAAACTTAACACATTTCATTTTTTTTTCATTGAGGAACAAATTATTAGCTGAGAACCACTTCTCTGTGTTGAAGATGCATTGGTTTACCGCTCGATAGTCAGTTTCTTGTCTTTTGATTTTAAATAAGAAGGAAGTATTGTCAGCAAACTATATGACCTCGCATTGACTCTTAACGACCGATGGCAGAGCATTGATATATACTAAAAATAGGAAAGGACCAAGAACTGAGCCCTGGGGCACACCCATTGTCACTGCCGATCCTGTTGATTTTTCTCCATTTATTGCAACTTTCGGTTTTCTATTAGAAATATATGATTTAATCAAGGCAAGCGCTCGGCAAAAAATTATATTTATAAATAAAAAAATAAATTATTTAACTAAATAGTTATCTTCACGAGTCACTACAAAATAAGATTTGAACCAACGCCCTCTCATATAGCACTACACACAAGCACTGATCCAGGTTTGGGCCTAGAAGACTCTAATGAAATGTGCACAAAAAATCTTTATTTTTAGATGGCTTTTTAAAAAAAAATGGTGAAGTACTGAGAATTTACTATTTATGAAAACTGATTATAATTAAAAAATACCTACCAAGCGAGCAATTGCTTTGTTTTATAAAATTTTATCAGATGATGATCATAACAAAACAAATTTATTTTTCTAAATACAAAACAAATTAGAAACGGCTTTATTGCAAACGAATATTTTCCAGTCCGGAGACCAATAATAAAACCGATATTAATTTTATTTGGCCATTGCTTTTGTGAATGCTCCAATTAATTTTCCTAATTTTTATCTGTAATGCAGGCCAAAAGTTGTATGAAAACTGGATGAGTTCCTTTGTGTATTTTAATTTGTCAATTTTAGTACGAGAGAATCCCGGCGCTGCCCTCAGCGCCAAAACGGTGAAAGTCAGGCACAAAAATCTATTTGACAATAATTGCCAGTCTAGTATTATTAATATTATCTCAACGTATACAAAAATGATTTACGAATATATAATTGTGAAAATTATAAATTATATATTTTTCATACAGTGGCAAAAGTGATGACCAGTTTTATTAAAAAATTACACCTTTCAATGAAATGTCAGTGAAAAAACGATTTATTATAAAAAAAAATACTATAAACCATTCGAAATTACTTAAATTTTGAGAAGAGAAACGGCAGAATTTGATAATTTTGCGTTAGGTAAGTACTTCGAAGCTTTTGATAAGTGACAGAATTGTACCTAATTGTATAAAATATATTAAGACCACAGCCACGTAATGGTAATTATGGCGGTCGAAATGGGATAGACTGTAGTACCGCCCCAGAGAAGATTAACATAAGAAAATCTTTTACTACTAGATGAATTGATACCAGTTTACATCAAGCGAAGTTTTCGTTGTCGTACACAAAAATATATGAACATAATTGTCTGAACACGATAAAAATTTAATAGTAATGACATGACGATTTATTAATATAGAAAAGATGTTTTCCTAATTTGTATTCTAATTCGGTTTGTAAGGTAATTTTGGAGTATTTAATTTGATGTTTCTGTAAAAAGTAGGTGTTTTCGGAAAACAATTTCAATATTTCTGATTTCTGTGCAGTATTTAATTGTAAACAAAAATTCGTACGGGGACGTCACGGAGAAGTCGCATTGCAAAGTTTGCTGTATTACCTGGAAGGAACAAGGGTAAAGTTTTCTATGGATTCTTGATGACAGATATTTACTAAATAGAAAAGAAAAAGAAGTTTGAAAATGATGGTGCTTTATGACCTCATATAGAGTTTGTCTATTAAGTCGAATTATTTTAGGCATTTGTAAAAACAAATATTAGTCGGTTCTATCTGCGAGCTTTTGCTTCCAAAATAAATCATAAAAAAGAAAGATATCTCAAAATGGTTTTTGAATTAGAATTTTTTTTTTCTTTACATACCGAATTGAACAAAAACTCTTCTTAGTCTATGTAGTAACATCTAAAGGTGCCATTTTATTTAGATAAATATATTATACGAGCCTCTAAGCTCCCTTATTATTGGTGATATTATTATTAAGGATTGTATTCCTATCATTGAAAACACGATCGCTATTCGTAGACTTACTTATAAGAAAATTCCCATGGAAGCTTAATTAAACTTAACCAAAACTGTCCCAGCGCTCCACTTGCCCGGCGGTCTATAAACACAACGCACCGATCAAGTGATACATCACGAAGATCATTTATGATAGAAGGTTCTTGGTCCTAATCGCGTGACGTCACGCCGCCTGAGATATATACAGGTTGGACCGGCGCGCGCACACGATTCTTTACTCGACTTTTGTGCAAAGTTTGCGACGCCTGCGTTGCCCGCGATTTTCTTGACACGTCGTGATTTAAGTGATAGTGATTTTAATCTGAAGGTACGTTCTTTTGTTTATTATGGCTTAGGTGTGATAAGGCGTTCGTGTTTTGGAGGGAGTTTTGAGTTCGCTGTTTTTTTAATTTGATTAGATATGTAAACTGTAACGATAGAATGTTTCTCTAAAAGTTTTTTCGTTTCTTTACAATGGTGGTTAAACTGAGTGGTCAACAATGTATTTTATTATTAAACAAACAAAGCGTTTGTTACTAAAAGTTGATTCAACCGGTCCTCATGATCATCAGCCCCAGCAGATGTGGGAGACGAAACTTTATTTTACTTATAACCAGGGACATGGGCTATATTGCAAGTCGTTGCAGTTTAAATACAATTCTTAACTATCCGAGGTAACTTTACAAAGTAACTACTACACTAAAGTACATTTTGCAATACAATAGATAATTTTTTAACAAACATCTTCTTTTACGCGTAGATTTTTAATTGCAAATTTTTTGTTGCATTAAAAATATGGAAAAGTTTGCTCGATATGCGAATTAAGGAAATGCCAACTTGTGTGCGTCATGTTTTTTTGCATAATTTGGTGTTGATCAAGACAAGTTTAGGGCTATTTAAGACGCAGTGTGCGACCTCTAATATGACGAATTAAATTAGAAATTGACGAATATGTCCTAAATTAAAATCTGTTTAATTCGTTTTGTGCTTTTAGGAATTAAGTATCCATAAAACTTTTCATGTATCGTGGAATAATAACAGAAAATTTAAATATATATACTGTTTGATTTAATAAATGGTCAGCTTGTTGTGTCTGTCTGGGAATATATTATTTTATTTCTTATTTACCATGAAACTATAAAATAATAGTAAAAGTTTTCAAATTTCGATCCGTGGATTATCTGACAATCCTTTTAAAGAAAAATTTTTCAATATATTATTTGACGAGACTAAATCTGCAGAAAAATCTTTCATTCTTCTTCGATTTTAGTTTCTTAAAAGAGACTTGGCCCGATTCGCCAAGGTATGGAATGAACTGCCATGTTTTTGCAGAATAGTACAAACTCGGGGTTTTCAAAAGTGGAGTGAATGGCTCCTCATGGACAGGCGAACACAACACCCGTTTTCATCTTCACCTTTAATCTGGTTAGATGGAAGACAAACGCCTGCCAAAAATAGTACTTTATTTTAAAATATGCGATAATTATAATATAGTGTATAAAGTATTTATTTACATAAATACTTTATACGTTAACTTTGTTGCATTTTTGATATTTAAGGAAAATAATTCGTTTTGATATTAAATGACGTCTTAAATATTGTCGTCAATTATCTATTGTATTCCAAATAAAGTAAAGTTTAACATTCGCATACCGTTACAAGGGTTGAATCTGCTGTAGGTACACAATCATTGTGACATCCTAGCCTAGATCATATTCAGCAAATAAATTATTTCTTTCTTTCTTTGCTTTCATGTTAATGTAAGGAAAATATATTTGACATAATTGAAATATGACGTAAATGAATCAATAATAAAATTCGGTTGTGTTATATGCCTTGAACTTTTTCAATATGTTTTTATGTTGTTTCTTTACATTAAAATAAAGAAATAGAAACAATTTTAGATGCATTTGTTGTAAACAATCAAGGCGCGATCGAATTCATATAATAGTTAACATCATAGTAGATTCCATACCTCTCATTTTTATATGTAGGTATTTCAATTTACTACCGACTCTTTGGTTCAAGTTGAATTAAGTTATGAAATCGTTAGTTTAATACCTACTACGCATTTTTATATGCAATATTTCTTATGAGTTTTGGGAGGTAAAGTAGATTATAGGTTTGCATTTAGGTAAAAAATATGTAGTGGTAATAAATGAATGTAAGTTTTTATTTACTTAATGTTGGTGTTTGTCTACAACTTGTAATTTAGTCATGATCCGGTTTCGATTTAGCGGATGCAGGCGCTCGTCGAATGCACGTGAGCTGCCGAAATATTTCTTTGATTAAAAAGAGATTTAAGAAAAATAAATTTAAGGAATAGCCGTTGTGAATGTGGCAGTAAGCGATGGATTCGCCTCACGCCATATACACGTGTATATACACGTCTTCATGGAAGACAGGCTTTTTTATTAGTTTTTGTACTGATCTGTTTGAGAAGCAGGATCAAAATGAAATGAAATGAAATGAAATATTTATTTCTCAACATTGACAATTACTTGTTCTTATTGACGTCAAATAAAACATGATTCTACCACCAGTTCGAAAAAACCTTCGTGAAGAAGAACTGGCAAGAAACTTCAGAATCAATCTATAGAAACATCTCATGGGTTGATCCTTAGACAATATAGGACAAATTTATTTTGTTGACTGAAATAGGCACCTTAGTAAACAATACGTATAGCTGGAATGACGCGAAATTATTTAAATATTTCATAATAAGATTTCAAGCGAAGCCTTCGTTTTTCGTTTGGACAATCTGTTTTTGTCTCCGGTTTAAGTCGTTATAATTGTATTCATTTACCGAGTGTCACTGTAGCACCAAGAAATGTTTCTGTCTTTGGTCCCGTCTTCCGTTTCCACAGTTAAAGCTGAAATTTTATTTAATGCCATGTGTGGTATATGAGCTATCCAAGTTTGGCAGGAACTTTAGAGATGGTACACTTTTTTTGTAAAATTAAATTTGAACACTAAATAGTAACACTTATCATACAAGTTTTCATGAAAATAATGCTCAATCTTTACCGTAACTTCTTCTCTATCTTATCTTAGCTTATTATCTAACTCTAATCTTGACTGTAACTTTGCGACAAGCATTGCTTCACAGAAAAATATTTTTTTTTAAATAATGAAAACGAATAAAGCAGTTATACAATTTTTCTCATGACGATAATTGGCGACGGCGGCCATTGGCTGATGCAACAAAAATAACTGGATTACAATTGAAAATAAAAGGAAATGAACCAGTGGATCTTGTTTGAATGCTGATATCTGGGGTTCCCAGAGTCTTGAACATGATTTTATATAGTATATGTATTACGCGGTAGCACAGATTTGCTTAATCAGGTTTGGTGTTCGGTCGCTAAATTCTATTTTTTCTTTTTGTACAAAAAGTGGAGCAAGAAATTGTTCGTTTTGAAATCTATTTACTAGTTTTTTTTTGTGACAAAACTAAATTTCGTTTTCTGTATCTCCTTCATATCTTGCTATTCGAAGAGAAGCTTGAGTTGATTCTTTGTTCTGCCGAAAAGATGCAGGAGTTTGTTTGATTCCGCTAAAGTCTTACTTAGCCTAAGACCTCAATGAAGCGATATTAAATAACGCTATATTCGAACAGGCTGCAGTTGAGTAAAGTGAACCGAGCATTCCATTAATAGTCGTAACAATAATCTGGATATTGTTGTTATTGGTTATGACTTAGAATGAAGGGAGGTAATTAAAAATATGAAGGATGAAGACATCCTTTGTTTTCGATTATTATATTCAGACAGCAACCTATTATCAAATCGGAGAGATATTTCACTAGCATGTTCATACACTTCTTGAATATCTGCGATATTTAAATTTATTCAACACCAGAAGCATATTAAAATGATATTCATGTAATTTTCAATATTCATTACGTATTAAAACAACTTTGTTGACGGTTACTTGACGTAGATATTTTCCTCCCGTGGTCTGGGAGGCCTTGTGATTGTAGTTGATTTTCCACGGCCAAGATAGTTAATTATAATTTTTCTTTTGATTACTGGAATTTTTCTTGAGTTTCCGTCGTGATGCAAGGTTTTCCGTATCCCTGTGGATTTGTTTACCGCTATTTACTTTTTGTATTTGGAATACTTTTGCTATGGAATTTTTACGATGTGTAATGTGAAATTAATGGTCCATTATTTTAATTGATCGACAGGTTTATTTGGTTAATCGTTGGTTGGTTAACTGCTTTTGAAAAAGTTTGAGTTCAGTGACTTCCGGTTTGAACTGATGACTAATAGTTTTATTTTTGGTTTTTATTTAAATTGAACCTATATTTGTGGATAGGAAATTGCTGCTTACAAACAATTCAAGAGCCTTTAACATATAAATGTGCACGTCGCATCATTTAATATGTCATCAACAAGATGTCAAAATTCAACTAATCAGTATATAGCACATATACTTTACATTAGTTCACATTGCTCTATTTATACTTAAATAAAAAGTAAAGATTCTCTTTATCATTATTTTCATTATTCCTTCAAGTTTATTTTAGCAGATTTTTACCCAGCCCCTTTTACGTCTATTTTCTTACTATACGAACTGTACGGCTATGTTCGATTAGAATAACTTTTAAAAATAAAAAATATGAAACAGGGAGACTTATAGTGGGGTGAGGGTTGTTGTCAACTCGGCTCAAGTCTATGATGTGTGCTTAGATTTGTCTCTGACTCCTCTCAGCCTAATTGGTCAAATAAACAGTTGGTTTTATGAAAAAAAAAATATTATAATTATTTTAAATATTTCAAATATTATAATAATAATAATTTTATCAAAAAAAAAAATGGTTTTATGCTAAATAGTATGCAAATTCTAAAAACATGTGACACCATCTTGTCAAAATGAGTTTATAATCTGTGTAGTATAGAGCCAAATCTCTTTTTATTTGCTTGCAATCTAATAAATATCAGCCGAAGAGTGTTCAAACTACACCACTGTAATACTGACAGCTCAGGAAGCGAGTTTACAAAGGCTATATCGAGTCACGAGTCTGACTCTAATAGATGAGCTTTTGTTTATTTATGCTAACTACCCGACAATACCTAAACTATCTCAGTAAAAAAATTTACTCAAATGGATTAGTATTTTGCCTTGATATTCTCAAAGAAAATGCAGGGTCAAAACCTAGTACTGCATTATTCATATTTAAACAATGTTTCCTACACAGGTAACTTCGAAAGTTCTAAATATAGAAGTATAAGTCAATAGTCAATATTTATAGACAAAATAAGAAAGTTAAGCAAGCACAAAAAGAATGTTTCATCATGAAATTTCTAGAGCTCATTGGGACCGATATTGAGTCGTATGCAGATCCCATTTTTGGCGCTTCACCAGCCGATGCCGCGGCACGCTCGCTTCGCTCGTGCTGCCTACATGCAGCCTAACCGCTTCTCCTCGCTGCGCTCGTCGTCACACCTAATTATTGTTGTCTAACGATATTGAATTACAAGCAACTCCCTATTTGGCGAGTGTAAATCATCACCTGCTATGAAATATTTATTAGATATTTTAAAACATTCGCTACAGCTGACTAAAATCGATAGGCAAGAGTACTATCAACCTATTAATCATCAATATCAACCTATCAACGATCAATATCAACCTATCAACCATCAATATCAACCTATCAACCATCTTAGTTGCTGCAATCTTAGAGCCAATTTATCTAACACAGTCTACGCGACTTCGGTCAATTTCTGTACTAAAGTAGATTAGGGTTTTGTCAAGTTTTTGTCAAACAAAAGCTAAGCCTTTGTAAATTCGCGCCCCGTATAGAAACAAATTGTATATATTTATTTATGATTTCATTCTTAAGATTTGGAACCTAAAGACCTCAAGGAAAGCGAAGATAACCATGACGGACCTTAGGTATCAAGTGAAAGCTAGGTCATGTATTGGAAATCTAGATTACCTGTCATCATACTTAGCTCTAAGCGACGCTGTCTTGACATTGCTGAGCGTCAAGTAGATATTCAAAGTATGCCTGTGTATGCGAATTGTAAAAAAATTATCGGCCCTAAGCAATGAGCATTACAATAGCCCTATTGAACTTCCATAATTACGGAAGACGCAAGAAACATAATATAAAAAATTTGTTACTTCAAAAATCCGGTATTACGAGAAGTATAATTTAGACCTGAAGTATTTCAGATTAATTTTGCGTGTAATTAATAAAAACTTTATCCTAACAATGTGACTGACTTTGGTATTTAAAAAAAATAAAACAATTAAATGATAAGGAAAAGCTTTTTTTTTTATTAAAGCAAGGTGTCGGAAAAAAATTAATGAGGGATGTTTTTAACTACTCTGTTACATTTGCAATCTGGATAGTTCCAGATTTTTTTGTTTAATGTATAAATCTAAAAAAAATTTCTGCAGAAACGCTTAGTAATGTATGTGTAAATCCGAAATGTCTTCAGTGATTTTTTTTAATTTTTCATTGATATTTAGTTTAATTTTTTATTCTACATGCCATTGGCAATAATATAATGCTTCACATATCATTATCAAGAGGTTTATTTGTAATCTAAGGGTTACGTCCTCTTAGACCCGAAAATACTAAGATCGGATTATTTAGTCGAGTTTAAAATGTTTATTTTTTTTATTTAAAAAGCCTATCTACCAATTCAAAAAGAAATGCATCCAATTATTAGAAATACTCTTGTTTCTAATCACGAAGATGTTGAAATATGAGATAAAAAAGGAAACCGTTATTATATTTGAATAGAATTAACGTTATTCTATTTTGGTTACTTCCACAGCCTCATGACATATGGTATTCTGTTGTGGGGGAGTGCTGCCGACATCGATGCTATATTTATTCTGCAGAAAAGGGCTGTTCGCGCAATCTATCAGCTCGGTCCAAGGGTGTCACTTAGAAGTAAATTTAAGGAAATAAATATTCTTACCTTCCATTCACAATATATTTTAGAAAATTGAATGTATGTTAAAAAGAACATAACCTTGTTCAAAAGAAAAAAAGATCTGTACAATGTTAACACAAGAGGAAGAAATATGCTGGCAGCTCATAATAGCAGGCTTCATAAAGTCACTAACTCATTCATGGGTCAATGTATACGCTTTTATAATAAGGTTCCTGAGGATATCCAAGGTCTTCCTATTGACAAATTCAAAGAAACTATAAAGGAGAAGTTGTGTGCTAGAGCATATTATAAACTATCCGATTATTTGGATGATAAAAGCCCTTGGGTATAATCCCCTCATTAACAGGATTGTACTAGTATTTGTAACAAAGCATGTGTAATGTGTCTGTATGTGCGATGAGTTCTTCGTCCCGATGAATATCTAAAGCGTCATTGTCACTAAAGTACGTCTTCTTATGGTAGCGTCGGGTGACGGGTCGCCCACTTCCCTCTAATATGGTTGAGGAGGGCGATGGCTGGATCCCGCGTTAACTCGTGAACGGGTGCCGTTTGAGGGTGTTCGTCGTTTGGATACTTGGGGGGAGGGAGACTTGCCGAGCTAACAGATGCAGAAAAGAATAATTTTTGTATAGACATAAAGAGACTCTGTAAATTTATTTTGAAAAAAAAATATACCCGTGAAGTTTCTTGCCAGTTCTTCTTCACGAAGGTTTTTTTCGAACTGGTGGTAGAATCATGTTTTATTTGACGTCAATAAGAACAAGTAATTGTCAATGTTGAGAAATAAATATTTGAATTTGAATTTGAATAGGTACAGGAATTGGAACAGACGTAGGTAAATTAAAACAATTGTAGATTTCAACTGGGACTGTTTAATATGCTTTGTTTAATATGTTACTTTATTAAAATAGTACCACCTACTTGTATTTACGATTTTATATTAAATTACAAATTTGCGTCAAGTAACCTAAATTCAATCAACACACAATACCATTCCATACAGCGATAAAAATTCTATAATTTCCCAAAGGTTTTAACTAAACATACTTAGTAACATATTTGACGGTAAGTGAATATACTCAAGTTACATCATTCTAAGCAGCCATCAATTTACACCTCCACTACATCGGGTGTGACAATATCAATCAATGACCTTTTGAATTTTGTCAAGGTCGTAGCATTGCTGTTTATTAATACAAAGGAAAGAAATGCATATTTTTTCTAATACTGTGTCACAAGAATTATGAAATAACGTTCTTTAAATGCGTTGATTGATAAACTGATTGATCGCTAGCGGGGAGGTATTTCCTAACCTCAAAAATTACATTAATTGCGCTGCCGTCCTTGTTTCATTACACTGAAAACTGCATACAATTTTAATCCAACTTAATTATCATAAGTATATGTAAAAAAATCAGTTTAAAATAAAACAACTTGCTTTTAACTGTATGCTAATACTAATTTTGAAGAAACATATTTGTGATTGCCCCTGAATTATAAACATGTAGGTATTCAAAGTATTATTATTAAAAACTTTCGAAAATACAACGAAGTTTTTTTTAAAGGAGGCCACTAACATAAAATTAATGTACATTGTTGAAACCATGTGCAAAATAAAGAAGGTAAATATACCTAAATAATTGTTTACTGAGTCGGGGTTCGATATAATAAGCGTTCTTAACATACGAGTACTCGTACGCACGCTGAATCATATTTCTCGTACTAAGAATGTGACCGACGACCGACTGGTGTAGTGTTCTCGGGTCGTGGTTGTGTATTTATATATGTATGATAATTCTGGGTTCCCCCAAGTTCGCTGTATGGTCATCCATAACACAAGCTCTGATTACCTTGGGGCCATATAGTTGGTGTGTTTGTCTGGGGATTTATTTATTATTTATTTATATCACACCTATGTGAAGTAATGAAGACGTAACAGCTAGGTACATTTAAAACTGGCTTTTGCAAGAACGTCTGCATTCCTGGTTTCCTTCGAAGAGATAAACATCCGGTTGTCCGGTTTGAAGTGCATAATGCAAACAAGCACTTTTCTGTGGATACCGGTGTGGTATCTATCTTTACGCGTGCGAACACTGGCTATGTTTTTAATTCATTTTGCTTGATATTATGATGGTGTTGGTCCTCATTTATAACAATAGGCCTAAGTAATGTGTTTGTTGACGGGATTTGATTGTATTATTAACTAGAGATTCATGTAGTAGTAATAGTTTCTTTGTGAAGATCTTGTCTACAGTCCTTCCCATTTCGACCGTCATAATAATCACGTTACGTGGTTGTGTTCCGGTCAAAGGGAAGGAACAACCAGTGCAATTACTGGAACAAAGGCTTACTTTATTTCTCAACATTGACAATTACTTGTTCTTATTGACGTCAAATAAAACATGACTCTACCACCAGTTCGGAAAAACCTTCGTGAAGAAGAACTGGCAAGACACTTCACGGGTATATTTTTTTCAAAATAAATTTACAGTGTACTTTTATGTCTATACAAAATTATTCTTATCTGCATCCGTTAGTTCGGCAAGTCCCCCCAAGTATCCAAATGACGAACACCCTCAAACGGCACCTTCGCCTTTACTTATAACGTACTTCAGTAAATAATTTAAAATTTAAAATTAATTCTTGAGCCTATTTAATAAACTAATCAAAATTCCAAGACCAGAACAATTAAAACTAGCTTTCTTTAATAGCATTGATTAAATATACAACTTGTTAATAAATCCAGGAACCGATCGATATTGAATAATCTGTAATCTGCAAATAAGTCGATTGAGGAAAATATTTTTATTTATGAAGGTCTTGTTAGCATAAATACTTTTTAATTATGGACATTGAACTCAGCAAGCTAGTAGGTACCTCAGCGGGGCCTTCGCAGATGACGCCCTGGCTAGTACATTTAGCGCACTATGGAAAATTGTACAATGATTGTAATTATAGATTTGTCCAATAGATGTAGCCGCCTAATTATGTAATACTTTGTATGGCTCTAAGTTGTTTGTAGCTGTTTAGTAAGTCTCAGTTTTTACTGTACCTGTCCTTATTTTAACTGCCCTTATATATCCATATAGGTCGAAGCTTGAGCTGATGCAAACAAAATAAAACTAATAAGGTTTGCTCAAGAAAGTATTCATATGTAATTTTTTTTGTTGGTGACTTATTACCTTTCTAAGATTTAGTTTATTAAATTTAAAACTTACTCCAGAAGTAAAACACATTATATCATGAATCAACAAGAGGTTTTGAACAACCAACCAATCAATTCAATCAATCAATCAAATGTACCTCTGCTATTCGTCTGCTAGTTTTTCTTAAAATATATTATTTTTCAATACCTCTATGTTGTCTTTGAAACCTACGTCTAGAACTCCATTTTGAATATTTATGTAGTTTAAAAGCTGGATATATGCCAAGAATCTAGAAGCAGTAAAATTTGAAAATGATTGTTTACCTTGTGTGGTCTCATCATCGATTATTGTGTTAAAATTATATAATGATCAAGTAATTATATACATCAAAATAGAAAAGGCTTTTTTGTTTCACATTCGTAGCTTCTGGAATATATAGCCTAGGTACATTACTTCTAGACATCGTTGCTTTAAAAGTATTTTTCACACAAAATAAAAATGAAAAATTTCTTGTTTTGATGACACGTAACAATGAGTTTTGATTTTCGGTAATTTATAAAACTAATCTTTATAATAAATGGAAATACATTACACAATTAATATTATACTTATCAAGATATTTCCCAACTATATACTCATTTATATTTCCAAGACATTTATCATTTTTAGATAAGCGGATCTCGTGTCGCGCCTGCGCGCTGCGTACGAATTCCTATCAAAGCGTTTTGAGGCTTGCAACATTTATCGTTTCATCACGCCGTAATAAATCCAAAACCTTCATGCGACATCGCGAGAAATCACCGAAAATGAGCTTTGCATTAACCGTTTAGGGCCCATTTTGGAAAAAACCGCGAACAAAGGTTTCTTGTTGCATTAATTGTGGACAATAAATGAACAAATTGAATGGGAATGTAAATAATAAGTAGTTAAAAATATAAATATATTTTCTTTACAATTCAAGTTCGAGCCTTACCAACCTAGTAGTTTGTGATGTCCTTTGCTAAACTGCCAGTTAGTCACGTTTGCCTTTATAAATATTGAGATTTTGTTATTATAATCGCCAACGCCGCCGCCGTGTCGTCGCATCTTCGGCTTCGAATTTCAATTTACTAGATATGTAAAAACATGATAATTATTTATATTGTACTAACTGCATGCTAAGAACAAAAGTATTGATTTTCATTGATGACCTTGTTTGAATAAAGCTTTCCGCGAAAGTTATGAATTCACAAACATGTAATGTTACTTTATTTATCACAAATGAAACTCCGTAAATTCGGACTAATTTAGTTGCGGCGTAATTTCACAACATGGATAATTTGAAACCGCAGCGACGCGAGTGAAAACGCCGGCATCAAGGCGTTCTGGTTTAAGGTCACCGATGCGTCGTTGTAGAGGCTTTCTTGAATTTAACTAGGTGTTATACAAGCTTATGGCCCGCGTCTACTTTTGCATACAATTTTTATTCGTTAGAGTTTAGGGATAAATTTGTTTAATTACTCAATAATAACAAACATGTAAAATCTTCTTACAAATTTTTTTTATTAGTTCGATTTGGGATAAATTTCAAACGTAAAACGTGTCCTTGTAGCAGACGATTTATATATATATATATATATATATATATATATATATATATATGGATAGTATCTTTGGCCATATCTTTGATGGCACGTAGGAGAAGCTTTCAGCAGATGCTGTTGAACCTAGACGGCATCTATTTCTCTAATAAGACGTGGATCGACTTATTTTACCAGTAAGTAAGCATAAGAATAATAAATATTATAGCGTATAACGAAAAAACTATTGGCTCAAGAAGCAAGTATTAAGTGTTGTTGAATCTGTAAGGTATGTGAATTTTTAAACGAATTCAGGCTAAAACTTTAAGATATGTATCAGACAGTTGTAGGCGTTATCTCGTTATAAGGAAGGCTTTGTTGGCTCTAGTTCGATATAAAACTCAAAAATTACATTTCAAAATGAGCTCACTATATTAATATCCAATTTTAATATAGTTGAAACTTGCTGTGATTGTTTTTATTTGTATAATTATTCTCAAAATATATAGTACAAAAAGCATCTAGTTCCGTTCACAACACGTCGAATTAAATTGGGATTTTAAATCTGGCTAAGGAAATTTTGCAAAATTAAAATTCAAAATTTATTACAAACAAATATTTGTTCAACTTGGACTTTGAAACCATCAATTGGACTTACAGTTACAAAAATTACAGTTTTAACAAGTAAAAATGGTGTTATTGTAAATTTTATTACTCTTATATCCTGAGATTGGATGATATAAATATAAGTCTGTTGCTTTGAATGAAGACAAGAAAGTAATATTCATGTTTTCAGCGTATATAAAAGTCTTTTGTCACAAAAAACGCGTGAGAAGGTTTTAAATCACATTATATTATTTTGCTGGTTGCCTTCTGTAAATCCTCTTTAAAAAGAGTTTACATTATAAAACAAACCTAATTAGACCTTTTTGCATGAACAAGTGTTCACGTAATAAGGTTGGTAGCGAGTAGCGACGTATATTTTTAGAATGGACATGTTTTTTTCCAGAAACCAAGAAAAAAGATCTTTTTTATATATCATGTCATTGTAGATGTATTCAAATAGCATCTAAATACATGTATTTTGTCCAGGCGGTTTAATATTCAAGTATGTTTTTTTATAAAATCGGCTACGTCACGCAATAAATAGCGGTTAAAAGAATAAATTGCGTTACAATATTCAGTGGAAAATTTACATGTGCGCGGTTCTTATAAAAAACTTTGTGCTTAAGTTTTTTTAGTAAGAAGTTGAGCTATAAAAAACAGGAAATAATTTTAATTAAAATTTCGTGTTTTTGAGAGAAATTGTTTAGTTATATCCGTAACGGGTTAAACTAAGTATTTACGTTGTATTTATAAATTAATATGATAATGAAGTAAGTAGCAAAACGAGGAATTTTGGCAAGACGGAATTTAAACCAAAGGACATCCATTATATTGTTGACAAAATTCTTAATTGAGTTATAATTTTAAGATATGTTTGATCTCAAAAATGACATTTATACAAAGTATTCATAGACATACCAACTGATTGCTATACGGTCTCAAAATATGTAACCAAAATGTGTTTAGCTGGATGACCGAACAGGTCACGGGGTCCTATTGTTACCATTCTCTATGACTCGTTTTCCGGGCTTTTGCAAATACTTCCTGTTAAGTTCAATGTATCCTGCAAACTATTGATTGTAGACCTGTGGTCCTCTGGTTACATTCTATTAATTTTTATAATACTATAAAAAATATAAAAATGTAAAACTTGCTCACGGAATACCCTTCAATGACCTACACTAACCTTGTGTTTCAAGTAAAGTTAAACCTAATTATTATTTATTTATTAGGTCTCCAACAGATCAAAATAAACATGGGTATATAACGTAAAAACAAAATTACATTCGAAATGCCACTCTAATTACAGGTGACGTCGACATCCTTAAAGAATACAACTGCACACAATCTATAAGTAGTTGTTAATTATTATTATTAGAAAGTGATTAAAGATTTTGTCTTAAAAACTGGCCTAAACTAAACAAAGAAACATTTATTGAAATGGATTAATTATTTTCTTAAGACACGCTGCCCATATATTCGACCCTGCAATGATCGGCATTGCCCTGGGTGTCCTACTATGACAGATGCAAAAGAATGTTCGGGGCTCATGCCAGTATTAGCCCAAATGTCCCTCTCCTTTCAATATGTGCAGTAATTGCTTGTCGTTCAACAAAGACAAACCGAATGTGCGCCCTCTGAGGCATGAGTGGGTAGTTCCCTCTACCAATATTTCTAAAGCGTAGTTTCTTATTAAAATGGAAGAAATTTATATAAATTTATAAATTATCATTTCAAAAAATCTTGAAACTATTTAAACGAAGAGGCTCTTCAATTTGAAATGTTGATTTACTGGCTTATTATTAATTGATTTAAACTTTAATCGATGAAATTTGCTGCATGCTTTTTTGTGATAAAAACGTTTGTAATTGTTTTGATTTTGTTACCATTAAGGTGATCCTCGTGGATAGCTTTTAATTTTGAACAATGAATAATGTTTACATGTTTGGAGTTTCGTTCAGCGTGAATAATGTGTTTAGAGCCGGGCATGCTTTTAAATGCCTGTACAGAAAGTTAATATAAAACTAATTTGACAATTTAAATATTTAACAACATTTTCCGTATGCAACAGATATTATAAATATTTTATTAGAATTTTAGAATTAAAGTTAATGTTTCAAAAAGGAACATATAAAATCTTAGTGTTCTTAGCTTTGAAACAATAATTTGGGTATTACGACATATGACAATACAAGCAATATGATTTATTTAATAAAATATCATAATTGTATGTGTAATATCCGATCTTTTCAGATTATCATTATTATTAGTATTACTACAAATCTTAAGAACTAATATCAATACAGAGAACTTCTGGTGTAGAAACTATTATTTTCTTAACAGGTTTCTTAAACTTTTGCAAATATTTATGGGTATATATTGGCTAACTGGAAAACTATTATAATAATTATATCAAAGTTATGTGCAGATTTCTATATTTAAGGCCTTCTATGCTCCAACGTCGTGTAGAAGGCACATAGCTGGACCTTCATACCTCAGGAGTCGGGAGATGAAACTACTACCAGTTAGCTATTTATAGCATGTCTCTGCCACCACTTCTTGCACTCCATAGGGCCAGTAGCATAGTCACGTCATGACGGCTCTAATTATCTGGTCGCAAATTTTTGCCGTCGACTTTGTTCACGTAAAATTTTTCCATTGAAATATTAGAATAAAAGTTATTTTATGTATTATTTCAGGATTTTATTGCCGAAAATTAAACATCCAAATACGTACTTTTGCGTGTCACATTAATAAAGTAACATACATACTTTAGCGTTTATAATACAAGTGTGAATATGAAGAAGTAAAATTTGCTCATAGTAATTTGAAAAATAAGTGTAGGTTACAAAATCTGTATCAAAAAATATTTTGGAAGATGCATTTACTAATAATCACTTGTATCTAAGCAAATTGTTACCTGCATTTTTTAATTATGACTTTATTAGTTAAAATGGGAAGCTTGCAAGGTCATTTATTGACGTGTTTTTGGAATTCCGCATTTATCTTTAAATATTCAATAGATTTGCTTGAAATAGAATACACGTGGGTTCTCGAGGTGAACCTTGCTTTATTTTGGAAGTTTTTATATTCGAGCCTTAGAGAATTTAATTTGCATAGATCCACCATATGACATGAATAAACTGCTAAGGCTGTCTCACAGACAACACACAGCACCTAGAAACATGTAGAGATGTGTCAAATCACTCGTTTATGAGGCTTTATGTGTGCGTGTGCTCGTCAATATGCAACTTAACTTTGTGTGGCAGCCGCCATCTTGTCAAACCGAGTGTTAATCGCTTTTATGTGCGTGTACATTTAGTACATTAGTACCGGAGCTTTTAAGATTAAAGCAAAAAGCTTACTTTTTTGGTTTTGATTGGCGTAAATCACCTTTCTCTTTTTTTTACAATTTCAGTTGGTCGAAAGACCAACTCTGAGACTCAATAAAATAAGGTTTGAACGTATTATATACATAGGACAATCTTGAACGTATTTACAATATGTTTATGCGGCCTATTCGTGATTTGGACCTGACCAGTTAATAATAGAACAGGTCAAAGTGAACTACGCAGACGGACGACTCTCCTTTTACAGTAAGTTGAAACTTGAAGCCACGCTTCTTTTCTCAGCTTTAATGTATTCAATATTAGGTGAGACATGCGGTCTGGTGTAGCTACAACAAATGCTAGAAGTTTCGTGAACTCGTTTGGATATCGTGGCTTTACTAACTACACCGCCTAAGTCGATTTTTGGCGGTATGGACATTTTGATGCCATTGGATAGTTCGTTTTTTCGCGTGTCTATTGAACTCTTCTGATTGGTTGGTTGTTTGACAAGAAATGCTATTTTTTTAAATCACACTGACACCGCTCAAGTTACGTGATCTCGAAACACCGCACAAGTCTTTCAATTCGCTACAGGAAAGCGCACGCGCCGACACTGTGCTCCATTAATTTGTGATATCGAGTGATTCTTCAACTGAATTTTCCTGAAGAGCTTATAAATAGCGCCCAGAAAGGTATGTTTTTGTATTAACTAACTTATGACAATGTTTAATAACGTTATTTATGTTTTTTTTACTTTTAAAATAAGTGTTCGACTTAAGCGGTGTTTGGAGAATAAAACAACGGACTTGAGCGGTGTTTTCGTATGTGTCTGCAGATGGATGATACCGATTCCTGCTCTGATGATGAGTTCATTGAGAGATTGGGGCTAAAGTTAAAGTCAAATGTTTCAAAAAAAAGAGACCTGCACCTTGCATGGCTAAAATTGGTAAGGATTTTGATTGATTTTTGATAAACTTACCTATGCAATACAAACTTTTTGTTTGTCTTACTTACTGAGCTGCTTTACTCTATATTTGTGACGGGTTCTTGTATTGTTTTTTAAATTTTTAATACCTACCTTAAGCTCATCTTATGGTAAATAACTTCATCAGTTAAAAAAACTATCCTTTTCTAACTAGGGTTCTATGGGAATAACTTAACATGCTTCTCACTCTTATCACTTTCCACGCAACGCTTCGCCTTTTTCTTCCTTCACTGCTTTGTTTCAGAACAAAACACAAGTACAGATATTGAAAATATTGACATATTCAATCTTCAGTGGGTAGAACAAGTTGGTGATGTCTTGTATCCTATACCAGCTTTGGAACCTACCCAACTTGATATGACAATTTCAACCGACAATGCTTCCCCAAGTACTTGCCAGTTAACCCTGGTGACTACGGAAGAACAAAATGTCATGGCGATTAATGAATCTACTGTTAATACACAAGGAGCTATTACTCCATCGCCTGCAGTATCTATTCAGACATCCTCGACTGCTGGGCTTAGCAGTGCCCCAAAAGTTACCATATTGAGCGATGTCACATTTTATGGGAATCTCACAGATACCAAGCTACGAAAAAATAAGGCTCTTATGGATTCCAGAAATTGGAAAAAAAATATTAATCAAGAAAACAGAATGAAGGGAGAAAATTACCTGGGATACCGGCGTGATAGAAAAGCAAAAAAGCAAGAAAAGTTCAAAGTGATCCAAGATGTATTTAGACCTGCTCGATCAATGAAACCAACTTGCAAGTCAAATTATTGTCTAAAATCGAAGTTCAGAGGTTGTCATATTATTACTGAAGTATCTAGGCAGGGATTATTCGATAATTTCTGGAAAAAAATGAACTGGGAACAACGGAGAACATACATCTGTAGCCATGTTAATAGTTTAAAGAAAAAAGTAACGAAAAGCGCTGAATCGAAAAGAAGTGAGAGTCGGGCATATTTTTTGACGATAAATAATAATCGTATTCAGGTCTGTAAAAAAATGTTCCTGCAAACATTGGGCATTAAAGATTGGTTTGTAAGGTACTGGCGGGAAAAGACCGATTGTGCCATGCCCCCTCATTCTTCTGTCTGTATTAAAAAAGCCGATCGTCATCAATACCTAGAGCAATATTTAGATAGCATCCCGAAAATGCCATCTCATTACTGCAGAGCTACTACATCCAGGGAATATAGTGAACCCATATTTGAAAGCAAAACACAACTTTATAAAGAATATAAAAGAAAAAGTGAATTTGATGGTATTGAATACCTGAGTCGCAAAACATTTGAAATGGTTTTCTTAAGAAAAAACTTGTCGCTATTCCAGCCAAAAAATGATCAATGTGATCTTTGCTGCAGCTACAAGACAGGCAACATAAATGAAGACCAATATACACAGCATATTGCTAAGAAAGATAGAGCCAGATCTGAGAAACAGTGCGATAAAACGAAAGCTGAAACTGGAAATATTCATGTTTTCACGCAAGACCTGCAATCCGTAAAATTAGCACCATACTTAAAAGCGAGCGCAATCTTCTACAAAATGAAACTATGTGTACATAATTTCACCCTGTACAACTTGGCCACCAAAGAGGCAATCTGTTTTTGGTTTGATGAAACAAATTGCACATTAGAAGCATCCGTTTTTGCTTCATGTTTGATTGACCACCTGAGAAAGCTTTTGACCAAAAACTGTATCCCAGTGGTACTGTACTCTGATGGCTGCTGTGCACAAAATCATAACTCTATTTTAAGTAGTGCTCTTTTGCGTTGAGCCATTGATTTGAAGACTACGATTACTCAAAAATATCTCGAGAAAGGCCACACTCAAATGGAGTGTGATTCAGTGCACAGCGCAATTGAATGCAAATTAAAAGGAAAAGAAATCTACTTACCAGAGCAGTACTCAAGAATTTGTACAACAGCTAGAACCTCAAAGCCTTACAAGTCAATACTTCTTGATTTCTCTTTCTTCACAGATTTTTCTCAGGATTTGATTTATAAATCGATTAGGCCTGGAAGAAAACCCCACGATCCTGTTGTTACTGATACACGAATGTTAGAACATAGACCTGATGGTACACTTTGGTTTAAACTCAATTTTGATGATCAGATACAGCCAATCCCTCAACGTTCTACCCCTCTGAATAAAATCAAAAGGATAGAAGAACTTCCTAAACTCTATACATCACGCATGCCTATAACCAAGCGAAAATTTGATGATTTGCAGGACTTAAAAGGTGTTCTTCCCGGTTCTTGTCATCAATATTACGATAGTTTACCTCATTCCCGATAAAGTTTGAGAGATTTATGTTTTGTTTGTATAATTTTGTAAAGTGAAGAAGTAATTTTATTTTTTTATTAATAGTGAAAATGCGATATTTCTGTTTTTAAATAAAGATTTTACTTTCATAATAAATAACTTGTTTTCATATTAACATAGCGTAAGTCAACATATTTTATCTATGAATACCGCCCAAGTCATTTTTATTGCAAAATACAAAAAAAAAATTTTATTCGGTGTTATTTTCAGATTTACTTTTCTATTATTATCCATTAGGTATAAAAAAAACATAATTTTGACAATTAATGACGAAATAATGAAGTTTTTATTGTCTCCTGAAAAGTGAAGGAAAATGACTTGAGCGGTGTAGTTAGTAAAGCCACGATATGTAGTATGTAATATGCGAAGATTTGTAGATAGCACATAAATTCAAGAAAACGTTCCCTTTACCTCTTTTTTACCTCTTTCTTGAATTTTCCATCAGCCGAAAGAGATCCTTAGCAGGGCAAAGGTCACTTGAATTTAAGATTTATGTTTTTAAATATCAACATTAGTATATTAGTAACAAGAGTGTTGAAGGTCCGGATATATAATACGCATGTGCGTCACGGCCACTGGCGATATCGGACCGCAAAGGATCGGTTCGGACCCTATTCTGGAAATATTGACTAAAATGTTTTGCATATATATTTGACAGGGTCATATGTGGTCTATGACCATAATTGTCAAGTAATGTCAAGAGTTGGGAGTGGGCGTAGTTGACTTCCTTGTTAATTTGCAGCGTAAGTGTTTTTTATAGTAACTTTTAGTTTAAAAGTTGCAATTATCACCTTGCGGGATAGTAAGCGGATATAGACGTTTTAACAAAAAGGCGTTTTCAGCACTAAAAGGGGTAATAAGGTACGCCATAAATGTATTTTTCTTTTAGTGCGCAAAACCACGCTAAAACGTTTTTTGCAATTCAATAATGGACGCGCAAATACTTACATAACTTTGCATACTTGGGTCCTTCTTTTTTTTCATCGACTGGTCTGAATAAACAAAAGACTTAGTTATTAGTAACAACAGATGAAAAAGTTACTATGAAATGTTAACGCTTAGTCCAAATCTTAGGACAATAATGTGACACATGTACATAATCAATTTACTAAGACATTGTGAATCAAGACCCTTTTTCGAGATTTAAATGTGTATAAATTAGAAGGATCTTTTATTTTCGGAAGTAACTCGCTGATATTATTATATATTTGAATAAATTGTTTGCTTCATTTTTGTTGCCTCCAGTTTATTTTAGTTGCCGCTCTTATACCAAATAAGGTTACACTGCAAAACCACACGGTGTTAAAAAAAGAACAATTTCCGCAAAAAATCGTTAATGACGTAGTTAAATCGGAACCAGAAAGCCTTATTAAGGAACCAGGAAGTATAAATATAAGTATTATCTCCTAAATTGAATGTTGCCGAAGAGCGAATAAGTTAAAACATTGGCTGGAACCACGTCACCTGTTAGTAGATGCAAATTATATATTTTTTGTATTAATTAGATACAATTTATATACAGCAAACAAGAGAAGAATTGTTAATTTGATTAATGGCATTTGTACAATATTTAGACAAGTAAACATATTTGGATCGAAACAATTATGTTACCTTGCGACTTTTGCGTTATATTTTAGTCACATATGCTAATTACGAGTAATTATAAACATACATTGTTAAACGTAACGTCATATCCTGTAATTTCGAAGAATTTGAGTTATTGTTTCTACATGCAGTTCTTGCAGAAATTAATGTTGAAAAAACATTTTTTAATGGTAAAAATATCCCAATACATTACGCTTTAGTCGCTTACAATTTTTATTTTTTTAATACTTTGGCAAGAACTAACTCGATATTAATTTTTTTTAAATAGAAGTAGGCAAGAATAAGGGTCTGCATGGCCAGGGTCGCCAGCAAAGAGGTCGTGTGTATGCAAGTTCGCGCCTCCTTTCTTGTCAATGCGCAATAAAATTGAACATTATACCACCATAGAGGGAGCGTTCGTACTCGTCACTTCGAATAGCTATCAGTTTATATTTGTAAGTTAGCTTAAAATAGAATAAAATTGGTTAACCTAGATAAAAGGTTCAAACTTCGATATAGTCGAAACTAAATTATAGTGTGACTCATTAGTTTCTTAGAACAAATTGCCAAAACAAAAACGAATAGAAAAAAAAAGAATTTATATAATGCTCCCTTGGTGTCACACCGTTTATAACAATATGTCAACTTAAAGATGAAATCAAATCACGTAAAGTTCTCGAGAGAGTCACAAAAAATTATTTACAATTAATAATTATTAATTTTCTTGTAAAGCCTTTTTATTATTATTATATAAGCCTTCGTAGTATTTGTATAATTATTTTAGTATTGAAGGTTAAGAGTTGCGCCACTTTGGTATGTAGTAGGTATGTAGGTAGGTATGTAGAGTCATCATTAGTACGAACGTTTGGCAATGTTGTCTATGCATAGTTATTTTTTTAAATTAATTTCTAATACAAACATTTTAAGAATTTAACTTTAACTTGAACCAATGCAGTCCGGTCTTGATGGAAAATAAAATCCTTTTCTAAAGAGGTCTGTTAAAAAGGAGGTTAGATATGTTTTGTTTTTATGGCGAGGCGTTTGCCTTCCATCTCTCCTGGTAGAAAGAGATGATGAATACGTGATGTTGAGCGCCGATTTTAACAGATCTAAAGGGGATTACTTTATTTTTCGTAATCGAAATTGCAATATAAAATCGTCTTGGTCGATTTTCCATTTATCAGCTAGCTTCCTCGTATAGCTTTGGTGGAGGCCATAAATGTGCTGTTTATATACGTATTTAATGGAGCGTGTTACACGCATCAATGATAAATTCAAGTTAATGGCAGTGACATTAAGAGACCGCCGTCACCAACATTTACTTTGCAAAGAGTAACTCTTAGAAAACGGTATTTCGACAGCACAACCACTAATAGTGCACTAGAGTGTTATTATACGAATTAAATAAATTACTTTTCAAACGATCAACTGAAGTTGGGACAGCGTTTGAATTGTGTGGTTCTGTATGTAATTTTGTACTCTGTCATTGAACATATAAACGAGTTGTTTTAATGCACTCAAGTTTGATAGAATTGAAGAGTTCTTTAAAATTAAAAAAAATATTTTTTTTTGTTGTTGTTAAACATTCTAATCTATAATCGTGCTTGTGCATAAATGAATAGAATCCATTTTGGCAGTGAACCCTAACAAGTACAGAGCAGTAGATGTAACGTGCTTAACGTTGATTGTGTCGATTACGACCGCGTCCGAGCAATTAGCCTTGACGCGATGTGAGCGGAGCCGCGGCACAACACTACGCTATACAGCCACATCTTCTGAAAGAGATGTCGATTTAAATATCAACTATCAAAAATTGGTTTTTGAAAATAAATTGTTGATAGTCAATAGTGTCGCACTTCGTAGAAAAAACGATGCGAACAGAATCTATCGATAGTCGATATTAATTTATCGGTGCAATCAGCTTTGCCTGACGCAACCTAAAAACTTATTTACAATGATACAATTTTGAGATAAATATTATCCTAAATGTAATTCCAGATCAGATGCAGCCTTATAAGTGCTATTAACAATCACATTGATAAAGAATTGAGTTATAATTTGAATCTTTGTTAACACAGTTTTTTCTACGTATCCCGGTAGCCACATTTGCATATTAAAGACCGCCAGGATGACTTATTACACGCCTACAGACCGGCCGTGGTTATAAATCGATGTTTAACGATAATTCCCTTTGAACCATATAAGATAATATATTCCGAATGTGTGCGTGAGCTAGCGAAACTGTAGTACAATGTAAATAACTCGGCTTGCGTTGACTCATTGTTCAAGTGGAGTATTGGTCATTCATTAAAAAAATATACGTAATTCCATCTCAGCCATCTGACATGTCAACATTGCAGTAATTCTACGCTAAAGCTTTAAATTTGTGTGTGGTTAGTAGCCCTGCCTCACACGCTGGTCCCAGGTTCGAGTCCTGGCCGAATTCATTTGAATGATGAAACTTAAGTGTTTGTTCTCAGGTCATGGTTGTTGATATTTATATATGTATGTTTATTCTGGGTTCCTCCCCAGTTCGTTGTATGGTCATCCATAACACAAGCTCTGCTTACTTTGGGGCCATGCAGTTGGTGTGATTGTCTGGGGAAAAAAACTTCAAGTAGGTAATAATTTAGTTTAATTTTTAATAATGCATATTTTTGTAAAATAAAAAAAACCCAGCGTAATTTCTTTGCGTGTAACAAATCTCACATCTCTAGATTGCAAGAGCTAAGAATGCAGAAGGATAAATCGTTTTATTGTATAGTTTGTTTAGATTGACACATTCTTGTGTGTCATCCATCAATCGAACGGAACACCTGTGTATCAAGTTGCGATAACATGAAGTACAGTCCAATGTTCAAACAAGCAGAAAGTTTGTGAAAAGTTGCGTAATCATGAAGCTTTCATGGTCGTGTCGAGCAGACTAGTCGTTATGTCAAGTCGATTGTTGAATGGTATCTTTGTTCATCAATACTCACGTCAAATAAAAAAGCAGAAATGTTAATCTATAAATATCTCTTTTAGAAGTCGATTTACGTTTAGAAAACTACTAGATTCTAACAATAATAGTTACAAGCTCGGTCAATCAACATATTCAAATTTAAAAGGCTTGCATATTTATACTACTAACTTAAATAATCGTCCCAATCCAAGTAGTTTACTCAGTAACTACGGTCATCAAAAACACACTTTGCTGCATAACAAAATCTCAGTACGTCAGGTGGTCCGTTGATGACATGCGCACACGCCGACCTGCGAAGGCGCGCGTTGCCGCCGCCGGTCCACCCTGACATTCAGCCAACTTGAAAGTACCGCGAGCACCCAAATACCTCACTCCATCATAGTCCAGCCTCGAACGCGCACACGAAATCGCGGACACTTCGCCAATCGCGACCGACTTGAAACTATCGATATCGAAAGACAGTGCCCTCATTTTAGCGCGCCTGTTTTAAAAAAAACGTTGTTACAGTGAAAATGGAGACGCTGAAGAACATCGTCGATGGCTACCACGACCTGATGGACAATAAGAGCGACCAGCGCGTCAAAGACTGGTTCCTCATGTCTTCTCCGTTTCCGACCGCTGCCATCTGCCTCACTTACGTCTTCATAGTAAAAGTAAGTCGTCTTGTTTACTCGTGACAATTGTACAACACTAATTACTAAAGAGCTCAAAGCTAAACTTGACCCGTTTCAATAATAACATAGCCTACAAATTGTCAGCTGCATATTTTCCAGCGGAGACTAGTTAATTGAGTCGAAGTATGTCTTTACGTAAGGCATAAGTAATTGCAATAATTACGTGTTTCTAACAAGTTCAAGTGTGGTTATGTCACACTCGCACGTCACGAGTTAATGTTGGATTGTTTGTTTTGACAGGTCCTGGGGCCGAAGCTGATGGAGAAGAGGAAACCTTTCGAGCTGAAAACGGTCCTCATCTGGTATAACTTGTTCCAAGTCATATTCAGCTGCTGGCTTTTCTATGAAGTAAGTTATTGCGAAGGTTCTTTGAGTTCAGTTTTGGCGCGTGTAAGTTATTTATGTTGACGTTGATAACTGCTATTGGACTATGTGATGTTTTAAATTACTTAATGACATCCTGTTTTTACTTTGTTATTCGTCGTAATATTAGTTTAGTAGATATTCTTTACTGGCCCATAATGATGCTATCGAATTCAAAGTTCTATTTACATCTTCTACACGTACCTAAGTACTTGCGAATACGAGAGAAAAAAATCTTTACGTACATAAGTATCTGTAATGTTTGTCTATGGTTATGGATTTCACCACTCTTTTCCACTTTCAGAGCGTCGTGAGCGGCTGGTTCACCACGCACAGCTTTCGCTGCCAGCCCGTGGACTACTCGACGACACCCGAGGCAATGCGGGTACGAAAACCTTCAGTTTTTCATTCCAATATCATATAAGTCGAGGTTACATTTCTTCATCCTACAAGGTTGTCTCAATTTTCGTACATACCCTTTTACTCGTTATTGAAATACCTAATTAAACCGCTTGGAATTGAAAATAGAACGCACGAGTTTTGCTCTGAATCATTTTGTATTTATTGTAATTTGATTATCTTAGCTAGACTTTGGAATTATTTTAATTAATGTATGTCGATTTCGAAAATGTCTTTGTTCTGGAATTTTGAACAAAGACACATTAAGTGCCTAAGCAATAACAATGTAATTTTGGCATGTACGTAAATTACGGATATCCTTGATCCCAATCTCCATAATATTTAGTAACAAAAAACATTGTTTATTTTTAAGTGTCGCATTAATGTTGTATCCTCTTTACTAAAATTCAGCACTGGCAGAAAACATAATTGTCATATTAAAACTATATCCTTTTCCCTAAATCATACTGGCAGTCGACAAAAAAAAACAAAAGCTAATTCGGTATTTTTCCTCGCAGACGGTGCGCGGCTGCTGGTGGTATTACTTCTCCAAGTTCACCGAGTTCTTTGACACGGTAAGATATGCGACTTTTTGTATCCCAAATAACAGTAAAAAAAACTTGTTTACATTGATATCATCGAAATATTAGCCGTATCCTTATACCCCAATACGTTTTGTTTAGCTATGTATCTAGAACGATCTGACTGGTTGGTTCAAAATACAGGTTTTTTTTTTAATAATTATTGTGACGTAATCTTAGGTATGTCCTAAACATGAATGTGAGTAATGTGTTGTATTGCTTTATGGTTCGTTCTAGAGATTTTTTTATTAGAAATATACGAGTAGGGTGAGCGAACTTTTGACGGCATCTAGAAACTATTGATAAAACTGTTAGTGTCAAAGTCCATTATGATTTCGTTCATGCTACTGATCATCAGGATTACTGAACAGATTTCTAGTATCAGTATATCCTAAGTGACATAAATATTTGATGCACCATGGTTGTTCACGAGGACGTGAAGTAATCGCGGCATGAGTTGGAGAAAGCATTGCTACCTAAAGTTTTTCATTTCAGAAGTTTGCGAGATAAATACAAATAACGTAGGTATTGCGCCTGTCTTTATTTTCGACTAATTTTGTTGAATGCTTCTTTAGAACAACTAGTATTGGTTAAAGGGAGTTCTATTGCTTATAACTTATTAAGTGTAAAAATTTCAGAACCGATTTATAAAATTCTTTTACATTACCTAGCCGTAACAGGCCACATTTTATCCTGAAATTATCAAAGAGTCCAGGATCTAGACAGGTTAAGCCGCGGGCACCTCTAGTATAAACATAGCAATTCATTCTTTAAAAAGTTAAAAATTCAGACTTTTCCTTGCGTATAGGTATATTTTAGAATTTTTTAGAACATTCGGTTTTATTTGTTAAGAATAACTTAGACAAATTTAAGTGTTTAAAAAGCCAGAGACTTAAGCATAAAATTAGATCTCAACCTCGTAAAACCACGCTATATTCTGAGAGTTTCTTTGGTATGGCTCCCAAAATCTATAACAAACTACCAAATTATATAAAGGAGATTAATAATATCAATGAATTCAAATAAAAATTTAAATATTTATTAAAAAAATGTTATTATTGTGTACAAGATTATTTTAATGATAAATGACAAAATAATATTGGACTTAAGAATTGTTTTAAGGATTTTATTTTACTGAAAAATACTAATATAGAATGCAATGTACATGCCTCGATGGTGAAATATGGCTGAACTATTTTGATTTTGTATCTGTAATGACTCTACACCTGTATATACCTATATTTGTGCAAATAAAATGATTTGATTTGATCTGTAGCAGCAAAGGGTGCAGTAAGCCGACATGAGGCCATTAGATTACCGAAGGTCAGATTCATACGTTAAATAACTAAAAGATTAACAAAATAAACAAAATGTAAGTTAGCATTTTGTCTACGAATAACATTGCAGTTGGTACTGAGGCAACCCGGCCTTGTCAGACGTTGCGCACCGTTCAGAAAATTATGACTTTTATCGGTTTAAAAAAAAATATAAAATGTGAGTATCTATGGAAGTGACGGTTCGTTTCAAGGCAGAAGCTGCTTTTATTTCGATGGTACTTGGAAGCCAATCGGATTATGTATGTTGTAATATTTTGTTTACTTTAAGATTTGTAAGAATAAATATAAGTCCTTCAAAGTATTGGTTGCAGAATTCACTCTTAAAGTTTAGATAAGACGCTTATAAACACATGTATGAATATATTATATAACCTTTGTTCGCCAAATGAGCAATGCTTTTACATAAATAATGTTTGGATAATTATATCTTCTTATAGTGAACGGATTTTTTAACTAGGTAGGTTTTTAAATAGGTAATTTGCCTTTACAAAGTATGCACTGTGTGTTTATGGGCAAAACTATGAATGAAAATTACCTTTGGTTTGTTCTACCAAACATCTAAATTTTTTTGACATTGTTTTGCTCCAATTCTCTTTATCGATGTCTTGTCATACCTTGTGCAATGTTTTAAAGTACGTGAAAAAGCTACGAAAAAATTAATGAAATGAAGTAGTGTAATCTCCACACAAACACACCAACTGTATGGACCCAAAGTAAGCAGAGCTTGTGTTATGGATAACCATACAGCGAACTGGGGGGGAACCCAGAATAAACATACATATATGAAAATAAACAACCATGACCCGAGCACAAAAATCTGTGTTCATCACACAAATGAAAGCTCCGGCGGACACGAACCTGAGACCTCCGGCGTATGGCGTACCACCAATGACGCCATTCGGACGTCATTCCATAAATTTTTTGTTTTTGTGTTCTGTTTGCCCAGTATTTTGTTGATTACGCAACTCTTTTTTATAAATTACTCACAAATAACATTTTTAATTAACTTTTATTGAGCTTAACACAATAAAATAAATTCAGATAACATTGATACTAATGTAATTTAATGTATTGTTCACTTAGATCCATATTTGATATAAATTTCGTAATTATTCGTTGCATCCTTCGATTCAACTCAACAAAGTGAAGTTAACCTTCTTGTTAGTGGCTATTGTGTCACTGTCAAGGTGAAGTCTAACGTCAATGTCTTCCGCAATATCGGGTGGAACTAATTTACATTGGAATTATGAAGAAAATTGAAAAATTTATGCGCAAGGGATTAGAAGGGAAGGTTCGTTAAGAATGTTGTTTCGATTTATGCGTTGTAAACTAGTTTAAAATGTGTATTAATTACACATTATAAAAGAATTTGTATGTTTATATTGTAGGGCGAAAAGTTGTATTAGCTGTTTGCGCGGTTTGGTCTGAGTTATTACTATAAATTGTCTTTATATAACTGGACTTTTAATTAATGTAGCTTTGTAACAGTTCAACAGATTTTAATATTATTAGTTTGTAAATATATTCAGATGTTCAAACGTCTATCGATACTTTGAATAAACATTTTTTCCACTATGAAATAAATATATGGATGAAGACAAATGACTGACAAACTTGTGTTTATTGAGGTAAACAAAGATATATTTAGTAAGTAATAGTATGTTTATTCTCAGGAAGTATATAATCTTGAAATAAGATTTCCCAAAACTTCATAAACAAACAAGTAAGGATCAAGTCAAGTTAATAAATTTCTCCCAGTGGGCTACATATTCATTCGCTTGCTCTGCATCTATTTGTAAATATGTTTCTTATAGATCCTCAGACGGTTCTCTTTAATATTAACTCAACAACCGATTGGTGTAGTGGTAAGTAGCCTTGCCATGAGGCGTATGAACGCCGAAGGTCCCAGGTTCGAGCCTGGCCCACACAGATGTTTGTTCTCGGGTCATGGTTGTTTGTATTTATATATGTATGTTTATTCTGGGTTCCCCCCCAGTTCACTGTATGGTCATTCATAACACAAGCTCTGCTTACTTTGGGTCCATACAGTTGGTGTATTTGTCTGGGGATTTATAAAAAAAAAAAAGTAAAAGTTGTAAACGTAGAATTGAAAAGTTTGCTATCGAACTGGCAGATTGCATGGTACCTGGCCTACCTTGCAACGTAGAGTCAGACTGAGTGACCAAGTTATGGCAATTGCTCTCGTTGCCACACAGCTTGCTAAATCCGCGGGCACACTGCAAGAAACAATCACTTGGTTAGAAAAGCCGCCATTATTGTTCTTGCCATAGCACCTAGAGCTATAAGAGTATCATTTTTGGTGGTTGCAAAGATTTCAAATTCAAATTTTAAATCAAGTACATCTGTTGTATCTGTTTCTCATATTGACAATTACTTGTTATTATTGACGTCAAATGAAGCATGACTCTACCACCAGTTCGGAAAAACCTTCGTCAAGAAGAACTGGCAAGAAACTTCACGGGTATGACGGATGATTGATGTGGGTTCCAAATACCAAATAAACCTAGTACCAATGCGAATAACCTAGTCGTGTTTTTAGAGTCTGATAGGATTCAGGATTATTCGTTTTGCTAAAATGGACGTTGTTCAACGAAAGTAGTAAGTATTACTCATCAAAATTAGTGTCCACTTTCGACTTGAAAATAAAACAATCCCAAAAATTCAAACACGAAGAATATGATATTCGAGCGTATCTTCGCTTTTATCGCGTTTCAGTCTTTAATTCGATTTTCACTTATTTTTGTATTTAATTTACGAAATAGGCAAAGGAACAAAGCCTGAACGTCTGAGTCCTTAGTTTGGGCATATAAGAAGCATCTGAACAATATAATTTTTCCGACTTCGTGATACAAACCAATTTTTATTTTGTTATCTGCCTGATTATCGTCGTAAATTAAAAAAAAACATTACGGTTGTATAGGATTTCCATATATTTTCCTCTCGCAAACGCAGAGCGGAAATGCAGCCCGCATATTTGTTCGATAGTAATGGCATACTAACTAAAAGATGTAACGTGAAATAACGAGTTTACTTTTCGGGCAGGTGTAGGACCTATAAAGAACATTCAATTAAACATTAATAACAATTTATTGCATTACCCTAAACCCTGTGATAAAGCGGGGGTTACCAAGTTAGGTATGCCTTAAAAGTCACATAAATAAATGCCTCTGTGATGCGATTTGCTTTTCTACCACCTCATTAAAATTATAAATTAACAAACTTGAATTATAACACAGGCTTTTATTCGATAATTACCGTGGGAATAATGAAACAACTGGAAACTAAGTATGAAATAAAAAGGATTAATAATAAAAAAGTGTATTTTTTTGTTATTGGATTCTAGTTTCTTGAAATTTTCATAAATGTCGCGGAATGCGAATAAAGCCTGCTCTTATCCGCTTGTAATAATGATCACTTTATTTACAAATTAATGTAATTTGAGTTTTTAAGTACTTTAGTATTTCATGCAAATAATAATACTTAAGTATTATACCTTAGATCATTAAAAAATGTGTTACGTTACATAATTTATAGTTTTTAATTTAATGTTTTAATAATTATTAAATACTGGACATTGGTCATTTTGTCTGTACACCGGTTTAAGTCCAACGACCTTACAAGTACCTATGCAGCAAGGTGTTTTCCAAATGTATTTCCTGACTTCTGAAGCTGAAACAAGACGTTGCCGGGTGAAACGATCAGGATGTTGATCAAGATTTTAATTTTTCTGTTGTTATTCTCATTGATCGAAATTTTATTATTTCTTTTTAAGTTTGACTCCGAAACATGAAATTTGTTTTGTTTGAATTTTAGATATATAAATCAGTTGTTTTATCCCTGGATGTCGATGGAAATATGGTAACAGTCGTTTGAAAGTATATTTAAAAAAAATTTGCTTACGACATTGGTAAAAGATTCGAGGCGTATTTTTTCCTTATCTTAAACTAACAATTACCTAAGACAATATTTGTTAAAAATGACATGTTTTACCAAATGCTAATTGGCCATTCATTGACTTGATAAAAAATGCCAGCGGGTTCCTATCAATTTCCATATTTAACCAGTTTAAACTGGATTTTGAATCTGATAGAAACAGGTGTGCATAAAATTCAAAATTTTTATGTGATGTAGCATTTAGGTGCAAAAATAAATGATGAAATTTCGTAATATACTGCTTGCATTTTAGTTTATTTTTTAAATACCGAATGTATAATATGTTAAACACATAAACGTTCTTAGAATCTCGTTGATGATAACGTGTTCATCTTGTATAAAGTGCAAATATAATCTTTAGTCGCAGTCATTTAAGTTTGAATGTACAAGATCGGAGCTTTTTCTTGAAAAAAATAATAATGTTGCGCGTTAAATTGATTTTGTTTATTTTATCGTGGATTTAATAAAACGTGAAAAGGTAAACGAGTTCACTAAAGCTGGATCTTTGATCCCGTGAAATTATTGCCCTCAGGAGATATATGCAAAAAAACTGCATTTGAACTATTTGTTCTTGAATCAAATTAAAAAGGAGGTTGAACTTGTTTGTTTTCGGCCAGCATTCCATTTCTTGTCGGCCAGTCAGTTTCAATTTTTTTTAAACTCAACTAGTTCCTCGGGTTAACATTTCTTTTCTTTTTCTTTCTAGTTGTTCTTCGTGATGCGCAAGAAATACGACCATGTGTCAAAGCTGCACGTCATTCACCACGGAATCATGCCAATGTCAGTGTGGTTCGGAGTCAAGTTCACGCCAGGTGAGTGATGCAACGCCGGCACCTTGGAATGGATTTTTGGCAGGCCTAATGGCTGTTTTAATGGAGGAAGGCGGCCGTTTGTTGATGATGTTGCTTTGGATGTAGAAGATAGTAAAACGAGTTCCGTTGTATTTGAATGATTACTGTAATTAACTTGGTTAGTCGCAGAAATGGTTTTTGTAGCTGTGTGGTATTCTGAAAGGAGTAAGCCTTGGATTTATACATACAGCAAAATACGGAAAGATATTGTCTATATGATCTTAAGATCTATAAGATAATACCTATAAGATATGAGCTTTTAGACAAGATTTGAATTTTTCTTTCATATTCGCCTGGAGTAATAAATTTTTCATAATTCATAGTGGACAAAAGATAAATAAATGGTTTATGTGCTGTAGCAAGTATGGTTATTGTAGCTCATTACCAGAGAATATTTTGCGTTCTTGTAAGTACTAAAAAATAAAAAAAAATTATACAAAAACAACTTGGTTCGCAAAACTTGAATTTTTTATGGTGATACATTTTAAATAAATCTGTTTACTTATTGTCTTGAGTAATTAAAATATTTCTCACACATCTTGTGGCTAGTAAAATCATTATACATTATGACTTTAATAGACTGCAAACCTGTTTATAAATCAATTTTATCTAATCGAAAGAAAACTTGTGAATTTTTCTTGAGCTCCATTTAAAATTTCCATAATCCAAGGTTAATTAAATTTACTACTGTAGATCAAAGTCAACGTTGAACATCTGTCTTAAGTCCATTGACATTTTAGTTAGCGTTGTCATGGTGACATTAGAGTATGCGTCAGTTGACATCTGTCAAAAATCTGAAATATTTAAAAATTATATGCGATCTCGTATTGATTGATCAGTTCATTATGCTTAATCATCTTGACACTTAAACTCAGACCTAAAGAAAGCTTTAATTAAAACAGAGTGTGTAAAGAATCATGTATTTTATTTTCTGCTTTATTTATTTAATGGCCGTTCTTTAGGTTACTTTAGGTGGTCCCAAGTGTTAATAAATAATCCCCAGACAAACACGCCAACTGTATGGCTAAAAAGTAAGGGGAACCCAGAATAAACATACATATATAAATATCAACAACCATGACCCGAGAACAAACATCTATGTTCATCACACAACCTGGGACTTCCAGCGTATGAGGCAGGGCTACAAACGACTACGCCACTCGGCCGTAAATTCGTTTATCAAAATATAGAAATTTTATATGTTATCTATACTCTGTCTTAGTTTGGACTTGCTTAGCAAAATCTTTAATTAAGTAGGACCGCGTTATTTTCCGCCATTTGACTTCTTTGAGTGACATTAGCCTCATATCTCGTCCGTCTTGTAATCAGCTACCATGAACTCTATATAGCTATATGTATTAGTAATTTTCAACCACCTTGATAATAAAAGTAATCACACTATAAAAAAACAAAGGTCTAAATCACTGTACATAAATAATATTTGTCCTTAATACACATTTAGGGTTCAACGACACAAAAGATTTAAAATGTTATTTAAACGGAACTGAGAGATTTATTAATGCAGTTAAGTTCGTTCACCTTCTGTAGGCCAGGGACAAGTTTATAATTAATTTATGTGTTTCGAAGTAGTTTAGACAGGACGAACTTATCAAAAAGGTGTAACGGTTAATTATGCTACTTCCTAGCACGAGGCACGACTACAGCCGTGTTCCGTACATCGAACGACCTAAATGTATAATGCGGCTAAACAAAAATGTCACTGTAGTCGGGAAATGTCAACGGCGGAGAAGCATTCGCATTTATTTGCTTAGGGACTTTAACCTGCACAGCAGCGCGGCAGAATTCGAATGTAATGTAGATGAATGTTCGGGAAAAATTGAGATTTAATTTATTGAACCGGCGGTAGAGTCATGTTTTATTTGACGTCAGTAAGAACAAGTAATTGTCAACGTTGACAAATAAATATTTGAGTTTGAATTCTTGAATTTGAGACAGCTTTTGTCGTTCGACAAATACTGCCGAATCGTGTGTGCCGGCTCGAATATGTGGATAGCCCGTTAGGTGAATAAACCGAATAATTACAAGCTGCTTGTAATTATAGTTACAGGAAGCTTAAAGTTACAAATACAGTTGTAATTTAAAGATATTGACCCTCCCACTCCGTGCTATCCTCTTTTACACACATTGCCGGCAGCGCATTCGGTATTGTATAGAACGCCTAGGCAAAGTATAAAATGAAAAATATTACCTTTAGGTATTCTGTACATTGCATAGGTATTGTATAGAATACCGTATTACACAGATTGTCGTTAACATATATACCTATACAGGTATGGCTACGTACTATACAGACCATATGGTCAAACCGCTCCATGATCAGTCAAGAAAAAATAGGCCTGATAAATTGCAATCTCTGTTGGTGCCTGCGTTGCTTTGATTGTGTCACCCAATGAAAATAAAACAAGATCTCTTCTTTCTACGTCGAGTAAACAACAGATTTCTGCGAAATATCAGCGTTAAGTAATTGAAATTTACACGATACTTTCAAGGGCAGCCTGCTTTTAAGTAAAAGGCGTTTATTCTTAGTATAGTTGGATGCACGTGAAGTTTTGTTATGCTTGTATTAAGACAGTTCTTGTGCGCTGGTAATAAGGCGTAGATTAATTTAATTATCTGCTCAATTTGATATTAAGTGCATAATGACGTCATGTGCGATGCATTTATTTGGAATGTCATTGCAATCCAGATGTGATCACATTTGATACAAGTATAAACTACGCCGTGCTTTTTTATACCATATCACATATTATTATACCACGTCATGTGGTAGATTATTTATTTAATAAACTACCACATGGCGTGGCGTTATTCTACACATGCACGGCTAGGGCATGGATATTATATACAAGTCTTATTTCGGGAATGACAATTAAATAGGATGCACTATTTGACCATAAAAGCGCCACCTATCCAGTCGTTGATGAACTTCACTGAGGTGCCATCTTATGTAAATGTCCATAGATTATGTTTTAGGGCGGTGTGAAGCTAGAGTACGTTTGAATTGTCGGTATAAATAAAAGCATCTATTTAATAAACTAATAACTTATGTGGTTTAATGAGACTGAGAACAAAATGTATGTGTCCCCTGGTACTAATAATATGATCTAAATTTTAGTTTAAGCAACTTGTCATTTTAGTTTTATGTTCCTTTTTAAATAAGAAAGAGAAGATTTTTTATAAGCTTAAGACTATGTCAATTCGTGTAATACTATTTGTCTGTGAATCTTCCTAAAATGAATAAACAAATAAATTATTAGCATTCTTAAGTAATTGTAGTAAAACACAATTACGAACTGTGTATTTACCTACTTAACAAATATAGGTAATTGAATTTTAAAATATATTTTTGAATACATTTTCTTAAATTACACGATTTGCTGGCTTGTTCAGGCTTATTGGTATTGATATTCGATGTAGGTACTTACAAGCGCTATATACCTAACGGGCACTGGGCTGCGGCTCTTCGCAGAGTACGCAGCCTTATCGCTTTAGCGTTTAAGTTAATTTTCGCATGCAGCCGTCAGCGCGCCAAAAAATTTAGGTTTAGTTGAAAAGACGGGAATGCCAGTTGTAATCTGAGGATTGGTGTTAGTCTCTGAGCTGGATATCAAAATTACTCGAATATATTAAAAAAGTAACATATACTTAAATTCAATTTAAAATATGTATGTTTTGGACAATTTATTGATACAAGCAAACAGTTTCTTCTTAATAATAACAGCATAGATAATAATAATAATAAATAAATCCCCAGACAAACACACCAACTGTTTAATTATAACCGGCCCAAAGTAAGCAGAGCTTTTGTTATGGCTGACCACACAGCGAACTGGAGGGGACCCAGAATAAACGTACATACATAAATGTTTAATTTAATGTTAACGTGACTCGCATCTTATACATTTACCCGACTTCTCTGAATCTATGAGAGTGTCACGATCCAATCAGGTGTCATATTTGTTCACCATTTAGCTCAACTTTAGCATACTAAGAAAAAACGTAAGGTTTATAGCAACTGTGCAGCCCGCGCATGAGCCTACAACCTAGTTGTATTCTAATTACAAGGCTCGTGTTACAACTTTGGATTTCAATTATCTCAAGCGTGTACGATAAAGCATTGCTATTAAGTATATTTTTATTTATAATTTACGTATTACGTGTGTTATAAATTCATACGTCGCGTTGTGACATTGTTATATCTGTATAAAATTTGAACTAGTTAGTTTGTGAATTGAAAAAGTTATTTCTGCCTGTGTCGCGTTTTGGTGGAAAAAATTCAATGCAAAGTTGCCACAAAAAAAATATTGAACTAACTCATGTTCAAACATTGCTGATGTCTCTTTCAGTCATATAAAGATTGACAGAGATGGGCGGATATTTCAACCGCCTAACCGGCTAATTCCGAGTTAAGTTGGTTATTTGACAAAAATGCAAGTTTTTTTTTTCGAAAATATACGTTATTATGACACAAAATGTGACAAATGATGTTTTGAAACATACAGTGTTCAATTTAATTTCAAAATTATATAGCTTAGAAAACTGATTTATTATAAAATATGTAAAATTTTCAAATTTTGTTAATAATACCTTATTGACATTAAATACAACAATTTTTATTACGAAAGTAAGCATGTAAACGCATTATCTACGTAGCTATTATATATTTTATCCAACCACCCATACAATTATTAGTATGACGTACACGTTGCGACGTCACAACTCTGTACCGTTTGTATCGAGCATTTTTCGGCGACTCGCAGCAGCTCCTCAACACATCGCTCTATCTAGAAAACTATTGATTGTAAACATACAGTTATTTCTGCAATGTTTCCTTCATGTTGGTAAACTGTTTAAAAATGTTATAAAAACAAAATTTGCAAATTACTCAGGTGTGTGCCAGTCGGCCTAAGTAGAAAACTTTGTAAAAAAGATTTCAACGTCCTGAAGTAAATGGTTATAGACGGTCTGGAAGCCGTGAGTGATCATACTCAATCATAGCTTAACTATGCAAGTTATTGTAAAACAGATTACAGATCCTGAAAGTGCTTCTCGAGCTCTATCAAATGGGGACAAAAATGGTTTATAAAATAAACTGGATCTATTAAAAAAATCCACTTTTCCACTTCCAGTATGGCGACATGGCACACGTATGAGATAATTACGTCATTAGATAGCTTATAAACTCATACAATAAGCTCGTAGATTGCGTTAATATTTGTAATTAGTTATGGAAACAATTTGGCTATTAAGACTTCAAATTTGGCATGGCTATGATCATGTGATCTAAATGATCGTAGTCATAGCCGTAGCAATGAGTGCTATATATATATGAGCTAGAAAAATCTAATTTTTGGATAGATCCAGTATATTTATAAAACATTATTAATCTCTTTTGATAGAGCTCGAAAAGCACTTTCATCAGGATTAGTATTCTTTTTTCTTATATGTTGTATCACTTACCGTTTCCACCCTGTATAATGTTATTATTTTTTTCATTCATTTGTGTGATGAGTAGAAATGTTTGTTCTCGGGTCATGTTTGTTGATATTTATATATGTATGTTTTTTCTGGGTTCCCCCCAGTTTGCTGTATGGTCATCCATAACACAAGCTCTGCTTACTTTGGGTCCATACAGTTGGTGTGTTTGTCTGGGAATTTATTTATTTATTTATTATCAATTAGAAAAATCGTTACGTTTTAAGCGTATCAATTCATGAATAATAATAGTTTATAATAACTTATGTTTTTACGTAAAATATAGGCTTCGTTCTGTATGAAATTATTTGTCGACAGTGTGACGAACATCGACGCAAATGAATAATACTCTCTGCTAAATCACACACTTGAGAGAACTAGGATCAATATTTGACAAGAGTCGAGTGGATGTGGCATTCCAACTCGACGACGACGGTGTAAAAAGTGAACTTCCAGACTGTTCTGAGTAAATATTAACCAGACGTCACTATTTTTATGTTGACACACTTTTTTGGACACAAAATTTAGAGTTTTGTAATTTATGCGTGTTATGAATATCATATCCACTTAGAATTTTCCGGAACGGCTCGTTGGTGTTCTTGTTTGTGTAAATATAGACAAACGTAATAATTTGTTACGATTTGAGATCCTGTTAATTAAAGTATTATGTGTTAATTTGCATAATATTATGCGTATTTTAAAAGTGACCGTAATATATTTAACTACTTGGCACAGTACGATAATAGTTTAATGAGACAATTAAAATTCAAACTCTGTTTAGGATCTGTCGCGACATTTAATTTTTTGAGGACAAACTTACCAGACTTCCCGCAGAAGCTTACACGTGCAATGTACATTTCGATCAAATAAATCTTCTGCACGTTTAGATTAGGAGATTTTCCTCTTAATAAATTAAAAGAGTAGATTTGCGCCGGTGTGACTTTGACATTTGACTGATTGCCTCAATAGCCAGTAGCGGCATCTATTAGGTTTCACTATGTACTGCTCTAAACATCAATCTTAGTATTTTCTATTGGAACGTGCGTATAAACGATGTTTATGGCCATGAAGCTTTGCTAACTTTGCCTGCAACATAAGTATTTTTCGCCTTATAAAGACTGTTTGCCCAACAGATGTTAATCTTCGTTTTCTCTCTTTTCCAGGCGGCCACTCCACGTTCTTCGGGATGCTTAACACCTTCGTGCACATCCTGATGTACTCGTACTACCTCCTGGCTGCGCTCGGACCCAAGGTGCAGAAGTTCCTTTGGTGGAAGAAATACCTGACAGCTATTCAGATGGTGAGTAAACAATATGTGTGATTTAAAGTAAGCCTGAAGTTCACATTTTAAATTATGAGCCCATTTTGCCCATCAAACCCAGCGCCAAACAATTTTCCCTATGCAAAGATGGTTGTGTAGAATATCAACACTTCCCGACCCAATCTGTAGGTTGTGTTGAATCATCGTATGTGATTCGCCGGTTTTGTAAAATCAAATTTTTCACTTGTAGCACGTTTTGTTCCTTAACAGCAGAAGGACGACCACCTCTTTCTTCATCCTTCAAATCTAAATTTGATTAAAAATATATGTATATTTTTGCTTTAAAATAATCGAATTTTCAAAATGACTTATAACTCGCCAGCGTTTCATATATAACAACTTTTTATTCGCAAAATTTTCTGAGTGGCCTGGTATCTTAACATAATCCTAAACCATTTTTATATCACAATCGATTCTACATAATCGATATTTTAAATTGACTGTAATTAAAAAAAATACTTTACTTAGATCCTAACATTATCGGCCAGTTCTCTAACTGGTTGTCCTCTAACTTTGCTTAGTATAAAAATAAGGAAATTCATTCACAACCGCTTGATCAATATATATATATTCGTTATGCGGATTATTAGGTGTAATAATATTTGCATAACGATATTAGAGCAGTGCGGAGCATCGGAATTTCCTGGCACGTCTTAAGCGAGCATTCGTCGAAACGAATTTAAATTCAATTTGGTACTGATTTTTATATTATTTTTATAAAGGTTTAGTTTGGGAAGCCCCGTAGGCAATAGGAAAATATACAAGAACATTCTATTTTTTTATTTATGTTATATTTTAATTGATTCCTACTTTAAATGTTGTATATATTGTAATTATTTTCGATATTAAAGTGTAGTTTTATTGTTTACAACGTATTTTTGTCTTATAATTATAAATTTAATATTTAATAATATAAATGTACATTCTGGAATTGTAAATATAAACGAGGTTGATGATATAAACAACTTACACGTGTATAGCTTTTTGAAGCGCTCACTAAGAACAAAATAAAAAAATAATTGCCTATGAGGAGAACAAAAAATAATAATCCGCTATAAAAAATGACTAGACTACACGTGGAAAAGTACATATGAAATATTATACCGACTGCTAAAAAAAGTATATGATATAGACGAATCAATGGTAGTTTTTTCAAGTATCATTTCAACGAACGATATATTTGATAAACAGGTTTTTTCCAGTTCGATATAATAATTTAAACATGTGTTTTTTCTTTGCAATCTACGTTACGCTAATCGAAATATGCTAATTTGTACAATTAATCTTTTATTCGGTTTTATCCAGAATTCTAAAGGTAAATTAGAGTGTCATGTAGAGATCTCGCCTGGGCGGTACTACAGTCCTTCCTATATTGACCTGCGTAATAATCGTGTCTACTTGGTTGTGTTCCGGTCCGAGGGAAGGGACAGTCAGTGAAATCACTGGAACAAAGGCAACTTCAACGGTTGCGTACGGTCTGCAACGCATCTTAAGTCGATATAATAATCACATTCAATATTGATAAACAAATCACTGACGACTAAAGATGAACAGGGAGGGTACCGTGCTCGTTTACCCGCAATGTAAAAAAAATTATTGTATACAATTTAATACATTCGATTTTCAACTTATAATCTAAATAAAACATAATTAAAACTGCACACGGATAGGTGCTATGCACAGTATTCTCAGTTACTCGTATTATTATTACGATACTAAGTATAGTATTCATTCTTCAGAAAATATATATCTTTTATGTAGGTTAACATGGAATTATAATGGAATTAAAATCACGACAATAGATAATTTTAGGTTTTTTTACTGAAAAGTTGATCAGGGCACTGAAATTTAGCTAAAACGAAGAAGCATTTGAGGCAGTTAATTAAAGAAGAATCCACAGTTGATTGTTGTCTATTGGTTGCCACGAGAAAACGAAAACTATATATTAAAGCTAGTTATGTCAATAACTTCAAGAGCCAAGCGACATGTGTAAGGTATGGAAAAATACCTTTAGCTCGCCGCTTTAAGAAGATTTAAAAAAGCCGATGTTTTACTCATTCCCAGAAGGGAATGAATTAAAATTAAGACTATTTTTTTAGATATGTAATACAAGTCCACTTCAAGTTGTCACTTGGAAGAGGACAAACAAACTTGCTAGGAATTAACATATTTTGACATCCTTGTTATTCGTTACGATAAAGCTATGTCTGGCAGCAGAAATACGACATTGAAACCACAGATTCTCATTCAATAATTACGTTAGTTATTTTTAATGCCATACTTTGACACCAAATGTGGAAAACTCTATATGCTTTGGCTTTGCCCATGAAAACAAGCATGAGCAGCAGGCACGTTGTTGTTTGTGAGGCACAAGACTTCCTTGTTTCCTAACACTAAGTAACTGGCCGTCTGTTTGTCCAGCTGACACACGGCTTGACTGAGCTATTTGTGGACATCTGTTATTACTGCCTGTTTGTCACATGTTTGTCACTTTGTTAAGTATGTAGTTGTCTTACTTAATTAGCTTCGTACCGGCTGTATGAAGTAAGTAGTTGACATGGAAATATGTAAGGAAAATGTAATAAAACGCATTTCTAGTCCTAATTCATAAAACACCATTGATATTGCTTAAAAGTAGTGCTCCTTGCACAATTTTTCATGACTTTCAATCGGTGAATAATGAGTTATTTTAAAATTTTCGGCCATAACGATGAGCGAAAATGTGAACGTTTCGATACATTAAGCCAGGGTTGGTTTGAACCGAACCTCTAGGGGTTCTCCATCCGAGGGTAGGGGGTTCGCGACATGGTTTACGTAATGGTGGCTCGACGACTTAAGGTTAGAATTACTCCTAAAGTCGGCTCGATAAGCGCAAGAAACTAGCCCACCCATCGCATTAACTCAATAACCTATTTATTTTTGGTACTGAAGTGGTTACCCTTTATGGAAATAAAAACCTTTATTTTCTTCAACAGCTAAGTTTATTTTTATCTTTAGGGACAAGGTTTAGGGGTTTAAAAAGTAACAACAACAAACTTTAACAAGGGTACGTGGAGCCATAAGTTTGAAAACCTCTGCATTAAGCTATATGCTACAAAATATATCTGTTACCTATCTAAAAATACAGAAATTGGTCGTAGTTCTTACTTTGGAAACGTAAAACTTATCCTAATTATTTTAAAATGACGTTGCCTAATTCTAGAAGACCATTTTATTATTGTTAAATTTACTAAAGACTTCTTCTGAAGAGATTCTTCAAATATCCTATAACAGATAGCGTTATTTTCGAAGAGCTATAAATTGATCCTGTTCCGGACTGTCGTCGGGACTACTGTGCTGTCATTTTTTTTATCAACCTAGCAATGTAATTCTTACGTCAACGTAGTAATACCATATTTTTTCAGACTATATTAATGCTAATTTTGCTTTTTGACATCAAACTTAAGTAAGATTTTGCTAAGCAATTCTAGACTTAGAGGTGCTAAACATATAGTTTCACTGGAATATTCTGTCGAACATTTCAGCTGTTCCACAAATCGTCCCACTGACGCTGTGACGTGCCTACTTTGTATTTTAGAGCGGAACAAACAATTAAACACGCCTAATTTAACAGAGCGCGCTCGTCTGCTAGCGGTGGGTTCTTGGGAGTCCGGGTTATGATTGTAGGTGCTTCCATCATGTAAACTTAAGTGTACATTTTGCATTGATGTTATACATTTTTTAACCATTAGGCGTCTCCCATTCCGGCAGTAAAGCACTTAAATTCTTCTTTACAGATCCAATTTGTACTAGTCTTCTTCCACGCGTTCCAACTGCTGTTCATCGACTGCGACTACCCGCGCGCCTTCGTCTGGTGGATCGGAATGCACGCTGTCCTCTTCTACTACCTCTTCTCCGACTTCTACAAACAGGCCTACTTGAAGAAGAGTCAGGTACGTTGGGAACGAAAGTTTTTGTAGGTTTTGTGAGGTTAAGAATTTTATCGACCGTAGACTATAATGTAGGTACCTTAATATTTGTATATATATTTTTTACATAAGATATCATTTGACATTTGGCATTGTCATTTAGTGTTTGTCTGGGGATTTATTTATTATTTATTATTATTTCTGAGGTCGTCTAGGGCTTTTATAATATAATTGGAAATGAAGCCATTAGAAGCCAAACCATGATAAAATGTTGTATTTGTGAATTTTTTTAGAAAATCTTGACACTAACAATATATATTATGACAAGACATATATTTCTCACTTCTAGAGTTTTTTATTCGCCAGAGAGAAATGTTTGATTAGCGTTATGCCTCTACATTAGTCGTGTTTAAATAACTAATAAAATTCTTTGTTCTTTTTATAAAAACAACAATAATTCATTGATCACTAAATCCCAAGTGATCAATGAATTATTGGATAGGTAGTTTTGTATTTTTTATTAGATCACATTATATTTTTTGGGGAACTCCAAAAAATATGAAGTTAAATGAGAGTTTTCTGCATTTTTTAAAATTCTGTCCGCACCTTTGTAGTTTCAGTATTTTAATACACAATAATAAACTACATATATGGCCCCAAAGTAAGCTGAGCTTGTGTTATGGATGACCATATAGCGATCATATAGGGGCGGGGGAACCCAGAATGAACATTATTTATATAAATAACAACAATCTTAACCCGAGTTCAAACATTCAAGTCAAAAGTATTGATACGATAAAATGATTTCTCAATAGAAATAATTTCGTGCTGATGCATCGATTTCATTAGTCGGTAATACGGTTCACTATTGAACGGTCATGCTAATATTAGTTTTATTTTTGTTCACAGAATCAAAAAGCTAAAGCTAAGGTTGAAGTGGAATCGAAGTCAGAAGGCAAGGAGCGCAAGTTGGCCATCCTCAACGGCTTCGACAGCTCGGCGCTCAGCGACATGCGCCAGCGCGTGGCCGGCGCCGTCGCCGCGCAGTGACCGCCCTTCACCAGACATCTCAGCTCATTCACCAAGCAAGGAACAACATACCTTGCTACCACAGGAAAAGGACTATTCTCTTCTACAAAAATTAAGTAGAAGAATATTGGAGAATTTGTGAGACAAAAAGACTTGAAGATGCACTATGTGTGTCGAGTGAGGAATGCGTTCTGTTTAAATTTAGTGTTGTAAGTGATATTGAACAAGATTTTAGAGTCAGAATTGCTTCCGTTTATAAAACTTTTTAACGATCTCCTGTAGTTGGAAATTTGAGTTACATATCCTCTTTATGTTCTAAACTTGCCAAATGAGGATTGGAGGCCAAATTATTTAGTTTTCTTTTGTCATAACGGAATTATGCTCTTCTGGCTGCAAGATGCAAAGCTCAATTATTTAAGTATAGTGTAACTCTATTAGTTAAATTTAGATTTATTTAAGAAGAAGCCAAACTAACTGAAAACTGGACTTGGGATCAAATATTACGAGATTTTATTTCGGTAAAGGAATATAGGTTTATGCAAGTCAGATTGGACAAACATTTTTTTGAAATAAATATGAAATATGCGCTTTTTTGTTTAAAAGAAGCAAATTTTTCGGTCCCAGCTTTTGCTAATGAAATTTTGAAAGGAATAAACAGATGTCCTACCCACCCACCTATACATCTGACATTTCTTGTAAATATTTTTGTAGTGAAACTTACATTTCTTACCAGTTGTATTTTTGTATATAATTGTGATATTTAATTACTAATAAAACATGAAAAATTTACTTTTTGTTTTATTTTATTTGCCTGTAGATAAACGTGCAACGCGGCACCATTTCGTGAAAACAATGAATGTTGATAGACAGCTTCAGTTAAAAGGATAAGTTTTTCATTCCACTCCTGTGAAAGAATACCAGAAATGAAATTTATGACATGGCATTTTTTCCCGTTATGATTATTGGCTGGGGTGCGTAACCTAGCTGGTACGAAGAGCGTGTGTCTCCATGTGGCGATTGATCATGCTCTGTGGTTTAACGAATGCACTATGTACTTTAGAAAAACAAAATCTTTAGTTCTCTATCCGGTCTAATTACGAATGTAATGTTATACCATGAAAATCATAACATCTATAATCCAAGCAATCCAAATAAAGCCAGTTCCAAGTGCTTGCTACACACGGCGTTTGATTGCCACTTAATAAGACAAAGAAATATTAGAAGCATTACCAATGAACATTAGTTTTATAATGCGAGTCACACAACTTTTTTTTTGTTCCCCTCCAAAGAGAGGGCAGGAGGAACTAAAAAATGCTCTTATGCATACCCCGCGCGCGCGATCGAGGTTAGGTAGGACTCGCTCCGAGCCTACCAGAGCCACTACCCACTAAAAAAAACCCCTAAATGACTATGGCAATCTTTTGCCTCACAGCCTTCATCTGAAGCGACGGCCAGTAGGAGACAAAGCACTGTGCTTCCAATGGATGGGAATACCTAGCATTCGAGCGTGGGGATCGTCGTCACGACGGCGGCGTTTGTGGTCGAAGCGAATCGCAGAACTCTTGTCTGGATTCACATCGATACGCCATTTTTGAAACCATACACCGAGGGCGTTGACGGCCATTTGGAGTCTGGTGATGAAGTGCGGGACACAGTGGCCTTTGGTGTAAAGGAGGTGTCGTTGGCAAAGAGGGCGAGTTCGATGCCTTTCGGCGGGATGGGAATGTCGTTAGTATACACGGTGTACAACAGAGGGGCGAGGACTGAGCCTTGAGGGACTCCAGCCTTTATGGGACGAGGCGCGGATAGCGCCATCATGGTTGTACATTGTACTCGGCCGTCTATACAGCTGTGCTATATTTTTTATTGAAAAACTGTGTGATAAGTGCTTTTAAAGTGCGGGAACTATAACAATAGTTACTTTAACAATTGTATTTTACAGTGACATATTAAACTTTAAAGATTTTCGTCTATAAATACTAAAAATACTTAAAAACAAATGTTTATTAAGGATTATCAGTGAACGGTCGATACAGTTTGTTAAAACGCGTAAGCGACGCCTTTTGCACGGCGGTTAAGCTCTTTTGGACGCGAAGTTTTACGGACTCAGTGAATAACATCTAACATAACGTTTTAACTTCTTTACATCAGTTAGTCTACCCACCTTGTTTAGTTATTTGCATTATTAACAATACAACAATGGAATGCAAGAATTGCACCGATATTTTAAAAACTGAAGATGTAATTAAATGCGTGACATGTCACGGGTTATTCCACTACACATGCGTGGGTTTGAATGAGTTGGATTTCCGTAAAATTTTACCGATGAACAAATTAAAATGGAAATGTCCAACGTGTAAAACTGGAAAGAAAAATAATGCTAGTCCTTCAGTTCCTCGTCCGGAATCCTCGAGCTCATCCCATTCTATGATCAATATCGACGCCAACGCTATTATGGAACACTTTGATGCAAAGTTTAGCACGTTACAATTAACTATTGAATCAATGAAATCCAACGTTGATGAGCAGTTAACTAAGCTCTCAGTGACCGTAAGTACATGGGAAAACAAAATGAACAATTTTGCTACTACGATCGCTTCAATAAATGCCCAAATGTCGAATATCAAAGATGACAATAAGAAGCTGAAGCAGGAGCTTGATATTCTGCGTTCCAATTTAAAGGACATCTCTGATAGCCACCAACGTATAGAGCAGTGGGTTCGCCGCTCAAATAATCAAATTAATGGTGTACCCGAGAAAAAAAATGAGAACCTTTTGGATTTTGTAAAATGCCTAGCACAAAAATGCAAGTTTGCCATCAACGTTGACACAGATGTTGACATTATCACTCGAGTAGCTGTCAAGAATGACTTTGATAACAAGACTCCGAAGCCGATTATCTTGAAAATGCACTCAAGGTATAAAAAAGACGATTTCCTATCTGCCTTACGCAGATTAAAAAAATTTACTGCGAATGATATTGGTTTTACGGGTGCCCAGGGCGAAAAAAAAAATATTTTTCAACGACCACCTCTCTGCTAAGAATAAATTCCTACTTCGGGAAGCTAAGCGGTTGGCAAAAGCAAAAGGCTATGCGTACTGTTGGGTTCGAAACTGTACTATCATGGTGCGTCGCAGCGATCAGTCTCCGATTTTACATGTCACGTCTGATGAAGCTTTAAAAAAAATAGTATAAGCGTTATTTCGGTTTTACAATTACTTTATTTTGTTTCTTTATTCGATTTGTACAACTTAAGTACCGTTCTGATTGTATTTATTCCTGTTTTTAACATAACATATTTTCGAGATAAATCGTTTTATTGCATTTACGTGGTTTTTACAAATGTGGAACTTGACACACTAGCTTTGGAGCTGATCAAAATTTCTTGCTGCATATTATTGTACTCTAATCATACTTTGATCAACACGACTCAATATAGTTTAACATATTTACACTTTCACGAAAATTTATTAGTAATTCATAATATTTATAATGGGACTTAAAGTTTTTTACCAAAACGTGAGAGGTCTTCGGACCAAAGATAAAATATTTTATAGTAATATGCTAAATTCTGATTTTGACGTGATGTGCTTGAGTGAGACTTGGCTTTTACCAGGAATTCACGACGCAGAGTTATTTGACTGTCGGTACAATGTATACCGCACCGATAGATGTTATGCTAAATTATCAGTTGAAAAAGGTGGTGGTACTCTCATTGCAGTTCGCCGCGAGGTAAGTGTTAGTATGCAAGGAATGCGAATATTACCGTACATGTATGGGGCTGATGTTACCTGTGTCAATATCTTGTTAAATTCTGCACCAACTATGAAAAGGTTACATTTATTTTGCTGTTATTTTCCACAAAATAATAACCAATCGGCAGCAGAATTGTTTTTTTATGAATATATTTCCGACCTTAAAATTGAATATCCAAACGACAATTTTTTATTAGTTGGCGACTTCAACATAAGACTTGCTAGATGGATTTCATACTGCAACTCTTCCTCTAAATTGCGCCTCGTAAATCCATACGAAAATATACTAACATCCCAACTATTAGCGTTTCTGAGTTTTAATGACCTGTCTCAATATAATCATATTTATAACATAAATAACAGACATTTAGATCTGGTTATTTCAGACATTGAGTGTTCAGTCGAAAGAACTACACCAATGTCATTGCCTGAAGATGGACATCATCCTTCTCTCAGTATCAACATTAATATTAGTCACACCTCAAATTTATATCCTGCGTCTCGAGTAGTTCGCCGGTTTCATGCTGCTGACTATGAACAAATAAATCTTGCTTTGTTAAATGTTGATTGGGAAAATAATCTTGATCCGAATGATATTGAACTTGCTGTAGCGAATTTTTATAGAATTATCAACAACATTATAGATAAATTCATTCCTCAAAAGTTAATTAAAAATAAAATTAAATATCCGGTTTGGTATAATAAACATCTAATTAAACTAATCAATAAAAAACGTAAACTCCATAAAAAATGGAAAATATACGGCAGACAAAATGATTATGACAATTTTTCTTTTGCGCGACGTGAAGCCAATAAATTTGAGATTTTGTGTTATGGTCAATTTATTAGCAACACGGAAAGTAATATAAAGTATAATACCAAACATTTCTGGTCATTTATTAATTCTAAACGGAGTAGTAACGGTATTCCTGATACTTTACACCTGGGTGACACTTATGCATCGGATGGTCAACAAATTGCAAATTTATTCAACTCTTTTTTCCAGTCTGTTTTTGAGCCTTCGTCAAATATGAACGTATTCAATGACATAATAAATAATGATTGTTTGATAAAATCGATTTTCATTGATGATCATGATGTCAACAAAGGAATGGGCCCCGATGGTGTTCACCCAGTTTTCCTAAAACTCTGTCACAAACAAATTGCTAATCCTCTTGCAACACTTTTTAATATTTCTTTAAGAACAGGCGTCATGCCTACAGCTTGGAAGAGATCAATTATTGTTCCCATTTTTAAAAGCGGTGACAAACACAACATTTGTAACTATCGTGGTATTTCTAAGTTGTCAGTTGTGCCCAAGCTTTTTGAAAATATTATTTACGATTCTCTGTTTCCTACAATTAGACCCTACATAATCCCAAATCAACACGGTTTTATTAGTGGGAGATCAACTGAATCAAATCTCTGTGAGTTTCTAGATTTAACTTTAGAGGCCATGGAGCACGGGTATCAGGTGGATACCGTGTATACCGATTTTTCCAAAGCATTTGACAAAATCTCACATAATTTGTTGATAACTAAACTGGAAAACATCGGTATACACGGTGATCTTCTGAGATGGTTATCGTCGTATTTGCGGGATAGGTCTCAGGCGGTAGCTGTAAAGGGCTATACATCTAGTTTCATCCCTATCACCTCAGGTGTGCTTCCTCGGTCCTCTTCTTTTCAACATATTTATCAATGACATTATGAGCCATTTTAAACATTCTAAATCATTATTATATGCTGATGATACAAAAATATTCACCAATAGAAGATTGTCAACTTTTTCAGGACGAATTAAATAAATTTTATGAGTATTGTGCACTAAATGATCTAAAACTAAATATTACTAAATGTCATTTGATTACTTATTCCAGAAAAAGATTTCCAATAAAATATAATTATAATTTTTGTAACACTACGATTGAAAGAGTGAACGAGGTGAGAGACCTGGGTGTGCACCTTGATAGTGAACTAGATTTTGCTTCTCATATAAACAATATCACCTCAAAAGCATACAAAATGCTGGGGTTTGTCTTCCGCCAGTGCAACGATTTCAAAAATATAAACACCTATATTACTTTATATAACTGCTTAGTAAGAAGCCATCTGGAATACGCGTCTATTGCATGGAACCCTGTATACACTACATATATTGATCAAGTTGAGAGAATTCAGAATAAATTTATCAAAAGATTAGGTTACCGATTTAAAAAAAATTCCCCTCCTGATTTAGAAACTTTACAAATGCGTCGTGAACATAGGGATCAGATATATTTGTATAAAATTCTCAATAATCATGTTGATTCTCCTTTCCTCTTGAGTCGTGTTTCACTAAGATGTCCTAAGTCAAGTTTTCTGTTCCTGTTTGTAAAACAAATTATTCCAAAAATAGATTTTTAGTCAGAGCTTGCAGCACACATAATCAGCGTTACCATATGATAGATATATTTAATTGCAATCTTAACGGCTTCATTACATCTGTTAAAAAAAAAATGTATAACTCCTAATACGATTTATTGTTATTGTTATTGTATAAAATTAAATCATATTTATTTGCTTGAAAATGTGTACATAAGTTGGTTTAACATGTCATTCAGATCAACACTTTCTTCTGAGAGTCAGTGTGCAAATGTTTATTAAATCAAATGTTTATTGAATTAAACAAAAAATATTTCTAAGTTAATGTAAAAAAATTGTGAAGTTAATTGTCAAATTAGTTTCAAATAAGTTATCACTCTAAGATTATATAATGTCTAAAAAATTATTTTTCGGTGTCTTCAAAATATTCATTAATTGAATAATATCCTTTAATTTAAAACAAGTCAAGTAATTTCCTTCTGTATTCCATGAAATATAAAATTTTTATATTGTATAGGTAGGTGATTAAAAATGTCAATTGCCATACATATTCATTATTACTAAATACACTTAAATTTCTAAGTGGCATGTACAGTTTCGTACCAAGAGTATCTTTATTTCTTGTCCTAAGATTCATATAATCACCTACTACCTCAAAATATGCCATGTGTTTCTTAACCAATAGTACCATTTCAAACAAATAAATGCATGGAAGAGTGAGCAGTTTGAAAAGTACTTCAAAATTTAAATATTATTACTAAATTTAAAATTCTCCTTCTATTGTACATTAATTAGGTAATATTGTGTAGTTCTTACATCCGCTATGTATTATTAAAAATTTGAAACTGTTTTGGCTAGTGAGATACTTATTTTTAACTTTTATTTATACGAAATATTGTAAGCCGTTTGTTTCTTGAATAAATAAATAAATAAATAAATAGCGTGCCTTCATGTCTAAAACAAAACATACGATCTTTGATAAACGACGCGATTATCCTGACTAGGTGATTCGCTAAGCCTATTTTATAGAGTTTATAAACGAGGCCACTGTGCCAGACTTTGTCGAAAGCCTTGAAACGTTTTGGCGTTTGAGAAAAGAGATTTCATCATTAGACACTGTGACGGGGTCGGCGGTGGTGGGGAGAGAGTCCCTGCGGAAGACTTCGTCCTCCACTGCCTGGATGTGGTAGGGATCCGCCGGTAAAGTGCTGTGCGAGCATTGTGAGGCGATGCTGTCAGCAAAGCATTCGGCTTTCTCTTCGTCTTCGAAGACGGTAGTGCCGTCGGGACGAGTGAGAGGAATGAGAGACGAGCCTTACGCGTTTACGCGTAAGGCTCGGGCCATTCTATAATACGCTTGGTGGGACGGTGAGATATTCTCCATGAGATCGTTCATCTGAGCGTCTCAGAATTCCGGGAGGCAAGACGTTGTAGCTGATTTGCAGCTAATCTATAGGCGGGCGTGGGATAGAGCTTGGCTCTCCAGAGAGCCGCGTTCTTAGCTTTAATGAGTTTAACGAATTTTCTAACGGCTAAGGGAAGCGCGGGTTTGCCTTGCTTAGCAACCTTTTCGTTATCACTGATGGTTGAGTTGATAGCAACAGTGAGGGAATCGACTAACGAGTCTATTTTGTCCGGGCTTTCTAGAGAGTTGGGCGGAGAGGCGGAGAGTTCGGGGCTGCTAGGGCAGAAACTAACGTATTTTTAAAGCCTTTCCAGTTGGTGAAGGTTTTAAGAGACGTAACGTTGTCGTTTGGCGGTCCTAGTACTAGGGAGACGGGGCGATGCTTGGAGCCTAGGTCATCGAGCGGTTCGATAGACCTAGCATCGAGGTTGATGTGCTTTACTATCGCAAAATCGAGGATGTTGGGAGGGTGGTTCGGGTTGGCGGGATAATGAGTGGGAGTGACGGGAGAAATGACGTCTAAGTCGAGTGACTCAGTGATGTTAAGGAGCGCGACACCACTGGTGTAAGTCGATAGGCACGTCCGGTCAGTATGCTTGTAGTTGAAATCCCCGAAGATAATGACTGAACGGCCGAGGGCGAGCATGGCCTCAAAGTCGCTACGGATAGGTCTGGTGCCACTAGGTATGTAGATTGAAGCTATGATGACCTGTCATAGCCAACCTACACACAGTGGCCTCCATGTGGAGGAGAGGAGGGGTAGGGAGAGGAGAGCAATGGAAACCTCTTTTATAGTAAATAGCTGTGCCGCCGTGACCGTTGGCGTTGGGCCTATCGTTACGAGTAAACGCGTATTTAGGAATAGCGAATCCCCTGGAGCGAGATGGAGTAAGGCCACGTCTCTTGGAGGAGCAGTAAATCTGGCTTATTGTTCTGAAGGAACAGTTTGAGCTCAGGAAATTTAGAATTAAGGTTACGAGCATTAAATGAAACTAGAGATAAGCCCTTGGGTTTGATACGACCGGACGCGGTATTCAAAGGCCTTAACATTGTATGAACTAAAGAATTTAATCAATTTATAGAATTAATAAGAATTTACAACAAACTAAGAAGCGAGTGATGCTCGGCTAACGCGAAGAGACGCTCTTGAGGAGAGCGGGCGGCTCGCAGTTTGCTCGCATGTCTACGTTTTGAATAACGTCGAACACGGTTTTCATGTCCTCAGCCAACGACGACTGAGGTGATGACGACGGAATGGGGCGCGGGCCTACGGGAGCTATGAGAGCTGAGATAGGACGGGAAGGTGGAACGGCCGGACGCTGTCTCCAGGAGAGAGCCGGAGTTGGCATCGGCTGCTCGGGTTTTGCTTCCGGAGGACCCCGGTCGCGCAGCGGCGGGAAGTTGGCGGGAGTGAGTGGCGGCGCTGGTTTAGGCGCGGCCGTCTTAGCGGAGGAACGCGGAGCGTGAGGACAACCCCTGTAGTTGGCTGTGTGACCGGACTGGCCGCACAACACACAAGCAGGGGGGGAAGTGGAATCGGGATTGAGAGTACACTCCTTCGTGATGAGGGGATCGAGGCACCTTAATTACCTGGGAGGAGCTTAGCGATTAGCCGCTGCGTGGCCGTAAAGCTGGCAACGGTGGCATTGCCCTGGGTGATCGCGACGGCTAGGACGCTCGACGGAGATATTCGAGAGGCTGCAGATTGTGCGAGCCTCTCTGAGGATCTCCCTCGATATGGGAGTGTTGGAGAGAATGACGAGGGCGAAAGGAAAACGTCTGCCACGGTTTGAGTGCATCTTGTGTACAGCTTTATAAATAAAGTTAATAAATAAAATAGTAGAAAGGAAATAATATATAAAATAAAAGGACTGGATCAGTACAAATTAGTTGTCACCGTTTGGTATCCTTTGAACTAAAACCAGAATACTTTACGCTGGGCACACACAGCACTCAGCACAAGCACAACACAGCACAGCACTTTGAAAACTAAGAGACTTAGTCGCAAAGAAAAATAATCACTTCGACAGCGCTCGGAGGGAGTAAGAAAACCCAGAAAAACCGTATCACGGAAGCAACACGCTAAACTATGACGTCAGTAAGCTGAGCGCCATGGAATATTGGGAAGAGACCGATCAATCGGTGTGGTGTTGGAATGTCCGTACCGGGCGGCGGTCGGACCGAGAATTTCACACAACATGGCGGCTCTGAAGTTAGCTGCAGTTCATGTCTAGTCTACTGCCCGCGCCCCGCACCCCACACACACCCACGTTCGTGTTCTGTGCAGCGTCTCGTAGATACTTCAGAGCCGCCAATTTGTGTGACGTGTACTATAGTTTAAATGGTAGAAGTCATGATTTATGTATTGTGTTATAAATGTGTATGAAATTTCTAAATTTTTGCGTCCAATAGTTTTTTCCTTCCCAGCGGCACATTTTTTCCCTACAGATAGCACGAAAAATCACTAAGATTATGTAGTTATATAGAGAGTGCGTAAATTTGAATGCATAAATGAAATATGTTTGTGCTCAAAGTTTGAAGATATTCAAGATGCCGTTTGAGGAAAGTTTGCAGTGCTTATTTTTTTTCAGACGTTCATTAGAATTTGTTTATAATATTTGTTAAAACATTATTCAAAAATCTTTGTTTGGACTAGGCTGATGATTATTAGTAAATTATCTCCACTAAATTCATGAGTGTTCTGCGTATTATCAAGGAGCTATGACTAAAATACCTGTGTGGTTTGTTGGCTGAATCACCTCCTATTTTAACATTTAATATTTCGAGTTTTCGGAATGAATAACCAAATATTATATCAATATTTAGGTGTTTATCTAATAATCTACATTAAAAAAATTGCGGGTATTACCGAGGTATGTCATAAAATTGCATTAAGTACTAATAATTAATATTTTACACCTCTTGTTGGGTTTTTATTAAACACGCAAAATATTGATGTAAAATTTACTTTGTGATTTATTCAGAAAACCTGAAATATTAAAACAGGTGATAATTCAGCCAGCTCATAAAGGCCGAAATTATTAAATGCATACTTTGCGAATAATGTTTTTACAAATATTTTGAACAACATCCAGGGAACGTGTGTAAAAAATTTCAGCACTGTGAGCTCAGCTGTTTAAGATTTCTAACAACCAGTCGAACGTTCCTCCAGCGGCATCTCGAATATCTTGAAATTTCGAGGACACACACATTTTTATTTATATTTTATTACACTCTTGTATAACTTTATATACTTATAACTCTTATATAACCTTTGTTTTGTCGTTGAAAAAATGTGCCGCTGGGGAACGTACTCCCAGGCGAAAGTTTTTTTGTATATCTCAAAAACGATTGGACGCACAAATTACTCTAATCATCTGCTGAACTCGATTTAAAATACAATTTTTATTTTCCGCTAGGAGCATGCGCACTGTAAAAAAGTAAGAAACAAAATATTTCTAGCGTATTCCTAACGACCAGAAGTATCGACCAAAAATATGGTAGGAAAGAGATGTTATGGGCTAGTAACATTTCTCGAAACCAATAACTAACATACTGCAATCACATCAGGTGTATTTTCGTTGTAAACAAAACATTACAAAAGGTATTAAAATTTTTTTTTTATTGATAAAAATTCGGATTAAATACAGTTACTCTACAGGGTGTCCCAGGAAGGAGAGTCAGTCGGTGGTCCACAATTTGGGGACCCCAAACCATGCCCATATATTAGGTCTTTACCTATGAAATTGCCGTTTTTCACGAAATAAATGAAGCGTAATTTTTTTATATATTTTTTATTTCTATTAATCAAAATAATCACCCATGCAATCAATGCATCTTTGCCAACGCATTGGTAGCTTATTGATGCCTTTCTTGAAGAAATCAGCTGGACGGGAGGCAACAAATTCTTCAAAGGCATTTTGTACTGCCTCTCGGGTATTGAATTTTTTTCCCGCCAAGAAGTTATTCAAATTCTGGAAAAAGTAGAAGTCTGTAGGCGCAAGGTCTGGTGAGTACGGCGGATGACGGAGAACTTCCAACGCCAACTCTTGTAGCTTGGAGACCGTCTGCTGTGCAGTATGAGGTCGCGCGTTGTCGTGCAGGAGCAGTGGAGCCGAACGATTGACCAAAGCTGGTTGGAGACGTGCGAGCTTCTCCATCATTGTGTTCAGTTCTTCACAGTACACATCTGCAGTAATGCTTGTCCCGTTTGGCAAGAAGCTGTGATGAATTACACCCGCGTTAGACCACCAAACAGTGACCATCACTTTTCTAGGGGTAAGTTTTCGTTTAGGGCATTGTTTGGGTGCTGAACCAGGGTCCAACCAACTTGCTGAGCGCTTACGATTGTCAAACAGGATCCATTTCTCGTCACAAGTAACAATGCGGTTCAGAATTCCTTCATTTGTATGCCTGCTGAACAGTGCAAGGCACGTCTCCACGCGTACTTCGCGCTGGCGGTCATTGAGTTCGTGGGGTACCCGTTTGTCAAGCTTTTTTACCTTGCCAATTTGACGCAATAGACCAATATTGTTTTGATGCTAACGTCGAAAGCTGCTGCTAATTCAGCCGTGGATTGAGTTTCATCAGCTTCCACAATTGCCTTTAATTCGTCATTGTCGACCAAAGTTTTCGGACGACCACGGGGTTCATTTTTCAGGTCAAAATTTCCAGAACGGAAGCGGGTAAACCAATAACGGGTGGTGCGTTCGTTTGTAGTGTTCGCTCCGTAAACGTCGTTGATGTTGCGTGCCGCTTGTGCCGCTTTGCTGCCACGACGGTACTCATACTCCATAATTACTCGAATTTTTAACTTATCCATGATGACGAAAAATGTTCGAATGCGTTGAAAACAAAACGCTAACTATTAAACAAATGACGATTTTAGAAAAAGAATACCATATTTGTCAAATAAAATTAATTTGAAATTAGAATTATCAGTCAAAAAAAAAATATTTTCATTTGAAATGGCCAGTACGGCAAAACGGCAGTTTCATAGGTAAAGACCTATTATGTTATCCAATTTATTTTTAGTTTCGAATGTATAAAGCCTTTCCTGGCATTTTAGTGATTTTCGAGTTTTATAACTATAGTAAAAAAGTGAGATATAAGTTTTTTTTATTTTTTCTTTTATTAGTTAACAAAACAAGCGCTATTTAATCCAGATAACAAAATCACACGTTTGATTGTTTGACAAAAATTACACAAAACGAAGAAAAAGAAAAAAATCCTATCTATTAGACTTGTCCTTGGTTCTGTAGAAATGTACGTATCGTATATTTTTTAAATTATTATCTATGGGACAAAAACAAAATGTTAGCTCCTTTTAAGCTACATTCCGACTAACTGTTCAATAAAGGGTGTCGCTACGTTCTACATGTAAATTAATTTTGACAATAAGTCACGTCACAAATGCATTTAGTTCCAGTTTTTGCTACTGAACAGAAAGCTGGTGACACTTTAGTTTGATTAAGTAGTAAGTATTAAATCTATCACCATCATTGCTACCCTGGGGAGATGTAGGCGCGACGAACGCCTGCCAATCGTGAACAATAAACAGATTTCGAGCGGCGTTGCTCAGGTGCATTCGGCAGGCGCGCAGGCAGTTTATGCTGACTTTTAACCTTAAACACAGGCAGGCCTTCCCATGTAACTACTAAATAGCCGAATCTATCAATAATTACACGAAACGTAAAATATGTCTTGATGTCCAGGGTGTTACAAAAAACAACTACTGAAGCTATCCTAAAACAATCGGGAATCAAAATATTTAAATATTATATGAAACCAATTTACGACAGCAAAATGTAAGTGTCTATGGTAGTTTTGATACGGACAAGGCATTTGGATTTAATTCAGTTTAAGTTTACTTCGTTTGTGCCAATAGGTTTTTGATTCGCCTCGTTTTGTCCTTCTTTAATACTTTAATTACTTTTTTGACGCTACAGTTTCATTTCAGTTATTATTTAAATACCTTACATAAACTAGGCAGTGACAATTATCGTGTATCATGTATACTAAAGAAGACTAATACCTAAATCATCAGATGGCTCGTTGTGGATCTTTGTTCAATCAGATCAGATCAGTGAGATGAACTCAGTTATATAAGGCTGGAAGTTCTGGCTTTACCTGTGTATGTAGATCCAGATTCCACCAGATTTTCTAGATAAAACATTATAACGATAAGAAATATCTAATTTCATTGTCTAGTGTCAGGCTTTATCATATTAATAAATATACAAACTAAATCTTTCCACTTGTCTTTTCTCACTTGTCTTAACTTCATAAGTGGTACTAAAATGTTTCCTTGTTGTGTTGTTGAACAATAACTTATTGTCAAATTTGAATATTCTTATGACAATGTGTTGGCGAACTTCACAATTTCTACAATAAAACTCTGTGGTGTTCAGTAAACTTAAATTATAACAATTGAATTTAACCTCTAATCGTTTCTAAAGTAGGTTCCGAACCGAAGGATCAGGTCCCGTTTCAGAACCTCACATTTTACCACACAATTTTGTATCTATGTTTGTACGTTTACGTAACTATTAAGTTTACGTAAAAGATGGTCTTTTTAAAACTATTAAATGGTTTTATTCTAGGGTTATTGAATAAATTAAGCAAAACATTCCAATCTCTATAGGAATCATTAATTATTCATAATTATTTTTTAAAGTTTTTAATAATGAAGTAGGCAGCTATACAGGGTGTCCCAAAAATCAACGTCAAGCCGAAACGATAGGATAAATAACCATCATCAGAAAAATCGGAAAAAAATCCATCTCGTATTCCATAGAATTTATGGTTTAATCTCGAGGCCAGCATTCATCATTCTGCCTTAAAATTTAGGACCACCACTGAGTGTGTGCGAATCAAAAACATTTTAGCTAACAAAACTGGATTCGCATAAAATCGGATTACTTCGAGTTATAATGTCACTTTTCGTCAAATTTGATGTCGATTTTGTTTTGGTTCCAAACATATAAATCCTCCTTTTCAGTTAAATGAAACCAACTCTAAAAAGTATATTTTGTTTTTTTATTTACATAGAAATATTTTTACAAACTAAGTTATAACTTAATTGATAAATGTACACGGAAGGCTTGACTTGCTATTGATCAATAAATTACCAATTCGATAATGGGACAGGCGCATTGGAAGCATTAATAATGCGAAACAGACATCAGTAACAATATCACAAATAATTTAGGGTAACTACTGACGTGCCTCTTTGAGGAGCTACCGATTTTACAGACTTCATCTCCGTTTTCATAAATATTTACATTAACTTGTACTTCTCCTGAGACATACGACGACAATCAGAACAGTAAACATCGGGGTATCAATCCAAAGAGACAACTAGTATAATGGCAATGAAGGTAACTAGCCTAAGTTTATGCTTTTGATTTGGTTTTACCAAATTCTTCAATGGCGTCGTATTCTGCGAAGCCGGGGTCGGAGTCATAGTAGGCATAGTCGTAACTGTTGTCCTCCTTGTTGCCGGCGGGGTGCGCGAAGTGCGGCGCGCGCGTCGTGGGCTGGCTTGGCGCTTTGTTGCTGGGCGGCTTGGTGGCGGGGGCGGTTGGCACTGGCGGCCGGCTCGCCGGCAGCGACTGCTCTCTCTGCTGCACCGGCTGCACTGGCTGAACTGGCTCTTGATTCCTCGCCACAGCTTGCGTGGTCTGCGGCCGCGACGACGGTACGTATTGGCTGACTGGCGCAGACGTCGTCGTGTAAGTTTTGTAGTAGTCAAATGTGCGCTGGGTGACTACTGTCTGCGGTCTGAAGGTGGTCGTAGGCTCGGGTGCTGGCGTCGTAGTCGGAGTGGGTGCTGGTCGGAACGGTCTCGGCGCCGCGGTCTGGGCTTTGAAGTTCTGCGATCCTTTGCCAAATTGTTTTTGATCCTCGGGTAACCTGTTGCCACTAGCAGCGATGTTTAGAGAGTGCGCTCCGGAGAGAAGTTCAGTTCGGTCTTCTTTTTCACGTTCGTAGAGTTCTGGTCTGTATTGTCCATCATCTTCGCCTTGCGGAGGGCGGTATTGGCCGTCGTCTTCGTCACTGTTGACGAAGTTAGCTGCACCACTGTTGATACCATTGTTGGTGTTGTATGCCACCGTGTTCAGGTTTTGTGGCACTGAGTCGCGTGTTGTCGTGTAGTACGTGGTGGTTGATGGCGTCGTAGATGGACTGTTGAAGTAGTTGTAGTTCTGTTTCGCTCCCGATAGAGAAATGAAGTTGTTCTTTTCGGTTTCATAAGAAACACTGTTGAAGTTCCTGTACGGTGCGTTAGTAGTTTGGATGCGAGGAGTGCTGCTGTACTCGACTGTAGAAGGAGGATTGCGGTTATTGTTCAAGTTGGAGTTCAAGCTCTTGGTGCGGACGAAGTCTTGCTCGCGAGGGAAGTCGGGGGTCACGCTGAAGCTGTTTCTCACTTTGAATGGTCGGTTGGGGATGTTCAGAGCGGGGGTCGATTGGGAATCGTAGTTGAATAACTCGACTAAGCCTTCTTTCTTAGTGAAAGGAGTTGCAGTTGATGAGAGCGTGAAGGGCGCAGGGGTGCCGGTATTGGCTAAGAACTTGGGCTGCTTGGGGGTGACACGGGGCACTTCCACGTATTCTTCTTTGTACTGCGGGGGCACGTTGGCAGGTAGTGGTGGAGTGGGGCGATACTTTTGCTGCGGGGGTGCAGTGCTTGGGGGGACTGTGGTTGATGGTGGTGGAGGAGCATAAGTAGTGGGAACGGGGAGATGGACAGGGCGTTTCCTTAGAAGCTTACGTTTCGACGAAGTTTCATATTGTTGGGGAGTATATTGTTGGGGCGTATATTGTTGGGGCGTATATTGTTGAGGAGTATTTTCTTGGGGCGTATATTGCTGAGGCGTGTACTGTTTCGGAGAATATTGTTGAGGTGTGTACTGTTTAGGAGTGTATTGTTTAGGAGTTGGTGGAGGAGCTGTAGGGGTGTACAGTGTTGTTGGTGCTGGAGAAGTTCTAGCAGTTGTGGGTCTCCTAAAGGACTGGCGGGAGGAGGTGGCAGGAGAAGATTGAACAGGAGCTGGTGCGTCGTCGCGGCCGCGGTCACGCTGCCCACTGAAGAAATCTGAGGAGTGTGCGGCACGCAGGTCTGAAGCTCCACTGTTCTGGTTCTGTAGTCGCCTGTCACCGGTTTCCGCACGCTGCAAGCCGAACTCCGCTTCTTCGTCACGAGGCGCTGATGCCGACTGCTTCTTCGTGTCGTACCCTGGGCGTCAAAATTACAGTATTGTGTAAATATGACATAGAACAAGACAGGTTGCTTGTTTCATGTACTGACATCACTGGTAATGATCTTTCTTGTTCAGAACCGTTATGGGTATTGTGGCACTTCCTACTTATTTAATAGTTAGGTAGGGAACTACTTGCAGAAGTCATTTTGTTTCGTTTATAATGAGAATAATTTTGACAGTGAAATAACATGAACATTTCTTTATAAAATGACAACTGAAGCTTACGTTTGGTTTGGTACGTTCAAATGCTGACCACGAACATGCTATTTACCGACCGATGGATCGCGTGATTTTTCCAAATGTAAAAAAGACCAAAAGTAAGAGTTTATTGTAATGTAATAATTTCACAGAATTCATGTCAAATAATAACAAAATAAAATGAATACATACCATTCCATTGTCAACGTTCATAAAACGTAAGCCCGTGGAAAGCAAGCGTTAAATCCATGGTTATGGCGCTATATTGCAAGTTACATACGCCCCGGTATTATTGCCAAATGCTTACTTAAGTGTTTTGTTATGTTTAAGCTTAAACGATCATAAAGTCCAAGCTTTCTTATTATTGTAAAGTTATGCAAGTGAGGTCGCTTCGTGGAGTGTTATTCAATTACTTAACTTACAGTGAAAGGCCTGTAATCAAAGCTCAATGCGTGTAAAGATACAACGTGTGTCTAATAAGATATTTTACTAATGTTAGCATGAGCATAACTAATGATACAATCAATTAATTTGTTTGAAAGCCTTAAGTTATAATTCTAGATGCCAATTATATTTAATCTATAATTATTTGAGACAGCACAAATTAATTTAGAGTGTATTGCCAGTAAGTAAATAATATAATTTTGTTACTTATCAATGAATTGTAGATCTAATGTTCCCAACATCAAAGTCCAGTATATTTTATTTATTGAGTTGTCAACTGGTGAGAAAGTTCACAAAATACAACAATGAGACAATGCGGTGAACACTGTGCACACCTGTAGGTGTAGAGGCGGTTACGACTTGAATGCTGAATAAGTAAACTGGACAGAAAAGCAAAGTAAAATCAAAATCTACGTTTATATTTAATTAAGATTAAATGATTTTTAGGTAAGTTTTAAAAATGTGTGGTATTTGCGTTATAAAGTTGTAAAAGTTATTAATAGCCCAGTGGCAGGGCCCATTCTCCTAACCTCGAAATAATTCGAGGTCAACATTCAAAAGTTCAAAATTTACAGCAAAAAATTTACATGAATTAGACTGTAGACAATTCAATTTATGACGTAGTTCCTATTTTTTTTTTCAAATAGTTGAAAGTGGCCGAAATGTTTCGCACCTTAAATTCAAGATGGTGGCAACGCAGCGATCAAATTGGGTCGCGATTGTAAATTTAGTCTCACAGTGACCACCTAAAGGCTGGTGCAAAAAAATTTTGACCTAGAATTATTCCGAGGTGATGTGTTGGACCTGGAGGACGACTGGACTATTGCTTCTATCGCTTACAGGAGCATGATACGCTAATGTCAATTGGTGTGGTTGATCAATGACTAAATAATTTTCAATATGAAATCTTTTAATTACATCGCTCGACAAACTATACGAAATCAACGACATTCCGTATATTTATGCCAAAAATAATCAACTTTAATACCAATTGTCACCACGCGCTCAAATGGTTAGTTTGCAAAGCAAGCTCACCGGATCCGATCTTGTAGAGGTCAAACGAACCGTCGTAGAGGTCGGGTGGGCAGGCCAGCGGGTCGTCATCGCCCCAGTCAGTGCAGGTTTGTGCCTCTTGGTGGAACAGCGTGCCGGGGGGGCAGAAGAACCTGGGGGATAGGGTTGAGGGTTAGGCAATTATCGGGATAAAGAGATGAACCGGTTTTGATAACATACACAACTGTGACAAACTCGTATCGTGATCACACACTGTCAAGGATACAGAAGTAGATATTAATTGACGGACTGCTTGTTTGATATTGCCGCAGATAGTATTTTCTTTTTTTCGAGGAAGACTATATTTAGCCTGGTGTTAACAGACGTTTCGTGGAGAGTCAGAGTTGAAAAGTCTTTGATGTAACTTACTATTTTTTAACTCTAAACAATAAACGCTAAAAAAACGAATTTACTGACAACTAAATAGCTTTTGATTGTTAAATAAAGTCCATGATATAAGTACAATGATGAGTTGACTTGAAAAAACATAAGACACGATCTTTTTTAAATCATCCTTTCGAACAAGAAGGTAAAAGAAACACGCCCTCAGCGTAAATTCCAAGCCGATGAACATTATCGGGCAAAATCAGTTCGTACTCTATCAAACGAAGGTTCGAATTGCGATGTTAAGAGCTTAAGCTGCTTAATACCTTTCTTCAGCTGAAAGATGTCGAGTTGAGTTTTTTGTTGCAAAAAAGGCCCACAAGGATACCAGACTACACCACTCGATCTTGGCGACCCATTCATATCCATCGCCTTCCGGTGATTTTGAGCAGATCGTCGGTCCATTTTGAGCAGATCGTCGGTCCATTTTGAGCAGATCGTCGGTCCATTTTGAGCAGATCGTCGGTCCATTTTGAGCAGATCGTCGGTCCATTTTGAGCAGATCGTCGGTCCATTTTGATTAGATCGTCGGTCCATTTTGAGCAGATCGTCGGTCCATTTTGAGCAGATCGTCGGTCCATTTTGAGCAGATCATCGGTCCATTTTGAGCAGATCGTCGGTCCATTTTGAGCAGATCGTCGGTCCATTTTGAGCAGATCGTCGGTCCATTTTGAGCAGATCGTCGGTCCATTTTGAGCAGATCGTCGGTCCATTTTGAGCAGATCGTCGGTCCATTTTGAGCAGATCGTCGGTCCATTTTGATTAGATCGTCGGTCCATTTTGTATAGATCATCGGTCCATTTTGAGCAGATCGTCGGTCCATTTTGAGCAGATCGTTGGTCCGTTTTGATTAGATCGTCGGTCCATTTTGTATAGATCATCGGTCCATTTTGAGCAGATCGTCGGTCCATTTTGAGCAGATCGTCGGTCCATTTTGAGCAGATCGTCGGTCCATTTTGATTAGATCGTCGGTCCATTTTGTATAGATCATCGGTCCATTTTGACCTGGCTCTAGCTAGTTCAAACAACAGCTCACCTGAAGTCCCGGATGCCTCCGCCGGCGACGCGCACGCACACGTGGAAGGCTTTGCAGCCAGACTTGGAGTCGGCGTAGTACGCGCCCAGGATGCGGCCCTTGCACGCGAACCTTTCTGCTGCTCCTGATAATTATATTTTTTATTATTGGTACAGAAATTCTAATAAAGGTCAGAGTATGCAACTAAAAACTTTAAACTTTTGCATTTAAAAAAAAAATTATAAATAGACCGATAGAAGAGAAAATCTCCTCTCGCTTCTCTTTTATCAGAAGTGTTCATTGTATTAATTAGTGGTTTACAATTTGTCTAGGTCGTAACTGGATGATTTATATTTTATACAGCACTTTCAACCTATCATTATTTTCTCCGAAAATTTTTAACCAAACATTCTTTGAATTTTAATCTAGCCTAACCTATACTGTTCATCTTACGACATAGGCAATGTGTAGTTTGCGTTAAGTTAGACATACCCAACTGACGGCATTTTAATTAAAATATAGTTACAACTTGTATATCAAAATATAATGTTGATAATTTCGATTACGGTTAAGATGGCTGGACCCCGCGTTACCCCGTGAACTGTGCCTCTTGAGGGTGCTCGTCGTTTGGATACTTGGGGGGAGGGCGACTTGCCGAGATAACAGATGCAGATAGGAATAATTTTGTATGGACATAAAGAGACACTGTAAATTGATTTTGAAAAAAATATACCCGTGAAGTTTCTTGCCAGTTCTTCGTCATGAAGTTTCTTCCGAACTGGTGGTAGAGTCATGTTTTATTTGACGTCAAAAAGAACAAGTAATTGTCAATGTTGAGAAATAAATATCTCATTTCATTTCATTTCATGGCAATTAGTGTACTATTAATGTAGTAGGTTACATACAAAATTATATTGAATGAAAATTAATGGAATACAACTAAACTTGCAAGTAACTAAAATACTGCTTTTCTCCCACAAGAAATCGACCGATAATGATTAAATTTGACTAAACTTTATAGTTCTAAATAACTAAAAATTCAATTAGTTGTAAGAAAGTTCTCAGGTTAAAAGCCCACGCAGTCGCTAAGCGTTATTATGAAATAGTTAACAATTTAAAACAAACACACAAAAATTTCTAAACCCCGTCTAATGAGCGAGGTATTTTAGCACCCAATTGTCACCGATTGTTATCTGTATAGCCGGCAGACTCGCGCGTTGCTCAACTGCGTCTACGCTGACTTTAACACAACTGAGGGAAATGGGTTAACGCCACAGTATACTACCAGCAGTTGAGAAATATTCTCTCAGAACATCGCTACACACTGCAGACGGCAGCTTGTGAGACATTATTGCAACATTTTATATAAAACACGTGATTAGTTTTCAGGACATTTGATTATCAATTAAAAACTCGTTTATGTGGGAAAATCTTATGCGAAGGATGATACCGGTCGTGTTTTCCTATTTGACATTTCCGTATATGTGCAACATTGGTATACTAGTTCAATATTTGAAATTCGAACTCGTTAGTAAACACATCACTCTCCATGTAAGGTGTGATTGCGTCAACCAGAAATCGTCTAATAAAATGATGCCTTTTAATTATACGGATTTCTTAATCTGTCAATTTACGCAATGAAAGGTCGATTAGTGACGCCTCATGTCCGAATTATAACGTTGGGTTAAATTATGACATGTTTTATTTAAAAGTCGTGACTGCGATGCGTAATGTACAAAATGGCCGCCTAGGTCAGAAGGCATGATTATTGCTATCATCTTAATGTAGTGGAGGTCAACTGCGCTCTCAAAGAGCAACTTTCGATATTCTGTCTAAATTCCGCCATATTGGGGCGCGCAGTAAAATACATCAAAGCAAGGACTCTATAACGAAGCTACTTTCAGTTTTACGTCTTACGTATTAAATACAAAGGTTAATGTAACTTTTAGATATTGGGATATTTTTAAGGTAAATAATGAAAACATTTAACTTTAATAGGTACTTACTCAAGAACAATTTTCTGACCACGACAAATTTTCAATAAAATAATTTCACAATTGATTAATTTTCAATAATATTTACACCAACTTTAAGACAAAGTAGGTTTAACACTGTTAGCAAATTACTCTAACGTCAATGAAAAGTTTAATAACTCTTTCTATCGGAATCGATCATGCATTAAACATATGTCCCTCTCATTACTAACTAATTTACAAGCCATAATGATTATCATTAGATTCTCACAGAACAAGAACACACGAGATCAGTCCTCTAGCTGCTCGTAATCATTAGATACAGAGGTACGTAAGAGGACGGGGTTGCGTCAGCGCGGGTGAGCGTGGTGACCCGCCGACGTCGCCGGTTCCCAGGCGGAGGGGTAGGGCTGGCAGACGTTAGATGTGGTAGGGACAGTTTTTGAAAGGTATTTTTTCAAATTCGAAAAGGCTTTGGAAAATGGATCTTTAACTTTATATCTGGGATTGAAATCATGTTGTGTCGATTTTCATATACTCTTTTAATAACAATCACAATGTAGGAGTGGTAAAGATTTTAAGATTAACAGGTTAAATTGAAAGTGCAGAATGTAAAAAAAATCATGGCGATTTAATTGTGATGAATATAATTCTCTAAAATACATACCTTATAAAAGATAAAATACTAAACTGTAAGAATTATCTCTTTCCTTTGCCAATAATAACATCTAATTTACAATACTTCAACCGAAACTCCCAGAACCGACAACAATAAATTCACAACATATTGTACAAAATATACATGTCATAACCTTTCAAGTTAAACTGCCAGCCCTAGGTTCAAACTGAGATAACGTCAGGTTGTGCAAGCGCACGGTAAGGTGTTCCGAGGCATCCGCGAAAGGTCGCCGGTTACATAGAGATCTATGCGCAGTGACATCGGCCTGTGATTGATCGACTTGTGCGCTGCGGTGCAAGACAATAGCTGTCTTAATATAGTGGACGCTGGAAAGCGATTAGGCTAAGGTTGTCATGTTGTCATTAATAAACCTTTTAAGAGTGATACTTTTGGTCTTAAGAAGCTTACGATTTAGCCACATTACAGGATACAAATCTAATTAGAAAAAATGACTGCTTTCTCGATTTGACGTTTCCGCTGCAACTTTTGGATCAAAACAATCCACATTTTTTTAAAGTTGATTTCTGAGGTGAACTACCGACAAATCTTGGTGGAGCCGGGCGGCGTAGTCGGGTATGGTGAACGTTCGGGAAAAATGCTGCTCGGTCAATGACGTTCGGGTTTTGGCAAGGCGAACCGAACTTTCTACCTGCATAAAGCCTGAATGGACCGCTCGATCGGCTCTAGCCGAGTACGTGTAGTAATTACTTCGGGCTGGACTTGTCGTTCAATAAATACGGCCGAACCGAATGTGCCTGAAGCAGAACATGCAAGTAGCGACCCTAAGAGTTTAATTAATATTTTCGTGATTTTGCTTGGTGTTACGTACTAATGTAAATACTTCGCAGTTCATCAAAAAGACAGCATACATTTTATGCGTGATAATTGCCGCATGTGTTCTTTGTATTCATGAGCACTGGTTTAATTCTAGCAGGAAATAGAGAATCAATACTTCGTATACAAGGAAACAGAAAGTGTTTTTTTTTCCTATGACTACTGCTGCAAACAATAATACGAAAACCAGGCAAAAAACTGAGCTATTGAAGCGATTGAAGACTTTTGTTTGATAACGAATGGATTTTGAAATTTGTAGCTATTCGTGTGCTGATTGATTGACAGGTGACATTGACTGAATACTGTAGAGCAGAGCATTGGAGTTTCTAATGATATGAACATAGAATGTGTTTGTCTTAGGATTGTTGTAAAATTATTTTTTAATAAAATGGAATCTGCAAATATAAAAGGAAGGGCCCTATATAAAGTAATTAATAAGAATGTATTATATTTTTAATATTTAAGCCTGTATGCCCTGTGGTCATCAATAAATACGCAAATTGATTGGTTTTCATTTGAGGCAGACAAACTGCTGTGGATCACTTTAAGAATATTAATGTCAACTTTCATAATTATATTATAAATATAAGCTGAACTTTCTTCTGTGTAAATATTTACAATATGTTTTTTTTATATCAACGTATCAATTTATAGTTTTGCTATACTTTCAAATAGACAAATCAACCAGTACTGCAACGTGGCCTAAATATTTCATTGTATTCCAATCAAACCAGTCACATTATTATCATGACAGTGTTGCTGAAGAAAAAAACCCTCGCGTGATTAGACCTGGTGTTGCCGAGTTTATCGCTAATGCAGTCTACGTACAATAGTTACGTAAGTAAACGTTAGGTTGGCAAGTCGGTTCCCATCCGCCTTGGATATAATGTTATCGGAAACATCGCGAAGATCGCTTCAGATCAAGGAAATTTAGATTTGTGTACAGGGTGTAAGAAAATTTCGTTTTAGGCCATCGGTGTCATCACCTGTGGGTTATGAACTGTGTTTCGAAAGATCGAATCTTTTTATGGTTCATCTTTATGAAAACTACCATCTTGTTGTGATTATGAATCAAATTAAAAGGGTTTTTTATGGTGTAATAAGAATTCATATTTAATCGGATTGTTAAAGTAACAAATTGGTTAACTAAATGTTATCTGGTATAATAGGGAAAGGGTATATGCCGGAATTCATAAAGTTTACAATATGAGAAATAAAGTAATTATAATAAATTTACATTAGAAGTATTAAATGTTCTTTGCAATTACGTTTACAAACTATATCATTGAAATAAATCAAGATGTTACAATTTCGATGGACCTCAGCTAAATGTTTTCCACCTACACCCTGTATACTAAACCATGTCATAAAACAGATTAAAGCGAGCCGGAAACACAAGCCGCATATTTCACAAACGTACTTCACCTTAATGTGATTCTGTCGATCAGCTGGGACGTGACAGTGACGTGATGTTGTTGTGATGACTTTCCGATCGGTGAACTTGTTAATGTGAGGTTGACGTTTGGCAGAAAGGCGCGAATGACAGTGGAGATGATGAGTGACCTTGGTATGGTTATGTCATTAATTTCGTTTCTTGGAATCATTAATTATTAGGTAATTATTATGTCATTGCATAGATTTTTAGAAGAAATTGGTTAACTAGGTTAATAAGAAGATCGTTGATACGTTTAGAATTTTTTTCACATTTTTTGTATTAATTTATTTTATTTTTGAAGTTTTTGGAAATTCGCGTCACTATTTTGTCAGAATTAAATTAAAAAATTATACAAATACATGAAAAAATTCACGAGAATTATCCATTATCAATCGTGGTCTATAACTTTCACGTGAGCTTCTCGTCCTTCGTCCGTATTCTCACGTTAGTCGCGCGCTCTCTGCCCGCGCCCGCTCCGCTCAGCCTTGACGCGTCTGCCACCCGCGGCGCTCACGAGCGACCAGTTAATGTTGTGTACAGTTTACAGAAACGTAAAGGAAAATGTTTGAGCAAAAAGAACAAATTCTGTAATTTTTTGTGTGCTTAGATTTTTGAAAGTTACTTTGCAAAATATAAGAGAGTTTTAAAATATATTAGAATTATTATTAAAAAATCGCGTTAACCGAGTAAATAATAATGTATGTTATACACTTGGTACGTTCTCCATAGACCATTTAAAGTTTCATTAAATAAAAAGGTGTAATTTGTGTCTTAATAAAGATTAAAAAAAAAAAAAAAATATATATATATATATATATATATATATATATATATATATATATATATATATATATTACAGCTATCTTAAAAAATTACATCTTTAAGTGGATATCCAAAATCTATTATTTAATGTTCTTAATTATATTTACAGGTAACCCGATGTTTTAATATTATTTTCATGTTGAATGAGAAGTCTCAATTAAATGTACGGTAATGTAAATATAAAGAACGGTTCTATAAAAAACCTATGAAAAATTTGGAATTTCAGTTTTAAAATTAGATGACGATTCTACCAACCGTACCGATCTAGAACGGCCAATAGACCGTGGGAAATTACTAAGGCAAATCCCGGGATCTATTAAAGTAGCGAGCGATGCGCGCGCGCCGGCGAAAGTGTGCAGTTGCGCAACGCACTGACAGACATACATCGAGATCGTGGGTCAAAGGACGAAAGATCTATTGGGGTAGTTTATGTTACTTACAATTAATTAAGGCACCGTACGTTCAATACGTTATTGAATCTCACAATTATTTGAGTTTAAGAAGGTAAACCAAAATATTTTATTTCGTCCATCATAGGTAAAAATACTTTTACATTTCACGAAAATCACCAAAAACTAGTTTTTATTACATGAGTTTATCAAGTTGATAAGAAATATTTGAAAAAACCCTTGATACGAATACTGTCGCAACCTAAACTTCAAAAAGGTTGCGCGCTGAAAGAAACTGTTTTAAAATTAATTTTTATGAACCTCAAGCTAAATTTTAATTTTTTTATTTATATAGTTTCAAAGACTTTCGAAGGTAGAACATTAATTTTAATGGCATTAACAACATATATTTTGAGGGGCGAAGTCATTAAATAGGTGGACATAAAAATTAATATTGATAATAAATGTTAAAAAACCAATGGATCCTGATAAAAAAGATCTCATGTAATACGGCCCTTGGAACTGAGACTTGGATTAATAATTTGAATAATCACTTATATGCAACCACCAAGCGAAATTATAATTACTATACTTAACAGATTGATATATTATTGTAACATTTTGTAAATATTAAAAAATCCTACTAAAACTTCTAATTTTAATATAAATTTATAACTATTTTAAAATAATTAAAATGCGATTATAAATAATGAATATCTAATGAATATATAATGAAATTGGTATTTAAATTGTATAATTGTTCATTTTGCATATAGATATTTCTACCAAAATTAGATTCTACAGTGATTAAAAATCGCAGTACCACCTATTCTTTTAATACTCTATTACCCTATGAAAACATATATATGTATATACAACAATCAATTAGACCAAATCACTGATATACGCAACGACCTCATACAGGCACGAATCGCGTGTAACCGGCCTAATTATACAATTATCCAACAATTCCTTATTAATCCGGACGTCCGTCAAATAGCTTCACAGAGTCACTGTGTCACTAACACTGGGTCACTTGGGGGCACTGTGGGTCCCGGTTGGTGCGAGTTAGGGGGCAAATGGGCCTCTAAAAGACCCATGGGATTTCCAAAATCAACTCTGTCACTAAGGGTTGCCGCGCGTAAAGAATAAGGCTTTTGGGTCCAGGTTTTGAAGCGGTGGGTTCACTGGTACACTGGGTGACTTACCGAGGGTGACGAGCACCGATAGAACGATCCACGCAGGGGACATGTCGTGGCGCAAGTCGCGAGTGGACTGGCGGTGGCGGCGGCTGCGCCGGCGACGCTGACTTGGGGGGGAAGCGACCTAAGGATGAGAAGGGGATTGTTTGTACAGCTCCGAAGCGTAGTTAAAGATGAACTGATAGATAATAAATTACAACTTTGTCTTGTAATTATCGGATATGCTCTTCTAAAATTATTTAAACGTAGTAGATGGTAATGCAAGTAATGAAAGTAGGTAAATAAAAGTAAAGTCAAATTGAGGTTTTTCTTATTCATTTGAACTAAAATAATTTCTGTTGGCCTTTAGGCTAATTTGACCCTCATCATAATACATACATCATACATCATTAAGCGCATTTTTACCTACCCTTAATGTGGTAACCTAATTTTTTGTATTTAATGTTGTAAAACTATTAATTTTATTGTTTCTCAATCAGTAATTTAGAAGGTCTTAATCCATATGAATTTAATATCTAAATTCACAATCTCTAAAAAAATTGAAGACCATCGCCCGATTACCTATTATTGTAGGTAGGTACAAACTGTCACTGTCACTTTGACAGGTTTGATTTAATTAATTATTTGTTTATATTTCAAAATTTGTCTGATTCACCTAGCGTTACGTCAAGAACCTCGAAAATGTTAGACATATTTATTAAATCGTTGTAATATTCCAATCATTTTTATTCAATGCTCGATTCTGTATTTTCGACGGAGGATTCTAAGAGGATATTTGGAGATCTAATGTAATGAACTTACACAACTTTTCTAATCAACCACATTTAAACTATTATAATGAAAAGGACCGAGACCGGACTAGCTTTTCAAGGGTGACACCGATGGTGTAGAAACAAATGGACGTTGCAAAGTATATAAATTTTATCTTTATATGCCAAAGGTGTCATTGATGCATCCTATCAACAGGGGCTGAAAATTATTATTATTATATTTGATTACCTATCTTGCGATACCAAAAATCGCGGGATATTTTTGCGCACCATGGGATTGAACCCCAATCGGTAATTGTCAAAAAAACCGTTTTACTTACCAGCGATAGCAAACAAACTGAATGTAATATTAGGTTTTTTTGACGCACTGATTGCTGATCGCTTGTCTTACGTGTACCGATGTATCTCGATGTTACCCGCCACGCTCCTGCTATTACATTTGTGTCTGTGTAAAGATGAAGCAAACTAAATACTGGTAGCAGAGTTTCTTACCTTCTTACTTCATTAGCCATAATAACCATAATATGCTCTTCATAAAGGGAATGATCAGCCAGTGCTAATATTGCACAAAGGCAATTCCGACTTAAGCCTACGCATCGATAATCGGTAAACAACAAAATACAAATTCAATAACAACTACGATTGATGATGTCTATGGGCACGGATCCCTCTTACTTTCAGATGGATCGCACGTTCGTTTGCCGGCGATGAAATAATTAAAAAAGCGGTTTCATTAAACGTTTGTTATATTAATGAGCCTTAAACGTTCCGCCAATCAGTAAGTGTGGTTAGGTATTGGGACTAATACACATAAAATAATCTGAAAATCATCGAAAGGTTGCCTAAACTAAAAATTGCAAGTACGGTATGCGATCTTTCTTCATAAAATTGTGTAGAATTTTATTCATTAATCCATCTGAAAATGACTTTAAACGTCTTAAGTTTAATTAGAAGACATTTAACACATATGTTCATGTTTAAGTTCAGTATATGATTACACATTACGTACTCAAACTAACATGACATGAACGGAACATGAAGGCCGTTTCGTCAGCAAATTGATGGCATCCATCGTGTTAAGCACATCGAAAGTTCGACCGTCTAACGTTGCCAATCGAATCTCTTTCGATGTATAAACCTCATAATTAATCAATAATATCGATATTGGGTTGTGCAATGTAATAACTATTTATTATACAGGTCATTCAAGTTATTTATTAAATTATTTTGCAAAAAGTACGTTTGATTTGATATGTGACAATATAAGAAACTAGATAGCTTTTTGCACAAAAGACTCAAAAGTTTTCGTAAATATGGTTTACTTGGATTTTTCAAAACTTCATCAGAAATCTTATAAATTTTTTTTCTCTTTATTTATTTATTTTCTTATATATATATATATATATATATATATATATATATATATATATATATATATATATATATATATATATATATATATAATATATATATTAAGTCAATCTAGTGTTGCGTCAGGGTTATGCGAATTAATTTATTACTTTAGAAATAAGCTGCGAATCATCATAAATATTTAGATTTACTTCTGTACCTACACAACATAAATGACACTTAATGGGCAAACTGTATTCTAGACAAACGAAAGGAGTTTGAACCACAAAGCATGTTCAAAAATGTTCCATTATTCCAACTTCAATTCCGCTATCTACGGGCTGGCTTTACTTCGTATTGATAGCCTAAACGCTATCCATCTACAATGCTTCAGGTGTGATTAAAATATGTGTCTAAATCTCAGTTATGTGGTAAGAACATGAAACAGTATAAGTCTCTAAGTAAAACTAACTTTTTTTAATTTAATATTGATATCATTTTATATAAATTATTATTCTGTATACAGGTAATTAACTGAAAAACGTGCACCTCAAATGTATTTTTTGTGTGCATATTTTACGCAATAAATGATATTTTAAAATTTTACGCTAAGTTTTTCCTAACTTCTTCTAACTATAAAACTGGTGACATTTGCCAAAACCCAACTTGACAGGCATCTTTCAAATCCGAGATTACATCTTAAATAAAACTTTTCAATAATAAAACATTACATTAGCTTTTACTAAATACACTTAAAGTAAAACAATAGAATTCAAACATAGCTTCAAACTTAACTTCCTATGAACAAAATCGATTACCAAGCTGTGCCGCAACATACCTCACAGATATTCACGCCATTACGCTTAAAAGCTTCGATTGTTCAGGAAATATTCACATTATTGTTTCAAAGCAATTAACAAAGCGACCTATAGGAAACTAAATGCTCGTGAAAGGTAAGATTAGTCATAATGAAGACTGTTACATCACAATAGTCATAACGCACAAACCGACGAACAGACGGTCGATCATAGCCTGCATCAATCTCCGGGGACGCCGCGTCAATTTACTGAACTTTCTGTAATTATTCTAATGATAGACAACGTAATTGGATAATATGTGCCGTTCTTTGCGTTAATGTTGATTTATTGCTATTGTTTCTGTAAAGTTCAAATAGAATATTGATTTTTTTTTATTCCAGTGAGCCGGAAAGTGAAAATTAGAATTGTGAGACTAACTTTAACAAGTATTGTGGAATGATGATGAAAAGTAAAGTAAATTGTTACTAAAATCACTCCAGTTAAAGTAAGAGTTTCATTTAATTAGAATATGTAGGTAAATTAAGTGGTTCATCGAATTAGAAGAACCTGTGGAACTAAAACTCCACATGTTGTTCAAGTTGGGATAAAACTACATGTTATGGTAAGTAAGTATATCTACGCAAACGGGCACCTGAATTTACACACTCGCGTGCATTTAGAATTGAAAAACCATTACATCGACTCTTGATATAAATCCTACGGGTCATCTTCCAAGTTTGTACGACAAATCGATCTTATTAATATTTTTAATGTAACTAACAGTAAAATATCTGAATGGTGGCTCCGAAGGTTGTTCAGAACGGCGGTCCGTGTGCCCTTCTGTCCAAACGCTCAGTCGCCCGGTAGCTGTTGATGCTGTCAGATACAGATTTGTTCTCGTGTCCAGATCTTCACTTGTTTATCACTTCACCTTTCATGCCTGGAGATTATTTACATTCAATGTATTGAACAAATTAAATGGCGATGATAAACCTCAGCTGCCTCGGAAAGAGTAGTAGGAGTTTACAGTGATAATTATAATCAATGCAAAATATAATAATCAGCTATGTGTGAGTCATGAAAACCGCAGATTTATGTAAGTTTAGGAAATTCGTAGGTAGCTGACTAAATAACCGAAGTGTGGTTAACTTTATCAAGATGACTCAAACATCAAGGAATTATTTTGGAAGATGGAATATAGATCTGTATGTTTCATCTTCCAAAATAATTCCTTAACTAGCAATTACCCATGGCGTAGCTCCCGCTAATAAGAGTACGTGTACTTTCCGAATTAAAAATTAAATTTTGTTTTCATCCGTTATGTGTTTGTGAAAGATTTCTTCAATAATAATACATAATAAATCCCCAGACAAACACACCAACCGTATGGTCCCAAAGTAAGCAAAGCTTGTGTTATGGATGACCATACGGCGAACTGGGGGGGAACCCCTACCTATCAAAATACAAACAACCATGACCCGAGACAAACATCTGTGTTCATCACACAAATGAATGCCCCGGCCAGGACTCGAAACTGGGACTGGGAGGCAAGCCTACTTACCACTACACCAATCGGTCGTCAGTTTCTGTCAATTTCTGTATTTTACCAAGCTGTAGTTGTCTTAATAAATAAGTTAAGCCTTTTTCTATTTGAAAATTGTTCTGCTTTGAGCTGAATAATCTAACCAAGCCAATACAAATATTATTTCTTAGTAAGTATAGCTATAATATTTTTTTTCAATATTGGCCCAAACTGTTCGTTGTACTTCCAATGTCCATAGATTATACAACAGCCGTAAGTAGAGTGACATCAGAACTTCTTTATTCAAATGTCGTAGGTTGATAGATCCGATAGAACAATTAAAGTATTTGCCCTTCTCTCATTACGAGTTATGTATTGTGCTGGTTGTAAGTAGGTGCATAAGTAGGTGCCCATGAGGGAGAGTTTATGGAGTAGCGAAGTCGCACTGATTCAATTAAAAAAAAGGAGCAGTACCAAAGGCTCCCTTAGATTGCGAGTCTCTCCTTCCTGCGATGCAATTAGATGTTTGATCCATGTTTAGGCAGTCCACTTGGGACGGAAGTGAATTCAAAAATTTGTTCGAAGTCTGTTTGAAATTTTTCGGGTTTGCCTGATTCGTAGATAGCATAGATCTTCATTTATGCATTTTTATCTATAAATATGTTTTACCATTTTTGGGCATATTTTTTCTGTTGTCGAAGACATGATTGCTTGTGTCCTAGTATCGAGATAATTGTGACAAACCACGACGTAGATCAATTCACAACTCACTGTCGAATTTTCCTTTTTTATATTACACATTATAATTGTAAATTTAGCTACTACACGTGCGCCAGTCACTTGTTATTATTGTAAAAATAAACAATATCAAAATAGAAAACCCCACGTAATCTACTCCACAGTATAACTACTCTTTGTTATTTTTGGTATCTATTGTTCTCCACAAAAGTGATTTGGAGCCGCATCATCAATAAATCTTCCGACAAATTGCCGAGACAAGTGCCGCGTGGCGTGGGACGTTCTGGCGGCGGCGCGTCGGTGGCGCGGCGGGTGCGGCTAAGCCACAGTTACTATTGAATTGTAGCACGACGAATTCACTAATTGTATTAGTACTGGCACAGAAAGAAATCCAGCTGGACTGTTTTAAAGGAATGAGACTTATACTTACTATTGAGGTTTACTTAATTTAATTGTTTAAACATTGACAACCTGTCTTGGTACACATTTTTAATTTATGTCTGGATTCTGGGGAATTTCCAAGGAGTTTTAAGTGGGCCATTATTGTTCCAATACACAAAGGTGGGAGTCGAGATAGTGTCAACAACTACCGTCCCATTTCGCTATTATCGATTTTATCTAAAATATTAGAGAAAATAATAAATAAACGACTTGTGGATTACCTTGAACGATACCATTTAATTTCAAAAAATCAGTTTGGTTTTCGCAAAGGAAAATCCACTGCTGATGCAGTTCTCAATTTCACGTCGTTTGTCTCTAAAAATCTTGATGGTCATAAGGAAGTTATTGATATTTTTCTAGATCTAGCCAAGGCTTTTGACACTGTCTCGATTCCCCTTCTTCTGCAACGTTTGGAACAAATGGGCATTCAAAGATCCCAACTAGGACTTTTTGGAAGTTATTTGTCGGACAGACGACAATCGCTTAAAATAGGTGACTTTGTCAGTAATGAACTCCCTCTCTCGTATGGTGTACCCCAGGGCAGCATTCTAGGTCCTACCTTATTTCTTATTTATATTAACAACTTATGCAAATTAAATACAGGTGGTGACATTATTTCATACGCGGATGATACGGTTTTATTATTTGCTAGTAAAACTTGGGAGGACACGTTTGCTCTGGCTCAAAATGGACTAGATAAAGTGACGTTTTGGCTGCAACGTAACTTCTTAACCTTAAACACGTCAAAAACCAAATATTTGTCTTTTTCCATTCAAAATTGTGGCCAACCCTTTCAAAATTTTACCCTCACCCCCTATCTTTCTCAATCTACAAATAATACTTGTTTGTGCCTAGCTCTCGAACGGGCTTCGACCATCAAATATTTGGGGATAGTGATTGACCAAAATCTAAATTATAGACCTCATGTATTGCAACTCAGTTCCAGAATCAGGAAACTTATTTTTACTTTTAAAATCCTGCGACATGTTATGGACCCCAATTTACTCAAACGCATATATTATGCACTCTGCCAGTGCTTTATTACATACTGTATAACGTCTTGGGGTGGAGTATATAAAACCATATTGTTGGATCTTGAAATATCTCAGCGAATTTTACTCAAAGTATGCACTTTTAGACCTTATCGATTCCCTTCCTCCCTATTGTATAAATCCTGCGAAGTACTTACGGTAAGGCAGCTTTTTATTCTATCTTTAATTCTTCATCAGCATAGAATTACTGCCTTTGACTCTACTTTGACCAGTAAGCGGAGAGCAGACATTGTGTGCATTAAAGAAAAATTTAATACCAAATTTAGCAATAAGTTCTATCCTTTTCTTGGACCTTATATATATAATCTAGTTAATAAAACTTTGAATCTACACACTTTAAACAATTTTGAATGCAAACGTAAGGTATTATCTTGGCTTTCATCCCTTAGTTATGAACAAACAGAGTTCCTTCTTACGCCAAAAGAATAATTAATAAACACGCACATTTTATCTTTATCATTTAACACACTACCAACATACACACACAAATACACACCTCAAACATACACACACAAATACACACGCACCCACAAACATTTCACCTTTTGCCCTCGATGTTTTCGATGTTTTCTATCGTATCGTATTAAATTGTTTTTGTGCAATTGTCGTTTTTGGGTTGAGCATACTACTCATCCTATGCTCACAGGGCTCGGCCCTTTAATAGGAAGTAGTGAACTCAGTACATACTGAACAAAAATTTAAACAACAAGTGTTATAAAATATTTATGTTTTGAATATTTGTACTGTATATATTAGGTCTTTACCTATGAAATTGCCGTTTTGCCGTACTGGCCATTTCAAATGAAAATATATTTTTTTTGACTGATAATTCTAATTTCAAATTAATTTTATTTGACAAATATGGAATTCTTTTTCTAAAATCGCTGAAAATTCTTTTTCTGAAATTACTGAAATAAACAATTTTATTATTATTATATTATTATTTATTACTTAGTATTTATCATGGTGATTTTATGTGATTTTACATTCGTGAACAGTCTTTTTTTATCTCTCTGACTCAGTTTTTATGACTAACGTTCAAACCACAATCAAAGCTTGTTTTTATATTCGAATTACTGTGAAATTAAAATCAATGGCTTTTTAAAGTAAATAAACGGTTTATATCCATGATTAGATGATATCTCAAAAGATTCGTTACTGCTTCATTACATTTGTGACATGGAGCCACCACATTGTAGACCGATAACATTTCAATTTACTTAACTATAAATCATTTAAATTAGCTTTGCTGTCCTTTTTACCACGTGTATTATTTATTTTTTATTTATATAGAAAATACTATTTAATCAGTTATCTTGCTCCGGTTGAAGGCGGTGACACGCTTCGAGTCTTAGCGAACTCATAAAACCACTTTAATTCATTAAAAAAAAGAAAATGGTTACTTGGAAGTTTGTGAGTCTTTTTCCACTGACGGCTTATTCAAACTTTTGGTCGAATCTTTTGTATATTTTATTTTATCGGAAAATCAATAGTGTACATAAAATTGCACTGAAACAATTTTCAAACTTAAAGTAAGGCCAATTACAGATTTTCTTTAAAAATTATTTACAGCTGTGCCATTCAAAGACAAAAGCAAACCAGATTAATTAATAGTAGGCTCTGAGAATGAGCCTACTATTAATTAATCATTCAGATCAAAAATGAATTTATTGATCAGAATATTTTATTTTTTTATAAAACAAATATACTTACATATAATAATATTGTTACAAAATACAACTATAATGTAATTTTGGTAAATACTTAGTTCCTAGTTTTATCTCATGAGGTGGTTTTCAAAGTAGTTTTTTAAAAGCAAATTGAACCGTTTACATTTAATAAACTTAATAAGGTCATATGTCCTGAATAGGTTAATAATACGTTAAATCCTCTTCAAAACTTCCATAGATCACCCTGTATTCGTGACAGCACCCATGGCCACAGAATGCATCCTTCAGTTGCCCAATCGACTCACGCGCACACCTCGCACGACAGAGTGCAGCGCCGGCACGACCACGGCGCGAGTGTAGTGGCGGCACGATGCGCTCGCGATCTATTGATTTCCCAGAATGTAGGACAGGGAATCTATATTTAGACTATTATTAATAAATAGGTAAATGTTGTTATGTTCGTATAAAGATGAAAGATGAATGAATAAACATTTAGTTACATTTTTTGGAAGCAGGTTCGGTTTTTACGCCAAATATGTGGGCTGTATTTCCATATTGGGTCCTCAGTATGTCTAATTTAACACTACAATGTATGAAATAAAAATATTAGGCAAATGTTATTCTACGAGTATAATATGTAGGTCTATAAAATATGATTTAATTAAGGATTTTTTATTTATGGCCCTATTAGCCTTTTAAATTCCACCGGACGCTGAGGGCGCTAAGCCGGATCTTAAACTACTCCTACATACGATACACCTAAGGGCACCTTAAGGATCGTATGATGCCATATATTCGTGAGAATTACGAGTAATGTAAAACGTGCGGAGTCGCGAGCAAAATATAGTGTTAATATATTAGCAGTAGTTGCTCGGTTACATCGTGAGTTACGAATGACTCTGCTTTGGATGAGTTATATTTTAATTTTGTAAGAAAATGACTTCGTCGTAAACGAACAAGGATCATGTAGTGAATATTTATTTATTCTATTCTAAGTATTGTGGAAAGATTTGTTTGTGCGTTTGTGAAACTGAAAACTGAAACTAATTAATCAATTTTATAAATTATTTTGCCAATATAAAGATACCTTATCTAGGAGCAACGTGGGCTATATTTTATCCCAAAATTCCCGCGGGTTCAGCTCAAGTAGAGTTCAGAGCAGTTATTAGGATGAAGGATACTATTATTATCATATACTTATGTAAAATAAATATACAGTGTCTCTTTATGTCTATACAAAATTATTCTTATCTGCATCTGTTAGCTCGGCAAGTCTCCCTTCCCCCCAAGTATCAAAACGACGAACACCCTCAAACGGCACCCGTTCACGAGTTAACGCGGGATCCAGCCATTGCCCTTTTCAGCCATATTAGAGGGAAGTGAGCGACCCGCAGTAGCTCCCAGTTCAGTCTAGATCAATGACTGATCCAAAAGGCGAAAGCGTTTTTGGTATAATCTTGTTTTATCGTCCGTGGCTACTCTACGTTAGTGAGCGGCCCGCTGGGCGACCGCAGTATCTGCCAATTATACACACTCCGGCGAAATATCTTCATACAAGCAATGTGCGGCGGTCACACGTAACGTGTCATAAAAGTGATTTATTTGAATTCTTTCTCTTTTCACAAATAATTGTTTTATAATATCCATTACATTGAGATGTAATTATCTCCTTAGTGAATAGTTTTGGCATGAAAGTATTTCATAAGTGCTTGGAATTATGACGTAAAAATTAAAGGTAAAAGGAACATAATTACAGATGATAATTAAATAAATTTGGTATAGTACAAAAGTGGCCCAAAGGGTCATTGGAAATACTTCCGTGGATCGAAATCTATGATCCTAACAATGAGAATAATAGAATAATGATACAACATATGAAAAAGTGATAACAAAAGTGAAATATAAAGAAATATAAAAGTGAAAGTATCTTTGATTGATAATATGAGAAGTATGCCCATTGTGTGACAGGATTTGTATCGTTCAACAGTTCATTGATAAAACACATTGTATTGAACACAATGTGATCAGACCGATTTCTTTGTTTTTTTTTAATCAATCTACTCTGAAACTACTAGACGATTTTTAAATTAAAATTCTTTTATTGCTGAAAATGTTTTTCACTTTCCCATCCAGAAAATCCCATTTACCTGGCTGAAATCTCAAGGTATAAACCACTATAGTTACAAGTCTGCAAGACTGCCTAGGCAGCTGAGTGCACCATGCAGGTAGGTATTTTAAAATCATAAGCTTAAGAAATATAAATCTAGCAAAGGTTGTGTACTAAAGTTTATGATCACACTTGAGAATGTTGCGTATATAAATTCTACAAAATTTATTACACTTTACTATAAATAGTCACTTATTGCTGAATAGCTATAAAATTGATTCTTAATTATTACTTATTTTTAAATGTATGTTATGTAAGAGATTTCCTATTTGCCTACATTATTACTGGCATGAAGCGGTAAGCCACACGCGAAACAAACGGACGATTGTAAATGTATTATGTTTATGTATTGAGGGGGCGGTCTATGAATGGTTGACAACCATTAAAAGTTATAAGTATAGTTAGTTCGCGTTAAGAATACAGTGAATCATCGATGCAACTACAAATACTAGCCAATGAGATTGCCTTATAAGAAAAAGTTTTCTTTTTGTCGGTGACGCTATTGGCTATAACATAATGTCACTGTATTCTTAACGCGAACGAACTATAGTTGTAGTGAGAACGAATCGAAAGATCGAAGGTTTGACCTTTAACAATATGTTATGTTAATTCCCAAAATAATCAACAAATATCTAAAGCCTGTTCTGGTCCAAAAATTGAGCAATAGCATTATATGTTATATATTAATCATTTTAAAATAAACAAACAGTGGTCGTGGCCGTGATTCGTACGCCGAAGGTCCCAGGTTTGAGCCCTGGTTGGAGTTTGTGTGATTAACACAGATTTTTGTTCTCGGTTCATGGTTCTTGATATTTATCCATGTATGGTTTATTCTGCTTACTTTAGGGCCATATAGTTGGTGTGCTTTTCTGGGGATTGTGTTATTTATTGTTCAATAAATTTATCGATTTCTACCAAGTTTTGCACTAAATCTACAAAAAAAATTACGACGGCGACATGGAGCGTCAATCATTCTATTTATTGCCAGCACGTTTTTATATTTAATCTAAAGTTTGCCGCTTATTTATTGCGACAATTTACAAATAATTTTATAAAAAGTTCCCTCTAAAAAGCTCTATTGAAAACCAATACCGGTTGAGATGCTACATATATACGATCATTTAAGATGAAGTTTTAGAAACTATATTTTAGGAGTTCGTATTGTGAAGCGTTTCCTTGCTTAGTCTATAAGTCGTTCGATTCATCCATTATGCGTGGGAATGGACCAAAACGCAACGAGCTGCACCGTCCAAGGAGTGTGCGTTAGTCTAAGCTTTTTTTTCTATTGTTATTTAGGGCCCTATGGACCTTTTAAATTTCTCCGGACTTTGTGGCTCAGCGCTGAGGGCGCGTAGCCGGAACTTACTACTCCTACATACGATAGCCTAAGGGCACCCGAGTGTAAAATAATAATAAATAAATCCCCAAAAAAACACACCAATAATGGTATGGCCCCAAAGTATGCAGAGCTTGTGTTATAATAATAATTTATTTCGGACACTGGATCCGTATACAGAGTTAGTAACAATTTTATTAAATTTATTTTACTTTACATTGTAGGTGGCAACTATTCCAATGTTTTAATATAGAGCTGTCTACCTTTTCCTTTAATACTAGTAGAATACTGTTAGAGCTGTCGCAGGTCCGGCGCATCAGTGACGCGACCATTTTCCTTGTAATCGAGAAAAATTCGTCTACTCGTGCCCCCGCGAACATGCCTGGCGCGCTGCAGTACCACGGCGCCCCAACAGTGTTCTTAAGCCGTTGTTATATCGTACACGTAGAGTTGAGTAATCTTTCTTTTTATAACTAACCCAAAGGCTGCACGTGTAAACAGATTGACAAAAGGCTCTAAATAAAGTTAATTTAACTTGTGGGGTACAACGTGCAAACCTTCGAGCTAGCATATTGGTACGTACAGCGACAAGCAACAAACATCTGTGTTCATCACACAAATAAATGCCCCGGCCAGGACCCGAACCTGGGACTTTCGGCGTATGAGGCAAGACTACTTACCACTACACCAATCAGTCGTCGAGAAGGCACAGACGTCGTATATTGAAACTGCCACGGATTTCAAAGGGTCATCAACTGCCAGAACCAGCAAGAATTCAGTAGGAATGTCGACGGGGTAGGAGATTCGAATACCGTGTTGCCCTATTTCGAACTGGGACGCCAGCGTCCTATTACTTTTTTAAATAATTAGCTGTAATTTGTTATTGTGCCAATTTTTTACAATTAAACAAATAAAATAATAAATTATAATTAGTGGAGGTGAGACACAGTACGTACAGTTCCCATTCTCATACTCTCGACTGACTTCATTTCCAAATTCTTCCACCATAATTAAAACTATTATTTTTTTTTTGACGATTCACCCGCTGACTTAGATATATCAACATCCAGTTCTAAAAAGCAGTTCTTAACACTTGTTGTCACGCCCGTGGCAATAACGCTATCGCTAGGAATGGTTGAAACATTTTTGAAAATAAAAAAGCAAGATTATAATAATTTACCAAACACTATTGTCTCATAGGTAAATATTGGCGATTTGTCCATAAAGTATTACGTCACCATCTATTTCGGAAACAATAACTCCCAGCGACCTATTGTGCAACGCGACACTTGAGCCACACGGATGGTCACAATTTCACGCTGAAATCATAGTCATCAACAGCTTAATGCGCTTGAAACGTCTGCTACAAGCTGTTACCTGCCGACGGAAATGATCTAAAAGGAAGTGCATTATAGCTTATATCTTGTAGAACTTCGTATTGACCTTTTAAGTAAAGTGTTTATACTACAAATTTGGCTAACATAGGATAGGCAATGTTGCTTAGTACGGGGCGAAATTATATTGCAGGTATCTAAAGAGATATTTCTAATAAAAATATTTATTTAAAATTAATCATAAGTAGTAAATAAGTTTTTGTAAATTATACAATATAATAATGAAAATATTATATTTTATAATTGGTTTACATCAGAAACACTTAATGAAAGTCAGCGAATTCGAGAAACTTAAAACTGCGGCAATTGACATAATATGGCGTAGATCATTATGTAATATTATACAGGGTGACGTTATATACTCTTCAGAAAAGGACACATTTTCACAAACACACACTTTCATAAAGACATTGGGAACTTCGCTATAGCGGAAATGAAGTTATATATTTATATAGTAGATAGTTAACATATTGTAATCCCCAGACAAACACACTAACTGCATGGCCCCAAAGTAAGCAGAATTTGTGTCATGGATGACCATACAGCGAAGGGGGGGGACTCAGAATAGACATAAATAAATATATGTCAGCCTGTTTGGTATGGAGGTAAGTAGCCTTGTCTTCCATGCCAGAGGTCCCGGGTTCGAATCCTGGTAGGAGCATATATTATATTATATTTGCTCTCTAGTCATGGATGTGTATGTATGTTTATTTAAGTTTATTTCTAATTTTTATATATTAAAAAAAATCTATGTGTGTTTATATATTTCTTATGTTTATTTATCCGTTATCTAGTATCCATAACACAAGTTCTTAATGATACTTAATTTGGGCTAGATAATTGGTGTGATTGTTAGAAATATTTATTTATGTTTATATAAACAGCCATGACCCGAGAAAAAACATCAAACAAATGAATGCCCCGATCAGTACTGGAACCTGGGACCTCTGGCGTTTGAAGCAGGGCTAGCACCACTCACGCCATTCGGCCGGTACGATGCCTGGTATTTAATTATATTTATGTTATTATTTATTGGTGGTAGCAACCCAGCGTGTTCATTTGAGTTTTCCACAAATCTGACGTTTATTATAAATAAAATTCATGGTAAGTACTTGAATTTTATTTCAGATACATTAATTCAAGACCCATGGATTTTTGTGGATATACGCGATCGAAGTCGTGAAAAATTGTACGTGTAGTGCACATTCAAACTGGGTAAAGTTTATCAATCTAATAATATATACAATAATTCTGCTTACAATGTGATCTGATAGTAAACGTATTTCCTTTCTAAGTATTTGCAGTTTCTGTCATTTAGGAAGTTTCCGTTTCATTTGTAAGAGAAAAAACGCCTATTAATTCATTTTTATTTCATGGTGACATTTGAAATGTAAACATTGAATACAAAAGTTTCAATGTCAATTTACAATGAAACAAATGTGTATAACTTAAAAATGTTCAATCTATCTTTTTCGTTTCGTAACTTAGAAACGGTATCGACACTCTGCCAAACCAACCAATCCTTAATAGTTAGATCGTTCGCCTTGTCCTGACGACGACAACATTTCCAGAAGACCGCGACACAAGTCATCGTCACTGCGACCTTTTAAGATCGCAGCTCTAGAATGGGCACCTGGCTAGGCGTATTAGGGTCATTCTTTTAGAATTAAATGAAACACTAATAATGTCACTTCTGTATGCCAAAATTAGGACGTACTTTACAATAATAAACCCTTATTATTGTAAAATATGTCCTAATATTTTCGTAAATAATTTTATAAGTATAAATCTGTCCTAATTTTGGCATACAGAAGTGACATTATTAGTGTTTCATTTAACTCTAAAAGAATGACCCATTATCACCCACTGAATTGTGGACAGATGCTGGTTAGTAGCTTCTCGAATTGGATACTTTAGATTTATGAATGGCTACTTATTCCTTACATCGTTTTTGAACCGCCAACAAGGAACTAGTTGGCAAAGACTTTGTTCCTATTTGTATGGATCTTTCTCTGGATATGCTTACATGTATAGCTTACAGGCGCATATTATGTCTTTTATAAAAAATATAACACGAATAGACTAAGATTTAAATATAATTTATATAAGGTTTGGATAATTAGTCTTTCTGAACATATGCCGGGTGACGTTTAATACCGTTCGGGTAATGGGCACAATTCCGAGAACTTTTCAAAAGATGACGCATAGATAGTATGAATAGTCGACTGTTTTTTTCATTTTTGCTCTATGTTTTTTTAGAAAAGTTGCTCAGAATTGTGGTCCGACCCCAACTGCCACAACGGTTATTTGTCACCCGGTGTATTTATAACAAAAATGTTTCCATTCCATCGAATGGATTCGTATGTACGTTTACTCTGGGTTCCCCCCAGTTCGCTGTACGGTCATTAGTAGCACAATCTCTGCTTACTTTGGGGCCATACAGGTGGTGTGATTGTCTGGGGATTTATTATTATTATATTGCAACAAATGGCCTAGAATGTGACATTCACGCTAGAATCTCGTGAGAAAGAAATCTAAGCGTATATCGGTCATCTCAGTAAATATCGCAACATCACATATCGCTCGAGTGGGATTATATAATTTATGTTATATATGTGACAAACGGTGGTCTGCATCACTGAACTGAATGCATAATTTATGGAATCTATTTCTCCTTTATTTTTTATTCATGTTGTGAGTTCTCGTAGTTTTACTTCCTACGCTAGACTATTTTGGATAAATATTAAGGACAGAAGTTTGTTTAATGTAGGTGGGGATAAGGGTTTAATCTTTACTTGTGATAAAAGCCCGCATCAACAAAATGAATTCCACATGAAACTACCGTTTTACTGTCATACCAAAGCATACAACAACTGCGTACTCGCGTAGTTAATGCGTTATTCAATACACTCGTAACTGCGCGCGCGCAGGTGATGTTGCGACATAAAGACGAGAGATGGTATCTTTATGGAGGTTTATTTAGTAATGAGGAAGATTTTTGATGGCTTTTTGGCGTGGTGGGGAAGAAAAGAGGAATACATCTAGCTACTATAATGTACCTTGTGAAAGAGTGGCAATCTTGTTAGATTTGAAGCCCCCGAAGGAATGAAGTTGGTGGAATGTGTAAATAAACTTTATCTGTGTATATTCTGTTGACTCAACTCCTAGTTACTAGTTGGACAAATTAGTTTATACATGGTGCCTTTGTTAACTAACCTTACTTTTACGGTTTATTTTTGAAAAATAATGTGTTAGTTGAAATGGTGAGTGTTGAATAAGTTCATAGAGAGGATTTGCTCACTCACCAAAATGTATCCGGTTCCAAAAATTTCAAATATTATTTTTCTAAATTGATTTGGGCACTTGACTATACTCTCTTTTGTACGCACATGTAAGTACTCCATCAATATTACAGCTAACTAACTAAATAGTGACATACATTTAAACCTGTCATTCATGCGTAACTGCGTGTCCGCGATGCGCAGGCGCAGGCCTTCTTACGACATCAGAAATTGCGATCTACAATATTATTACTATCTGAAAAGCTGTGTTTTTACTAAGTTAATATCCGTTTCACAGCACTTGTTGACCAGAATCTGAAATGAGTAGGTTTCGATGGTAGATATTAGTTTTAAAACGCCTGTGTAAAGGTAAATAAGAAAGGAAGTTGTAGCTCCGTCTTTTATGTTGGAGCTTTCGGGGTAATAGTTATAGACATTTTTCATCACATACTAAAATTATCACATATTTTCCACCACCGCAGGAAGGTAACATCGCTGACTCGGCGCGAGGCAAAGAAGACATGTAGATATCACGAATTGAGGAAACGCGTTGGCCGCCAGCTGTTCCGTTTCTTCATACCGGTGACTTTGTATCGTTCGGGATTCAGACCACAATTTTGAGCTACTTTCCCAAAGACACCGTAAATCGAAAATGAAAAACATTTTTCATAAAGCATTGGTGGCTGAATTATTTCCGTTATCTGAACCTTTGTGCCTTTTATTCCTAATGGTAAAATAGCCACCCTGTATAATCAGATATAGTGAAATAATTTAAGAAATAAGGCCGTTCAAAAGGTTAATTTAAGACAGAGGTACTTAAATATGCATAACGTGTTGTTATGTCATGTCAAGTGTTGTCATGATTCGTCACTCAACTGCTTTACTGCCTCTAATAAGTTTAGTGGTAGATTCTTTGTTAAGATCTCGTCGATCTGGGGCAGTACTGCAGTCCTTCTTATCTTGGTTGCCATGATAATCACGTGTGCGTGGTTGTGTTCCGGACAAAGGAAAAGAACAGCCGGTGCAATCACTGGAACAAAGGCAATATCGAATGAATACTTCGGTCGCCAACGCATCATTAGTCGATATATCACAATCACTCTTAATAAATAAAACACTAATGACGGCCTGTTTGGTGTGGAGGTAAGTACCCTTGCCTTCCATGCCAGAAGTCCCGGGTTCCAATCCTGGTAGAGGCAGATATTTTATTATATTTGCTTTCTAGTCATGGATGTGTATGTATGTTTATTTAAGTTTATTTCTAATATTTATTTATATGTAGAAAAAATATCTATGTGTGCTTATATATTTCTTAAGTTTATTTATCCATAACACAAGTTCTTAATGATACTTAATTTGGGCTAGATAATGTGGTGTGATTGTTAGAAATATTATTATTATTATATATTATTTATTTATGAAAAGTTTTTCGAATAAAATATAGTATCATTTATCTGCACAAGAAGTGTAATGTATTTGATGTGATAACTTAGTTCTATATGTTGTGGTAATTTAGATGTTACATTACGGAAACTCACAAGTCGCAATAGGATAACTTGTTTTGTAAACATACTGCAAATGACTGTTATGTTCTTATAAATAAATAAATAAATAAAACATGGGTGCGAATACCACTTATCATCATGTGGAGCGCATGATCCTTTGCCGACACGAGTATAGTAAAAAAAGCTGTTATTTTAAAAAGCTAAAAAGTACATCAAATGACTCCTTTATTTGTTGACAGTACTTTAAATGATTTAAAAATAAGAACATATTCATAAAATAATTCATTTATTAATTGATCACATATCAAATTTCATTATCTGTCAGGGGATTTATTATTATTAATCAGATGATTTGACTACTTGAAAGTAGGCGAAGTAAAATTATTAAAACAAATAAGGAACAATGAAGAGGTATTTTTACTGTATGTTAAACTCAATCGCTATCTTACTGGATGAGGTTTTTCACCGTTCCAATATTCAAGTGCTAAATGCTGAGCGCGTTGATGTTGTTTCGTAGAAAAAAATGGCTTTCGACAAACATAGATATGTCTAATTATGTTTCTTTCCTTATTTTCTTTTGTCAAGTGTAATTTAAAAATTAATCAACATAATTTTGATTTAAATGTGTAAAAGGGAGTCAAACGTAAAGATTGGATTTAATTAGCCTATTAGTGCGTTACGTCTTGCCTTAAGGAACTTACTCGCATAAACAATCTTGGAAGGAGAGGAGGAGGATGAGGGAGGAAGACCTGCCAAGCTGACAGATAAGAAATAATTTTGTACAGACATAACAGACATTGGAAATTTATTTGAAAAAATTATACCCTTGAAGTTTCTTTCCAATTCTTCTTCACGAAGTTATTGTCAACGTTCAGAAATAAATATTTGGATTTGAATTTGAATCTATTTTCTACTTTTAAACGAGCGTTGTTTTTTAAGTTATATCTTAGATATATCATCTTCCTTCATCTTTAATTTCGTTACATAAAAAAAGGATACAGTTTTCAATTTAAACCTTCATCATCAAAGCGTACTTACATTTTTAACTTCTGCTCTTAAAAGGTATTATAAGATAGATCGAGAGTATAATAAAATAGCGGGAAAAACCTCTTGACACGCTTTTGTCAAAATTGTTAAATATACGAAGTAGTAGATCTGTACATAATTTATCAAAACAGCTATTTTAGTAAAGTTGCTAGTTATATAATCCGCCTTTAAGAGATTTAAAAGAAAATAATGAAAGGTTAGATAAAATTTGGAACAAATATATTTTTGCTTTTAAATAATCGATTTTCAAAATTAATTATATCTCGCCAGCGTTACATACATACAAACTTTTTTTCGCAAAACTTTCTGAGTGGCCTGGTAGGTACTGGCTTTGAGTAACAGCTGCGCCTTCCGTACCACGAGTATCTGACGCTCAGATATTCATCACGCTATGACCACCCACAGAACATCTGCTATTTGACATAGATTTTACTGTTTATTGCCGGCCAACGCGCAGACGATCCATTTAATAAACATATATATAAAAAAATTAACAACCATGACCTGAGAACAAAATCTGTGTTCATTACATAAATGAATGCCCCGGCCAGGACTCGAACCTGGGACCTCCGAGAGGGCGACTACCACAAACTCTACTCGGCCGTTATAATTGTAATTTATTCAGTTGTAGTAAATCATCGGCGCAGATATAATTGTATCCAGAAAACCACCACCTACCCTGGATAATTACGGCGGTGGATACAGGAAGGACCGTGCTACTGCTCCAGACGAGATCCAAACTAAAAAAACTCAATTACCTCTGAATTTTTCAACTAAAAACTTACTTTTAGACGCACCAAAGCTAGTTAGATATCATGAATAGTAAATATGTGTAAAGCCGCCGTAAGCAGCCGTCACTGCGATGTCGCAACGCGCGCTCGCCGGGGATTCATTCACGTGCGAGATGCGCGCGCGCAGGCTGGACAGTAGCGGTACTCGCGGTTAGGCCGGTGGATTAAATGCTGGAAATCCTCGTTTGGGAAATGTTGACATTTCCCTGCATTTAAGTAATGAGGCTTAGCCAAGTTACGGATTGCTCACTCAAGTTTGGAACAATTTGTTTCTTTACCAAGTACGGCGGTGGGTTTTAAGTTTTTATACTCATTGTCGTGATATACAGAACTAAGTTTTTATTTATTAACTAATCAAAAAAATCCACAGCCTTTAAATATTATTTTTGTGTAAACGATGTTATTTGTTTTTATTGTTTTTACTAATGATTGCGCATTTCCTGTAAAAAGCTTTCATTCTAACTTATTTCTAAAATGCGTATTTATTACGGAGCTTCGTAAACTTTTTGCTTTATTTTTTAATGTTTATATAGTTGTATCTAAGCAATACATCCAGTCCGCCTAATAGTGCATAACAGTTTATATTTACAAAAAAAACTGTGTAATATATCACGATCGTCTTATTTTATACCGTCTTATCTCGCTAGTTTCCTTTTGTTACAATTTGACACATCGTCTTTAGTTTTTTTTATACTGCCAATTGATAATTTCCATCAAAATAATTTATTTGAAACAGTATCCAAGCACTGTCTCCATACCGCGCGTCCCATCCTCTTGCTTCACCCAGCATCACACACGGTTGCGTCAGCGCAGGTCATCCGCCGCGTCTCTGCAGCTGCCTGTACTCAGATCCACGATAGTTTTAATAAATACTTGCCAAGTGACCCTGCAAGGACCTCTTTACGTCAACACCTCTTTAAAGGGTAGCTTAGTGGTGGATGTATGTAGCATGTCTGTTAAGTTAAAATATTTTGCAGGATTTGAGAAAATGTGCGTAATAAAACAAAATAAAAACAGAATTCTCTCAAATTTGGCTGGAACTCAGCGTGCTGACAGTAAATACAACGTACGTATAATAAATAACAATAAATCCCGAGACAAACAATCCAACTGTATGGCTCCAAACTGAACAGAGCCTGTGTTATGGATGCCCATACAGTGAACTGGGGGGGATCTCAGCATAAAGATACATATATAAATATAAACAACAATGACCCGAGAACAAACATCTGTGTCCATCAGTCAAACGAGTGCCCCGGCCAGGATACGAACCTGGGGCCTCCGGCGTATGAGGCAGGGCTACTCACCACTACGCTGCCGGCCGTCGGGATGTCGGTCTGTTGCAGCGATGGCTGCAAGCGGTACGGAGCCGACGGCGGTGTGCCGATCCTTAGGGAGGCCTACGTCCAACAGTGGGAGTCTTTCGTTCGTCGACATCAATAAGAACAAGTAATTGTCAATGTTGAGAAAATAAATATATCATTTCATTTCATTATTTCATTTCATTTCATTTCATTTCCGCTGAGAGAAGAAGATGCGTCCGCTCGGGATTTTTGAATTCAATTCTTAAAGTCAGAATTAAAATGTGGTATGAATATAAAGGTGAATCTCGAGTATTTATTGAAAAAATATTACATAATTATTCAAAAAAAATTTCAGAGTTTAGTTAAGAGTATAAGTTTTGTTACCTAAACAAAAGTCAATAATTCACTGTTGGAAACAAATACATATTCACTGATACTCTATCTCAAAATTTAAGAATGAATTTGAAAGTTTCAAATAATTAGTTACTTTTGAAATTCAAATTAAAATTCAAATATTATTTCTTAACATTGACAATTACTTGTTTTTCTTGACGTCAAATAAAACATGACTACCACCAGTTCTGAAAAACCTTCGTGAAGAAAAACTGGCAAGACACTTCACTGTTATATTTTTTTCAAAATAATTTTTAGTGTCTCTGTATTTCTATACAAAATTATTGTTATCTGCATCTGTTAGTTCGGCAAGTCTCCCTCCCCCCAAGTATCCAAACGACGAACACCGTCAAAACACACTAATTTACATTTACGCAAATACATGTACGTGATTTGTCATTCATCAAATTATTTGAATCATCTCATTGAATATCAGAAATTGCAAGTTGTGTAATTGGAATCAATCTTAACTGGGTTACCAGCAGATGTAGCTGATGAGTTCCAAGTCATTTCTTCACATGTACAAACACACATTAAATCTGATTTGGATAATAAGCTTTCATTAGAGCTCCGAACAAACACCGTAGTTGGTTATAAATTCAATTGCTTTACGATATCACGAACGGAAATGCTCACCTACTTGAAAGGCTAGTTTTTTGGTTTAAAATCTTTAATTTACATACGTAATCAATGTTTTAATTAATGTGCACTAAAATCTCCTCAATTGGAACTAAGAAATTTTTATATTTAAGAATTTAGTAATAAGTTCATGAGACGAATTGGAATAATGATGTGAATACGTAACTCGATGTTAAAGTTTTTTTACTAGCTACTTTTACTTGGTTAAAAGTAAGTACATCCCCCAGTACGAGTATGCCTAGTCGCCAAATTAAACAGATCTACTATTTGCGCTGCAGCACGGTGCGGGTGACAGTTCCAGTAACGTTTCGTTTCACTCTTGAAAGTTGCCGCAATTCGCGCACCCACCTCCCTACCCGGGTGTCGCTCCGATGAAGGCCGACAGCATTCCCATGCTACAGCCGGCCAGGTGGTTTTTAGTGGGTAGGTGCCAGTCTGGTGAGTCCCACATCACCCCGCAGAGGCCGGTATTTTCTTGCGGCGGTATGCATGACGCATCTTCCACCTCGTTCACGTGAGGGTGCTGCTTAGGTGGCTCAAAAAAAAAACAAATTATGACTTAGTAATTCAGCTGTACCTCTTTCGTAATACATTAGATCATTAATAACTGTAGTAAATCAAATTAAACCCATCGAGAATGTTCTAGTCTACAAATAAATTCTAGTTGAAATAAAATTTCAGCAAAATTTTAGGCATACACATATCATGTGTTACTGACAGATGTCAACGTCATACAGGCAACTGTCACCCGCAACATGCTACAGCGCAAATTGTATAGTTAGTTTCATCAGATTGTTACTAATAACACTACACTAGATTATTTAAAAAATATATAAAACCTGTAACTTGCACTCGCGTATTCTTTAACTGACGAAAGTTTTTTTTTACATATTCATTAGTATTATGCGATCCACCTCACGTAGATGCCATATTTTAATGACAATGATTTAACGATTAGTGATACGTTGCCCAACGTGGCATTCAGTTGGAGTTGCCTTTGTTCCAGCAGTTGCACGGCCTGTCCCTTCCCTTTGACCGGAACACGACCGTGCAACTATGTAATTATTACGGCGGACAAAATAATAATAATAATAATAATCCCCAGACAAACACACCAACTGTACGGCCCCAAAATACGCAGAGCTTGTGTTATAGATGGCCGTACAGCGAACTGGGGTGGAACCCAGAATAAACATACATATATAAATATCAACAACCATGACCCGAGAACAAACATCTGTGTTCATCACACAAATGTATGCCCCGGCCAGGACTCGAACCTGGGACCTCCGGCCTATGATACAGGGCTTCTGACCACGACGCTACTCGGCCGCCATAGTAGGTCCGCCCCAGAGAAGGTCGTAACAATTACAATTTCAGAAGATCAAGACAGGCATAAATCAAATAATTTAGATCCAAATTAAAGATTTCTAGTTTATATTATTACAATCAAATCACTTACATTGAATATGACGAGTTTGATTAATTTGCATACAACATTCAAACTGACAGGTTCAATAATATTATGATTACATGTCGTTATAGTAATAACATGCGCGGAAACCTTGACTTGTGGTTGGAAGTAGGCTGTGAACTAAACCAATAGTTGGTTCTTCGCATGGATCTGTTAATCTATATGCTTTAGAAATTATACCAATTTTGCGTTTATTTTATTAGACTGTAGTTTTTTGTACTTAATTATGGAGAAGAATCTAGTAAATAAATTTATGCTTTAATTATACAAAGTAAAATAAGATACTTTTAAAGTAATTTGATCGAAGTTAACAAAAAATATACAGCTATATTTGTACCAAGTAAATCAAATTTGGTACTAGGGATAACTCGCGACTCAATTTAAAAATTTTGTTGTTAAATCATCAAGCGCCGCTTAGGATGAATTTGAACGCTACGACTATAAATTATTAGATACGTCATAGCTCCACAAGACAAAAACGCTATTTTATCTCCTACAGTTCGATGGCGCCTGCCTCATGACGTTTGCCAGCAAGAACCGCAGACGTGCCACCACCACCAGGCGGCCCAAAGCCATTTTAAAGGTTTTCTGTTCAGGCTTATGCTGCTCTTACACTGTTCCTTGCAGCCACTGAAAGCCTCGTGAAGTAGGATCCCGGGGTTCCCAACAGTATTGTGAATAGGCTCCTCTTTCCCATCCAGGCAACATCCTCGTCTACATCTCTACTCTTCATCAGTGAGGCGGAGAACAAACGCCAGCTAATCGTCAACAAAAATATTACAAGTGCAAGTTTCTATCTTAAAATTAAACTAACTTCAAAGAAAATGATAAACGCCCATGCCAGTCTGCTTTTATATACAATAAATTAAATTAAATACTCAAAATATATCCTATGCATTTACATATGTGCAAGAGAACTTTAACACAATTGTCTGAAATAGATCTTATTTTTAATGCAGGCGCTAGTGCATCTTTGTGTATTGTATTCATAATTAAATAAATAATCATAATATATGTATAAAAATATAATGTATAAATCTATATTTATATCTACTATATAGGTGCTCACGTATACCTGCTAAAATACCTTCATTCACCTACACATCCATACGCAATCCCACACATACATTCACAACACCACTACCGCACTATCCGCACACCCTCACACGCTCATTAGTATACACCTATGCCTAAATAGTTTCCTAACATTCAATGTTTAATCAAATTTTATTGATTTTTAAATGTAAATCTTCTTCTTTCTTTGGATTCTTCTAGAAGTCTCTTAAAGGCTATTGTATTAGTTTTAATTTTTTGTTTTATTTTGTAATCTAAAAGTTATCCTTAAGGGAAGCAGCGGGTCCTTCCCAATACGAGTATCCTCTGATTACTCACTGGGAAGTCCTAGAAATATGTTGTAACCAAGATTACTGAAATAAACGCAATTTTATTTTATTTATTTATTTATTACCCATAACTCGTACTGCAAGGATCATATCATTATTAAAATTCTAATTTGTCTGACACTCAAATGCAATACAACATTTACTAACATCTATCTACGCAGACGAAACAATACTTAATTTGTTAGGCTTGAGAAACTATCAAACTATCAGTGAGGAATGTAGCATCCTCCAGCAAAAGGTCGAGTCGAGGTCACATCCAACCTTCTTACAGGCTGTGCGCGAAACAATGTATACCCTCCTCTCAGCAAAACTCACGTTAAGTAAAAAGTAGAACTCGCCTCACCTTGCGTAGGAGTTGTTTTACATCAAATAAAAATGAATGAGCCCCCGTGCAATTCTGAGTGCTGGCTCACGACGATCGTAAAAATTAACGAAATTGACAATGAATGTTGTAAGTTTGAATATAATTATAAGTTTTACTGGCTATATTGGCCTTTCACGCGCAATGTTTTTACTTATTTCTATAATTTAAACTTTAATATTACCATAGTATCATTTTAATAGAAGTTTAGTATCTTATGTTTCTTTTCGGTGTTCGATTTTAATCTGATGCATTCGGTACAATATTAGTTCAATATTCAGTATTTTACCCGGTTATTTGAATGCCTACAAATTTTATTGGTTAAAGCGACGGGTATCAACGAACATGCATTTGGATCCCGCCTAAACTGTTAGCATGGACAATAATTGAACATAAAATAATTTTATATTATTATAATGACCCTTATATGAATCTACGATAGAAAATGTACCTTTACATATCAGCCTTTAACCAAAACAGTTTAATTAAGCGATTCATCCAAGTTATGCAAGAAACTTCTACCAAATGGATTTCAATGAGACTTAATTAGCATACCATATCTAAATATTTATCCTCGTGCCTTACAAAGTAAAGGCACCAAATTCCTCATTACGAATGCCTTTGGCCAGGGCAAGATTCCAAAAGTTGCTTCAGTAGGTTACAAGCATTAGGACAACATGGTGGGCATTTCTGTCGCACGAGTTCTAAACATATTTTAAAACTGCCATCATCTTACGTCAAGCGTAACACAAATGAGTTTACACAAGACCACACATGTTTTAAAACAATGCTCTCTGGGAAATTCCAAATACACAATAATAATCCGTTGACTCCAAGATAAATAATCTAAATTGTAATTTTGAAATTCATCTGGGGACGATTTTATCTTTATTTGGTTTTAATGCAAAGTAAAAGCTTACTAATTATTTTGTTGTTTCGTTATTGCGTTACAGAACGAGGCTGCGAGGTGAGGCCTGACCTCAGCGTGTTTATTGCTGGGTCTTAATGGCGGCTTCTTTTGCATGAAGCCAGTTTGATTCGATTTAGTGAATGTAAATTTCTATCAACAGCCGTTTGTAGCTTGGATAGGAGTGGTGTACCAATATCCCAATATTAGCTTTTTAGTATGCACTAGCGACCCGCCTCGGCTTCGCACGGGTCTGTCCCTGCATTTTAAATCTGTAATATCTTCGAAAATATTCATTTAAATTACACGCTGTAGGGCCATATTGATTTATATTACATGCACAATATATTTAGGGTACTTAATTGGATAAGGATTAATGGTGTATTGATTAAAATCGCTTCGTAAATAAGCTATTACTTCCCGTCAAAAGTAAAGGATAAAAAATGGTTATTGTGGGTTATCCCTAAGAGATAGACATATACCATCGCGGACTTATTTGTAAACCTTTTTAAGGTGTACACTACTGCAGTACATTATTTTGATCTATCTCTTAGGGTACAGCCAGCGTTTGCAATGTAAGCGCAAAAAAAGTGTTTAACATTACATTAGGGACCTCTAAAATTATCAGAGTTTCTCTACTATATTATGCATGTATTATACATATAAACCTTCCTCTTGAATCACTCTTTCTAATAAAAAACCGCATCAAAATCCGTTGCGTAGTTTGAAAGATCTAAGCATACATAGGGACATACATACAGCGGGAAGCGACTTTGTTTTATACTATGTAGTGATGTGTGAAGGCTTCGCAGTTTGTTTTTGATTGTTCCACCTCAAGGCCTGAAGCAAATACTTGACCTATTAGACTAGTACTTATCGGGCTTACTATATTAAATAGAGCGGGAAAAAAGCGGGCTTCTTTATTCCCGAACATTCCTCTACACATATTCAATTACGCCGCCCGGCCGTTTCGATCAATGCTGGCCCAAATATGTGCGTATTGTCCTTATATTCCTTTAATGAAGATTGTGATCGCTGGATCTCGCGTAATATGCGAGTATTTACGATACCTATATCATATATTTATTTAAGGTTGAGAGAGTAACATAAAATACCAGGTATATTTACAAGATTGTACTCTTAATGCCTACGCAATGTATTATTTACCAATTACACGTCGTGGTATTCAACTGTACTTGAAATAAAACTTGAATCCCACTTTAGTGAGATAAAGTTTTATAAAAATAAAACACTCAAAGCGACTCGACTTCGGTTGACACGAGCACCTCACAACTTATACACGCAAAATTTCAAAATTGCAGCATTATTTTGAGCAAAAACAATCTCGAAGTCAATACTAGTTACATAAGAAATACACAATGGATATCTGAAGATTCCTCAATACGGTCACGGCTCGAAGGCTCGACTTTCCGGTCGAGCTCCGGAACATTCGGATCAGGGACGCCGTAACACCATTGTATGGGAAATAGAGTAAGAACTTGTGTGATTCGTAATATTGTTATCGGCAAATTTTCGTAAGAAAAATGATAGCATATTTTTTTATATGTAATAAGCAGATAAACATGTGATTATGATCAATGTTTAATAAATATGAATTACGAGCGAATAATATCTCCGAGCGTCAAACAGTACTTAAGGCCCTTTTGAGATGAAGTTTAGATAATGCAGATTTGTGCCCAGCAGTGAGACTTTACGGGCTCTTAATAATAATAACGTTAAATATTAGGCAGAATCTCCACTAAGGAGTACCTTAACTAACCATTTGATGTCTCCAACATTTAAAAGTGATTATTTTGCATAAAAAAACACAGTCTCGGTCTGCGTGCGTTCTCGAGCGCACGTCGATCGCAGACGCCTTCCCGCTCTATTAGCCCCCGCGTTAATTGAGCACCCAAATTTCACTGGTTGTTGGCGTAATAAATAATTTCATAGTTGTATACCGTAATAAGTTTCTAACGCCGTTTTCACGGCGGACAGTGGGTCGTTAACCGTACTTCTAATAAGTTTCTAACGCCGTTTTCACGGCGGTTAGTGGGTTGTTAACCGTACTTCGTGGAACGTGAGCTTCGTCGACGGGGTTTCGTCGTTCCAGGACTTCAAGTGCCGTGTTCGAGTAAGTTACCCGCGTCGTTCTCAACCGCCCTACTGCGTGTAGGGTGGTTTTAGGAAGTTAGTCATCGTTGTTAGGTTCATATATTGTCCCTCCCCAACCCCTCCGCAATGGCTTCTCTAAGCTCTGATGAGTTTATGAGGAAGTTACTTGATAGTACCGGTGCTGAAGGCATGTCTATAAATGCTGATAAGTATCGTTTCTTGGACTCTCTCATCCCGCATATCATGGCGTTAATTCCCTCAATGGCCCCTCAGGCCACCCCAGTCCCCCAGACCCCTCAGGTCTTAGGCCCTCCCGCGTCCCCTTCCTCCAGTGACATGGAGTGCGAAGTAGACGCCCCTCCGCGCCGCAAGCGCGCACCTGCGACCGAGTCATCCTCGGATGCCACCCCAACTGGCCCTGATGAGCCTCCCTCTTTCACCCTTGTTAAGAAGCGCTCTAAGAAGCGCTCGAAACAAGACCCGGCGACCTCGGCGCCCGTCCCTACACCCCCTGCGGCGTCTTCAACGTCAGCTGCCCCGGTGTCTTCAACACCCGCTCCGGCCCCAACTTCTGTCAAGGCCAAGGTCCCACCACCCGTTTCCCTTCGGGAAAAGGGTAAATGGACTGAGGTCTCGACATTGTGCAATGAGCACAAAATCCATTACATCCGAGCAGCCAACTCGGGTGAATCTATTAAAATCTTAGTCTCGTCGATAGACGACTTTCGTGCTTTAACAAAGCTCCTCACCGATAAGCAATATGCTTATCATACTTATGCTCTGTCAGAAGAGCGTAAGATCAGAGCGGTACTCAGGGGAGTCCCGTTCGAATTATCGAACGAGGCTATCCTGGAGGATCTGCAGTCCCAAGGCTTCCCGGCACTCGCGGTGCATAAAATGCACAGCAAGTACGGGATGCAACACCCTCCCGCTTTGGTGGTTCTCGCCAACGTCCCCAAGTCCAGGGAGATCCTCAAAGGGGTTAGCACTATATGCGGCCTCTCTGGGATCTCGATCGAGGCGCCTCATCGCCGCGGTCATCCCGGCCAGTGCCATTGGTGCCAGTTGTACGGGCACGCGGCGGCCAACTGCCGCGCACCGCCCAGGTGCGTCAAGTGCCTGGTTCCGCACTTCACTAAGGAGTGCAATCGCACTCCTGAAACTCCCTCTCCTCCCGATTGCGTGCTTTGTGGCCAGTCCGGCCACACCGCAAATTACAGGGGCTGCCCTCGTGCACCCCGTTGTATGCGCTCCAATTTCAAGAAGGCGGGACCCAAACAGGCCCCGCGCCTTTCTCAAGAAAACTTTCCGCCGCTGCGTAGCCGGGTTCCTCCGGCTGCAAAGCCTACACAGTCTAGGCCTGCCCCAGAAAACTGGAGGCTGCGCCCCGCATCGAATCCCATCCCGGCTCCTCGCCCATACAAACCCACTCCTCAATCCTCCGTAGCAGACGATATGCGTATCGTCTGCGACGCTTTAAAAAATGTCGATGTTAGTGAAATCGCAGTCTTAGCCCGTAAACTTAGGGCTTCACGTACTCCGACAGAGCGTTTGTTAGCTCTGGCGGAGCATAGTTCCCTTCTCAATTCATTATAGGTTCATTTAAATGAATTGATCCCTAAATCATGCTTCGGCCGACCTCTGCCCAGCCCCGGCTTCACCGGAGGCTGCCCAGAACGGCCACCAACTCATGTCCCTTTGAGCACCTTCAGTGCAACTTTCACTACAGGCGGAAGACCCGCTAGCGGGTCTCCGCCAGCGCGCCCAACTTCCCGACGGGTGTCGCTTCCGATGAAGGCTAACGGTAATAACTACAGCCAACAGGTGGTTTTTAGTGGGTAGGTGCCATTCTGGTGAGTCCCACATAACCCCCCGCAGAAGAATTTACCTGCGGGCGGTATGCATGACGCATCTTCCACCTCCCTCCCGCGAGGGTGCCTCGGCAGCAAAAAAAAAAAAAGCAAACATATGGTCCTGGTAGTACAATGAAAATTAAATTTAAATAAACTTAATCATCAACTTGTAGGTCTGTTTTTTCTTCAACTTGATCATTATTTTTATCGTGAAATCGAAAGTATACCTTCAACTTCGGCTTTTCAAAGGTATTTAGGAAGACCGAGAGAAAAACAAGCCGGCGGAAAAAAAGCTTTTCGACATTCTTTTGACGGCCTGTTTGGTGTGGAGGTAAGTACCCTTGCCTATCATGCCAGAGGTCCCTTTGCTTTCTAGTCATGGATGGTTATTTAAGTTTATATCTAAGATTTATATATGGAAAAAATAATATCTATGTGTGCTATATATATTTCTTAAGTTTATTTATCCGTTATCTAATATCCATAACACAAGTTCTTAATGATACTTAATTTGGGCTAGATAATTGGTGTGATTGTTGGAAATATTTATATTTATTATTATTATTTATTCTTTTGTCAATATTGCAAAATATATGAAATGGTAGGTATACAATTTGAATATGGCATCAAAGGAACAAACACAAGGCAGGTTAACGTGTGTGCTAATGTCATCCAAGCTGTTTACTCAGTCCGTGAGACCTCAATCTCAGCCCTTTTGTTATCCAAATAATGTTTGATTTTATTATAAGTTTTTAGATATTAAATTTCCTTGATAGTTTTTTGAATTCATTGAAGAGCAACGATTGTACTGTTTTCAGAATATTATTATAACTACGTATTGACATTCCTATTAACGATTTGCTTGCTTGAGCCAGCCTACATTTTGGAAGCGCTAATTCATGCTCATGCCTAGTTCTTTCAGAGGAATCAATGTCATGGTTATGTTTCTATATTCTTGTAAATGTACAAAATATTTTCAGAAATATATAACGATGCGAGGGACGACCATTTTTAAATTTTTCTCTTAGAGGTTCTTTTTTTTTTTTTTTTTTTTGCTGCCGAGGCACCCTCGCGGGAGTGAGATGAAAATGCGTTATGCATACCCGCCCGCAGGTAAATTCCTCTGCGGGGGGGTTATGTGGGACTCACCAGAATGGCACCTACCCACTAAAAACCACCTGTTGGCTGTAGTTATTACCGTTAGCCTTCATCGGAAGCGACACCCGTCGGGAAGTTGGGCGCGCTGGCGGAGACCCGCTAGCGGGTCTTCCGCCTGTAGTGAAAGTTGCACTGAAGGTGCTCAAAGGGGCATGAGTTGGTGGCCGTTCTGGGCAGCTTCCGGTGAAGCCGGGGCTGGGTAGAGGTCGGCCGAAGCATGATTTAGGGATCAATTCATTTAAATGAACCTATAATGAATTGAGAAGGGAACTATGCTCCGCCAGAGCTAGCAAACGCTCTGTCGGAGTACGTGAAGCCCTAAGTTTACGGGCTAAGACTGCGATTTCACTAACATCGACATTTTTTAAAGCGTCGCAGACGATACGCATATCGTCTGCTACGGAGGATTGAGGAGTGGGTTTGTATGGGCGAGGAGCCGGGATGGGATTCGATGCGGGGCGCAGCCTCCAGTTTTCTGGGGCAGGCCTAGACTGTGTAGGCTTTGCAGCCGGAGGAACCCGGCTACGCAGCGGCGGAAAGTTTTCTTGAGAAAGGCGCGGGGCCTGTTTGGGTCCCGCCTTCTTGAAATTGGAGCGCATACAACGGGGTGCACGAGGGCAGCCCCTGTAATTTGCGGTGTGGCCGGACTGGCCACAAAGCACGCAATCGGGAGGAGAGGGAGTTTCAGGAGTGCGATTGCACTCCTTAGTGAAGTGAGGGACCAGGCACTTGACGCACCTGGGCGGTGCGCGGCAGTTGGCCGCCGCGTGCCCGTACAACTGGCACCGATGGCACTGGCCGGGATGACCGCGTTGAGGAGGCGCCTCGATCGAGATCCCAGAGAGGCCGCATATAGTGCTAACCCCTTTGAGGATCTCCCTGGACTTGGGGACGTTGGCGAGAACCACCAAAGCGAGAGGGTGTTGCCTCCCGTACTTGCTGTGCATTTTATGCACCGCGAGTGCCGAGAAGCCTTGGGACTGCAGATCCTCCAGGATAGCCTCGTTCGATAATTCGAACGGGACTCCCCTGAGTACCGCTCTGATCTTACGCTCTTCTGACAGAGCATAAGTATGATAAGCATATTGCTTATCGGTGAGGAGCTTTGTTAAAGCACGATCGTCTATCGACGAGACTAAGATTTTAATAGATTCACCCGAGTTGGCTGCTCGGATGTAATGGATTTTGTGCTCATTGCACAATGTCGAAACCTCAGTCCATTTACCCTTTTCCCGAAGGAAAACGGGTGGTGGGACCTTGGCCTTGACAGAAGTTGGGGCCGGAGCGGGTGTTGAAGACACCGGGGCAGCTGGCGTTGAAGACGCCGCAGGGTGTGTAGGGACGGGCGTCGAGGGCGCCGGGTCTTGTTTCGAACGCTTCTTAACAAGCGTAAAAGAGGGAGACTCAGGGCCAGTTGGGGTGGCGTCCGAGGATGACTCGGTCGCGGGTGCGCGCTTGCGGCGCGGAGGGGCGTCTACTTCGCACTCCATGTCACTGGAGGAAGGGGACGCCGGAGGGCCTAAGACCTGAGGGGTCTGGGGAATTGGGGTGGCCTGAGGGGCCATTGTGGACATTAAAGTCATGAGATGAGGGATAAGAGAATCTAAGAAACGGTACTTATCAGCATTTATAGACATGCCTTCAGTACTTTCAAGTAACTTCTTCCTAAACTCGTCAAAGCTTAGGGAAGCCATTGCGGAGGGGTTGGGGAGGGACAATATATAAATATAAATACTATGAACCTATCAACGATGACTAACTTCCTAAAAACCACCCTACACGCAGTAGGGCGGTTGAGGACGACGCGGATAACTTACTCGAACACGGCACTTGAAGTCCTGGAACGACAAAGCCAAGCTCACGTTCCACGATGTACGGTTAAAACCCACTTTCCGCCGTGAGAACGGCGTTAGAAACTTATTAGAAGTACGGTTAACGAGCCACTGTCCGCCGTGAAAACGGCGTTAGAAACTTAATACGGTATACAACTATGAAATTATATATTACGACAACAACCAGTGAAATTTGGGTGCTCAATTAGCGCGGGGGCTAATAGAGCGGGAAGGCGTCTGCGATCGACGTGCGCTCGAGAACGCACGCAGACCGAGACTGCTGGGGTTTAGAGGTTCTCAATTTCCAAGTTTATATATCAGTGAATAGCCACCACTGCAGAGTGAAGATCGTGTCAAAGTTTGCGGCAATTCCCCACAGCTGGATACCATAAGACGTTAAGCTTAGCAAATGACAGATATATGCCATCCTGGCTGTGTGCTCGTCAGTCAGTGAGTTCTCTTAACCGCGAACGCTGCAAAACAAAGTCTACTCACAAGTCGTAATATTGGCCCCTGATTGAATCTTTTGCATATCAAACTTAGAATATCATATGTTTGGAGGAGCAGAAGATTTCAAACAACCAAATAAACGTTAGCGCTCCTACCCGGCAATCTGCCAACTTTTTGGCCACTTTGCCCTGAGTACAAAGTAATTTAGGCGTTGTATTATTTTTCTTTCTTCTTTTTCTTTTTTCCATTGTTAATTTGTAAATATATGTTATATGTAAATCAATAAAACAAATCCACGCTCATTAGAATATGACATTTACAATACCGCGTTACCGAGTTTCTCAAAGGCGTGGCTTTGAACTAAAATTATCACACAATGATGCTCACAAGTGAATATCTTTGAATTAAAGTGTATGCGGTAACACTATTGATCTATAGTTCTATGAATTGCCTATATTTACAAGATGTATAAGCGGAACTAAAGACGTACCTGTTTGATATGTTTTATAAAGAGAGAGGTGCAGAACAAGTACAATAGGTAGATAGGATATAAAATTTACCACTTTCAACTAAGGTTTCTTATTTGAACATTTTTTTTAAATTAATATCCTATTAAGTAAACTAAAAGGTGTTCAGTTCCTGTGACAGCTTAGAATAATAGCATGGCTAGTACTCTTAATTAAATTAAAGTTAAATAAAGCTTATTTTAAGTTATGCTATTCTTGTGTCTCAGACTTCAAAGTAAGTACACGCAGCGGGAAAAGTATGTTTGTAACAAATAAAGGTATGTTTTTAATATATAAAGATATGTAGGTCAAATGCGATTTTAGATTTCGTTTAATCTTCTAGCAATATTGTACCATTTTTTATTTCACCTACAAACTAAAAAAATATTTATGCTTAGGTTCGAGTCATACAAACAAGTGCACGGCAACATTGCAATCCAGGTACACCAGGTGGAGCCCTGCTTCAATATTAATTATAGTGACCTACTTCGTAAAGTCTTTTTTTTTGTTGCCCATGAAGCAACACACAAGGTGATGTGGGACTCACCAGAGTGGCACCTACCCACTAAAAACCACCTTGTCGGCTGTAGCATGGGAATGCTGAGCAGCCTTCATCTTAATAATACATTACTATTGACGGCCTGTTTGGTATGGAGGTTAGTACCCTTGCCTTCCATGCCAGAGGTCCCGGGTTCGAATCCTGGTAGAGGCAGATACTTTATAATATTTGCTTTCTAGTCATGGATGTGTATGTATGTTTATTTAAGTTTATTTCAAATATTTATATATTAAAAAAAAATCTATGTGTGTTTATATATTTCTTAAGTTTATTTATCCGTTATCTAGTATCCATAACACACGTTCTTAATGATACTTAGTTTGGGCTAGATAATGTGGTGTGATTGTTAGAAATATTTATTTATTATTATTTATTTATTTACTATATGCACTTTAGGTGTTGTCTTTGAAAAATCGCAAGTTTATTTTTTATTTCCTGACTTCGGTTTTTAGTATCACTAAAGGAAATTGAACATACATACGTTATAACATTACATACGAATATTACTGAGCGCTACTCCATTCTTTTACATTTTTGTGTAATTCAATAATTATAAAACCCAAATTCTAAACTTCAGCACAAATGAATTCCATCGCGGACTGTACCGCCTCCCAAACCCCACAATGTGAGTAAGCCACCGACAAAGTGCATTGTTTTTTAGTAATGAATAGCCAGATAATCAAATTATGTACCTGTTTTTTGTGGCTCCAAACCGCCACAATGGCGCTTGCAACACACGGACAATAATGGTAATTAAGTCTGCGCGCGCAGCTCACAATTCAATAGGCTTGTTTGGGGAATTAACAATTTCTTACTGATAGTGAATGCAACCTGATGTTTAGCCTACGTACGCCGACAATGCGAGTGTGTGTTGCTATAATCAATGATTCATCAATCAAGTAAATTAATTCAATCAATTGAATGAGTTATTAGGCTTTTTTAATGGAAGAGAAGCGGAGTGTTTCGATCATTGTTCTGACATGCAAATAGAAGATGTGCATGCGAGAAAATTTAAATTGAAAATCGTTGGGAAATTGGTAGACGGAAATATATAGCTAGATGGGAAGAAAGTAATAAAAAAGTAATGAGACGTACGATCGCGTTTGCTATGCAGTGCTACATCCACATTTCCAATCATGATTTTATAAAAAAAGAGGTTTAAAATGGATTTCAATCCAAATAAGTTGTTAGGGTTGGCATCTCTAAATTTCGACACACGAATGTATCCTGTTTGTATTTTCTGGGTAAAAATAAGCTTGACGTATATTTAGCAACTACTGAGGATATTTAAACTATCCAATCTAATATTTTTCCCACAATGCTAAACTTAACGCGTCCTAAGAAAACTTGTTTCAATTTAATTCCTATGTAAGTAGTAAGACAATATTTTTGATGACTCACTAAAAGTAACAAGAGATATATTCTACAGCTTTTCTTTGGACGGAATCTAAACAAGCTTTTCGTCCCGAATATCCGGAAACCTAATTAAGTAGTTACCGCTTTATCCGTTAACAAGAAACGGCTTCAGAATATCTATTTTCTTAATTAACCAGCTTATTAACAGAAGTAATGGTTTGTAATCCAATTGATATGAATCTCGGTTAAAAACAAAACATTGACACAAATATAATATAAGAATTGACAATCTAGTTATCACCGTAACGATGATACGGTGACACTATGATGACTGATGATGACTGATGATGGTGATAAAATATTTTTTATATAATTATTATCATCTACAGATCCTAGGTACTCTCGCGGAACTCTACTTAGCATTAGAATCCCCAAGCACTGTTGCCGCCCCTCAGTATGCGCAGTGCCTACAACATACCGAACAACGCGCAAGCGGTTCTCGCCTTAGCCGAACCTCCGCCGAGTTTCCAGGTAGAACCTTAATAAATAGATCAACGTGGTGTTCAGTATCAAGTGGTGCAGAGAAAATCATCGAACATATTAGTAATGGTATCAGAATTTTGGCCACTCCGCCCGCCGTACACAGCAATTAAAGCGTAGTATTCCATCTTTAATTCTATTTCTCTATTATTGTAACTAAATAAAATTCAAATATCCCAAAAAAAATGGTCACATAACTAAAATGATTTAATCTAAAATTGTAACCTCTAATATCTTAATTAACCATCTTATCGAATCTAATATTTATGACCACGAATAAAAATATCCTAAAGGCATAGTTTTATTACTTTAATAAATTACGTCGGCCCGGAAATATTGCCAATATATAATGTGAACCGCCGCCGGCGCAATACCATCTTTATTACGAAATAGTTGTAGGCAAAGATGTGAGTTTTTCTCGCTGTGAGATGTGAGTTTAGATAACATGATAAATTGGCGAAGCTGGTGAGTCAAAATTGAATTGTATTCGTAAAACATTGCGCTTGTACCGATAGAGTGCTCATTAATAAACGTCTTGTTTTTTTCTATTATTATCATTATAAAAAATAGCTAAGTATATAGAAGGATCATAGATATAAAAAGGTAACATGCATTTCTTGTTGAAATACATCCAAACACATTCTGACGTTTATTTCTTACAGCATTCGGAACCGAAAGCAGGGATACAAATAGGCAATGAAAGAGGAATATTATACATGAATTTAATACTTCCGCAACACAGTAAGCAGGGACATTCATGCATTTAGTAATACTCGTAGCACAACGCTCCTTCTCGCTAACATACCATGTTCAAATGAAGGAATTCTCTGGTGAAACACGCGCCAGGGCCCCAGCCGGTGCTCCCAGCCAGGCTGCTAGCCTGGCCGCCAGCCATCCTCAGGGCGCGACTGACGGAAAAAATCTAACCGTATTTTACATACAAAATGAAGACAATTTTTTTCATAGTATATTTAAATTTCATTATAATATATATGAACCATTTTGTTCCATAGCTTGTAACTAGTGACATGATGACATTGCTGTAGACATTTTGAGGCTTCTGATTATAAAACTGAGACAAGTAACATCCAAACCGTCACAAAATAATTTTAATGCCATTTTTACCTTGTTTGTAATACAATGTCAGAATGTGTCGAATTTTTTAAACTCGCTCATTTTATCTAACAAAATAACAATTAAAATATATAAGAACCAGTTATTAATTTTTAAATGTTTTTTGAAAAATTTGAAAATTAATAACTTTTCAAATGTATTAACTAAAATGACTTACCCCGCAGTATTACAAAGAGTTGGCTTGTCCACTCTGTGAGATAGCAGCTGCAGGCCAACGCGACGGCGCGGGCGGTCGGATGTGCTTTATGTGCAGTCGAAGGACGATGTTTGAACTTGATTCGCATCCTGTTTGGACGATTTAGATTTTAGCACCCATTAGCTTTGTATTTCCTACTATAAAAAAGTTTGCTTCTTATTGTATCCTGATATGATTCATTAATATATTTATTTAAATAAAACACTGGTGCGATCAAAACATCTTTCTTATATAAAACGCTTAGTGTATTATTCACCACAGAACAAAAGTAAAGAAAAATTGTGCATACACAAAAATGCATACATGCCAAAATTTATTTTCTGTCGTAGAATCGCATCAGATTGTTGCCTCGAGCAAACTTCATGTTTGATTTTTTTTTTTTTTGTTCCCCTCCGCGGGAAGGGCAGGAGGATAAAAATGCCCTGACGCATACTCTGGCGCGATTCCAAAGTTATGTGGGACTCGTCCCGACGCCTACCAGGACCATACCCACTAAAAACCCCCTGTCGGCTCGTGCATTTTTGCCACTCAGCCTTCATCTGAGCGACGGCCAATTGGAGAAAGAGGCCGCGCTAGCGGGGCCCAGAAGGGGTCACCCGCTGGGATTACATAGCACTGAAGGTGCTCAAAGCACTGAAGGTTAATACATAGCACTGAAGGTGCTCAAAATGAAAATCAATAATTAAAACAAAAATTAAAAAATTGCAAAATAAAATTGAGTTAATTCGCATTTACGTTAGAATTAGGATTTACGTTAGAATTAGAATTTACGTTAGAATTAGAATTTGCGGCCAGAAGGGCCTCGAGATCGCGTGACAGTCTGGTGGATGAGTACGCTTGCGCATTTCTAGGCCTAGCGACTTTGAACTTCGAGTCTAACACAGGAGTAGTATATGAGACTGAATCACGAACTAGAGGATTGGGGTGGGTTTCGGAGCCTTTGAAAAACGCTTCAGAGAGTGTTTTGAGATGTTGTTGTACTGTAGGCAGTTCAAGATCTCTATGCAAGTCCACGTTACGCACGTACCACGGTGCGTTTGTGGCCCGGCGGCAAAAGAGGTTTTGAACTACCTGCAGTTTGTGCAGGAGGGAGGGTTTGGCGTGGGCAAAGATTGGCGAGGCATACGTCATGACGGGTCTAACGCAGACCTTGTAAAGTGTACGTTTGTTTCTGAAGGACATTTTACTTTTTCTACCTAACATGCTATTTAGGCGGACTAAATAGTGACGAGCGAGTTTCGAAATTCTTTCGACGTGTGGCTTGAAAGAAAGCGTCGGATCTAATGTGACGCCTAAGTATTTAGTACTGCGCTTCCAGGGGATGGGAATGCCTAACATTCGAACGTGGGGATCGCCATCGGGACGACGGCGTTTGTGGTCGAAGCGCATCGCAGAACTCTTTTCAGGGTTCACATCGATGCGCCATTGTTGAAACCATGCACCAAGGGCGTTTACGGCCTTTTGGAGTCTGGTTACAAGGTGCCGAACACTGTGGCCTTTGGTATAGAGTGCGGTGTCGTCAGCAAAGAGGGCGAGTTCGACGCCTTTCGGCGGGATGGGAATGTCGTTGGTGTACACGGTGTACAGCAGAGGGGCGAGGACTGAGCCTTGAGGGACTCCAGCCTTTATGGGACGAGGTGCAGAAAGCGTGCCTTCGTGTTTAAATCGAAACGTACGGTCTTTGAGAAACGACGCTATTAACCTGACTAGGCGATCCGGTAAGCCTATCTTGTAGAGTTTATAAACGAGACCGCTGTGCCAGACTTTATCGAAAGCCTTGGCTACGTCAAAGAAAACCGCGACTGTTTTATAACGACGCGGATAGAACCCGTCAAGTATATACTCGACGATTCGGTGGACTTGCTGAGGGCAGGAGTGTTTAGCGCGAAAGCCGAACTGATGGGGAATAATGAGAGGATCGCCATCCGTTGGAAACAGATGGTTCCGCATTCGAGAGAGTATGACTCTCTCGAGAAGTTTAGACATTGCCTTGAGGAGGCTGATGGGTCTGTGATTAGCCGGGACGTTCAGAGGTTTGCCCGGCTTGGGAATGCCTATGACTGTCGCTTCTTTCCAAGCTTTTGGAAAGTAGCTATGGTCGAAGCAGGCATTGAAAATGATAGCTAACAAGGTAAGCATCTGTTGAGGTAGGTGCTTAAGTGCGTGGTTGGAAATTCCATCCGCACCCGGAGCCTTTTTGGACTTTTGATTTCTAATGAGAAGCAAGATTTCGTCATTAGAGACTGTGACAGGGTCGGCGGTGATGGGGAGAGAGTCTCTGCGAAGGACTTCGTCCTCCACCGCATGGATGTGTGAGGGATTAGCAGGTTGCGTACTGGGCGAGCATTGTGCGGCAATGCTGTCGGCGAAGCATTCGGCTTTCTCATCGACTTCGAAGGCAGTAGTGCCATCGGGACGAGTGAGAGGAGGAACGTGAGAGACGGTGTCTACGCGTAAGGCTCGGGCCATGCTATAGTACGCTTGGTGGGAGGGAGAGATATTCGCCATGAGATCGTTCATCTGAGCGTCTCGGAGTTCCGCGAGGCAAGACCTAACTTTACGTTGAAGCTGATTCGCAGCTGTTCTATAGGCGGGCGTGGGATATTTCTTGGCTCTCCGGAGAGCCGCGTTTTTAGCTTTAATAAGATTGCTAACGGCTAAGGGAAGCGTGGGTTTGCCTTGCTTAGCAACCTTTTCGTTGTCACTGATGGCTGAGTTGATAGCATCAGTGAGAGAATTTACTAATGAATCGATTTTATCCGGGCTATCTAATTGTTCGGGAGAGATCGCGAGTGGAGAGTTCGGAGCCTCTAAGGCTGAAACTAACGTATTTTTAAAACCTTTCCAGTTGGTAAAGGTCTTAGGAGATGAGACGTTATCGTTCGGCGGTCCTAGCACGAGGGAAACGGGGCGATGGTCGGAGCCTAGGTCATCGAGCGGTTCGATAGACCTTAGATCAAGATTGATTCGCTTGATAATTGCAAAGTCGAGGATGTCAGGAGAGTAGGACGGGTTGTTGGGATAGTGAGTGGGAGTGATGGGGGATATGACGTCTAGGTCAAGGGAGTTAGTGATGTCGAGGAGAGCGATACCGCTGGTGTTAGTCGATAGGCACGTCCAGTCAGTATGTTTGGAGTTAAAGTCTCCGAACATAATGACTGAATGGCCGAGGGCGAGAATGGCCTCAAAGTCGCTGCGGATTGGTCTGGTACCACTAGGTATGTAGATTGAAGCTATGATGATGGTCGGATGACCAGTCATAGCCAATCTACACACAGTGGCTTCCATGTTGAGGAGAGGAGGAGTAGGGAGAGGACAGCAGTGGAAGCCTCTTTTGTAATATATAGCGGTGCCGCCGAAACCGTCGGAGTTGGGCCTATCGTTACGAATAAACGCGTACTTAGGTATAGCGAATCCCCTGGAGCGGTTTGGAGTAAGCCATGTCTCCTGGAGAAGGAATAAGTCAGGTTCTTTGTTCTGAAGGAACAGTTTAATCTCGGGAAGGTTGGTGTTAAGGCTACGAGCGTTAAAAGATACTAGGGATAAGCCCTTGGGTTTAATACGACTGGACGCGGGATTCGCGGGTCTAGACATTATAATTTATTATTTACGAATTTATAAAAGAATTTACAACGAACTTAGGAGCGAGTGATGCTCGGCTAAAGCAAATAAACGCTCTTGAGGAGAGCGGGCGGCTCGCAGTTTGCGTGCGAGCACGGAAATTTCGTTAATATCGACGTTTTGAATAACGTCGAACACGGTCTTCATGTCCTCAGCCAACGACGACTGAGGTGCGGATGACGGAGAAGGACGCGGCCCTACGGAAGCTACGGGAGCTGGGATGGGTCGGGAAGGTGCAGGCGGAACGGCCGGACGCTGCCTCCAAGACAGAGCCGGAGTAGGCGTCGGCTGAGCGGGCTTTGCTTCCGGGGGACCCCGGTTGCGCAGCGGCGGGAAGTTAGCGTGAGTGAGCGGCGGCGCCGGTTTAGGCGCGACCCTCTTGGTGGTGGAGCGCGGAGCGCGCGGGCAGCCCCTGTAGTTAGCTGTGTGGCCGGACTGGCCGCACAGCACACAGGCAGGGGGGGAAGTGGATTCGGGAGTGCGAGTGCACTCCTTAGTGAAGTGAGGATCCAGGCACTTTACGCACCTGGGGGGAGCTGAACAGTTAGCCGCTGCGTGGCCATAGAGCTGGCAGCGGTGGCACTGCCCAGGGTGACCACGGGGGTTGGGACGCTCGATGGAGATATTTGAGAGTCCGCAAATTGTGCGAGCCTCTCTAAAGATCTCCCTCGAGTTGGGAGTATTTGAAAGGATTACTAAAGCTAAAGGAAAACGCCTACCGCGGTTGGAGTGCATCTTGTGCACTGCTGTGACCGGGAAACCCAGGGACTTAAGGTCCTCGAGAATATCTTCGTTGCAGAGTTCGAACGGGACGCCCCGTAGTACTGCGCGGATCTTACGCTCCTCCGGGAGGGCGTAGGTGTGATACGCGATTTGGTTTAATCCGAGTAACCTGGTAAACGCGCGGAAGTCGTCGACGGTCGCTACTTGAATCTTGATTGTATCGCCAGCGTTGGCGGCTTTTAAGTAATTAATTTTGTGCACTTTGCACAAGTTTGAAACCGCGGTCCAGCGCGCTTTTTCACGCAGGAAGACGGGCGGAGGGAGCTGAGGCTTCGGCGGGACGGGAGCGCAGCGCGTCGCTGGCTTCGATGTGACCGACGGAGACGCGGTTACTTCGAGCGATTTTAACGGCGCGGGGGCTGGTGTTGAAGACACCGGGGTTGGCTCAGGTGTTGAAGACACCGCGGCTTTTTTCGAACGCTTCTTAGAGCGTTTGGCAACTAACTGAAACGCGGGCTCAGGAGAACCGGTTAGGGTGGCGGCGACCGACGAAGCTTCGGACGCGGCGGAGTCTGAATCGCTCCCGGGAGCGGTACGCTTCCTGCGAGATGAGCGCGAGGATGAGACCGACGCGCAGTCCATATCGGATGGAACGGGAGACGCGGGAGAGCTATAGACCTGAGGGGTCTGGACATTAGAGGCCTGAGGGGCCGGGGTTGAGGCCTGAGGGGCCGGGGACGCAATAGATGCCTGTAAGGCCTGCGTTAGTGCGTCAGCGGGTATGCTTACGCCGGACGCAGCGAGCGCCTGGGCGAACGACTTAAGAATATTAACAAGGTCCATTGGAGGACTTGGAATTACAATATGTTATATATAAATATATAATGTATGCCTATAATATAAAACAAATGCCTAGGATTCCTAAATAAAAACCTAGCGAACCCTAGCGGCAAACCTCCCTACCAGCGGTAGGGGGGCTGGGGAGAATAACTTAAAACTAACCGTAGTACGCCGAAGGCCGCTACCTAGAAACCTAAAAAAGGGTACGCAGGTAAAGAGTTGACCGCGTTAGGGTCAACCTTTACCGACAGAAAGGACAGATACACACGAAAACACACAAATATGATAAAAATAAATATGAAAATAGAGGAAAAATAAATAAAATAGAGAAGAGAAATAAATAAAAATAAAAAGGACTGGTTCAGTACAAATTCGTTGTCACCGTTAAGTATCCTTTGCACTGAAACCAGACTACTTACGCTGGGCACAACACTGCACTCAGCACAAGCACAACACAACTTAGCACAGCACTTTGAAGACTAAGGGGCTTAGTCGCAAAGAAAAATCGCACTTCGAAAGCACACAGACGGAGTAGAAAGACCTTGAAAACCGTAGCACGGAACCAACACGCTAAACTGTGACGTCAGTAGACTGAGCGCCACGGAATATTGGGAAGGGACCAAACAACGGAGAACGGGGTCTTGCACGTCCGCACTGGGCGGCGTCGGAGCGAGAATGCGGATGTTTGATTCAAATGTACCATCTATTTAACCTACTTGAAATACTTTTAAAGTTTTTTTTTCTGCAAGTATTTGAAAGCGTAAAGAATCCCCTACATATTATAAAAACAAATAACTTATTTGATAAAATTTGCTCATTCAAAGGAATGGTCACAAATATCAGGCCTTGCGCCTGCTAAACGACGTCGCGGGGATTATCGATTTATTCACTGTTTCCCTGAATGAGTTTACAAAAGTAACTTTGGCTGAAGTATGTAGATAGATAAGTAAAATCACTTGTTTTGTTTCACTACACTGCTGCATTAGACAATTATGCTGTAATAGTTGGTGTATGTCTTTTGTATCAAATAAATAAAAATAAATAAATAAAACCAATTTTAATTTGACAATAAACAAATAGAGACAAATCGTGAGATAAAACCAACGCAACTAAAATCTTCCATAAAAACACTTAAAGTAAAACTTCATTTGAATACTTGGACGCCTCGGTCACTCATCACTTTTCATACAATGATCGAAGGCCTTAGTATTTAATTAGGCACCAATCGACATATAGGTAACAGCAAAAAAATATAACAAATATTGTCATTAAATTCTGGTATAAGGAATCATAAATGACGGCATTTACAGATAGTACAGTTAGCATACAAATTTTCAAAAGATTTTTTCTATTAAAAAATAATAAAAACAAGACCGGGTTTTCAAACTAGCTTCTGACAGCGGCTTCGTCGGCGTGAAAGTTGAAAGACACGTGGCGCCATCCATTATCAATAGAACGTTTTTGTTGTTTTCATCGGAAACAGTGCGTTTTTCGGGATGAAAGGACCCTATGTCCGCTTTTGTAAACCTGACAAAGTAAATAACAAAGTTTCAGGAGAATCCTTGTTATGATGTTGGTTAAAATAAAACACGAATATTATTTAAATAAATCCTAATAATATTTTTACTTACCATACGAGTATAGACGGCGCTAGTGTGCGAGCGAGAGAACATGATAAGCACCGCCATTTTCAATTCCTTTCTTTAATGAATCATGTTATAAAGCACTTATAGCATCAGTGGGCGGATTTATATCGACGTGCGATAGTTTACGATAACTCCTAAGATATGATTTTAAAGTCAATGGTATCATGACAATTGGGTACATGACAATTTTTTTTTATTTCATATTTAAATAGTTAATCAACAGTAAATAAATATTGCAAAAGTAACAGTATGTTTACAATCAATAGTTTTCTAGATACAGCGATGTGTTCGAGGAGCCGCTGCGAGTCGCCGAAAAACGCTCCATACAAAACGGTACTGAGCTGTGACGTCACGACTTGTGAATCATACTAAAATTGTATGGGCGTTTGGATAAAATATATAATAGCTACGTAGATAATGCGTTTACATGCATACTGTCATAGTAAAAATTGTTATATTTAATGTCAGTAAGCTAATGATATTTAAAAATTTAACATATACTATAATAAGGTTTTGCTTCTTTTTTTAAGTTTTCAAATCTATATAATTTCGATATTGAATTCAAAACTATATTTTTCAAAACATTGTACCTGTCAAAATAACTAATATTTTTAAATAAATTATAAAAACTTGCATTTTTTAATTGTGTCATCTACCCAATTCTAATGAGTATGAAATGCTTAAGGTAACTTCACGTATTATCGTATCCGTCTTGAAAGCTCTATAATTACCGCATTATATGTGACCTTTTTTTAAATATTAACATGGGTATATTTATGCTAGTCGTAAATGATAGACGTATGTCAACGCGGATTTTTCTGTAGACCTAAATAGGAGGAACATTTCCACGATACATTAATTTGTTGTATTTCAAAAGAATAAGAGGTTGTAAACTCTCAGTTCGCTTGACTTCCTTCGACATCGTGAGCAATTATCGTCATATTTCAACAAATGAACATAAAACAATATTAAGCTATACATATTAAAATTTTTATTAAATCAATCTACCTTTTTATGAAAACCGCATTAAAATCCGTTGCGTAGTTTAAAAGATCTAAGCGTTCAGAGGATCCGACGGCGGCTGGAACCTTTGTTTTTACTATGTAAAGATACAACGCCTGAGTTACATGAAACGTAGGGCAAAGTAGCTGAAGGGATACAAAAATTGCAAGGTCGCAATCGATAAACGTTGAATATTAGCCTAAGGGTCATAAACATTTGCACTTAAAGAATTTAAATAATTTACTTAAAATTAAACAAATCAGGTACTCTTTCGAAGTAAATTATCTTTTGAGGAAGCAGCCTAAACGCGTTCAACCATATGTAACACTTTATCAAAATATCCATTACATAAACCTATTACAACTTTATCCATAACCTAACTTACAAATACATAACGTATTATTTACTAAGCAAATTAAAGCATTAAACCTTTTCAACTAAAACTAGTCTCTATCGCTTAGACAATAGAGTATTTAAAATATCTCGATAGTGAAGAAGATCTACGTTGCTTTCGTTCCGGGGCCTATTCTAAGTGTTTCCCAGCATTGAAATTACCGCATTTGTCGAGATGGTGTCGCCGATTGGGCCGCTATTCTGGCCGAGATGCGGTGACATAACACAATGGTGGCTCCATGGGTTGCGACTGATGGGAATTGGTATAATTTTGTCACATCTACCGTTGTATGTGGGTGACAGGTTTTAGGGTTATAGTGCTAGTAATTTTATGGACGTGTATGATTGTGAAGCTGCATGCTTGTTAATATAACGGTTTTGATGTTGTTTGACTTACCTAATCTGTAGTTTTGCTTTTTCTTATGTTGTGATTTTTAAGTGTACCTATTGTATTGTGTGAGGTGTAAATATTTGAATGACTATGTCTAGTTACATAAGTATACAGATTAATTCATTAAAACTTTGAACAAAAACAGTGATTGGAAACTAAATCTTGCCATAGGCTTCGCTTAAAAATATTCCTAGAAGTACTGAAATTTAGGAATGAAAGTTTACTTTTGTGTTATTTCAGGTCATATTGTATCCGTATATCAATATTATATCTAAATCCAGTTAGCAGTTTTTGCGTTATTCACTAACAAATATCCAAACAAGCAAAGCAAAAAAAAAAACTACAGATAGAATATAACGATTAAACTACTTTGTACGTAGGGAAAAGTGGCCAAAAGGCTGGCAGAATTACCGCATTGGGTAACCATCTATGATTCATACAAATAAATGAGCTGGCATTTATAAATGACAGTGAGAAGAGCAGGTAAAAATAGGTGGGGTTACAAAAGATACAACCAAACTTTCATATTTTTCACTTTATAATTTCACTTTCTTCAGGATATCTGAGGTGCGATTTGTAAATTATTCCTATTGTCTTAAGGAAGGGTATCATATTGACAAGCTATATACATCTTTTCATTAATTTCATTAACACGAAACACATTAAACTTACTTCAGGCAAATTAAATGCAAAACCTATGGTTGAAACGTAAAGGAATTATCTAATTATAATACCCTTGAGAACAGAACAGTTTTCTAACTTTCTGTATTTCTTGATGATAATTTTATTTTATTTTATTTTTTATTTTATTTTACAATTCTTGGGAAACTTACAGCTATTTTTACACATTGTATTGAGATGATAGCGAAATGTGAAGGCCATTTACAGAGTTTCCACTTATAGGTATTAAGTTTAAACTAAAATTAAGTCGCATTTGACAAGCTTAGATAATTACACGCATAAAAATTACAATATTTGTTGCAAAGTTGTGTGCAACACCTTTCCAATTTACTGAGATACAAAATAACATAGACCAACAAAAGGAAAAGTGGAATATATTGATTAATATAACACAATGCTAAAATATTCTCTTAAGAATCAAAGAAACCTTTAGCCATGGCTGCTCTGACGCCTGAAATGGTGCTGCAGAAAATATCAAAGTTGTTTATCCGATTAGCTATCTCGTTCACCAGCCTTGGTGCTCTGATCATGAAGGAGTTCTGTCTGTAATTGGTATTTGCGGTAGGAACTTGTAGTATGCTTGGATAACGGAAGGACTTTGTGTGTGCGCAAATACCAATCCCAGCCAGAAGCTCCGGGACATCTAGTTTATAATTAGCAATCTTCATGAGATTTGTAATATCGCTAATCTGCCTTCGCCTGCTAAGTGGCAGTATATGATGTCGTTTACAGCGTGAAATATAATCATGGTCATAAGCTCTAGATTTGTATTGTAGAAATCTTAAAAAACGCTTTTGGATGCGCTCTATGCGGTCTATGTAAACATTGTAGAGTGGGTTCCATACGGATGAAGCGTATTCGAGGTGACTTCGGACAAATGCACAATACAGAATTTTTAGAGTTTTAATATTACAGAAGTCTGCGGATAAGCATAAAATAAAGCCTAGAGCTTTAGATGCCTTGCCAACGATTCTACTAATATGCTCATCAAAAAGAAATTTTGAGTCGAAAGTAACTCCTAAATCAGTCATACTATTGACTCTCTGTAATATGGCAGTGTTTATTGTATAGTCATATTTGAACGGCGATGGTTTTCTTGAGAAAGAGCAAGCAAAACATTTGGCTGTATTAAGTTCTAGTTTGTTTATAACGCAGTAGTTGTAAAAATTATTTAGATCTGATTGAAGGTTATAGCAGTCATACAAATTGTTAATCGGACAAAGAATCTTCACATCGTCTGCATACAATAAAATCTTTGATTTCGAGATACAAGATATAATGTCATTTATAAATATTGTAAACAACAAGGGTCCGAGCAATGATCCCTGGGGGATACCCGAAGGGACTACCTTGGCTTGAGAGCTGAAGCCATTCAGGACAACTATTTGGCTTCTGTTGTCAATGTATAAGGCGAACCATCGGTATAGGTTTCCTTTAATGCCGATATCTTTCACTTTGCGGAGAAGGATAGAGTGGTCAATGCGGTCAAAACATTTTTTGTAGTCAGTATAAATTACGTCAACTTGCGATCTGTTTGACATGTTATTGGTTGTGAATTCACCACAAAGTAGGAGATTCGACTCAGTAGACCTGCCTTTCAAAAACCCATGTTGTTGTACAATAAAACTGGATTGCAAGGCATTGCAAGTTTGATTATGTACAATTTTTTCTAATAGTTTTGAGAAAATACATAATTTAGAAATGGGACGATAGTTTGTCACGTCATTTTTATTGCCTTTTTTGTGTACTGGCGTTATGAAAGCAGTTTTCCACATTAAAGGTACTTGTCCCAATTCTAATGAGAGTTTGTATAGTAGGGTCAAGGGCTCAGTTAGACTTTTAGCACAGTTAATAATAAATAAAGGAGGAATGCGATCCGGGCCGGCCGATTTTGTCATGTCTACGAATTTCAGTAATTCATAAACTTCCGATTTTATTATTTCGATATTATTAATGTCAGATACAGTGTTAGTAGGGGATTGAGAGTTAGTGTTATTATCAGGTGAGGACGGAGCTTGGAAAGTAGAGAAATAGTACTACTATTTATTATTACTAAACATCTCACACATTGTAGCACCTGAATCCGAGCTCATATTTCCGTACTTCATTACAGCTGGAATGGAGTTACAGCACTTCTTACTTTTTAAAATAACTCCAGAACGCTCTAGGATTGACTGTTATATTTTTTTCAATACTCTTAATGTAATTTTTGTACATTTCAGCTTCTACAGACTTTGCTCGATTGCGCAATATTGAGAAACTGTGGTAATCCGACATATTTTTGTATTTGAGAAATCTTTTGTGGTATTTACTTTTTTCTTTTAACATTTTAATTAATGGAGTTTTATACCACAGTGGATATGTACGATTTGAACTCACAGTTTTGGTTTGTACGTATTTATTAATTAATTTGTATATAATGTCATAGAATAAATTTAAAGATTTTTCTAAAGTGTTTGTTTCATTAATAATGTCAGTCCAGATAACGTCGTCCAATTTCTCCCTGATACTATTGTAGTCGGCTTGTTTAAATAAGTATACTGTGCTACGGTGTACAGAGAGCTCTTGATGCTCTACAAACTCGGCATAGAAGCTCAACGCTTTGTGGTGCGGGTCTATAGGTACAAGCGGGCACGGACATTCCATGATAGACACGTCGTCATTACAGAAAACTAAATCTAGTACGCGGTTGTTACAGTTTTTTATAACATTATATTGGTTAAGGTTACAAATGTTCTAATTATCAAAAAATATAGTTTGCGTACTGCCTATTATATTGGTCGGTATATAATTGGTCGAATCTGATGTAGCCCAGTCTAAGTTTGGCATATTAAAGTCACCGATAACAATAAACTTATCAGACGGTGCCCCAAGTACTGTGTTTGTAAGAGAGTTTGAGAAGTTTAGAGTTTGCTCGTTTTGTGTTAATCGGTGTTGCTCTTTACACAAGTACACGATACAAATGTGCATACAATATGAGATGCGCTTCTTGTGAAGTTTTAGCGTAACCCATAGGTCCTCGAAAACCTTGTAACCTATTTAATAAACAAATTTCATTATTTGCAGGCTATATTTCTATAAATGCATATTGCCTAAAGTCTGACTAAAAGTTCACCTTTATAACTGACAAAAACCGGAACGGAGATTTAAAACTCAATTTATGCTAACAAACAATTCGTATCTCTAAGCCCAAGACTACTAAACGCCATCAATCAATCAATCAAATCAAATCAAAAAGTCAAAAACTTAAAGTAAACTTAAATATACACGCTCAGGTTAAAATCTCGTTAACAAATACTCAACCGTCAAAACGCAGTTCGACGCACGCGAGCTGTCTGAAAATCACTGTTGCTCATTGCGACACAAAGACGGCGCACAACTTGTGGTTATTATTTCTTATATTATTATTTAAGGAGACAAATGTTTACTCACACGTCGGTAAAATCTTCTCACGAGTGCCGAAGGCCGTCTAACTATTCTTACAACATAGTTTAAATAATTTGATTTCATAACGCACCTGCTTTTTAATCATAGCTTGAGATAAACGCGCGTTTTGCACTTATGTTTGTCTGTTCGTGAGTATGTTTGTCTTTAATTGGGATGATTCGCACGTTACAGTGACGTGTTTGGACCTGATGATTGATTGTGTAATTGATATCGTCAGTTAAAGGTGAATTTTTGTTATTTGAATAACAAAATAGACTAATCTTAAGTTATAAAGTTTTCAAGTTTTGGCTTCTTGTTAATTGTTATTGGAGAAAAAGACTTTATTCTCTAACTGCTCAATTAGCCGTTACGTATTTTGGAATGTCAAAAAATAATAGGCCGAAAATTTTAAAATTGTATAAAAAAAATTAAATCTAGTTTTTATGTGAAATACGGTGCAACTTCTTTAAACACTTCTTCAGGGGAACTATCGTGAAAAAGTTATAATTTGTGTTCGTTTTCGATGTACAACCCGTACGACTTAACTGTGCATCTCACGCTGTGACGTAACGCTGACGGTACTAATTGCAAAAAAGGTTGGTTTGGTTGGTAGTATCTTTTTAGTGAAATAAAAAACCAAAACAATGATATAGCAGATATATCAAAGAACGATTTAAATCGGAGACACGAGCAACGGTAACAATGATTCTATCGCTACTGAACGAACGGGGCGAACGCGGGGCCATGCGCGGGGAAGCGGGAGAGGGGTCGCATTCCAGCGGGGTGCACAGTTCAGTCGTACGAGTTGTACCTACAGATGTTGTTCTAAACCCAAAGATTTAGGCAGTGCCGTAAAGGCCACAGTGTTCCGCACCTTGTAACCAGACTCCAAAAGGCCGTAAACGCCCTCGGTGTATGGTTTCAAAAATGGCGCATCGATGTGAACCCTGAAAAGAGTTCTGCGATGCGCTTCGACCACAAACGCCGTCGTCCCGCTGGCGATCCCCATGTTCGAATGTTAGGCATTCCCATCCCTTTTTTTTTTTTTTTGCTGCCGAGGCACCCTCGCGGGAGGGAGGTGGAAGATGCGTCATGCATACCGCCCGCAGGTAAATTCCTCTGCGGGGGGTTATGTGGGACGCACCAGTATGGCACCTACCCACTAAAAACCACCTGTTGGCTGTAGTTATTACCGTTAGCCTTCATCGGAAGCGACACCCGTCGGGAAGTTGGGCGCGCTGGCGGAGACCCGCTAGCGGGTCTTCCGCCTGTAGTGAAAGTTGCACTGAAGGTGCTCAAAGGGACATGAGTTGGTGGCCGTTCTGGGCAGCCTCCGGTGAAGCCGGGGCTGGGCAGAGGTCGGCCGAAGCATGGTTTAGGGATCAATTCGTTTAAATGAACCTATAATGAATTGAGAAGGGAACTATGCTCCGCCAGAGCCAGCAAACGCTCTGTCGGAGTACGTGAAGCCCTAAGTTTACGGGCTAAGACTGCGATTTCACTAACATCGATATTTTTCATAGCGTCGCAGACGATACGCATATCGTCTGCTACGGAGGATTGAGGAGTGGGTTTGAATGGGCGAGGAGCCGGGATGGGATTCGATGCGGGGCGCTGCCTCCAGTTTTCTGGGGCAGGCCTAGACTGTGTAGGCTTTGTAGCCGGAGGAACCCGGCTACGCAGCGGCGGAAAGTTTTCTTGAGAAAGGCGCGGGGCCTGTTTTGGTGCCGACCTCTTGGGATTGGAACGCATACAACGGGGTGCACGAGGGCAGCCCCTGTAATTTGCGGTGTGGCCGGACTGGCCACAAAGCACGCAATCGGGAGGAGAGGGAGTTTCAGGAGTGCGATTGCACTCCTTAGTGAGATGAGGGACCAGGCACTTGACGCAGTTGGCCGCCGCGTGCCCGTACAACTGGCACCGATGGCACTGGCCGGGATGACCGCGGCGATGAGGCGCCTCGATTGAGATCCCAGAGAGGCCGCAAATAGAGCTAACCCCTTTCAGGATCTCTCTGGACTTGGGGACGTTGGCGAGAATCACCAAAGCGAGAGGGTGTTGTCTCCCGTACTTGCTGTGCATTTTATGCACCGCGAGTGCCGGGAAGCCTTGGGACTGCAGATCCTCCAGGATAGCCTCGTTCGATAATTCGAACGGGACTCCCCTGAGCACCGCTCTGATCTTACGCTCTTCTGACAGAGCATAAGTGTGATAAGCATATTGCTTATCGGTGAGGAGCTTAGTCAAAGCTCGGAAATCGTCTATCGACGAGACAGTGATTTTAATAGATTCACCCGAGTTTACCGCTCGGGTGTAATGGATCTTGTGCTCATTGCACAATGTCGAGACCTCAGTCCATTTACCCTTTTCCCGAAGGAAAACGGGTGGTGGGACCTTGGCCTTGATAGAAGTTGGGGCCGGAGCGGGTGTTGAAGACACCGGGGCAGCTGGCGTTGAAGACGCCGCAGGGGGTGTAGGGACGGGCGTCGAGGGCGCCGGGTCTTGTTTCGAACGCTTCTTAGAGCGCTTCTTAACAAGCGTAAAGGAGGGAGACTCAGGGCCAGTTGGGGTGGCGTCCGAGGATGACTCGGTCGCGGGTGCGCGCTTGCGGCGCGGAGGGGCGTCTACTTCGCACTCCATGTCACTGGAGGAAGGGGACGCGGGAGGGCCTAAGACCTGAGGGGTCTGGGGGACTGGGGTGGCCTGAGGGGCCATTGGTGGAGTTAACGCCATGATATGCGGGATAAGAGAATCAAGGAAACGGAACTTGTCAGCATTTATATATATGCCTTCAGCACCGATACTATCAGCTAACTTCTTCCTAATCTCATCATAGCTTAGGGAAGCCATTGCGGAGGGGTTGGGGAGGGACAATATATGAACCTAACAACGATGACTAACTCCCTAAAACCACCCTACACGCAGTAGGGCGGTTGAGAACGACGCGGATAACTTACTCGAACACAGCACTTGAAGTCCTGGAACAACGAAACCCCGTCGACGAAGCTCACGTTCCACGAAGTACGGTTAACAAGCCACTATTCGCCGTGAAAACGGCGTTAGAAACTTAGAAGTACGGTTAACGAGCCACTGTCCGCCGTGAAAACGGCGTTAGAAACTTAGTACGGTAAACAACTATGAAATTTGGGTGCTCAATTAGCGCGGGGGCTAAAAGAGCGGGAAGGCGTCTGCGATCGACGTGCGCTCGAGAACGCACGCAGACCGAGACTGTTCCCATTCCCTGGAAGCGCAGTACTAAATACTTAGGCGTCACATTAGATCCGACGCTTTCTTTCAAGCCACACGTCGAAAGAGTTTCGAAACTCGCCCGTCACTACTTAGGCCGCCTAAATAGCATGTTAGGTAGAAAAAGTAAAATGTCTTTCAGAAACAAACGTACACTTTACAAGGTCTGCGTTAGACCCGTCATGACATATGCCTCGCCAAACTTTGCCCATGCCAAACCCTCCCTCCTGCACAAACTGCAGGTAGTTCAAAACCTCTTTTGCCGCAGGGCCACAAACGCACCGTGGTACGTGCATAACGCGGGCTTGCATAGAGATCTTGAACTGCCTACAGTACAACAACACCTCAAAACACTCTCTGAAGCGTTCTTCAAACGCTCCGAAACCCATCCCAATCCTCTAGTTCGTGATTCAGTCTCATATACTACTCCTGTCTTAGATTCGAAGTTCAAAGTCGCTAGGCCTAGGAATGCGCAAGCGTACTCTTCCACCAGACTGTCAGCGGATCTCGAAGCCCTTCTGGCCGCAAATTCTAATTCTAACGTAAATTCTAATTTTAACGTAAATCCTAATTCTAACGTAAATCCTAATTCTAACGTAAATCCGAATTTAATTTTATTTTGCAATTTTTATTCTTTTTTAATTTTTTTTTTTAATTATATACTTTTCATTTTGAGCACCTTCAGTGCTATGTATTCACCTTCAGTGCTATGTAATCCCAGCGGGTGACCCCTCTGGGCCCCGCTAGCGCGGCCTCTTTATCCAATTGGCCGTCGCTCAGATGAAGGCTGAGTGGCAAAAAATTGCACGAGCCGACAGGGGGTTTTTTAGTGGGTAGTGCTCGTTAGGAGCTAGTCCCGGATGCCTTGTAACGCGCGCGAGAGGCATGCGGGAATGCATTTTGTGCCTTCTGCCCAAACGGGGAACAAAAAAAAAGCAGTGCCGTAATATAACAAAATAAACCAGTCACTCAGTAATAGAGACAGCGATTTCCCGCGATTCTGCTAACGATAAATAATGGTGTATCTTAATTTGTTGCTACACTTGAATTGTTGTTACTTTGCTGAAAACTGATCACACTTAAAATTCCATTGAAGTTTGGTTCCTAAGGCAAATTTTTCTACAGTATTCAAATGTTTAATGGATGTAAGGTACAGTGGTGTTTGAATAAAATATTGATTTGATGAGCGCTGGACTAATGGCTGTAAATTGGTCGACCGAAGTTCTTTATTTGAACACTGAAGAGTCGGTTGAGTACTTTTATAACGTTTTACATGACTTGATGGAGACATATATTCCTAAAAAATTAGTTAATGCAAATTTTCTCGAGGTTTAATAAAATTAATTAGAAGAAAAAGAAAAATTCACAGTAGATGGAAAAAATATAAAAATGATTTTGATTACCAACTTTTTTCAGATTTACGTTCTAAAGAAAAGCTACTTCAAAGAGAGTGTTATAATAATTATATTATGTTCTCCGAAACCAAAATCCAAACTTCGCCAAAATATTTCTGGTCATTCATTAAATCCAAGGTAGGGTTGAATGGTGTGCCAGCCCATTTGACTTACAATAACGAATCCTTTACAAACCCGATAGATATTTGTGATATGTTTAATAAACATTTTAATTCTGTTTTTGTCCCTCCCAATGAATCAACGCAGAATGAGACGATCACTGATGTGCATATACCATCATTAGTGAATATATCCACTATTGAAATATTACAACGAACTGTTGCAAAAATATTTGAAAAGGTTGATGTAGATAAGGGGGCTGGACATGACAGAGTTCATCCAATTCTAATAGGTCGACTGTTTAAAGAATTTTCGTTACCTCTAACCATAATTTATAGAAAATCTATATCTGAAGGACAATTTCCAAACATTTGGAAAAAAGCCTTAGTAACCCCTATACCAAAAGGTGGTGATAAGCATGATATCAAACAATACAGGCCCATTTCCAAACTTTGCATTTTCGGTAAGATTTTTGAAAAAAATATCACTTCTTCATTAAGCTCTCAAATGCTTCAGGTATTATCTGATGAGCAACACGGATTTCGTAAAGCACGTGACGTTAACACTAATCTTGTTACTTACACGAATTTTATATTAAACTCCATGGATGCTGGTTATCAAGTAGATGCCATAAATACCGATTTTTCAAAAGCGCTGGACAAAATAAATCACTCCATTCTCATTAAGAAGCTTTTGGGGATCTGTATACATGGTGATCTCTTGCGATGGGTTAATTCCTACATAAGCAATCGCAGTCAGGCAGTCACACTGAAGGGTTTTCGGTCAGTGTTCTTAGAGAATCCTTCAGGCATCCCCCAGGGATCAGTTCTGGGCCCCTTTTTATTCACACTTTATGTTAATGACATTGGGAAATGCTTTAATACCTCTTATTCTATACTATATGCTGATGACACTAAAATCTATAAAGTTATAAAGGCTGCTCAAGATTGTCTTGCCTTGCAAAATGATTTAAATGCGTTTGACCTATATTGCAAGTCAAATGAGCTGTACTTAAATATCGAGAAATGTCACATAATCACTTTCACACGTAAGAGGAGCCCAGTAATTTATAACTACAATATTGGAGGTCAGTGTCTTAATCGAGTTTCCACGATACGAGACTTAGGTGTAACTCTGGACTCCAAACTGCACTTCAACGAACATATTGATGCCATGGTCGCTTAAGCTTTCAAACGCCTAGGTATGATACTGCGAATAGGAAAGCCCTTTAAAAGCTTAATTACAATAAAGCTGCAGTATAACGTTTACGTTCGCAGTGTGTTAGAGTTCGCAAGTGTAGTTTGGAGTCCTCAGTACGCAATCCACATAGGTCGCATCGAACGCATTCAACGGAAATTGGTTAGAGCACTCGACTATCGATCTTCCTGTCAGCATATCAGTTATAGTAAAAGTGCTGCTAGGTACAACATACATTCGTTGGACTTAAGGCGCAAGTATCTGGATGTTTTATTACTTTATAAAATATTACACAACTACATTAATAGTTCTCACCTACTCAGTCAAGTTAATTTTAAAATTCCTCGACCTTCTTCTCGATCAAAGGATACCTTTTATATTTTACCTTACCATACTAACTATGCGAGAAATACCTTCTTCAGACGTTCTTGTTCCTATTATAATTCCCATAATGCAGTGGATATTTTCTCACATGATTTAAATAAATTTAAATTAAAATTTAAAAAGTTTATGTTTGCTTGAAACAAATTAATTGTATAATGATGTATTTTTGTTTTTTATTATACTTTGAAAATCTAATATGTATCAACAACAAGTCATTTATTTGTAATATTTTTATTGTTTGCATTTCATATAATATGTTCTTACTTGCGTGTGCTAATATCCTTTCAATATATATATTTTATACAATGGTACTTTAGGTCTAATTGTGTTCACTATCTGTAACTTTGTTTTTGTTAATGACTGTATGTTACCTAAATAAATAAATAAATAAGTAATTTTATCCTTTTATTTTAGATACTTGAATCTAGTACATCTTACTATGATGATGGAGCAAGTCAGAATGTATTGTTTCTTTTATTTCTTCTATGTCAAATATATATTTAAATATCTTTTCTTGTTAATTAATATCGACCTCTTTACTGAAACATCTCGGCATTCTGACGTGCTTCCGGTTTAGCCGTGGTGGTACCCTTTGTTTCCTTCTCTCTTCGTGACAAGGTGTATGCAAAACTTCATTATTTTTATATTAAAACGATTATGTATTATTTAAAGTATTCTCACCAAAATGTAATTTAATAATAGTTCTATAAGAGGTACATCTGTAGAACAGGTCAATGCCCCATGTTTGGTACTAAAAGTGGCTATGTGGGTAAGTAAGATGTAAGATAAGTAAGAGTGGGTAAGTAAGATGTCTGGATCCCGCGTGAACGGGTGCCGTTTGATGGTGTTCGTCGTTTGGATACTTGGGGGGGGGGGGGGGGAGACTCAATGTTGATAAATAAATATTTCATTTCATTTCATGTCAAGTGCAATATTCTTTCTAAAACATGAACTATCGTAATTATAATTTCAAAACTGGCATCTTCACTCATCGTATAACTTCACTAACTCGGCTAATTTCGTGAACTAACTACACACTCATTACTATAAGTTCAAAGGTAATTTAGTAAATCACGCTTCGAAATATTTTAATAATATAACAACGGTTTGTTAAAAATCTTCTCACAGTAAATAAATAGGTTCAAAATGGATGGATGTCCGTATTAAGTCTAATTTGTCTTTGTTCTAACAAGGTTGAGTTCATTAGGCGTCTGAGCGCTTGAATCGAAGTTAGAGCGTGCTTATTAAGAGTAACTATTGGTGGACGCATAGTCTTGAAGACTTGTTCCATAAATTCAATTTATGGTATTATTTTTAAACATATCATATGTTTATTGAAAAGTTATTTTAAAATTCACGTTTTATTTTGTTGAGCTTATATTTCTTTACGAGTTAAATCTGTAACAACTTACCTATAATATTGTTTTCGGTACTATTAATGGAGGATTTACCTGGCATTGGAAACAGTATAAACAGCCAGTTATTGGAGGATTAACGAATAATCTAACGGAAAACACAGAGGCGGTGGTAATGGCAGCTTTAATTGAAAATTTCCTCATCAAATCTAGACTTAGAAATATTAAATATACAGTACATTGCTTTACTAAATCTACAGTTAAACATTTGGATTTGCTAAGTGCAAACGGAAGTAAATGTGTGTCTGTTTATAAATATAGATTGGATGGTTACAGCATGAACTATAATTTCATCTAATCAACAAATATTTGATTACCTCTAGCGCTTAATAAAAGATGATTGCTCTCTTAATTCGTAATTAGTAAATAATAACTTAGCCTTATATTACTGTTGATTTGACTTATGAACTGACCTCATGATGGCCACAAGATTAACGGTTCTTTGTGTTGTTTTCTAATTTACAGACAATAATATAACTCACACTGACATTTAAAACGGTTGAAGTAACGCGTTAGCTAATCGATATTTAATATGAGGTCAAAGTGGAGATCCATCAAATTGTTTTAAAAGTGTGATTAACGTAAATATACAATTATTTTGCAATAGATCTATTAAGAAATTTATATGCAGCTTATGCAATTTTAAAAGAAAGGTAGGTAATTAAAAATGAAGAAAACGCCTTCCACGTTACAAAAGTTTTTAATTAACTATAAAAGGCTTCGTTTCCTTTTAGAGTTATTTAAAATAAATAAATAAATATTTCTAACAATCACACCACATTATCTAGCCCAAATTAAGTATCATTAAGAACTTGTGTTATGGATACTAGATAATGGATAAATAAAATTAAGAAATATATAAACACAAATAAATATTGTTTTTTTTTTATATATATAAATATTACAAATAAACTTAAATAAACATGTACATACACATCCATGACTAGAAAGCAAATATTATAAAATATCTGCCTCTACCAGGATTCGAACCTGGGACCTCTGGCATGGAAGGCAAAGCTAGTTACCTCAACACAAAACTTTGGGCTTTTTGATTTAATTGTCGAAAAGAAGCCATTATTTCCAGTGGAACTGTTCGAGGACCCGTGGAAGGTCTGACTATCGGTTTTAAAATGAAAAAATATATATTTTCGTTGAGTTACGATTATCTCGATTAACTCACAGGAATAAAATGTCAAACTGAACAAACATTCGTCTAACGGTTAGTTGACAGGTTAGACTCTAACCTATCTTTTAATCTTTAATTAACATCATCCAAAGATACCACTGGAACGTAGTAGGATGGAGGCCAGCTATGAACCTAGAATTTAGTCAATAGAAACCGGTGGTTTTCAAATCTACCTTCTCTTTATTACATTTTTTAAACTTGGCAAACCCGGCAAACGGACACGCGATCCCATAGAAATCATTAATCCTGGATTTTATTTATAAATATTTATAGATTATTAATGACGTGTTGTCGACCTTAGGCTTAAGTTGGAACGGCCTTTGTTCCAGTAATTAAACTAGCTGTTCCTATTCCTTTATCCGAAACACAACCACGTAAACTTACGTCTTGTTAAAATGGCGTCGATAAAATGGCGGCCAAAAAAGAAGGGGCTGTAGTTCCGCCCAGACTCTTGACTTGAGGGACCCAGAGTGTTACGCCTTTAAAAAGTCCAGTTATGACAGGGTCTTGCGCGGCCTTTGTCTCCTACTGGCCGTCGCTTCAGATGAAGGCTTTGAGGCAAAAGATTGCCAGAGTCATTCAGGGGTTTTTTTTAGGGGGTAGAGGCTCTGGTAGGCTCGGTCGAGTATCACATACCTCGATCGCGCGCGCGGGGTATGCGTAATATCATCAGTGTGACAGAGATGCTCGAAAACAAATCAATGAAATTTTATCTAATTATTTTGGGTTTGCATCAGAAACAGTATAAACAGCCAGTTTATATTTTAATGCTGTTTGCCTAGAAGATCAATTACGAAACACTCTTGCGCTGGTTACCGCACAGAAAACCGAAAACCTATATCGCATTAACAACACACACAAACGTCAAACGTTTAAATAATGTGATACTAAGTGTAGATTTTGCAATGCAAAACTACACTTTGTCTATACTCAGTCTAAATCGTCTTTGACTTATCAAAATCTATAACTTCGGTCGCTTTATTTCGCTCGTTTCTGAGAGAGGGAGTATGTGACTTACTCAAGAATTTACCAATTTAAATAAGTGAGTACTTAGTGTAACCAATCATAGTTCTTAATTAAGTAATAACTGAATTAACAGTCAAGTATTAAACAAGCAACATGTTGCATGGAATTCAATTAAAAGTTTTAATTGAATTATTAACAAGGAATGATCATGTTGTTATTTTTAATTGAAGGTTTTCTTACTTAAAAAACACATCGCTTCTGTTGGTGTTTTTTGCACCATTTTTATATATTAAAGTGTATGAATAGTGACGATAGATTTCAAGTTTTTAGCTCTTCGATTAATTTAGTTAACAACCGAATTTGAAAACTAGCTTCAGATTTGTGAAACTTTCTCTATCGTATATATTAAGTTTCTGAACAATATTTATTTAAATAATATATACGAGTACATAAAGGCAAAACTAGTCTATATCAATGCCGTTGGTACACAGTATACTCGCTCCGGTTTGATATACGTGCACCCTATTAGGGTCCTCCTCGGGGCAGGTTAGATAACTGAGCTTTCCCCGCGACTCGGGTCACGACCGGTAGATGGCGTCTTCCGCACCCACGCGCAGCTGTACACACGACGCCGTGCGAGTTTTGCCGTTCACTATTTGTATGTTTTTCGTTGATTGATTACTAGGTATAAATAAACAGATAAAGTTGCTTTCTTGTGGTTAATAATTATTTTCTTTTTATTAAAGTAATTACGTTCTCCTAATTCCATTATATCATAAAAGTCACTTTAATAAGCATGAAAAATATTTCCATTACTTAAAGAGCCTAAGGTTATATTGTAATATGGAAAATGTATGACTATAAAATGAAAGATTACTTCTAAAGTAATCGATCAGAAGAGATGTACCTTTAATGCCAATAACCATCAAACTTCATGGACTCGTCCGGGGGAGTTAGACAACATGTAGAACGCAGAGGCACGTCGGAGTAAGCAAAAAGTTGGCAAAAAGCGCATGCATTCCTTTAATACCATACGACGATACGCTCGGAAAGTTGGTTTTGTCCAAATGTTATAAAATATCAGGTCCTACTTTAAAACATTTATAGTATTATACTAGGGATCTACCAGTGGGGTTGTGGAAGTGCTTTCTCTTCAATTTATTACACCCTGAGGCCAAACTCTTGTAAGTTGAACCAGTGAAGGGTCTCAGTTTTGCTTTGCATTTTGAATTTAATCCAGTAACAACAGACTATTATTTAGACCACGGGTTGGCAAAGATTTTCCCCAGTTCCAATCGCAAAGTATGTAATTTACGAGTTTTTACATACGATATCTGCTTTGTCTGATATGATGCTCTATCTACTTCGATTACATTACATAAAGCACTAAGGTTAGTACCTACTGTAAGTGTGTATGCAAAATAGCGTATCTCGGTTACGCGCTTAGACGCGATAAATATAAACTTTTTCAACTAATTTTGATGGGAATGGTTGAAAGCAAGACGCGGTGGAAGACGTAAAAACTCATGGTTTAACCTGTATGCATTTTATTAATTATACCATGTACATTTTATTACTTCTACCTGTCTATTTGACGGAAGAGATATTCCCATAGCCCACGAGCGAGTGACCATCGCACAGACAGAACTATTAGAAGTTCTGTGGTCTCACATTATCTCGTGCCGCTTGATTGCGTTACCTTCCGCTGACAGATTTAACATGACAGGTTGGGCCAAAGAACCTATAAAAAGTGTTGCCAAGAACTTGGCAAGAATGTAGTTGAATCTAATCCACTGGATTAAGACTAAGAATAAATGGAAAAATATTCATGGCAGTATCCATCACGAAAAGGTCTAGAAAGACGAAGAGGTCTTAGGGCCAATCACTTCGTAACCCATGTGACATTTCATATATTTGACCTTAAGATGATCTGGTGGTTACGCAATACTTAACATGCGGGAATAGATTGGAGCGTAGTAGAACTGTTCCACTTTCCATGGACAGGGATAAGTACTTTAATTTGACAGACAACCCTCAGTAACGGAGCGGAACCCAAAGAAAAAGAAATGTCTAGAACTCAAATGGCCAAAAACAAAGAATTGGTATGCGACCTGAAAATAATCATGGGCGGTATTAATGGAAAGTATTTAAGCCGAACATGCGGCTGTGTGTACATCGAGACTTATAAGGTCGTGTGCACACACATGCTATAAAGAATGCACCTCTGTCACTGACAGTTATTTCACTCACGTATTCCGTAGTTAAAGACTTTATTTATGCTCTCTGTTAAGGATTAGATCAGTTTATATGCAAACTAACTTTATGCTTTAACTCGCGGAAGTTAAGGCACCGTTCTACATAGTTTTTAGAAGTTCATACAAATTTGTGTGACTTGACTGTGTACGGCAATGTTATAATCCTTATAGTCATTTCTTTTAGGACTCATAAATATTGCAAATAGGTTTGACCTAACAAGTTTCCCCCACACGTTGATACTCGTAGATTAGACAATATACCTAACTTTTTAAACACATATCAAGGATTGTAAAATAATTTAATTATCTTACTTATTTTAAAGATAATTTGTGTGACGAACACTGTTGTTTGTTCTCAAATCATGGTTGTTGGTTGTATAATTATAATTGTATAATAATCATGGTTGTTGGTATTTATTTGCAAACTTATTTGCAAAAAACTGCAAACCGATAAGGACGTGTTTAAGTACGTGACACATATCTTCTATAGAGTCATGAAAAATTCTTAAAATATTTTTTTTTGTTGATCGAAGCGCATGTCTGTATTTTAAGTAATAATTACATTGACGGTGCCTAAACTTAAGAATACGTATCCATTTTGAAATTTCATGCAAGATCCATTGTAACGTATTACACTTATCACATTGACAATGCCTATCAAGAATTTTGGTTATAAATAGGCCATAGTCTAGTAACAATACCTGTACCTACATCCGCAACAAAAGCAAACATACTTACAAAGGGGGCGTCTAAAGAGCCATCTCCCGCGCCTCGTGACGTCAGGTCAATAGGTCGGTGATAGGATCTTCTTTCAAAATGTCAAATACATATCTACGACATGAAATTAATGTAATGTCTTCTATTTAGCAGTGTCGTAATCCGCACTGCGATGTCGTACACTCACCAACAATGGAACGTCTATAATTTGTATGTAGACTTCAGTTTTTATGGTAAATATGTGTTTTTGAGTGTTCTAAGCACGTTCATTGTATGTAGATTTGTAATTTTTATTAGTGCAAGAGGGCGGATCATGGCTTAAATGAAATTCGAAATGTCGTTTGTCGTGTGAAAAGTCTCGCATTTGAGCAAAACGCGAGTTTTGTTTACGCGGGGTCAAAGGGTCGCTGGAGTCAATGAAAGGTTCGGGAAATGTTCTGCCATATGCATTGCGAGTGGTATTTTGTAGCATTCCGATGTATTTTTCGATTCGGAATTGTTTAGATCTTACAGTCCAGAAGAGTCAAAATCCTCCTCAGGATTACAATTCTTTAAGACACTGCCTCTATTAGTATTGGTAATAGGCCGTATTGCTTCGAAACATCACAAAAAGCAACATTTTGCAATTCTGATTTTCGTAATATTAATTACTATTCCGAGGCCCTAATATTATGTAACTACGTGTGTATTTACACTTTTCACATTAACCAACATATTTTCGATTAACTTTTAATTATTTTTGTTTAGAAACCCATATTTTACCTATATCAATATAATGTTTTAAGAAACATTTATAAAGCTATTAACATTCTTAAAAATAGTAGTTTTATTTGAAATCTGCCTTGGATTGACTTCGATGGAGTCATAGTCCGTATTTACAATTACAAAACTAAGAAAATAATTTCCTTAGTTACGTAAACGAATGATATTTTGCTATGAATAATCCACTTTAGGCCATCAGTTTAGAACATCAACGCCATGTCTAGAATATTCCATTGAGATACCTACATAACATACTTGCAAGCCTATAGAGCGTTTATGCGATTAGCTCCTAACAGGTCCATTAGCTCTTTTACAAAGTTTTCTAACTTTGTTTTGCATATTAGAATTTTGTAATACACGATAGTAAGTGAAATCCTTACCCAAGTTAATTACACTGGCTGATTATTTCTATTAAAGGATAGATCGAGAGAAGCTGGTCATGAGGAAAACTGACAATCCAAAACAAAACGTCCTTCTCTTAAAATAGAATCACCAATTTCTCGTGCCGTCTATAATGTTCAACTACTGCACATGAGTGTTCAAAATTAACTTTATTTATATTTCACTAACGCTATGCCAATAAAAGATACTTTAAATATATCCTTTCAGTGCTAATCCATGTCAAATTGAAAAAAAAAACATCTTAGTCTTTTAGTCAAATATCAAACAAAGTATGATAGTAGATAAATTGAATTTCTCTTAACCTACTTAATTATACATAAGAAAACCATAAAAATATAACCTTAATTATTGTTATCGATCTTAATTATTTCATCAACTCCTGATAATGGCTTCCTACATGCTGAACAAAGAGATAATTTCCTATGAACGTTGGTTTTTGTTCCACTGTTGTACCTATGTAATGACACGCATGCGTCGTGGAGCGTGCGCGGCGGCGGCGGCGGCGCTTCCCGTTCCGGTGATCCGGATTCTAATTTAGAATACGATGAAATGAAATGACATTGACTTTTTTTTTGTTTAAAGAAGGTTTTGTTGTAGCCAAATTCGAAACAAAAGAGGTTTAGTTGCAAATAGTCTTGGTCTTGTTATGTGTAAGCTCACTAGTAAAATATTAACTTTTTGTTGATATTTTTTATACTTATACAGAAAGAATAGCTGTAATACCACATTCGGAATAAGCCTAACTAACTTATTATTCATTTTACTGGACAAATATGTGTCACAGCAATAAAGGAACATAAATTATTTTGGTTTCCAAATTAAAATATTAATTTTCATTCGAAAATGTCCGCATTTGAAAGTTTCCGCTGACGTTATTGATGTATCTGTAACCAACTATGTTGCATGTGAACCGTTGTAAAATCCGGGTTCCATTAAATTCGTGTCTTTAAACTAATACATAACAATAATATCTTCAAATAAGTAATTATAGGTTGTACGCGCACGATGCGTTCCCACGGCGAAAAAACAAATAAATCAAAAAGTAATATATCATGGAAGACGCTTTTAACCTGCAACCAACATTTATTAATTTCATTTTTGTTGCTAGATCTTTATCCGTGTGTTAAATTGAATCTATTTGAAACATCAAGTCTACTCGCGCGGTGGGACTGAAGAAATAACGCTTTCATTTATGACTTCTAATTCTTAATTTATACTATTATAATAACGAGAATCGATTTGTTTGTTTTCTTGTTTATATGTAATGGATTACTGTGTCGATTTTTTAATTACTTTATCGATAATAAGGTTTCTACCTATACATTATCCTTAAGTTATGTTGTGCTAGAGTGTAAGTCTTGGGCGGTGGCTACTAAGGTCCGTCCTATTTTGACCCCCGCAATAATCCCATTTACATGTGTGTGTTCCGGTTAAAGGGAAGCAACAGAAAGTGTAATTCAAATTCAAATATTTACTTCTCAATATTGACAGTCACTTGTTCTTATTGACGTCAAATAAAACATGACTCTACCACCAGTTCGGAAAAACCTTCGAGAAGAAGAACTGGCAAGAAACTTCACGGGTATATATTTTTTCAAAATCAATTTGCAGTGTCTTTTTATGTCTACACAAAATTATTTTTATCTGCTATTGTTAGCTTAGCATGTCTCCCTCCCCGCCAAGTATCCAAACGACGAACACCCTCAGACGGCACCCGTTCACGAGTTAACGCGGGATCCAGCCATCCCCTCCTCAATCGTGGCAATTCCTGCTGAAGCTTACGGTCGGCAAGGCATTAATCGATATCACATTTAAATATGGATAAATAAAACACGTATGACGAATGATGTCCATGGGCGTGGATGGCACTTACCACCAGGTGCTCGTTTGCCGGCTGTGGCAGTGACAAGAGTGAAACAGGCATTGGCGCGCCGCAACTTCAAAATAAGCTTAGCTGATAAGAGTAACTTTTATGGTAAAAGTTAAAGTACCTATGGAATATTTAGTACATTAATAATAATAATATATTTTAATGGAATATTTAGTACATTAATAATAATAATATATTTTAATATTAAGTCCCCAGACAACGAATGATCAAACAGCGAACTGGGGGGGAAACCCAGAATGAACATATACACAAACAATCATAACCCGAGAACAAATATTTGTGTTCATCACACAAACGAACGATCCAGCCAGGACTCGAACCTGGGACCTTCGGCGTATGAGCCAGGGCTACTAACCACTACAATACTCAGGAATTGAATCATGGATTGAATACCTGGCAGAGACAAACGTTAACCGATTCCTGGGCATGACGCGACGAGCGCGTCATTAGAAAATTGTTATAAATCAAATTTTTATTAAATTCAAACAAAAAATCCTTTTATTTTATATAAAAATTAACACATTCGAGCCACTAATATCTGTGGCCACGACATTTGGCAAACTACACATACCTTCATTTATATGAAGGTATGTGTAGTTTGCCAACCCGCAGTAGGCGTGATGGCCTACAGTTGTCTGGCACCACCCTGAGTTGGGAGAGGCTGATATCCCTCCAGTGATTATTAAGGGTATTACCACACCAATTGATCGTCCGTCGATCGATGGCAGAATAGAACAGTCGACGTCCATCGATGGCACAATAGAACAGTCGACGTCGATCGACGGTTTCTACCACATCAATCGATCGACGGTCGGTCGGCTGGTGTGGTAACACCCTAATATGTTACACTACCAGATTCTAACGACTGATAGTTTTGCTTGAATGGTCATCGTCTCATTATGTTTCCATTTCCGATTCGGGAATATATCTGCGTTTTCTAATTAATCTCTTTCTAAACAATAATTAATTCTTAGTTCAAATTATAAAATATATATACGTAACTAATTAATCCAGATTGATGCAATATGATTCCTAAACAGTAATATCTATAGCTATTATACCACCCTATATCAACAATAAATTCAACAAAAAAGTATAATAGGTTTACAACTCCTGGTGCAAATCTGCAACTACCTTCCATTTCCTATAAAACGCGTAGATAGTCACTTTAAAACAGACTAAACTAATAAATACAACAAAATACACAGTAAAAGGTTTCACGTTGTATTATTATAGCTTAAACTGCTTAAAATAGCGTAAAAACATTACCCGGGGCCAACCACGTGCTAGGTGCGTTATCATTCAGGGAGGCCCATGACGCGACTCTCGCGTCATTGAGTTTTGTATGGGGCCGGGGCGGAAAGGCTGGAAAAATGAAGGTGGCAAGGAATCGGTTAAGGTATGTAGTAAATTAAAATATCAAAATCTTTGATATACACATCATGGTTATTCCACGCTTGGCCGTTCCTCATGTGTATCGACGACGTCCCATCACTTCTTTCACAGACAATTATCGATCGTATTGCGCAATCGCCGACATCGCTCGTGTGATCTACGTTGGTACTCGGTCTAATGAATTTTATTGATGACGTTGACAGATGACATATGTACGGGTGTAGCTGTATTATGTATATTTTTTTCGCCCAAAACGGTTTGCAATAATTCATCATTGTGTTGTGTAGATTATACAATAGGTACCATGAGATGTGTCAGAGAGAACTTTCGTAATTATCAGTAGACATTAGAGTGTTAATTGAATACAAGACCTTCTAGGCCTCGTAATAAGCCGGTTTTATCTCATGTCAACTATATAGACAGGTAGTTGGGTAGTTGAGACATTGCAGTATAAACACAATAAACGATATATTGAACATCAATTACTCCTAAAAAAAACTTATGTTCAACACAAACAGGGTTGTATCTAAAAAAAATTGAATTTAGAATCCGACAACCTATTATAACAAGTCGTATCATTATCAAGCAATTACAAAAGCAGGTGTTCGTTAGCAGGACATGGGTTAGGTTCTATGCTCTTGTCTTTTCGGTTGTTAATACTTCGGTATCATACCTAAAGGCGAGGGCAAATTTTCATCTCAAGAATGCACATTTAAGTATCTGGGTGATAGGTCACCACGTGGATCGTAGGCAAATACATCAAGTAAATTTTTAGTATTACAGAACGATGCACGTTTTACGATGCACATCTATTTAGAAACAAAAACAAAAACTTACAAAACTTTTGACATTCGACATATAAAACAATTACAACATTTTTAACCGCCAATCGGTCGGAGTGTTCTGCATAGTTCCGCATAGTTGAGCTGGCATTTGCGTGACCCTAAGCCTTGCGCCCGAGCATGGGAAATGGATACCATTTGGAAGATGCGCCGCCGCCGCCATGACGGTCCTTATTAGACGAACAGATGGCGTAATATTCAGTTTATGTACGTGCTGTTGTAAAAGATTGTCATATTTTGAGAAGGGTTGCCAATAATGTTATTTTCAAACGGTTTGTTGGAGTTTTGAGGCTTTTATAGTTGATAGATTTTTTTAGATTTGGTACGTTTAATAGAGGATCATATGCTAAATAAATGTATGTCACTGACCAATTGACTAATCATCTGATTGGTAAATTAGAAAACATTTTGTGTCAGTCAAACGAGAAACATCTGCATCATGATGTCAATCCTGTTTAAAAAAAAATATTTTTTATGGCCAGTCTCTCGTAACAAATGCAAAGAAAATATATCACCTAATTGTTACAAAGACCAAACTGCTGTTTAATTTTTGTAGAAAAATTCCCGTCAAGCGTGGGTTCATCCAAAGCTCCAATGTTATAAAATCCGACCACTTGAGGTATTTTACAAATGACCATCTTCTGTACCTTTATGTTCTACCTATCAAGCACAATACAAATCCCATTGTTCCTGAGGTTTGTTTCATCAATCATACTCTTCAGCTGACATAAAATATTTTTTCGCAAAAAGTGTAAAATTTAGTAAATAAAAAAATAAAATGAAACAGTTCTTACAAATAACTGAATTAGGAGCAAGGTCCTGGCAAAGGTTACGAGAGTTCTTTGTATTCTTTAAAGTACTTAAATTGCTGAGGATTATATTTTCGTGTCGAATTTTAGAGGCCAAGATGCCATTGTTAAATTGTTTTACCATTAACTATAAGCATTATACTAAATAACTTTAATATTATAATTATACGTTTGCACGAATACAAGAATGTCAGTAAATGTGTTTAATTTTTCAAATTGGGCTTACACAATAGCTTGCACAGCGTTGTCGTATAGCTAAAACACTTGTTAAAATAAAGAAAGATGCTTACTTTTTAATTCAATTATTGAATTTTAAGGCCATTTAATTTCACCGAGCTTGTTAGTCCAAGAGCACTCTGCTGAGATCTAACTATTCCTACAAATGTAGACAATGACGTTGGCCAGTTTAATAAAAAAAATTAGTATTAGTTTAAACCCTTAAAAAAATCAAGCTCTTTGGAGTTTCAATAATCATAGATTTTACTTATACCTAGGTTAGACCGAAAATTACTAGCCAAAGAGATATATAATTTTAAGTGACCGTTAATTTTCATACAAAACTCCTTGGTGAAAATAGTTGGCCACATATGTGTAGTTTAAAAAATATATATTTTTAAAGATTATTTGTCACTCTTCCTTTTCTAACCGTGGACGTCTTGCGGGAAGCCTTTCGGACGGAACCGAGCGAAAATTTACAAACTGCTTTTGGGGCGATTGCACCTGCAATAGCTTTAATTACTTATTAGATCCGTGAACTTAAACGTGGTCAGGAAAACCTGCAAGATAGCCCCAAACCTGGTCGATCAACCACTGCACTATCTCATGAAAATGGCATGTCATCAGGGTAGAGTGTTTTTTTGCAGAAGAATAGTCCCATTAGATACGCTAGTTCGGATAATGTTCGCACTTATAATTTGTTTTTTTATTTTTTTTTTTTTTAAGAGGCTTTCATCCTTGTGGATATATCAGCCCCATCGTACCCTAATTCTTAATATTATCTAAAAAACGAAAAGATAATCATTGATGATATATTACCAAGTTAATGAGTGATCTTGCTGCTTCTGACAAAGGATTTGCTAATATAAAGAAGAATGCACCCACATCGTATTCGTCTATGTTAAATTGATTCATCAATGATTCTCTTTCCGATTTATATTTAACACACTCCATGATGCTGTGCTGTACATCGTCTAGTAACCCGCATATGTCGCAGTTGGGGGAATCAACTTTTTTCATTAAAAATGCAAATCTTTTAGATGGAAAATGACCTGAACGTAACCTGTGTGCTGCTGTGACATATGCCCTATTAAGTTTTGATTTAACAAACCAAGGTATACGAGGAGGCTGATTTTGTATGATTTTATACCATATCCCCTTTTCGCGAAATATTCCTTGAATTTATTGTAACAGTAAATTTTGAATTTAGAAAGCTTTTCTGTCTAAAAAGGTAAAACCTCTAATACTGACCCTTCATTAATTGCTTTTGCTAGATAATCAGCCTTCTCGTTACCACTTAACCCTATATGCGATAGAATCCACTGCAGTTTCACATTTATTTTACGTATTTGTAGTTCATTTAAAGTGTTTATAGACTATCGGTACACCTCTGCTAAATCCAGAGGCACACCGAGCCAAATGCTGTAAGCCGCTTCTACTGTCTGAAAGAATCACAACACGTTGACTATTCTGTTCGCTGACATATTTTAGAGCCTGTAAAACTGCAGGGAGTTCCACCGTCATTATACACACATTGGTTGACATTTTGAATTTACCAACTACATCGCCATTCTCGTTACAATATGCACATCCAAGTCCAGCGTCACTCTTCGAGCCATCTGTAACTATTTGTGTCCAACCAAAATAGTTTTCACATAATTCTTTCATTACATTAAGTTTGAGAGATGTACTGTCATAGCTAGTTTTAGATTCTTTGATACAGTTTAAGTTTATTTCTATAGTATTATTCAAATTTATACGACTTACCCATGAGTGTAATTTGAACATTTCTAATGGATTCGAAGAGTGAATTTGGATTTGTTTACATTCATGATATACTGATAACAATAATGGTTTTTTAATATTTCGCCAATATCTGCCATGATTTGAGGAACTCCATTCATCTAAAAGTTGAATTGTTGAATTGTTTGACCAAGATCTACATTTCATACAATACTTATAAGCTAAATACAATCTCCTTATAAACAATGGTGGAATACATAGATCACTCTCCATTACATGTATAGGAGTGCTTTTAATAAATCCTCCTATAATTCTAAGGGCTTGATTTTGAATTTTGTCAATTTTATATAGATATGTTTTTGCACTGTTGTCATAAAAATAGCAACCATAATCAAATTATAATTTGTTGATTTATCTTTAAATATAGATATCACTAACTTAAACAATAAAAAAAGGTATAATAGATTAAATGTATGGATATACCTGTCTATCTACAGAGATCAATTTATTGGTGACCAACATAACTCTTTAATTATAACTCGGGGTGCTAAATGAAACTTTGGAAATTGCAAAAAATTGCTCGTGTATTAATCGTATAATATCGGATACAAAACATCCCAAGTACAAAAAGAAAATACCAGTCACAGCAACAATAATATTTTTCAATAACCACACAAACATTTACAATTATCAAAATATTAATACTTTATTATAATGGAACAACCTCATTAAGCAGTAACGGCGAGTTAGCGTCACTGAGATCGTGAAAGGATGCGTTTGCGAGGATAACCGCTAGTCTCTTGTCCTTGGTGAGCCGTGTACCTACATCGAGTAACCTCTTCACTGTAGGTTTAATTACGTGGTTTAGCATATTGTGTCACATAAGTTGAAGTATCTTTATAAAGCCATCAATGGTATTGTTAGGTACTAATCCCTTCTCACTTAGTTTATTAATTACTCATTTATTTCTTGGAAATCTTGTAAACAATAAAGTTACAATAGGCATTACAAGTTAGGTAACAAGTTCGCACTTATAGCTAAAGAGTAAATAATATTGGAGCACAAATTAACATTGCTGTTGAAAGTAACACTGCTTTTTTAAACATATATGTTGACAACTACACTAAATGAAATAAAACAAATTAATGCGAAAGAGTTTGCTTGTTCTGATTACTAATTAACATGAACACGATGTTTGCGGTACAAAAAAGGACTTGGATACTTGTCGACTAGATAGATAGATAGATAAATATGTCGGTAGATACTCGATCGATATGCTAGCGACACCGCGGTCAAAGGCATATAATACATATTCGGTATAGAAGAACGAGTACAAGAGTAACTTACGAGCAACTTAATAGATTCCTCAGCAAACATTTACATAATTTTGGCATTTAAGAATGACTCAAGTGATATTGGCTAAAGGTACAGTCGGGGAAGACAGCAAAGGCTCATTCTAAGGCGAGAAACGCTTTCGCGTTATTCCGTCTTTTGTAAGCGCTCTGCGTAGTTAGGGCCGACAACACTGCAGGCGATTCGAATGCGGATGAGCACGCACTAAGTTCCCCGACGGTACCTACTCGTATATATTGAATTGACGCGCTATCGCACACTCGACACAAGTAAATCTAATGAAAATACAAATTCTTTAATTTCTAATTTTTTGTCTATTTTATTCTTCTAGTCTATTTATTATAAAGTAAGTACACCTAATTCAAATTCATATATTTTTTTCTCAACATTGACAATTACTTGTTCTTATTTACGTCAAATAAAGCTCGACTCTACCACCAGTTCGGAGATACCTTCGTGAAGGAGAACTGGCATAAATTTCACGGGTATACATTTTTCAAAACAAAATTACATTGTCTATGCACAATTATTTTTATCGGTATCGGTAAGTTCGGCAAGTCCCCTACTAATTTCGACTCATGTCTTGTGGTGAAAATCGAAACAAAGAAGCTCTGATAGAAGGCCTCACTTTTTAATCTAAATGAGATAGAGCTTAATTCTCTAAGCAAAAGCTAAAGTACCAATCATCAATATGGCGACTTTAGATAATACTAAGTTTTAAATAAATCCTAAAGTTAGTTTGTACTCTTCTGTTCCACGATAACCGGCAGAATAGATTTGAAACTTTTGTTTTCAGACTAAAATTATTGTGAACGGTATGGATCCAGCAAAGACTTCAGTAAATGTATGCAGAATTACGTAATCGCTGCCCATTAATATGTTCAATGACGATGAATTACTGTACCAGTATAAATACCAGTTAATACAGCATCAAAAACATTATCAAACAGATCGTGTACCCATCGACAAGCAAATAAGCCTAAACCTTGAACTTTGCTAAGGTCTCCGGTGAGAAAAACTGTATGTCGAGTTCACAACCCTTCACTCTGGTTGTATCTGCTAATGACTTGTGAACGAAGTTTCGGACCCTTGTAATCTCACAACGCATCTATAATTTAAATGATGACGCATCCTTTTGTACTATTGATACATAGACAAGAACTTCATCATCATTTGACGACCGAATGGTGTAGTGGTAAGTAGCCCTGCCTCATACGCCGAAGGTCCCAGGTTCGAGTCCTGGCCGGGGCATTGATTATTGTGCGATGAACACTCAGGTCATATTTGTTTGTTATATATAATATATGTATGTTAATTCTGGTTTCCCCCCCAGTTCGCTGTATGGTCATCCAGAACACAAGCTCTGCTTACTTTGGGGCCATACAGTTGGTGTGTTTGTCTGGGGATTTATTATTATTATTATTTCATTTCTATTTAAATTGTGTTGAAATTGTGATTTAGCTTTGAAATATAATGGTTGATTTTTATTAATTTTACTCTCATTAGCTTTCTTTATTTTTAGCGGAACCTGCGGGAAGTGCTTTTACTTAATTGAAGGTATGAGAGAACGGGAGATTAGCGCCACTTAATAGAAAACACAAATAACTTTTAACAAAAATCACTTCATATAATTTTTGATTTTTACTACTGTGTATGTTACACATTTATCTAGAAAATTTTGACAAAACTTCCTGTATAACCAAATACAATTAGGGATGCACATGTCGTATAAAAATGTCCTATCACAAATGGAAATAAAATGTACATGTATAATGTTAACTGATTCGTTACAGTAAATTAACAAACAAATGACGTTTAAAAATATGATGTTTACACACGTACAAGCTTATATAATACCAGAGTCGGAGAAACTGATAGCGATAACAGACCCGATATTTTTTTACAAAATGTAAGAAACTAAACTACTGCCGGATACTTTTGTACAAATTTATTAACTAATATTTCATTACAAGATGTTACACATATTAATTCGTGATTGATAATGCCATCTTCTTTAAAATTTTCGAAGCTGTGGTAAAATATGTAGGTATAGGTAGGTACTCGACAATGAAACGATATAATTATAACGACAGGTAATCTTTATTTATTTATTGTAATCAAAATCTGATGAATCGTCACTGTCACTCGATGAGCTCTCCCCAACATTTATTATAAGTTCCTGTACTTGTATATTATCGAATGCCACATGAATTTCCCAATCCGACGCTATAATGTATTGGGTTCTCCTCACAATGTTTTCCCAGTTTTCGGCAGTTACTTCCGCACATGCATTTTTTAATAAATCTAACATCTTGTTTGCCGTATAAGGGGGATGGGTATTGTTTCGAGCGGCGTGTCCTTTGATTTGTGCCCATATTAATTTTATAGCATTGTACTGGCAATGATACGGCGGAAGTCGAAGAACCCAATGACCACATTCGGCAGCTATTCCGTCAATAACATTATTATTTAGGGAGGCTTTTTTTCGATTTTACAATATACACTAATTGTACTTTTAATAAAGTACTATCCACATTTTCGCCATGACGTTGGAGCCAGTCAATTATCTCTTGTTTTTTATTGGCCTGCGTCGGCATTTTATCAATTTGTCTGGAATTATATGTAGCGTTGTCCATGATAATTATGGACGGTTCTTCCAGAGATTGCACCATTTCTTTAAACCATCCTTCGTAAATCTCCACGTTCATTTCTTCGGGGTAGTCCACTGTTTTCTTGGATTTAAAGGCCAGTAAAGTATCTGACACGTATCCTTTCATAAACCCTGCATGGCATATGATAAGGCATACACCTTTTCCCATTGGCACTGAACTAGTGGAAGCGGCGGTGTCGTCAGTTCAGTTCTTAGATACTGTCTGGTTTGCATTTAACCAAGTCTCGTCAGTGAAAATAACATTTGACCAATCTGATATCTTTTTGGCTTCGCTCAAAAATTCACAGCGAGCCATAGTAATGTCGTGACGCTCCATCAATATTTAAAGTTTGTCCGATTTTTTATAAAAATAATCCAATTTCTTTCAAAACTAAGCTTAATGACGATTTTTGGCCATGGAACAAACCACATTCACGTAAAGAAACAACAAGTTTTTTAAGTGTTGGAATTTCTTTGCGCAAGTATATAGTCATATATATGACGGCGAATAGCATCAGCGTTGAAGTTGTCAACCGATGTCACACGACGTGGTTGGCGTTTTTTCTTCGGCGTACGAAGCTTATTTTCCTGCATGCCGCTTGTACCGTAAGCTTCGGTAGTAATTTTTGATATAGTAGGTCACTAATTCCTAATGCGGCCGCAACACGCTCTCGCACTTGCGACAGTGGTAATAGCGGGCCACCATTTTGATACTCTGCTTCAAAGTAATTACGAACCTTGATCACCAGTTTTCTCGCCTTCAGAACAGATCCTTTCGGCATTTTGATATTTGACAGCTGGGCAGCAATCAACACGGAGGAACACAAAATACACAACGTAACGTATGGATAATGTGAAAAACTCAGCGAACAGAAATGTAGTGACTAGCACGACCGTCTTGTTGCGAGTGACAGATAAAAACAAACACTAAATGGAACTGTCATCGAGAAAATAAAGAAATGGAAATAGTATAGTATTTATATTCAATAACTTCCTAAAAAACTGCTCCTTTCCGAAAACGTGGGAATAAGGTGGGTATTAGGAAACCCGGAAAACCGGATAATTTACCTACCTACATGCCGCGTCCGTCTACCGTCTTATTACCGTTAATACCGTCTTATTAGTTTGCTTAGCGCCATAGGCATATTATACGAAATGATTATTTTAAACAGGCTCGGAGAGATCATCCTTTCTAAGGATCTGTTACCGAAGGAACAGTTCTGATTTAGGTTCCGTCACTCTTGCGTCCAACAGCTGCACCGCATCACGGAGCAGATCTCGGAGCAATGGAACGTAGGTCGAACTCCGATAGGCACGGAATCACTGTTCTTTGACGTGGCGAAGCCTTTTATACAAGACTTTCTACACTTTCTAACCTTTCGTTACAGATTGGATGGCGCACTCTCTAATTCTCGCCACTTACGAGTATTAGCCGGTGTCCCTCAAGGCTCGGTACTTTCTACGACTTTATTTTCACTATACACTAGTGACATGCCAAAAGCGGAGAAAGTAGAACTCGTGCTCTTCGCAGACGACATCGTGCTGTACACATCTGATAGAAATCTACGTAGATTAACTAAAATGCTTCAATCCGCAGCCAAAGCATTACGCGATTGGAGAATAGAAGTCAACCCAAAGAAAAAGGCGTCAGTGCACTTCTCTCACAACCAGTTCAAGGACACCCCCTAGGAAACCCTCTAAAAGGTTAGGTCAGAGCACTTTGGTACTCCGATCCCCTGGGCTAAAAAAGACAAATATTTTGGAGCCACTTTAGATAGTGGACTCATATTCGCGGCTCATATAAAACACGTCCGGGACCAATCCGCCTTCGTCATGGGTAGGCTGCACCCTCTAATCTGCAAGAGGAGTAAATATATCACTTGCAGGTTATTCAAAATAGGTTCTTACGCAAATGCGTCGGGGCCCAGCATCTGCATCTGCATAAAGATCTCGAGATGCCCCCATTACAACAAGGAACGCTGGCGATCCAGTCAGAAACAGCACATCGCGACATTTGGATCCCCTTGACTCACTGGTGGGCCAGTCTGTCACGTCGCCGCATTCCGAGTTCCTTGCTGATTCTTTAGCATAAGATCCGAATCAGTGGTGGATTCAATATGTGCCCGCTCGGGTGCCCTTAGGCGTATCGTATGTATTAGTTAAGCGCGGATAAGTGCCCTCAGCGCTAGGTCACAAAGTCTGGTGAAATTTAAAAAGCCAGCAGGGCCATACATACAAATTCGGAAAAAAACGTACCATTTGGTCCCTATGTCTCACTGAAACATAGCCTGGGCTCAAATAAAAATCAAATCAGTTTATTGCTGCAAATATGGTACTCAAGCGGTCTGGGACCCTTGATGGAATAATCCTACTCTAGGGAGGTCTTTCTAATTAACAAGGAAAAACACATATATCATTTACTATACTTTTATTAAAGATGAATCTATTTTATAATAACACAATTGATAATTATTAGACTATTTATGGGCTGATGCCCGCGATGGAAAAAAGCCATGGAACAATCTGTCCATATTCTATCTTTCAAACAAATTACAAATAAATTAAATAATGACAGGCTTGCAAGTTGCAGTTCGTAATTGACGGCAAGTTTGTTTGTGCAATAACCTCTTTTATTAGATACGGCACAAGCAACCGTTGCAATCGCCCCTCTTTAATATGACTCCTCTATAAAAATAAATGCAGTACCATTTACGTGTAACATTTTAACACATATTTACATTTCCTCTTCTGCAATGACTTGGTTTAATTCTTATCTTCGAGGACGTTCGCAGCGGGTTCGCCTTAATGAGGCTTACTCTGATCGGCGTGACATTGTTGCGGGCGTCCCTCAGGGTGGCGTTCTATCTCCATTGCTTTTCTCAGTTTATATAAATTCTGTCACAAGAGTCATTTCTTCCGAATTTCATTTATATGCAGACAATCCACAAATTTACACTCACTGCTTACCATCCAATATTCATGCTGCAATTTCATCCATTAATGATGATCTCTGTCGCATAAGTGAATGGACCAAGTCCTTTGGTCTGCGTATAAACCCTACTAAATCTCAGGCCATGCTAATAGGAAGTCGACCAATGCGTAGTTTCCTGAATTTACTCAACCTTCCTCCTGTACTTCTTAACGACGTCCCGATTGCCTTTACTGATACTTCTAAAAATCTAGGCGTTATTTTAGACTCAAATCTGTCATGGAATGCTCATATCTGTGAAATCCGTCGGAAAGTAAATTTTTCTTTTCACATTTTAAAACAGCTATAAGTATAATTTCTTACCTTTTTCAACTAAAATTATTCTTGCACAATCCCTCTTCCAACCTATTATCGATAACGCAGACGCGTGCTATTTGGATGCCACAGAGCTCTTGAATAAACTGGAGCGCTTACAAAATTTATCTATCCGTTTCATATTCGGTCTTAGAAAGTTTGACCATGTCGCTCAATTTCGAAAGCAGCTTCAGTGGCTGCCAATTCGCCTTCGCAGGAACACTAGGATACTCTGCCTCCTTTTTAATGTCTTGCATTCCTCGGCTTCTCCATCCTATCTATGTGAGCGCTTTACAATTGTTCGTTCTGTGAACGAATCGGTAAGGCCAAGTAAACGATTTCTTTTACGAATGCCTCCACACAAAACCGATTTTTACTCATACTCCTTCACAGTACATGCAGTTAGGCTATGGAACTCCTTACCACATACAATTCGAGCGTCGAAATCTATGTCAGTTTTTAAAAAGAGAGTGAAAGAGCATTATCTTTCTCAGACATGATTTTAGTTGTTATCCCGTAAGTATTATTTATGTAATTATATGATTTGTTCATATATGTATTCATGTATGCATATGTATTTAAGTATGTATATAAAGTATTTATGTGTATGTGTGTCATCTTTACGTATATTTATATAGTTATTCTTCTTTTTTTCTGTTCTTTTTAATGAATTTAGAATAAGTATAAAAAGCACACTAATATTGTAGTTTTTAATCAAACTCTCCAGTCCCAGGTCCACTGGTAGAAACTAATGAAATAAGTAGTACCTTTGTACAAGCATTTTATCCCATTTATGATTAGTTATATTTTGTGTGTACATAAATTGTAAAATAAATAAATTTTGAAATAACCATTTTCATTTGTTAGAAATTTATCCACTGAAGAAAGGCATAATTTTGTTAAGTTAATTTATTAATTAAGTTGCTATTTCACGGCGCAATTTGCTAAATATTCGAATGGACATTGACAGACGTTTACTACTGAATAGTTCAGTCCTAACGTTGCCTAAATACAGGTTCTTAGGATACCTTGTCAAAACCTATCTTTTTTTTAAACATTAATATAGGTACGAGGTCTGTTCAGAAGAAAAGGTGAATTTTGTTTTTTTTTTTAAAGTATTTATTTATTCAGCAATATCCATTATGTCCCCTTCGAAGTAATCCCCCTCAGATGTAATGCACTTATGCCAGCGCATCTTCCAATCCTCGAAGCACATCTGAAATGCGGTTTTCGGTATGGCCATCAGCTCGTTCTTCGATTCTGACTTGATCTCATCAATTGTGGCAAAACGGTTTCCTTTCATTGGTCTCTTCAGTTTTGGGAATAGGAAAAGGTCGCAGGGAGCCAAATCTGGTGAATACGGTGGTTGAGGCATGATTACGGTGTTTTTTGGTCAAAACGAACAAGCATTGATGTGTGCTCTGTTGCATTATCGTGATGCAGAATCCATGATTTGTTTTTCCACAATTCCGATCATTTGAGCCGTATTGCTTCACGCAAACGTTGCACAATGTAATAACTTTGCTTTTTACACAATAAATAAACAGTGTTAACTTGTATTTATATATTTTATTAAGTAAATAACATACATTGATATTAATGAAGCGTGACGCCATGCTGTGTGTCCGTCCATAGAGTGGTCAACGCTACGGTCTGTCCTGTAGGCCAGTATAGAGTATAATAATATTATCTTACACACAACTTCCTTGTAGTATTCCTTATTAACCGTACGACCTATTGGCAAGAACTCATGATGCACCACGCCATTGTAATCGAAGAAAAAAAGTGAGCAAACCTTCACATTTGATCGAAGTTGGCGTGCTTTTTTTATCCATTGGGATGATTGGGCCTTAGTTTCGACGACATAACCATATCCCCACGTTTCGTCACCAGTTATGACCCTTTTGAGCAAACCTGGATCGTCGTTGACGTCATTCAACAACTCTTGAGCGTTAATAATGCGACGTTGCTTTTGCTCAAAATTTTGCAATTTCGGAACAAACTTCGCAGGCACACGTTTATGCCCAAAACATTTGAGAAAATAGCATGGCATGAGCCGATTGATATGCTAACATAATCTGCAACTTCCCTAAAAGTGATTCGACGATTTGCCTTGGAGCGCTTTATTTCATATATTTTTGTATACATATTCTTTGATAATTTTTTTTCAAAAGTCTAAAATCTAAAAACACAGAGACGCGACTAACCTTTTCAGTTGTCAACTACTAAATACTAATCCAAATTGCCTAATAATGCCGACATTGATAAACATTTGTGTACCAACATAACAAAAAAAATCGATAATCGAATGTAGGTAGAAAAGCCAGCCAGAAAATTCAAAATTCATCTTTTCTTTTGAACAGACGGTGTATAATGATGGAACTTAATGGGCATAAATAGAACAATAAGAGCAATTTAAAATTCAAATGAATCAAAGAAGAAATTAAATAGGTAGGTATACATAATTCTATTTTGGAACATGCTTGACAAGACGTCGACTGCACTCCTGACCGCACTCCGACTTGAAAGCTGGATCCACCTTTGCCCTGGATCACTTTCCCCGAAAAGAAAGACGGTGGGCCTTTACCAGTGTAACGTAGGTAAAATTATTCAATGAGTGTAACTATCAACAATTGAATTTTAAGAGTACACGCCCACATAGATAATAATATTTTCATAGATCTCATCATACAGTATACAAACTGGAACTTGGACTATAACGCAAACTCATAAGCCTACAATTGTTTCAGTACTTTATTTCGTAGAAATAACTCCAATATAAAGGAATTTAGCAAGGAATTAGACTTAAAATAAGATCTATCAAAATAATTTAATAAAATTGTACAGCATTTGTATAACAACGTACTAGCACAGATTACTAAAGCGTCGTAACAGATAAACACTCCGTCCAAACAAATGGCGTGTGAGCCTCTTAAATTAACCTCTCTCTCCGCGCGCTGACAACTGCACGGAAATGTGAACTTATACACGAACGCGATACAGCAATCTGTAGGCTGGGAGGTATTCGCGCTCGCAAGTTCATCGGGTGACATAGGTCCTTCCTTCACATTATTCAATGAAACAACAAACAGCATTTTTTCATTTTTTATTTACAACATATTAATATCTTCTTTTATTATTTCTACTTTCCTTTCAGTCCAGGCACAGAACATACACTCCTCTGGCGTCATACTCTAAGGCCCCACTTTATGTAATAAATATAAGATAACAATTTAGACAAAAATATAATATTCCAGATAAATCCGCCTGCGGCAGATCCGAGATCTTAGCACGATATAATCTCAACAACATATGGCTAACTAGGCTACGCTAAACTATACGCACGCCTCAGATTATTGCACAAAATAATTATGCGAAACATGTAACTCTAACGTACCCACCACATTATTTACACGGCGAGTCCAACTTGCAAAAAATAATTTAAAGTGGCAAAAAGTTGCTCTTTTTTTAAACGCGCCATGTATACAAAAAGGATACATTTAGCCCAACATACTTGTAATACTAACACATAAGTGTCTTGGGTTCCATCCACAAAGACCCGCCCCACTTACCCACCCGCACATACATCGTAGTGTGCGAGCATAAACCGAAAAGGTAGTGGGGGTATTGCTTTGCAGATGGAACTCACTATAACAGCTACATTTTTAAAAGTGAGGCCTTCCGCAACTGATTGCAAATAGTGCACGTGTGCTTCTTTAACACCATACTATTTAACCCTGAATAAAAAAAAACAAAATGACATTTTTAACGATTGAAGACTCAAAGAAAAGTGTCAAAAGTTAGTCGACCAACCACAAGCTTAATAAAATTTTTACTTTGGTTTGCGCAGATTGGTTACATTAGACTTTAGATTCTAAGGCAGTTCTATTTTATTGCCTATATTAGTTTAAGCCATTTTATTATTTATTAATTTAACACAAGTTATAATAAAAACTTCTCGAACTATCTATACAATATTCCAAGTGACACATTTGATCCATGCCTATTTATTTTTTATAAAAATAATTAAAATTATACATTCCCACGCATCTCACGTAACCGGCAATCTTGTACTTTGTTTCAAATTTACATATATGCAACGATTAAATAGGTTTATATAAAAATTATAATAACGTCTAGCTACGGTCCACAAAACGGAACAACTTCAATGGGAACTAATAGCGTACCCCTAGCACGAGTTTAAAAGCGGCTATGACGCGAAGGCGTTAAGTGAATGAAAATAACAATCAGTTTTTCGAGTAAACCAACATAACAGCCAAGCAAAGATACTGGTGTATATGTATTTTCATAGCTGGCAACTAGCACGCGTCGCGCGTCACCGCCCCAAACGGGATCTCAACAAAGAAACTCTAAAACCGCTAATTTTAACTTGTTGAAATGCCGGTGTTCCATTTTGAAAATTCATCTCGACTTCTCTCTGTAATGTAATAACCTAAGGGGCAGCACCTTACAACACTAGGTAGAACGAAACTTTGCCAATATAATAGTTTCGCGTTAATACTTGCCACGCAAACGCGTTTGCCTCTACTATTACCTTACGAAGTTTTTAAACTCTTACAAGGGAAATATAAAAAATTAAATGCACTTATTCCCATTAAACATCGAAATCCAGAACCTCCGTATCAAAGGCTATATAATATCTACTACGTCACAAGTTGAAAAGGGAGAGGGGAGAGGATCATCAAAATATGACATTTTCCTTATCATTTCCAACATTCATTCTTGTTTTTATTTTCATTCAATTCTTGTGACGAAATATATAGATAGCCGTTTATTACTGTCCAAACACAAAAAACATGTAACCGTGAAGAAAACTGCCAACATCAAAAACGAAAACACATCAAAAATCAAAGTTTACATAAATGGTGTTAAAAGTGACATAATAAGACACATACAAAAAATGCTAAGATTATATATGTACACATTACTTCTACAGACATAACAAATTAAAGTAAACCTTCTTCCTTTAGTTATTATCTGAAGTTGGTTGCTTCATATCTGTCCCACCTTATGCTTCGACAGATCGGTACAAAAATATTGTGCTCTCTTTTAATACAAGGTTACAGGCATACAGATCAACCGTCGAGTTACTGTTTTTACTAAATTAGTAAAAACAGTAACTGTATTAATGCAAATACATAACTTATCGATCGAAAGAAAATTGTCAATGTGTATATGAAACGTCACATTTCAACACACAAGCGTCTTTAGATGTTTTATTTTTATATTATTATGGCTGGACCCCGCGTTACCTCGTGAACGGGTGCCGTTTGAGGGTGTTCGTCGTTTGGATACTTGGGGGGGGAGACTTGCCGAGCTAACAGATGCAGATAAGAATAACTTTGTATAGACATAAAGAGACTCTGTAAATTGGTTTTGAAAAAAATATACCCGTGAAGTTTCTTGCCAGTTCTTCTTCACAAAGATTTTTTCGAACTGGTGGTAGAGTCATGCTTTATTTGACGTCAATAAGAACAAGTAATTGTCAATGTTGAGAAAATAAATATTTTATTTCATTTATGTAAATGCTATCAACAAAAATCAATAAATCGATAAATTGTGTATGTTTGCATCGTCGTTTAATCTGTTAACTTGTAAGCGTTACCGAGCAGTACACTAGAATCTAATTCTGATGGTAATGGGCCGACCCATGGACATATATCTTAATGACCAAAATAATTTGCATTGCTGATTAACTTGAATTGTTGAAACACTTACGTGTGTGGAAGAAATCGTAACGAACGTTGTGAATTGTTGGAAGCCTTAAGAATAACATTGCATTGTTACGACACAATTATAAATTTGTGAAAATGAAACAAGAAAACCGGTTTGAACAGAAATTTACACAACTACCATAATATTTAATGTAATGAAAATACAAAGAAAACTATTTAAATCAAATTATACCGGTCACCCAAAATGTTATCTACATAATATTTTTTAGCAGTACTCTGTATCTAAAGAAAAGGATGGTGCTTTGGCAGTTGGCAAATTAAACAATTTTGCTAAAACCTAAGTAGAGAACGCATCGCTCCAAAAGCGAGATATTAAAAAAATTCTTCCTCTGTGTTCATTTCAAAATGGAAAGCCGGTAAATATAGAAGTGTCTGAAGCATTGTCGAATGCCGCGTCGATGTATCTCTGCGAAGACGGCCGGCGGCGAGCTGAGAAAAAAATTCATCAAAAAATTTCGATATGTAAAGCAATTTTGAAGAACTTTTCTTTTTACTAAAAGACAGAGGCGTTATAAATAATACACATTTAATTTAAATACATTTTTAAAGAATACGTAAAATCGTGTTTAACCAAAAGAGAAGATTATGCTAGTTGTTGACATCATATAAATGTCAAATGTGCATTTTTGTTAAAATAAGCTTAATAGTATTCCGTTTTTTATGACAAAATAAAGTATGAAAAAGTGATATTTCGAAATGGTTTTGAATTAGAATCTTAAATTATTTTCTTTACATACCGAATTACTTACACAAGCGACACTGACGCCAGCGCCCCTAGCGAGGAGAGCCTTGAACTATAGCAAGTATCACCTCAACCTTCATTGAGAAAGATTGCATTGAGAGAGACATTTGCTAAGTATTTTGTCTATGGTACAGACCAAGAGTTCTCTACAACCGGCATAATGAGTGCGAGGAAGGTCGACGGTGACCGTAGAAAAAAATTCCACCATAAAGGATTACTTAACATTGGATTAATGAGACAAAATAAATGGAATACCCTCATTGGTCAATTATGTCTATTTAGATTTATGACTATAGCTCACCAATGTCATGTAGTCACACATGAAGGGGTTCAACGACCTGTGACAAAAACCTGAGACGAGAACGGTAGCAGCACATAAATCATAAAATTCGGCTATTTTATTTAACTGGTAATTAAACATATCTTTTGTATAACGCACTAGTGGAAAATTCTAATATTAACTTTCCAGTTACATTTTTATTCAAGTATTGACCGATTGTGGGCCTAACCTTATCAAGTATATTGCATTAGTCACCGCTTAACTTCAAATTGGGGCTATATTATCAATAATTTATTAATTTATGTATTGTATGGTTTCCCAGGGCATCATGTGAGGTGACAGAACGGCAGGCGTCCGCATGAAGAATGCCATCTTCTTTTGCGTTTAGAAGAATCTGTTTCTGAGAGTTCTGCCGTGGACATCGTACGGGAACCTCCGTCGCCTAGTTCTGGAAGTGAAGAGGCTCAATTTTAAATTCAATTGTTACAGCGTATAATGGATAGATGGCGTTGTATGTAAATCCAATCACTCAACGTATTTTGTTAATTAAAATAGTTAACATACAAAACAAAAATATTGTGTTATTACAACTGCTGCCGGTATCAAATCTTGAGAAATTGATATCCACTCGATAAAAATTATGAATACAAATCCAAAAAGTGATAGCATCTTAGTATTCATTTTGACATTGCCGTGTTAAAGTGCTTCAAAGGTAAAGCGTTATAAAAAAAAGTTAAATATTTAGGAATGTACTTTGATAAAAGCTTCAAAACTTTCAATTTGCGCGTGGTCTGAAATGGGGTAACACGGGGGGTCGTATCAGAAAAGTAAACTTAAATCAGTAATATTCGATTCAATATAATTCTACTTGAATATAATATTCCAGTTATTATTTCTACTTTTTAGTATCACAGATACATTAAGGTTTATGATAATATAATACAGTGAAGTTAACAACTCAATTATATTCACAATCTTCTTCTTCAAAAAAACAAAAAAATGGCAACACAAAAGGATGACTGTTGTTTTGCTTAGCTAGATTAAGAATAATTACTTAAGGTAAATAATGAATAACATATGAGATGAATAAGGAGGCAGTGCCTACATAAGTTGATATTTACCACTTACACTCTTACTTCTTTAGTAACTTTACAATACTGAAAATATGAGCCGACTTTTCTAATAAGACACTACAGGCCGTAACTGATAGATACCGTGTGACGAAAGGTCCAAAGTCATATGCATAAATCCCGATTTTATTTACAAAAATGTAACAATCACTTGAACCATGTGAATATATGTATACTTTTTATCAATTATATTATATGTTTTATATATAAAAATACATCAATCACGCGGTATCAATCAGCTAAGAACTACAATAAATCAAGTGATCAATCACACACATGCCACGAACCAGCATATAGTACATATGCGCGCGCGCACCCGACCCGACTTGTGCACTTTCCCAGAGGGGACGACTTGTTCTGTAAAGTTTAATGTTCTAATGAAGGGAGGAATTGAAGAATAATACCATCCATGACTAAATATGTCTAATGCCACACACATAGCTATCTGAAAGAAATTCACGTCACACGGCATAATATAAAGAATTAACTGTACATATACTTGGATATTATAATATACATTTTATAGGTCAGAGTTAACACTTTAATGCGGAGTTAGATAACTCAGATTAACACACAATGTGTCTGTCAATCTAAATAGACATTTTAACTGACTAACCGGCTAAATCCGGGTTAATCTTTAACTGAGGTCCGCGTAAGTTGATCTTATATCGCTCATTTGGTGCAACAATGTCTTAATTACTATTTTCTTCAAAAATAAGTTTAATATGTCAATGTGTGAAAAACTATTTACATCGGGAGAAACATCGATCGAATGGCGTTTTCCGTGATTTGCCACGAGATGGCGCGAGTGTCATTGTAGAATTGAATGGAATCGCGTCATTTCTGTTGCTACAACGTCTGGATAACCAGTTGCGCGGGGCACCCCGCTGAGTGTGGTTATGTTTGGGAGCTTCAACGACGTAAAGGTATTTATGACATTGAATCCGATATTTTTTGGTGCAACAATGGCGTAATTTATCAGTTACGGCATTGTTGCACCAAAACTTGCATGCTTTTGGAGATATAATGACGTAGTCACGTATTTCCGTAAATTTTTGGCAAAAAAACGACATAATTTGTAAATATGTCATTGTAGCTCCAAATATAGTATTTTTTTGATAGTTCAATGACAAAAATCAGTAATTACGTCTTTTTTTTTAAATAAATCATTAAACTGTTGAGACGATGTCAACATCGTGCAATTACGTCGTTATTGCTGTAATTAATGTACCTATTTATATTTTTTGCACATAGACAGAATCATGCAAATGTGTCATTGTTACTTTAATACTTCTATGGGTAATAAGAAATATAATAGAATACTAATATTAGAAATGCGAAAGTTGGCTTGTGTGTATGTTCGTTACTTTTTCACGCTTAAACGACAACCGAGGCTACTACTACTAAGAACATTTTACATGGGTACTTCGCGGGTACAGCCACGCGAAACAGATTGTAATTGTATAATTACACTTCGAATTGATGAGAAATATTATAATGGTTAACTGTATTTAACAATGTGTGTGTAATAGTAAATACACATGAGACTAAATGCGTTTGAACTTTCAGCTAAGAATACAATTCATGATGGATAGCCGTGCAAGAAGATTGGTGAATTGTTGTACATTAGAAAGAAAACCATTAACAAAAACGAATGCTTCAGAGGTTAGTAAACGATGTAATGATGGTAAGTATTTAGTATGTAAGTTAACATTTATACTGTAACTAGCTGCACCCCGCGGTTCCACCTGCGTATTTCCCTACGCTAAGGCAATGTTCGAAAAAATATTACATATTACTGACAAGAAACTGCCCCCCTACCAAGTATCATCAAGATCGGTTCAGCGGTTTAGTCGACAACTATTTTCTAAGAGACAGGCAGAGTTACTTTCACATTATATTATTAGTATGGATAAAAAGTTAAAGTTTTTTCATAATTCATTAATCATAATCAAAATAACAATCTCATCAAGATATTAGTGATCCGTTGCGGAGATAAACCGAGATACTACTAGATACTAGGTTACAATTTATTAATATTAAACCCATATATATAATTGTTGCAGATGATAGAACAGATATATTCATACCAAAAAATTAATTAATTCGCTGTGAAAATACTGCGCCAGAAAATAATTTGCCTGACTTAGACATAGGTGCTTCAAGCTTTCAAACTCCTATGGATTCACCAACTTGTTTTCACCAAACTGTGGATTCTGATCAGGCAAAATCAAAGTCGTTGACTTATGAAGATGAACATTTTTCTTCAGACGATAGTGGAGATGAATACCATCCTGAAAAGTTAAACGTAGATGCCCAATAATAGGAAGTAAACGAAGATCGTCATCGAGTTCTTCTTCTTCAAGCTCTTCCTCATCATCGAGCTCTTCCTCATCATCAAGCTCTTCATCTTCTGGGAACCCGCCTACACTACATAAAAGTATTCGAAACAATGAATCTACTAACATTGATCTAAATCGAGAATCACCTAGAATGAAACCAAAAAAAGGCAACGAAATCCAGAGGCTTGGAAGAAAAATAAACGTGCTCAGCTAAAAATTCAGGCCAGGAATATATTTCTCGAACGGGAAAGATCATTTTGGCAAAAGAGATGAAGCCTGCTTGTTCTAATAAATGCAAATACAAATGTTCAGAATATTTTTCAGAGGAGCAAAGATATGAGCTTTTCAAAATGTATTGGGATTTATCCTCTCTTCAAAGGCAGTGTGATTTTTTGAATTAGACAATAACTGTGCTTCAATTGGCACAACGACGTCTAAAAACTGGTGTTGAAAAAAAACAGAAAACCAAATACTTAATGTTCCTGTATGTCTAATGGTAGGAGTGTCAGAGCACTGTAATTGAGGCTAAGTCAAGTTTTGAATCTAAACGGGTAGCACCAATTGACAAACGCGGCCGCCATGACAATCATAAAAAATTTCATACTTTTGCGTATTTAATACGAAATTTAATATTTCTTTTTTTGTGCCAAAAAAAGACCAAAGTGATGTCTGCGAAAAATATAAAAATGCTGTTGGAGAGGACAAAGAGAAACTACAAAAAACTATACAGAATATTGCCGGCAGTAAGTCGAATGGAGAAGAAGACTGACATAGAATTATGTAAAAATACAGAGAGTACTAATGAAATAGTCGCAATTTATGACCTTCAAGCAGTTATGCCGGTGCTAGTTGGCGAGTCGTCATCTTTTTATTATAAATCTAAACTGAACTGCTTAAACTTGACAGCATGTACCAAGTTTAACTCATAATATTTTTTATGCTCCGTAAATAGTGTAATAACATTCTTGTTTTTAGGTAACAGATGTAAAAGAATATCAAACATATTGTTATTTTTGGCATGAAGCTATGGGAGGTAGAGGAGCAATGGAGATTGGTTCCTGTATTCTGAAATACCTACAACGAGTAGCTGTTAGTCACCCTGGTAGTAAATCACATTTTATACTCGTATATTTATTAAGAACTGTTAGTAGTTTTGTGCTGTGCCATGTCTAATATTTGTTTTTTTTTTAGATTCATATTCTCTATGTACTTTTATGCAGTCAAAACTTTACCAATTAATAAAATTACGCATAAGTTTTTAATTAGAGGTCATACCCAAAACGAGGGAGTACAGCTCACTCCATAATTGAAAAGGCAATAAAAAAAGCTAAAATATCTGGCGCTATTTATGTGCCAGATCAGTATATACAAATAATAAGACCTGCAAACAAAAAAGGTAACTTATTTAATGTCGAGGAACTAAATTTTGATAATTTTCATGATTTGAAAAAAATATCGGACGAAATTGAACTTAACACTGTCAAAGATGTAAAAGGGAACACGATAAAGACATCACATATCACAGCAATACAATTTACAAAAGACAAAGATGAAGCATACAAGTATAAACTCAAATACGACGTTAACCGGACTGAAATTGAAATAAAAAAAAAAGAATCAAAGATCTGCTTATCAAAGAATAACTAAAGACGTAATATTAATGTGGCTCCGGCATATACTTAAAAAAAAATTCCTGCCAACAAGAAATTGATTTAAAAGAGCTTTTATAGAAAAATTGTATTCCTGGACTTTACTCCACCTTTTATGAAAGTATTTTCAGATTTTTTTTTTATTGCTTAATTTTTTATTAAAGCTTTATAAGTGCATAAAACTTAGTTAAAAGTAGGCAAGTGTGATTTTTGTGGACTTATGTCCTACAAATTGTGATTATAATTATTAAGAATTAAATTTTTTATGAAGACGTTTCTCCTTTTAATATTTAAGTAAGTACCTAGTAAAATAGGAATAACTCGTAGTTTTAAGCTGATTATATTAAACTTATATCAATAAATGTTTATATTGATTTATTCATCTACTTAGTTCGATTTAGTCAAAATCCCCTTGCGCACGCGTTATTTCATATATTGAATTCTGAAGAAACAGTGACGTATTTACAGGTACCTTGTTTTATTTATGCCTATAATCTAGGTTACGTACAATCTACCACATAGATTGGGACTATAATAGAAAATACATAAATTAGACTTACTTTTAAAATTACTCCGAATATAATAAGTCTCTCCAAAATGCCATAACTCAAATACAAATCTTTGATTGGATCTCCTGTAAAAATGTATGTAATAACTTCATTGTTGCACCAAATGAGCGATATGTAAAAAGGTTAAAAAAACGTATCAATGTATAAGAACAACTCACTTATACGTAATATATATCAATAGATCTTCCTCAAATAAAACAAATATGACAATTTCGTAAGTTTTAACCTACAACAATACCAATTCCTACCTACCCTAAGATCAAAATGTAGTTTCGGGAGAATGTTCTTAATTATCGAATATTTGCGTGCCACTGTTCAGTCGAAGAATAACAATTAAAACAAATAGCTGAAATACTGCTAAAGACAGATACAAAATCTCTTTAAAATAACCAACGGCCTTGATCTTATCAGCTGTGACAACAAACTGTTTCAATTTTCAAATCGATTACTTACTCATGCTGCCCACTCATTTGCAAACAATAGAGTGATCAACATTTCAAGGAAAAGCAAAAACCGACTAGTGTTAATGTGACTCATCACGTGGAAAGTGCATTTTGTATGTCTCAGGTTCATGGTGCAATATTATGCAAGTTCCGTGAAGGGAAGAAAAAATATCTAGTTAAGAGTAGTTTATAAAATCACAGGTTTAGTTTTATAGGTATTTGAAATGTCTATTAGCGACGTCGCGGCGCGAAGATTTAAATAGTATCATTTCTATACAGTATTTAGTCTATATCATTTCCGGAGACAGAAGCTTTCTCGTGCACTCTAAAATTTGCAGCTTAATGTAGCTAGCTTTCTAATGGTAAAATAATTTTTAAACCTTTTCAAACAAACATTTTTATTAAATTTGTCTTTTCTCTGTAAAAATTTAAATAAGGACAAATAAGCAAAGACGTAATGAACAACAAACACGACGCAACTACTAAATATGGCTCCAGATCCACCCATCCATGCATTAAGTGATTGGTATCCCATTACGTTTGGTTTATCTGAAATAAAGACCATCTCGACCCCCCTTCAATGTAAGATTACGCTCAGGTCATTATCCCTCTAACAGTACGCAAAATAAAAGATTCTTCAAATTGTGGTTTATGCGGCGTTTGTTATGAGTTAGGTTTAAGGACGGGCGGGAGGCATTGTCGCGAAAGTGCGGCATTCATGAATTAGCCATGTATGGGTGTATTTTAAAGTATTCTTTCAGAGCCAACCTCCGCCATAGCCAGAGATCTAGTCCTATCGCGTCATGACTCCGCCCCACGTTAATGAATTAAAAGTACATTTTTGTATCTGTATTGTTTATTATATACATTGTTGTAGTTTTAAGTTCATTTTTGAAATGTTAGATTAGGGTATGATCAGACTAAAATGTCGGAATATAAAATCCTCTAAATAAGGCAGATAAAAAAAAATTAAAAAAAAGCGTAACGGAATCTACAATACCGGTATTGATTCAAGCAAATAATTCAACTATTTATCCCCGTCTCACCTTGCCTAAGCTCCCGCTCAGTAAAGTACTCCTGCGCCGACGCGTAGTGCCGTTCCACGAGGTACGGTATGACGGTGGAGTTGTACAGCTCGTCGTTGCGCCGCGAGCGGGGCGCGACCGCACGCTCGCCCGCTTCCAGAGGCGGGCTGGCTCGGACCCAGCTGGAAAATATAATGTATTTTTGTAATTATTATTGTTGCATGAAATATTTATAAATTTTATGAATAGCTTAGAAATAATTTGACAGCCGAGTAGCGTAGCCATTAGTAGCCTTGTCTGATACGCCGGAGCATCTTAAAGTAAGTATTTAGTTGGATAATGCAAAGGTTTTCCTTGGTTTAGATCTCGTCCGGAGCCGTACCGCGATCCTTCCTATTGCAACCGCCATCATAATCAGGTTTACATTCTTGTTTTCCGATAAAGGAAAGGGAGTAGGAATTACTGAAACAATTCTATCTTTTTTTCATTGAAAAAGGATTAGACGTTTGTCTTCTATCTCATCTGATGGAAAGTGACGATGAAGACGAAGGTGTTACACGTCTATCCACGAGATACCTATTCACTCGACGTTTAAAAGAACTAGGACTATAGTTTTCTGGAGAAACAGACGCAGGTTCCACGCCTTGACGACCCGCACCAAAAAGGAACTATCGAAGCGTTTGGTTCGACTTCTTGGGATATCTACTATAAAGGGATGGAAGGCCTGTCTGCGTCTAATATTCCAATGTAAGAAGGGTGATGGTTCAACCTGATCAAAAAGAGCATTCGCATCTTTAGCCGATGAATAACTACAACTCAGTAAATTACAGTATAACGGCCGAGTAGTCTGTGGTGGTCGCCCTGCCTCATACGCCGGGGGTCCCAGGTTCGAGTCCTGGCCGGAGCATTCATTTGTGTGATGAACATAGATGTTTGTGCTCGGGTCACCCCACCCCCCAGTTCGCTGTATGGTAACCCATAACACAAGCCCTGCTAACTTTGTGGTCATACAGTTGGTTGTTCGTCTGGGGCTTTAATTTTGAAGTTATTTGTCAAGTCTGCTAGCCAACCCGCAGTAGGCAAGCTCAGTGGACTATAATTGCCTGGAAACCACCCCTTTAGTCGGGAAAGGTGATAGCAGTAGGATAATTGATGCTGTTGTGGAGATGGTAGAAATTTAATGGATGTGTCTTTAGGTTCCGCGTGCTGTTGTGTACGGCATATTCCGCGAGATTCGAATCCCACTTCAAAAGACGTGTATAAATGCTTATTAGCTAGATTCGTTCGATGTTTGAATTCTTAAATAGTTTATAAGTTAGGTACAATGTAATAAGGTACAATAGGGCTGATATTTATTGGAATAAAAGTCCATAAATAAATAAAGAATTTGAAAAAAAAAATTGTAAGGCTGTTCCAGATGAAAGGAACCCTCTGTTTTTCAGTTCCCCTGAGACCGCGCAAAAATACACGTGTTTGGTGGATTCGGTAGCACGTGCAGAAGTAAACAACAAAGTTAGGTACTTTATTTCACATTCATTATATTAGTTATTATCATATTTCACAGTAGAGCTAATTCAAAGCATATTGCAATAACACATAGAAGACACAAAGTATATTATGAAACCAAAAAAGTACATCACGTTATTAATAAATTAAATATGATTATCAAAAACATATTTCAATCCAACATCCTCAACATTTTCCTGCAGAATGAGTTCTCGAAATGATATTAATAATCGTATTTGTGTAACCAAGAACTTAGTAGCTTAATTTGTTATCATATTAAAATGGCGCAAAGATACGAAGAATTTTCGCGGTACATTATTAGTACAGCTGTCAGTGAATTCATTTTTACAAGCAATTTACCTTTTTATAATTACAAAATCTGACTCAGCCCTGACTCACAATACACGTCGTTAATTCATTAAGATTGCCACATACGTTCAAGACAATGAGAAGATGGAACAAAAGAGTATGTGGGTCATTTTTAATACAACACTGAGTGATCTGGGGTTTACGTAGACAATATCAAATGGCAATAAAATGAAAAATACGGTTATGCTCTGTCTTTGTTTGTAACAATGAGACTTTGGCATAACCAGAACAAAAAAATAATAGTAATAAATCCCCAGACAAACACACCAACTGAACGGCCCCAAAGTAAGCAGAGCTTGTGTTATGGATTTCGACCAGACAGCGAACTGGGCGGGAAAGAAGAGGTTTTTGGCACGTTCTTTAAACTAGTGACTGAATTATCAGACTGACACCGAAATAAGAATAGTTTTATATCTCGTTTATTTGTAAGAGTACATAAATAAGATTAAATACTAATCATGAACGAAACAAATCTATAATTATGAGGAAGAACATTTTGTTTGTTTTTTAATTGAAATATATTAACTCTGAAACTAATGAACCGATTGAATCGATTTTATAACTTTTTCACAATTAAAAAAGTGCATTACCCGGAATAACATATCCTATATATTCAACCGACAATTCCCGCGGGATCCTGTGTCAAGAATCCAAAACCTTAAGGTTCCTCTAGACAATTAAACACCACCTTCGATAACAAGTAGAAACTAAATACAGTTTCATACAAATATGACACTTAAAACTACCCACAAAGGTCAAGACGTTTGTCAAGAATTGACAATTGCTAGTGACAACCTGTGTTGGGGCAAACACAAACCTGCGTCCACCGTATAAAATTGAATTGAGAAAGCCGACTACAAAAACTTTCATTTTGTACGAACGAAACTCGACTGTTCATTTATGGCTAAAAAAAACATAAAAGCATGTTTTATACTGATTTTATTACTCAATTCATAAGTATTTCAATACATTGACTATAATAACAAATATACTTCCAAAAAATAAGTTAATTAATTGATTTTTACAATTTTCGGACATGTTTACTGGCGAAATTATCAAATTGTACTAAATTTAAAGAGAACCCAAATATCCATTTTCAATATCTGACACTGTATGATCTACTACACTGATTATGTATCTAGTTCTATTATGCGATCGATGTATACAACCCTTTATACATAACAACACACAGCGCACATAAATTCATAAGATAAACCAAACAAAGCAGTTTAATAAAAAGGCATCATGGAACAAGACGAACTCCGATAACAGCACAGCACGTATACAAACATTTTAAGTGATATTCTGTTTGTGCAAGCCATTAGGGCAGACGGTTATTTGCAATTCAATGCCTAGCCTTGGATACTTATTTCTACCTTTGCTCCTGCGTTTTATTACATTGTAAATAAGAATCATGGTGCATGCGGTGATAACGGAGGTCAGGCGTGGCAAATCGTTAAATTTGTAAGCGTATCACAAACTCAAACTATTGAAAAGATTTATACGAAATTTTTATGGAAACGAGAGTTTACGTAAACGAAATCACACAACTTCTTATATAGTGTAATAGAAATGCCTTTATAGAACTACTTGCCATTAGCTCTCTTGCAAGTAAATTTAAACCGTACACGCATATTAGTATCACGCATATTTTCAACCAAGGAATAATGAATGCTATTACTCTGGCATAGCGTTTAAAACCGCCAGCAGGGTAGGTACTACACTCACATCAGTACACACATCCGCGGCCACGCTGCCATATTTTTGCGCGGGGGGATGCATCGCTTACTAAAATGTCTATTGAGGTGCCTTAATATTATGCTGTCATTGTATTAAAGTCAAATAAACACCAAAATGTACGATTGGAACAAGTCTTATATATGGCTTTAAAGCCATATACTTGGCACATGGTACCGGCGCGCATACCATTCTCATATCTCTATATTAGAATATCTGTGAACGAAACACTGCGGGCAAAAGCTGGATTTAGGATTGTTTTTAACTCAGTGAAACTAATTCTTGTACCCTATGTATGTCCTGTGTACCTTCAAATTATGATGCCTGCTGGTGTGAGTCACACAATAGTCATGAATGTATTCTCTAAAACCATTTCCACATGCTTCTCTATCACGTGCTACAGTTCCATTATTTATTCTTCCAAATTTCGTAAAGCAATTATTGATCCGTGAAAGGGATACCAACTATATTGGTCCCTTACGACAGTCACTCAAGTGAAATATTCTGTTCGTAAAGCACATCTTAAACTAGTTCGTAAAACAGATCTAATTTAATTATTTTTAAAAGGTCAACGCGGCTCGAGGTTCAATTTAAGATAGCCCAATCAATACAGCTATTAATTAAGTTATTTGCAAACAAGGGAAAGGAGAAAATAGCTTGGACAATCTAATCCAACCTCGTATATAGGTTACCACAGGTCACGTCTGGTCTGTATGCGAATTTACTTTAAAAATAAAATTCCGCCCATAAAAGGTATTTATAATCTAGAAGACCATCATCGTCAAATTACATGTAAGACCTACGTAAATCCAATTAGCAATAAAAGATCCCAGGGTCTCTTTTATTGCTATGGGGTATATATACTTGGGGGGAAGAAGGGAAAATTGTCGAGCTTATAGATGCATAAAAGAATAATTTTGTATAGACATAAATACATTGTAAAATTCGAAAAAAAAAAAACAAGTTTCTTGCCAGTTCTTCTTCACGAAGGTTTCTCCGAACTGGTGGTAGAGTTATTGTTTAGTTTAGTTAGTTATGTTTTATTTGACGTCAATAAGAACAAGTAATTGTCTATGTTAAGACATAAATATTTGCATTTGAATGTTAGTTATTTCAAAATAATGTAGCTTTTTAATCAAGAAAATTTAAAAACGTATGTAGTTTAAGAGTATATCTATGACTAATTATTAGACAAATAAATTTTTTACAGATAATAGAACGAATAGATAATTATACCCACGAAATTTTAAACAGTGGATTAATGCAATGTTTAAGTCGTTTTAAAACTAGCTTTATCCAAAAATTACGACTGGATCGGGGGCTCCGTAGATTGGTAGGGCAACCCACACATTCGGGCGGAATCAATCGGCACTACCAGTTAAACAACCCGCCCGGCCAATGACGTTCGGGTTTTAGCTCGACGAGCCGAATAAGCCGACCAGTATAAAAATGAACGTACCACCAAATCAACATTTACTGAATATGTGTCGCGCCCCTTAACTTTTAGTCACGACGCCGTTCGCTTGATTCCCCTTTCTAACTACAGTTTACCCATAAAATATTGTAGTCTGTAATGTGATTCCAGACCATAATCTACTTGTAAGTACAGTAATACCCCGACTTACGCTACCCCGTTTTACGCGAATTCGGAGATACGCGGTTTTACACACGTTGCTGGATTCACACAATCCAGAGCTAACAATAGACTAGATTATAGAATTGAGTGAGCATGATCAAGACATTGAATACACTGATTCGTTAGATCCAGTTGAACTGGAAAATCGAATGACGATTTGAAACTTAACAGATGGCTTCCGTACAATTGACAAGGGGTTACACATTTTAGAAACAATAGATTCCAATGAAGAGCGCGTGTTTACTACGAAACGGGAAATTAAAAAAGTTACTGGCATGCTGCGAGGAAAGTTTATGTGAGAAGAAGAAAAAATGAACTCGTCAGGCGACATTGCTAGAATATATGAAGCCTTCGACATCAAAATAACTTTGGTTTACGATGTTTTATTCATAGTAATGTAAATTGTTCTCATTATCTAATATTTTATGAAACATGTTTCTTCTAAACTATTGTTTTCTTTAGACTTTGGTCCCGATTACACAAACGATTATATGCATTTATATGAAAAGTTGAACCCCGACTTACGCGGCTCTCTCTTGGTCCCACCTATCGCGTTAGTCCGGGGTATTACTGTATGCCAAACTTCATACATCCTCACAAACTTCCAGATTCATAATATTACTTATATTTAATAACTTGAAGTTATAAATATCCAAACTACTCAAACATCTAACATGATACGTTCGCGCTCCCTCAAGGCTCCCTCACTTGACTCGCAAACTTAAGCAATTATTGTTTCGTAATATCTTCATCTTATACGACATTGTTTGAAGTAAACTTTAATTATAGAATTTGGTAATTTTAAATAAATATCATAACATCAACGTGAACAATTATTAATTATAATTGTCATTTTAACTTCAAGAAACACTTACGCATGCCTCTTAATATCATGCACGTTAGGTCTATCTTTCGGCTCCCTCTGGAGCATCAAAGTCAGCAGGGATCCCAGGACAGGTCCGAGACAGGCGGGCGGCGGCGCCGGCTGTCCGCGCCCGATGGACTCCAGCAGTCGGTACACGTTGTCCCCTTCGTAGGGGTAGCGCCCGGTCGTCATGTTGTATCTGTGGACAGAGGGTTAATGTGAGGATCATTTTGTTAAGGATTATGTTGGGCGTTGTAACCAGATGAAATCAAGCTATGTGACTGAATGAGCGAATTTTTTTTTAATCTATTAAGAAAAAATTACACTTTTAGATCAATTTGATCTTACTCTCCAACTAATGTTATAAATGTCAAGGTTCGTATGTTTGTTACTAAATCACGCAAAAGCGTGTAAGATACAACCTGGAATAACATGTAGGCTTACTTTTATCCCGAAATCTGAACGGGATCGGGAATTTATGCATGGTCAAGGAATTTACTTAAAGGAATTCATGTTTCATAATTTATAGTGTTAATTGTTCAATGTTTCATCATACGTTATCTATTGTACAAAAATCAGTTTGTTAGTAAATTAAGATTATTGTATTTTCACCTCAATTAATTATTATTTCTATGGTTCATTGTTCAGTGATCATTTTGCATAGTCATGCTGTTTATTTACTATTCTTTTGTTATTCACTTCAATGTCGTAGTTATAATTTGGTAGGTATGTAAAGTAAAGAGAATCGGATTTTCTAATTGAAAAACCATTTTGAGATATCACTTTTTTGTAATATAATTTGTTTAAGAAATTTGATTATTTTAGCGAAAATACGCTGACCAATAAAATAATTTGACCCTAAGCCAAATCAACCTCTGTTTGACGACAAAAGTAGCACAATTTTGTAACTTATTTTTAATTAGTAATGTTCTCAACAAATATATGTCATCAAGAGTCACAGAGAATTGTTGTTGTACATTTCAAATAATATAACCAACTTTGCAATGCGATTTTAAGATATTTAAATGAATAAATAAAAAGAAACTACTCAGTGAGGACACCACACGAATTTCTTTAAAAATTTATTTCAAACTTAATACTGCACAGAAATATATTCAAATTGTTTTCCCAAAATACCTAATTCTTTCAGAAAAACATACAAAAATGTATACCTCATTATCACTTGACATACCGAATTGAGGGCATCGGTATAAACGAATATTACGTTAATCCTGATATAAATTCCTTTGCTTTGCTTTTTTGGTATTGATTTTGCTTTTGTTTTATTATTTTCCTATGTTGGCGGAAAAAAAGTGGACGTTGGGTTTAAGGGTGTCACCACACCAATCGATCGATGTCGATCGATCGGAGATCAAATCGGTTTGGTAACACCCTAAGACAAATTTGGGGCAAAAAGTGTTCGGTGTCTACGATGTAATTAAATAACTTGAAATGTATTATAATAATAAAATTGTAAATATTAACATTAAACTAGGATGGGCAGAGGCGGCCTTATCGCTAGCACTCATGTATTAATTACCACTATTTTTCACCTTATGTAGCTGCAATTAGATCACATTTTGCAGCTCCGAATTGGAGCTTTTAAATTTTGATCAGTTTTCAGCAACATGTCAGTTTGGACGCAGACCCACAGTTGCAAGTCAATGGTAAATAAGAATGTACTCTTTTGTTAGCGACGCATCATGAAATGGATTCGGCATAATAGGGACATAGCCATTCAAATAGTTTTGTAAATAACGCTAGTCCACGCCCTCACTACTTGCGCCCGTCCTCGGATAGGTGGTTATTTTCGAGTGTGACGTAAGCAAGTACTAATAAGATTCTTATAGGAAATTATGATGTTATAGGAACCTAGGTATAGGTATATTTTGAATTCTATTTTGATAACGTTGATTTATGGTTGAATTGATGATGTGTGTGTTTAATAAAGTTCTTAGAGTTCATTGGTACAATATAAGCATAATATGAGAAGCTTTATGTATGTTTTAGATAGAATTTAGACCTAGGTTATTTGTAAAATACTGATTTGTTCAGATTTGTCATAATTTTGGTAATTTTATGGTTATTTCTTATCAGATTAGGTAGATAATGGTAGATATAACGTTATTGTATATAGGTTCATATAATAAAATACGCATTTGAAGTAATAAATGACGTAATATGGTTAGATATTTTCTCGTTGAATAACTACGTAATTATATGGTTTATTGTAATGGTTTATTGATAATAATGTGTAAATTGCTTTCTTTTATCGAAATGTAATAATTATTTTCATGGTGTTTTACGTATTTGAAGAGAAATAACGAGAAAACCTTTGTTGTTGTATATGTTCCTAATTGGTAGTTATATCTTGTTTGATTATGTTAAAATCTAATTGTAATTAGAATGTTTGCATATTTTAATAATGTAAAATGATAAAATTATGTTTGTAACCGTTCCGCCTTAAGTACAATGTTAGGCTAAGTAAGTAGTCTGCCGGCGCAAACGGTGTTTTGAGGTAGTCTTTGTTCTAGAAAGTTTTTTGTATTTAATTTTATCAAATTGATATTTATGTAAACATATAGGAATCGTTTCGCTCTATTATTTGAATATAATATTGTAATAGTTTTGCTTAATAGTTTGAAAGATAATTCGATGTAAAGTTTAGAATCCAAGTAAAACTTAAGCGTAATTAGGTGCAAACTGCACAAACGCGCCAGCCAATCAGAGCGCTGGAATTATTTAGGGCGAAATTTGTATAAAAGGCGCACGCCGAGCTTTGGAAGTCAGTTCGGTGCCTGCAGCGAAGAAAACAACAACTAATAAGAAGAAAGAAAAAGTCTAATAAGAAGAAAGAAAAAGTCTAAGAAGAAAAGTTCAGAAGCTTCCAGTTAGAAGAAAGAAAGTGCTGTTCGGTGAATCCGGAGGCCAGTGAAGACCCAAGAACACATAAGCGCTGTTCGGTGTATCCGGAGGCCAGTGAAGAGGTCTGAAGAAAGAAGCTGAACTACAGGAACGATTGCGGTTCATAGGCTTAATTAAACTTAAGGTTTAATTGTATACGCAATAAACGTTCCTACTTTGAAGATTTGTGTTGTTTTCACTGCGCTCCAACCTGCACTCGATCAAGTCGGGTGTCACTCCGTGGTTAGTCAGGTCGTGGTGTCTTCGGGGCCAAAGGGTACATACGGCGGCATCTTCTCCAGCCGGCGCAACAAAACTACGCGCAACATCTTTCTTTTAGATTTTAAAGTACCTATGCGTTTCTTTTTGTTTTTTTCTTCTTTAATATTATGAGAAACACATTAATTTGTGTTTGTTAGTTTATTTTTTAAGGATAAGTTATGCTTTTGGTTGATAGTATCAACTATTTTATATACGTTTAAGGCGTCAAATTTCGGTTCAAGTTGATAGTAAGATTCGTTTACTTATATTTTTTGGGCATTGACGTTTTAGTTTAATAATAATAATAATATTTCTACCAATGACACCACATTATCAAGCCCAAGTTAAGTATCATTAAGAACTTATGTTTTGGATACTAGATAACGGATAGATAAACTTAAGAAATATTATGAACACATCCATGACTAGAAAGCAAATATAATGAAATATATGCCTCTAGCAGGATTCGAACCCGGGACCTCTGGCATGGAAGGCAAGGGTACTTACCTCCACACCAAACAGGCCGTCTATTTATATTCTTTAATCACGGTGCTTTGCTTGCTGCATTGGAGTACAGCGACGGCTGGTTCGCTCTTACGAAGTGTTGGTTATCTTCATTTTTGTTTGTTCTCTTAACGATTAAAAAAATTAATTATTTTTTAAATTTAGCTTTCGTTCGTTACATGTTTGTATTGTTTTGTCAAATTAAAACGCTTTTTGTTCTGTTTTCTTAACTAAAATATCGGGGTTCAAACTGCTAACGATGAATATCTAAAGCGTCATTGTCACTAAAGTACGTCTTCTTATGGTAGCGTCGGGTGACGGGTCGTTCACTTCCCTCTAATATGGTTGAGGAGGGCGATGGCTGGATCCCGCGTTAACTCGTGAACGGGTGCCGTTTGAGGGTGTTCGTCGTTTGGATACTTGGGGGGAGGGAGACTTGCCGAGCTAACAGATGCAGAAAAGAATAATTTTGTATAGACATAAAGAGACTGTAAATTTATTTTGAAAAAAAAAAATATACCCGTGAAGTTTCTTGCCAGTTCTTCTTCACGAAGGTTTTTTTTCGAACTGGTGGTAGAATCATGTTTTATTTGACGTCAATAAGAACAAGTAATTGTCAATGTTGAGAAATAAATATTTGAATTTGAATTTGAATTAACTACAACGATTTGGATGTATAGGTTGGGTTTCGTTTTTTTTACTGTAAAATTTCGAGGAACACGTTTCATTTGTGTTCGTTCCATTTATTTGTTATATCTAATTTTCTTCAGTTGTATTCACTTAAATATCTGTTAAGCGCAAAGCTAGGGAGACGTATTATAAAGGCCACAATTCTTACCGCAGCAGCTAAATGATAAGCTGATCCACGAATCCCAATTATTATAACTTGCCATTTAAATTTAAAAGACGAGTCATGAGAAGTCATGAGGCCAAACGCCGAATGCAGCAGGAATTCCTTCGGGCACTGTCTGCGTCTCATACGGTCAGCTTATGTCGGTTACTCTCGAGTGTCGAGTGCCCAAAACTTATTAGTTGTACTAGCAGAAAATAATCCTATAATGTTGTCTTTAGAAGTACATTTACATCAAATATTCGCGTCAGTAACGATATCTAATTTAATTTGTCAATATCTATCCTAATCCAGTGCAATCACAAAAGGCCATTGTATGATAATTGGACTGGTGATCATACCTTTATTGTTAATATTTTCTGCATTGGCACCATCTTATAACCAGAAAATGTATTGTCCCCAAGAAACACGCGAGCAAAATCTAGTCTAGGTAATAAAAATATTCTTTCCAAGCCATATGCTTTCGAAATAACGCTATTGTTTCTCCTCACAATACAAAACTAAACGCGATTCTCGTCTTATTAACGAACCAAGAGTGGTTTAATTACTTACCGGCAATAAATCATTTGAAGCTATAATTAATTAGCATTTAAAACAATACACCCTGTAGCTAAATCGACGCAATCGCTGCAATGTCAATGTGATTGCATAATTTGATACCGTTAATTAAATATGAGAAGGACCTAAATAACCCCACTCTTCATAGTGTTTATAGGTAATGAACAATACTCATAGAACTGTTAAACGTATCCTAAATATAATTTTTTTAGCAAAATTGTAAACAATAAGATTGTTTGTTGCACATGCTCTGGGCAGCACAATACGTTATTACGATTTCGATATCAATTCTACAAGTATGCATTACACATTTAAAATACACGATATGTTAATTTTAAAAAGTTATTTTTTTTCGTATAACGATCTTGAATACAAGAACGGTAAGGATGGAGTAATATTCATTGAATGCTGTGTTAACTGTCATATATTGTGAAACAAATACAATGATTTTTTAAAGATTTTCACGGTTTAGTTTAAAAAGAAATAAAAGCCGGAGGAACAACTCATCCTCTTACAAACAGATAGGTAATAAATATATTTTTGCCAGTTCTTCTTCACGAAGGTTTTTTTGGAACTGGTGGTAGATCATGTTAGTAGAATCAATCAATTTATTTGACGTCAATAAGAACAAGTAATTGTCAATGTTGAGAAATAAATATTTCATTTCATTTCATTTCATTTTTATATATTTAAAAAAATTATAGAAAAATAAATTAAATTTCGTTAAGGTTCCACACAAGATTATAACCTCAAAAACCAGACACATTTTATGTACTTGTCCGTTATAAAATATCCAGGGCGCAGGAAAATATCCTTTGAAAATAGTGATATATTAGTATGGACCGGTGGCTATTACTGTTTCACACAAAAAAGCTACTGAACGGGGAACGGGAAATTTTGCTTTCATGATTACGCAAATCCCAAAATTTTACCGGGTAACGAGATTTTACCCACAAGTTCAAAGGGAAAAGTAACGAAAAGCACGGTATGCAATATAACTGGTAAAAAATAATTGGGAGTTGTCAATTTACATTTTTGACAGGTGACCACGGGACCGGCTTAGGCAATGAATGACACGTGACACAAGATTGTAGGAGATGTCTTCATTCGGCTGTGTGTTATTTGTGTTCGAGTGTGTCCAAGGCTTTCCGTCAAGTTTTGCTGATTGTTTTCTGTAATTTCACAGAAGCGCTTGTATTAGCCACGCAGGTTTTATTATTATCATTCTTTCTCCGTGTAACTTGCTTTAAATTTGTCTTTATTACCTATGTGTAATGTTTATGTGGCCAGGAACAATTGTTTCTATTTTCTTTCATCAATAAGACCCAAGGCAGCAGTACTAATGCAGAAGATTCTAAAGAAGTTACTACGTCACAGTCACTTCGTAAAAAAAATGCTATACCCTCCACTTAAGCTACCTACTCTCTCATGGCGCTGGCGACTGCATGCAAAAATGAACATAAACGTTCGTACGCACGGTTTATAATAACCTAACAATAGCGCACGGCCGCGTGAAGATTACATCTTTCGATGTTATATGTAATATATATTTCTACTGCAATTTAGGTATTTTATTTGAAGATAATACTTTGTGCTAAGGGCCGTCTGGTCTGGGTGGTTCTACACTCCTTTCCATTTGGACCGTCATAATAATCACGGTTGTGTTCCAGACAAAGGGAAGGGACAGCCAGTGCCATTACTGGAACAATTTTTTCTAAAGCTTACGGTCAGCAACGCATCACGCATCGATCACAATCACTATTAATAAATAAACATCTGCGACTCATCATGCCCATGGACGCGGATTGCACCTACCATCAGGCGGGTGGTGGGCTTGCTTGCCGGGTATGGACATAGTAAAAAAAAGTCACATAGGGGCTGCTCACAAACTTGCTTAATAAAAATGTGGTTTAAGACTTTTGAAACATTGCCTAAAAATATAATGTTACTACTTGCACAAAAGACTGCATCTAAATACAATTATGTAATATTCTTTATTTCTTTGGATCCATTCGATTATAAATAATGCACGAATGTAACAACTTATTGCCAACTATGTAGTTTGTTCAATAATTCATGATTTTCAACAATGTCCTGCAGGTACACACATTCTTTTAATAAGTATGCAAGTGCCTTTGCAACAATGTTTAAAATATGTTCGTTTTCCAAAGATTTATCTAAGAAAAGTGTGTTATTCTGTTTATTTATGTTTATATTCTTAATAAATTCGAATAAAATTAGCCTCAAAGTATACAATAGCCAAGATACATGTCTATAATATTTTTATCATGCATCATTATCTAGTTAGCCATGCGGCGAACTAGAGTTAACTGTTAACATAAATTTATAAAGCCCCGACTGATGAGAAAAAGTGTGTTTAGCATTTAAATGGCAGAACTGATCTTGTTTAAACGTGGCTTAGATAATTCTCGATTGTTTACGATCCTGACGACGATATTACATCAAAGCACGCCGGCTTTCCAATTAGAAATAGGGGCGTTTGAATTACCTAAACCACTGCTGGGCCAGGCTAACGCGTCGTACGCATTCCTACCGAGTTTCTTGCTGGTTCTTTGGCAGTAGATGACCCTTCCGAACAGTGGTAGTTTCAATATACGACGTCCTAAGCCGAGGTCTGAGCCCTCTTGGGTAGCGATACCTTAGGCGTATCATATGTAGGAGTAGAATTAAGTTCCGGCTAAGCGTCCTCAGCGCTAAGCCAAAAAGCCCGGTGAAATTCAAAAACAAATGAACAGTCCATTTAAAAAAAAAGAATATCTATTTTTATGTGTTTAAACTTATAAGGCATCCCTTTAAAAACATAACTATCTTATATCAAATGTTACTGCAAAAATTCAATCATTAACAACAGTTTATTTTTAAATGAAGATACAGGCCGATAAATATTGTGGTACATATAGATATACATATGTATGTAAAGGAAATCTATATCTACTGGAGATATAGGTTTTCACTAGACTCCTAGAGTGAGAGCCCAAGTATCTAGAGAACGCTACAAGTTGGCACAGGAATTTTGAAATAAATTACTTTAGGACATCTCTGTTTAAAAAATATGTCTAGGTGTTATCATCGAATGAAATATTTTAATTTCAATTTACAACTTATGATACACCTAATAATGGGTTAATTGTAACTGTTGTAAGTGTTTATATGGCTCCAAGAAATGGAAAACAAATCACCAAAGGTTTTGATTGGTTGGAATTTTCCCTGTTATTTGTCCACAGTCTATAAATTTGCCTACTATTCCTGGTATTGTTTACTAACATTATTAAAGCTTACAGAAGCGAAATTCAATATGCTGTATCATGCACAAATAAGTAATGCAATTGAAAAAATTATAAATGGAAACAAGTGGCCCATTAGTACCTATATCATTAGTTTAAGATGGGATTCTTGTAATTTCACATACAATTTCAATTACACATCTGTATACTCCGATTAAACATTTTGAAGCATTTTGAAACATTTTGAACCTAAAGCTGTATAAAAAAATTGATTCTCCTTTGGTTTAAAATGTTTGTAAAACTGTCTATAATGCCTTTAGTCATGTGTGGTAGTGAACAGTAATGGCCATGCCTCTAACATTAACAGATCCAGGTTTGTCACCAGCTGGACAGATACTGTGTAATAAACAGCAATGTTGTCCAAAACACGGACATTTTCTACTTAAGTATGTTATCTACCAAACTTCAAATAAGCTCTTTTCTTATTTGAAGCTCCAAAACTGTATAGTTCATAGTTCTGTCAAAGATTCTATTACGTTACTCAAAAATCACATAAAGACTTACAAGGTAACCCCACTGCTCCACACATCAACCTTGATTCCAGAGAACTGTTCGGCTCCATTGGCTATCTCTGGCGGCTGAAATGCTGGAGACCCCTGGCCCGTGTAACATGTGTCTTCAGAAGAAAACATGTCAAGTGCCTGAAATTATAGGTGCTCGTAAGTTATGAAGGTATTATAAATAATCTGTAAAAAAATATATAGCAAAATACAGGGTTTGACTGCCACTATACAAACATTATTATGACTTGGCCTACACAGGGTCATATTTTTAAATTCATCGAGATTCGTCACTGGGAAAGTGAAAGAGATTGAGAGAAACCAGAGGTCCAAGTTTCTTGTCAGTTACTTCCCAGTTCACTGTAGTCATCCATAACACAAGCTCTGCTTAATTTAGGGCCACATTAATTAATTAACGGTGGGTTTGTCTGGTATTATTATAAAAAATTAGTAAAAATACTGGGATTTAGTTATTTATTCATTTACTTATAGAGCCATTTGCTCTATGGAACCACATCCTAATTTTTAAGATTGAAGAAAACCTGCATTCAGAGATTTTCAAAAACCCTTATAAAAAAAGAATTTTACAGTTCATAAAGAAGCTTGTTTTGATGCACAAAACGAACAGCTAACATGTTATCATACCTACAGAATTATTAGAGTACAATGTGTAATGTTGCATACCTCAGCTACACCAAAATCTGTTATTTTCAGTGTCTGATCAAGTGTCAACAACAAATTCCCCGGTTTGATGTCTTTATGCACCACTCCTTGGCTGTGAAGGTATTCCAAACCATCTAGCAGCTGAGTGAAGTAGTCATGGGCTTGTCTCTGGGGGAACTTCTTACCAGGACTTGACTCTAACATGTCCTGGAATAATATGAAGGCTTAATACTTGAAAATTATTCCAAGAGGCTGATTAAATTAAGTTTATTTATTAAAAGGCATACATACTTGCAGTACTCCTACACAGAACTCCATAATCAGGTACATTTTCTGTTTCTCTTCATTATACATTACATCGACTAGTTCTATCACATTTTTATGTCTAAGTATTCGCAACAACTGTATCTCTCTCTGAACATTTTGCTCTCCGTTTGGTATCCTTCTTAACTTTCGTTTCTTCAAAATTTTAACAGCTCTTCTACATAAAGATTCAGAATCTAACATTTCCTTAACTTTTCCATAGGAACCTTCCCCTAATACATCACCCATAACATACTTCCCAACCATTTTGCATTTTTTCTTTTTACTTCTATAAATTATATCTGCACTATCAACTCTATGAAAAAATAAATTTGTTTGATCTAAATTAAGGTCTAAATCATCGATTTCTTCATCATTCAACCATGTTACAGAATTGGGCCCAAGATTGCTGTCAATTAGGAAATTTTCTTCACTTTCTTGAGGTACGATATTCGCAACTTCAAATTCTTCATTATCAACATCTGGAAGACTTTCGCTTGTACTGATTTTTCTACACATTCTGGGATCCATTATCTAGTAAAACAACACATTGGAGAAAATATCTAACGAAATTGAGTATTGTTTATCAAGGCCTTGTGCCTTCCTACTCTTGTCGATGATGAATAACTTGAACATCCATGTTATTATCAAGCCACTAATGATTTGAAGTGCGAATATTGCGCTTTTTTCTATGCTAATGCAAAAAAAATCAGGTAATATAAGTACACAAAAATTAAAAGTAGGTAGTACTACTGCAACCAACTCAAACAATCTGTTTTATTTTATACTCAGTGTTGCCAAATAGTTTTGATCACAAACACAATCCTCCATACGAATTTAGAATATAAGGTAATCAAATATGACGTATGTCAGTCAGTAACATTGGCAAAAGAACGATTTTATCTTCAATAAACGTTTTTAATAAAATGATGAAAAGTTTATGCCAATTTTTAAGTATTTTGTTTTGAAATTTAAATTCACACATTGAAACCATTTTCTATGTATTTAAATCGTTATCAAATAACTTAGCTGTTTATTTCATCTCATAGTCAAGCTGTATACCGAATTATTACCGATTTTATGTATTTTACAATTTTGTCAAAAGAGTGCCGAGAGGTTTATTTTCGCAGGCTTTTTTTCCTCTCGGTCTACCTTTGATACCTTTTAAAAGCTGAAGTTAAGGTGTATTTACGCAATCATGAGGAAATTGAAGAAAAAGAAGCCAGCTTTATTTTTTTTACCTATGATGCAATAGAATATTTTTATTTTACTTTCAGCATCAGTTACTTAGGTTCAACAATACTTAAATCATTGCGCCATTCCTTAACTTATTGTTTAAAAAATGCCTTTTTCAGCACTGTGCCACCGAGGGTCTATGTAGATATAAAGTGAAGTAGGTACCGATTCCGTATCATTGAATTTATTTATGACATTCACCAGCTTCTCGTAAAAGATAAAACAGAGTTATAAAATAATTATTGATGTTGTTTTCAAGCACATACGGGGGGGCTAGTTTATCTTTTTTTGGAATGAAATTGATTTTACGGGGAGAAAAAGCTGAACGAAATCTTTTGATGTTTTGCCACACTTTAGATAAAGGTGTATTAGGAGAAATATTTGAACAAAAAGATTTCCAACCAGCTGATTTTTTGGATTTTAAAAGCTTCTTAGTTTGTTTTGTTTCTGTCATATATTTTCTGCTTGTTTCCTGTGTTTTATGGCTTGAGAACATTTATTATCCCACCAAGTGTGCGATGGTGCTTTATCTGAATTGTCAAACTTTAATGGAAAGGCTTCATCTGCTGGCTTCAACCTGCCTTGCCTTTCCGATAAGATAAACATTACCAAATCTTTCACTTATTAGACACAAAATTAATTTACAAATTGGGCTTTGACGTCTTGCCTTAGAGGATTTACATCTCGGTAGGCAGCAGCGATTTTGAGTATCAATGACGAAAGATAAGTGATCTATTTTTGTAGTTTTTACATCAGTTAGTTGGATGTTGCGTTGAAGCCCGCTTAATTTGTGATTGCGACACAACACACTATTAATTCCCTTAATTCAGCTGGGTGCGATAGTTTAAGACTTTGATAAATTTGGATTGGATCTTTTCCATTTCTTGGACGTATAATAAAGACTGTGGGTTCCAAAATACACAGTAGTACTCCAGCACACTCCGAACATATGCATAGTATAAGAATTTTAAGCAATTAGAGTCTGAGAAAGGTCTAGTAACACGTAAAATGAACTCAAAATTTTTGTAGGCCTTTGTAACAATGGCGTTGATGTGTTCCGTCATTGGCAATTTTGAATCTAGAAGGATCCCAGGCCCTAACAATATTAGCGGAAGTCAAATTTGCACCGTCTAAAGTGTACTGAGTCAAAAGATTTTCTTTCAAAAGCTGAAGCAAATGCAGCACTTAACTCAATGATTCAATATCTTAGACAAAACAACCTTGTAAACACGAATAAAACTAACTACTTTCATACAATTTCATACATCTAGGAGTACAACGAATATGGTTAATTTATCATGTCAAGACACGAATATGGAGAGAGTTTCGCGACTGGAAACCATATGAATTAATCGTATATTATCTTTATTTATATTAAGAACTTCTGCTGTACCACATTCTGACAAAATAAAAATTCATATTCTTAGTCTTATTCTTGAATAATTGATGTATTAGGCTGAATAACTTTGTACTTGTCATCGGCTCTTTAGGGAGATCCGTTAGCAAAAAAGCTACTAAACTAGCATATCATGGATACGTTGCATCTAATTAGTGCTATGGTTTAATTTTATGGGGAAAAGGAGTTAATTTTTTGTGTCAAAAATGCATCAGCGCCCTTTTTGTAGCAATTTTAAAGATTCATATAGGCCTCTGTTTCCAGATTTTTCTAATTCAATTGCAACCCAGTTGTCTCGAATGTGAATGTGGGTAGGTACAAATGTACATTTTATTTCTCTAAGTTGCGAAAATGTATGTGGGTAGTTACAAATTATTCATAGGCAGAACGGATTGAGAGAGGAGAAGCAAGCTTGCCGCGACCGAGACTTGATCCCCGACCGGCGAAAAGTACAGAGCTGCCAATTGGTAAGTGATTTTATATTTCACTCTCAGCTTTATTTGATCATTTTATAATGTTGTGTCTATTATATTGTGTGTATTATATTGTGTTATATGTGTGTGACCAGCGTGCGGGACTGCTTGCGAACAGTGATCAGCTCAGACCACAATGAGATTTACCAGTATCAGAATCAAAGCGAGGCATGGGGTGGCTGTAGGGGAGGTTGGAGGCCACTAGGAGTGCATCCCCAAATCGTATCAGCTCAGATACCTATATCTTCAGCCAGTAAGAGTAGGTACAGGCTATAACCAGATAGCCAATACTTAGAGATTCGTCCAATACCATTTAGGATGTATTTGACGACGGCGTGTGTGTATCCATAAGATCAGATAACTGTCGTGTCAGTTAATGAGTATCAGATTCAGATCAGATTGAGTGGACAGGGCTAGAGGCAGATATTTTATTTTACTTGCTTTCTAGTCATGGATGTGTATGTATGTTTATTTAAGTTTATTTCAAATATTTATATATGAAAAAAAATATCTATGTGTGTTTATATATTTCTTAAGCTTATTTATCCGTTATCTAGTATCTATAAAACAAATTCTTAATGATACTTAATTTGGGCTAGATAATGTGGTGTGGTTGTTGGAAATAGTAATTATTATTATTGATTATTACTTATAAAAATTTGAAATTTTTAGAGTGCAGGCGAAGAATATTTGAAACGTTATTACCTAAATAAATTTTATAATTTCATCAAAGAATACTTCACTGACATTGAATTATAAAAGATACTGTTTACTATTGTTTTGCACTATTTCTTTAATATTGTATTAATTATTGTAAAATTCAGTTCATGACAGCTTAAAATAATGTTTATTATTGTAAATTATTACGACTAATTTGATAATGTTTTAAAAATTTAAAATTTTGCACGCTGACTGTCAGCAGAATGTGTTGATTCTAATTATGCATTTAACATCTGTTGTACATATTTTCTCGCAAATAAAGATGAATTGATTTGATTTTGATTATAGTTTCAATTGAACGCAGTATAGATTTCAGTCTGTAAGTTGCTAGAGTAATCCTATCGTTAGGGGACCGCTTTGATTTTGTTTATAGAGCATCGCGATGTAAACTAAATTTAGATCGGTTTACTCTTATTTCTCTATTATCACTTTTAAATATGGAATTGATCGTATCTGAAAAAACATTTTAAGATTCTGGGGCAGTGGTAGCTTGTATTACCGGTGTCCATTGTGTGTTTGCAAGATCGGCATCTGCGCGGTTTAATTTTATTACTGTTCTCGATTGTTTTTGGGATTTAAGGTGTTCACCAAAATAACCGTGATTACAGTTTTGGCTGAAGTGATTACAGTTTTGGCTGATGTGACTACAGTTTTGGCGGATGTGACAACAGTAGGGTCCCATAAATATGTGGTCATTTGGGTATGACTTTGTGTTCTTTACGTGTTCTTGCGAGTGGGTTTGTCGACTATTTGTTTAGGGCCGTGCTTTGCCATAAGACAGATAGGTATTTATCCTTCCCCATCGATGGAAGGATAAATATGTGTAAGTCTCCAGATGATCTGACTTTTTACTTTCGAAATATCGATAAATGAATTTTAATTATCAACATAATTTTATTGTACTTTATTTAGAAAGCAAACTAAGGTATTCCGTAGTTACCAATCCTAACGTCATCGTCTTCATCACATGCTGGAGTTGCTAAACTGTGATGTAGTGGATCCTAGGGAACTGACACACTATCTATCTGTCACAATGGCTTGTTATACAAGCTCTTCGAACTAGGTGCGCCAGACAGCCTCGTGCACATCATATGAGACTTCTCCACTGTCGAACCTTTCGTAACAGATTGGATGGTGCACTCTCAAATCCGCGTTCTGTATTAGCCAGTAGGCATCCCTCAAGGATCGGCACTTTTTCAGACATTTCACTATACAGAAGTGACAAGCCAAGGACGGAGAAAGTAGAACTCGCGCTCTTCGCAGACGACATCGTGCTGTACGCATCTGAAAGGAATCTACATAGGTTAAGTACAATGCTTCAATCAGCAGCCTACGCATTAGGCGCTTGGTTTAGGAAGTGCAGCAGGGTACTTATCTCTTTCAATCAGTTCAAGGACAATCTCTAGCAAACTAAGTCCCTAGGCTAAAAATGTCAAGTATTTACGAGTCACTTTCGATAGTGGATCCCGACGATGCTATTACAACAAGGAACGCGGGCGTTCCAGTAGAAATAGAGCAATATACATTGTCCGTGCTGCGACCCGGGTTTTTCCCCCAAGAAGACGTTCCCCTCAAGGCGCCACGCAATGCTTCCTCACTTGGGTGGCAACGATGGACAAACATGCAGGCAGTGTGAACATGGCAAATGATGGGTACTAAAACCGACTTTTTCAATGTGTCATAGACGTTTGGTCGATATCAAAGTTACAACAAATTGATCTGTATTTTTTTATATTTTTTGTTATAATTAAACTTCCTGTGTTCGTATTATTTGGCCTGGTATGTGCTGGTAATATTAGGCGTAGGTAGGTGTGTGTGTATGCTGAGTAGCTACACTAATATGTCAATGTCATTGAATAGCAGGGCTCATGTAGGGCGTGGAAAAAAACCAAAATACTTACAATAAGCAAATAAAGAATCTACGAAAATTAAATATAAAAACTCCTGTAAATGTAAACTCTAAAAATGTACTTGTTATAAATGCTTGAGGTAGTAACAGTTGGCATTCACATGACGCTGACGTATTGTTTACTACAGGTTCAGTTTAGCGCCCATTGTTCACATTAAATACAAACATTTTATTTTTTTACTGTAAACGTCTCATTATTTACCACGCGTTTATGATAGAGTTTACTTTGGTTAGACAAACAACTGATGTGTGAATAAAGAACGCTTGAAGTAGAAATGTCACTGTGTGAAGTGAAATTAAACACAAAATAGAAGAATAACATTTAATGAAAACGCATCTTAAACATCAGTCACTATAAACAATATAGATAATTCTTAATTTTACTTCTTGTAAGTCTTATTCATTTCTTTTTTCAAGATTGACAGTCGAGTTAGACAGGCATCTCGCCAAGCGCGCCTTTCTGGCAGTCTGTCAATCGGGACCATTGCGTTCAGTTGCTGGCAGATGCTGGCAGCGCTTGAAGCTTGCGTCATCCGCGGGATTTCACCCATTGTCTTGCTCACGTCGTGGATCGTGTCTCCGTATCTGTGGAGAGTAGGTTGTGTGTTATGTCAGAATTTTTGTTAATTATTACAAATAATTGGTTATTTATTTTATTGTATTTATATTTTATCAGTATTAGGAAGGAATCTTCTATTTTGAACAGATAAGTATATACAAAACTTCAAAGCCAATTCCGAACCACCGCAAGCAAGTAGCATTAAATGTTGCATAAATATAGCTTTTACTGGACAGTAATCTTACCAAACTAATACGAGTAAGGCTGCGTTGGTGAAAATAACTGTTGGTTTTGAATAAAATATAGGCACTTTATTAAGGAGCTAGGCGCTAAAATTGGCAACTACTTTACTATTATAAGTTACACAACTTATCGACAGTTGACACTATACCTAGATTCACTTTAGCCTTGTTGCTGCATGATTGTCTATAACAAGTTGGTGTTGCCAGTAGAATCTAAAAAAAGGTTAAATAGGTACGTCGTAAATTTCTCACCTTTCAATATAGCTGGCCATGCCCTCAGCATTCAAGTGCGCCGTCTCCAGGGAGCCGAGGAAGGCGTAGCGCATGCCGAGCCCTTCCGCGATGACTTTGTCCACATCTTTCACATCCACTATGCCATCGGACACGAGGCGCCACACTTCGTTTAAGATTGCGTACCTGAAGTTGTGGTTAAAGTGTACCGGTTTATTGAACAAGTATTCATATCGTTATACCTAAGCAAGTGTACGTTATCATATAAGATAGATATGAAAGTTTTATTGTAAAGCTGTTCGACTTGATACAGGTATTGCTTTGAGGTTATTTTTTGTGACCTATCTAAGGCGATTGACTGCGTTAATTCAGCATGATATTTATCCAGCAAACTCCATCACTACGGCATGAGGGTCACTGTCTTTACAGTTTTGACTGAGTAATAAAACTAAAAAGGTTCAGATTAACTATAAAACGTCTTCTCGGTCGGTTGTGTGAAAGGGAATACCTCAAGGTTAAATTTTGGGCCCATTTCAGTTCTAAGTTGATTTACGAAATTACTTTGTTTGCTGATGATAAATCATTTTTTTATTTTATTTAAAGACCAATTTTGACGACGTCAACAATGCTCTCTCTCTAATGTTATACGGTCTTTCGTTACAATGAAGCCACATACTGTATCCTATTCAGCACAAATCCGTCAATCTCCCTGCTCAGTGACACCGGCTCCATGCCGATCTCCTCCCAGATCTCCCGCGTCCTACGCGCCAGCTCGGGCTTGGTCCACGGCGCAGGCACGATCTCTATCAGGGGCACGTAGTAAGGAGGGTTTACTGGGTGAGAGACTAGGACCTGGAATTGAAAGAATGTAAAGTATGAAAAGATAAACAAAAACTTAGTTATTGGTATAGAAGTCGACCAAACAAATCAGACGAATGGAATGCGACTTTTCATTTCACTACTTTATTTCCAATAAACAAAACAAGCGCTGCGAGGGAAGTTCCGCTCAATAATTTAGTTACGTAAATACTTAAGTACTGCCGTAAAATGCTGAAATAAATAATAATAGTTCTGTAGAGGATACACAGGAAATACATGGCGTTACGTCATAGGAGTCTAGTTGGCTAGGTCGTATAGTGTATACTTATACAGAAGAACAAAGTATGCCATGCAGCCGATCAGTGCGTTTAAGCAAAATACGATAAATGCAGTGAAATACATCCAAATGTCACAGTGACTAAAACTAGTTTATGAACCTTATACCATGCCATAAAAAAAGGATTTTATGTAAAGAACGCTGGCAAGTTATAATTTATTTTGAAATTCCGATTAAAAATACATTTGTTCTAAATTTTGATTTCCCTTAAAAATTTATTAATAATTTACCAGCATTATGAAACTATTGTGTGTTATAGAAAAAAATTTTGTATAAAAATTATTTCAATTCTTTTATTAAACTGTTGGCTCTACCAGGTACTCCGAAACGGGAAATAACAAACATCTTACTCTACATTGAAAATTTTTGCATTTTTTTTTTAATTTTGCTTATAATCCTATATACACTCTACAAATATTTACACAATAAATAGGGACAATATACACCCCTATTTATTAAGACAAATCATATACATTTTATTTTATTTATATTGGTTGACGTTTCGCGGCTACTATGGCGCTCTATAGGGCCCCCACTAGAATGACAGGGGATTTAGCAGACAGTTCCGTCCCAAAACCCTACTCTACAACACCTAAGACGAGTCAGGCTGGCCCTGAAAGGAAAATAAGAGAATGGCTGTCAGAGGCCAAAGAATGTAGAGAAAGGACTTCTAGAAATATAAAAACGGAAATAAAAAGGGACATAACAAAGGAATGCGATAGACTCTATGCACTTGTTACGGAAATGGCAAAAGAACTCGTGCAGAATAGGACACATGATAGAAGGGAAGAGCATAAGACCGTAACAGCAAATAAAAACGTAACACAAAACGAGGATCTACTGGCTCAATTAAAATTGACGCAAGAATGCCTATCCGAGAATAACACCAGGATGGAACAACTGAAGGAGCTGATGGAAAAACAAAAAGCGTCAACATCCAGGGATAGACCGGACAGTTACGCGGATGCGGTGTCGGGCCGATCGAAAGCTGATGCTTTCGAAACGACGACGCTGCATTCAGTAGTTCTCTCGTCAGGAGACCATAATGATATAAGCGACAATGTCCTGAACAGAGTGAGGGAGGCAGTTAACGCAAAGGACGGCTGGATCCGTGTAGAGAGGGTGAGAAAGGCCAAAGACCAGAAAGTAATCTTGAGCTGTAGGACGACCGAAGAGAGGGCAAAGGTCAGGCGGAGACTTGAAGAGGTTGGTGACAACCTACAGTGTGAGGAAGTTGCCAACAAGGATCCCCTCCTACAGCTCCGGGGCGTGCTCTCTATACACACGGATGACGAAATATTAAGGGCGCTCAGGAACCAAAATAACAACATCTTTGCGGGGCTTGACAAGGAAGAAGATAGGGGGATTGTGAAGTTCCGCAAGAAGACGAGAAATCCTCATACGAATCATGTGGTCCTGAGCGTCTCACCGATTATTTGGAAGAGAACCTTAGAGAGAGGAGTGCTGCATGTGGATCTGCAGAGGGTTAGGGTTGAGGACCAATCTCCCCTGATCTAGTGCACATGGTGCCTGGAGTTTGGCCACAGTGGGCGCATGTGCAAACACACAGAGGACCTCTGCAGCCACTGCGGAGAACCGCACCTCTAAAAAGATTGCGAGTCCTACCATGACGGCCTATCGGCTAAGTGAATTAACTGTGTTAAAGCCAATGTTCAAAACTACGAGGATGTGCACAACGCCTTTGACCAGATATGCCCGATCCGGCAACGGTGGGATGAACTGGCTCGCGCATCAGTGGGTTACTGCTGAGATGGCCGTTGCGGAACTATCCCGCTCAGCAACCCTCTGTCCCTCCAACTGTATAGGACAGACATATCGCATGCGGATGAAAACAGCAGACGAACAACAACATCTACACGAAAAGGGTCACGAACGGAAGCTGGTTGGGTGCATTCGATATCTTAATAGATAGCGAAACCGTAACCATGTTTTCTGGATTGAGCCCAAAGCACTAACAAGTCATCGCTGCATAACACACCGTCTCGGAACGGAATACCTGGTAGAGCCAATGAAACAACACTGGCGTGCATTGGGCCGGTAAATTGGATTCAACGCAAATATGGCGACCAAACATCCATCACTTTGGTTATGTTACGCCAAAACAAAATAGGGTATAAATAGAAATAAATTGGAAACATAAAACAAATGTATAAGCAAAATATGTTGATAAAATATTATTATAAATATTTTAAGGGCAACATATGTAAAATAATAAGGAAATATAAGTAGTAATTAAGGATAAATTAGACCCAATAAAATGTAATAATGTGTAAAATAATAGAATAGTTTATAATAAGAACTGTGAATTAAAGTTAAGAATCAAAAATGTAGAAAAGTAAAGTCTAAAATTTTTAATAATGTAAACTGTGTGGAACAGTAGCATCAAATAACAGGAAACAATGTAAAAGTTGAAGTAGTATAAATAAAACTGTATAATAATAAAGTTAATAATAAGAAAAGGAAAAGAAAAATAATATGAATGTAAGAACTTTGTAAAGAGATGGATAAAAATGTATTCAACAGGAAATGTAAAACAAAATACAAATTAAGAATTAAAGAACTAAGCAGCAACTGTATACTTAAAAGTCAATTAGAACAAAATATATAAAAATATGTTATAAATGTAAATGAACAAAATTTAGAGCAATCAGATTGTAAACAAAAAGCTAAAAATTAATTCAACAAAAAATAAAGAACCTTATGTGTTACCCTTATCCTACACCCTGTCATTATATATAAGCTGAAAAGTAGTTAGATACAGAGTACGATAGACGGGAATCCCACCCGTAAGAGTGTGAAAGAGATGAATGATAGAAAGATAAAGTATGAAGTATGAAAGTGCGAGAAGCATAAAAGCGAGAACTGGAATGAGAGGAATTAGCGAAGAATAAAGTTTGCTTCCATCCATGAAGCTAGTAGTTGCGAAAAAAAAATTTTTTTTAAATAAACGAACGCATCGCGCCCACCTGAGTCTTATGCTTCAGCCCTTCAGAGAACAGCGATGGCAGCGTAGTACTAGTGGAGCTCGACAGGATGGTATTATCATCCACCACGGCGTCCAGCTCTTTGAAGACTTTCCTCTTCAGCTCCAGGTTCTCCGGAACGCACTCCTGGACAAATATGGCACCTTTGACGGCGGTGGCTAGGTCGGAGGATCCTGGAATGGGAAGATTAGATATCACCACATACTTCTTTGCTATTATTATGAATTATAAAGATTTGTTCATTTGTTCGTAATCGATAAAAGCTTTTTTTTTTGAGCGTGCCACATCTTTAGTCTTAGGTATTCTATTGTTTACCAGTGACTAATGATGCGTTGTCGACCGTAGGCTTGGGTTGGGATTGCATTTGTTCCCTTCCTTTAACCGGAACACAACCACCCAAACGTGGTTATTACGGGGGTCGTAATAGGGTGGACTGCAGTAGCGCCCCTGAGGACATCTCAACAAAAGAAACTCGACTGATAATAACTAGCTACCATTATTAATAATAATTTTTCTCATGCAACCTCTCAATGAAGAATAAGTGATTTAACCGTTTTTGTTGGATAAACGAGCCCAGTGCTTGCAATACATTGTACGCCTTATAATTCTATGATTTATTCAGATAAGATATTTTAGGCATGTTTAAATTCTACTGGAATTGCGCGTGAAGATACAAGCAATGTTAAACATGGTAAGTATCTTTTAACTATATCTTTTATCTTTTAACTAAGACGTATTGGGATTTATGTACCTAATCCAATCTGCTAAAAACATAAAAGTATTCATTTTTGTATCTTTTAATGACCTTGTAAGTTTTATTTAATCGAGTAACAAGATTGGTATATTTAATTAAAACATTAAAAGTAAAAAAAATGTATTCACAACATAGTACCAACTATCTTGTATAAACAAAGATTCTTTGTCAAGTTAATAATTAGTTATACAAGATAGCGGAAGAAATATCCAAATAACTTTTGATTTAGTGGAAATACCTTCTTTTACAATAATATTCATATCTTGTTTCTAGCTGGCAATTGCGCATGCCATCAACCTGAATCCTCTGGTGTTGGATACCCCTGGATATCTTTAGTTGTAATTTTAGAGCACGTGGAAATATTAATTTTACTGATTTTTAGGCGTCATTAACAAATTGCGATGTGTAAATAGATACATTTTAATATTAAGCCGAAAACACACGTAACACTCTTTAACCACTGCAAGTGTCTTGTGATAAAAACAGATCGGTGTATAAGCGTAACTCAAAGACTTGATAGAAAGAAGTTACCCACGGTATCATAAATAACGAAGTATGTACCTACTTATCTACATCTCGAAGTGGTTTTGATTGGATTTACTGGTTAAACAAGATAAAGACTGTCCTTATTTCAGAATAGTGTTCAAATTCAAATCATTTATTGCACGAATATAGGTAAAAAAAGATGTCATACAAGTATAAGCATAGCCATATTCTGCCATTGCGGCGTGTACAAGGTTACAATTGTAAAATTAAGGTTACAAAGTGTAAAATTACAATTGACTCAATTTATACATTTGTCATTTAAGGGTGAATTTCCCAAACAACTTTTTTTTTTGTCTTCGTCGAAATTCGTTTTTTAAAATAAAAATTTTGCAGTGAATTATTTATTTTAGAATAGAATAAGTAGTAATTGGGTTGTGGCAAAAATATATTTTTAATTAGGTTATATTTAAGGGTAGAAATAAATACATAAACTCCAAATTTTCCCGTATCGGTGCTGTCCCACAACTTTTTTTACAGACGTAAAAGCTTATAGGTCTATAAACATAACAAAATCAAGTTTAAAACCTATTCTATTTTATGGAATAATAGTTTTTTTATTGAAAAATAATTTATTTTGTTCTATAAATTAACGTTTATTTTTATAAGAGGCACAAACGCACTTGTCCTGGAAAATGCTGTCTTGTCGGTGACCCAAAGTAATTTAGATCTAATTTGGCATAGACGAGTCCCACAGTGTACCCGCCCCCAAATTTATTTTACGTTAGTAACGTGCTACTACGCAGTCAGGAAGGATGCGAGCCAAATAACTGCATGTTCCCTCCAAACACGTAAGTACGCCTTTTTATTTGCTCGCGGACATTTTTTTTATAATATCGGTGATAGCTTTATCTAGTCTAATGAGTAGTTATTTTGTGGCTTTTTGCTTTTTATAAAGGTAATTAGTGGATTAGTTTGATTAACTGTTATTGAATTTATCCTAGATATTGTGGTTTTTTTGTAATATTTGAAAAAGTGTGTCTTTTATCAAGACGGTGTTTTCAAATCGGTGAAATCGGTGGTCGTTTATTGCCACCGTTGTGATAATTTTCACCGATTCTGTCAGAAAAATCGAATCGGTGAGTTATTTCTCATATCGCTGTCTCACTTCATGGTTCAACAGACAGTTTTATCACATCGGTGGATTGCTTTATAGTAACGGTGACTCTTTTTATCAGTTCGGTGAGTCGTTTTATCATATTGGTGGTTCCCGTCGTTTCGTTGCGGAATATGTATGCCAAATTTCATAAGTGTATGTATGTTTGTTTATTTTACTATATCCCAGGAAATACTTTCCTACTATATACTACATTCTTTTACTATTAGTTTGAGTACCGATCTCAACTTAAGGAATTGTAGATAGATAGATAGATAAAATCTTTATTGGTACTACAAACTCACATACATATTACGTTACATTATTATTTGAACACCTTATTATTATTAAAAAAATAAAATAAATAAAAACAAACAACAACAATGGCATATTACACGACGTGTGTTAAGTACGTGTGCTGTAGCAGCGCACCAGGAGGCAGCTCAGCGATGACATTTGCTCGGAGGAGCAAAACGCTGATTTTCAACCGCATCGTACAAGTTTTATTGATATCGGTGCACTTTATTAAAAGTTTATAACTAAAAATAGTGGAATAAAAATGTTTAAATAAAACATCTAACCGACTTCAATGAAGTCAGAGCCCTGATGATCGTAAAATAGCGAAGACTATTTAAACCGGTTATATTAAACATTCGTAATGTTATTGACTTTACATTAAACCAGTAATTTATATTGACAGATGTATGCACAAACTCGTCATACACGCCCGCGTTCCATAGCTATCTCTTTAAATACAACACACGTGGTAGCATGCACCTACAACGTACGACCTTCAAGTGCATGTCATTTGGGGAGGTATCTATTCAATAAAGCTAACATAATGGTGAGCTATTTTTTATTTCATTGAAGCCAGCAAACGAACACTGGATCCATCTGATGGTAAGTAGCATCCAGGACATCGTTAAAGGGACGTGCAATGCTTAACGATGCGTTGCTGACCCAACATTTAAGATGGTCAAGTCTTATGTTCCTGTCATTTCACTGGCTGGCCCTCCCCTTCATCCGGAACACAACTACGCTTATACGTAGTTATTTAGCGGCTAAGATAGGGAGGATGGTACCTACCCTGGCATTTCTGAATATGTATAGCAAATATATATTTTAACTAAAGATTTTTAGAGGAATTTTTTTTAAGAATGCCGAGGCAAAAACTAGACGAGGAGGAGAAAAAAAGGGAAGAGGTTAAGCGAAACAAGAAGAAAAGCTAGAATCAAAAGCGCCCCAATTTTGAGAGAAGAGTTTTTACGGAAAGACAGAGGACGTTTAACTAGACGAAAAGCAGCTGGACTTATCCTATCACGAAGCCAAATGACTACACATGCTCGTCGGCTCGCACAAAAATAAGACCAAATTTCTGCCCACGCATATTATCAAAGGAAAAAAGCTAAGGCGGCTGCTGCCCGAAACAAAAATAGTGAAATAAGTGTTCCAGAGGCCAATGATGTAGTAACAGAATTACTACCGAAGCATTACGAATTACTTAGTGTGTAAGTTTAGACCAGTTGAGGAGTGTATTTCCATTGTGATTAAAGTTTAATTTAAAGTCTGATTAACTTTAAAACTAAAATAATTATACTGATCAGTAACGGTTATTATTTTTTTATTTAAATAAGTAAGTTTAATTAAAATAATTATATACTGTTACATTAATAAATACAAATATGTCAAGTTCCAACACTGATAAATGTTCGCGCTACAATAGGTGGACTTTACTTATTTTAAATAAAGAAAATGATAATAAAAATAACCATATTTTTTTTCTTTGTAGTATAAAACACTTGAATTGGATTACTAAGAACTCAGTTCTCGTTAGATCAGAAGGTCTTATGTAAAAAGATCACATCTAAGTTTCTGTTGTCAAAATACATAGGTACCACCTATGTTTTTTACACCGTTTTGGTACATTAAGGTGCATGGTTTAATGATATCGGTGGGTCAAAATATCATTTCGGTGGAAAAACTTATCACCTCGGTGGTCACCCTTCTCATATCGGTGCCCAGAAAAATTTATCGGTGGTTGGTTTATCAGATCGTTGGCAACCAAAATTCAATTTTAATTTTCTCCTTGGTCTTTAATGGTAGGTTGTTATCCATAAATCTGGAAATATATAATGTCCTAAAGAATACATAAAAACTAAAAAATACACAAAAAACACATAAATGAAGAAGTTCACCGATACGATAAAAAAACACCAGTTGTTGAAATTCACCCTTAAGTATTCATATGTCGTATAATAGCATTTATTTAATAGAAATGATTTTAAATTATAATTGAATTCATCATTATTGGTTACATTTTTAATAGTTATAGGTAATTTATTATATATTCTAGGGGCCATCCCAAAGAAGCTTTCTGAAAACAAAGTGGTTCCACGCGGTTGAGCTTTAAGAATATCCTTCCGGTTACTTTGTAATTTTTCAAACATATTGTAATTTTTTCTAACGAACAAGGCAGTTTCGAGTATACAAAGGCATGGAAAAGTCAAAACTCTTAACTTTTTGAAATAGGTTTATCACTATATTTTTACACTTATTTACTGGAATTAAGACGATACACGATACGATTCCAGTCCTGCGTACATTTACATGCCCGCCCTTGATTTATTGTTATCCTTTATATTTCATACCTTTCACGAGACAATTGCGTAAGTTTGATAACCCCATGATAAACATTCATGGTTAGGTTGACAAAACACCCGTGGCAAAGAACGACACTACAAGCAGCACATTGAAATGTTTTTTTTTAGTTAAAGTTTCATCTGAGCTATAAAACAAAAGTCCTTCTGGTTCTCTTTAGTTTAAAACATCTGTATCGAGTGGTGTGAGTCCAGTTCAGGTACACTATATGCAGTCAGGAAGCCCAATAATAATTCCTATAAAATAATAATTCAAGTAAGAAAAGGACCGTTCCTATGGTGACCGCTTTCATTCAAACAAAAACTTCATAAAAAGTTTATATTATAATATTAGGTCAAAGCAAAAATCCAAAACTCGCAGAGAGAAAGCGAGCAAGGCTCTTTGAGCTCACTAAACCGGAATGACCCGAGACAGTTTAGTGTTAAAACAAAATCAAAGGAATTACTGAATCGAAAAAATTACAGCCTAAGCTTGTAACCTGTTGCTAAGGTAAAGTATATTTTTGAATAAAGGACTTTTCACTTAGCTTTTTTACACCTACTCGTATTGTTAAATAATATTAGCACGCGGGTTCGCTCCCTAAAGCTTTCCGAGGTCATAATAAAATACTACATACACATTAGATACTCGTAAATTGGCAATAGCAATTTAAAAATGTTGGCCAAAGGCGGCTGTACCACTTGTTAGAATAATGAAGGAAATATTGTATTTTCCGCAGCAAAAAGTAGCGAAACTGGTTTCCATCATCCTCACAGAGTATTGTTTCTGATATCTATGATCATCCTAACCCAAAACAAAACATTGTTAAAATATCAATGTGTATGTGCATTTTTTAAGTGACATTACTTCTCTCTTTTTTTGACCTCCCTCACTACTGAGGTTCGCGACTTCTTCTTAGGCGGTCGCTAGTTTGGCTCCAATTGATCCTACATATTTTTCAACTTTAATAATGTGGAGCTCACCTTTAATACAACTAAACTGCTCCTCAGAGGTCAAAGTGCCCTTGAGCAGGCCGTCTTTCTCCAGGGTCTTCAACTGCTTCTTGATGTCAGCCAGAGCATCGATGACCTGCTGCTGGATGATGTCGTAAACTGTCACTTGGTAGCCAACGGAGGCGAACAGCATGGCAAACGAGCGCCCGATGAGACCGCTGGAAATAATAATAACAGAGATATAATTATTGCAATATGAACATTGTTAGGTACAACCACAGGATCCAGCAGAAAAGAGGGAGACAAATAAATTTAATAGAACACTATACATCGTGCCTTTTTAGTAAGGGCGAAGTGATCAAGATGATTATGAAATGGAAAAAAATTGGTACTTAAAACTGGTGGGTAAAGGTGGCCTTTTTCTTCAGAAGGCTTTTTCTTCTTTCTTTTTTTTACTTTTTCTGAGGTTAAAAGAAATGGAGAGAAGTATTCTTTCTCATAGAAGAGCTATCGACAGTACTGTGAGTCTGGCACCAGCACGATTCTTAAATTTTTTCATCGTTAGATTTGTATTTTGTCGCTAATATCCTTGAAATAAAATGGCCATATTTAATACTGAAGTTTCTATGGTGTCTGGTTTTGGAGGTAGAAAGCAGAGTGTAAATTCTGGACATTTCCTGCGAATTCGTTGCCTAAAATCTCGTTTCCGCTAAATATTTTTTTACAGCACAGACTAGGTCAGTATCATCCAACCTAACAACTTTACTACTACTAATTGACTATTTCACGAAAATTTATCAAGCAGATTTGCATATTTGGTTCGCTCACGAAGCTTATTAGTGATCTAAGCTAAATGTTGGGATAAAACTATTTTATTTCATCCAAATTCATTTTACTCTTTGATTGAAGTAAACTGCGCGGAAGATAGGCAACAATTTCCTAAAAAACGGCCCTCACAAATCTTGTTCCCGCTCGCCTGATTTTACTTGTCTCGTTTCTTATCAAATGGAGAAGTCACTAAGCGAACCGAGCCGACAATATAAGACGCTACACGAAACAAACGAAATATAATATTATAATACATATTAAATCGAAATATAATTGACATAAAAACAAATGGACGGTGGGTCTAATACCTGGGTGGAAAAAGTGTCCCGAGTTAAAATGTGAGGGACATTTACAGAATTATGAATAAGTTAAATCATTCGAAATTTTAAACGTGTTAGCATTGCATTACAGCTGATTATAGCTTGCCAGAAGTTTTCACCTCATGTAGCTCAACTAGAAAGTTGACAATAAAATCACGTTAAGAAGCTTTGTCTTCTTCGAGAATTCAAATTTGGAAAATTTACCAATCAGTGTGTCATTTTGGACCTGTTGTGGGGCGGCCGATCGAAAGAATACTAGTATGATATTCACACCACTTTTACATTTTCCTTCCTTTTTGGCTACGACGTTTTTGAGCGCAGATTCGAGGTTCATTTATTTGTAAGTCAATGTCGAGGAGCAATGCAATTGATTTTGTGTGAGTTAATGTATCTGTGGTAGGTAGTGGTCGTACCGGAGGCATTTTGAAGTACCTACGTTCTGAAAGAACGTCAGCTATCTTCCGCCAGTTTACTTTGATCAAAAGATTTACTATTTTGGCTCAAGTGAGTAACAAACATCCACCCAACTCTTTATACAGGGTGTAAAATAAAGGAAGCATAATACTTAAGGGTCAGTAAGTATACCATTGTTAGAATATACTGTTAAAGAATTGGAGTTATAGGGGCTGGTTAAGACTTCCATAACCTTCCATACTCAAATCCTTTGACAGCCCTAAGTGGTTTTCATATCTACCTATGCATGAGGCGAGCGCAGCCGTCGTAACTTACCTACCTATCGAGTAGCACCTAATGCGATGCGACTGGACACGATTTTAGTTACTTTAATGATTTAAAATAAATAAAAAAGCTCGTTATTTTTTTATTTCTTTGCACCTCGCGCGCCTCATGCGTAGGTAGGTATGGAAACCACCTTGGGCTGTCAAAGATGTTGAAGTAAAAAAATTTTAATGTGTGAAAGTCTTAACCAGCCCTCTAACTCTAAATCAACTCTAAAAAACTCCAATTCTTTTACAGTGTATTCTAACAATGGTATATTTACTGACCCTCAAGTATTATGCTTCCTTTATGTTACACCCTGTATAGGATAGGAATTACAGTTGTTGACCATATATATAGATTGTTTTAAAAACTTGTTTGGTTATAGATACGTAATACAATAAACGCACTATCACAACTTCACACGATGTCAAGTGTGACTAACCTTTGAGATAATTTAAGATTTAATCATGACGTAAAAACAAATCGACGTTGGTCTCAAACAAAATTGACGCAAAAACGTGTCGAGAGTTCACACATTTACTAAATTATGAATAAATTAAATCACTTGGAATTTAAATCGTGTCTACATTGCATTACAGCTGATTATTGCTTGCCACAATTTTTCACTTTATGTAGCAGCAACTTGAAAGTCGACTATAAAATCTCCTTTTTGCAGCTTCAACTACTTCGAGCGTTCAAATTTTTACAGTTTTCATAATATTTTAGAAGTCATTTTAGAAGTGTTGGCCGAGAAAACAAAGATTGGTATGATATTCACACTATTTTTGCATTTTCATTCCATTTTTGGTAGGTATTAAGGGATTAAGGTAAATAATCCTACAAAAATAAATGATTGCCATGTACAAATAACTAATCAACAAATAGTTATGATTTTATCTAGTCGTTATAAAAAGCCAAACACGACACGATCTTATTTGAACTTTCCCATCGCAAGACCAATAGATGTTCATATTGCTGAATTAAAAGCAACCTTAACAGGTTAAAAATTAGGAGGTATCTCAATCGTAATGGCCAAGTTTGAGGCACGTTGTTATAAATTCGTCCCATTATGATTCAATTATGTAATTATTTAGAAGCAAAAAGTCGTGTTATTTAATTCAGTGTAGACACAGTTTGGGTGACCAACTAGAAGTTTGACAGCCTGTTTTGCTTACTGGGTAGTTATAATAGCTACCGTACTATGAATCTAGAAAAGACTATTATTTGTTTAGGTGCAATTATACTCGCTTGTTCGTGAATAATCGATATTTTTTTTATCAAATGCCTTATTTGATAACAAGAGGTAAAGTTTATATACTTAGATTTTTCCAAGCTTTCATAATTAATTATGTTATTTACAATAACAAGATGTATAAATCTCATCTAATTTACTATCGTTCAAAATCATGTTTGAGTTTATAAATAATATCGCAATTTATACAAACACACCAGACAGACACACAACCTCAATAAAATTGCCTTATTTTTCTCTATCCTTGACAGTGAAAGTCACTAACCTGCCAACGATCGCCACTTTCTCCGTTTTGTAGATTGGCGCCATTTTGCGACAATGGCAGAAGCGTTCCCGGCAAAATCCCAACGTCGAGTGAGCGAACGAGCGGCAATGGCGGCGCTGTACATACAGCCGCGGGTAACAAAACAAATCAACTCGCTATCATATCATGTCGTTTCTTTGGTCATTAATTTTCAAGAACGGTTATACAGCGTGTTTTATGTATGTGAAGGTAAATTTTTTGATTGTAGATTTTTAATCTTAAACAAAAAATAAATAATATTAAACAAAATACCCACTGCATGCCCTGAGGCTATATTGTAACCAGTAATACAATAAAATCTATAAGTATTTAGTTAATTTGCGTCGAAAATTTTACTTTTTTCAAATTTTAAATTCGAACGTTTATTTTACAACAAACCTTTTCAAGTTTCCTTTAGTGCCTAAGATATTTAAGTAAGGTAGGTATTAAACTAGGTATTGGTGCATACGTTAGGTGTTCGCAATAGATACTTACTACAAATAAATTCTCGTTATGATTAAGAAAAACCTACAACATTTCGAACAACAAGAGTAAACAACTCTCTTAGTTGTTGTTGTAAACTGTAGTGGACTAAGAAGATTCAATTGCATTGATATAATGAGAGTTCACACTTTTGATCGATATCAATGCTTCAAACAATTATATTCTCTACTGATTAAATACCTAAACTTTAGAAAGTGGATATGCCGAGAGGGTTTTTTCCGCCGGCTTTTTTTCTCTGGATTCACAGATAATACTTTTTAGAAGCCGAAATTAAAATGTGTTGTAAATTGCAAAAGTTTTGTGCCTGTGATAAAATAAAATATATTTGAATTTAGAATTCCTAAATAAAATTGATTTGACATACAAGATTGTGAGTGTATCACCATCACTTTACTCAGAATCAGCTGAACACCTCGGTATCGAAGTAACTATACGACAAACGAAATTACTCCTAACGGTTTTTTATAATCCTAATATGAGTATTGATTATTTCGATACCCTGGAAAGCTATTTCAATAATTTCTGCCCTATTTATGATCATGTCATTACGCTTGGCGACTTCAATACTTGTATGAACAAAAACAACTCTCACTCTCGTAAGCTAGAATCACTATTATCCTCTTTCAACCTTTGTATCTTACCGTTGTTTCCCACACATAACTTTCCTAATTGTGTCCCATCCTTAATATATCTCATGATATTATCAAATAATAATAATGTAGTAAATCACGGACAACTCACAGCATCCTTTTCGTATCATGACCTGATATACCTATCATATCGCATCCGACTCCCCAAACAAAAACCGAAAGTATTAACCTTGCATAGCTATAAAACCATTAACTCGGAATCTTTGGAGCGAGACGCGAGAGATATCGATTGGTCGCCAGTTTTGATTGGTGCTGATATTAATTACAAAGTTGACTGCTTCAATTCTCTTCTCCTTGGCCTGTATAATCGTCATGCTCCTCTTAAATCTGTAAAAATAAAACACAATCCTGCACCTTGGTTAACTGACTCAATAAAACACTCCATGTCTCTTAGAGATAAAGCCAAGATCAGGTATAAACGTCGTCCATCTGAAAATAACCTCACTACCTATAAAAATCTACGCAACCTTACCTAAGCTTAGCTACCTTAACCTACGCTAAGAGACGCTACTTTCACGACTCCCTCGTCAACCAAGGCGCTGCAGAGGCATGGAAATTCTTGAAATCTGTTGGTATTGGTAAATCTTCCACTAGTCATCATAACAACTTTGATTTGAATGCTTTAAACTCCCAATTTGCTAAACCAGCCGTAACTCTGGATCCGACTGTCAAAGCCAGCACTTTAAGATCTTTGCCAAATGCTACAAATGCATGTCCGTCATTATTTTTGAATACTGTGTCAGTGGACAGTGTTAGGCGATCTATTCTCTCCATTTCGTCAGCAGCTGTAGGAGATGACCAGGTATGCTCCAAAATGGTCACCTTAATTTTACCCGTCTTATTACCCGTACTCACCCATATATTTAATTATTCCCTGTCAACCGGTACTTTTCCGAATAGCTGGAAACTCGCACATATAATCCCATTACCTAAAGTTACAAACCCTACCTCTCTTTCACATTTCCGACCAATATCTATCCTGTCCTTTTTGTCTAAAGTTCTGAAGCACATTGTCCATGAACAATTACTAGAGTTTGTATCCACTAATAATATCCTCAGCAAATACCAATCCGGTTTCCGGTCAGGGCACAGCACAGTATCTACTCTTGTTAACGTGACTGACGATATACGTTGGGCCATGGAGGGTGGATCGCTTACATTGTTAGTTCTACTTGATTTCAGTGATGCTTTTAGTTGTGTTGACTTTGATATTCTTCTTGGAGTGCTAGAATCACTGAATTTCTCCCCCTCTGCGGTTGCTTGGTTTGTTCTTACCTTCGAGGTCGATCTCAGCGGGTCCGCTGCGAGGAGTCCTTCTCCGACTGGTGTGATCTCGTTGCGGGTGTACCTCAGGGTGGCGTTCTCTCTCCATTACTCTTCTCTTTGTTCATTAATTCTATCACTAAAGTTATCTCAAGTAATTACCACCTCTATGCGGACGACTTGCAGGTTTACCGCCATTTCACTGTTAGCAATGTTGGCTCTGCCATTGCCGCGATTAATAAAGATCTTGGCCACATTAGTAAATGGGCTTCATCTTTTGGAATCCATGTAAATCCTAGCAAGTCGCAAGCAATAATTGTAGGCAGCCGATATATGAAGGGTTGCCTTGATATGAATGCTCTTCCAACTGTAATACTAGATGGTACTTCGATTGCTTTCACCGATACTGTAAAAAACTTAGGCGTGATAATTGACTCAAACCTCACGTGGCAAGCTAATGTCGGTGAAATTGGTCGTAAAGTCCATTACTCCTTTCACACTCTCAAGTGTCTCCAAAGTTTTTTGCCTTATCCAACCAAAATCACCCTTGCACAGGCACTCATACAGCCAATCATAGATTATGCTGACGTGTGTTACTTAGATGCTACAGAAGAACTTTTAAATAAGCGGATGGACCGTAGTAATGGAGCGTCTCCAGAACCTATGCATTCAGTTCTTGTTCGGTCTTAAGAAATATGATCACGTTTCAGAATATCGAAAGCAACTCCGATGGCTACCGATTCGGTTACGTAGGAACACTCGCATTCTCTGTCTACTATATAATGTCCTTTACAACCCTTCCTCTCCCCGATATCTTAGTGAGCGTTTCTCTTTTATGGTTTCCCAAGATAAATTGTGCAGAACTCGCAAGCGCACTCTCCTTTACCTTAAACCTCATAAGACCGATTTCTTTTCCCACTCCTTTACTGTTCATGCCGTCAGACTATGCAACTCACTTCCTTATGAAATACGCGAAGCAAAACGTTACCAATTTTCAAAAATAAAGTAAAGCAACACTATCTTTCTCAACCTTAAAATGTTGTGTTGATGTTCAAACTTTATGTGTATTATCAGAGACTAGTAAATAACTATAGACTGACCATCTCCATACAAAAAATCGTGACTCGGAAAAAGCTCAAAATCCAAGCTATTACTAGATGTCGCTCTCAAATAGCTTGGACCAACCTTGTCGTCTTTAATTTTTACATGAATTATTGACAAGAAACTTAATACGGACTAAAACTGCTAGATGGCGTTGTCAAATAACCTGAAACCTTAGCAAGTAGGATTTATTCCTTTCCTGAAATTGGAAAATGTCATCATTTTATACCATTGATTTTGATAATTTTACTCAATAAGAATAGGTAGATAGTAATTTATAGATGATAAAATGACAACTACAAAAGACCATAAACATACTGGTTTAAGTTTATTTTGTTCAGAGACGCCTGGGCACTACTATCCATACCTTATTTGAATTGCCATATTAAACTATTTTTAAAAGCTTTTATTATTACAGTTGTGATAAACACACATGTTATACTATATATGTAGCAGCCAAAACATAAGCTTAATAAAGGTCCATTAAATTTGCAAGAGTCACAGTAGGCGAACAGAAATATTGTGAATTCAAAGAAATGCAGGGAAAAGAGCCAAGACAAACACACACCCATAGCAACAACAATAAACGACAAAGAATTCAAATTGTCAAACAAATAAAATGTTGTCATAAAATGAACAAAAAAAGTTGATGGATAAAGAACATTTTTTTAAATAATAATCCAGCAAGAAAATATTTTTTAACTACTCCAAATAGTTATGAGTTATATGCATTATAAATAAAAATAATGCACTTATTACGATATAATTTTTATCGATATATAAAGAAATAAAGTAAAATATTATATACCTATTAATTAAATGCACTGAAATTCGTTTTATTATGTTAAGGCAGATAAGAACAAACTGTGTAGATGAATGCTATATTTTTGTTGGAAAAATTATATACTGGCAATACAGTAACCCAGTAACACTACAAATAATATCCGGGCTGGTGTAAAGTTTTCTGTTACTGAATTATAAGAGCGGCAACATAGCATCAAATAATATAATGCACTAGCTGGCAACGTCTGTTGTCGCCTGATACCTACTGATAGTACTTGCAATGAAATATCAAATGATTTTGTAAACAGCGCCATCTCAAGTTTTTTTACGTATGATTTTGACTAAATTTATATAAATGGTAAATCTAATACAACTAACGCCATCTCTCCATCTTAACAACAACTATTTTTCAAGACACAAAATTTTGTTAGACATGGTTAGTCTATAGTTATTTACTAGCCTCTGGTATTATGTAGAATATTAATATAAATCATTCGTTTATAAATGTATGAATGTATATAAATATTAGGTCTTTACCTATGAAATTGCCGTTTTTCACGAAATAAATGAAGCGTAATTTTTTTATATATTTTTTATTTCTATTAATCAAAATAATCACCCATGCAATCAATGCATCTTTGCCAACGCATTGGTAGCTTATTGATGCCTTTCTTAAAGAAATCAGCTGGACGGGAGGCAACAAATTCTTCAAAGGCATTTTGTACTGCCTCTCGGGTATTGAATTTTTTTCCCGCCAAGAAGTTATCCAAATTCTGGAAAAAGTAGAAGTCTGTAGGCGCAAGGTCTGGTGAGTATGGCGGATGACGGAGAACTTCCAAGCCCAACTCTTGTAGCTTGGAGACCGTCTGCTGTGCAGTATGAGGTCGCACGTTGTCGTGCAGGAGCAGTGAAGCCGAACGATTGACCAAAGCTGGTTGGAGACGTGCGAGCTTCTCCATCATTGTGTTCAGTTCTTCACAGTACACATCTGCAGTAATGCTTGTCCCGTTTGGCAAGAAGCTGTGATGAATTACACCCGCGTTAGACCACCAAACAGTGACCATCACTTTTCTAGGGGTAAGTTTTCGTTTAGGGCATTGTTTGGGTGCTGAACCAGGGTCCAACCAACTTGCTGAGCGCTTACGATTGTCAAACAGGATCCATTTCTCGTCACAAGTAACAATGCGGTTCAGAATTCCTTCATTTATATGCCTGCTGAGCAGTGCAAGGCACGTCTCCACGCGTACTTGGCGCTGGCGGTCATTGAGTTCGTGGGGTACCCATTTGTCAAGCTTTTTTACCTTGCCAATTTGACGCAAATGGACCAATATTGTTTTGATGCTAACGTCGAAAGCTGCTGCTAATTCAGCCGTGGATTGAGTTTCATCAGCTTCCACAATTGCCTTTAATTCGTCATTGTCGACAAAAGTTTTCGGAAAACCACGGGGTTCATTTTTCAGGTCAAAATTTCCAGAATGGAAGCGGGTAAACCAATAACGGGTGGTGCGTTCGTTTGTAGTGTTCGCTCCGTAAACGTCGTTGATGTTGCGTGCCGCTTGTGCCACTTTGCTGCCACCACGGTACTCATACTCCATAATTACTCGAATTTTAAACTTATCCATGATGACGAAAAATGTTCGAATGCGTTGAAAACAAAACACTAACTATTAAACAAATGACGATTTTAGAAAAAGAATTCCATGTTTGTCAAATAAAATTAATTTGAAATTAGAATTATCAGTCAAAAAAAAAATATTTTCATTTGAAATGGCCAGTACGGCAAAACGGCAGTTTCATAGGTAAAGACCTATTATTAGAATTTTATGTATGGGTTTAAGTTAATTTATATGTTTATTTTATGATTATTTATTGTATTCTATTTTTATATTTATATTTGAATATAGTTGTACACACTAAATTTGTTCTGTACTACTTTGTCCAGTAATAGGTCTGCTGGTAGAAATTTCTATTAGAAATAAGCTGTACCTTTGTACTTTATTAGTTTATAAGTCATATTTTATTATTGTTTTTCTGTGTGTACATAAATTATTAAATAAATAAATAAAATAGTTTTCTACGACATTTGAGCGTATTATCTTGAGACATAAAAGGAAGCGTATGTGTGGCTCGGTGGCAAGCTAAGGCGGTAATCGAACAATCGGATTACTTCATTGTGCTAGCCAGGCTTAGCCCATCTCTGGTGGAAAAGGGATTATAAAATGACGTTAGTGGGCGGCGCGCCAGGGATGCAAGCTCAGGATAAGCGCTTCAAAACTTGACAAGCATATCTGTCGACAGGGTCCACTATGCGTCCTCGCACAGTTCCGCTAAATCACATATCTTTAGTGGAAAAAGTGAAACAATTTCACTGCTGTATTCTGCATCTAAGCACAACAAACAAGCACTCACTGGCGCATTTCTGGTGGATACGCAGTACAGATAATACTATGAACAAAGATTGATATTTTTAATCTTTCAAAATATGTACCATACATAAGTTCATTCGTTACTAAACGAAAACTCTGCGAACCATATTACAAAAAACATTTATATTAAAACTTGGTTTTACAATATAGCTACCTAGATAAAGTAAGAAAACCTAACAATACATATAAAACATACTGTCAGACATAGACAGTACTAAATGTCCAAATGTGCTTAGGTTTAGACAATTTATGAAATAAATTGTGGATTGCAGTAAGAATGTATTAGATGATAAAATTTTAATAATAAGTACCTGCATGTTTTTGGGGATTTTTTATTTGTAAGTCACATTTTGTAAAACAAATTTTTTTTTTTGCATTTTTTTCTTATTAAAACAGAAATTCTGTAGTTAATTTTAATTGGGCATAACATGCTATGTTTAATTTTAAAAGTGTAGTTATTAAACTTCAAATAAAAAAAAATCATTCAATTTTATTGAGTGATCTTGCATTTAGAAAGAAACGAAAAAATTTACAAAAAAATTGACAAGTTCTTAACTTTTTTTATACACTGAATTTGGCCAAATAGTTTGTGTTAATATTCATCTTTTAGTGCCACCTACCGACCCTGAAACGATGCTCAGTACTAACGCTAACACCCTGTATAATTTATTTCTATAGTTACTATATATATGTATCGTATAAGTCGGCAATCGGTACACCGCGATACAAACCCAATAAGTTGATAATGATCACTCACTCCTTAAAGCTAATTAACCAATAATTAGTACTGACCTTCTGTATTGCACGTAGGTATTTCCTCTAGGTACCTAGGTGTTAGTCCGTCAGTTCATGTAAGGGCGTGGGGGCTCCCCTTGGAGGACAAAATCTTACTATTCTAACTACAATCGGTCGTTATTAAGAGATTAGAAAATATGGTCCACGTTACACCTAGCTTCCAGAAGCTTCTCACACACAAATTCAAAACAAAAAATTATATGTCTCTCACTTCGTATAAGCGTAACTATAACTTGCGTTTAAAACACTTAAAACCAGCGCGGGCGCTATAGATATTAAAAGCTGTATGAAATTATAAAAATGCGTCCTACTACGCGGCGATCCAAACTCAGTCTGTCTCTTACATAATTTTTTTTTTCTTTCTTTCCCCTCCACGGGAAGGGCAGGAGGATAAAAATGCTCTGACGCATACTCCGGCGCGCGCGATCCAGAGTAATGTGGGACTCGTCCCGAGGCCCACCAGAACCACTACCCACTAAAGAACCCCCTGTCGGATCGTGCAATTTTTTGCCACTCAGCCTTCATCTGAGAGACGGTCAATAGGAGAAAGAGGCCGCGCTAGCGGGGCCCAGAAGGGGTCACCCGCTGGGATGGACATAGCACTGAAGGTGCTCAAAATGAAAAGTAAATAATTAAAACATTAAAAACTGAAAAATTGAAAAATAAAATTGCATTAATTCGGATTTACGTTAGAATTAGAATTTACGCTAGAATTTGCGGCCTGCAGGGCTTCGAGATCTAAAGTTAATTGCGTGGTTTCGCCAGTGTGCGCGTTTCTCGGTCTGTCGACTTTGAATTTCGAATCTAAGACAGGAGCAGTAAATAAGATTGAATCTCGAATTAGAGGATTGGGATGGGATTCGGCGCGTTTGTAAAACGATTCTGAGAGTGTTTTTAGGTGCTGTTGCACTGTAGGTAGTTCGAGATCTCTGTGCAGGTCCGCGTTGCGCACGTACCAAGGTGCGTTTGTGGCCCTGCGGCAGAAGAGATTTTGAACTACTTGCAGTTTGTGCAGGACGGAGGGTTTGGCGTGGGCAAAGATTGGCGAGGCATACGTCATGATGGGTCTAACGCAGACCTTATAAAGCGTACGTTTATTTCTGAAAGACATTTTACTTTTACTACCTAACATACTATAAAGACGGCCTAAGTAAAACCATGCGAGTTTCGTTACTCTATCGACGTGAGGTTTGAAAGAAAGCGTCTGGTCTAAGGTGACGCCTAAATATTTGGAAGTGCGCTTCCAGGGGATGGGAGTGCCTAGCATTTTAACGTGGAGATTGCCGGCGATACGACGGCGTTTGGAGTCGAAGTAAACCGCAGAGCTCTTCTCTGGGTTCACATCGATACGCCATTCTTGAAACCATGCACCGAGGGCCTTTACAGCCTTTTGGAGTCTGGTCGTGAGGCCCGGGATATTGGTGTACACGTCGTACAATAGAGGGGCGAGGACTGAGCCTTGAGGGACTCCAGCCTTTATGAGACGGGGCGCGGAAAGCGTGCCTTCATGTTTAAAACGGAACGTACGGTTTTTGAAAAACGACGCGATTATTCTAACTAGGTGATCCGGTAAGCCTATTTTGTAGAGTTTATAGACGAGACCGCTGTGCCAGACTTTATCGAAAGCCTTGGCTATGTCAAAGAAAACTGCGACCGTTTTAAAACGGGTAGAATCCGTCGAGTATGTATTCGACGATTCGATGGACTTGCTGAGGGCAGGAGTGCTTAGCGCGAAAGCCGAACTGATGGAAAATAATGAGAGGATCGCCATCCGTTGGAAACTGATGGTTCCGCATTCGAGAGAGTATGACTCTTTCGAAAAGTTTAGACATTGCCTTGAGGAGGCTGATGGGTCTGTGATTAGCCAGGACATTCAGAGGTTTACCCGGCTTGGGAATGCCTATGACTGTCGCTTCCTTCCAGGCTTTTGGAAAGTAGCTATGGTCGAAGCAGGCATTGAAAATGATAGCTAACAAGGTAAGCACCTGTCGAGACAGGTGCTTAAGTGCGTGGTTGGAAATACCATCCGCACCCGGAGCCTTTTTGGACTTTAGATTTTTAATGAGAACCGAGATTTCATCATTAGAGACTGTGACATGGTCGGCGGTGATGGGGAGAGAGTCTCTGCGGAGAACTTCGTCCTCCACCGACTGGATTTAAGAGGGAGTTGGAGTCGCGGGTTGAGTGCTGGGCGAGCATTGAGACGCAACGCTGTCAGCGAAGCATCTGGCTTTCTCTTCGGCTTCGAAGGCGATAGAGCCATCGGGACGAGTGAGAGGAGGGACGTGAGAGGCGGCGTCTACGCGTAAGGCTCGGGCCATACAATAATACGCTTGGTGGGACGGGGAGATATTCTCCATGAGATCGTTCATCTGAGCGTCTCGGAGTTCCGCGAGGCAAGACCTAACTTTACGTTGCAGCTGATTCGCAGCTGTTCTATAGGCAGGCGTGGGATAGAGTTTGGCTCTCCAGAGAGCCGCGTTCTTAGCTTTAATAAGATTGCTAACGGCTAAGGAAAGCGTGGGTTTGCCTTGCTTAGTAACCTTTTCGTTGTCACTGATGGCTGAGTTGATAGCATCAGTGAGAGAATTTACTAATGAATCTATTTTATCCGGGCTATCTAATTATTCGGGCGAGATCGCGAACGGAGAGTTCGGGGCCTCTAAGGCTGAAACTAGCGTATTTTTGAAGCCTTTCCAGTTGGTAAAGGTCTTAGAAGAGGTGACGTTATCGTTAGGCGGTCCTAGCACGAGGGAGACGGGCAGTGGTCAGAGCCTAGTTCATCGAGTGGTTCGATAGACCTAAGATCGAGGTTAATTTGCTTGACAATTGCAAAATCGAGGATGTCAGGAGAGTGGTTCGGGTTGTCGGGATAGTGAGTGGGAGTGATGGGAGTGATGACGTCTAGGTCGAGTGAGTTAGTGATATTAAGGAGATGGATACCGCTGGTGTTGGTTGATAGGCACGTCCAGTCAGTATGTTTGGAGTTAAAGTCTCCGAACATAATGACTGAATGGCCGAGGGCGAGAATGGCCTCAAAGTCGCTGCGGATTGGAGTGGTGCCACTAGGTATGTAGACTGAAGCTATGATGATGGTCGGATGACCAGTCATAGCCAATCTACACACAGTGGCTTCCATGTTGAGGAGAGGAGGGGTAGGGAGAGGACAGCAATGGAAGCCTCTTTTGTAATATATAGCGGTGCCGCCATAACCGTCGGAGTTGGGCCTATCGTTGCGGGTAAACGCGTACTTGCGAATAGTGAATCCCCTGGAGCGGTTTGGTGTAAGCCATGTCTCCTGGAGAAGCAATAAGTCTGGCTCTTTGTTCTGAAGGGACAGTTTGAGCTCAGGAAGGTTGGTGCTAAGGCTACGAACGTTAAAAGATACTAGGGATAAGCCCTTAGGTTTTATACGACCGGACGCGGGATTTGCGGTTCTAGGCATTATATTTGCTTTTTTACGAATTTATATAAAAAAAAAAACAAAAAAAAAATTTATAACGAACTTAGAAGCAAGTGATGCTTGGCTAACGCAAATAAACGCTCTTGAGGAGAGCGGGCGGCTCGCAGTTTGCTTGCGAGAACGGAAATTCCCTTAATATCGACGTTTTGAATGACGTCGAACACGGTCTTCATGTTCTCAGCCAACGACGACTGAGGTGAAAACGACGGAGCGGGACGCGGGCCTACGGGAGCTACGGGAGCTGGGCTAGGACGGGAAGGTGCAGGTGGAGCGGCCGGACGCTGCTTCCAGGACAGAGCCGGAGTAGGCGTTGGCTGCTCGGTCTTTGCTTCCGGGGGACCCCGGTTGCGCAGCGGCGGGAAGTTAGCGGGAGTGAGCGGTGGCGCCGGTTTAGGCGCAGCCCTCTTAGTTGAAGAGCGCGGAGCGCGCGGGCAACCCCAGTAGTTAGCTGTGTGGCCGGACTGGCCGCACAGCACACAGGCAGGGGGGGAAGTGGATTCGGGAGAGCGAGTGCACTCCGTTGTAATATGAGGATCCAGGCACTTAACGCACCTGGGGGGAGCTGAGCAGTTAGCCGCTGCGTGGCCATAGAGCTGGCAGCGGTGGCACTGCCCAGGGTGACCACGGGGGTTGGGACGCTCGACGGAGATATTCGAGAGTCCGCAAATTGTGCGAGCCTCTCTGAAGATCTCCTTCGAGTTGGGAGTATTCGATAGGATAACTTATGCTAACGGAAAACGCCTACCGCGGTTGGAGTGCATCTTGTGCACTGCTTCGTCCGGGAAGCCCTGGGACTTAAGGTCCTCGAGGATTTCATCGTTCGCGAGCTCGAACGGGACGCCCCGTAGTACTGCGCGGATCTTACGCTCCTCTGGGAGGGCGTAGGTGTGATATGCGATTTGTTTTAATGAAAGTAACCTAGTGAACGCGAGAAAGTCGTCGATGGTCGCGACCTGGATTTTAATTGAATCGCCTCCGTTGGTTGCTTTGACATAGTTAATTTTTTGCTCTTTGCAAAGATTAGATACCGCGGTCCATCGCGCTTTTTCGCGGAGGAAGACGGGCAGAGGAAGCTGAGGCTTCGGTGGGACGGGAGCGCAGCGCGTCGCTGGCTTCGATGGGACCGACGGAGACGCGGTTACTTCGAGCGACTTACTAACGGCGCGGGGGCGGGTGTTGAAGACACTGGGGAGGGCTCGGATATTGAGGATACCGAGGCTTTCTTCGAGAGCTTCTTGAGGTCTGGACGTTGGAGGCCTGAGGGGCAGGGGACGCGATAGTTGCCTGTAAGGCCTGCGTTAATACGTCATCTGAGATTGCTGGTCCATTGGAGGGCTTGAAACTGCAATATATAATATATAAATATATAATAATGCCTAGGTTCCCTAGCCAACCTAGCACCTAAACCTCCCTACCTGCGGTAGGGGGGCTGGGTCGACGTGAAGTCACCCTGAGAAAGGCCCAAGTGCAATGGGATCAGGTCAGCCGGTTTCTCCTTAGCCTGAAGGGCCTTGGAAGCGCACCGGGGCAACACTATCAGGCTTAGTTGTCACCATTAAGTATCCACCTGATCAAACGCGAGTCTACTACGGAGTGTGTTGCCAATAAATTGACGACAAAAACCGGCCGTAGACCTGACGAGGTTGGGTTGCACTGAAAGTGCGGGATTGACTTACTTTACGACCGGCCGGAGCCGGCCGCAGAGCGAGTCTCTGACTACGTAACAGGCGCCAAGCGTCAAGTACGCAGCCAGAAAATCAGCCCGAGCCTAGCGAACTACTATCGAATTAAATCGACCGTAGTACGCTCAACTCTGTTGTTGCTGCTCCCACCGAGGTGAGGTATTAATTCGAGGGGTGCACAGAGTGCGGGATTGACTACGTTATGACTGGCCGAAGCCAGCCGCAGAGCGAGTCTCTAACTAACGTACAAGCGCCCAGCGTCAAGTACGTAGCCAGAAAAACAGCCCGAGCCTTGCGAACTACTATCGAATTTAATCGACCGTAGTAAGCTCAGCTCTGTTGTTGCTGCGAGACTGACTTAGTTGCAGCCGATCGAAACCGGAGGCAGCATAAGTCCTACAGAGGCTTATCTCAAGTCGTCGAGGACGAAGCGAGATTTGTACGAATCACAGCGTGATCGACAATCGTGACTCAACAGCTGGTGCGACCGCGAACACGTCCGAGCGGGGCCGGAAGCAGAACGGATCTGAGAGTGGCGTTTGAGTATTGCTACGAGAGAAGTCGTGAGACAACAATCGTGACGCGGCAGCCGGGAGCGACCTTCAACACGTTCGAACGGGTCCGGACGCAGATGGGGTCTGCTTTTACAGAGCTATTTAAACATTATTTTATGGAAATTCCCCACGGCAGCGAAGCAGGCGACAGCCCGGCCGTTCCAATATTTCGCGACAAGTGCGGGTAGGTCGTAACATTTATAAATTACCTACACAAAACCTATGAATGCGTTGTATTCCGAACAATATATTATTTTTATACACCATGTCATATTTATTATAATTGCCAGCTTACTACGAAGCTTATAACGAATATTTTATTGACTTTAAGAACCCGACCAGCTCTCGGCTAATCTGGACCAGCTTAAGGCTGCCCAGGCCGAATAATCATCATCCCAACTGTCACTAGCACCTAAGTGGTTATTTTTCTCAGCGGGTGACCCTCTAGCGGGTCCCTTTTTTCTTTTTTCTTTTTTTTCTTTGCGGCCCTCCACGGAGAGTGCAGGAGGATAAAAAATGCTCTGACGCATTCTCCGCGCGCGTATGTGGGACTCGCTCCGAGCCTACCAGAGCCCCTACCCTCTAAAAAACCCCCTGAAAGACTCGTGCAATTTTTGCCACACAGCCTTCACCTGAGCGAAGACCAATTGGAGAAAGGGGCCGCACTAGCGGGGCCCAGAAGGGGTCACCCACTCGGATTACATAGCACTGAAGGTGCTCAAAGCACTGAAGGTGAATACATAGCACTGAAGGTGCTCAAAATGAAAAATAAAAATTTGAATTAATTGGAATTTACATTAGAATTAGAATTTGCGGCCAGAAGGGCTTCGAGATCTAGCGTCAGCTGCGTCGCTACGTTCGTGTGTGCGTTTCTCGGTCTAGCGACTTTGATTTTCGAATCTAAGACAGGGGTAGTAAACGAGACTGAATCTCGAACTAGAGGATTGGGGTGGGTTTCGGAGCGTTTGAAGAACGCTTCAGAGAGTGTTTTGAGGTGCTGTTGCACTGTAGGTAGTTCAAGATCTCTGTGCAGGTCCGCGTTACGCACGTACCAAGGTGCGTTTGTGGCCCTGCGGCAGAAGAGATTTTGAACTACCTACAGTTTGTGCAAAGATTGGCGAGGCATATGTCATGACGGGTCTAACGCAGGTCTTATAAAGCGTACGTTTATTTCTAAAAGACATTTTGCTTTTTCTATCTAACATACTATATAGGCGGCCTAAGTAAAAACAGGTGAGTTTCGTTACTCTATCGACGTGTGGTTTGAAAGAAAGCGTCTGGTCTAAGGTGACGCCTAAGTATTTGGTACTGCGCTTCCAGGGGATGGGAATGCCTAACATTCGGATGTGGATATTGTAATCGGAGATACGACGGTGTTTGCAGTCGAAGTAAACCGCAGAACTATTGTCTGGGTTCACATCGATGCGCCAATTTTGAAACCATGCACCGAGGGCGTTTACGGCCTTTTGGAGTCTGGTGACGAGCCCCGGGACACTGAGGCCTTTGGTGTAAAACGCGGTGTCGTCGGCAAAGAGGGCGAGTTCGACGCCTTTCGGTGGGACGGGAATATCGTTAGTGTACACGGTGTACAACAAAGGGGCAAGGTCTGAGCCTTGAGGGACTCCAGCCTTTATTGGACGAGGCGCGCAAAGCGTGCCTTCATGTTTGAAACGAAATGTGCGGTCTTTGAGAAACGACGCGATTATAGACCGCTGTGCCAGACTTTATCGAAAACCTTGGCTACGTCAAAGAAAACTGCGACCGTTTTGAAACGCCGTGGGTAGAAGCCGTCGAGTATGTACTCGACGATTTGATGGACTTGCTGAGGACAGCAGTGCTTAGCGCGAAAGTCGAACGGATGGGGAATAATGAGAGGATCGCCATCCGTTGTAAACAGATGGTTCCACATTCGAGAGAGTATTGACTCTCTCGAGAAATTTAGACATTGCCTTGAGGAGGCTGATGGGTCTGTGATTAGCCGGGATATTCAGAGGTTTGCCCGGCTTGGGAATGCCTATGACTTCTTTCCAGGCTTTTGGAAAGTAGCTGTGGTCGAAGCAGGCATTGAAGATGATGGCTAACAAGGTAAGATGGAAGGTAAGTGGCTATTAGATTATTTGGATGATAAAAGCCCTTGGGTATAATCCCCTCGTTAACAGGATTGTACTAGTATTTGTAATAAAGCATGTGTAATGTGTCTGTATGTGCGATGAGTTCTTCGTCCCGATGAATATCTAAAGCGTCATTGTCACTAAAGTACGTCTTCTTATGGTAGCGTCGGGTGACGGGTCGCTCACTTCCCTCTAATATGGTTGAGGAGGGCGATGGCTGGATCCCGCGTTAACTCGTGAACGGGTGCCGTTTGAGGGTGTTCGTCGTTTGGATACTTGGGGGGAGGGAGACTTGCCGAGCTAACAGATGCAGAAAAGAATAATTTTGTATAGACATAAAGAGACTCTGTAAATTTATTTTGAAAAAAAAAATATATACCCGTGAAGTTTCTTGCCAGTTCTTCTTCACGAAGGTTTTTTTTTCGTACTGGTGGTAGAATCATGTTTTATTTGACGTCAATAAGAACAAGTAATTGTCAATGTTGAGAAATAAATATTTCATTTCATTTCATTTCATTTCATTTCATTTCACCTGTTGAGGCAGGTGTTTGAGTGCGTGGTTGGAAATTCCATCCGTACCCAGAGCCTTTTTGGACTTTTGACTTCCAATGAGAAGCGAGATTTCATCATTAGATACTGTGACGGGGTCGGCGGTGATGGCGAGAGAGTCCCTGCGGAGGACTTCGTCCTGTACCGCCTGGATGTGGGTGGGATCCGCGGGTTGCGTGCTGGCCAAGCATTGTGCTGTCGGCGAAGCATTCGGCTTTCTCTTCGTCTTCGAAGGCGGTAGTGCCTTCGGGACGAGTGAGAGGAGGAACGTGGGAAGCGGCGTCTACGGGTAAGGCTTGGGCCATTTTTTAATACGCTTGGTGGGACGGGGAGATATTCTCGATGAGATCGTTCATCTGAGCGTCTCGGAGTTCCGCGAGGCAAGACCTAACTTTACGTTGCAGCTGATTCGCAGCTGTTCTATAGGCAAGCGTGGGATAGAATTTGGCTCTCCGAAGAGCCGCGTTCTTAGCTTTAATGAGATTGCGGACGGCTAAGGGAAGCGTGGGTTTGACTTGCTTAACGATCTTTTCGTTATCACTGATGGCTGAGTTGATAGTAGCAGTGAGGGAATTAACTAACGAGTCCATTTTGTCCGGGCTATCTAGAGAGTCGGGCGAGATCGTGAGCGGAGAGTTCGGGGCCTCTAAGGCTGAAACTAGCGTATTTTTGAAGCCTTTCCAGTTGGTAAAGGTCTTAGGAGAGGTGTCGTTAACGTTAGGCGATCCTAGCACGAGGGAAACGGGACGGTGGTCAGAGCCTAGGTCATCGAGCGGTTCGATTGACCTTAGATCGAGGTTGATATGCTTTACTAATGCAAAATCGAGGATGTCAGGACGGAGGTTATGGTTGTCGGGATAATGAGTGGAAGTGACGGGAGAGATGACGTCTAAATCGAGTGAGTTAGTGATATTAAGGAGAGCGATACCGCTGGTGTTGGTCGATAGGCAAGTCCAGTCAGTATGTTTGGAGTTAAAGAATGACCTCAAAGTCGCTGTGGATTGGTCTAGTGCCACTAGGTATATAGATTGAAGCTATGATGATGGTTGGATGACCAGTCATAGCCAATCTGCACACCGTAGCTTCCATGTTGAGGAGATGAGGAGTAGGGAGAGGAGAGCAATGGAATCCTCTTTTGTAATAAATAGCTGTGCCGCCGTGACCGTCGGCGTTGGGCCTGTTGTTACGAGTGAGCGCGTATTTGGGAATAGCGATTCCTCTGGAGCGGTTTGGACTGAGCCACGTCTCTTGCAGGAGCAGTAAGTCTGGCTCTTTGTTCTGAACGAATAGTTTGAGTCATTGTCAATGATCAATGATCATCACTCATAAGAGCCTAACATTTAAAGAACGCACTGATATTGTAAGTCTGTCTGTTGAGCGATCAGTTGAAATAGCCTGTATTGAGATAGGGAATATTGTTATAATAAGTGTATACAGACCCCCATCCTCACCACTTGAAGTATTTGAGAGCACTATGGATGAGGTATTACATAGAGTAAATAACAAAAACAAAGAAAAAATTATTTGTGGCGATTTTAATATTGATTTATTAGTAGAGACATCACTAAGTAAACGATTCTTGAATCTTTTTAATTGTTACAACCTAAAAAATCTCTTCTTAGAGCCTACGGCGACCTCAGCCACATGTCTTGATAACATTTTTACAAATTTAATGCCATGTACAAAGTCAGTAATTAATAAACTACAATCAGATCATAGTGGGCAGTTGGCCACTTTTGATATTGGGCTAAAAAAGACTTTAAAAAGAGAAATTACCTTTATACCCATGAATGAGAGACGGCTTGAAACATTTAGGAAAAATGTATTTGAAAAAACATTTAAATTAGATTACTGTGCAGATCCTATTACTCAATATAACTCTATTCATAATATAATTAGAAATGAATATGACTCTGTTTTTAAAAAAAAGAAAATATGTATAAATAATAATTTATTTAGGTTTAGTGACTGGGCAACAGTGGGAATATGCAGAAGTAGAAATAGATTATATGAATTGTACAGTGAAAGAACTTATAATCATAATAAGACATTTTATGAATATGTTAAAAAGTATTCAAAATTATTTAAACGAGTTTGCAGTGTAGCTAAATCTAATTACATTAATAATAAAATTAAATATAGTACTAACATTTCAAAAACTGCATGGAATATAATTAGGAAACTGGGAAAGCAAAAGAACCACACACCAAATATAATTTAAAAATTAATGATAAAGTGTTGTCAACTGACAAAGAAGTTGCTGAAGCATTTGAAAATTTTTTTACTGCCATCCCTGTGTCAACTACTTCGAGTATTAATTCATGTTCCACTCTTGCACAGTCACTGCTAACGGAAAATGTAAATTCATGCAATATTGATTTTATTTTTAAACATGTTACTGTTCCACAAGTTTTAAATGCATTTAAAAGCATTAAAGTAAAAAATACTGCCGATTTAGATGGGATTTCTGTTAAAATTATTGAATCTGTCATTGATGGTATAGCCCCGTACTTAGCCAGTATATTTAATGACTGTGTTGATAATGGTGTTTTTCCTGATTTAATGAAATTGAGTAAGGTCATTCCAATATTCAAAGCAGGTAGTATGTCTGACCCTAATAATTTTAGACCTATATCTATACTACCAACGCTCAGTAAGATTTTTGAAAAATTAATTTTAAATCAATTACTTTCTCATTTTTACGGTAATAGTCTAATGAATTTTAAGCAGTTTGGTTTCACGCGGGGTCGCTCAACAACCGATGCCGGTGTTGAGCTCATAAAACACGTATTCAGCGCCTGGGAGGAGTCGTGTGATGCTATTGGTGTCTTTTGTGACTTGTCCAAGGCGTTCGACTGTGTGGATCATACTACTCTACTCATGAAACTGCACCATTACGGCATTAAAAACCGAGCGCTTGCCTTGATTAAATCATATATTTCTAATAGAAAACAGAAAGTTGCAATAAATGGAGAAAAATCATCAGGATCGGCAGTGACAATGGGTGTGCCCAGGGCTCAGTTCTTGGTCCTTTCCTATTTTTAGTTTATATTAATAATCTGCCATCGGTCGTTAAGAATCAATGCGAGGTCATATTGTTTGCTGACGATACTTCCTTCTTGTTTAAAATCAAAAGACAAGAAATTGACTATCGAGCGGTGAACAAATGCATCTCCAACACAGAGCAGTAGTTCTCAGCTAATAATTTGCTCTTCAATGAAAAAAAAACGAAATGTGTTAAATTTACATTGCCAAATGTCAAACAGGTAAACACAAACATTGTAGTTAAGAGCCAGGAACTGACTCCTGTAAACTCAACTGTATTTCTGGGCATAACCTTAGACGCCAAACTGCAGTGGGGACCGCATGTTGATGGTTTAGCGAAAAGGCTTGGCTCTGCCGCATATGCTGTTAAAAAAATTAGACAAATTTCAAATGAAACAACTGCTCGATTAGTCTATTTTGGTTACTTCCACAGCCTCATGACATATGGTATTCTGCTGTGGGGGAGTGCTGCCGACATCGATGCTATATTTATTCTGCAGAAAAGGGCTGTTCGCGCAATCTATCAGCTCGGTCCAAGGGTATCACTTAGAAGTAAATTTAAGGAAATAAATATTCTTACCTTCCATTCACAATATATTTTAGAAAATTTAATGTATGTTAAAAAGAACATAACCTTGTTCAAAAGAAAAAAAGATCTGCACAATGTTAACACAAGAGGAAGAAATATGCTGGCAGCTCATAATAGCAGGCTTCATAAAGTCACTAACTCATTCATGGGTCAATGTATACGCTTTTATAATAAGGTTCCTGAGGATATCCAAGGTCTTCCTACTGACAAATTCAAAGAAACTATAAAGGAGAAGTTGTGTGCTAGAGCATATTATAAACTATCCGATTATTTGGATGATAAAAGCCCTTGGGTGTAATCCCCTCATTAACAGGATTGTACTAGTATTTGTAACAAAGCATGTGTAATGTGTCTGTTTGTGCGATGAGTTCTTCGTCCCGATGAATATCTAAAGCGTCATTGTCACTAAAGTACGTCTTCTTATGGTAGCGTCGGGTGACGGGTCGTTCACTTCCCTCTAATATGGTTGAGGAGGGCGATGGCTGGATCCCGCGTTAACTCGTGAACGGGTGCCGTTTGAGGGTGTTCGTCGTTTGGATACTTGGGGGGAGGGAGACTTGCCGAGCTAACAGATGCAGAAAAGAATAATTTTGTATAGACATAAAGAGACTCTGTAAATTTATTTTGAAAAAAAAAAATATACCCGTGAAGTTTCTTGCCAGTTCTTCTTCACGAAGGTTTTTTTTTCGTACTGGTGGTAGAATCATGTTTTATTTGACGTCAATAAGAACAAGTAATTGTCAATGTTGAGAAATAAATATTTGAATTTGAATTTGAATTTGAGCTCAGGAAGGTTAGAACTAAGGCTACCAGCGTTAAAAGAAACTAGGGATAAGCCCTTTGGTTTGATACGAACGGACGCGGGATTAGCAGGTCTAGACATTATGTTTGTTATTTAAAGAATTTATACTTAATAAATAATTTACAAGGAATTAAGTAGCGATTGATGCTCGGCTAACGCGAAGAGACGCTCTTGAGGAGAGCGGGCGGCTCGCAGTTTACGTGCGAGTACGGAGATTTCCCTAATGTCGACGTTTTGAATAACATCGAACACGGTCTTCATATCCTCAGCCAACGATGACTGAGGTAAAGACGACGGAGCGGGACGCGGACCTACGGGAGCTACGGGAACTGGGATAGGACGGAAATGTGGTGCGGGAGCGGCCGGACGCTGTCTCCAGGAAAGAGCCGGAGTCGGCATCGGCTGCTCGGGCTCACCTCCCAACCCGGGTGTCGCTCAGATGAAGGCTGCACAGCATTCCCATGCTACAGCCGGCAAGGTGGTTTTTAGTGGGTAGGTGCCACTCTGGTGAGTCCCACATCACCCCGCAGAGCCGGTATGCATGCGGCGGTATGCATGACGCATCTTCCACCTCCCTCCTGTAAAGGTGTTGCTACAAAGGCAAAAAAAAGTCTGTAAGAAATCATTTTATTAAGGCAAAGGTTATGGATATTCTAAGTTTACGAACCCAAGAATCGATATTTTGATAGTTTGATACGTATTCTAATTTTCATTTCGATGTAATATAACCTTATCAGTTTATCATGTAATGTATGAATGACACTGTAATTGTAATATATTATCATTATATGCAGAATTTATTTATCCTGGACAATTTTAAATATTGATGAAATGCGATATTTATTATAATTAAATATCAAGTAGATTCTAGTTGTAGTGAAGTTTCTTCTGTCAAGACCTCGTTTTAACCAGCACAATAATCAGTTTCGTGCCCAGTAACAGCCGCGTACGGTAACAGCGTGTAACAGCAGTAACAAGCGTACGGTCGGCAGCATCATTAATCAATAATCAATAAATAACAATATTAAATCAAGAACATCTACGATTAATTATGTCCATGGTCACGATTGGCGCTGCTTTGCCGATACAAATATAAAAAAATACTTTAAATACACGAAGTGTGAAATCTAACTGGAAATAACACGTAGTGGCTACTTGTAGGAGAATACATAAATACGCCTTACGCACACAATCGAACACAGCGAGACATCAGTACTATTAGCGTACTACCATGACGACCGAGTATTGTAGTTGTTAGTAGCCCTGCCTTATACGCCGAAGGTTCCAGGTTCGAGGCCTGGCCGAGGCATTCATTTCTGTGATGAACATAAATGTTTGTTCTCGGGTCATGGCTGTTTATATTTATATATGTGTATTTATTATGGGTTCCCCCCAGTTCTGCTTACTATGGAGCCATACATTTGGTGTGTTTGTCTGGGGAATTATTATTATTATAGATATATAAATAACCCCTATGCCGAGTCTACCCTACGGTATGGCGTTATATTCCGGGGAAATCCAAGACAAGACGATCACATTCGAAGCACAAAAACGTTGCGATATGAATCACTTATAAAGCACAAACTCGTGTGATCCGTTTTGAATTTTTTTTAAATCACGCGCGTCCTTGTCTCTGTATTCTTTAAGCAGCATTGCTTTACTTATGTTGTAAGATTTAAAAAGTCAGACTAAAAGGCAAAATGCGATCACTACTTCGTAAATCTGCCATAAACTCTTAAGGTTTCTTTGATATGGCGCCCAAATTTGCAATAAGTTGCAAAGTTGTGTAAAAGAGATTGAGGGTGTGGTCTAGAGAAACTAAAACTTTGTCTTGAGCAACCCGATGATGAAGTGATTCCAATTTAAAGCTCGCAACTGTACAAAAACAATTTTCCACTTTAACCTTACAAAATGATGTGTATGAATGCGTACCACACCCTTTGCATGTAATTTTAATACTATGTATAAAATATTCTATAAATAATTATTTCTAAAATATTTAAATATATATATACATGGATTTTAATTTCTGTGGATTGATTCTTTCATTCCCGTGGCACAGTTCATTCATTGCCGTGGACGCTGTTTCATTGCCGTGACACAACATTTTTAATCTTGTATATCTCGTAATTTTTTTAAGTTATCTGCTAATTCTAACCTCAAATAATTCTAACTGTAAGGAAGAAGGTTTTATGGGGGTTTGTACGATGTTTAAGCGGTTAAACACACACCAATTAGTACTATTACCAAGGTTTGTAGATTTAAAGAAAACACACATAAACATCGTTTAATTTTAAAATGTATTTATTCTATATCATAATTATTTAATTGTAACTTATTCTAGAATACACTTAACAAAACTGAGTTAATGTCAATACTTTCTTGTATTTACAAAATGAAGATTTTTGAATTTGAATTGGAATTAATAACCATAATATGTCAATTGAGATCCAAATATGTACCAAATTACTACATAACTTTTCTGATTCTATATTCTTTTTACTATTCACAAATACAAAATAATCTAATTTTATTTGAACACGTCTTTGTACTAATAGGAAAGTATATAAAAGTTTATTAAATATTCTGTAAAGATTATACGGGAAAAAAAATGCTATACGAAATAATCTGCAGTTGTTCTTGAAGCTAAAACGAAGAGCCTTTTGCTTATATGGCTTTATGTATATATTTAACTTCATAACAGAATTCAAACTTCCTTTGAATTTGCTTAAAGCGGGTAGATAGTAGGGAATAGTTTTATGAGTTCTCTTTACTATTTCTATATACAGCGTACGTATGGAGAAAATATTTCACAACACTATGGCGCACGTATTTAAATGGCCTCTTCAAAATTGATCTAATCAATTTATGGATGCACGTTGATGAGACCAATTTTGTGCATGGCACAACCAGGGGCCCAACTCCAAAACGCTATTTATGACAAGCCAGGCGCAACTACGGAGGAAAATAAGAAATAAGTTACATACATACGTATTGCATAGATAAACTAAAAAATTAATTGGTGAAATGTATTTTAGGTAATACCGGACCATTGACAAACAGTCGAAATGACTATGTGTATCTACATAATATATTTATTTAATAATCTTTTCTATAGCAGCAATCCTTCGCCCTGAAGCATCATAACCCCTAGTTCAGACCAGACCATCTAAAGAACTAATGAATCTCCTCCAGATCTATTCACAGGCAGACCCTGCGATGGCTTCCTTCGCGCTGATGCTGAAGATCCTGTAGTTGGGGATGCTGGAGTCCAGCCACTTGTAGAGGAACCGGGGCAACTTGTCGCTGAGCAGCCAAAGGGTGCCTTCACTGTCCACCTGGGTGCAAGAAGTATGACAAATGATGTATAGAAAAAAAGAACACCTTAGTGAATCGGCATACAAATCAAAGTTTAAATAAATTTTACTTTTAAAGACTAGTGGACCAGTGATCTTCAGGCCCAGGGCCACAGCTGATACAGACTACAAGTATTTGGTTCCCTTATCCTATATTTTAGTTCAAATTAGGTGTGCGAAAATCCTACACGTTTATACTCTAAAGATCAGAGCCTTTAGTGTATATTACTACTCGTATTCACCAAGAAGGGGCCACATCACCAGCGTTCACCAAGCCGTCTGTGAAAACCCCACAGGCCTATGATGCAGCTTGACAACTCGGCATTCGAAATTGGATTCGAAGTCGCCCGAGTACTTCAATGAAAACATACGAAATTGCAATACCTTGAGATCGTTAAGGAACTCGAACTTCTCCTTGTCCTGCAGGATCAGCGGGTTGTTGTCGATAGTGTAAGGCTTGTTAGAGTTCCAACACGCTACGCCGTCGCGGTTCACCTGGAGAAATTACAAATATTCCAGTTTGAATCAAATATTATTTGATAGATGTTATCAAAAATAAAATATTTCACAAACACATTCCTACACCGGACTCCACCTCCTCAATTGGGTGGGATATACTCCTAATAAACACTCCAACTGTATCTGTAATAGTGCAATACGAAGCTTGTGCTATAACCATACAAGAACAAGGCAGCTCTGGAATATGTACCTTAACTATTTTAAAGATGATAATATTTAAAAAGGTTTCCATATTCGAACACCTTTTTAAAAAGTCTTGAAAAGGTTTTATGTAGATTTTTAAAAAGATTGATTGACAGTGGTAAAGTTTATAAGTTTGAATTTACTCTACATTAATTTGACAAATGAATTTGCACCTGTGTGTAAAATAGGACGTGAGTCCCCGGATCGTAGAAGCTGGCTGACGACTGCGTGTTGGCTCCTCTGTCGCCGAGGAGCTGAAAAAAAGACAAATTGTTAACTTGCACCAAAATAAGACCAGAACGATTTTTAAGAAGTATTTTCTGTGAGCAGTGGAGTTCAAAAATCTATATTATCTATTGTTATACAGAGGAAAAACTTGTATTTTGATAGACAACGAAACTTATACGAACCGATCTTAAAAATTCTATCACCATTGAAAAGCCACCATTTTGCAGTAAAAGTTTAAACTATATATTTTATCCCGAAATACCGAGAGACCGGGAATTGCACGGGTCATTACATATTTGTCTCTTGTGGGTGCGAATAACCCTTAAGCAAAATAGCTTTCATATTAATTTAATTTACACAATAATCACTTCGTAGACGCTATCAACGAGACCAAATGCTTTTTAAGGTTCTAGGCCTTAGCATTAATTTCAGTACTTATAAATAGTCTAAGGAAGGGAGCCCAACTAACTTTTCATCAAAGCAGAGTATTTTCTTTTTGAAATATTCACAAACTGACTTGGATCTGGCTCATAATGTGTTATGACATTACTTTTGCACCACCTTCTACGCCCTACGGGTGAAGTTCATTAGCACTCATCAAACAACAAGGTTCATTTTTCCTTGAAATTATATTCTGACAGTTATTGACATAACCTCATGCTATTTTGGTGACACAGGACGTTTTGTCGATAGTGCCATTTCCTATGGCGACTGTACGTACCTACATAAGTAACGGTAGATCTAAATATCTCCTCTAATTGGTTTCGTTGTATTCAAAGCCGTAAACTTATGTTTACATTGAACCACAAGCGTAGCTAGGTTTTAGGATCGGGGGGGAGGTCAAGAAAATAAAACTACTAAAAGTACATAAAATAACCCTTATACACGGTGTCCCAAAAAACGACGATAAACCGGAAGCACGAGATACAAAAAGGTCATAACACCTATCAGAAAAATAAAAAAAAATTTTTGACCCTGAGGTTATGAAACTATAGGTATTTAAAAAAAACAAAAAATCAACACCCCGTAATGATCATTTCAACCTTGTTGCTAAAAATTGTTACTTTTGCTTGGTCTTATTTTTTAGCCTTAAATTTAAGGTCATCTAGCTTAGTTTAGAAGAAAACGTCTTGTTTCTCCCAACCAACACTTTATAAAATAAATCTGCTTAGCTTTAACCTACTGTACTGAAAAAAAATGTATTGAGTTCTTTTGGCAAATAGTTTCAAAAGTTTGCTTATTCAATACAGATTTCATAATGGTGCTTGCTAAATTACTTCTAAAATAAAGCGGGAAAAAACGACTTACTCGAAACCATTCTAAATTTGGCAAAGTAGTCATTAAATTATTAGGTTATTATTAGTGTTTAATACCATTTTTTTTCAATGTGTGTCTTGTGATCTAAGTGAATGTGAAAGAGAAAGTGCTACTGCTAAAGACTTCTTCATCGTTTTGAGTTTAGCTAATTTTACATAATTACTTAATTATTACTAGGTAGATACGCCAAGTTTAAACAGCGAGACTATTAAAGTTTGCATATTAAAAATTGATTTGATAATGGTCTAATCGTACTTTCATAGTAACTTTTTTAGAAAGGGTTTAAAATAAAACGTCGATTCTTAGATTTAAATTTTATTTTAAATGAAATGTTCGAAATGTCTTCCTCTTGCTTGAATGCAAGCATGACATCTTCTTAAAGACCTAGCAATATGACGGGCAAATTGCGACGGGGTAAATTGCTTATTTGCTTGTTTAATCGCTGTATTAAATAAGCAAACTTATGAACTACTTGCCAAAAGAACTCGCAAAATTTTTTTTCAGTACAGTAGGTTGAACTTAGCACAAATTTTTTTATAAATATTTGTTTGGGAGAAACGAGACGTTTTCTTCTAAACGAAGGTAGATTTAGTAGTATTTTAAATTGAAGGCTACAATAGATAGCAGCATTTCAGGGCTATATTCCAAAAATAAAACCAAGCAAAAGTTACAATTTGTAGCAATAAGGTTGAAATGATCATCACAGGGTGTTGCTTTTTGTTTTTTTTTTAAATAACCATAGGGCCAAAATTTATTTTTAATGTCTCTGATGGCTGTATCTCTGACTTCTTGTATCTCTAGCTTCCGGTTTATCGTCGACTTTTGGGACACCCTGTATAAGAAAAATTTAAAGAAGATTTTTTCTTTATGATAAGAAAATACATTCAGACAAAATCTTCTCGAAGGAATTGGGGGAGTCCTTTTTTGAGCAGTGGGACAGTATAAATTATAAGCCGAATAAAAAAATGACGTTCTCTATGTACAATTAGTTTTAAAAATAATCGTCGAATTAATCCTCTACACTGCGCGTTAACAATTAATTTAAAGCTTATTACTTTTTACTTACCCTTGTATTTATAAGACAAGTGTTACTCCTGTGTTATCTTCAAGTCAATCCTTTTAACGTATGTAGTGAAAATTCTAAATGTATACGCAAGGGCACAAAAACATACGAAGATTACCGAATGCTATCCGATAATCGACGGTGGCGGAGGAATCCAAACCACCGTGTATTTTAAATAATTTTAATGTAGGTAAAAGTTAGTAATCAATGAGATATGCCGCACGCCTGTTCTTTTTGAATTTTAATTCTATTAATGGCCTACGCACACAATGGTCTTAAGTCCGCGGACTTTTTTGTCCGCTAAAATAGATCGCTTACAACTGTATCGAGTAATGCAAACGAGGGATTAAAAGTAACGCGTACAAAAAGTCCCCCGAAAAGCCGAGGACATGCAGAGAGCGGACCGGACAAAAGTACCGGGGAGTCCCCGAAAAAAATAGAACTCCTGTGACTAGGTGAAGCAACGCACATGGCGTACTTTAGTCTGCGTTTATTTTTATATTTCCAGGCAACAAATGATCGCACACCGTGTGCGTTGAGTTCGCGGTAAATTCGCAGCGGACTTTTTATTCGCGGAGCGTACTTGTTCCTCCGCAGCGGAGAAAAGCCGGTCGTCTGCGCAGGCCCTTATTTTTACATCCGTTTTCATCATCCGTGCAACAACCATTTTCGGGGTGGGTTTGAACCCCCAAAACCCTCCCCCTGGCTACGCCCGTGCGTTGAACTGAACCTTTTCCTTTAAGAAAACTTTTTTAAACTAAGTACCATAAATAGTAATCAACCGTTTTACCTTAAAATCGTGGAAAGCCTCATTCTTGTCCAGGTGTGTGTAGTTTCTGAGCAGTTCCGTGGACACGCAGAACTCCTTGGTGCTTGAGAACGCGTGGAAGAACATCGAACGGTACCTGAAATAATATAAGCGTAAAGTCTAATTTAAGCATTGGAAAAGTCTTTATACATCCAAGATCATTCTCGTTTAGAACGGGCATGCTGTTGCAGGACACAACGAAGGTTCCGGTATTGAATCTCAGTAAGAGCAGATATTTTGCATACTTCTATACATACCTTTAAATATATAAGCTGTTTGCGTGCTCTTAGCGGAAAAAGACATTGTATTTTAAATTGAACTAAGTAAATAATTAGTGCAAAAGCCGTGTAAAATGTGTGACTCTTAAAATTTGTACGTGCAATCATTTTTTAAATGTATGCAAAAAGCGCTAGTTAATATGCAAGTTCTTTTTACCGAGACCGTCATAAATCAAATATTTTTTTCGGACCAACTAGCTTTGTTGTCCTCAGTTTCGCTCCCGTATTCCTAGGAAATAATCCTTTTCTCTAGATTGTGTTACCCTGTTTCTTTTTATGCACTTCTGACGCAACGCGTGTGGAAAATTTTATGACAATCAGTTGAGTTGTTAAGGCTTATATATTTATATCCATTTGTTAAAAGGAAAGTTATGCGAAGCGATATGCAAAAACCACTTCGGCAAAACCAATTTACGAAGGCATTTTACCCATGTCATTTATTATAGTTTTGATCTTTGATCTATTAGTCAGTATACCAAGAATAGCGCTCATTATATTGGTTTTTATATCCAATCTTTAGTTTGAGTTACTCTAAATTTTCCTCGAGTTGATGAAGCTTTACAGTCTAGAGCAGAGATTCCCAAACCTTTTTTCTCATATACCTCTTTCAAAATTTTGCTGGTCCCGATGGACCTCCTGCAGCTACATTTCTTCCATATTCCCAAAGCTCAAAAAAAAATGTGAAGATTAGATCTAAGTAAGACCCCCGTCGAGTCTCTGGGAATCACTAGTCTAGGGACGCATAACAATATTTATTCCTGGCTAGCTCTCCGCGTGCTTTCCTAGAGTTCACTGAATTAGATTTCTTTATCAAGTCCGTGTATTATATCTATTGTATAGCAATTAGGAAATCGGTAGCAAAGATGTTTTCATAAATTGTAATTAGTGCGCTTCCAACATTTAAGTTGTTGGTTATTCTTATATAATTTATTTTATTATTATTCATGAAGATTACAGCTCCTTTTTTTAAATGGATTGAGATCAAAAAGACCTTTATTTATTTATTGACACTTCAATAAACGTTAATAACTAGAAATACCATTAAAAAAATTGAGTAAAGAATAAGGTTATATTTGGTGGTCTTATCGCTACACAGCGATCCCTACCAGACAACCAGAAACGTTGATATACAATCAAGATTTATATAAGGTTCGGCATATAAGAAATTATACAATTTTAATTCACTTAAAAACTACGCATAAATATTATGTTTATTTATACGAAATATTTACTTCTAAGGCGAAACTGACAATTCGAAATGTTAAATAAATAAAATGGGCGTAAAAATCTATTTGTCTAGTTTACGAGAACGTTCTCACATTATTTTGTGATGTAAAAGGACCTTACAAAAAATATTGATTTTTATTTATTATAAGTATTTCTTTCAAAAAACGAATTACACAGTACTGAATATTAAAGCTGTCAAAGCACTTGCTCCAGCTATATGGCACGGCATGTGACGTCACACGACAGTATTAAGACACGCCAAGCAATAACAAAAACAAGACATTTACTGGCCCGGGACGTTATTAAAAACTTAAGCAATCAATACGGTTTAGTGTCTTGTTATTCAGACTCAACGTTGAAAAGTTTATTTGTATTTTTTTTAGGAAAATATTAATTGTCGTGTACGTCTAGTAATGCGAATTACTTTTAAAAGATAAATCAAACCTGCAGTGAAATATCCGGTAGATATTTAAGTATTATATTTTTGGTGCTTTGTCCTACCGTTCTATGGCAAGTTATGTCTGTACGATATATAATTTACCATATAGTTATGTATAAAAAAAACCTTATTGATTTACTTGTAAAGATAGTAACTGTTTTTTACGTACTTAGCACTATAGAGATAATTAAATTTGAATAAAGACTTATCATAAACGCTCAGCGGCCATATACTCGAACTACTTAGATACATTACTTAGGATAAAATAATAGCCAAGTAGGCAAAAAATTTATAAACAGAAAACTATTAAAAAAAAACAAAGATTCTGATAGGACTTTTTGGCGGGAAATAGATGAAGCAAGTCGTGCTCTTTATAGATTTTTTTGTGTGCCCAAGTTTTAGTTTTGTGTATAATGATGGCATTGTCTAATATGCAGTAAATCACACATCGTACATTTTTTACTCGTAAGCAAACATCTCTGTTCATCATATAAGCATGAGTAGCTTCAAAAATAATTGCGAATGCCCGACATGGTTAAGTTGGAGCAGAGTAAAGTGTCCAAGACGCATGCCTGTTGCTAGGGATCTTAATATTTCCAAAATAATAAGTGGTCTAAACCTATCACATTAGTGGAAAAGCTTTATCAAATATAATTAAAATCGTAGCCCATAGATATGAGCACAAACAATTTTGTTTGTGGTTAATAACTATTGATAAAAAAAAAGGTTTTTGGGCTAATTTATATGTATCCAAACCTAATTATTACCAAATTCGCGAAATCTTTATGTACCAGCCATTTTTTACTTCTACAACAATTAAAATACCCTTCAACTCGTTGATTGTTACGTCAATGTCATAACACTACGTTTAATGGTTTACCTACATACTTTATACAACAGCTGAACTTGAAAATTGTTCATTACATTCAGACCGTGAAGTTTATGTACGTGCTTAATTTAAAATTACATAAAAAGAAATGGCCACGGTCAATGCCCGGTGGAAGCACGTGAGGTTGTTCTGTCCCTTCACTCGTTACAAAAAAATATATGCGCTTAAAATTAGCGCCAAAGTAGTTCCGTACGTGTTGTGAATTTTTTGTAAGTACATTTTAAATTTACTGTTTTTTTAATGTGGCATTTAAGGAAAATCGTTTTAAAATACAATAATTTAAATAACTGATACGTGTTTTGTATGATCACAATAATAAACTATGATTAAGGTTTTTGATATATATTTTTTTAAATCATTTAATTATCAGCCGCTATTGTTTGTTTTTAATTGAAATAACTGCAGAAATACAGCAGGGTACATCGCCACTTTTTTATGTTTGATTTTTGATCAGTTTTGGCCCAAGCCTTCATTCGCGTTTATTCCCGACCATTAAATTCTATGATTAAAGATAGTACACCGCATATTCCATATGTATTTCAAATATCCAAACTTAATCAACAAATCTTGCGAGATTAAGTAATTAAAACCCCATAAAAAGTTATACTTTTTCTAACAAAACTTGTCATAAAAATCTTACCCATTCTCCCTCGGCTCAGACAAAGCCAACCCAAATACGCCATCAGTCCAATGGAACTCAATCCCCGAGACGTTGTAGCTTCCCGCCAACGGGTCGAAGTGGAAGTAGTGATGTGACACGCGCCATGAGTCGTCCTGCTTCAGGCTGTATACCACGACGCCATAGCCGCCCAGGTCGGGGATGTAGGCGTATGCGTCTGAGCAGGTGGTGTTGGTTACGTCGACAACCTTGGGGTTGGGAGGAGGGTTAATTTTAATGTAATATCCTGTTGTGGAAGTGGTTTAGTTGCAAGTAGTTGTGTTAAATAATTTATATCGGTAACAAATCTATACAGGCCTCTTTGATTATCAGTGTGAATACACACCCACATAGTTTGCTGCGTGGTCTTACACACAGTTTTGCTTAATATAAGGTTATCTTGTGAGGTTTTATCTATTAGTTGATTTATTTATTTCGTGTCGCAATGTGATCCTCCAGAACATGAAATATAATAAAAACGACTCTTTTTTCGGCGCAATGGCAACCAGCCGTCAGCATTACGCGACAGGCTATTACTGCCAGTATCACGTGATGAAATAGACACGGTTCAAACTTAATTTTGATATAGAAGGTACGCGACGAAAACAACTTAACTTTGCATCGTTTATTTTATTTCCTTTATTTCTTTGATATGCCAATTGTTATATAAATGTCACTTCTAAGTGACAATTACATAGGTACTGTTTGTGGATTACTACTTATAAAAGATTTTTTTTAAATCATGCAAATAGCACGACGCACGGAAGTATGGTCGTTTCATCTGCAGACAGAATCGATGACTTTCAAGGTTCGAAGACAATTACCTACTTATCTTTCCGGTAGCAATTAACGAGGTATTTACTTGACATAAATAGGTACAGTAATTTTAGTCACGGCGCGAGATTTAAAAAAAATGCTTTTTTACCGTAAGAATTGAACAAGCCTAAAGTTGTGTCAATGTTGAACAGTCTATTAATTTACCCATTTAAATACATTACATTGCCACACAAGCATACCTACTGTATCGGCCAAATTGTACAGTGCACCGTTTACCTGCAAACGTAGTGGGAATCCAGAATAGACATAACACAAATAAACTTAAAAACATCCTGTATTCGTATTTATAATATAAATATCTGTCTCTAGTGGGAGATGTTTTAATCCAACTTCTACGCAGGTATACCACGAACACTTCAGGATGGTTATTTGTTCGTAAAAAGAGAGTAGCATTTACATAGAACTTTAACATATTTGCAATTGATTACACTTTCAAAGAAAAGTTATCAAAAACTCATCAGAGAAGGAGGTGGTTTGGTATTGATTATTCACGTCAAAAAATAACCCATAAAGTCTTTAAAAAGTATTAATTTATATAGAAACGGGCTGTGGATAGCCTGCACAAGAACAATAAATCAAATACTTACAACATTAGCGAAGAAGGAGTCTTCTTTCATGTCGGTGACCTTGAAGAAGTACCTGTGCAGCAGCTGGTCGGTGTTCAGGTCGAAGATGGCGAGCGACGGCCCGGCCACCAGGTTTGCTGAGCCTGGAATATAAATACATGCATAACATATATTCGTATTACAGTCTTGTAATACTTAAATTGTATATATTTGTATGTTTTGTATGGAAGTTCCTTGCTTCAGTACTTTGTGTTTGACACATGTAATCGGAACTTATTGCATACAATTTTCGATAATTCCTGGATAATGTAGCTTTCCGATAGTAAATTTTCAAAATTGGTATATTAGTTGATAAATACATAAAATCCAATCCTTACCCTTAATAACTATACAAGTATAAATATAATAAATGACTTAATTTTATGAAATACTGTCTATGAAAGGATTTCCCAGTTTTTCACACTTCAAAGCCCTTTTACGAGATTATTGCTGACTAAATAATAATAAAACCTCAACTGCATGATGTCCACAAAATGCATTTACACTTTTCGTACGCATGGAATCTTAAGTAATAATAAATAAATCCCCAGAGCATCACAACAACTCTATGGCCCCAAAGTAAGCAGAGGTTGTGTTATGGATGACCATACAGCAAACTGGTGGGGAATCCAGAGTAAACATACATATAGAAATATCAACAACCATGACCCGAGAACATACATTTATGTTCATCACACAAATTCACTCGGCCAGGACTCGAACCTGGGACCTCCGGCGTATGAGGCAGGGCTTCTAACCACTACGCTACTCGGTCGTTACATTATTTCTTAATTACGTAAAATTGAAACACGAAAAGTAGGGTCCGTTTAGGATTTTGTATGTTTTAGGCCTGATTTCCACGAATGCTCGAATAACTTTTATATGTAGAACATCTTTTTGAATTTGACATATGTTCTATAAAAAGTTTTGTCAAATGTCAAAATTATATTGAAATTTTTTGACAGCTGACCATAGAATGTAACGTAACTTTGCAAACATTTTTACCAAACATAAAACAGTGACGTAAAGTATTTACGTCCTACAATCAATCAGACAAATTGTTGATTGAATGTTGTGTTGCTACTTTATAATCGTTACTGAGGGAGAGACAAATCGATTTAAATTCAGAAATCCTCGCTTAACAAGGGAATTACTAAGTGCATATTTATCCAATTGATTTTTATATCCGTTTGTTTAGAAAATTTCATTTACGGCATTCATATAGACAAGAATTATACATTATCGTATATTAGCAAAGAAAATAATTCAAAAATTAAATAAATATCATTAGTACCTATTTCAACGTTTAGTATTTTTATATATTTATAGTCAGATATAGTTTTTTTAAAGATATTTCATTTGAAACTAGATGGCGTTGAACAAAGCTTAAACTCTATCAAAACAGTTGAAATATTTGTTTGGCAAGTTGAAATGATCGTTTATTCTATGCTTTAATGCATCGGTTATCATCTATTCCTCTTATAACAAAATCTATACCTTTTATTAGAATTGAGTAATCGAAACTATTTCATTCCTATGAATCGATTTTTTGACAACTCTTTTGTAGACACCTCAACCCTTAACAGCAACTGTCAAATCGATTTTTTTAAATTAATCTTACTTTAATGTCTTTGAATAGTATTTGTGGCTGTTCGTACAAGACTCACAATCAAAACTCGTTTTGAAGATTTCTTTAAATATTTAGATTACAAAACTTTATGCTTAATTTAAATATTAAAAATCTAAAGTAATCCTGAAAATATACTGTTCAACATCGACTCAACTTTACGTACGTTTCATTAAACGTCAATTACTTCTGTCCGTGTAGGTACTTTAAAACATTTACCATCATACTCCAAAAACACATTTTGGGTGGGTTTTCGAATAATCACTGTGAGAAAACAAACATCAAAAATATTTTGGCTGGGGTACCACGAATGGATTCATAGATGTAAAACAAACAAGCGGTGCTATTAAAAAAAGACCTATCTGTAAAACGGAACGTAGCAGGCTGCATGGGCTAGATCCCTTTGCCTTCCACTAAGGGTAACGAATTAAAAAAAATGGAACGTAGCTGTTTGTTTGTTTGGCAATTTAATTAGAAAGTAACCAGATCACCGAGTTACAAATCTTGAAATATCCTTATAAACGTGTTATTACAGTACTATAAACTTAATACCGTATTGTTACAATACTTCTCCCACAGCAGTCTATCAATAAACAGCAATTTGATAAATGCAGGCAATTTCGCGTTCAGTGATCTGGCCGCCATTATTTTAACGGTCAGTTTGACCTAGGTTCGAAATTCGAATGGATCTTTATAATTTTATCAGTTTCGTAAGCATTGCTTAAGTTGTTAATTCTAGAGTCGTGATATGAAACTGTGCAATCTTTATTATTGATTGTTTCAAATCATTTATCATCTTAATTAGGGTTGAGGTTAGAATACACGTTGAAGTAAGACTGATGTTTATAATTGTCTATTGTTAAGTTTATACTTGGGTCTTGAAAATAGTTTCTTTAACCCCCTTACGGCCACACCTAGAGAAGTTAAATTTATACTAAAAGCGCTCTCGATTCTACAGTTTGCATAGAAAATCTAGACTCAGGGACAATACAAATAAAGTATAAATTCGATAATGAAATATATACTTAAGAGCTCTTTAAGTAACTATTTAAAATGTTCGAGTGCAGAAGTTAGCAAAGGAAAATAAACAGTTTTATTTAACATGGGATCAAAAGCGACTGGCAAAAACTTTACGTTAAAATCTGAGGTTGTGTCAACATAAAACCTTAGAGCTGACGTCAAAGATTTTGGTCATCTAACCATTTAAGTCATCATGGGTCTAAATGATGTAAAACGACAAATGGTAATTACTTACCAGTAATATCAGCTAAGCCAGAATCCATCACCCACAGTCGATCACAAGCATCGACGAACACTCTGAACACCGAAATAATCGATTTATTGGACGGCAGCTCTTTCGCAGAATCCGGGACGAAGTTATCCTCAAACGACGGATACGGTTTCAAGGGCTGGTCCTTAGGCCCGTCGATATCTACATAGTTCAATGATGAAGCAACGCCATGCTTCCATCTTGGGACTGTTACGAATAGCTTGTTCTTCCATCGTGCGAGGCCTAGAGGTAAATTATGCGCAGGCACATATTTGCCATCCTTAATGGCGGTTTCTCGATCCTCGGGCGCTTTCCACGTGTAATCCACTTCGTTCCACTCGAACTTCAGCGTGGGAGTGGCGGCGCGGCAGGCGGCGATGATGCTGAGGGCGAGGAGTATTTTAGTTACTCCCATTTTGGGTTCTGAAACAAGTAGTTCTTTTTTAGCTTTGATTCTTTGATTGTAGTTCTTTTTTAGTTATCAATCGATGCAAAGGCAGGGAGACTTGCTGAGCTAACACATGCAGATAAGAATAATTTTGTATGGACATAAAGAGACTCTATAATTTTTTTTTAAATGTACCCGTGAAGTTTCCTGCCAGTTCTTCTTCACGAAAGTATTTTCGAACTGGTGGTAGAGTCATGCTTTATTTGACGTCAATAATAACAAGTAATTGTCAATTTTAAGAAATAAATATTTCATTTCATTTCAAGGTACTTTTGTCATGTTTGCATAGAGAACGGGTAACTAAATAATTATTACAATAACATTCTAGACACTAGATTAAAGCTACGAAAAAGCTATTACAAAAGCATTTCATAATTTTCGTAGAAAACAAGAACTTAACCACAAAAACGAAAAACGTTCTTTATCAATATACAAATTCTTTTTTTTTTGCTTTCAGTAAATTTTTAATCCGTCTGTAATTATTTTTCTTTTCTTCTTTTTCCTATTGCTAATTTGTAAAAATTCCTGTTTTCGAATAAATGTGATTTATTTTTTGTTTGTAATCAATTAAAATGACGTCAAAATGAACGTGATCCTTTATTTTAGTTATTTCTTATTAGATTGCCTCGCATCTTGTTAGTTAATGATGATTCACATGTAACAACTACCTAATATTTTTTTTCCAAATTAAGTATAGGCGCTAAAGCTTTTGTATATTACTTAGGTTAAGGCGCAATACTCACAATCAAAGGTTGATGTTGCAATTGAGGCTCACCGTGTCTAAAGTACGAATCAAGATCAAAAACTCTACGCGAAGTAAATCTAGTTTAAAACCCGAGATTTGTTAAGTATGAAAGTATTTTTGTAACATGAATCTTTGGCTGAATGACCCTCCATTGACAGAGGACTAGCCCGGCTGGGTATTCTATTATCTGAGTGATTTTCCTCAGTTGAATGTAAATGAAGCAACGAGACAATGAAACTAATTGACGTTAGAAACAGGAAATGATCATTATCATAACGTATCATGACTCCTAGATGCTTCTAAGTAAATTGAACGAAGATTTTATATTTATTTAATCTAAATCTAAAAATGACGGCCTATTTGGTGTGGAGGTAAGCACACTTGCCTTCCATGCCAGAGGTCCCGGGTTCGAATCCTGCTAGAGGCAGATATATTATATTTGCTTTCTAGTCATGGATTCGTATGTATGTTTATTAAAGTTTATTTCTAATATTTATATATATATAGATACTTAATTTGGGCTAGATAATGTGGTGTGATTGTTAGAAATATTTATTTATTAAATATTACACCTAGTAGGTACAATCAACTATGTTATTTGCAACCGGAAGAAGAAAAGTGGAACTTATATTTGATTTTTGTTTTGAAAATTCTGTTTGTGAAAAATTACGCAGGCAATGTTCCTCAGAGGACGTAAAAAAATTATTACCTTCTAGGATAATAGAAGGTTCTCACAGGATTGCCAGAGATTTTTCAATGGAAACATTAAATTATAATCAAAAAGTTATTAAATAATAAATCTTAACTAATATATAGAAGTTATTACAGTCGCTGAATTTTTCACACGTTTCTCTATCATAGTTAGAGAATTCTTGTTAAAGATTTATGAGCATATTTATACGATAATTAGCTTCATAATTCCTTGTAATTACTTCCAACTGTTGCTTTCATTACGTCGACAATTTAAAATTTTTGCGGTGACTACCTCTAAGAAAGTCTAGGCCCTAGAAATTAGATACCGTAGGAATCTCCTAAATTATATTTGAAATTATTTTTATTTATATTGCTTTTTACTCATCCAATAAACAGATGCTAAAATGTATGCGCTTTTCAATCATTGGGTATGCTAAAAGTAGTTTGAAGTACAACAATACTCAAATACTTCGCCACGGAATCCGCACCACAATATATGCGCATACGCAATAGTTAAGTTTTTTTAACATTAGAACACAGTTAGCGTGTGTGTGATGGGAGTTTCGACACGCTGCCTATCTGATTGTATTGCACGTACCAAGGTTCGACACCTCGTTGAGAGCAAGGTAAAAAAGCATCATTGTAACACATACCCACAGTTACGAATGGATCAATCAAATATGGATGAATAAGAACGAAAAGGCTGTTTGTCTTAAAAACATAACAAAGGCACATCGCATAATACAAATATATTTTCGTGTTCGAACGGATTTTATAACTAGAGGACATTGTTACTTGAATTTATAATTAATTTCTTAAATTCAAATATTTCCTAACATTTTTAACGGGTTCACTGTGTGTATGGTACTGAACATCAATATCTGTGTACATTGAATATTGTTTTTCGTATTTCGGAAGTAACTTCATCGTTTTGAATCGATTTGTCCAATTTTACACCACGTCTACATTCTGAAGGACAAATTGTATTTAGATACTACTTAAAAGTTACCAGAACGAATCGACACCAACGCGTACAAAATTGGCCAATTAACTTTGTGTAAAATAAACGTGGCATGGCTGTCAACAATTACTAGGTAGGTAAGTGTGTTGTTTATAAGCACATATTAACAATATTTGGTCATTTCAAACTTTTGATTTTCACGTGATAGAGACCCAACTCTTTAAAAGACGTTTATTTCTTTATCTTTATATATATTTACCTATTATAATTATATACAAAAGTACAAAGTTAGGATTCCTCGTTTAGGTGCGTACACACCTGTAACTGAGGAAGCTTTTGAAAGCTTTCAAGATAATTTATTACGTTTATTCAAATAAAATATAGCAGTAAAAGTCCAAAAATATATTTAAAAGTATATCGTATATCAAGAAATCATTATTATATTGAATGTTTGTAGCCGTCGTGCTGTATGCCCATGCCGGTGTACTTAAGTACTAGTGAAAGTACATGTAATAAACAAAAGACGGTTTTTTTCATTTATACATAACCTGTGACAAAGCTGAGTCTGTACTTAAGATATGTTTGAAATATTTTGATATTTTGAACCCTTGTAGAAACTAAAAGGCCAATATTTCAGTTCTTGTCTGTCTGTTTGTATGTATGTCTGTGAGCACATCACGGAAACACTACTGAACCCATTTGCTTGAAATTTGGCAAGATCTTCTTTACTTTATCGAGTAGGATCATCTTCAATATCTACAACGTCTAAGATAATTATATACCTAATAAATTGTACGGTTTCTGAAGAAAAAGCAAAAAAACTTAATACGTATATACAGGACTCTGAATCTATAAGAGCTGTAGCGTAGTTTCAATAAAACACAAAATTCTCTTCTGTGTTTATTTTTTCGGTAAAATTAAAAATATACAAAAATGCCTGTAAATACAAACAGAAAAATATAAACAAAATTGAAATAAAAAATAGTCACACAAAATAGAACAGAAATATTAATACAATTAAATTTGATCTGAAAAGAAAAAATAACAATAAAATAAATTTTAATGAATGAGAATCCTTACCAACAATTTTGGCTACGCACACTCGTGAACGTAAAAAATAAATATAGGTTTCTTAAAAAGAACTTTGATTATCGATAATAAAATATCTTAACTATGTAATTTGGAATAATAAACTCGGAAAATAATAAATAAATAGATTCAAGTTGCTTTGATGGATAATTTTTCGTGACTGCCTTGTCAAATCAAAACATTGCCGTTCTCCGACACTACGTAATTCCTAGTTTAAAATTACGTCGGGAACAACAAAAAAATAAAATTTACTGACAAAAAGAGGTCGAAATAGACAACTGTCACAGAGCTACGAGTCTGAACTTTTGGATGGTGGTTCCGTTTAGGAGGTAGGGACTCGCTAAGAAAGGATTTCGTGAATTGCCACCTCTAAAAGACTAAAAGATTGGTTTAAAGTTTTATTTTCATACCAAGTTCAATCTATCATCACGAAATCTCTTTAACTACAATAAATTATGTACAAGAGATAGAAATCGGAAACTTTTCATGAAAGTTCCTTTTAGGAAGTCAATATCCTTTAGGATGGCATTTTGATTCATTCCAGGTCTGAACGTAACGTTTCACTTGAATCCTCTAAATTTAAATTTGACATTCTCCATATTTGTACTATTTTTAGTAGCGTTTAACGTTATTTATTTTTTATGATCGAGATAAGTACAAGACATAACTATTTTTATATATTATGTGTAAAACCAATTTTGGGATGGACATTTTTGATATAACTCCTTTGTAAATGAAAATAAACATGAACAATAATTTGAGATTCTATGAATACTGCGGATTTATCATGGGTCAGTAATTTCGTTCATATACAATTCTCTATTTCAATTGAAATCATAAACACTCTACAAAGCTCATTGAAGACCCTCCATCAATTAAAACTGCTTTCACAGCAGTTCGCATGTACCTGAGATTGGGTTTTGTTTCGTAGATAAACTATCAGTAAAAGTTTTTCCGAAATATATTCCATGTATCATCTACAAAGTACTCTTTTATATTAACAAGCAGTGTGATAATACAGATTGCAGCACAGTTGTGAAACGAGCGAAGCCGCGGACTAAAAGTTTATATTAACAATCGGAGGAAAAGCGCAGATCCCACTAATCACACCTCGATATACAAAATTATGCCTTACAAAGCTTGACAGCAATATTTTGTTAGGTAATATGAGTAACGGGCAATACTGCGCTAAATTATTAGACTGGTGTAGTTCTTAGTTCGAGCTACGCTGATTGTACCTATTTGTTAACATGCTATCGATTCTATTTGTTAATTATCTCATCTATTTTATTAGAATGGCCTGCGAAATCGTTTACTCATGGAGCAGTCCGTGTGTAAACGTTGGTCCTACACATGCGTAACATTTCAGTAATTCGGCATGCTGTAGAGACCTCTGCATACAAACAAAAGATACTCATAATAAAATTAATTCCTTAGAAGATTTAAAATACATTTAAAATACATCTTTATGTAAAATTCTTTTTGTTTTACATAAAGATTAAACGTGGCTTTTAATTTTACAGCTGAAATGCAGGTCAATGGTCACAAGCATCATATTATTCATGTTGCTTATTTTACGTGGGCAACAGCTAGTAAACTTATAAAATGATAATTGAAAAATATAGCACCACGTCCGTATTAAGAAAAATATAAAAGGAATATATTATTCCAGATCGTATTATTTCTCTAGTCTGTACTAATTCCGATTCGATCAGCCATTGCAGCGGGATGGAGGGAAACCGTATAAAGCGTCCTTTGACGTACTTTAGACTTATCTTAGACTTATGGTCAAATGAAAAGATACTCTGTTGTATACTACATATAGTACACATATTCCGAAAACATTAGACACGTGTGTCCCCAGTCTAGTCAAAATAAGAGCCATTATCTTTTACTGGATTGTCATCACAATCTTAGGACAGAGTCGCTTTAAATGGGACTGATGGTTGAGTGTTCAGATAACATTTATCATTAGAATAGTTTTGAGAATTTGACATAATTTCTATGAAAAGATTTGTCAAGTATTAAAGTTATTATCAAAAGTGTTCTGAGCATTGAGCAATCAGCCCTTAAAAGTCAAAGGCACATTTTATAGATTTTTGTTTATGTTATATTTAGAATTTAGTTTATATTTAGAATAATAATTGTAAAAAGTCTTAACAATTCCTCAATCTATCCATCGTCACTTCGAATCCTCTCGAAGGCCTGGCTCACGTTTTTGCGACGGTCTCATTACAGAGATGCATCGGTTCTTACTGTATCGTACGAGATCGCTCGCGTTATGTATTCTATCAGATTACTCTGGGAATCTCCATTGCACAACTAGAACCATGAATACAGGGTTCAGTGCCGAGGAGCAAAGATCTGCAGCAGGTATTCTTTATATGATTTGTATTGTGTTATGTATGAATTTTAACATTTTTATTTATTTTATTTTTCTATATTTTTCTTAGTAACGTATACATTTTTGTACATCGTCTTAATGTATATATCTTATAAATAAGATACCTTTAACTTGGCTACAATAGTTCTGTATACATAAATATATACACATTTATTGACCTCTAAACAATAAATGCCTTAGCTTTACTGCCAATATCACTTCAGATTCACTAGACTCTTCTGCTGGCCACAGTAAACCATCAGTAAATAAAGTGGCACACCCTGTATAACTTTGTGAAGTGACATACAGCTGTTATTCTCGTACGGCGCCAACCACCGTGCAGGTATACGGTACATTAACATGATACATTCATGAAAACAGGTTTACTTTGCGGTTTCTATTTTTAAATTGAGTTTAATCGATGCTTATCTAGAGCGCTATAAAATTATACTTTATCACAGTGACACGTATAAGTCGCAGTTCTACAGCTAGTAGAAAACTCCGTAAAGACTTGGTTTGTATTTGACCTGTATATTTTTTGGTAGAGCGCTTAATTTTACAACCAATGAAAAATAATTATGTAAACAAATGCCATTACCAGTGTCTAGGGTTCATAATAACTAATACCAAGAACATGGGCTCCACCTAAAAATATGAAAGGATATGTTATCTGGGGCCCTAGCCAAATTGCAACCTACGATCGCTAACGCTATAGAAAACTCGTAAACTGGGGCATATATGTAGTTAAATCACGTGACTCTCCATACAGCTTGCGAGTCTCCTGTAGCGTTAGCGATCATAGATTGGAACTTGGCTAGGTGCCCAGGTAACTTATCCCGTCATAATTTTTGGTAGAGCCTTGTTTTATGTAACGACAAATATTTTAATTACAGGAAATGACTACCCACAGCAGAATTTTGTGTACTGTAGGTCTAGCATGAAAGTTATTCGCAAATTTTTTTTTCAAGAGGCATACTGCACGACCTTGTGTAACAAACTGTGGTAATTTATATCTACCGAAATTAACGACAGTATCCGTATCTGGAGTACATGAGGTCACGTTTGATGGTAGACTAGTTGGCATAGACAATACGTGTCACGTGACTCGTAATTATAGAAAGATCTATTTACTTCTTTTTGACTGAAAAGTTGTCTTTGTCCTCGGCTTAGACCTGCACATAACTGTTATAATGTAGAAAAAAGAAACTTTTGTGCCAAAAGCCGTCACTTTATCTTTTGCAAATACGCCCCTGCATCGCGACATTAACTGTTTTACAATAACAGAAACCCCTTCATTTATTTTTAAAATTCTTCGAGAGTTTTGCTTTAACCTTGGGGTCTTATCTAATGTTTACCGAATGATCTGGCCCCAGGGTCCCGCGCGGTTGCGACATCTTATGCCTTCACAGAATTCTAAAAGAAACGATTTAATTTAGTTTAAGATAAGAATATTGAGTTTATATTCTGTGCCAAAGATTCATACAAAAATATCTTTGGATTTTTATTTATAAAAGCCAAAGAACACGAATGGCAATGAAATGTGTTAAAGTAACAATTTATTCGTACACGAGATTTTGATAAAATTGTCGTTTCGAAAAGCTAAACAAATCAAATAAAATACTTAAGTAGAGAAACTTCGAAATAAATGTATCATAAGAGAGCGAAAACAAAAACATGCATTTGGTTGTTTCAATAATTTAACAATAACGAGCGGTTTACTGAAACATTATGATAACCGGAAAAGACGTATAATTTACCGGGTATTGATTGATTACCGGTTACACAACTTCGGTTCGCACCTTGTTGACATGATGCAAAATACGTATTGTTTACCTTTAATGCCAGCTTGATGCCGATTGAAATCAATATTATAAAATTATTTTAGCCTTAAAAATAAGAATGTGTAGAAAGCCACGAAATTGTCTTCTACTCTCAAAAGTCCTAGCAAAAGTTCATAAACTTTATACCTATTTTATATACAATATATAAATAACTGTGCATTCCGTACATTTGTCCGCCACATAGTAACGGAAGAGAACGTTATAAAGTCACGGCTTTCCGCTGATAACCTCAAGGTTCAGCACTGGTTATGGTTACAGGTTAACTCTGTGCAAGTCACATTGTTAAAGCTTTGCAACGGTTCAGTAAATATAGATATGTGTAGTCTATAACTTGTATAGTCAGCGTTGTTTTGCAGATATTTGATGTCTGTCGGCCTGTGGTACTTTAAGAATCGTTTAAAATAGTTTTAGTTATTTAAAAGTAAAGTTTAAAAAAGGGCTCTTGAAAATTAAGTAAACAGTAAATGATAATAAATGACATTACTGTTCATATTTTTCACCATACTTATGGCGAAATTAACCAATGTGAGGATGTTTTAAGACATCATGCGTTATAAAAAAACGTTTCACGTATCAAAGAGCGATAAGTTTTTAAATCATTACTTTTAATAATAATTAAACTTTATATGAATTAGTATCATGTTATAACAGAAATTTTGAAAATCGGTATTGCCAAATATTGTCTAATTAATTATTGTATGAAGCTCACTCAACTTGACACACATTAACCAAATTTGCAATTACAAGTAACCTTTAATCTGCCATTATATTTTAATTTACAATCACTTAACTAATACTACAATCGTTCAAGTTTATTATTAAAAAATTGTTTAAAAAAGACTAATTAGTTAAGCATGTAGAAATATTTTTGTCAAAGAGGTAATTTGAGTTACTCTTGATTTTTTTTTCTCGAAATGCCGACATATTAGCCTTTTAAATTTCACCGGACTTCAAACTTGTATTGTCGTGGCTCTACATTTGATGAAAGTTTGAGGAAGTATAAAGATATTCACAAAGCGTATGTCAACATAGTATTCTGCTTTAAAACTTTCTCTAGAATCAGAATAACAAACATGCTCTATACTAATACCTACAAATAGGATGAAAATTACAAACACAACTTTACGTTTCTTCTCACTTACAAAATTTTCTAAACAGAATAATCCAAAACACTTATATTTTTTACTCCATATTTCAGCTGAACTATAAAAACAATTTTATTTTAAAACTTACGTGTCAAAATCACGACTCCTTACAGCAAAGTTCGACGTGTGCTTCCCTCAACACGCGGAGGTGAACTAAACAGTTGGAAGGCTTCGCCGCTGTATATATTACCTACACAAAGCTGAGTGAACTTACGAACCACGTCACGCCATAAAAAAAAACATAAATATACTATAGTGTGCAATTGGCTAAAGATGTGGTTAACACAACAAGGGTGAAATTAGTTTGCATGTCAATAAACAACAAGGTCGATTATCGCTTGTTCTTACAGTTATATAGAGTCAAAGTTATATAGAGTTTTAGAGGTCAATTTCTACATGTTTGGGTATTTTTGACACGTATTTTTGTGACGTATTTTTGTTTACTTTGGGGTTTCCTGTTAGCTTCTTGTGACGATAAGACTGAATGATTTTAATAGTATGCGTTTGATACAGTTTATCAATAATTAGGAAAACACACGAACAGTAAAAAAACTTTTTGTAGTTCTACGTGTGGTTTTACATAACAATAAACAAACGTAATGCTTAAGAATATCTAAGTTAATTTACCTCATAGTATTTAATATCTTTAAATTATAAAATTGCTGCAGCTCCATTACTTGTTCCACCAGTGCAGACAATTTAAGGCTCATAATTTCATATGTTATCTATCATATTTTTATACAAGTTGTTTGTGTTCCATTCAAGATCTAATTACATAAATAAATAAAAATACGTTTATTAAGGACAATGCACCGATAAATAGTGAAAAAACTTCTGTTCAGGGCGATTCCAAAATCCACTACAAAATGTTTTAACTTCTTTAAATTTACAAAAAGCTGTTTAACTGAAAATGCTTATGTATTGTATTCTTTCATTATTCAATTTACAACTTAGAAGAAAAATAAACAATGTAGCTTATTATTTATTACACGACAGGAGTACCGTCGTAGCCTGCAGTAATCGAGCATCTCATTATTCAATTTACAACTTAGAAGAAAAATAAACAATGTAGCTTATTATTTATTACACGACAGGAGTACCGTCGTAACCTGCTGTAATCGAGCATCTCATTATTCAATTTACAACTTAGAAGAAAAATAAACAATGTAGCTTATTATTTATTACACGACAGGAGTACCGTCGTAACCTGCTGTAATCGAGCATCTCATTATTCAATTTACAACTTAGAAGAAAAATAAACAATGTAGCTTATTATTTATTACACGACAGGAGTACCGTCGTAACCTGCTGTAATCGAGCATCTCATTATTCAATTTACAACTTAGAAGAAAAATAAACAATGTAGCTTATTATTTATTACACGACAGGAGTACCGTCGTAACCTGCTGTAATCGAGCATCTCATTATTCAATTTACAACTTAGAAGAAAAATAAACAATGTAGCTTATTATTTATTACACGACAGGAGTACCGTCGTAACCTGCTGTAATCGAGCATCTCATTATTCAATTTACAACTTAGAAGAAAAATAAACAATGTAGCTTATTATTTATTACACGACAGGAGTACCGTCGTAACCTGCTGTAATCGAGCATCTCATTATTCAATTTACAACTTAGAAGAAAAATAAACAATGTAGCTTATTATTTATTACACGACAGGAGTACCGTCGTAACCTGCTGTAATCGAGCATCTCATTATTCAATTTACAACTTAGAAGAAAAATAAACAATGTAGCTTATTATTTATTACACGACAGGAGTACCGTCGTAACCTGCTGTAATCGAGCATCTCATTATTCAATTTACAACTTAGAAGAAAAATAAACAATGTAGCTTATTATTTATTACACGACAGGAGTACCGTCGTAACCTGCTGTAATCGAGCATCTCATTATTCAATTTACAACTTAGAAGAAAAATAAACAATGTAGCTTATTATTTATTACACGACAGGAGTACCGTCGTAACCTGCTGTAATCGAGCATCTCATTATTCAATTTACAACTTAGAAGAAAAATAAACAATGTAGCTTATTATTTATTACACGACAGGAGTACCGTCGTAACCTGCTGTAATCGAGCATCGTAATGATGGCAATCGTCAGCTCTTTGTGTTTTCGTTTGTTCGGCCGTAATTAGGGTGGAGCCAGGATCCGCCACAAGCCACAAAAGACTCTGTGAGGCTTATAACTACTGCTCTAGTAATAGGCAATCTTAGATGTATATTTTTTTCTTTAATAGTAGTTATTTTTCCTGTTACGGTATGCCATTAAGCCATGGTAAATTTCCAACCCAAGGGCCGCTTTGGGCTACAACTGCACCCTTCGTCCATGATGGGAGCGCAGACAAGAAACAATATCTTGTCTGCGCTCCCATCCTGCGCTCCTGTTGAATTACTAAATCACTCCAAAACTGTCGAAGCTCGGGGAAATCCTGAGTTAACATTTGATATACATACACACCAATAAACTTTCGTGTTCTAAAATTAAAGTTGTAGAGCCAAGGAATTGAGGATCCGGATGTATAGCCACTTACGCCACAACAAGAAGTTTAATATCTTTAAAAACGCGTACATTTGTTTTAAATCCCAACGCATTTGCCCAAATTATGAATAAATTTTAAGCAAACATGTGAGAAATAGAGCGTACATTGTTGGATTTCATAATCCTTGCCAGCTATTATTATTTAATTTTTACAATTCAAATCGAGAATTATGCTCTCTTTTATGTCCCACTAAAACTAATTTGTGCTCCGTGGTATAATAGATATCCACAGAAGTTGAGTAGCAAACACAACATTCATAGAGTAATAATTTCAATAGGAATTTCTTGAGGATTTTTTCTATAGACTTGATAAAAAAATTTACCTAGATCTTTTACGGTACTTAGTACTTTTTCATGTCTTTGCTTTGAAATTGTTATTTAGTTAAATTATTTGTAAATTAGAGGCTTATTAGATACAAAGTTTAAGAAAGGTATTTTTTGATTTTGAAGAATAAGTATTGCGAATCTCTTTTAAAAAATGTCTTGCTTCAAATTTTCGGATATGGTGGTTCTGATTACTCGTAAAACTTTGGTTTCGAAATAATAAAATTTCGTATCAATTAGCAGCATATTTTTCTATCAGTAATGAAAAGTTACTTTATGTGATTAATGACGTAAAAAAAGCACATTACAGCCTAAAAACGCATTATTTCACTTGCTTATCTTATCACCTAGAAATGTCCCAGTCAATATTTAGTTTTATGAAAATTTAGATTTTAAGCTACTCATCTTTAAAAAAATAAATAATAAATAAATCCCCAAACACGACCCCTAAATGGCCCCAAAGTAAGCGCAGCTTGTGTTATGGATGACCATATAGCGAATTGGGGGGGAAATCAGAGTAAACATACATATACAAATATCAAACTATGACCGAGAACAAACAACTGTGTTCATCACACAAATGAACACTTTAACCAGGACTCTAACCTGGAGCCCCTGGCGTATGAGGCAAGACTTAACACGACGCTACTCGGCCGTCAACGGCGCGGCGTTTCAACGGCGTTTGTGCAGTGTATTTGAAGTTACTCTACTCACCACTCCCTCTACGCTGCCATTGATTGCTCTGCAGAATGCAATGTGGCAACTCTGTTGATTCGTCGTGGATAATTCAAGGTCGTCGTGGGACTGACACATCCGACGATTGGTGCGTTGCTCACTATTACAATCACAACTATATGATAAGTCAGAAAGGTTACGTACGACCAACTTGTTTATTTTTAATATCATAATATAAACTATATGATAGAGATGATGTTTGTTTACTACTGGCCAAATGATATACATTATTTCGCCGTCAAATGCTAAATTATCTACAAATAAGATCGGCCTGATAACATTCTAGCGTGTCCTACATTTCCAAAACATGATCTGACTTCTGATAGAAGTATCGTTTAGTAATAATTGTTACACTTATCTATTTAAACAGTAAACCTTACCTTTATCGTATCGATGTGCATATAACATCATTGCTTCTACAACACATCGCACAACTACAACATTTGAACCTTTCCATACACAGCATTTATCCAAAGACTCAATCTGTATAAAAGCGGGTAAAACGGCACGAAACCTCTTGTAAATTTATAATAATCGGAGTTTAAAGTACAAGTGATGAAATGGCTATGCACAAACAAATCGTACTAAAAAGTTTGAACCGTTGGGCTCACGTTAGTCGTTAGAACTGATATAGGCCTCTTAAGGCTGCGGTTCCACTGAGGCAGAGCGGGGCAGAGCGGAGACGAGCTGTACCGCGATTCACCAATCATATGGCTTGAAATCCACACCTCTTCTCCACTCCACTTCAAAGGAAACAGCATTGGCGGAGAGGAGGGGAATTGTTTAAAATATCGGGAAAACAGGCTTTATTAGGCTAGCGCCGAGAGAGGAGCTACGTGGAGTGGAGAGCGGCGGGGCGGGGCAGAGCGGAGCGGTGCGGCTCACTCACGCGCATTTCATTTTAGTTAGTGACTTGACGTCATCAACAGTGCACGCGATTACAGTAAAAAATGTATGAACAATTTTTTGAATGTGTCAAGAAATTTCCATGTTTGTGGGATACAAAATATCTACCTATATACAATAATATACAAGATATCTACCAGCTCAGCCCCTCTCCGCACCGCTCCACTCCGCCTCATTGGAACCGCAGCCTTAATTTCTTTCGGCTTAACAATATGATGTAGGCATTTGATGTACAAATTAGCCAAAAAGCACTCAGGGGAAGCTTTGTACTTTTTATACTACTTTCACAGTCGGCAACGCCTCACAGGCACGCGAACCACCCAAGGTAAGCAGCATATTGTTTTATTTATCAATATTGAATATGTTTATTATATGATCTAATGATGCGTTGCCGTCCGTCGGCTTCAGTTGGAATTGGCGTTGTTCCAGTAACTGCAATGGCTGTTGCTTCCCTTCAACTGGAACACGACTGAGTAAACGTGGTTATTACGGCGGTCACAATAGGAAGTCCTGCAGAACCGCCTTAGACGAGCTCTTAAGGTAAAAAACTTTACTACCCCTAAACTGCTATTAGTAGTTTTGTTGTTGCTTTCAAAAATCATACCATGGTAACTAGGCTGCATGCCATGGTAACTAGGCTGCATACCATGGTAACTAGGCTGCGTTCCATGGTAACTAGGCTGCATACCATGGTAACTAGGCTGCGTTCCATGGTAACTAGGCTGCATACCATGGTAACTAGGCTGCGTTCCATGGTAACTAGGCTGCGTTCCATGGTAACTAGGCTGCGTTCCATGGTAACTAGGCTGCATTCCATGGTAACTAGGCTGCATACCATGGTAACTAGGCTGCGCTGCATACCATGGTAACTAGGCCGCATGCCATGTTAACTAGGCTGCGTTCCATGGTAACTAGGCTGCGTTCCATGGTAACTAGGCTGCGGTCCATGGTAACTAGGCTGCATTCCATGGTAACTAGGCTGCCTACCATGGTAACTAGGCTGCGCTGCATACCATGGTAACTAGGCCGCATGCCATGTTAACTAGGCTGCGTTCCATGGTAACTAGGCTGCGTTCCATGGTAACTAGGCTGCGGTCCATGGTAACTAGGCTGCGTTCCATGGTAACTAGGCTGCATTCCATGGTAACTAGGCTGCATGCCATGTTAACTAGGCTGCGGTCCATGGTAACTAGGCTGCATTCCATGGTAACTAGGCTGCATTCCATGGTAACTAGGCCGCATGCCATGGTAACTAGGCTGCGTTCCATGGTAAAAGCATGGTTTTAAGAAAGTCCGGCAAGGATGACTATCGTACACCAAAAGCCTATCGACCTATCGGCCTATTGCCGGTCTTGGGAAAGATCTATGAGAAGCTGTTGATGACCCGACTCAAATTCCATCTTGTTCCGAGGATCAGTACTCGCCAGTACGGATTCATGCCCCAGAGAAGCGCCGAAGACGCCCTCTATACACTGATTAAACACACAACATCTAAGTTGAACCAAAAGAAAAATGTAACTATGGTATCTTTAGATATAGAGGGCGCCTTCGATAGTGCCTGGTGGCCAAAAATCAGAATCCGTCTGGCTGAGGAAAAGTGCCCTAGGAAGCTGAGAAAGGTTATCGACAACTATCTCAGTCACAGAAACGTGAGGGTCAGATATGCAGGAGAGGAATACTACAAAGAAACTAATAAAGGCTGCGTACAGGGATCCAGGGGGTCCCATCCTTTGGAACCTGCTGCTGGACCCGCTCTTAAAAGAACTCACTGAAAAGGGCGTTTATATACAAGCTTTCGCAGATGACGTGGTACTGGTCTTTGACGGCGATACGGCTCTAGAAATAGAGACAGAAGCCAATGTCACTCTCGGGCATGTCATGGAGTGGGGGGTCGCTAAGAAGTAAAAATTTGCCCCACACAAAACTAACGCTATGTTGATAACGCGCAAATTGAAATATGACACCTCCCGCTTGAGCATGGGCGGAAGTGACATTGGCTTCCAAAAAGAGATCAAAATACTTGGCTTAATAATAGACAACAAATTGACATTTGGTTCGCACGTCAAGGGCCAGTGCAAGAAAGCAATCACCGTGTACAAACAACTATCCAGAGCTGCCAAGGTTAGTTGGGGCCTCCATCCAGAAGTAATTCGGGTTATATATACGGCAACAATAGAGCTGATTCTCCTGTACGCCGCTAGCGTCTGGGCGCCTGCGACAAACAAAATATATATTAGGGACCAGTTAAACGCGGTGCAGCGCTCTTTTCTGCAAAAAATCTGCAAATCATATCGCACCGCGTCGTTGAATTCCGTATTGGTCCTGACTGGGATTCTCCCTCTCGATCTCCGGGTACAGGAGTCAGACAGGGGATATCCCAGCCGGAACTAGCAGATCGGGAAATAGAAACAAAAGCTCCCCCAACAAACGCACTGCATCCGGCTGACTACACTAACTTGGAGTTCCGCATCCTGGTTAACCAACACGAACTTGATGCGCATAGTACCTATGACATCCGCATCTTTACTGATGGAAGCAAGATTGACGGCAGGGTTGGGGCTGCCCTATCCTTATGGTAAGGGGAGTCTGAAACCAAGGCCGTCAAGCTTGCTCTCCCATCGTACTGTACGGTTTACCAGGCAGAGCTCCTGGCAATATCCAAAGCCTGCATAGAATGCATGACAAGGAAAGACACTACATTTGCCATTTATAGTGATTCCAGGGCAGCACTCGAAACAATCACAAGCCTGCAAAATATGCACCCATTGGCTGTTGACACAAGAAAGATCATAAAATCCCTAATCTTGCAAAACAAATCATTAGATTTGTTTTGGATTAAGGCACATGCAGGCTTAGCAGGCAATGAGCGTGCAGATAGCCTGGCGAAAGAGGCTGCCCTGAAATCTAAAAGAAGGCCGGATTATGATAAGTGCCCGGTTTCATTCATCAGGCGAAACACTCGCATGCGTTCGCTTGATGAATGGAACGTAAGATATAAAAATGGTACTACTGGAAGTACCACCAAATTATTTTTCCCTGATGCAGTGGCGGCGTACAGGACCGTAGGCAAAATACAAACTAATCATGTAATTACGCAGATCCTTACGGGGCATGGGGGTTTTTCTGAATAGTTGGTACGTATTAAACGCAAGGAAGACCCTTCTTGCGCCTGTGAGCATGGTAAAGCGGAAACAGTCCCACATATTATTTTCGAATGCCCTATATATGCCAAACACCGATATGACGTCTAGCATAGTCTAGGAATAGACATTACAATAGAAAATGCTGCAACTTTAGTTGCAAATAATAGCAGAGATGTATTCTTAGATTTTTGTGTAAAAATTGTAAATAAGGTAATAAAAAGAAATAAAGAATAAGAAAAATATGTTAACAAAAATATTGTATGTAATATTATGGGTAACATATATATAACAAGAGAGTCTAACAACCATAATCTTAAGAAAGAAATATGTACATAGATAGTAAAACTTAATTGTAAATAAAATAAGTAGCATAATATAGAGATAAGGATAAATGATCATGTAACATAACTAGAAATAAGGAAATAAAAGTTTCTCTTGTATAAATAGTATAGTATTAAAAAGAAGATGTAAAACTGCAAAAGTATAATAAAGATAATCGCTGTGTTTTTTACCCCTTAATAATACAGAAATAAATAAAGAACACTTATATAGTAGAGTCGATATAGAGTAGCTATTATAGACGTGTTATCCCACCCTAAGCATGAAAGAGATGAATGAAAGAAAGAAACAGTATGAAGCATAAAAGTACGAGAGGCATAAAAGATAGAACTGGAATGAAAGAATAAAAGAATAGCATAGTCTGCGCCACAGACGGCGGAGGAAGTAGAAAAAAAATATATGGTTCAGGAGGGCGATGGCTGGATCTCGCATTAACTCGTGAACGGGTGCTGTTTGAGGTTGTTCGTCCTTTAGATACTTGGGGGGAGGGAGACTTGCGAGCTAACAGATGCAGATAAGAATAACTTTGTAAAGACATAAAGAGACTCTGTAAATTAATTTTGAAAAATTACAGCTGTGCAGTTTCTTGCCAGTTCTGCTTCACGAAGGATTTTCCGAACTGGTGGTAGATTCATGCTTTATTGGACGTCAATAAGAACAAGTAATTGTCAATGTTGAGGAATAAATATTTTAATTTGAATATGTTTAGATGAACTTTCGGGAAAAATTCTGCCCGGTCAAATTACATTTAAATAAATCAGTTTTTCACAGAATTCTTCAACAAAAAACATTGGACATTGTTACTACTATGCAATTAGTAAATTAGTTAAAGTCCTTGGCTAACTTCAAGTGAGTGAAACAATCGTGACCTGTTCACCGCTGATCATGACATAGTTCAAATGGTTTTTTGACTTAAAAAGGATTTTATGAGGTAAATACTTACATAGAAAAAATTATTTCATATTTCAAGTAGTTCTTGTAAATTTAAACTATAAATTATAACGAAGAATATCACTGTTAATAAGTTAAATAAACTTATATTCATTAATATTCACGTGAAAAATATGGATTCGCATTCGCCCTCTTAAATGTCCGAACTAGTAATGTATGAATACGTAAAAAGAGTTCTATTATAAGAACGTATCTGTGCCTATAGGTAGCGCAATGGTCCGGGACCCTGTGGCTTTATATAAAACCTACAGGAGGGCTTTAACTATGAAAGGATAAATACTTTTATTGCTAATATATATGAAACATTCTATTTATTTTATCTCTGAGTACGTCAAAATTCTAAGTTGCAAGCGAGTTTGTTTGCGCGATAATTTCTGCCATTATATAAAGCGCACTCAAACGTTGCGATAGATACAGTGATTTTAACTTGCGCCCGAGTCGAAGCTGCTTAGGGTGCAAATTGTTTTAAGCAAAAATCAGCATTAAATCGATGACACATGATTTACATTCAAATGTCTTATATTCTTAATTTTTTTTTATTTCTATATATTAGACACGCCGACCATTTATTTCGACATCGATGTTAATGTAAGCTGTATGGTTATAAATTTACAACTTCCGCTTTAATTGTAACAATGGATTCCGTAGTACTTCTGTGTCTATGCTACTGTCGTGAACTCGAAATATCAGGTAGTTTGGGTTTTTGTAATCGATGAACTCCAAAACGACCAAACCTTTTTTTATCAGACAGGAGACAGGAACGTCATAGAGACTTCAACATACATAACCATCGTTCAACTGCTTTTTAAAGATGTATATTTTATAATAACTTAGGACATCTTAAAACTCTCAATGATGGTAAGCGAATGTAGGTATAAATATAAAGATTACTCATTATTTTTTATAAAATATTTACTAATTGAAACGTAAAACATTCAACGTAAATTCGGTTCTAAAACTTCGATTTTAAAGACCAAAAACCTTCTCCTCGTCGTTACATCGCACCAACATCTCACATAACCAGCCTTTGACCAGGTTTTGTCGCCTCTATGAAGAGTACGGTGGTCGATGCTTTTTTTTTTTTTTTTTGTTCCCCTCCGCGGGAAGGGCAGGAGGATAAAAATGCCCTGACGCATACTCTGGCGCGATTCCAAAGTTATGTGGGACTCGTCCCGACGCCTACCAGGACCATACCCACTAAAAACCCCCTGTCGGCTCGTGCATTTTTGCCACTCAGGCTTCATCTGAGCGACGGCCAATTGGAGAAAGAGGCCGCGCTAGCGGGGCCCAGAAGGGGTCACCCGCTGGGATTACATAGCACTGAAGGTGCTCAAAGCACTGAAGGTGAATACGTAGCACTGAAGGTGCTCAAAATGAAATCAAAAATTAAAACAAAAATTAAAAAATTGCAAAATAAAATTGAATTAACTCGCATTTACGTTAGAATTAGGATTTACGTTAGGATTGGAATTTACGTTAGAATTAGAATTTGCGGCCAGAAGGGCCTCGAGATCGCGTGACAGTCTGGTGGATGAGTACGTTTGCGCATTTCTAGGCCTAGCGACTTTGAACTTCGAGTCTAACACAGGAGTAGCATATGAGACAGAATCACGAACTAGAGGATTGGGATGGGTTTCGGAGCGTTTGAAGAACGCTTCAGAGAGTGTTTTGAGATATTGTTGTACTGTAGGCAGTTCAAGATCTCTATGCAAGTCCGCGTTACGCACGTACCACGGTGCGTTTGTGGCCCGGCGGCAAAAGAGGTTTTGAACTACCTGCAGTTTGTGCAGGAGGGAGGGTTTGGCGTGGGCAAAGATTGGCGAGGCATACGTCATGACGGGTCTAACGCAGACCTTGTAAAGTGTACGTTTGTTTCTGAAGGACATTTTACTTTTTCTACCTAACATGCTATTTAGGCGGACTAAATAGTGACGAGCGAGTTTCGAAACTCTTTCGACGTGTGGCTTGAAAGAAAGCGTCGGATCTAATGTGACGCCTAAGTATTTAGTACTGCGCTTCCAGGGGATGGGAATGCCTAACATTCGAACGTGGGGATCGCCATCGGGACGACGGCGTTTGTGGTCGAAGCGCATCGCAGAACTCTTTTCAGGGTTCACATCGATGCGCCATTCTTGAAACCATGCACCAAGGGCGTTTACGGCCCTTTGGAGTCTGATTACAAGGTGCCGAACACTGTGGCCCCTGGTATAGAGTGCGGTGTCGTCAGCAAAGAGGGCGAGTTCGATGCCTTTCGGCGGGATGGGAATGTCGTTGGTGTACACGGTGTACAGCAGAGGGGCGAGGACTGAGCCTTGAGGGACTCCAGCCTTTATGGGACGAGGTGCAGAAAGCGTGCCTTCGTGTTTAAATCGAAACGTACGGTCTTTGAGAAACGACGCTATTAACCTGACTAGGCGATCCGGTAAGCCTATCTTGTAGAGTTTATAAACGAGACCGCTGTGCCAGACTTTATCGAAAGCCTTGGCTACGTCAAAGAAAACCGCGACTGTTTTATAACGACGCGGATAGAAACCGTCAAGTATATACTCGACGATTCGGTGGACTTGCTGAGGGCAGGAGTGTTTAGCGCGAAAGCCGAACTGATGGGGAATAATGAGAGGATCGCCATCCGTTGGAAACAGATGGTTCCGCATTCGAGAGAGTATGACTCTCTCGAGAAGTTTAGACATTGCCTTGAGGAGGCTGATGGGTCTGTGATTAGCCGGGACGTTCAGAGGTTTGCCCGGCTTGGGAATGCCTATGACTGTCGCTTCTTTCCAAGCTTTTGGAAAGTAGCTATGGTCGAAGCAGGCATTGAAAATGATAGCTAACAAGGTAAGCATCTGTTGAGGTAGGTGCTTAAGTGCGTGGTTGGAAATGCCATCCGCACCCGGAGCCTTTTTGGACTTTTGATTTCTAATGAGAAGCAAGATTTCGTCATTAGAGACTGTGACAGGGTCGGCGGTGATGGGGAGAGAGTCTCTGCGAAGGACTTCGTCCTCCACCGCTTTGATGTGAGTGGGATTCGCGGGTTGCGTGCTGGGCGAGCATTGTGCGGCAATGCTGTCGGCAAAGCATTCGGCTTTCTCTTCGACTTCGAAGGCAGTAGTGCCATCGGGACGAGTGAGAAGAGGAACGTGAGAGACGGTGTCTACGCGTAAGGCTCGGGCCATGCTATAGTACGCTTGGTGGGACGGAGAGATATTCGCCATGAGATCGTTCATCTGAGCGTCTCGGAGTTCCGCGAGGCAAGACGTAACTTTACGTTGAAGCTGATTCGCAGCTGTTCTATAGGCGGGCGTGGGATATTTCTTGGCTCTCCGGAGAGCCGCGTTTTTAGCTTTAATAAGATTGCTAACGGCTAAGGGAAGCGTGGGTTTGCCTTGCTTAGCAACCTTTTCGTTGTCACTGATGGCTGAGTTGATAGCATCAGTGAGAGAATTTACTAATGAATCGATTTTATCCGGGCTATCTAATTGTTCGGGAGAGATCGCGAGTGGAGAGTTCGGAGCCTCTAAGGCTGAAACTAACGTATTTTTAAAACCTTTCCAGTTGGTAAAGGTCTTAGGAGATGAGGCGTTATCGTTCGGCGGTCCTAGCACGAGGGAGACGGGGCGATGGTCGGAGCCTAGGTCATCGAGCGGTTCGATAGACCTTAGATCAAGATTGATTCGCTTGATAATTGCAAAGTCGAGGATGTCAGGAGAGTAGGACGGGTTGTTGGGATAGTGAGTGGGAGTGATGGGGGATATGACGTCTAGGTCAAGGGAGTTAGTGATGTCGAGGAGAGCGATACCGCTGGTGTTAGTCGATAGGCACGTCCAGTCAGTATGTTTGGAGTTAAAGTCTCCGAACATAATGACTGAATGGCCGAGGGCGAGAATGGCCTCAAAGTCGCTGCGGATTGGTCTGGTACCACTAGGTATGTAGATTGAAGCTATGATGATGGTCGGATGACCAGTCATAGCCAATCTACACACAGTGGCTTCCATGTTGAGGAGAGGAGGAGTAGGGAGAGGACAGCAGTGGAAGCCTCTTTTGAAATATATAGCGGTGCCGCCGAAACCGTCGGAGTTGGGCCTATCGTTACGAATAAACGCGTACTTAGGTATAGCGAATCCCCTGGAGCGGTTTGGAGTAAGCCATTTCTCCTGGAGAAGGAATAAGTCAGGTTCTTTGTTCTGAAGGAACAGTTTGATTTCGGGAAGGTTGGTGTTAAGGCTACGAGCGTTAAAAGATACTAGGGATAAGCCCTTGGGTTTAATACGACTGGACGCGGGATTCGCGGGTCTAGACATTATAATTTATTATTTACGAATTTATAAATTATAAAAGAATTTACAACGAACTTAGGAGCGAGTGATGCTCGGCTAAAGCAAATAAACGCTCTTGAGGAGAGCGGGCGGCTCGCAGTTTGCGTGCGAGCACGGAAATTTCGTTAATATCGACGTTTTGAATAACGTCGAATACGGTCTTCATGTCCTCAGCCAACGACGACTGAGGTGCGGATGACGGAGAAGGACGCGGCCCTACGGGAGCTACGGGAGCTGGGATGGGTCGGGAAGGTGCAGGCGGGATGGCCGGACGCTGCCTCCAAGACAGAGCTGGAGTAGGTGTCGGCTGAACGGGCTTTGCTTCCGGGGGACCCCGGTTGCGCAGCGGCGGGAAGTTGGCAGGAGTGAGCGGCGGCGCCGGTTTAGGCGCGACCCTCTTGGTGGTGGAGCGCGGAGCGCGCGGGCAACCCCTGTAGTTAGCTGTGTGGCCGGACTGGCCGCACAGCACACAGGCAGGGGGGGAAGTGGATTCAGGAGTGCGAGTGCACTCCTTTGTGAAGTGTGGATCCAGGCACTTAACGCACCTGGGGGGAGCTGAGCAGTTAGCCGCTGCGTGGTCATATAGCTGGCAGCGGTGGCACTGCCCAGGGTGACCACGGGGGTTGGGACGCTCGACGGAGATATTTGAGAGTCCGCAAATTGTGCGAGCCTCCCTAAAGATCTCCCTCGAGTTGGGAGTATTCGACAGGATTACCAAAGCTAAGGGAAAACGCCTACCGCGGTTGGAGTGCATCTTGTGCACTGCTGTGACCGGGAAACCCTGGGACTTAAGGTCCTCGAGAATATCTTCGTTGCTGAGTTCGAACGGGACGCCCCGTAGTACTGCGCGGATCTTACGCTCCTCCGGGAGGGCGTAGGTGTGATACGCGATTTGGTTTAATCCGAGTAACCTGGTAAACGCGCGGAAGTCGTCGACGGTCGCTATTTGAATCTTGATTGTATCGCCAGCGTTGGTGGCTTTTAAGTAATTAATTTTGTGCACTTTGCACAAGTTTGAAACCGCGGTCCAGCGCGCTTTTTCACGCAGGAAGACGGGCGGAGGGAGCTGAGGCTTCGGCGGGACGGGAGCGCAGCGCGTCGCTGGCTTCGATGTGACCGACGGAATCGCGGTCACTTCGAGTGACATGAGCGGCGCGGGGGCGGGTGTAGAAGACACCGGGGTTGGCTCGGGTGTTGAAGACACCGCGGCCTTTTTCGAACGCTTCTTAGAGCGTTTGGCAACTAATTGGAACTCGGGCTCTGGAGAGCCGGTTAGGGTGGCGGCGACCGACGAAGCTACGGACGCGGCGGAGTCTGAATCGCTCCCGGGAGCGGTACGCTTCCTACGAGATGAGCGCGAGGATGAGACCGACGCGCAGTCCATATCGGATGGAACGGGAGACGCGGGAGAGCTATACACCTGAGGGGTCTGGATGTTGGAGGCCTGAGGGGCTGGGGTTGGGGCCTGAGGGGCCGGGGACGCGTTAAGCGCTAGTACAGCTTGCGTAAATATGTCGTCAGAAATTGAAACACCCGACGCGGCGAGTGCTTGGGCGAACGCCTTCGCAATGTTAATGACGATTTGCTTATCCATTTGGGAAGGGGTTGGGACAATAATATGTAAAAATATAAGTATAATAAAAGATGCCTAGATCCTAAAAACCTAGCAAAATCCTAGCGGCAAACCTCCCTACCAGCGGTAGGGGGGCTGGGGAGAATAACTTAAAACTAACCGTAGTACGCCGAAGGCCGCTACCTAGAAACCTAAAAAAGGGTACGCAGGTAAAGAGTTGACCGCGTTAGGGTCAACCTTTACCGACAGAAAGGACAAATACACACGAAAACACACAAATATGATAAAATAAATATGAAAATAGGAGAAAAATAAATAAAATAGAGAAGAGAAATAAATAAAAATAAAAAGGACTGGTTCAGTACAAATTTGTTGTCACCGTTAAGTATCCTTTGCACTGAAACCAGACTACTTACGCTGGGCACAACACTGCACTCAGCACAAGCACAACACTACTTAGCACAGCACTTTGAAGACTAAGGGGCTTAGTCGCAAAGAAAAATACGCACTTCGATAGCACTCAGGGGGAGTAGAAAGAACCTTGAAAACCGTAGCACGGAACCAACACGCTAAACCGTGACGTCAGTAGACTGAGCGCCGCGGAGTATTGGGAAGGGACCAAACAACGGAGAACGGGGTCTTGCACGTCCGCACTGGGCGGCGATCGGAGCGAGAATGTGGTCGATGCTCTTATCTCGATATATTTAATCCATCACCTCTCCGTTTTCGCTCTCTGCTTGTCTGTATCCTCAGGGACATTACCTAAGAATAATTTTTATAAAAGTGTAATAAGATATTTCCAAACTGTATGTAAACTATAGAGTAACCAACATTTTACGTTAAGCCTCGTTTCTTTTATGTTTAGCTTCAATACTAACCTGTCGTATACTTTAACTAACTTTGTATTGCCGAAGTTGTTGTGTAAACACTTTTAGGATAGACAATTTGGATCTGCATGATTGTAATCTTGACTGTCTGGTATATAATTGATTGTTATCTGTTGTGTTTTCCAAATAAATAACTAAAAAATGAACAAATAAACTTATGTACGTATTAACATTATCTGCACTTTTGACAGAGATTTCTCGGCCGACAAAAAAAGGTTTTATCGGGGCTTACTTTTGCTACAGGACGTTTGGACGAGATAATGTATGGTTCATTTTAATCTCTAGACAAACACAACACCTGAATGGCCCCAAAGTAAGCAGAGCTTGTGTTATGGATGACCATACAGCGAACTGGGGGGAACCCAGAATAAACCTGCATATATAAATACAAACGACCATGACCCGAGAACACAGACCCGATCTGCGTCCGGACCCGTTCGGACGTGTTGAAGGTCGCTCCCGTCTGCCGAGTCACGATTGTTGTCTCACGACTTCTCTCGTATCAATACTCAAACGCCACTCTCAGATCCGTTCTGCGTCCGGCCCCGCTCGGACGTGTTCGCGGTCGCTCCAGCAGTTGAGTCACGATTGTCGTCTCACGACGACAACTCGTTCGCATTACTCATACGCTGTTAGCCTCTTCAGGGCTTACGCTATCCCTAGTATCTTTTAACGGTGACAACTAAGCCTGATAGCGTTGCCCCGGTGCGCTTCTAAGGCTCTTCAGGCCAAGGAGAAACCGGCTGACCCGATCCCATTGCACTTGGGCCTTTCCCAGGGTGACGGTACAGTGCTGTCCGAATTAGGGGCACCACTTCGCGTCGTCCCCAGCCCCACTACCGCGGGTAGGGAGGTTTAGGTGCTAGGTTTGCTAGGGAACCTAGGCATTCTTATATATTTATATATTTTATATTGTAGGACCAAGCCCTCCAATGGACCAGCAAAGCTTGGTAAACTTTGCTAGGTCGTTCTCCCAGGCGCTCGTTGCGTCCGGCGTCAGCATATCAGATGACTTAATAACGCAGGCCTTACAGGCAACTATCGCGTCCCCGGCCCCTCAGGCCTCAACCCCGGCCCCTCAGGCCTCCAACGAACAGACCCCTCAGGTCTACAGCTCTCCCGCGTCTCCCGCCTCGTCCGAGATGGACTGCGAATCGGTCGCATCCTCTCACGCGTCGCGTCGTAAGCGTACCGCTCCCGGGAGCGACTCCGAACCCGCGTCTGATACGTCGTCAGATGCCGTCACCTTAACCGGCTCTCCTGAGCCCGCGTTTCAACTTGTCGCCAAGCGCTCCAAGAAGCGCTCGAAGAAAGCTTCGGTATCATCAATACCCGAGCCCTCCCCGGCGTCTTCAACACCAGCCCCCGCGCCGTTAAAATCGCTCGTAGTAACCGCCTCTCCATCGGTCCCATCGAAGCCAGCGACGCGCTGCGGTCCCGTCCCGCCGAAGCCTCAGCTCCCTCCACCCGTATTCCTCCGTGAAAAAGCGCGCTGGACCGCGGTCTCTAACTTGTGCAAAGAGCACAAAATTAATTACTTAAAAGCCGCCAACGCTGGCGAAACAATCAAAATTCAGATAGCGACCATCGACGACTTCCGGTCTTTCACTAGGCTTCTGTCGATCAATCAAATCGCGTATCACACCTACGCCCTCCCGGAGGAGCGTAAGATCCACGCAGTACTACGGGGCGTCCCGTTTGAACTCAGTAATGAAGACATTCTCGAGGACCTTAAGTCCCAGGGTTTCCCGGCCGAAGCAGTGCACAAGATGCACTCCAACCGCGGTAGGCGTTTTCCCTTAGCTCTTGTAATCCTTACCAACACTCCCAACTCGAAGGAGATTTTCAGAGAGGCTTGCACAATTTGCGGACTCTCGAACATCTCCGTCGAGAGTCCCAACCCCCGCGGTCACCCTGGGCAGTGCCACCGCTGCCAGCTATATGGCCACGCAGCGGCTAACTGTTCAGCTCCCCCCAGGTGCGTTAAGTGCCTGGATCCTCATTTCACTAAGGAGTGCACTCGCACTCCCGAATCCACTTCCCCCCCTGCCTGTGTGCTGTGCGGCCAGTCCGGCCACACAGCAAACTACAGGGGTTGCCCGCGCGCTCCGCGCTCCACCGTCAAGAGGGACGCGCCTAAACCGGCGCCGCCGCTCACTCCCGCTAACTTCCCGCCGCTGCGCAACCGGGGTCCCCCGGAAGCAAAGCCCGTTCAGCCGACGCTTACTCCGGCTCTGTCTTGGAGGCAGCGTCCGGCCGTCCCGCCCGCACCTTCCCGACCTATCCCAGCTCCCGTAGCTTCCGTAGGGCCGCGTCCTGCGTTGTCATCTTCACCTCAGTCGTCGTTGGCTGAGGACATGAAGACCGTGTTCGACGTCATCCAAAACGTCGACATTAACGAAATTTCCGTACTCGCACGCAAACTGCGAGCCGCCCGCTCTCCTCAAGAGCGTTTATTCGCGTTAGCCGAGCATCACTCGCTCCTAAGTTCGTTGTAATTCTTTTATTTTTGTATAAATTCGTAAATAAGTAAATTATAATGTCTAGACCCGCGAATCCCGCGTCCAGTCGTATTAAACCTAAGGGCTTATCCCTAGTATCTTTTAACGCTCGTAGCCTTAGCACTAACCTTCCCGAGATTAAACTGTTCCTTCAGAACAAAGAACCTGACTTATTCCTTCTCCAGGAGACATGGCTTACTCCAAACCGCTCCAGGGGATACGCTATTCCTAAGTACGCGTTTACTCACAACGATAGGCCCAACTCCGACGGTTACGGCGGCACCGCTATATATTACAAAAGAGGCTTCCATTGCTGTCCTCTCCCTACCCCTCCTCTCCTCAACAAGGAAGCCACTATGTGTAGATTGGATATGACTGGTCATCCGACCATCATCATAGCTTCAGTCTACATACCATGTGGCTCCAGTCCAATCCGCAGCGATTTTGAGGCCATTCTCGCCCTCGGCCATTCAGTCATTATGTTCGGAGACTTTAACTCCAAACATACTGACTGGACGTGCCTATCGACCAACACCAGCGGTATCGCTCTCCTCGACATTACTAACTCCCTTGACTTAGACGTCATATCCCCGTTCACTCCCACTCACTATCCCAACAACCCGACCTACTCTCCTGACATCCTCGACTTTGCAATTATCAAGCGAATCAATCTTGACCTAAGGTCTATCGAACCGCTCGATGACCTAGGCTCCGACCATCGCCCCATCTCCCTCGTGCTAGTTACTAGTTAGAGGGCCCTAACTCTCCGCTCGCGATTTCGCCCGACGAATTAGATAGCCCGGATAAAATAGATTCATTAGTCAACTCTCTAACTGATGCTATTAACTCAGCCATCAGCAACAACGAAAAGGTTGCTTAGCAAAGCAAACCCGCGCTTCCCCTAGCCGTTAGCAATCTCATTAAAGCCAAGAACGCGGCTCTCCGGAGAGCCAAGAAATATCCCACGCCAGCATACAGAACAGTTGCGAATCAGCTTCAACGTAAAGTTAGGTCTCACCTCGCGAAACTCCGTGACACTCAGTTTAACGATCTCATGGAGAATATCTCCCCGTCCCACCAAGCGTATTATCGAATGGCCCGAGCCTTACGCGTAGACACCACCGTTCCTCCTCTCACTCGACTCTCACCGACGGCACTATTGCCTTTGAAGTCGAAGAGAAAGCCGAATGCTTCGCCGACAGCATAGCGGCACAATGTTCGCCCAGCACGTAACTCGCGGATCCCTCCCACATCCAGGCGGTGGAGGACGAAGTTCTCCGCAGAGAATCTCTCCCTATAACCGACGACCCCGTCACAGTCTCTTATGATGAAATCTTGCTTCTCATTAGAAAGTAAAAGTCCAAAAAGGCTCCGGGTGCGGATGGAATTTCCAACCACGCACTAAAGCACTTGCCCCAGCAGGTGCTTACCTTGTTAGCTATTATCTTCAATGCCTGCTTCGACCCTAGCTACTTTCCAAAAGCCTGGAAAGAAGCGACAGTCATAGGCATTCCCAAGCCGGGTAAACCTCTGAATGTCCCGGCTAATCACAGACCCATCAGCCTCAAGGCAATGTCTAAACTTCTCGAAAGAGTCATACTCTCTCGAATGCGGAACCATCTGTTTCCAACGGATGGCGACCCTCTCATTATTCCCCACCAGTTCGGCTTTCGCGCTAAGCACTCCTACCCTCAGCAAGTCCATCGAATCGTCGAGTACATGATTCTCTCAGCGTCGTAAAAAACAATCGCGGTTCTCTTTGACGTAGCCAAGGCTTTCGACATAGTCTGGCACAGCGGTCTCGTTTTTAAACTCTATAAAATAGGCTTACCGGCTCGCCTAGTCAGATTAATAGCGTCGTTTCTTAAAGACCGTACTTTTCGATTCAAACATGAAGGCGCGCTCTCCGCGCCTCGTTCCATAAAGGCTGGAGTCCCGCAAGGCCCAATCCTCGCCCCTCTGCTGTACACTGTGTACACTAACGACATCCCCATCCCGCCGAAAGGCGTCGAACTCGCCCTCTTTGCAGACGATACCGCCCTATACACTAAAAGTCAAGCGATCCCGTACAACATCACCAGACTCCAAAAGGCCGTAAACGCCCTCGGGATTTGGTTTCAAAAATGGCGTATTGATGTCAACCCAGAAAAGAGTTCTGCTATTCAATTCGACCACAAACGTCGCAATTGCCACAACGATCCGCACATTCGTATGTTAGGTATTCCCATCCCCTGGAAGCGCAGTATCAAATACTTAGGCGTCACCTTAGATCAGACGCTTTCTTTCAAGCCACACGTCGATAGAGTAACGAAACTCGCGCGTTTTTACTTAAGCCGTCTATATAGTATGATAGGAAGAAAAAGTAAAATGTCTTTTAGGAATAAACGTACGCTTTATAAGGCCTGCGTTAGACCCGTCATGTCATATGCTTCGCCGGTCTTTGCCCACGCCAATCCCTCCGTCCTGTATAAGCTGCAGGTAGTTCAAAATCTCTTCTGCCGCAGGGCCACAAACGCACCTTGGTACGTGCGTAACGCGGACCTGCACAGAGATCTTGAACTACCTACAGTGCAACAGCACCTCAAAACACTCTCAGAATCGTTCTTCAAACGCGCCGAATCCCATCCCAATCATCTTGTTCGAGATTCAGTCTCATATACTACTCCTGTGTTAGATTCGATATACAAAATCGCTAGACCGAGAAACGCGCACACGAGCGAACGCACGCAATTAACTTTAGATCTCGAGGCCCTTCAGGCCGCAAATTCTAATTCTAACGTAAATCCGAATTAATGCAATTTTATTGGTCAATTTTAAATTTTTTAATTTTTACTTTTCTTTTTGAGCACCTTCAGTGCTATGTAAATCCCAGCGGGTGACCCCTTAAGGGCCCCGCTAGCGCGGCCTCTTTCTCCGATTAGCCGTCGCTCAGATGAAGGCTGAGTGGCAAAAATGCACGAGCCGACAGGGGGTTTTTTAGTGGGTATGGTTCTGGTAGGCGTCGGGACGAGTCCCACATAACTCCGATCGCGCGCGCGGAGTATGCGTCAGAGCATTTTTTTATATCCTCCTGCCCTTCCCGTGGAGGGGAACAAAAAAAAAACCCGAGAACAAACATCTGTGTTATCACACAAATTAATTCCCCGGCCAGGACTCCTACCTGGGACCTTAAGCGTATGAGACAAGGCTACTGCACCACTCCGTCGTCACAATAATACTGGCATATAACAGCAAAATAAATAATACGTAACCGATTTTGCTATCGTATGTGAAGTATAGGACGACACGTGTGACAGTGGCTCGGTTGCGTAGTTACTTCTAGCACTAAATCTGTTATATTTATAAACACTACAAGTTAAGTGTTTACCGGTGCGGCTAGTGTCGAGAAAATGAGCCATCGGAGCGAAACGAGCGTTGCTCTCAACTCGATGCTAACATATGTAATTATTGCGAACACTCCTTTCTTACCTGCTGTCCGTCATTTTCCCTCCGGCAGGAAAGAATCTCATTTCTTTAGCGACAAAAAACTGAATCAATCGTGCGAGATAATAAACAACTATACTGAAACAGAAATTCTATCTCTAATTATTAGGAAATAAAACGAATATGTTCAGTTTATGTATTTTAATCTTACATTTAATTAATACTTATTATTTACTATACAAAAGTTTAAAACGAATTAAAAACGTAACATTAAAAAGTTAAAGTAAAAAGAAAAATTTGGCACAACTGAAAATGAAACCTAATTATGAAATTCTTCTCTAACATATTTATTATATTTTTTTAAATTACTGAATAAAACATGATTTTGTCTAAATAAATAAGTATGCGTGATATCTTCTAAATAATTTATACTTCACAATCACTCGAAGCTTAAAACTATGAAATGCATTTGGAAACTGACGCACATTTGAAAAGTTGTTTTTTTTAACCAAACTAAAGAGATCGGGTGAAGAAAGAGTATTTTCGCCAGTTTTCTCTCAGCACTTGCCAGTTCGTTTGCAGTAGGCGACGAACTCACTATCGCGTTCGTACTCTTCGTTGTCATACTCATGGTACCTCTGGGGTGGTCTGCGTTCCGTGGTGGGTCTCTTGGAGTAGCTGGGTCGGGGTTGGGTCTGTGGGCGTCCCACAGGCTTGTTGGGCGGCGAGCGGCGGCGCGTGCGCTCGTAGTACGTCGTCCGAGACGGCCGCCTTGACCGGGTAGGACGCGCGCTGCAACAGAAAATATAACCGTAAATCCTACATGGTGCCCAAGTTGAAACGGAAGAAGTAACGGGAGCACCATATCCCTCAGATGCCCTTAGCTCAGTTATGAGCGTAGTTAAACTCATTCCTATTGTAAACGTGACAACACACTTGTGTTCGAGACAGAAAGCAGATTCGTCACATATCATAGTAAAGACATCGACAACTGTATAATGATTCTCATATATTTATAAGATACAGTTCATAATATAGATTCACGGAAAGATCTTATATTTTTACGTGTGTTTTGTGAGTTATTTCAAAACAAAATATTAAAAAAATTTACCGCCAACGTCGAACATTTAATTCCAAGTCACAAAACTTTTAAAAAATTGACAAATTGGTGACAAAAGCGATGATTCTGTCAGCATGGATACTAACTTAACTTTTCGTCTAGTTTTTAAAGCTATGTACAAAGTGTACTAAAACAATGTCAGCTTCCGGGTATCTGTAGGTTTTTTGTCCAAAGAAATAAATTTCAAAATCTTAACACAAAACAGTTGTCTTAAAAAAAACAGTAATGTTTGAATTATTATTACCAAAGTCAAAGTGAAAGAGGTATTTCGACGACAGTGACGGTTGCCATAATTTTTTATTACGATGTTCAATATTTCAAGCAGGTTCTACACTGTATCAAAAGATAATCGAATACCGCAATAATATTATATTCAGTGTTACAAAGTCGATTATAAAATAGAATTATAATTATACATTTTTTGATATATACTGACGGATCCCCTTTGTCATTGAAATAACAGAAAAAGCTTTACTAGTAAACTTATCTAAGCGACAAATCGTCTAAGATTCGATTTATTACGATATCTTTGGTAGATTCGCTGTGACCATGAAAACTGTGCGGTTATACTCAGCGGTGAGCTAACAAACACGAACTGTCCGTGTGTGCCAAACGTAACTTATCATCACGCCGGCCCGGTGTTACTTTAACGTCTGTAAAAAAAAGAAATATTCTAATACCAATTAAGGCATAACACAAGTCTTTCCACTGCAATCTCGAAACAAAAGAATGAACGTTACTCTCCACATTAAAAGATGCACAGCGTTTTTTTAAGTAGACATTTTACGAGTTCCAAGAAATAGCTGGAATCTTAGCGACACATGCGATAGTTATTTGTTAAAAATGAATTTTATGTTATTTATTGGCGTTGCCAGAGGTGTTTGAACCGAGTCGCATGTCGGGTTGTATTGTTTTGTTGCAAACACGCGTACTCTTGCATAACTATGTAAATCAGCCACTGGTTGGGCATGTTGTTTTGTGACAGTGTAGTTAACGGTTTAGCACTTGCGATCATAATCGTTGTAAAATGTAGCCAGGGATTTGAACCGTGTAATGATATATGGTTATCGCATTTTATTATTATGCTTTTTATTCTTACAATAAATGCTTAAAAAAGGCGTTTAAAGCGTTACATAACGTTATAAGATTAAACGCGTATAACTTTATAAGTAAACTAGTCAAACCTGGTTTAGATTGGTTTAAATAATGATTTCAAGACAAAACTAGTTTAACCTAGTTTGTACCTATTACCTGTAAATAAAAAAAAAACTTTGGGTTACTTAAAGGTATTTGATTATCTGTGGGTAATTGATTTAAGTTTAGACAATAGGTTCCTGGTGTCAGGGTTTTGCGTGAAATTTCAAAGCGATTCGTTAGCGAAAGTATTGATAGATGTCTCTGTCGTGCAACTAATTCACATCGATTTCCTTTATCCAACTAAATAATTCAACCCGCTTTTCTCCTCTTTGCCCTTCGTTTATTGTAATTTAGGCGTTGTATATGCGTATTTTAATTACTTATTATACCTTATACCTACCTATTATATCAAAGTCGAAAACATACTTAAATTTAATATTACTTTATACGACAGTAAAAATGCTATGCTACCCAATTGCTATGAAATAATTCATTTTTGAAAGTTTCTCGTTGAGAACTTTAACGAGATCACCGGCAATAAGACAATGCCATATTACGAAACACGGTCCCCTCTTGAGAATCACGGATTGTTTACGTTCGATATTATCCATGTGCATACAACGGAATGGACAGTTTTTTCACAAGATTTTGTAATGCTTCTGAAGCAATTTGTAAGGATTTTGCAGAATCTATTTAACTACCGCTATTTTGCACGTATTCAAAAGTATCAATAGTTTTATAATTGTTGCTGATTTAATAAATATGACAGCGTACTTAGCGATTAGTGAACATATTTTTACCGTTTCAAACAGTTCTACTGAACTTACCGGCTTCAACCGACAACATGGTGTTCGTCGGTTGGATACTTGGGGGGGGGGGGGAGACTTGCCGAGCTAACAGATGCAGATAAGAGTAATTTTGTATAGACACAAAGAGACATTGTAAATTTATTTCGAAAAAATTATACCTGCGAAATTTCTTGCCTGTTCCTCTTCACGAAGGTTTTTCCGAATTGGTGGTAGTCATGTTTTATTTGACGTCAATAAGAACAAGTAATTGACAATGTTGAGAAAATAAATATTTGAATTTGAAATTACCACACTTGGTTTATAAAAACTTTTTGGTATTTTGTGTCAGAAAGAATCCATCGAAGGTACTAAATCAAACTGAAGGCTCCGGGACCCACCCCAAGCCCATTAAGCAACACAATTATTTATTTCATTTAACCCTGGTCTCCAAGGGTCTATTACTATCAAGTGCATATAAATAATTTTTTAAATTATAAAGTCTATTCCTATTATTTTCTATTATTAAGGTGATAGGTAGATTTATGTTTCAAAAAATATATTGTTACATTCCATTTAGGTGGTATTGTTAGGAGCAAAAAGAACTAATTAAAGAAATATGATTAATAATAATAACAATTAAAATCTTCTACATTCCATCCAATATATGTTACCATAGTTACTTTATCAAATAAAATGATTGGCTAAAGTAGGGGTTGAATATTTAATGCGCAAGCTCCTCGTGACCCGACTCCGTGCGTCCAGACGGAAGCCGCAGGTTTTTAGCCGAACCCGACTTCGGCCCCCGCTGGGTTCGGGTGAAACAAAAACAAAAAATTTGCTGATCAGTTTAAACTGCAGTTCCGAATGTCGTTACTCCGTCCAACTGCAGAGAGGAGAATGCTGTAAGTCTAGCTGTAATGAGGTGTTCGAGTGGCTTTTCAGTTTGTTGATAAACTTCAAACCAGAGATGGTCACGAAGTTTTATTTTTTTAATGTACCGATAAAATATTGCCTAATGACGTTTAAAAAGTTTAACTTTTTCTTACGAAAACAACAATTTATGACAGAGCTTTAGTGTACTGAACATTACCTAATTTAAAGTCACTATACCTTTTGGTAGGTCTCTTCCCATAGGGCACTTTCTTGACCTCCGGTCGAGGTGCGTAGTCATCTTCCTCCACATTTCTATCCTCATCTTCCCGAGGGTTCTTGGAGTGATGGAACACCGGCCTCACGTGTGGTACCGGTACTGGGTAGGGCTTTGATACGGGAACTGGCACCTGAAGGGGCAGACACGGTCAGTTTGTGTACGGTTCAGAGAATATGTGGTGTGCGTACTTAGAAGTGTGTGTGTACGGTGGTCCATATTATAAGACGTTTGTTTTATTTTGTTGATTCGATTGTAATGCGGTTGAAGTGTCAAGCTAAGTTTGACACCTGTCTATGAATAAATTTTTAAAAGTGTGCGAATTTTCTGTGAATTTAATTTTTGTTTTATATTTATTTATGTTATGTAGACATCACAACCCTATCGTAATTTTATGTACATGAGAAATCATGTGCGTGTTTGGGAGTCTATTCCATACAATTACATTGATTATAATTTAAGTAATTCGCGGGTTTAAGGACAATAATATTTATTTATTTTCGATAAAACAATTAAAATTAGAAACCCGTCTATTCCTTAAATTATTAATAGTTTCAAAACATCCGCGTGCTCCTAATTATAGATTTGGCTTAGCAAATCTAGACTTAGAAACAGTACATAAAAAGTATAGATTCACTTAGCAAAATCTATACTTATAAGTTAGACTTGAATGAATAAATATTTCAACAAACGTCTTTAAATGTGGATTTATTTGTACACTGCTAGTAATTAGTAAGTAGCTAAAAGGATGGTGAGTGTGCTTATAAATATAGGAAGATAGGTCTATATCTGAGAGCTGATACACGATGTGCATTTACTTATAGAAAATAAAATCCAAGTATTTAAGATCGAAAATCCATCAAAACAAACAAGTGCCTTTAAGGTGTGACATCTGATAAATTCTCCAAAATTTTACATTTAATGAATAGCCAACAATATTTTACCAATTTTATTAGTAAATACGCATGCGAGAACTGAATATAAATATGTTTATATGATTTAAACTTCACAATTACTTAATGAATAATTACTTTACAAGAATAATCAATTTTCTTTGCTTTTAAGTAAGATCAGAAAGTCAGAAAATAAGAAACAGAGTAATTCATGCGTGGATCTTGTAAAACAGATAATAAATAATAAACTTTATGCTCATGCTTGACATATTTTCATTTTATGAACATGCGTTTTATGTCCAGTTTTATGTACATGCATGCTTTTCATATACAACATTTTATACAGATTCTTCATTACTCTTCTGGTTTGTTTATTCCCTAATCTGTCTAAGTCTTCTTAATGCTAAGTCCTGAAAGAGGTGTAGATGAGAAGCTACCTTTTTTACAACTGGGTACGGCACAGCCTTCTCAACTGGAAAGGGAACATTTTTTATGACCGCATACGGCACCGGCCTTTCGACCGGCACCATAAGCTCCTGGATGACCGGAACGGCTACAGGTTTCGGTACCGGAACACGGACCGGGAATGGCTGAGGTACCGGTACAATTACCGGGTGAGGTATTTCTATCTGGAAATATTGGCAAAATTTGTATCCTCTTTGTACCGATTTCTATTTCAAGCAACAAATTTGTTATAGGCCTCTTTGTTTTTAGTTCTTAGGTATCGATTACCTGCTACCATCCTATAGTTTTTAATAACTGCAAAATAGAAAGTATGAGATAAAAACTTTAAATCCTTTACATAGAATTCTATAGAATCTTGTGTTTGAACCTGAAACTCCGAAATACTTAAATTTTGCATGCTAGTTTACTATTATATACATTGTTTGAAAAAGTATGAAATAAAAAATATTTACAATAATGATATACTTAATATAATCAAATCCAAGTAGTCTTATAATTATTTAAAATAATAAAGTTGTAATTAAGTGTTACCACAACGGCTAATATAGTTAACTTAAATATATTAAATAAACATAAATAAAACATCATAAATGGGTTATTTATTTTTGATTACATCTAAAATGATTTCGTCATTTTCACCATATCTAAAGTATGTGTTAAACTATCATATTTTTAATTACAAGAAAATAAGAAATCGTAACTGTTTTACCGGCTTCAATAAATTACTCATTCGTACTTATACGATTAATTGTAGATTCGACTTTTTTCAAAGCCTTGCTAAAAAAACTGTAATAAAAAAGAGAGATAGATAAATGTAGATATGCCATGGTAAATAAATAGCAATCTTATTCATTAAAGAGTAGAAAGTGCTTCAAATAATCATTACAGTCCATTGTATTAAGGAAATCAAAGAATAAGTTGATTTGAATTTCATGTCGGACATAATTTGATGACACGCAAATAATATACCTATTTTTCATCGAGTAATTACCAACGTGATTTACATAATGATACAATAGCATCGTCCGATGTGACTATCACGAATGTCTGAACGCTATTTCCTATTAATGAAGGAAAGAAATAGAGAGTGCACTTCAAATACGCATAGTGTAAGATTAGGTATTTATAACAAAGTTTACAAATATACAGGTTATCGTGCACGCATGCAGATTTTACAGATACACTGCTTGCTAGAATAATTGATAAATAAATCATTGATATTTCGTGGCAATCTAAGAAACATTTTATAGTATTATTTTATACTGCTCTACGTTATAGTAATGACAGTCAACGGATTTTTTTAAGCCACACACATATTGGCCAAGCGTTTAAATATAAGCCTGATTAATATGGTGCTTAGAGCGAAAATTATTCGAAAAATTTAATTAATACACGCTGTACTATAAGGTAGCATATACAAATCAGTCGAGTCCTGGCCGGGGCATTCATTTGTGTGATGAACACAGATGTTTGTTCTCGGGTCATGGTTGTTTGTATTCATATATGTATGTTTATTCTGGGTTCGCCCCAGTTCGCTATATGTTCATCCATAACACAAGCTCTGCTTACTTTGGGGCCATACAGTTGGTGTGTTTGTCTGGGGGAAAAATAAAAAAATAAAAATATCGAGGTACAATATTTTCGCATACTTTATACTCAAACAATTTAGCTTGTACCTGTATAAAACTCATGTTGTTATAATGAAGTAGGTAATGCCTGCCCTAGACAGTGCTTTCACTGTAAAAAGCACTTGTTTCAACTAATGGACCGTAACAGAGCCGGCTTGACCGATCCAGTCGCTAAACTTCACCTTGCTCCAGCTCTGAACTATCATTGCGGCGTCAATTTTCACTTTCCATAATTGACAAAGGACAGTGACATTGAACGTTATGCAATATTGAAATTTCCTTTCCTACGGATGAAATTTAGATACAGCTGTGAATGTTCTGAGCTAGTATTTATCATATAGAGTTACAAGATTTCTCTACGAGCGACGCCGTCGGCGCGGCGCACGCGTGGAAATCAGTGCGAGACGAATCTGTCTGCTTTTCCGATCCGCATTCCTCAATTTTATATTAATTATTACCTTCGAAATACTAAAACTACTTGTGCAAAACTACTACTATATGTGCAGTAGAGAAGAACGCTTACCGGGTATGGTTTTGGCACTGGAACGTGCATCGTCGACGCTTGCGCCTCCGATGGGTAACCCTCATAATCGTGATAAATAGAGTTCTTGTACTTTGACTTCCAGTAGGATTGGCGCCACTTGTCTACTAACTTCTTGTAGTCGCTGTCCTCTAGAACTGAGTTCTCAGTCGGCTTGTACGTCGGCAAGTACGAGTTCGAGGTATCTCGCGTTCGTAAGCCTAGTAAGTCTTCTTCATTCTTGTATCGGTTCGATGACACTTCCTTGTTCCAGTCATAGGGCGGCCTGCTCTTGTGGAGCCGGTAGCTGCTTGATGACCACTCGCTTGGTCTTTCGAAAAACTTGTCTTGGTTGTATCTGAGCCCTTGTTGGCGTTTAGGTATGTGCACTACTTCGTCATTAAGTTCACTGAATTGAGGCTTCTTCGGCTGTTGCTTGTAGGAGAAGTCAGCAGAGTCGAAAATACTTCCCCATTGTGATGTACTTGTAGAAGGCGGGTTATAAAAGTTTTTGAATTGTTCCAAATACTCGTTAGCCTTGTTCTTTGTGAATTTTAATGTTTCTGGAAATTCGTCATCAAAGGGATTCTTGGTATCAGAAGGTAGTTTTTTGAAAGAAGAGAAATCGTCGTCGAACTGGTAGCTACTGGCTCCGATGGCGTTGCTGCTGGCCGGCTGCAGCTCTTCGTTGTTGATGTTGAACGGCTTCTTTCGGTTTGGATCATATTCTAGTTTAAAACTGGCATTACTGTGATCTGTTGAGTATTCATATCCTTTAAATGGACTCCTCGGCTTTGGCGGGGTGTTGGTGCCGCTGTTGTTGTTATTGTTAGCTGACCACGGTTTGTACTTGAACTGGTCTTTATACAACGTAGTCTGTTTGATATTCTTGAAGGCATTTTGCACATTTTGATTTCTACCATAAGCATTGTCACTTTCATCTACATCTTCATGCACTGGCTTTATTGTTTCAGTTTCAATATGGTTGATGTGATTCTTAGAATGTGGATTACTTTTAAACGACGATTTCAATGCGGAGAATTTCAAATGTTCGGTGTTCTCATTGTTGTTATTATTACTGTTTTGAGGGTTTGTAAATGATTCAAACTGTTTGAAACTCGACGGCCCGATTGATGCTGATAAATATTTGTTATCGATAGCAGTTGGATAATCTGGCTTCATTTTAGTAAAATCTACCACTTTTGGAAATAAATGAGAAGTGGAAATTGGTTCAGTGGGCCCGTAATTCTCAATATTAGATGACGGGTATGTGGGAGCATAGTTGTACATGTTCTGGTATTTGGTACTTAAATCTCCATAAGCACTTGGTTTAGTTTCTTGTGTAGGCTGGCTATCATAAGAATTAATTTGCCTTTCATCATGAGAGCTTGTCGGGGCACTGTGGTAGTACGTCGGCTCTGTTTCATTGCTTTGACTGATCAACCTATTTCTGTTCCTTGAATGTATTTTAGTGCCATATATGGGAGAATTATAATCTTCGCCATTGGAACTGTATGACACGTCGGTGCCTATTCTGGAGCCGTGTTCATTATTGGCTTGATTTTGTTGGTTAGCAAAGTTTTGATATTGGATGACACTTGCCTGAGATCCGTCGCTGCCGATGGTGTAGGACTCCAAAGGCTGCGGCTCTAGGTTGCCACCGGGTCCGGAGTTCTCGGGAGCAGAGGGGAAGGCAGGGGCGTACAGACGCACGTTGGGCTCCTGGTTTATGCTGCTGAGGTAGCTGGAGTACCCCGGCGAGCTCGGCACGAAACCGTCGTAAGAGCCGACGTCATTAAAACCAAAAGTAGAATAACTAACGACACTGGGCTGCGGGGTGTGGTCCTCATCGTCTGTTTTCTGGCGCGATCTGTTTGTTTTCTTTGCGTGCGCGGCGGTGGCGGCGAGCAGGCACGCGAGGAGCGCGACGTGGATGCGTTGGACGAACATGGCGGCGTCAGTGGCGCGAGGCGGCCGCTCTGCTCATGTCGCGGCGGGAGTGTGACGCCTGCCGCGCCGGGGTGCAGCCCCTGCCGCCGAGAAAACGAAAGCGACCACCGCCACGCTTCAGCGCTTCCACGATTTTCCCCGATCAATTATATTATTCGCTAATAACAAGTTCAAGTCGGTAACTATAAACAGCGGTGGGCTATTAATTCGAAGTGTCCGTTGCTTACAATGTTCCTTCCGTCATTTGCATTGATTACATTTAAATTGTACTTCAGCAAGCCACATTTTATTTTAATTTTGTCACCATAATTTCTGACGCTATGATTATGAGCGCTTCAATATTTATTGCAAATCATGTATAAACAAAATTCGAGCAGTAAATACCAAGGACTAAACAGTTTCCTCCCTTAAAATTATAATGGTATGAAGTACATTATGTAAATCCTGAGGATATTTTCCAAGCCGGGCTTTCTTATTCTTTCTTCTCCTTTCGGCACCTATTTATATTCGCATGACACTCCCAAAATAATGCAAGCTTTATACTACGTGTACCCCTATTGTATGCGTTGGGTGCTCTCTATCAAAAAACAAAAAAATTGGAAAATAAGCTACACCACTACCAATAGACAAATGCATTTATTACAAAAAAGTTTCCAATCTTGTGTAATCTCTTTTATTAGGATAATAAATTTTTGGAAACTACGTTTGTAGCACTTCCGTCCTCTTTCACATATCATGTTATTGTAATCGTGATCCAAGTAGAGAAAGATCCAAAATAGAACATAACTATTTTTCAAATGTACAAAGTACAAAGGATTTATCTAGGTTAACGTGTGACTCATCATTTTACTTTTAATGCAAATAAATTTTAGTGTCAAAACTGCACTCGTCGGGTTTAGTTATTTTACTCTTAACATTGTAGTTTAACTATAATCCTAACATTCCTTGTAACTGTATAAACGGTACAGTTATTTTTTTGGTCCTTCGAGTTTCATCTCGCGTTCGAAACAGTTTCGCGAGTGTAACCAGAAATTTTAAAATATAGTTTAGTAAGACGTACAGTCTTTATTACAAATACTTAACCGTACTTGGCGAACAGTCACAGTGAACTTTGAATCTTGTTACGTGCAGTGACAGAAAAGTTAATCGTAGTAAACTAAGAATTTTATTTTGTTTTACACATTTTTATCGGACTATTGAGTGCAGTGTTAATGTTAGAACATTCTAAATTACGGTGTACTCTGTGAGGATCGCTAGAACAAACTGAGAACGCTACAGCAGGAGAGTAAGCAGCAAATACCAAGTAAGATCTTTCCATTTACCTGTAACTAACTTTACAAAATGGAGCTCGTAGACAGCCTTCTTCAACGCCAAGAGTCGATTTTGGAGGAAATTAAACGTATTGAACGCAATTTTAAGAAAGACTCGTCTATTCGTAAGACGCGTGAGTACATAGAGGAGAGACTCGAGAGCTTGGACAAGCTCTGGGCTGACTTCAATAGTAACAACGCGAAGTTAGCTCAGTTTAGAAATGAAACCATTCCATATTTTTGCGACAATCAATATGAGGCTGCACGACAGTTCTACAGTGATGTACGATTTAAGATATCCTCGTATCAGGCATCAAGCACAGGTATGTCCGTTCCATCCCCTTCCCCTAGCGGCCACAACCGCGGGGCATCACCAGGCGCGGCACACCTGCATACAGCACAGGCACCGCCAGCACAGGCATCGCCAGCACACGCACGGCCAACACAGGCCCCGCCAGCGCAACCACACACAGAGGTTGACAGCCTTTTGTCTCTGCAACGCACCAATTTCAGAGCATTTGGAAGGTTGGTAAATAGCTTAGATGTAGATAAATTAAGCGATAAATGGGAGTTAGAAGATGAATTACGCAACGTACAGTTACGCTGGAATGCTATAGATTCATTACATCTACAGATTGATAACATATTGCAGGGTTCAAATTTATGTTACGACCAAGAATTTAATGAATATGAACAACGCTACAAAGCTCTCAAAAGATCTCTCAATATGAAATTAGCTTCCACAGCACATCTTCAGCAAGCGACCCCTCAAATCGACATTCCAGTGTTCACAGGCAAGTACACGCAATGGCCTACCTTTTACGATTTATTTTATGAGACCATCCACAACAACAACTTGCTGACTAAAAGCCAGAAGATGCAACATTTGAAGGGCAAGCTGAAGGGAGAAGCAGAGCGAATCGTACAGCATCTACATATCTCAGCTGACAACTACGACACTGCATGGGAGCTGCTGATACACAGGTACAACAATCCACAGCTTCTCTTTACAAACCAAATAGAAACATTTTTAAATCTACCTGCGGCACACAAACAGTCTGCCTATGAAATTAAACGTCTCTATGACACCTCAAGAGAATGCTTATACGCCATTCAAAATTTGGGTATTAATACCACTACCTGGGACCCATTACTGGTTCACCTATTAACGAAAAAATTAGATGTAGAAACATATAATCAGTACAAAGAAGCTCGCACACATCCACGGGACTTGCCATCCCTTGATGAGCTCATGAATTTCCTGGAGAGCAAATTTACAGCACTAGAGCCTATTCATAAAAGAAATACCCCGCCTCACATAACTAAGTCATCTCAAAGCCATCAGAATACGTCAGCTTATAATAGAAATCAATACAAAGAAAAATTAATTTCAAAGTCCAGTTACCAAGCCTCAGCAGCACGTACGTCGGGCTGCCCATTTTGTCAAAAAAATCACGTACTTTACAAATGCAACAAATTTGCTAAATTGTCAGCTGAAGATAAAATGAACACGATCTCAAAATTAAAAATCTGTCAAAATTGCCTATTCAAACATGACCTGCCCTGTATTTCAACAAATAGGTGTAAACAATGTCAAGGCGATCATAATACGATGCTTCACGATGCATTTTTAAAGACTATTACAAATGCAAAGTCAGTTACCTATCGACCGAGTGGCATACTTCCTACATCGACAGATTATGCAACTAATTCAAATAAAAATCATAATGTTAATTACGTCGCTACAGATAATGAGGAAATTTTGCTGACTACAATTTTATTAAAAATACAAACATATGATGGTACCAGTGTCGTCTTAAGGGCATTATTAGATCAAGGATCACAAATAACTTTAATTTCTGAACATGCCGCACAACTACTAGGCCTCCCTAGAAAAAGTTATCACGCCTCAGTTTCCGGGATTGGGTATGGTTCGAAACAGAGCAAAGGTGTTATCTCACTGAACTGCTCATCTATTTACGATGACTTTAAATTCTCAACAGACGCTCTAGTCATTAACCGTGTAATTAACGATTTACCTAACGGGACTTTCAACAAACAACCGTGGTCACATTTACAACACCTACAACTTGCTGATCCTGACTATAACATCTCTCGGCCCATTGACCTACTATTGGATGCAAGTGTGTATTCGGAAATCATAATGGATGGCTTAATTAAGGGCCCTAACAAAGCACCTATAGCTCAACAGACGCGCTTAGGTTGGATATTATCGGGTAATGTCAAAACCTTCAACTGTAATGTAGTACTTAACAACTTAGCCGATATATCACAATACTGGGAACTGGAAGAAGTGAACAACACCTCTAATAAGCTGTCTGAAGAAGAAGAACTCTGTGAAAAGCTATATCAAGCTACTACGAGGCGCCTAGAGAGCGGTCAGTATGAAGTTGCGCTTCCCATGAAAGAAAACTATGAACAACATCTTGGTTTGTCTAAATCTAAAGCGATCGCTCAACTACACAATTTAGAGAACAAAATGTCTAAAAATAAGGACTTTTCAGATAGTTATAAGCAATTTATGTCAGAATACTTATGTTTAGGCCACATGAAACCTGTAACTAATAAGATAGAGCCATCATGCTATCTCCCGCATCATGGAGTATTGAAAGCAGACTCTACTACTACAAAGTTGAGAACCGTATTCAATGCATCTTCCAAAACATCTACAGGTAACAGCCTGAATGATTTAATGCTCCAAGGCCCTAACTTACAAAAAGACCTTCACAGCCTTATTTTAGCATGGCGACTACATAAAGTCGTAATAACAGCGGACATTGAGAAGATGTTTAGACAGACATTTGTAAGAGAAGCTGATCAGCACCTACAGCGCATCATCTGGAGAAGTGCACCACACGAAATGCTAAGGGAGTTCCAGCTAACAACAGTTACCTACGGAACCAGGGCCGCTCCGTACTTAGCCATGCGGACCCTAAAACAGCTAGCCTTGGATGAGAAGGATAAGTATCCTCTAGCCTCAAGAGTTCTACAGTCATCCTTCTACACTGATGATCTCCTGACAGGAGGGGGTTCAGTACAAGAAGCCCAAAAGTTACAGCAACAGTTAATCGACATCTTGAAGGAGGCTGGTATGAATATTCGGAAGTGGTCCAGCAATCGCACAGAGCTAATCCAAAATTTATCCCCTGGTCAAGCAGACGCACCCCTAGATTTTAAAAGTGATTCAAGAAAAACATTAGGTCTTCGCTGGAACCCAAAAACAGACACATTTTCATTTCAAAACAAATTCACAGATAATAATAATGACGATCACCTTACTAAAAGACAGCTGCTATCTAATATTTCAAAGATATTTGATCCGCTAGGCTGGCTCTCACCTCTTACCATCAGAGCAAAGATATTATTCCAGAAGACTTGGTCAGAACAACAAAAAAGCTGGGATGAAGAGCTAACGGATCAGATCAAAAACGAATGGAATTTGTTAAAACTAGATTTTCAAAAACTTAATTTAATTGAAATACCAAGATACTTAGGTAATAATGGTAAATACATTATTCACGGTTTTTGCGACGCATCCGAAAAAGCTTACGCTTGCGTTATTTACATTACAACTATAAACGATAAGGCCGGGTGCACAACGAGACTACTAACCGCAAAAACAAAATTAGCACCCTTGAAAAATAAATTAACACTCCCAAAGCTGGAATTATGCAGCGCTTTTCTTCTATCTCAACTTCTTCAAAAGGTTTTAAATATATTTACAAATACACAGTATGAGATATATTGCTGGAGTGACTCCATGATAGCACTGTCCTGGATCCATGGTGACATTAACAGATGGCAACGATTCGTGGCAACCAGAGTACAGAAGATAGTTGACGTCACTCCTCCAGCTTGTTGGCACCACGTCAGTTCAGAACAAAACGCAGCAGACTGTGCCACAAGAGGATTAACAGTAGACCAGCTGAACTCACATCCCTTATGGTGGAGCCCGGAATGGTTAAATAAAATTGACAAAAACACCTTACTCGTATCCAGAACTAATACTTATAAAACATCGTGCGAAGAAAAACAAAGGTTCAATGTATACTCAACCTTATCTGAAACTAAAAATAGAACATTAATATTACAATTAATAAATTATTATAGCTCTATAAGACAAGTTGTTGCAACAGTAGGCTGGATCTCACGTTACATTCGATGGTTACATAATAAACAAACCACCTCACGTGAGTCACACTTGTCGGCATCTGAAATACAACACTCCTACAACATTATAATTAAAGCAATGCAAGCCATAGAATTTGAAAACGAGATTGAATGCCTAAAACTAGGTAAACGATTGCCAGTCCATAGTAAACTTTTATGCTTGAATCCTTACATTGATGAAAACGACCGATTATTGAAAGTCGGAGGGCGACTAAATAAATCGACATTGAGTAGTTTAGCTAAAAATCCGATCATATTAGCTAGCCATAGTCGTCTCACTGAACTAATCATTCATCAAGCTCACTCGGTGACACTCCACGGTGGGCCCCGGCTTACTTTGACATATGTAAGAGAAAAGTATTGGATTGTCAGCGGCCTCCGCACGGTAAAGAGAGAGCTACGTAAGTGCGTAAAATGCAGGCGCTACAGTAACCAAAATCAACATCAGATCATGGCTGATCTCCCAGCGGCTCGGGTTACACCTTCTCGTCCTTTTAGCCATACAGGCGTGGATTTCACCGGACATTTTGATATCAAGGCGAATAAAGGCCGTGGCATAAAAACGCTTAAAGGATATGTCGCGGTATTCGTATGTTTATCCACTAAGGCCGTCCATTTAGAGCTGGTGTCGGACTTAAGCACCCCTGGATTTTTAGCGGCATTTCGACGTTTTTGTGCTCGTCGCGGTACCCCCAGTCACATGTATAGTGATAATGGGACAAACTTTAAAGGTGCGAGTCGACTACTACTAAAGGAGTACAAAGAAATCATCAAAACCATCGATAGCAACTTTTTTAATAACATCAGAGATTTTAACATACAGTGGATCTTCAATGCACCAGCGTTCCCTTCAGCAGGTGGTTTATGGGAAGCTGCCGTAAAATCACTTAAATATCATCTTCGTAGAGTCATAGGGGAGCAGAAACTTACCTATGAGGAATTCGTGACTCTTCTACATCAAATAGAGGCGTGCCTTAACTCAAGGCCCCTGGTCGCATTAACAGAAGATCCCGATGATGATTACCTCACACCAGGGCACTTCCTGATTGGAGGACCCTTATTGTCTCGCCCGCAGACAGATCCCAATCAAATAAACATGAGCACCAGGTGGCATATGGTTCAAACGATGAACAAGAGCTTCTGGAAGACTTGGTCCTCGGAATACCTACAACAGCTACAAACAAGATCCAAGTGGAAACATCCTACCAAAAATATAGAGCTAGATAACATCGTATTAGTCAAGGAAGAGAACCTACCCCCCGGAAAATGGGCATTGGGAAGAATCGTTCAGGTCCACCCCGGGAAAGATGGATATGTCAGGGTGGTCTCTGTAAAAACGAAAAACGGCATCATTAAAAGGCCTATATTAAAACTATCACTTCTTCCTATCAACGAAGATAGTACTCGAAACAAAAATAGCTCAGACTGCAATAAACAGACAAGTGATCCTCCATCAACCATCAATACCAATCAGAGTAATGAAAAAACGACAAGAACTCGTCACAAAACCAGCAGATTTTCATACTCTATTTTAACGACACTGCTTGTATTTTTACTTACAATTGCTCCTGTTCGTTGTACCTACAACGTATCTTATTTCAACTCCGATCAAAGACTCTATTTTGATAAACAGTACGAGATGAACCTTATCAGAGATGAATGGAAGTTGTTAGTGTACTTTAACATGACAACATACTGGGCAGGACTATCATATTTACAAAAATACGTGCATCGATTACAGAAGGATACTTACATTTCAGATCTTCCACCACAATATCACAGTATAATGTACCAATTACAGCATGAGCTATCAGAAATCGAGCACTATAATGAATTAATTAAATTCCCAGACCAGAAAAGGCAGAAGAGGGGCCTAATCAATGGCGTGGGTTATTTGGCTAACTCCTTGTTTGGCGTTCTGGATGATAGATTTTTGAGGCAATATGAAAAGGACATCGAAAAAATATCTTATAATGAAATTCATCTTCGGACCTTACTTAAAAATCAGACCAGCGTAATAGAGGCTCAATCTAATATCTTAAAAAGAAATGAAGTTATAATGAATAAACAATTCGGCATCGTACAGTTGCATTTACAAAATATAACTTCAACATTAAATAGAGTACAAACAGACGACCAACGTTAATTATACCTTATGTCATCATTTTTGTCAGCTCAGATTTTAATTTCAAGTTTAAGACAAATCCAAAACGACCTGATTGACACTGTCACTGATTTATCACATGGCCACCTAAATGCTCACTTATTACCTGTGGAGCAATTACATGAGCAAATACATCTCATTACAAGTCAACTACAGGGTGATCTAACGTTGCCGATAAATGCAGAAAACATTTATGATTTTTATAAGCTGCTGAAAATTAATTCAAAAGTAGGTAGATCGTTCATGATAATCGAAATTAAAATCCCATTGGTTGCTAAAGAAATATTTGAGGTCGATCAAATTTATAGCATTCCTGGCAAAGGATACACTGTGGAAACGAATACCCCTTATATCGCTTTTAACTTTCAGAAGGATTTACTTTTATTAATAACAGAAGAAGATACTTCCTATTGCATTCACTTAACATCAGGAAAAGTATTATGCTCCTTCGATAAACCAGTCTATGAACAACAAATAAGTCACACCCTGTGTAATATAACTATTAACAATAAGGCGTTGTGCAATACGAAACCAATTCAGTGCGAAGAGCAGTGGATCAAATTACGTGCTTTTAACAGGTGGTTATTCACGTGTTGTAATAATTGCCTAGCTCGCTTATTTTGTCCAGACAAGACGGAGCTGATAACATTGATGGGGAATGGACTTATTGACATCGGTCAGGGCTGCATTCTTAAAACTAAGGGTACTCGAGTTTACGGACATACTAACTATCTTAGCAAGGTAAACACACAAGCAATGGTACCGACTGGAGCTGACACATCAATTTTAAATCAAATTTTTAACACTACCATGCCTGAATTATTTATACCAGAGGATCATAATGGAACTTGGAATGGTATAAAGGATCAGATAAAGGTCATTAAACAACAGTCTGACTTGACTTACACGTCACTCAGCGTACACGACCTACACCAGTACACCGTACTCTACGTCACACTAGCACTGCTTATACTAGTATGCGGCTATATGATATATCGCTGCCGCACAGCGAGACAACGCGCGAACGTGGCACCAGCACTGCAGGCGGCAATGCCGGTGGTCTTCCAGGCGGCACCAGCGGCGACGGCGGCGGCCCAGGCGGCCCAGGTGGAGCCACCGTCCCAGCGGCGTCCAGTGGAGCGAAGCGCGCCCGGCGTGGGCGCACCATGCTCCACACACAGTGGACACAGTAGTGTTAATAGTGTTAAGTGCGATGACGTGGTACTCTATCACAGGTCTCAGCCTCGGTCGGTAAGGTTGAAAATTCCCGAGGTCAGTGACAGTGAATAAAATAAACAATTAACTCTAACAATTCGTGCGTTAAATACCTACCAAAACCAATTTATAAACAACATTTGACTCAACGTGAAGGCTGACTCTACTTTTTTAATTTTTACTTATTTGTTTTATATTTAATTTCAACTTGTATTGCGTTAGTTTAGTAATATTATATTTTACCTCTCTGATTACATTCCTTTTGGAGTCGCAGGATGTACAAAGTACAAAGGATTTATCTAGGTTAACGTGTGACTCATCATTTTACTTTTAATGCAAATAAATTTTAGTGTCAAAACTGCACTCGTCGGGTTTAGTTATTTTACTCTTAACATTGTAGTTTAACTATAATCCTAACATTCCTTGTAACTGTATAAACGGTACAGTAATTTACTATAGAATGAACATGATACTGTCTATACACTGAATTAATTTTCTAGGTGCTAATAATATTTATTGGTATCCAGGGTTTGAATAAATAATTGATTAAAAGACGACATCTTGAGAACGCAATGAAGTTAACATTTTAGCCGTTCATATTAGTTGGTTATCTTTTTTTCCAACAACATCCAAAATAATTACAAAAGCCGCCCCCCCCCCTTACTGTAAATGCAATGAATGGAGGTTGTTATGCTGTAAATTGGTAATAAAAGATTGTAACTTAACTCCTTGGAATTTTCAGTTACGTTTAATAAATACTTTTCTCTTTTAGATTTAATTAATTTGCATCTGACTCATAACAAATTTTAATATTGATCTCATTACCTGATTGAACCGATTTATAATATATTGTTGCCAAATTTAAACATAGTAATATCACTGCTAAAGTGCGTGATAAGTCGAAGGTTTTCAAACTTTTTTCATGTTATCCAAATCTACTATCGTTTATGGTTTAAAACATACATAAATTCAAATAGGATATTGATATCCTAAAGGGGTAATATGGGGATATTCTTTTCGTGTAATTTAAGTAACTTCCGTTTCATTATTTGGCAGTAGTAACCCCACTTATAGGGTGTTACCACACCAATAGATCGTCCGTCGACTGGTCGTCGTAACACCCTTAAACTAAAGCTTAACATAGTCAGTTTTGTAGGGTAGTTTTGAATATTATTCGTAGTTTTTTTTATTAACATAGTTAATGCAGTATCGTCTTTTAACAAAATATAAAAACATACTCTCCATGTTTTTAATTTTCTCATTGAATATTCGTGGGTATATAATAAACGCAAAAGCTAATGTTAAGAAGTTGTTACAATTAGTTGCAAACGTCGTTCCCGGTATTTGCAATTGCCCCGCTGCGCTGTGCTGTGGCTACATATAGTCGGATTAGAACAAATCGGATAACTCTTACGGAAATACCATCGGTACATCTATTATTGAGAAACAAATCTTTGCCTTTAATGTAGATAAATTGGATAAGTATCAAATTCATATTTTATTTATTGAATTTATTTATTTTATTGAATTTTTAATTTTTATTGATATGGCGTCTCTCCAAGCTCCATCTCAAAGTTCCGTTGATACAAGAGCAGTGTTCCCTACCCTTTACCTACTGTTCTTGTCAGCTAAGGTTACAATTGACCGTTATCCCTTAAAACGTCATTGCTGCAAGATCTGACCTCGTTCCATGTTTAGATGTGAGAAAGACTAAAAGAACTTGGGCACGTAAAGGAAATGGACAACTAAGAAGAATTTGTGTGCAAAATTGATGGAGCGTGTGATGTTTGTGTGAGAAATGTACTACGGTAGGTAGAAATATACTACGGTAGGTAGAAATGTACTACGGTAGGTAGAAATATACTACGGTAGGTAAAAATGTACTACGGTAGGGACTACGATAAGTTAGAAAAAGGGCACGAGCTTAAGTTATGGTGGATTTCGCTATGAGCACAGGTGATGGGGCTCAACCAAGAAAAGAAGGGATTGCGTTCTTAGGACACTAATTGCATTTATTAACTTTTAAATGTTTTCTATTGTCTCCTCGTACAAAACAATGCAAGACTTGAATATAGTTTAGTTGTACGGGTTTTTTACACTGTTGTCGTACCTCATGCGTCATGCACAAATGATATGTCATATTAAAAGCCATAAACCATAACTGTTTTTTTTTATTGTTTGTATTCCACATCACGTAGATATACTCTATCGTCTCCAGAAATATGTACATCGTTCCGTCGAACACTTACCTTTATATGACACTCATAATGAAATGAAATATTTATTTTCTCAGCATTGACAATTATTTGTTCTTATTGATGTCAAATAAAACATGACTCTACCACCAGTTTGAAAAAACCTTCGTGAAGAAAAACTGGCAAGAAACTTCACGGGTATATTTTTTTCAAAATAAATTTACAGACTCTCTTTATGTCTATACAAAGTTATTCTTATCTGCATCCGTTAGCTCGGCAAGTTAGAGACACAAACTGTCCAAACGACGAACATCCGCGAACAGTACGCGTTCACGAGGTTAACGCTGGAGCCAGCCTTCACCCTCCTCAGCCATATTAGGGGAAAGTGAGCGACCCGTCATTTCGAATCGTATTAAAAAAGGTAAATTTCAAAAACCAATAAAAAAAACAGAAAAATTGTCTCAAAATCCGAAACCTAACATATTAGTTCATTTACTGATTGATTACTACAACAAACTCATGTATGTGATTACTTAGATTTAATATATTTAAATGTGTATTTTTTAACCTGTATTTTTTCCGAACGAAAAAGATATATCTAAATACAATAATATTAGACCGCGAATTACACGATCCCATGCAGAATAATCACTAAATTATACACATGTGTGTGTGACAATAGATTAGGCTCAGAGACTTTAGATCCACTTGCGGGAACCTGATTTACAAATTTAACCCGGGTTACTCCAGGTCAAATTTGTAACTCGGGTTTAATAAGTGGTTCGGCCCCTAGCTTCTCGAACTTCAGACTCTGGGTTCGGTCCCACTGACTGCCGAATGAAGCAATAATTTTAAACTACCTAGGAACATGAACCCATCGCGCTTACGGCGATGTAAAACATCGTAAGGAATGGATCCCTGAAACTAGCAAACGGATTTGAAACAATCATTTTATATATTAATGGCTGATTGTTCAATGATCAGACTTATCTAAAAAATAACTTTGACACTTGACAATTCAAAGTTATTCCCCAGATAAATCAAGTCAAGTCTTTCCGTAGAAATTATGTCAAACTCTCAATATTATTCTACCGATAAAAGTTATTTCAGCATTAAAACGGCCCTAAATAAAATAATTTCAACCAGATCTATTTGTTTTAATTAAATCTTTCACTATTTGAAAGGTTTATTTTTCAGTAGTGGTACAGTAAAACCGCGCGAGTCTCTAGTATACGAGTACACCTAATATGCGCAATAACCTGGATAACGGATTGGTTGTCGCAATCAACCACAGCCCCTCTGGTCTGTATAACTATCCATCTAATCATGTAATCGAAAATACCACAAGTCAGTTTACAATACACGCTATTCGGTACTTATACACAATATCGACGTTTACAAAAATATCACTTGATTCCAGGATGATTCTAGGCCAGTGCACTTATAGGCATATACCCATTCCTACTTTTTCGTTTTTCGCCCTTCTGTTTCTTTCATTGGTTCTGACTCGACTCTTTTTTAATAGTAAGGTTATAGTTTAATAATTAATTTTCCATTTAGATACCTCTTCTAACAAGCAGGTATTTCATTTTATTTCTGTGTATTTGTTTTAGTTATCTAGTGTTGTTGGATTTGTCGTGATTTAATAATCTGTAATATAAAACCAGTGCGCCGAGGACTTTGTATGTGGCAACCTCGGTCTAACAGGCCCGCGAGCAAAACGCACCACTTATGTTTTTGCTAATGTTTAATAGTAGGATTCTATCTCGTTTATTTAGTCGTATGGAGAAGTATATAAAGGATTACTGTAATTATTATACTTATATCACGGATAAGACAGTAAATTGAAGTCCTGGGTGTTGGCAAAAAGCGTTAAAACTATTTACAAGTGTGAATAATCATTTAAAAGTTGATTAAGTAAATAACTCATTAACAACTTTATTAAAATATCTTTTTCACCTAATCAGATTTTTCCGCTATCTTAAAATCGGTGATATTAACTGGCGTAGCGATTACAAATTCGTTTTTAGTAAACAATAATTTACTTTAACTTCAACAGTTCAAGATATCTGTGCATTTTAACCAAATGCAAAGCAATTCTGTTAAATTATTGTTAAGAAGCAAATGTCATTTAGTAGTCAATTTCTTAAACACCATATGATATCCTGAGCTTTGTTGGTGCACCTTTATTTAGACATTTAATTGTTAATAAATAGACGAATTTTTTTACTTTGATAGTACCAGATTACAAACTAGGAAATACAAATATCGATAACGTGTTTTACAGGACACTGTATGTTTTAGGTTCCTTTATAAACAGACAAGACGTTAATATTATATTGTGAAGGATCATTAATAAATTCCACTAATTCAGTTTTAGTAAGTGTACAAAACATAACTACGCGATTTTTTTTGTATATGACCATACGTTAGCTGTTATTTATTTTAATTTTTTTTAAATAGTTCGTTAAATCGACGCCTACTAACTAGATTATGATTATTGCTATAATCGGTGATAAATATTTAGAAAAATTGGTTTTTATCCATCAAAAACAATGTTTTATACGTCATTTTGTCAAACAATTTTAACGGTAGCGTATTGGTTGGTTTAAATGTTCGAAATGTCTTACTTATTAAATTACGAAAAGCTCAGTTACGTGAAAGGATAGCAGAAGCTTTTGAATTCGTCAACAATGGTCGACTTGCCTCTATGTCGTATTGCCAGGTCTTTCTAAAGTAGATGTCGAACTTGCGTTTAAGCGGAAGGAAGACATTTTAAATCTAAGAATTTACCTTTTATTTTAAATCCTTCGTAAAAAAGATAACTGTGAAAGGACTATGAGACCATTATGAAATCAGTTTAAAAAGTGCAAGCTTTAATAGGTTTTCTCTCGCTAATTAAACTTGACATATCTATAAGTAGGAGTAACTGTAGTGAAGTTAGATGCACCTGCCTTCTGGAAACGAAAAGAAGTCTTTGGCAGTAGCATTTTTGCCTTCACATTCACTTAGATCGCAAGAACATGGAACAAACATGGTTTTAAACCCTAATAATAGGTACCCTGGTCATTTAAATACTACTTTGACAAAATTAGCAGTAATCTAGCTAGTGTTATGCCATTATGAAATCTGTATTGAATAAGCAAACTTTTGAAACTACTTGCCAAAAGAACTAAGTGCATTTATTTATTTTATTTTATTTTCATTGGATAACAAACAGTGTACATAATTATACAGTTTTACTACAGAAGACATAGTTAACTTAACACCGTGTACATGCTATCACATATAAGTAATAAAGCGCTTGTTTTGTGTCACAAACAATAGAGGAGAATCCCAAATCCCAAAAAGAAAAAAAATAGAAAACACATACATTTATAAATATACAAGAAAAAAGCAAGAACATTGAATATGACAATGCACAAATCCACATTATAACTAGCCGGGTGTATGCATCACTTTCGTGGTCAGAAGGCCTACCATCAACTTTTAGTTTGCCATTCAATTCCGATGCAATCCAGTTTAGGTACCTAAACTGAATCGCTAAGATTCGTACCATGAAGTGCCTTTAGCTAACTGGCGTTTGAATCGCTCACGAAGGAATGAAAGATCGAGATTTGTCTGTGGTTCGCGTGTGAGAAAGAGATGACGCCGTACACTCGTTGCATAAGTCTGTCTCTTTCGAAATCTAGTTGATATGATTTTAGCGGTGTTTTTTGTGTAAAAATAACAACAAATATATTTTAAAATTGCACGTTTTAATGTCAAATTATATACCATAAGCCCGTTTTAGTACTCATGAAATAATAGCAATTTATATAATACTTTAAATTACAAATAATTAAAGGTTTCCTTAGTGTTGTCGTAAAAATAAATTGATTATGACGAGTTTAGAACGCACCCAATTTGACTTCTACCTTTGTCTCTACTGATAAATCAGTTGATTTTGTTGGATTTTTCAACAATGGGCTCAGCTCATCACACATTTCTAATACCAATCGTTTAGACAACCGATATCCTTTTTGTATATTCTTCATCTTCCAAATAAAAGGGGTCCGATTGTTTCCGTGTTGTGTTTATTTCATTATCATTTTCCAAGAAAATAAAAAAGACTAATTCGTCAGACATCTACAATAAAAAATAGCTCTAGAACTCACTTTTTTACATTAACACTCAGAAACACTAAATATCCAACTGAAATACCTTAAATTACCTATATTTTCAACCATTTTTTTAAAGATAAACCGAAACGATTCACTTCACGCCAAGAAAGTAGCAACTTTTTTTGAATCGCTTACTTTGACATTTAAGTCATCCAATATAGGTTGAAATATCACCTCATGGTACGAAAAATGAACGAACTAAAACAGTTTGCGATCCAATTGCCGACTTGATTTGGCGTCAACCTAAAGGATCGCTTTAATGACGTCGTGGTATGAAATAGCAAAGCAGTTTATTTTAGGTCGTCAATTGAATCGCAATAATAGTTCATAGTAGGCCTTCAGTTCTTCAAACGAGAGCTCAATATCGTAAACAGAACGATAAAGAAGCTCACATTTTTCAGTACAGTAATTCAAGTCCAGCATAAATTTTTTTTTGCATTTTAGGTGAGAGAATCGAGACTTTTTCTTCTGAACGAAGGTAGGCGACTTTAAATTGAAGGCTACAATAGATAGCAGCATTTCAGGGCTATATTCCAAAAATAAAACCAAGCAAAGTTACAATTTGTACCAATAAGGTTGAAATGATCATCACAGGGTGTTGCTTTTTGTTTTTTTTTAAATACCTATAGTTTCATAACCACAGGCTCAAAAAATTTTTTTTTCTGATAGCAGTAATTACTTCTTGTATCTCCTGGTGCCAGTTTATCGTCGACTTTTAGGACACCCTGTACATGTATGTTTATTCTGGGTTCCCCCCAGTTCGCTGTATGGTCATCCATAACACAAGCTCTGCTTACTTTGGGGCCATACAGTTGGTGTGTTTGTCTGGGGATTTATTTATTATTATTATTATTATCATAATAATTTAAGTAGGTACACACAATACAGGTGTTGTTCTAGCTTGCTGTAATAAATCGCGCTCTAACGCGTGTAGGCTCGTCGATGGACGAATTGTACATCTTTTGTTCACTACGAAAATATGCCATGTTATGTTATTTGCCGGATCGATACTAAAAACTATAATTTTATAAAATATTACAAGTAAATTGGTAAGGCGTCTTAATCTGCAGCTGCGGTACAAACAGCGACACAGTCTTTTTTTACTTATGTAAACAGCCGGCAAACGAGCGTTCTATCCACCATCGCTGTTAAGTGGCTTGTACATGTTCTGTTTATTAATATAATTGTGAGATGTACTTGGATTATGGATTATTGACGCATTGCCGACATGTCGGCTTTAGTTGGAATAACCTGTATTTCTGTAATTCAATGACTGATTCTCGACGGTTAATTACTTGTTCTTATTGATGTTAAATAAAGCATGACTCTGCGACTAGTTCGGAAAAACCTTCGTGAAGAAGAACTGGGAAGAAATTTCACGGGTATAAAATTTACAGAGTCTCTTCATGTCTATACAAAATTATTCTTATCTGCATCTGTTAGCTCGGCAAGTCTCCCTCCCCCCAAGTATCCAAACGACGAACACCCTCAAACGGCACCCGTTCACGAGTTAACGCGGGATCCAGCCATCGCCCTCCTCAGCCATTGCACCTCAATTGTACTGGCTGTTTCTATCTTTCAACCGGAACACAACTACGTCGACGTGGTTATTGCAGCGGTCAAGGTGGCTCGGACTGTAGGGCCGTCCCAGACGAGACCTGGACGAGACCTGGACGAGACGCGTCAAATCAGCCTGCCAGAATAACAGGTACCTACGGCTTAGAACATCATTTTATAAAAATAAAAACACAGAAAGCTAAAACACCTGTTTATTTGTCTATAGATGCAAATACATTCAAATTTGATATCGTATCTTAGTCAAATATTAATTTTCAAAGACTTAAACCTATTAGTCACAATAATATCGAAACAAAATGGCCACTCGCTTGGCAGCTTCCGGCAGAAGCTAAATACTTCACAAAATAAATCTATGAAGATTAAATTACTTTGTACTAAAGATAGTAAACAATAACTAAATAAGACTATAAGAAATTATAGTAACGCTGTATACGCATAGTATATGTATAGTAACTAAATAATCAAGAAGTGAAAGAATAACAAGTGGAATGAGAACTGTTTGTTTACATTTGGTTTAGGATTTGAGACTCGTCATCCGTCATTATATGAAAGAAACTGAACAATTCTTATCACAAAATTATATCGGTGTTATAACCGTCACGATCTCGGGTCACGCCGTAGAAAGTCCACAAAAATAAAACTCCTTTGTCCAAAGGAAAGATCGGCCTTTAATTTCTTAAGAAAAAACAGCACTTAAATTTAAAAATGTCATTTAGACATCTTTCTGTTTAACTTTGAGATAAGATTGTTCAATTCCAATAACCTTTAAACTACATACATATGTTCACTACAAATAACGAATACTCTGAAGATAAGTAAATAACAACTCTTTCATAGGCACAAATGGAGACAAATCAATTTACAAACATTTATAACAAATTTTATACAATATTAAATGGTTGCTTGAATTAAAAAGAAAATTTTAAATTTAGTAGATAAAGTTTGTCGTAGAGACTCGCACATTTGTGAAATTATTGTTATGAAACCTGTCCTATTTTAAGAAGAGTGCTGAATCATTGCTTTTTCAGTCCGCGATCATGGTGCTTGCAACAGCATCGAAATATCGGACGCGCGAAATAAAAATCGAAAATCGGAATCCCGTAAATTCATTAAATTATAGTGAAAATAACCGCGATAGTTTGCAAAAACATTTGCTTTTTATTTCTTAAACTTTTTACGCATTAGAGCTTATAAATAAAGTTACATATGTAAGTAGGTTTTTAAGGTTTTAACTTTAATATAATACGAATCTAGTAAGTAAATAGTGGGATCATCTAACGTAATTGTCCGTCTTTCCCTCAAAACGCTTTTATTTTTTAAGACGCTTTAAGGAACAGTGCCCAATTACAAAACATTATTATATAGATACAAAAATATGATTAATCTATCACTTTTATGAACACTTGATTTCATACACACTGGTCAGTTACAAGATTATTGCAGTCATACGTACCTACATAGATAGTTCAACCCCTGTCAAGATTCAAACGGTTTTTATGTTTGATATTTACATAGACCTAACAAGTTATGTGTGGAATGGCAGAATTTTAAAACATGGCTTTCATCTTGAAATTTGCTTGCCACTTTTATATTTTACAAGCTTTGGTCTATAGAGTTTTTCCGTTTTTAGTAAAATGGCAATATTTAAACGACTGTAGCGACGCTTGTCAGTTCACAGGTAAGCTGGTGGGTCTCTATTTTATATTTCTTATGTATTACAGTAAAAACAAATCTGTCGGGCTTAAATTGTATCAAAAAATCTATTCAAATTTTGAGTCACGAACTCGGAGTTTTACGCACTGTTCTACATAGACTGGGCAATGAAAGGCTGCCTTATGCTACGAAAACAATGCTTTATTTTCAAAAACTTTACACATAATGATAACTTTCAATATAAGCATTTTGGCGTTCAAATTCAAGAATTACCCTTGACAGGAGCTTCTATATTACAATGATCTATCTTAGAATTGAATTATAATCTACAGACATAATATACTGGGTTATTGAACTCTTTAGACCACGCTACTTTCATAAGAACCCTACTTTCATAGAATATGAATAATATCTAAACTATAGGTAGATACACCATCTATCTACGGCTAAAACTGTTGTAAAACATGACTCTATACATTCACAGAATATCTAAATATGCTAAAAAAAGTTTTGGCCATATTTTCGAAAGATTTTTTGTATATATATTGTAGCAAGCAATACGGGTGATTTCATTTTATCACTGCGTAAAAGTGAAGTCACATATGTTACTATTTCTGAATACTTGATAGTACTTTAGTTTCGGGACTGTTCGTTGCTACGATTGAGGCCTTCTAGTTTAAAATACTTCGAAATGATGACTAAAACTTCTCACGTATTTTTGTGTAGCTACGACAGACAAGACAACGAGAACTTTAAACTCTTACAAATGAACTCTACGACAAAATGTTATGTTTGCGACATTAAAAAGTTTAGAAAAATATTTATATATTCTCTAGAAGTCGCCATTACCCTTATCTGTTATATTCGTGCAGACATTACTTATCAGTCATTCGAAGTTGTGGAAAAAGGAATCGATACAAAATAATAATTCAACAATGTCATAATAAGTAAATAAAAGTAAATTTTATTGTCAAACGTAACTAATATTTTCATGCAATGAATTTTACTTGATCATAACCTTCAACCAATTCGTTGACAAAGTAAGCTAAGCTCAAAGCCGATATTTACATTAGGATAAATTATAAATATATAATTAAAATAATGTGTGATATAAAGCATACCATTAAAACTCTTTCTCACACCACAACAAGCTTAAATCTAGATACTTTTTTTTCATTCTTCACCTTTTCGTAACACTCGATATTTTATCCCGGTTTAGTTTCTCATTTTTTAAATGCCGCGCCACCTAGCTATTTTGCAATGCAACTGCACTCTTAGTACCTACAGATCCGAATAGATGTTGGTTTATTATATTACTGATTTTCATTAGTAATGATTTGTCCTTTTTTTTGGTTTTATCACAATTTATATAAGTTGATAATTTTTTAAAACCTTAACATTCCATAATTTACGATAATTAGAAAAAAAATTCTATTGGTGACGTACAAACAAGATGGTACATTTGTAAAAATGAGTACCTATGACGTTAACATTTTATAACTATATTAGTATAGTTCTCACTACAAAGAAGTATTTTTGGGTAAAATATATTTTTCACTTGTATATTTATTACTTTGTTTAAAAGTAAAATCTTTTTGAAAAAAGTTTTATCCAAATTGGTAGGTAATAATATCTTCATTCGCTCACTGAAAATTTTCGAACCCTTCGAACGAAACCTAAGAACGAAATCGATTGTTGTTGAGACGAGAGCAATAAACAAAATGCAATAAAATGCATGTCACTTTTTGATTGATATTAATAGGAAGCAAATCCTGAAGATTATGAGATCTTCATACTGCCTTAAACCCTAGTCAAACAAAAATATCGGATCCAATGAAAATATGCAACCAAAGACAGTTAGTGTCAAAAGCAGCAGTCGTATCAATACAGATTCCAAAAAGATTTTATTTTGAAACGCGAAACTCCACAATTTAATGCGCGGATGCCGCAGGGCTGACTGGCGCGGCGTGCCGCAGCCTGGCCCTGACTTGCTGCAGTGTTGGATTGGTTCCTTCTTCTACTTCCTCTGTAGGCTGCTCAGCTTGCTCCAGCCGGCGCGCGCGCTCGGCGATGGCTCGTTCCAGTTCTGGAAGGTCGGAAATGTTTTGGTTATGTCAGTTTAAACTATTGGTGTATTATAGCATAAACGTGGAGGGTTTTTGAGGAATTATCAATTCTAAGTATCAGTTTTTTTTTAATATTCGAAAAGAGTGCTTGGTAAACTCTTGTAATTACAACCATTATCACAGTCGTGTTTAACAACTTTTCCCAATTCAATTTCTAAGAAATATTATTTCAAAACTTATTGGCCCTAAAACATATATTTTATTTAATGTTTATCTGACTTGTACAAATCACAAAAAAATTAAATACCTGTTTAAAATCATTGTCACATTAACACAATTTACTAAAACTATGTTAACACAGAAGTAATTAAAAAAACACTTAAAACGAGTAATCATTAAAAAACCGTTAAAAAGATATTTGGCAAATCAATAAACGGTTTATTTAAATAGTGATGTAATACAAACGATCTTTATTGCTAAAATAGGGTTACAATATTGTCAATGTTGTTAATGAGTTTGCGAAATTATTCCAATTTGCAATGACCTTAAATACAGCTGATGAAATTCAATTCAGAGAAGGTACAATGCGTTCCAAGTAGATCTTCAGAAATGGCTAAAATTAGGGCAATGAACGAGTCATCATAATTTGTGTACGAAACACTTGGAACATTATGTTTACTCAAACTTCTAACAAGGAAATACCATTCATACAAATTTTGATGATTCATGTTTTGTCTAGTTCGAGTTGATTATGAACATCTGCCTCCAAGCTGGTAGTTGTGATGCAGATGGTTACTTCGTTTTGTAGTGATCATCATTTGAATCCCGTTTTTAAATATGTAGATGAAATTAAACATACAGATTGATGATGCACACACAAATTGACTTACAAATGTGTATTCTCGAATATTACAAAACCTTTGATACCGTTTATATTGGAATATGAAGGTGGGTTTGAACACCCGTAATAGGGTACAGATACCAGATCATCAGATAGCTTGCCTCCACGCAGCCTGCAAGCATAGCCCGGATTGTTACTTGCTAATCGCTATTTACCGAGCGCGCTATAGTTCGTATATCTTAATCAGAAAGACAAAAAAAAGGGTTTAGTTTTCAGGGATTTTATGAAAGACTAAAGGACTTTAATGTCAATTCAAATTTACCTAGTTTCGGAAGATGGCAACCAAAGCACACATAAATTTTTCTAAATTTAAAACCATACCGTCAACTACCGGTAGACTACTATCAAAATTAATTATTTTATGGTTCCGTTTATAAACATTCATCCCAGCTGCACTTCAATCTTCACTGGAGCCGGTTGTTTATTTTGCGTTTACCCGTTTATTTTTATTTTGAATTTTTAAACTGGTAAGATGGGATTCACTTTTTATGCAGGTATATTAGGCTGGCCGTCCTGCCGGCCCAGGTTGATGGTCGGTCGTTTACCTTGAACACATCATATTTTGTTTATTAAGCTTTTAAACTTTGTCTTATTTGGTAAAATGGGCAGGACTTTTAAATTTTTTTTAAAGTTATCTTTTTAGTCGAAAATCCTTGATTATTTGCATTTGCAGTTTTTGATAATATTGGCTTTTCTTTGCCCAAAATTTAAGATGCTCTCCTTGTTCGACTTATCGCATAAGACTAAGTTTGTTACCGATACGTATTGGCAATTAGGTTCAATGTTGGAAAAAAGCGGTATTTGTTTTTTTTAAGTAGTCAGTTATTAAGTTTTCACACTGAAACATAAATATGCAAGTTCACGCATTATGTATTATAAAAAATCGAACATTTCCTACAACAAAACCGTTACAATCTGCAAGTGCAAATCAATTCTCATAGATATCATATATAAGGTGAAAGATACTACATATTAAATAACATGTGGAATCAGGTGCTTTTCACATAAGTTGAGGCACATATTTCTCAGACAAACTCTACATAAAGATTGAATAATTTAATTTTGCACGCTTCATGACTCAGCGCTTAAAATCTAACCAACTAGAACATTCCAATAGGGATTGAAAAATTGAATAACTTTTCCGCTGTCGATGACCAACCGGCAAAGAAAGTGAAATTGATTGAGCCTCGCTCTATCTTGTCTATGACATTAGGAAGAAAATTATACCTACCCACGGTCGAAGCGCGTCGAAATGCCATTGCACCAGCAAATATTTTGCATAAATTTTCATAGAAAACGCACCTTATGTGGGCATCGATGTTAGAAATCAGAATGTATTGCTCTGTATTTGCATGCACGAATTACGTATGAAGGTATGCGTGAATTGTGTTGGGACTTCAGGCCCGTGAAGTGACTCCTTAGGACGCTTTTTAACTCCTTAGTTGGTATCAGTTTCGAATATATTGTAGTATTCCAAATAAATCCCTAAGCTATCCAATTCATTGAGATTATGAAGAATGCAGTTATGGGACACCACCAAGTACACCTTTCGTGGGTTGAGCGTTAATTTTGTTTAAGTTCCAATAAAGATAAAAATTTTACCATTTTAAATACCTATCATTATCAAAATAGTTAAAAGTAAATTCAATTATCTTGTGATAACGTTATCTACAAAAAGTTCTACGTTGTCTGATGATATTTGTACCAACTCAATTTGGCATTCTTACGAGTGAAAAACGCATTTAATTTCATTATTTCAATTTCCTGATAAACAATTTTGATGCTAATAGTTGCAGTTATTTTTCTTCATAACAGAAAGTAGTATTTCGTTAACTTCGCTGAATATATGACTAATAATAATAAAACTAAGTACGGGAAACGACTGCATTTTTTTATGAAAATGATTTAATTGATGCTTAGAACTCGCGGCCCAGTAATAGATATGAGGCACCAAGGACTGACCAAGGCTGGGTAGAGGTATTCAAGACCTTAGGCCGCTCTCACTTTGCAGATACACAACCTTAGGATCTAAGGTATTAAGTAACAGCTTAAAAATATGTGCAATAAAATAGGGTGCAGGTGTGTGCATTACCTGGAGTCTCTCTATGTTCTCGTACTTGATTCAAGATCTGCTTCTCTTTGTGCTTCGACAGCGCTTTCTGAAGCTCGCTCTTCTGATTCAACACGCTCTTGCCTCTGAAAATCCAGAAAATGTATCGTTATATACCCATGGATATTTGCACTGACTGTTATACCACGATCTAAGACATATACCGGCCTTATACTCCCTAAGACATACTATGACCATTTTACGAAATTTTTGGTTAGGATTTGACTCAAATAAAGATGTTCTTTATGAGGTATTGAAATGATGGTAATAGAGATTCTATGTTAAGGTCTCGTCTGAGACGGTACTACGTCCTTCCTATCTTGACCGCCAAACCAACCCGGGTGCATTCCGGTCATAGGGAGGGAACAATTTGTGCAACTACCTACTGGAACAAAGTCAATTTTACCTGAAGCCCACGGCCGCCTACTCGTTATAAGTCGATATAATAATCACAATCACTGTTAAAAAAACTCCTCCGACTAACGATGTCCATGGACGCGGAAGCCACTTAGCATCAGCTGGGTCGAGCGTTTGTTCGCCGGCTGCACAGCTTACAATAAAGGTGTGAATGAAGTAGGTCACATATTTCGCGTGGCTGCTAATAAATAAAAAAAACATTTTTACAATCTTTAAGTAAATTTTACCAGAGTTCTTATACAAAGAAAGCAAAATAGGAGGAGTTGAAATGGGACTACGAATGCGGTTTGCAAAGGAATTTTTAGGTATATATTTTTTTCTGACAGAATTAGTTATTTTAAGAGAGCAATTTGAATACTTCTGATTTCTGTGCAATGTTTTTTCAATCAAATAATTTTTTTTTAAATATGGCGACGCCACGGAGTAGTTATGTTGCAAAGTTTGCTATTCTCCACAATTTTCTATGGATTCCTGAGGACAGATTTTTACTGAAAACAATGACATGACATTTTTATCAAAAAATGAATTAGAAGTTGATGCTACTTTATGACGTCATATAGAGGTTGACTATAAGTCAAATTATTTTACTCGTCGTAGTTTAGCTTTTACCTGCGAGCTTTTAAAAACAAGTGATATCTCAAAACTGATTCGAATTACAATCAGATTTACTTCTCTACATAACGAGTTGTTAGGTTTCAAAGGGTTTGGAAAGAGGATTTTCTTTATTGAGGACAAAAAGGTGATATATGTATGAAACAATATGGCTAAATTGTCATATGCCGCTGCAAGCTCATTGCTATCACAACACATACGAGGAACAGGAAAATAAATGTTTTTTTTTTATCTGGACGATAGCTTTTTGTACATAATTTATATTCGTAAATTGTGAGAGTTTAAAGGAAACATGTGAATTGAATAATTTATACATTTAATTGAAGAAAAATATTTTGGGATTATACCTAATCGCCTTTATGTGAATTCCGATTATGCAGACGCGACCATCGCAATAATAATATCCATCGCAGGGTATTCAGATATGCTAACCTGGTTCTTATCTTCAAACGCTTTTGGCAAATGAAAAGAAAACGAAAAAATTATATAACCAACTGTATGTTTTTTAAATGAAACCCAATGAAACGGGGTGGCGTAGTGGGTAGCAACGCCGGAGGTCCCAGATTCTAGTCTTGCTCGGGACGTTCATTTGTGTGACAAACACAGGTCCCCGGGTCATGGTTGTTTACATTCATATATGTATGTTTATTCTGGTTTCCCCCATTTCGCTGTCTGGTCATCCATAACACAAGTCCTGCTTACTTTGGGGCCATACAGTTGGTGTGTTTGTCTGGGGATTTATTTATTACTATTATTTGTGGCAACAACGCAATCAAAAAACCATAAAAATCTATATTACCAAATTAATGATGCTTAATATAAAATTCTGATAACGATTATTCAAATAAATATATAATAAAGTTACGAAAAGCAGAACCGGGTCAATCAGCTGATAATAAAATGTGACGCGTCATCCGTTTAGTCCATAGAAGAGTTATCGTACCCATGTTTTAATTTTGCTACCAAATATGGTAATAGTATTGCCATGCAGGAGATAACACGTGTTCACGTAAGAGATAATGAAGATACTGAAGATTCGAACGAATTTCAAGTGTATTTGATAGATATTGGAGTTAAACATCAAAACAAAGTATTATTTAAGTATTATTTATAAGTAAAAATATCCAAGCTTGTCTAAAAACGTCAATATGCGGCAAAACTAATTTTTGTCCCTAAAAGGAGTCCTCCTGGAACCTATAATTTAGGTAAAACTAAACATATTACCGCCACGAGACCAGTGATTATGTTATCTCTATCGGACGTAAATGGAAAACTCGCATTCTATAAGCAAAAAATACGCTAGTGCCTACTGTATTGTTGAAAGGACAGATTGTTTGAATTGCTTATCGCAACTTAGGAAACGTTCGCAGTACTTTTATGCCATTGTTCCACATGCTTGTCTCGAAACATATTGTATTGGATTATAATGACTTCGTAAATAGATATTCCCACAACATACGGTGCATATGTTGCTCAGAAATATGCTACTGGAGATCTGACGTCACCGAAGTGCATTATTTCAATGGTTTTATTACGCAGCTGTGCGGTAACGAGCGGTCCGTTTTATGATCTGTCTGTTCTCATTTTCTACATTTCCTCACAAAATACGAAATATCACAGGTTTATCTTTGGATTTTATGCTCACCAGTGAGTTGTTAAGTTTAATTAGGTATTTCGCAAATGATTTCAACGATTCGTCAGCGGTGGGGTAATCGATGTTGTCTATTTCACGGCGGTCATTAAGTGGGGTAATAAGTTTGTGAAAATCTTCTTTGTCTTAAGGTCGATTATCGCTTGCATTCGAAGCAGGCTCATCAGCTTCATTTAATTTCAGCTAATTGCCATTTGCATCGGCATGTTTCTCACTCCGCTCGGTCTCCTGATGAAATGTAACACTATTTGCTCGTATTTAGGGCATCGCGTCTTAGCCAGAACTCATTTTATATCGAGATTGCAATCAACTAAATCTTTGATGCGAATAAATTGGAATTTCAGAGAAGGGATTGAGTAAAAATAGGTTATCGATACGTGCGATGGCATCGTGGGCAAAGAGTTTAATTTAAGATGTACTTTTTCAAAACATTTGACTATTATTTATTTAATAATAGTTAAATGTTTTGATGTATTCTATCCACGTTAAATTATAAATGGAAATCATGTTTTTCGTAAGTGATCACGACTAAACAGAACAGTTCTATTTTGCATGTGGATAGTTGCTAGATGTGAGGGTAATTGACAGACTATATAGTTACCATAAAAACATTTCGAAATTTTGGTTGAACCCAAAATAAATGGTTCGGATTTACCTTTGCTCCTTTCCTATAATCGGTTTTTTAAACAAGGTTCTTAGGGCGGTTAAAGTAGGAAGGTTTGTAGTACCGCCTTTTAGAAACATAAGATCGTAAGAAACTCGACTACCATTGAACACTTTATATTTAAACGAAACTCCGGAAAAAGTTTGTCTTGAAATAGTCGTAATGTAGCTGTAAAACAAACGAATAATGCCGATTTCAGATGTATACGTTATTTCAGTAGTAGTTAACGCTCATTATTGATTCCATTTGTATCGCCCCATTTTGAGTTACTTTCGACCTCATCTAAGGAAATATGTAGAAAATTTAGCGGTAACATCTTTTTATCACATAAAAGACAAGTGAATCCGCGAACAAAGCCTAGTTTATGCATACAAACACATTGTTGATCCAATAAACAGTAACAGATGGATTTATAGATAGGTTTAGACGCGTCCCGTTGGAGCTGGCGGAATTACTTCCTTCCGCAGCGCGCTCCCGGAAATAACCCGACGGCATTCACGACGGGAGCGCGCAACAGGTACCTGCAGTGCTCTGGTGCGTCAGTGAGGTCAGTAGGGAGGATATATGTATATAGGTACTATAAACAAGTGTTCAAGGAAAAACTGGACTTAGGGTCATAATAGGTTGAAAAAGTTACATCAAAATGAAGCTGTCACATCTAATCAGGCCCTGATGAGCTAGTTCTTATTACCATGTTTGTATTCAACAGGTTTATACTTATACATATTTAAACTATGTACAAGAAAAATGTTTTGATCTCCATGAAAGACAAACTTTTAATAAAAATGGCTTGAATGACATTTTTACAGCGGCCCATTTCGGTTAGTATGACATTAAAATGAAAAAATCTGCATTGCTCCTCTTTCCCTCAGTGGAGAGGAAACATTAAAAACTCTACTTACCAAAGTGGTTGGCCAGTAATATAGTGTGACCTAGTTAGAACTCACTGGCAAAGACGCACTGGCAGTTTAGGGTGAGGTCTTTAGTCAATTCTCTAACTCAGTGTTTCTCAAATTGGGGTTAGGGGTTCGCCATTCGAAGGTAGGGGGTTTGCGACAAGATTTACGTAATGGCGGCTTGATGATGTCTTTGATAGATTTTTGGGCTGCTAGACAGGAAGAGTGAATTTCCTTTAACCCTTTGCTACTTATGTGAGAGTGGGGTTTCACACCTGGCCATGATAAAAACGAAATTTAGAAATCGACTTGATACCGAGCCAGGATTAAGCTTAAAATTGTCCAAAATCATTCCTAAAACAGACTCAATTTGCGACAGGAAACAAACCCACCCATCTATATTCTATTGAAATAAAAAACCTTATTTTCTTTCTAAACCCTATAATTAGTTAGTTATGGGGTTCGCTGTCATCTGGAAGCTTTAACAGGGGTTCGTGGAGCCAAAAGTTTGAGAAACCCTGCTCTAACTAATTGATCAAAATCTATTCATTGTTTTGACACAATTGGTACAGTATTTCAGAATGCGTGATACGTGAAATATTAAGCCGGCCAGCGTGGACACGCCCACTTGACGGCAACCGTCATCCGCGCATGTGTCGTTTTATTTATGAAGGGTGTTCGTGGTTGTTGTGTCGACTGCTGGTGTGTTGCGGACCGCAGGATTCAGTTGAACGCGCCTTTGTTCCAGTGATAGCACTGGCTGTTGCTTCCCTTTCATTGGAACACAACCTGTAGACGTGATTATTGTAGCGGTCCAAATGGTAAGGACTGTAGAACCGCCACAGACGAGATCTTAACAAAGAAACTCCATTACCACTTCATATGGACTCAGATATACATAAATAAATAAATATTTCTAACAATCACTCTACATTATCATGCCCAAATTATCATTTAGAACTTGTGTTATGGATACTAGATAACGGATAAATAAACTTAAGAAATATATAAGCACACATAGATATTTTTGTTTTCATTTATAAATATTAGAAATAAACTTAAATAAACATACATACACATCCATGACTAGAAAGCAAATATTAGGTCTTTACCTATGAAATTGCCGTTTTTCACGAAATAAATGAAGCGTAATTTTTTTATATATTTTTTATTTCTATTAATCAAAATAATCACCCATGCAATCAATGCATCTTTGCCAACGCATTGGTAGCTTCTTGAAGATCTTGATCTTGAAATCTCCTTTCTTGAAGAAATCAGCTGGACGGGAGGCAACAAATTCTTCAAAGGCATTTTGTACTGCCTCTCGGGTATTGAATTTTTTTCCCGCCAAGAAGTTATCCAAATTCTGGAAAAATTAGAAGTCTGTAGGCGCAAGGTCTGGTGAGTACGGCGGATGACGGAGAACTTCCAACCCCAACTCTTGTAGCTTGGAGACCGTCTGCTGTGCAGTATGAGGTCGCGCGTTGTCGTGCAGGAGCAGTGGAGCCGAACGATTGACCAAAGCTGGTTGGAGACGTGCGAGCTTCTCCATCATTGTGTTCAGTTCTTCACAGTACACATCTGCAGTAATGCTTGTCCCGTTTGGCAAGAAGCTGTGATGAATTACACCCGCGTTAGACCACCAAACAGTGACCATCACTTTTCTAGGGGTAAATTTTCGTTTAGGGCATTGTTTAGGTGCTGAACCAGGGTCCAACCAACTTGCTGAGCTCTTACGGTTGTCAAACAGGATTCATTTCTCGTCACAAGTAACAATGCGGTTCAGAATTCCTTCATTTGTATGCCTGCTGAGCAGTGCAAGGCACGTCTCCACGCGTACTTCGCGCTGGCGGTCATTGAGTTCGTGGGGTACCCATTTGTCAAGCTTTTTTACCTTGCCAATTTGACGCAAATGGACCAATATTGTATTGATGCTAACGTCGAAAGCTGCTGCTAATTCAACCGTGGATTGAGTTTCATCAGCTTCGTCAATTGCCTTTAATTCCCTTTAATTCGTCATTGTCGACCAAAGTTTTCGGACGACCACGGGGTTCATTTTTCAGGTCAAAATTTCCAGAACGGAAGCGGGTAAACCAATAACGGGTGGTGCGTTCGTTTGTAGTGTTCGCTCCGTAAACGTCGTTGATGTTGCGTGCCGCTTGTGCCGCTTTGCTGCCACGACGGTACTCAAACTCCATAATTACTCGAATTTTTAACTTATCCATGATGACGAAAAATGTTCGAATGCGTTGAAAACAAAACACTAACTATTAAACAAATGACGATTTTAGAAAAAGAATTCCATGTTTGTCAAATAAAATTAATTTGAAATTAGAACTATCAGTCAAAAAAAAAATATTTTCATTTGAAATGGCCAGTACGGCAAAACGGCAGTTTCATAGGTAAAGACCTATTATTATAAAATATCTGCCTCTACGAGGATTCGAATCCGGGACCTCTAGCATGGAGACAAGGGTACTTACCTCCAGACAAAACAGGCCGCCAAATATATACATATATATATTTATTTTTAAACGCGCTTTTTAATACCACTCTTTCCTGTAGATATAACCTACGAGAGAACCCATTTTACGTCCAATAATACGAATTAAAAGTAATGGATACAATTTCAAATAAATTACATACTATTTAAGATTCTCTTTTTATTATTTCTTTGTATTATCAATTTTAATTTACAAAAATATTATAATTTATCAAGTCAGAGAATGCGTTGTGCAAAGAATAATAACAACTTCAAAGCAGATAAGATTGTAGGTAAATGTCGAGCCCATACACAAATGTAAAACCAAACAGCGTTAGCAAGTTTGGTTTTGGCAAGGCAGGCATTATTAAGAATCTTTAGGAATAGAGACTAAATATTCGAAGTAAAATTCAAAGATATTTTCAGCACAAGTAGTTCTTTGTGTACATATTTTTTTATATGAAAACTATTTCTTATACAGGTAATAGTATAAATATTAGAAAACTGCAAATGGAAAGTGATTTCTACAACAATGATTACATGTATTTTGAAAGATATGTAATACGATAATCGAAAATTAATCGAAGAATGTGATAATGAACTAAATTTTACTTATTATTTTATTTTATATTTTAGTTCAACTGGAAGGTTTTATAGCTGTAATCGTTTTTATAAGCTTACTTTATAAACTGAACAATGAAAACTTGTTTGCTTAAAAAAACTCCACCAATATCTTTGGCCTACACACTATTATAACAGAAAACCTGTTATATTTATGAATAGTTATATTCTTTGCAAGTGCAAGTAGAATGGCGTACCAACGCGTCGGGCAGATGTTAATAACTGCACTAACTAAAGACAGGATGCGATGCACCTGTGCGCGAACTATTCGAGACGTATTGACAGTAAAAAGTTCTTGCGTCCGAACGATTTGGAGCGAAATTTCAAATTTAGAACCGCGTTTCGATTGACACGCTATTTTGCATGTGTATTTGTATGTGGCTAGTATTTGTATGGCGAATATATGAATAGTTTTTTTTAATGACTTAAGGTGCCAAAAAGGTATAATTTTTCAGAAAAATAAGTATAATTTAAAAAATAAATGGTACATATTATTTCGAATTTTAAACTGCTTTCCTGCGTCTTGTAAGTGGTTTGTAGACATGAATTCGTTATTATTTTTAGGTATGTATTTTGAACCTAGTTCAAGAAAAATATTAAAACAAAGCATCAAGTTAATATTAGGTACTCGACAGTTTTTATAATATTATCATTATTGTGTAAGACCGAAATTTTGTGACACCTGCACAGCGACTTATGTGCGGATGTGCGAATCGAATCATTATATCAGTATTTATAAGATGCGGTTTTGAAATTACAAATAATTGAAATTTATAACTTTTATTTATTATGTCATATACTTTTTAGTGTCCGAATATATCGAGATTGACGACTGTACCCTAAAAGCGATATTTATTTCATATTCAGTTTGAAATATACCGCTACTAGTATTATAAATTGCATTAAAGTTTACAATGTTTATAGTATATTGATGTTATTAACACTTAAAGACTTGTAATGTTTGTAATTATGTATTTCTTTTTACTGTGGCACTATAAGTATATTATGTTGAATATGTATCAAATAAGGCACGGAGAGTAAAAAAAAACCTTACGAAGATATTAACTTGCACGAGCTGAATTTAATTATATCTATTTCGTTATTCTCTGTGGCGTTACCGAGTTTCATTATACTAATACTTCAAATTTCAAACTCAAATATTTACTTCTCAACATTGGCAATTAATTGTTCTTATTGACGTCCAATATAACATGACTCTACCACCAGTTCGGAGAAACCTTCGTGAAGAAAAACTGGCTAGACACTTGGCAGTATTAAGTTAGGCACACAGTAAACGCGTACTTAATTCAAATTTAGAACGTAATAAAGAATCGAAGGTATTCGAAAGAGCGTAGTTTCGTCGGAAAGGGTTTAAAAGCTTTTGAAGTGGTTAAGGCGAAACCCTTTCTGTATACGAGTTTATTTATAAAGGCGTGTAAAGTAACTCCTCCTACCCGTTAGTAAACATTAACATAAAAAAGATAAACAGTAGATTGTAATAAATCTTTGCTCAGACTTTTCAAATATATTTTTTATTCAATATCTTTTTTTCAGCTGTGTTTGCGGATCACAACTGGTGTTTGACGCTCTAGAGCGTATGGATTTTAATGTCTGAAAGCCACGTTTGTTGGTCTATGACGGCTTCGTGGGACCTCAACAGTGAACTAGAATATAAGATATTTTGTATTAGTACATACTGTATGGTCGGCCGAGTAGTGGCTTAGTGGGTAGCAGCCCTGCTTCATACGCCAGAGGCCCTACGTTCGAGTCCTGGTTGGGACATCCATTTGTGTGATGAACACAGTTCACGGGTCGTTGTTGTATCATTTATATGTGTATGTTTATTCTGGGTTCCCCCAGTTCACTGTATGACCCATATCTTCCATCCATAACACAAGCTCTGATTACTTTGGAGCCGTACAGTTGGTGTGTCTGTGAATATTTTTTGTTATTTATTGATAACTTGTCGTCATATAATAACTACGGAAATTCCATTCAAAAACAAGAACTGCTAAAATCTTAGTTAAACCATATCAAGTACAAGAATACATTAACAATCTATGTGATTAGCTTTTAGAACAATTTATACCTTTCCTTCGTGTGTTCAGTATCATTCTACCCCAAAAATTAACCTCTAGCACAATTTTGTTACTATCATAAAATATGATTACGCTCTATAATCATAGACAATCATAAAAAATTAAGTAAAGGCGGCAAAGTAGAACCTTTCATCAAAAGATTCCTCGGATACAAAAAAAGAGTACAAAAAATGGATTCCCTATCCGTCGGGTACAAAGGAATTCCCGGTAACGGATCGGCTAATTGAAATAGCTTTTAAACATAATGGAACACGGATAGTTTGAATGAGATCTGTGGAATACTCGTTTTTTTTACTGATTTTTGATGACTGTTGGATGTATAGTAAAATTTTACCGACAACATCATTACTGTATGGACTCGGCGTAAGTTAAGTTTGCGTTATGTAGGTATGACGATAATAATTTAATGGGAACATTAGAATAATCTTAGTGATGTGGACGTAGATAGTTCAGTAAACAGCTATTCCTATTCCCCGTGCACATTTCTGTACCTAACAGGATAAAAAAGGGAATTCCCGTGTAGAAAGCAGGACTCTTACTACTTATGGGATAAAGCTGCCTCTGTATCTCAGGTAATCATAATTCGCAACGCGTTAACGTTTTTATAAAGACTATCTAATATATAAATCTTAACATAACAATTTCTGAACATCTATAATAAATATCTTCGTACTGTATCTAATAAAAAAATACACCACCATTTTTATTCTAAATTCAAAACTACACAAGGAGTATTAAGACCGAAGAGGTTGCAATACTTGACCGGCAAAGGCTGTCCCTATAGAGTCAGCCGTAAAGAAGAGCTTTCTCGACAAAGGGAAAGGTGTTCGTAGTAACCTCTCGATATTGCTCCAGAATAGTACAAAGGCCTTCCTTTGGAGAGCTTGTGGCTTTATAAATGTAGGACAATCCGTAGGAGGCTGATTACATAAAAAATTTTATGATCTGCGGTGTTTTTAGGTAAGATTTTATCGGTATGTAAATGTTGTCATACCTTTCATTCTTGTAAGTTTTATAAGTTTGTAGTATGACGAACATCAAATTGACCTTGAACAGGAAAAGATATGATAAAAACAATCGAAAAGAAAAAAGACGAAAACAAGTGAGGTAGGTACCACCAAACATCCTAGCACGGCCTTGATGTCTAGGGGCTACGCATTCTAATATAGAACAGAATAATTCTTTTAACTAAAAATTGTATGCTATAGAACAGCTGTAGGTATATTTAGAGTTAATTTTGCAAAATACATCAAAAATTCTACTTTACACCCGAGCATAAAGTGCAAGGTTAAATAGAAATACTGCAAGGCATTTTGTTCAGAAAGTGGCCAGCTGCCAATAGTTGTACCATTTTAATCCAGTAACTAACATACGAACGACTTATTGTTCCATTTCATATTACTGGCAATTGTATTAAGGATACACGAGATTTGCTCACTGATTTGTCTCAAATCTCACTTCAATCTATTAGTATAATAGTAAGTAATTTAATATTTAATTTATGCGTATTGAAATAGAATATCTTTTAATAATACGTTGGCGTGCATAAGTTTTAATTGAAGTTGAAACAGGGTAACACGGCATTCGAATCGCCTAGCCCACCGCTGGCCGGGCGCTGGCCTCCGCCAGGCTAGCGCTGCGTACGCATTCCTACTGAGTTACTTGCTGGTTCTTTAGCAGTACATGACCCTTCCGAACCAGTGGTAGTTTCAATATACGACGTCCTAAGCCGAGGTCCGCGCCCTCTCGGGTGCCCTTAGGCGTATCGTATGTAGGAGTAGTTTAAGTTCCGGCTAAGCACCGTCAGCGCTAGGCCGATTGAATTAACTCGTGAACGGGTGCCGTTTGAGGGTGTTCGTCGTTTGCATACTTGGGGGGAGACTTGCCGAGCTAACAGATGCAGATAAGAATAACTTTGTATAGACATAAAGAGACTCTGTAAATTTATTTTGAAAAAAATATACTTGTGAAGTTTCTTGCCAGTTCTTCTTCACGAAGGTTTTTTCGAACTGGTGGTAGAATCATGTTTTATTTGACGTAAATAAGAACAAGTAATTGTCAATGTTGAGAAATAAATATTTCATTTCATTTCATTTCATTTTATTTCATTTCATTGGCCAGTTAGTTTAAATTCGAAAAATATAAAAAAAAATTGAGTTGTCTTCGTTCTTGTTAATTCTAATGTCATATTTATCTATGACAAGGCTGTATGACTAAGACCCTTTGCCTGCTTTTACGAGCGCAAAGAAACAACAACTGTAAATTCATGTGCAATTCTTACCTCTTTACCGTAACATAACTATGTAAAACTAAGAAACTCTACCATCCCTAGAACTATCCCGATATATTTAGTAACAAACAGGGTAAGTTTGTTATTAACCAAGGTTAGTCGGCACCGTGCTAAAGAGGACCTGTATCCCGCCTCATGGAATGTGTGCGGAATTAAATTGATAGGTCAGAACTTTTACACGACACCAACTGTCACAAAAGTGAACTATTCTTCATATTTTATAATGTATTTGGTTTAAATGTAATAACAGCGATAGAGTTTTAAGATTTTTGATTTGTTCACTCACAAGACAAATAATGTAAGTATAACTAAGTTATATTATGTTTAGTTATTATTAGTTTATTTTTCTTTTGTTTTTTTACAGCCCACTTAACCAAATTGGCGTATGGCGTATATAATTTTCCTATATTATTATTAAATGTATCGATACATAATAAATCAAATATAAAAGTAACTCACATCTTCTGATTGAACATCAGCTCTCTATGCAGGTCCATGCGCTGGGCGTTCTCCAGGCAGGGGTTGGGAAGTCGCCTGGGAGCGATAAGTCCGTCGCCGCCCATCTCGCCCTCCGTCACCATGTCTACCGCGGCCACTGCTGGGACCGGGGGGCTGACGCTGCAGTTTAACACTTGGGAGAGCACTGGAAAGAAAAGGTAGATATGAGAATGGTTGATCTATAAAAAAAATTTGCTATGATTTTTAAAATTGGAATATATTTTGTAGTTATTCGATTGAATGTTAAAACTTCCGGAAGCACATTTAATATGTATGTATCGGTTGTAAAATTACGAATTTCATATACAATGGCACCAAAAGAAATTTTCTTTTTAATTTTTAAATAACTGACTGTTTGTTTTTATGAATAAATGAAAATGAAATAAAGTGAAACACACGCAATACGTCTAAACAGTAAAAAACTATGAACAGTATTATTTAATATAGATAAGTTTGCGAGTTCATCGATGAGTAATATTCAAAATGGTTATATATTAGAGTGATGCCACAATACATTCATTCATACACATGTTATGAGACAAGATATACCGAATCTGTCTTTCGAAGGACGCGACAGCTTGATCGAGTACGAATCGTGATACCATTTGTATTTATGCCCATTTTATCAAGAATCGAGATCAAGGATAAGTTACTCAAGAAGAGTAGAGGATGTGACTTATCTTGATTTCGCTGAAATTTGTAGGAAAATGAGACACAAATAACGCAATTTCAAATGTTCGTTTCTCATTTCCTTTGCTCCATTTATTGTACTTTGCTTTATGGAATATCATTGGATTGAACATCTTGGATTAATCTTAAGTATTTAATTCTAAAAAGCAAAAGTCATAGGAAACACACTTAAATAAAGCTTCATGAAAATATAACTTAAGACGAAACAATATCATTCCATCAACTATAACATAAGCTACACCTTCCAAAAAATCACAAAACTTCAACGAAAAAGATTCCCAAAATAATTTTTCCAAGAACAACGTTGATCAACGCAGACTCGCGGTGAGCTCAGCGGTCGCGACCGTGAGGTGTTATGCAAAAAACCACATACCAAACACGTTCAAAAGAACACTTCATAATAATGAATAAGCTTTTTGCATGCGGTTTTACTTGTGTAAAGTAAGAAATGGAATCAAAACTTTTGCAAGTATATTGCAAAAGCTTAGGTTTCACCTTCGTTAGCGCCATTTTCGTTTTTTTTCCGAAGAAGTTGGAATTTTTTTTTTTCAAAATGTATAATTTATTTAGGGCCCTATTGGCTACTGGCCTATTGGCGCTTTATATCAAATTTCACCGGACTTTGCGGCCTAGCGCTGAGGGCGCTAAGCCGGAACTTAAACTACTCCTACAATCGACACGCCTAAGGGCACCCGATAGGGCAGGCGTCGTGTATTAAAACTACCACCACTGGGTCAGGAGGGTCGTCTACTGCCAAAGAACCAGCAAGAAACTCAGTAGGAAGATTTTTTTTTCGCAGGGTGGTAAATTATGTGTAGTCGCAGTCAGAGAATTCTGGGCCACAATTTAATTCACCAGCTTTTAGCTTATCAACGTATGTTCTAACTGCAACTTCCTTGGTGATGTAAGAAGAATAAACAAACACACCTTCGCATTTATAATATAAGTTAATGTGAAGTCTTTGGCCCACACCGAAACGCTACATAGGAACATAAAAACTTGATTGTATCACAGCATATATCGCGCCCAGTCCCTCATTATTCGTAACTTATTAAGCATTCCAGACACAGTCTCAGTAAGTTGAATCGAAAGCATGAAGTGATACCATAGTTCCGCACTGCGTGTGAGAGGATTTTTTTTCAATACTCTAATAATAATAAATTACCAGACCAACACACCAACCGTATGGCCCCAAAGTTATGGATGACCATACAGCGAAACTGGGGCAACCCAGAAGAAACGTACATATATAAATATCAACAACCATGACCCGAGAATCACACAAATCAATGCCAGGACTCGAACCTGGGACCTACAGCGTATGAGGCAGGGCTACACCACTACGCCCCTCGGTCGTCGAATTTTACGAATAGTGCCTATTGGACTAAAGCCATGACAAAGAAATATAGAAAAGAATTAAATTCATAATTATGAATACGCTTTAGTTACAAGATTCGCGTCTGCACAAATTTAAATACTGATAACAAATATTTCCTCTGATACATATATTCTCAATTTTTTGAGATGATTCTCAGGTATGGATAATAACTGTATAATTTATGTGTCCTTAGGCGTATCGTATGAAGGAGTAGTTTAAGTTCCGGCTAAGCGCCGCGCCCTCAGCGCTAGGCCGCAAAGTCTGTGAAATTGAGAAGGCCCATAAATATATATATATATTTTTTTTTCTTTTTTTTAATTTTTTTTTATCATTTTGAGACTCCTGCATATAAGTTCTCCATATTAAGTAAGTGACTCCAAAACAATATGCTGATAGTTTCCTCCATAATGACAAGTAACAACAGAGAACCATTATATGGAAAATTATCCCCAGAGAACAACCAGGCTTTATCTACAGTCCTGGGGGAGTGGCGCCGTGCAGCTGCAATCAACGGGAAAATAAGTAATTTATTAAGTTTGTATTTCAACTTTAGGTACCTTGTTTGGTGATATATCTTGTGTTTGTTTGATAGCAACAATTCAGTTTCTGGACAATTAGATCGTATAAAGGTTATATGCGATATGATATGAAATATTTATTTCCCAACATTGACAATTACTTGTTCTTATTGACGTCAAATAAAACATGTCTCTACCACCGGTTCGAAAAAACCTTCATGAAGAAGAACTGGCAAGAAACTTCACAGGAATATTTTTTTCAAAATAAATTTACAGAGTCTCTTTATGTCTATACAAAGTTATTCTTATCTGCAACCGTTAGCTCGGCAAGTTTCCTTCCCCCCCCAAGTACCCAAACGATGTGCAACCGTAACGAAATTAACGACATGTGAAGTTACTAAGTAATCAGCAGCAATGCGAGTTTGTAATAATCCAATATTGATATACAAATCAATAAATTTAGAAACCGAAGAACGGGCAGCGGAAATATCATGCTAAACATCCATCCTCCAGGCAAAGTCGTTAAAAATTCAAAATATTTTTTTCATCACGAGTAAAACCGTTTACCTAAACTCTTTTTGTACTGCTTCTTCGTCATCACAGCGAAAAATCACCTTAACTTCATCTTTTAAGTGTTGTATGTAGACGGGGAGGAAAACAAACCGGCACCAATACATCTCTTGGGGTTACTCTTACAGTGCGCTATGAAATACATAACAGCTTTTATTTTATTAATTTTTTCTTATCGGCACACTACCCCCCCCCCCCTTTCTTCTTGATTCCGTCAACACAAAGGTTGTCTGGAAGAGATCGCTGCTAGCGATAAGGCCGCCTTTGCCCACCCAAGTTTAATGTTTATTTTTACAATTTTTAGATTCATGTTTGTGAGCAATAAAGTTTATTATTATTATTATTGAATCCTAACCATTGTTGTCTTGGTCAGAAATGTAACAAAGCGTGGTATAACCACGATTGGTAACAGATACGGTACACGTTACGATAATACTGTTTTAGTTTTACATTTTGTGATTTTACATTACCAAAATATTGATTTGTCTTTTATCTTCTTCGTCATGGCAAACCATCGATATCAGCAAAGACAGCTTCTATATTTTAAAATCATTAATATCAAAGTTTGCTAACATTAATGATTAGAGAAAATAAAAATCTGAAAAAAAATCGCCCTGGAGTAATGATCTTTAAACATAATCCTAGGTGGAAATTTGTAATTGGCCTTCAGTTCATACTCGGATACCTATACGTTATCTAAATATTTAAATGTTAGCTGTAGTTTACTTATAAATGAATAATAAAATACATAAAGTAATTTGTTTAAAGAAAAATATCTTGTTAAATAAGTTGTTTACAGTTTGAACCTTTGCATTTTGCTTGAAAATATAATAAATCCCCATACAAACACATCAACAGAGCTTGTGTTATGGATGACCATACAGCGAGCTGGGGGAGATCCCAGAATAAAAATACATATATAAATATAAACAAACATGAATCGAGAACATACATCTGTGCTCATCACACAAATGAATGCTCCAGCCAGGCCTCGAACCTGGGATCTCCGGCGTATGAGACAGGACTGCTAACCACTACGCAACTAGCCCGTCAAATATAACTAGTTTTTAGTAATTCTATTGATGTAAGTTTTTTTTTTTCTGTAATATGTAGAAAGGAACCTAATACCTAATAAGGGCGACAGAATCTAATATTATCGCTTTCACCATTTTGTTTTTACATTATATACTGTACTGAAACTGTGCAGTGAAATAAATGTATTTACCTACTTTAGCTCCATACGTGTGCTTATATGATATTTCTTTAATTAATTATGGCCAGCACCGCTCCGCTACTCCCGGGCCACAGCTCGCTTACACCTCTCCTTGCCTTCATTACCGCAGCGTGACCTCATTCCTGGCACTGTTCACAAACGGCACAACTACAAAACTCGACATAAGAGCCTTTGAACCACCAGTAATTCATTTTTTCGCTCGTTGGCGAAAATGTGGAAACTCAATAAGTAGTTCGCAGTTCGTTGGGAGAAATTTAAATCTTCTGCGATTTATTGTTGGGAGTTTTTAATGGTTTGAGTTGGGTTTACGGTTTTTTTGCCTTGGCATAAGAAACTTTAGTACGTTTTGATCGATTCTCCGGCCGATTTATCCGATTGAAACGGATTCGTATTTTTAGAAAATTATATTCGTAATTATTGTTTAGTGATTTAATGTACTTAACAGTAAATAACTATAATGATAAATCCCCAGACAAACACCTACTGTATGGCCCAAAGAAAGCAGAGCTTGTGTTATCGATGACTATAAAGCGAACTGGGGGGAACCCAGAATAAACATTCGTATATAAATAAATGTTAATTAGTAAAGAACTTGTTTTTTGCATGACCATCGAGCCAAAGGAGAGTATTCTGACATTCGAACAAAAACAAAACGATTGAATTAATCCCGTAGTTCGTTCGTTTGCTTTGAGAAGCTCCGTCGCTCAGCTATTTCACTGTTTGATTCAATATAAGACGCCCTAAGCCGAGGTCCGCGCCCTCGCGGGTGTCCTTAGGGGTATCGTCAAAGCGCCGTCAGCGCTAAGCTACAAAGTCCGGTGAAATTTTAAAAGCTCATAGAGCCATCAATAAACATTCTATTTCGAAAAAAAAATCTGCAGTTTTACTAGAAAAATATCCAAAACTCACAAATAAAGTTTTATATGATGTACATACTTAGCATTATACACGTAAGCAGTTAGGTTTGTAGCGATCGTGAAACGATTACTTTAAATTTCGAATCAGTTCCACTGATAAACAACTTGATCATGTTCTTAAGTAGAAAATGACTTTATACCAAAGGATATTTATCGTTAAGTAACATTATAACTTGTAATAAAATATTGATAAAATGTCGTACTAATTACTTATTTAAAATTTTATATACTTTTAAGAGATCCGTGTAATATTTAATATATTATGTAATACTCAACATATCTTCGTTAGGAGTTACAGGGGTAAAAGACAAACAATATTTTCATTCATATTTTATGGAGGTCGCAAATCATTTGGAGGACAAATTGATTTATTATAAGGAAATTATATAAAATTGCTTTGTCTAATGTCCCAATTTATAAGACTTATAAAAGCCTAAGCTATTAAAAATCATTTAGCACACGTGATGGACGCCAATGAAATGGTAAAACATCTCGCTAAGAACATTAGTGCTTACACAACGCGAGGCTAAACACAGTAATTAAAACGTCCAAGGAGATGAAAGTTATGCGATCGGAATCAACGACTATAAATTAATTATACAACTATTACACAACATCAATAACGTGTTTATATGAAACCTGCTCCATTTATATAAAGTATTATACTTGTGACGCTATTTTGAATTTATTGGACTCTCAATAATTTCGGTATAAATGGATTTATTATCACAGAAAAATCAAAACTTTGTAGTTGAAATAAGACTGTGAATAATACGGGGCCGAAGCATAGTATACAGGGTGACCTTTTTACCGTTCGGAAAAAGGGTAAATCAGTTCAAACTATATTTTTTTAACCATTTCTTGAAGAAACCATAGAGAAAAAATTAAAAAAAATCTTCTGACTGTTAAAAAATCCAACAGTTCGGCAGCTCCAAAAGTTTTTCTAAAGAATACATTATAACGAGTGGTTTATCCGATTGGATTAGATAGAATAACAATAGGTACTTATTGCATAAATTAGATTTCTATAGCAGAACTATTTGCATTAAAATCAGTTTTATAGCTTCAGAATTCATAGTCTACAAATAAACGAAAGATATCTCTAAGATTCTCAGTCTAAGTCATTAAGATTTAATACCTACCCAATATATACTACTACCTATATAAGCAATTAGGGTATATTTGAAATTTGAAATTTTTATCATTTATTTAGAAAATAAAGTTTGGATTTTAATATCAAAATTATACGGATTGGAAAAAAAATAAGCAAAAATCTTATTATAAAATATGTTAATTTTGTAATATTATTAGCCTACTGACATTAAATATAACAAAGTATATTATGACAGTATGCATGTAAAAGCATTATCTACGTAGCTTGTATATATTTTATACAAACGCCCATACAGTTTTAGAATGATTTACACGTTGTGACGTCACGACCCGGTACCGTTTTATATGGAGCGTTTTTCAGCGACACGCTCCTTAAACACATCGCTGTATCTACAAAACTATTGATTGTTAACATACTGTTACTTCTACAATATTTATTTACTGTTGATAAGCTATTTAAATATGAAATACATTTTTTTTGTCAAATAGCCGTAAATGCTAATAAATTTCCTGCCTATATTCTGAGCCGCAACAAACCCTAACATCACCGTCACCTCATATCGTATGACGCGCTACGTTAACCAATCGGCATTCGACATTCGTGTCCTAGTCATTTACGTCCGCATCCGACGATTTATGGTAACAATGTCTGGGAGACACAGGTTCTGGTGACTGAACAATATGGTAACACTGGGTCGAATATGGTAACACTGGGTTGAATATGGTAACACTGGGTCGAATCGATGACATCACTTACAGTTTAGTTTATTATTACTGTTGGGACCACGTTTGTGATTGTAGTTTTCGAGTGAAAACTTTTTTTTACTGCGATTTGTACCTAATTTCTTGTGTTAGTAGTTCTTTGCAAAAAAAAGGTTTTACACCAATTGAGAGCCGTGGTATTACATTATAATTATGCCATTATGTTACTATATTATTATTATGAGCCCTTTGAGTCGCACTGCTGGGCAAAGGCCTGCCTTTCATCCGTTATGTTATAGACACCAAGTAATTTTTGAAAATAGAACCTTTTCTTTTGTTTAGAAGTCATGGAATTAGAAGACTCTACTTAGCGGTTTCAGATCGAAGCGAAACTTAAAAAAACGGTTCAATTGGAATTAGTTTTCCAAAAATGTTAACGGTTACGGAGAAATTGGACCCTAACATAGTTTATAATAACTTTTATTTGTTTCACTCGCCTTCTAGATGATTTGGAAGTCTTTTTTGTGTTAAAATTGAGCCGCTTTGTATTTCTGATAAGTATAACTAACGAATTAATATATTACAAACCTATGTTCTTTAAATAAAACACTTTTTACCGGATATTATCGCGTATATTTTAGTTAATTTTAAAATTATTTCGACGTTTCGGCATCTTTGCAGTTGCCGTGGTCACGATAGACTGATATGTTCAGTCTATCGTGACCTTGTTGAATATGTTCTTTCTCTATGTAAGCTACATGCTCAATAAATTTTGGTACGTTTAACACAACATTACGAAGATTACATCTACGATAAATATAGCTCATTATTGACATACATCATATAACATAAGTTACTAAATGGAGAACTCAGTGATTGTAAAAGTGAAAAATACTCGTGAAACAAACATGCAACTCAAGTAACTTCTCGAATCATTAACTTTCTGAAGTTACTGCCATTGCATTGGTATATAATAAAATAAATAAAATATCGTGAATATTTGTTGGAACTCATAAGTAGAGAAAATCTTTTTCAGTTTTCTTTATAATTTATTTAATTCACCCTTTGTACATTTAATTAGATCTCTTTTGAAATATCTCATTTTCTGTGAAATCAATAGCATATTCAGTACGGTGTTTCGTCATACACGCAATACATGTCTAAAAACGGCGATAACATACAATAGTTTCCTGGATTTCCCGGATTTGCCGCAATACGTCCATTCCTTAGGACTTAGTTAGTTAGTTACTTTGGACAAAAATTAAAACTAATTTTCAGTGCTACAAGATAATTTCGTCATCGATATTTACGTCATTAGCCTCTTTTTAATATCAAATAAACCAACCAGATTTGTAATAAAGTATTTTAAAATTATTCGAGAGCAAACATTTCCCTATAATGATGAGCACACCTTCAGGTTTTTATTACTGCATTAAGATACTAGAAATGTCAATATGAAGTTTCCCATTTCGTCCACCAGGAGTGTTTGTTACGTAATATTTGCATTACGAACACGTATAATTATAAGCTTAGGAAAGTATGTTATGTGTTACCTCAGCACACAATACCACGTAGGTAATGAGCTGACACGCGCGAAAACAAAGCTGTAATTTAAAAACAATATGACAGATAACGTAATGTTCAATGAGTAAACAAACTATTTTATTACAGGAAAAGGTTTATATTCCATTTCGCGATATTGATCTATTGATTTACATAGTAAATAGAGATTGTCATTTGATTTGAGCAGATTTCACTTGAGCTAATATTGCAGTATGAAATGTCCCAGCAAACTCAATGAAATTAAATATTGGTATCTGGATTACAAGCTCATTATTACGTTGGTGGTGCTGCATTTGTTTTATTTTTAGTCACAGCCGGTACATGAGCTCGCGGTCCTGCTGATGGTAAGGAGCATCCGTGGGTAGCCACAGACATCATTGATCACATGTGGTATTACTGAGGTGTTGTATTGTTATATATTGATGAGTGATGCGTTACCGACCGAAGGCTTAACCTGGAACTGCATTTGTCCCAGCAACTGCACTGGCTGTGAATGCCTTTCATCCGGCACACCCGCGTCTACGGAGTTATGGCGGTGAACGTAGGGAGGACTGTAGACCAGACGAGATCTTAACATGACAAACTCTACCATGTCCCTTTGTTAATAATAATAATAATAAATCCACAGACCAACTGCATGGCCCCAAAGTAAACTAAGCTTGTGTTATGGATGACCATACAGCGAACTGGGGCGAACCTACCTATAACCTACGGAATAAACATACATATATATATATATATATATATATATATAAATATCAACAACCATGACCCGAGAACAAACATCTGTGTTCATCTCACAAATGAATGCCCCGGCCAGGACTCGAATTTAGGACCTTTGGCGTATGAGGCAAGGCTACTTACCACTACACCACTACGTCAATGTTTTGTTGACTTATGTATGAGTTTTAAAAGTTCAACTATAACTATTAATCCTTCATTTTTTATAATGAATAAAGATTTGTTCCTTTGTTTAAATTGTAACCTCTAAAATTACTGAACCGATTAATACTTATTATCGTCATTGGAAAGCTACGTTCCCGAAGTAACACGATACTTTATATCGAAGTGCCGACGGTATCCGAAGGACTCCGAGCGATGCTTTCAGTGAAGATAAAGGTGAATTCTAGGAAGCCCGATTAGAACTTTATTAGACTTATATCAGCTGAATGTTAAAGTAAAAAGCAACTTTGTTTCATATAAAAATTGTGGTGAAAATCCAGTAAAAAAGTATTGTCTCGCATACTCGCATTTGACAAGATTGGTGTGACTTGTTTTCAGAAATGTATGCTATTTGTTAAAGAGCAACGTCGCTTTTTATTTGACCATTTAGCTGAGATAGGTCGAAGGTGAGTCTCAGTTGTACGATTCATAGACCGGAATGAATCCTAAAAGAATATCTATCCAATGATGCCACTGATTGGGCTGAAAGGTGATGGTCAAACTCAATATGGGATTTTGGCCTGCCAATGGTCAGTAGTACGCATGAAAGATTAACTCATGAGTAATCTTTTCCCCCTTAAACTTCCCTAAATTTAAATCTAAAAATCTTGTAAAAAAAATATTAAATAATTTGCGAAAAATCAATCATAAGTTACCATGTTGTTTTCTTTTGAATGTATCAATGTCAAAAAAGTAACAAAACGATGTCGAATGAACCCACAAGTAATGGACGTTATTGGCGGTTTAGTTTTGACAGTCAATCAACAATCTGTCAGTTCTTTTTTTCACATGAATTACCTAGAGTGAAACCTTAAAAAAATCGGGGAAAAGATATATTTAAAAAAATATCTTACAAGGGTAGGAAAGATTATATTTTCAAACTAATGAATGTATGATAATCTATATTTATTTCCTTTAATTTGATATACTGACTATTAGTAGGTCATCTTTTGTACTACCTGCTTTGTCAAACTGTTTTAAAATGTAAATTAAATGGATAATAATAAAAATATGTCACACGGCATATATGAACAAAGTTGGCGCCAAAAAATTATAGTCAAATACAGTGTGTAAGGTCATTGACCTTAATTTAATGTGTAAATGAATTAGCTTGGAAGCGAATGTCAACAGATGACGGCTCGCTGAGTGATCGCTTAGATATTATTCTACTTGAATGTGAATAATTCGGTAAAAGAAATATACCTACATGTCTCAAGCAAATTGTTGCATAGACATTAACTAAATAGATTTATTTATTGTCTTCTTATTTCTGCGCCAGTCTATATTATTTTGATAAACGATTTTTATTATCAAAAATTTAATGACAAGTCAAGTAGATCACATCATTGCCAATCTACTTAACCAAACCACAAATCTTAAAAAAATACTACAAACCACATATCTTCACAAAACAAAACATAAAACAGACCGAATTTTCCATCCACCCCCTCCCTATTTCACCCCCACCCCCACTTTAATGAGCTGAAGTCTGAAGGTCACAGCCGCGTCTGGTAACGTTGAGCCGAGAACGAATTCCAAGGTCTTTCTAAACAATTTGGATTGTGAAAATTCTTTAGATTATTGGGAAGAAAAGGGCAGTTATCAGAGTGGTGTGATGGAAATTCCTCACCAATGATATGTATTTTAGTATTGAACGATCTCGTGGTGTTAGAGTCAATAGGTATTTATTTTATTTATTTATTTAAAGTCACACCAACAACATACATATTAAAATAACCATAGTTAGTTACAATTTCAAGTCATAGTTCTGATACATATGTGATAATTAGGTATTATCAGCTTTTGCAAAACAACTCTGTCAAATAATGTCAAATAATGTCAAAAACGAAAATAAAAACACGTTAACAAAACTTTAAGTTAAGAAAATAAAGAAATGAATTTACTGAAAATACTTAGCAAATATGTCTCCAAAACAATATAATGATAAGTCCAACATAAATTTATTTTGAAAACTAATTTACAATCTTTTTTTATTTTTTTTTTATTATTATTTTTTTTTTTTAACTCCAGGTACTCCTGCTAGCTAGCTATGTGGTTTGTATCTGCTGAGTTAGTTCCATGATGAAGGCAGTTCCATGCGTGTGAACAGCCTTCATACCACGAATGACGTGCAAACGTGAATACTTTGGAACATAAATAATATATTCGAATTTAATTAACATCATGAATATGAGGCAAAAAACAAAATGAAAGGTTCGATCGTCGAAACATCCTGTACTATACGCAGAGCTCATATTTTAAACAAACGAAATTGTTTATTTGTAATAGAAATACTAAAAAAACACCCAAGAATTATAGATTTTACTCACAAAATCTTTTCATGCACCCCCCAGTTCCCCTCGTCTAAGATACCCAAATGTTTGATCTCGATATTTTCTATTCTACTTTTACAGTCGCTTGCGTGACGGTCGGTCTTTTTCTTGGATCGCCAGTATTCTCACAAGCTAAGCTGTTTCAAGTTTGGTAAAATAATTTACGAAAACGACTACGCACGTTTTATTCTATTATTTTTTTAATTGAAAAAAGATTCGACGTTTGTCTTCTATCACACCTGATGGAAAGTGACGATGAAGACGAAGGTGTTACACGTCTATCCACGAGATACCTATTCAATCGAGGCAGTTCTTTCCACACCTTGGCGACCCGCACCAAAAAGGAACTATCGAAGCGTTTGGTTCAACTTCTTGGGATATCTACTATAAAGGGATGGAAGGCCTGTCTGCGTCTAGTAGTCCGATGCAAGAAGGGTGTGCGTTCAACCTGATCAAAAAGAGCATTCGCGCACTCTCCAACATGTAATCTGTAGAAGACTGCTAAACTGGCAACTTTCCGACGATGGTCGAAGCTTTGCAGTTTCTTGTTAAATTTTGTTTTGCACTTGAACGCTTCTGTTCTGCTACGCCTTTGTAATGACCTACAATATTTAATACATAAAACAAATAAATCCAACCCAATTCAGCTAAATGACGGAACAATACTGGACAGGAAGGGATATGTCACTAATATTGTGACGCAATTAACCTGATAAAGCGGAAACTAAAGTTTAATAGCAACTTTAATTAAAAACAAAATGATTTGGACGGATCATTGTCAAATATTATAGCAAAAAAAAATTCACAAAAATAAATGCCCCGACCAGGACTTGAACCTGGGACCTCCGTGTTATGAGACAGGACTACTACCAACTACAATATTAGGCTAGTCAGTTAACATTTCCCTTTCATCTCTATCAATTACTACGGGACTGAAGAAGACACAGCAAATTTTTGAACCCGAGTTACATTTTTAACCCGGGCCCGCGAAAGTCGACCGAACCGGCAACTCCAAGTTCAATTGTCTACTCAGTTGTTCGCAAGTCGACGCAAGAGGCACGAACTCTTAGAAACCTATCAGTTTTATATCTGAATCACGAAGAAAACTTTATTCTTATAAAGTGATTTTCCAGTATTTGTTAGGTATCTGAATACTCACTTTTTTTGCGAATTACATTCCAGAATACTTTGCACTTTCTGATCGTAGGTTCTATGAGTTGCAGAAGTTAGGTTATTCTGTAGGTACTTTTGAGAATCTTTTTTATGTAGAACTCATGTTGGAAATAAACTAAAGGAAAGCCGACGAGAATATAAAGTATGTAAACTATCTTTAAGGGGCTCAAAGTATTATAAACCTTATGAGCAGGTCAATAACTGCTGTTCTGACAGTTTTTCTGTACCACTAATCATGCAACGACAACCTTCGTCCTCCAACATAAGAACATATATATATATATATATATATATATATATATATATATATATATATATATAATAAGAGATATTATAAATTAGATATATCAATTTATTCAATATACTCATTAAATTAATATTTATTATAGATTAAAATCCTTAAAAATTATTGTTATATGTTTTTAGTAGTTGAGGTTGACATTTTAAAATTTATAATTTTTTTAAAATTAATAATTAGCAGGCGTTTGTCTTCCATCTCATCTGATGGAAAGTGACGATGAAGACGAGGATCATACACGCCTGTCCAAGAGGTACCTTAACTCTACACTTGAAAGCTCCAGGGTTATATTTGTCTGGAAAAACAGACCCAGGCAAATAGTTCCACTCTTTGGCAACAAGAACCAAAAATGAGCTATCGAACCGTTTAGTTCTGCTCTTCGGCACGCTAACCACAAACGGGTGAAACTTCTGTCAGCGTCTGGTTGACCGGTGGAGAAAGGGGGAAGGTTCGATGAGCTGAAAAAGAGCATTCGCACACTCTCAATTTGATAGTCTGATTCGGTTAAGATCTGATTATATCACGTGGCAAAGGTTTGCTTACCGTTTGACACGGTTAAATATGATGTTGTTGAGTATCAAGCTCCAGTTTAGCCTCCTGGTGGTCTTGACTAAATAAAACAAGTTCTTCAATTTGTAGGACTGTATTTTGTTTAGGTTTTACAAGGAAGGCCAGTGCGTGCGTGTGCTCTGGTGGTTCGCTCACGCGATCTGTTGGCCCGGGCAGGCGGCGCGGGCCGGGAACCGGTCGGCCGTTGGGACCGGTTCGACGAGCTATGACGCGGCCCTATGTGATCTCGGGAACAGATGTACTTACTTAAATAATTATAAGACCTATTGTATCGAACATATTTTGCATATAAATTGATTTTGATTTGATTTGAACATACTTTTTGTTTTCTCAAAAACTTACACTCACAAGTGAACGCCAATTAATCAATTAATCCTAAAGCAAAGTTGACAGTGTAACATTTCCCAATGGCTAAATGGTTCGGAATGGCCTTTAGAGGCAGGCCATGGCTATTTCTAGGCACGCAGGTTGTCAAGGTCACGCCATGGCTATTTGCGGAACACCTACGTCACAGGAAAAGTATAGCGGTATACTTGGGCGGTAAATCTAAATTGTGAACTGAAATATCTGTGTCCATGTTACAAGTTTAATGGTTGACCTGGATATTGGAGTAATTATGGAAGGTTAAAATAGGTAAAAATTGGTTCTATCAATGTTCTCAGGAAACTCGTTACTAACATGGTATTCATGAGCACTTTGTTTATGAACAATAAAGAAATATAGTTTATAACCAACTAGCGACCCGCCCGCCCCGGCTTCGCACGGCTCTATGTCATTGCATTTTAAATCTGTAATTTCTTCGAAAATATTCATTTCAATTACACGCTGTAAAGGGCCATATTTATCTATATTACATGCACAATGTAGTTAAGGTACTTAATTGGATAAGGATTAATGCTGTATTGCTTAAAATCGATTCGCAAATAAGCCATTATTTCGCGTAAAAATAAGGATAAAAATGGTTATTGTGAGTTATAGATAGAGATAGACATTTACCACCGCAGACTTTTTTGTAGACCTTTTTAAGGTGTACAATACTGTAGCATATTATTGTGATCTATCTAGTATGGTTCAGCCAGCGTTTGCAATGTAAGCGCAGCAAAATGTGTTTATTTACGACATCACATTAGAAACCTCTAAGATTATCAATGTTCCTCTACTATATTATGCATGTATTATACATATAAACCTTCCTTTTGAACCACTCTATTTATTTAAAAAAACCGCATCAAAATTCGTTGCGTAGTTTTAAAGATCTAAGCAGACATAGGGACAGACAGGCAGCGGGAAGCGACTTTGTTTTATACTATGTAGTGATAGTTTTAGCGATATGTTTGAGGAGCAGCTGCGAGTCACCGAAGAAAAATGCTCCATACAAAACGGTACCGAGTTGTGACGTCACATAAAATATATAATAGCCACTATGTAGATAATTCGTTTACATGCATACTGTCATAATAAACATTGTTATATTTAATGTCGGTAAGATAGTAATTATAACAAGTTTTCAAAATATTTTTTGATTCAAAATAACTTATATTTCCTAAGTAAATGATAATAACGTGCATTTTCAAACAGTGTTAAATACCCAATTGTTGGCAACAATAGTCATCGCAACCGATAATTCAAACTATTTTAAAAATCTTTTAAGGAATCCTTACGAGAAGAACAATTCCACAAACTCCTAAAATAAAAACAAAATCCTTGAATTTAAACATTTACACCGATACCTCTCTCTCCTCGCCTTCCGACCTCTAATTAGAGCAGATGCTTTCATCATCAAGATGCAGGATTCAAAGCCGCATTTCAAGTGTTGGCAGTAGTGCTGCCATCTAGTGCTGTCTTTGAAAGTTCCGCAAAACTCTTGCTGTGTCGCTTTGCCGTAGGATTTGTAAAGGTAGAAAGGATGTCTTGTAAGAGTGATCCTTTCGACAATCGGTGGGAATTAGGAGGAACAATAGGGTTTTTTAGATCGAATTGTTTTTTGATTGCTTGTTTTTGATAGATGAACAAAATAGGATTGCAGTCGATAAGCGTATTTAACACGCTGACTTCTCAATATTGAAAGTTCGAAACCGATGCCTGCCAAAGGAACCAATAAGTTTTTATAACTTAACTATGTACATACATTAAGCCTACTAAAGCCTCGGTAAAGGAAACCATCGTGACGAAACCCAGAAACCGTAGAAAGTATGTGTTGTCTACCAACCCCCAGTGGGACAAGCGTGGATTTTTTGGATGTTTTTGGCTTTGGATTACCAAAGCCAAAAACCACCGTCGTTTTTGAATGAGTCTAATGTTCCCGTAGTAAATTCAAATTCAAATATTTATTTCACAACATTGACAATTACTTGTTCTTACGGACGTCAAATAAAACATGACTCTAACACCAGTTCGAAAAAACCTTCGTGAAGGAGAACTGGCAAGAAACTTCACGTAGAACTATTAGTTCTGTCGTCGACGAAATACTTAACAGCTTATAAGTAAAAACGTACATGATTCATAAAGAAATACATAAGTTTAACTGTTGTATATCCACAGCTGGTTCGAAGCTGTGCACCTTTTGTGCAGGAGGAAGGGTCACTACCACCGAAACCACACAGCTCCTATGTTAGACACAATCTAGCATTTCAATCAATCATTTACTTTCATGCATTCAGTATAATATCAAACAGTCCCTACGCAGACGTCAACATTTTGTGTCCAGTAGCTTCCAATTAGAAAAAGTGTTCCGTCTAGGTTACTGAAAACTAAAAATTCACAGCAACATTAGCTTTTCAAACAATTTTACTCCGCAAACTACGTAGAGTGTGTCCGGTTGCCGCCACTGGACACAACTTTACTACGGTTCTTGTAGTAGCGCGCTGTATCGGCAACAAAAAGTGTCGACGTTTCGTAGCGCTTCAGGGTCATTCATTGGATTATTCAGTTAATCTCAACTTCCATATTTCCAAATCTACTTTAGAGACTCCCAGTCACTGAGAATGTTAAATAAACATCATCAGTACCAATATTTGAAGTAGATGGCCTTATCTGGCTGAGTGCGATTAGAGATACAACCAGTATCAAACATTGCCGGGTATCGTCAACAAACTCTGTGGTATTTAATTTTATATGACTGTTTTCGTAAGAGATAATTTGCATAAATTAAAAAAAAAATGTGTTCATGGAACTTGAACAATTCAGAAGGTAAACAAACAATGTGTTGTTTTGCCCATACTTAGACGTAGGTACACACCTACATGGAAGGAGAAAATTCAAGTGGCCTTCGTTCATCATGTTAAAAATAATTATTTTAACAAATATGAATTAAGATGGTCCCAATGTACTAAATAAAAAAAATACCTTATGTTTTCATATTCTACATAATCCATTCATAAAGTTTTCGCAAATCGTGACAACGTGGTCCTTTATTATACCTCTTAACTGTGACAGGTAGAATAGAATAGAATAGAATAGAATAGAATAGAATAGAATAGAATAGAATAGAATAGAATAGAATAGAATAGAATAGAATAGAATAGAATAGAATAGAATAGAATATAATAGAATAGAATAGAATAGAATAGAATAGAATAGAATAGAATAGAATAGAATAGAATAGAATAGAATAGAATAGAATAGAATAGAATAGAATAGAATAGAATAGAATAGAATAGAATAGAATAGAATAGAATAGAATAGAATAGAATAGAATAGAATAGAATAGAATAGAATAGAATAGAATAGAATAGAATAGAATAGAATAGAATAGAATAGAATAGAATAGAATAGAATAGAATAGAATAGAATATCATTTATTTGCATCCAAAACACAAACATAAGAATTACAAGACATAAAAAAAAAGTAACACTACATTAAAAAGAATACCTATATTTAACTTAAATATAAACAAAAAAAAAAAAGATTTAAAAAATTGAAAAAACATATAATTACTAGGATTTCACCAGTGACATACACACAGTTGGATGCAAAAAGGCAACACCTCAGTATGATGTCTGCAGATTAGGCAGACTACTGATTTTGAGTTGTCACCTGAAGTGATTAACGCAGAGACACATGCAACAATACCAGACAATGAAATTATATAATGTTACAAGTTAAACCACAATGTCCACAATATAAATAAAATACACATATAAAGTATATCGTATTTATATAAAATGGCGTTCAATGTAAATTATAGTATTACATGAATATAACTGTACATAAAATTACAACTGGTTAAAAAAAAAACCCACTGTGAATAGACAGGTAAGAAGGAAGAAGAAAATCACTCACGTAACTCGTGTTGGCCTTAGATCAGACCTAGAAAATAATTTAAATTTCATCTCATCAATGTCCTAAGTATAAGTAATAAGATACTTTTTTGATTCGGACAAATTTATAAAAATAATAATCATAAATCCCCAGACAAAGACACCCACTGTATGGCCCCAAAGTAGGCAGAGCTTGTGTTATGGATGACCATACAGCGAACTGGGGGGAACCCAGAATAAACGTACAAACAATGTGAAAATAAACATACAAACAATGTGAAAACCGTAACCCGAGAACAAATATCTGGGTTCATCATACAAATAAACGCCCCAAGATTGGAACCTGGGACTTCCGGCGTATGAGGCAGGGCTACTAACCGCTACGCCACTCGTTTTGTTTATCTTTTTCGATTTAAATTGTATTTAAGAATTACCCAAAAAAATAATTACCAAATATTACAAAACTAGTTAGAACTGTCGCAGTAACGTATTTTGTACACACATACTTGAGCTTACGCCAAAACTGATCATTGATTTTTCTTATCTAACATACAACCAGAGCAATCCAAAATGTTTCGATTTCTAAACACTTCGAATGAAACTTTTTAATGTAATTCAGACGCTACACGTGATTATTGAATGTTCTGATAGCGCTGTGACAGTACTTCGACATAGTTTTTCATTACGCATTTGAGTATACAAATGCGACGCTACGCGTAAATAAAAATATTGAGCAATATAGTAATCCAAATATAAACTACGCCATAAAGTCCTCATATATGTACAAAGTCTGCCACTTTACAAACTATTTGTTTAGGCAGTCTTTATCTGATAAAAACACATAATAATATTTCGAAACATGTTCATTCTGATATATTCAAATTTCGAACATGTTTACAATCACGTATCGAAAATTATGTTTTTATAAAAAACAAAAGCGGCCTGAAACTCGTCCGAAGAGAGAAGAAGACCATTCTTTATTTACGAGTAAAAAGGAAATATAAATTCAATCCGTAAGTACTGTAAAAAATAATATTTTACGTCCGATAATAATTATTCTAGGTATGTGATAAAATTGTAAATTGTCTACAGTTTTATACTCATAGCCATAAAAACCAAAAAAAATCTTTTGGTCTGAACAGTAACAGCGCCTGCAAGTTTTAATATTTTTATTCCATAAAGATTGGTAGGCAAAAGCTAGTTAAAACCATAAAATCTATCTAAGAGCACACTAAAACAATAAACTAAATCGATGTTATAACGTAGCATGCTCACTGCTGTGAAAGATTTACGACCAAAAACAGATATCGCTCCCGAGGCGCGTGCGAGAGGTCCCGGGTTCGAGCCCGACGTTTATTGCCCGTGTATAAAGAGGGTGAGATATGAAATGTACTTGGAGAAAATAGTTTTGTGTCTTTGTAGAGATAAGTAAAAGTATTAAAACCACGAAGGGTTGGAAAGTACTTGGACTCTGAACTGATTCGTAGGGCGAGCGGAGGTAGGGCCTTCGACCCTGCTTGAAGATTTTTGCTTACAAATTAAGGTGGGTGCGTAAATCCCGATGTATTGTATTTGATTAATTGTTACAATCTGTTAAGTCTTTTAATTTCATTCATTTTTTTTCACGTATCACTTAGGTCTAATTTACAATTGTTAGTATTTAATTGCTTAAACAGACCGCCAATAACAACAATTTTTAAAATTATCTTATAGAGCAGAATTTTTTACATTTTTAGGATTGAGAAAACTACAAAAAACAAATGACAGAGGGCGAATTTATTATGACGAATAACAATAACAGTACGCGAGTGTGTGTGTGTGTGTGAAGTTATTTTATGTATGTATATTACTACTTGAACGTAAATTTGTTAAGTTTACGTTCAAGTATTTGTCATTTTTGATCTAACGAGAGTTCAGTAATAGCATAAAGTAATTCTTTATTACATTACTTATACAGAAAAGCCTTTCCTTACCTATTAGTGTATACATATTATACTTATTCTGATATATCCTCACAATTTGCCAAACTCGTATGAGCATCCAAAGTTAAGCTTTGTAATGTTGAAGCCACGGCATCAATGTTTGTTTGTCTCGGCATTTATTAATATGACGACCGATTGGTGTAGTGGTAAGTACCCTTGCCTCATATGCCGAAGGTCCCAGGTTCGAGTCCTGCCTGGGGCATTCATTTGTGCTTGTGCGATGAACACAGATGTTTGTTCTCGGGTCACGGTTGTATGTATATATGTATATTCCCCCAGTTCGCTGCATGGTCATCCATAACAGAAGCTCTGTTTAGTTTGGGGCCATACAGTTGGCGTGTTCGTCTGGGGATTTATTATTATTATTATTATATAAACTGTCAACCTTCCACTAAGTAGGTACACATTCACATCTCGTACAAATCTCCCGTCAGCCTACAAGCGATGACAGACCGTCCTGATGGCAACCCTACCCATCATGTCAGTAATGATGACTTGTCATCAATCAATGAACAGCTTCCTGATGCGGGTTGCTCAGTAGACTGTTGACGTGGGAACCTCGGGGACCTGGCGAACTTCTAACTGGGATATGAAAAGTAATATTTGTAATGATGTTAGGAAAAGTGGTTTAGCCAACAATATGTCAACATTGATGCTATATGATAAGTATAATATTTCAATAATGAATGAAAAAAAGAACTTCTGTATGTACTTTGGCGTCATAGCCAAAGCTAGAGGTGAAACTTTTTGACGAGAATTCTTAAACTCAGATAAACGTTTTTCTATTTATTAGTTTTTTATAACTATTTGTATCTCTATTATTAAACATTTTAGATGTTCATCTTGCCAGACTTACTAAGATAATTTGGTATTTTTATTTATGTTTAGTGCAATTTTGTTAGTTGTGAGATGACATCATTTACAATAATAAATACAATTTCAAGGAAACAGTGGTCTACAATTTCTTTACAGGTCCATACTTGGTTAAACCAACCTAACCCAGTAATAAAGGATAAAGCGCATTAGCACAAATTAAAGTTAGTCGGAAATATGATTAAATTAAACTTCAAATTTCATAAAATAACGATACAAACTTGGTAAAACTAAACTTTGTTATACAAAGTGTTTTGGAGAGACCAGTCAATCGATCCACCCTGTGTAAAATCCGAATATGCTACCCGATTGGCTTCTGCCGAATACGTGTAGTGGCCGGTTCGGGCCGCAGTTCAACAAAAACGGCAAACCCGGTATGTGTCACCCGAATACCTGGGTAACGCCCCTAACATTAATATCTCTTTTTCCACATATTGTCAATATACCAATTGAAGAACATCAGCTACGAGGTCAACTATTTCGGCCACAGATGCGCCGGCGCTGCATACGCTTGTTACAAACAATTAAACTTAATCATCTTTAATAACCGAACCGAATTGGGTCCCTTTATAAATTATAAAATGCTGTGAAAATAGACGTCAAAAGACGCTAAGGGGGAAGACGTGTAATGTTGCGTTTTTCGTTGCTTAGCCATTGTGGCTCCCAGAACGAATAGTTGGAATATTTTACGACTATATCTGAGCCTTTTACTGCGTTTATATTTCTTCTAAATCGATATCATAAAAAAATATAAAAATAAGTCGCACAAAGAAGAGGTCGCCTCGTCGCCGTAGAAGTGTTAGCAAGAAATGCAAATAAATAATATCGTCGGTGAAGTGCCAATACCACCTGTCTCATTTGATGTTGATTTTTTTTGAATCAACAAAAAATTACATAGGAGTTATTGATAAATATCTAACTTAGATCAAGTTGTGTTTCTGTTCTCTACCTGTTATGTTATGTTGACCCCTGTTATGGATTAGTAATAATTTATTCATAATTTCTGTAACATAAATGAGTGTTTTTTTATCTCCTGTAAAATTGCATTTATTTTGATAGAAGGTATTGGCACTTCACCGTCGATATACAAACTGACTTCTAATAAGCTATTTTTTTACATTTAATACCGATTTAGCATTAAAAAGGCACATTACACAACATAGATCTATCGACCTTCATCTATTATCTCTTAAGCTGTAAATCTGCTTTTCAGAAATGTTAAATTCTTTATCTCAAGATCAAAAAATACAATGGATTATGGACTCAATTCACAGTATTCTGGAGCAATATTTAATTAACTATTGCTACGACGGCCATATTTGTATACAATGATGGTGATACCATTGCTGGTGTAGATTAGCTCAAATCAAACTTTGCGTCCATTCTTCTGTTTATTCAAAACTTTTCAAATAGTAAATGGGCATGCAACAAAGCAATTTGTAGTTCGCGAGGATGCTATCACACATGTCATTATAGATTATCGCTACTAGAAATAGGGTGCACCCTGAAAGGGTTAAAAACTTAGGGGACCACCCAACGTTTGATTGCATACATAGTTAAATATTAATACGAATGAGCGACAAAGATACGCAATAGGTGGCGCTCAAAATGGACAGGGAGAAATATTTGTCACTGGACCCTAACTTAAAGTGGACAGTCAAAAGAATTGGTCATTCGAGCCTTAGTTAGGGGAAGAGCGACTAGTGCTGGCAGTTGGACTACTCCCTAATTTGAATTTCGAACGGATTAATTTGAAATACGAGTAATGAACGTCAAGATAATGAAAATCGACACAAAGTCCATGTACAAAGATTAAGGTATTTGCATATAATTATAACTAGATTTATGCACGGCTTTCGTTGGGGTGATTTTTAAATGTTATGTATGTGGATTTATAGCTGTACGTTAGCACAAATTTACATTAAAATTCTGACCCTTTTAGGGCAGCATCTAGAAACGTCAAGTGGTGCATCAAAACTAATTTCTCGTCCTGGGCGGTGCTACAGTCTTTCCTACTCTGACCGCCATGGTATTCACATTTATTGCAGCCACTGGAACAATAAATTTCTTATTTATTTATTGCACCGCATTTTTTTCCGCTCTCTTTCTTTTTGTAGTTTTCCGTCCATACAAAGTTTGTCTGGAAGAGATCGCTGCTAGCGATAAGGCCGCCTTTGCCCACTTTAGCTTTAAGTATTCTTTTGTAAAATTGTACTTTGTTTTGCTTTATTATTATTATTAGTCAGCAGTATTAATGGTGGGTGATTAAACCCACTACTAACCATGTTTTGCTAAGCGAATCTGTACCTTTACTTATCTAAGTGTAGATTTGAGTGGCTAGACCTACACTAGTCCGGCTATATAGGCTGTCAGGGATACAATTTCTATTTTGCCTATAACGATGTTATATAGAGCGACATTCGCTTCTTTGATCATTGAAAGAATAAGTGATTTTTCAAAGACGCTTTAAGCTTTAGAGTTACGCTTATAATACCAAATATCCCATTGTCTTTGAGATTAAACGAAGGCAGCTGTAGTTACAAATATGAATTGTATCAGGTGCCTGTGTCATCTCCGTTATGCAAGTAAATAAGAGATATTAAAATGATTAAAATTAGTTTCGGTACTTAAATACCTTTTTACTTTAAGACTGTGTAAGTATGTAGTAATTCAGACAAGGCGAAGAAACAAAAAATGCTTTCAAATGCTTGCAAAATTAACAGCAATAAACTCTTAATACAAAGACGCAAAAACATATGCAGACATGAGAACTCGTTACAAAATTGCAATCTGCTTAAAAACTGTGTCATGTACACGCATTCCAAAGAGTTGCATAAGGCGGTGGGCAGAGTGGTTATGTCTTTGATATTCCACCTGCACTTCATACGAACGAACCTTACCTTACTCTGTGTATAGTCGACGACATACTCAGCCCGGGAGTTTTATTTTATTCATTTAGATTCTCCAACAAGGGCTTTCATTAATACTTGCTTGACAATATTTAGCGTAATGTGTTAGTTTAATGCGCCCTCAATTATAGGCGAATACAGCATGCCTTTACTTTAACAAAGTACATTTATCATAAAAATAAGAACGTAAAGGTTAAAAATGTATACGAAAATAAAAAAGATGATTAACGGTACTAAATGGTTACAGTAGTCAAATGTTTTTTAATTTAATTTTAAACATACTGATTTTATCGGACACATTTCTAACTCACGTAGGTTTAAATAGGTCCCAATAAGAATGTATACGAATATTGATAACGGAAATAAAAAATGTCTATTGCGTTTGACGTTATCAACGTTTGAAAAGAATTTAAGTGTTCGTTTGTAAATCTAGCCACGCACCACCGCACCGGGCTTGTCATATTGCACTTTCTATACATAGGTAACATAAGTTACCTATAGCTGCATATAAATGCAGCGTAGTCAAATCGTATATACCTACTAATTTATGTATTTGACAGTTTTTTTAATCCCCAGACAAACACACCAATTTGCCCCAAATTAAGCAGAGCTTGTGTTTGGATGTCCATACAGCGAACTGGGGGGTGGGGGCCACAATAAACGTACATACATATAATGAACAACCATGACTCGAGAACAAATACCTATCTGTGTAATCATTCAAATGAATGCCCCGACCAGGACTCGAATCTGGGACCTTCGGCGTATGAGGCAGGGCTACTAGCCACTACACCACTCGGTCTAACTTTAAAGATGCATCCACGCTACGATCGTGAAGATGAAGTGAAATGTGACTTCGTAAAGTGTACAACTTTGTACCGAAGAAGAATTTTGTTTCTTTTTGAGTACTCTAGATTATTTATGTTTTAAAGGACCGGTATTATAAGTAGATATATACAATAACAAGATTTCTTTAAAGAATATTGACCAGTGGATGTGTGTACCATCAATGTACTAGTCAGTGACAGAATGAGGGTAGGTACGTCGCAAAACGACTGTGATTGACTGTGAGTGGAGCTAAATTATTCTTCGACCTCAATTTTATTGGCAACTATTCTATTCAACAGACGTATATGAATAAAAGCTAGATAAATTGTTTATGTGTCTGGTCTGTGTAAATAATATTTACCCACTACTAACAACAGTAGTATAATAATATACGAATCGTTCTTTAATTAATAAAAACTGTTTTCTCTGCGCATTCTTAAAAAACGCCGAACAAAATATACTCATGAATTTTATTTTCAATTACTTGTGTGATTGATACAAAGTGATGATTTTTATCGATTTATTTACAGAGCGCGTGAATCGGAATTTAAATCTATAAGTTGGTGCTTTTGTAGACTTAATTCATTCAAGTATAAACATTAAATATAAGGATTAAAAACAAAGAACATTAGGTACTTGTGTGTGGCAAACTAAATGAAAACCTGTTAGATTGATTGGCTTAGATCAAAAAAATACTATTGATGTATACAACAAGACCAAGTATCACTAGAAAATAAAGGAAATAAATAACTAGTCGAGTGATGACGTCACACGGCACGCGGAAACCCACAAGACTGCGGTTCTTGGACGAAACTAGTTTCTCATAAAATACTACACTTCAAAGTAAAATTTAATCACAGCCTGAGCTGTACTGGGAGTGTAAAATACTTGGTTTTAGATAGTTAGTGTCCGTTTGAGCCCGCGACTTCGCCCGTGTCGTGCGTCATCCGAGCTTCAGACAGTGAGTCGATAACAAATATCTTACAATAATTTGACGGCCGAGTGGCCTAGTGGGTAGTACCACATACGCTGGAGGTCCCAGGTTTGAGTTCACGTGCCGGCATTAATTTGTGTGATGAATATTTTTTTTTCTTTACGGGTCATGGTTGTTTATATTTATATTTGTATTCAAGCTCTGCTTACTTTGGGGCCATACAGTTGGTGTGATTGTCTGGGGATTTGTTATTAATATAAACTGATTAAAAAAACAAAAAAGTTGAGTTCCTATCATCACGACAGCCCTAACAACCCCCAATTAAGGGGTGATTTTAGGTTCACCAAGGTTTACACATACCATCGAAACAATTTCAAAGGTATTTGTTTTAAGATGTTTACTTGCAACGTAAGAGCGGTCGTTAAGTTATTAAAACTGTTTGGCACGATTGGGAACCGTCACTGGGGATGGAACCCGGGAGCTTTAGATCTAGAAGCCAGCACAATGACCACTGTGTCGCTGACGTCCTGGTATCTATATTGTGTTGTAAACAATACGAATATTGCATTGAATTATTCTTCCTTATGGATTATTGTCTTAACTTTGTCACAGCCGGCAAGTGAGGAGGCGGTGCACCTGGCGGTGAGCGGAATGCGTGCCCATAGACATAATTAATCAAAGATGTTATTGATTAATTATATTATTATTTAGTGATCATCTATAAACCTTCCAACTCAAAGTACCACGTCGACTTCCTCAGAATCCGGTTAATTTACTGCACAGTCCCTTTGCCCGTACAAATTTACGACAGCATAACGCCATCGACCGATTTTCACATACCTATAATTCTCTTGGACAGGATGTTGATTTATTTAATGATTATTTGACTGTGTACAGAAAGAGTATCCAGAAGTTGACCAGAGAGGCGAATTAAATTTAATTAAATTAATTAAATAATTTTTGACCATATAAGGTTTTTTTATTACTTATTATTGACATATATTAATCAATTTTGAAAACACCCACTCAACTATACTAATCATATTCTTCAAGCTCTGATCAAACACTTAAACATCTATACCCTCAAACACTTTTATTGCATAAATCTAGGATTTATAATTATCCAACTTGTAAAAATTCTTTAATAATATAGTAAACTTTTGGCGCAGTTTCTTATTTAGGGTGTTACCACACCAATCTATCGACCGTCGATGGATAGAATGGAACAGTCGACGTCAATCGACGACCGTCCATCGATTGGTGTGGTAACACCCTTCTGCATGTTCTGGCAGTCTTAAATAGAGTGTACATGTATCTCTTTATTACTAAAAAAATATTTAGTTGTAAGTCCTAATGAATTACTCACTGGTTGTCCTATTATATAATAAATAAATAGCAATGACGCGTCGGCGACCGCAGGTTTCCGTCAGGATTGCTTTTGTTCCAGGAATACCACCGGCTGTTCCCTGCCTTTACAAACACGTGAACGTGCTTCAAACTTAAAGTAGAAAGGGCTGAAGTGCCGCTAGGCGAGATCATAACATAAGTAACTCTCCTGCGAGGAAAATACCATAAAATCTCTCTTGACAGATGCAATGTATCACAATTTCGTATATAAAAATACTTAGAAGTAATTTGACTAACAACATTATTCTTCACATATATGTATATGCGATCTATCATATACAATACATTGAATTTTAGAAGCATTTATATGCATTCTTAGTATGAAAAATTTTGATTATTATTATTAAATAGTCGTTTTAAATATGTAAATACAAGTGTTTTTTTTTATTATTTAAGATATCTAAAGATATTGAAGTAAAAAATTGAAATGAAAAGTTATGGAAGTATTAACCAGCGCCAGTAACTCCAATTCTTATACAGTATATTCTAACAATGGTATAATTACTGACCCTTAAGTATTATGCTTCCTTTATGTTATACCCTGCATATTTTACAAATAACGCAGGTGCGACCTGATGCCATATCGGCTCCCGAAGATAATGATATGAGTTCATGCGGTTAACGTGGCGAGGGGAACCAGATTTGTATCGAGTTGGTTTAATTCCCTTTTGATTTTGTAATTTAAATAATTTAACTTAAATTAATTAAAGCTTGATTATTTTGTGCATTATATAGAAGCCAAGTACATCGAACAAATTTTTAGAGCAAAAACGAGAACAATTTATTTTATGATTTTTTTTTATTGTGAGTTTATAAAAATGAAGAGCATACGAACTGATTTCTTACATAATTTGGGCTGTAATATAAAGTGCTTTAAGTCGCAAGTTATTTGTAATCCCTGACTGACACAAAAAGATCGCGTCACCCCGTTTTCATCAAACATAGCTAGGAAGACCATCGATTCATTCGGCTTTCAAAAAGAAAAAACTGCATCGAAATCGGTCCGTTCGCTTGAGAAATACGATGCCACAGACAAACAGACAGACATACATGTCAAATAACACCCACCTTTTGCGTCAGGGGTCGCATGAGGTCAAAACGTCAAAGATTTTAAAATTACAAAGAATTACCTTTTGCTCACACACAAACCGTATATAATTTCGATCAAACAAGCCGACGTCTCAATTACTTCAGCAGTAAGAGACCGCGATGTCGGTAATATAGTTTCTTATGCTAAGATCGTCCTATTCCGACCGCCATCATAACCAAGTCTACGTGGTTGGGCCCCGTCAGTGTCATTACTAGAACAGAGGCAGTTAAAACTGACATTTTGGATCGGCAACGCATCCTTATGGATCATCAATGAATAACAACATCATTATCAATACCATCTCCGATGCATGATGTACATAGTAATCACGCCTCACGATTACGCGGCGGCGTTCTGGATGATGTCGGCTCAATGTTTGTTTCACGGAAAGAAGTAAACAGATAACCTAGGTGGTGGCTGTGACACGCTCACCGCGGCTAACCACAAGCTATCTATATATCTAGTTATATTGTTAGAAAAAAATGTTAACTCGTTGCAATTCGAGTTTATTTGAAGTTTTACATCGTGTCGCGATGACACATTAAAGTTCTAGTAAATATTTCCTTGAAAGTGACGTCATGTCACATTGGTTGCTAAACTAATACAAAATGGAACTAGTCCCAAAAGGTTTTTCAATCTTATTTCAATCGATATTTACAATTTACAAACATTACTAGTTACTAACAAAAACTACTATATAAAAACATTAGAAACTAATCGAAAAAGTTATAAACCAAAGAGGTATTTAAACGTACCTATACTATTTCCATTTCTTTATTTTATCGATGACAGTTCTATCTATCTCGTTTATCGATATAGCTCCGTCCCTATCAGCTTCTACGACTCTGGTACGTGTATATTAGGTCTTTACCTATGAAATTGCCGTTTTTCACGAAATAAATGATGCGTAATTTTTTTATATATTTTTTATTTCTAATAATCAAAATAATCACCCATGCAATGAATGCATCTTTGCCAACGCATTGGTAGCTTATTGATGCCTTTCTTGAAGAAATCAGCTGGACGGGAGGCAACAAATTCTTCAAAGGCATTTTGTACTGCCTCTCGGGTATTTAATTGAGTTCGTGGGGTACCCATTTGTCAAGCTTTTTTACCTTGCCAATTTGACGCAAATGGACCAATATTGTTTTGATGCTAACGTCGAAAGCTGCTGCTAATTCAGCCGTGGATTGAGTTTCATCAGCTTCCACAATTGCCTTTAATTCGTCATTGTCGACCAAAGTTTTCGGAAAACCACGGGGTTCATTTTTCAGGTCAAAATTTCCAGAATGGAAGCGGGTAAACCAATAACGGGTGGTGCGTTCGTTTGTAGTGTTCGCTCCGTAAACGTCGTTGATGTTGCGTGCCGCTTGTGCCGCTTTGCTGCCACGACGGTACTCATACTCCATAACTACTCGAATTTTTAACTTATCCATGATGACGAAAAATGTTCGAATGCGTTGAAAACAAAACACTAACTATTAAACAAATGACGATTTTAGAAAAAGAATTCCATGTTTGTCAAATAAAATTAATTTGAAATTAGAATTATCAGTCAAAAAAAAATATTTTCATTTGAAATGGCCAGTACGGCAAAACGGCAGTTTCATAGGTATAACCTATTATAACCTTGTACGTGTGTAAACGTCATATTTTTATAAAATAATGCATACGTAATGTAAAAAAACGCTCGCACAAGTTTTCACAGGAGCTCTCATCGAGAAAATAAAGAAATGGAAATAGTATAATTAAAGGTTTCCCGCTTTATTTATTGAATCACTACAACACGTAGGTAAGTAAGCACAATCACCTTGTGTTAAGTTTAAGTCACGTAATTTAATAATACTGCACGTATGCAGGCAATGATTGGCGAATTTTTTATCTAACCATATTGACCTTTGAATAAAGACCTTGCTTGTTTAAATTTTTTTATATGTATAACATTTCGAAATTTAAAATGTAAATGGTTCTAGCAACAAATATTTTCAAATCGCAAATTTTTAGGACATTCAACACATGCCTTTGCCCGGTTTGGGCTTTGTTCCTATTCTGTAATATAACGTACTTATGTTACCCAGAAATAAAATGTGCCCTTGTTTCAACGATGACACATATAACATCTTTATTCTTCTATGCCATAACATAAGAAAAAAGTCCCATATGCCTACGTAAATTTTCACTCAAAAATTACAAACAACGAAATCCCTTTGCTTCCCACTCACATTCACTCTCTTCAAGTCTCGGAACAAATAAGGATAAGGCTCATTTTCCATTCACGCGGCAATCATTCGTTCGTGTTGAAACCGGCGCCGAGCATTTGCTAGACAAGTTACAGTGCCACCAACTTAACCGTCTAGTAGTAAAACGTGGAACTAAAGCATTTGATACGTGACTGAGTGTCAAACTTCATTCACGCATAGAACGCGGCGCCACCCTTTACTGAACAGATGTTGGTCGGACTGAACAGTTCGCGTGATCAAGTGCCGACCAAGCTAGTCCATCGATATCGACAAAATTAAAAATTAAAGTCGATAATAGCATTCCGGATGTGACACATCGGAAAATATGAATTGGATTTCATTGTATTTCGTGTAATTGATTCGTCAATTATTTTAAGTATTTAATTGTAGTGTTTTCGCTGGATGAAACTAATACAGATAGTTTTAACTACTATTTGATAACTATATATAGTAACTATCAATAAAAGTTGTTTATTTTTCAAGAACATGTTACTTAGATTAAGATGGAAATATATTTAGATTAGGATTTAGATCAGCTACGGAAACCTTTTTTGTAAATTTATTCCTTCTTAGGACCACATTATTTTATAAATGAATAGAATAAATTATTTCACTACTACGCAATTTAAAAAAAATTGAATAAAATCCACAACATGCTCTTTGTACAAAAAAAAACGCTGAAGCCAAAAAAAGCATACATCTAACCAAAAAAAACCAAAGACACGCACACGGCTTGCTTGCCAGCCCACATCAAGCACACGCAGTGGAACAGCAATACGCCACCCTATACTTTTAGTCGAGGATAGAATAGACTAGAAAAGTAGTGGCACGCATCTTCGTGAATGGCACTCGATGTACGCACTACGTAAAATTTATCGATAGTCTCCCATCCCTTGCATTTTCACGGGCAGGCCGGTCGTTGACCCGCAGACGTAGCGTCGCGTCTCGCCCTAGCCTCCCCCACCGCCCGCCTTACGTAGTATTAAGGCCTGATCTTTTATGTCTGTTGAGCATTCGGTGATCTGGTTATATTTAATGTAATTAAAGTATAATTATTTTACGATCGTTGTGTCTTGGAATATAAGGATAATTTTGGCTATATAAAAATGTGTGCTATGAAGTCCGATTACATCTATAAACATTGACTTTATAAAGTTCTCAAAAACCGTTATTCGATTTAATTGAAAGAAATAGTATTTAATTTTTTTTCGTTCATATAAATTATAAATGGCAGTCATCATTTTTTTTATTGGAAAAAGTTTCGTGCTAAGTCTTCTCTCAAAAAAATTATGTCACATCTTCACGTAACTAAAAAACTTTCCCTCCAAAACGAGCTGACACCTCACAACAGCCATTATAATGAGACAACTCCTGTCAAAACTCCGTGCTCAATTGGCCTCCACTGGAGGCGCCACTGAACCACTTCGCTGATGGTATCATGAGCACCTCTCACCAGCAGGAAGGAAGACCCTCTCGACACATCCTTGAATACTTGAATAAATAGCCTGTTCAAAAAAGGGAGGTTATAGAGTGTCGTAAATTGGGTTTTAAAGCTCTAAAGCTTTTCAGATTCTTTGAGATTCTTGTAATTCCTTATGTTTTTTTGTAAGAAGTGCAAATATGCAGAAAAATAGAGCTCATCGAAACTCAAGAAGTAGATTCACTTGACTATTTTTCACAATGTTGCGCATGAATATTTTTAACCTTTGTTTTTCAAAGCAATGTTTAAGATGTAAGATTTAAGAGTTGCAAGCTCCGCTGAGATCAGCTTATGCCAACTTAAAGAAAGCAAAAATACACCCACACAGAATAATCCTATACTTCACTAATTAAATGTGATATCTAAAAAAGAAATAACAAAAAAGAATAAGTGAAACTTTCAATCAACAGAAGATTTATGACAAATTCCAAAAATAAAAAATTGTACCAGGAGATTTGGCAAAATATCTAATTTTACTCGCCTCTTAAAAACAATATTATCAGTAAAACGTTATTTCAGCCGAAGTAACTGAAATTTCCCTAAGCCGATTGTTATGATTCGAATTTCAGAAAATTACAAATTTAGATTTGTTCGTATTGAAGCAAACGTAGGAGCTTTGCAGGAATTGAAACTCAATGTTTGCCATGTTTGATTGTTTGGTTTATATTTAACTTTGTAATATTGTTGTATGTTCAAATCATGATTCTAACTTAACCATTTCTTCGTGGTTTAATTCTTATTTCAAACTAGTTGCCCTATTTTCGCCCTTTACCCTATTATGATACTTTGAGGTAAAGGTGATGCCTCCATAACATCATTAAAAGATCTAGGACAGTCATCGTACTAAAAACATTAACCTTTTTACTGTGTAGGTACCTTCAGGTTAGAATTAGGTTCACTGTAGGTATATGTTTGTCATTTGAGAAGTCACCTCAATATTATCAAAACCGTAGTAGGTAACGATAATATTGAGGTTATAGTAGGTTAAGTCAGCTTGGATTGTAATAAAACAAACGTTTCCAAGACGTTATTATCACACACACCACGTAGGAGCTGCGTGTCAATTTCTCGGCCAAATACCGATATCACACTAGATGAAATATGAAGAAATTGTAATGTAACCTTTTTTAAAAACTATTTAAACCTAAGATTTTCAAAATGGCATGAGCAACGTCAAATTGTCAACCGCATTGGAAGTCGGTAGCGGGCATTGCCATGTCCGCGCTGCACTCGGTTGCACTTCCGCTCTCACCTCGCGCTGTCCGGCCAACGAGCTAGCCATTATGGAGTATACTTTACTCAAAATTATTGTTGTATTGAAATGATGCTGGTATTGCATGAAAGCGCTGGTAGATGGTGATGTACAATATAATGGCAAAACTTTAAGCCAGAGTTGCTTATTACGCCTTGAACTTTAAAGTAATATTTAAATAAGTCAAGAAAGCATGAAACGACTTTAGTTCTAATAAGAACAGTTATAAAAATGTACTACAAATCTTATAAATAACGGTTTACCTTATTACAACAGAAACTAGGTACTGCAAATCTAGGTACTGCAGGCAGACTCCACAAACAAGAGTCCCAAATCAGGCTATACAACCGAAAATCCTTTTACACAAATTGTATTATTAATATCATAATATTTAAAAAACATAGCACCGAACTGGGAGAGACTTGTAATCACCACCGTCTGATATACTAAGATTAATATCAAACCTGAACTTTAAAACAAGTTTCGCATTAAGTACAAAGGAAAAGCTGTTAGGTCTCCCCTTAAAACTTTACCTCAACAGCCCAAATAATCCCAACGCAGAGACCTCAACCTCACCGAACTAAAGAACTTCAGCCAACATCAATTCCGCCATGTTTTCCAACTAAGTCCCTATACTACAAAATTATAGTAATTAAGTACCTTCACATCTTCTACGCGTGTTGAGCTCCACAAATTTATACATAGCCGTGAATTGCACTACTTGCTCTTCGTTCAAGTCACTTCAACTATCAACGAATGGTAACTGCTCGAAAAGCAAGCCCAGTTAAGTTATACGAGTATACTAATCAAAATGATGACAATATCAAAATGCGCAACGACCAATAGAATCACACGTATTCATACTAAAATGCTTTAGAATCCATTACAACAATGCAATCAAAAATATAATAATATATCGCTCGCCTATTACCTTGGTATTCTTAATTACGATTATTTATACTTGTTTACGCGCCAAAACAGTACTTTTGCAATGTTCAAAATTATCTCATTATATGTTACAGGAATTATCTTGCTTGTCGACTTATCTACTTGAAATCGAGATTTTGTAATATAAAATTACATTAAGGTGAACGATTATGAGCTGTTGTAGAGTTTGTTTGTTCAGATCTCGTCTTGGGCGGTTCTACAGTCCTTCCTATATTGACGCCGTAATATTCACGTTTACTTGCTGTGTTCCGATTAAAGGGAAGACAGCCAGTGCAATTACAAATACGGTCGGCAGGGCATCATTAATCGATATAAGAATTATTTATTTATTAATTTATTCAGGTAATCAACAGCGACTCTTAAAAATAATCATAAAATATTTTAGTAAATTACAATAAGGCCAATTATAGACTACCACGTAATAGAAATACATTGTCGAAGTACTGTTTCTATAGATTTGTAGCAGTGTTTATACTTTCTAATTTAAACGACGAATGGTATTACAAATTCAACGATAAAAAAGTGAACAAAATTTTGATACACTGAAAACAAAATAAAGATTACAAAGCGTTATTGGTTTAGATACAAAAATAATGTTCTAGAATATTAAATCGTATTAGTTAAAGTAAGTTGTGGGGGTGTCGGTGTGTGTGAGTGTCTGTGTGTCTGTTTGTTTATTATTTTTATTTACGAATGTTATCAAAGTGTTTTTTAACTATGCAGTTCCTATAAGTTTCAAGATTGAGATTAAATAAATCTAGGTCTGAGTAATATTAGTTGTAGGTACGAGCTAGACGACATGTGATTGAATTCTGAGAGTAGTTGGATTTTTCTAAAAGGTATGGCGAAGAGAGCAGTATGACGGGTACGGTTTTTAGGTACGTGAAGATAAAGCTTGCTAAGTAGTTCTTCACAGTCTACTTTCCCAGACAACAGTGAATGTAGTAAGGCCATATCATATTTTTGACGTCGCAATTCCAGTGGTTCAAAATTGTAACGTGAACATGCATCGTTATAGTCTTCGAAATGCAAAGAATCTTTGTTTGCAAGGTATTTAAGAAATGTTACCTGCAAGTTTTCGATCCTATGAATATATGTTGTGTACTGTGGTGACTAAATATTACAAGCACATTCCAAAGCGCTACGAACATATGCACAGTAAAGTACCCTAATGCTACTTCTATCCTTAAAAGGCTCGCAAACCCGTTTCATGAAACCTAGCTGTTTGTATGCCTTATCAATAATTATGTCAATGTGATCAGACATGAGGAGTTTTGAGTCTAGTTGAACACCTAAATCTCTGACTGATGATGACTTTTTTATACTGGTCCCGTTTGTTTTATAATCAAATGAGATCATAGAGATTTTACGCGTATAAGATATTTGTACACATTTGTGAGTGTTTATAGTAATTCTATTTTGTATATAATATTTGGAGAGACTATTTAAATCATTTTGCAAAAGAGAACAGTCATGGATATTTCTAATAGTTGCATATACTTTTTTGTCATCAGCGAATAAAGGGCAATGGGAGTGATTAATAGGCATTATTATGTCAAATATGTATGCGTTATAAAGTTTTGGACCCAGTACAGATCCCTGAGGGACGCCGGATGGAATCGTAATATAACTATTCAAGACGATACCAAGTCGAACCGCTTGAGTTCGATTTGATACATAAGAAAAGAACCATCTATGCAGGTCTCCACTAATTCCAAGAGCTTTAAGCTTGTGTAGGAGGATTACGTGATCTACCCGAGCGAAAGCCTTTTCGAAATCGGTGTAGATAACGTCCACCTGGTGATTATTGCTTATTTCGCAAAGAACCAGATCCCTGAACGTTGCTAAATTAGTAATTGCAGAACTTCCTGACACAAAGCACGTTCGACAGGGAAATGTTTTCGAACAACAGGCACTATTTCATTGAGAATGATAATTTCCAGTATCTTACCACAAGTATTAAGTACAGATACAGGCCTATAATTTTAGATTTTGGATCTAGAGCCACTCCTATGTATTGGTACTATTATTGCCTCTTTCCACTTTCTGGGGTAAGCACCGAATTTGTTAACAGACAACTGGTATATTATAGTTAATGGCTTCACTAAAGTACGTGCACAGTTTATTTTAAAAACACTGGCGGTATCTTATCACTCCCAGCGCCTTTACGAGCGTCTAGTTTGTTTATGATCTTAAGAACTACAGACTCTGTGATATTAACACTACTAATAAATTCACCAGCTTCAGGGTAGGGTAACAAGTGTATATCATAATTATTGGCAGGTTCAATAAAATTACTTTCAAAATAGTTGTTAGAAGCGTTACAGGCCGCGTTCTCATCCAAATGAGCAGTAACACCGAGCGTAAATTTAGAAGGGTAACTGGTGTCATTACTACGTAATGATTTAATGTAGGACCATAACTGTCTCGGATCTTTTTTAATAAAAGTCTGCATGCGTTCAAAGTGTAATTTTAAACAAGTGTCTTGTAAATGTTTCTGTCGTGACCTTAACAGTCTAAATTCATCATAATCTCTAGGGATGCCAAACATTTTCCACTTTTTATGTAACTTTTTTTTCTATTATCAGTTGCATTAAGGATTTGCTATACCATGCCGGGTAATGAGCGTGATTTACGATGGTGAACTTACTTCACATGACAACTTCGGCCATAGGAAAGACTTATTGTCAATGTTGCCCGCTAAAACGAACACAAATAATGTTGACTTTTTGATTTTCTTACCATCTAACTATTGATTAAATCAAATGATTTGTATTTTTTCCTATAATTACCATTAATTTGTCTATTTTTTTAGATGGTGTACAAAGAACCAGCCCAGGTTGTGACATTTCTTTTCACTATAAGATATTCGATATTTTGTACTAACTTGCTTGGTATTCCGAGTTGTTTTCAGTACACGTCACAGCACACAATTAAACTATTTCATGTGACTGTTTAACGTCCAAATACTTGTATTATAAACACTGCAATTAGATTAAAATACGAGGTACTAAAAAGTATGACTGGTACCAAAGGCAAACTACCCTCGTATAATATGTAATATAATATGTAATAATCAGTATTACATATTACCCATTACACATATCCACCTTTATACATATAAAATATACACTTCTTAGAAATGTTGATGAGTAGCTAGATAAACGATTATAAGTAAAAGCTAAAGCCCATGCTAGTAATAAAAATCTGAAATCTAAAACGGTGTACCTATAGATGGTTCAACTCATTTGCACGCGCGTCGATCAATGGCTGAATAGAACAGTTGACGACGACAGGTCGACGTCGATCGATGGCAGAATAGAGCAGTAGACGTCGACCGGTCGACGTGAACCGATGGCAGAATAGAACAGTCGACGTCGACCGGTCGACGTGGACCGATGGCAGAATAGAACAGTCGACGTCGACCGGTCGACGTGGACCGATGGCAGAATAGAACAGTCGACGTCGACCGGTCGACGTGGACCGATGGCAGAATAGAACAGTCGACGTCGACCGGTCGACGAGGTGGTGTTACCACACCAATCGACGAACAACCGATTGGTGTGGTAACACCCTTAGACTGCGTAGCCACTAAATAAAACAGTGCAGTGTAACCAATAAAAAATAACTGATAAAACCACCTTCTCTTTTAATTATTCCACGTAATTCAAACACTCTATTTTAAAGATAGAGATAAATGATAATAGAAAATAAATATAATAAAATCTAATATAACCATGCGCTAATAATAATTCATACTCGTACAACAACTATAAATTGCGTAGAAAGTTGGATAGATCCTATTATTCTAGTTAAACAATAGTTTACTTGTTCGAAGCAAATTGCAGGTTACGTGAACTGAAGTAATATCATATTTACCTGTAACGACCATGGCGGATGTTCATGTACATTGCAGTGTGGTTTTATTTACACATCTTTCACTTTTATACTAACTTGGAAGTTTTGTTTAAATAAGCGAATCAAATTAATAATAAAATTATTATTTTTTTAATCAACTACAAATCCTGCGCAGTTCTTTCTTTAATTTCATAGTTGAAGACAAAAACTAGTTTTCGTGCATTGAGTTACTATGTACTACGTACTAGAGAAGCTATTCAAAACAAATTTTGTGTCACATTCCATTTTTACCTATTCAATCATTTATTATTAGATGCAGCGCTACAAAAAATTTAAGTTGTCTAGTCAAATGATTCAAACATGCAGCGCTTGGATTGCTACAATAATGTTTAATATCTCTCGACCAATCAACGAATTGCAATATGTCAATAGATTATACGAGTGGTACAGAATGGACAAAATATTAAAATTTTACCTAACTGCATGGAAAATGAATATATATTTTGTAATATACGTAAATGAACATTAAAGTGGATATATATACGATAGCTTAGGCGTAATTAATTAAAAATATAATTTTAACTTAAATAAAGTTAAAATAATATCATTGATATATAAATTGGTATTATATAAAATTAGCTTTTGCCCATACATTCGATTTTCTCTTTGTACTATTGTTACCCGACTGCAAAGAGGGTTTTTCACGCCTATCTATGTATGTGTGACGGTTGTCTATTTCGACCTCTTTTTGTCAGTAAATTTTATTTTTTTTGTCGTTCCCGACGTAATTTTAAACTAGGAATTACGTAGTGTCGGAGAACGGCAATGTTTTGATTTGACAAGTCAGTCACGAAATATTATCCATCAAAGCAACTTGAATCTATTTATTTATTATTGTTTCCGAGTTTATTATTCAAAATTACATAGTTAAGATATTTTATTATCTACAATCAAAGTTTTTTTTAAGAAACCTATAATTTATTTTTACGTTCACGAGTGTGCGTAGCCAAAATTTTTGGTAAGGATTCTCATTCATTAAAATTTTATTTTATTGTTATTTTTTTCTTTTCAGATCAAATTTAATTGTATTAATATTTCTGTTCTATTTTGTGTGACTATTTTTTTATTTCAATTTTGTTTATATTTTTCTGTTTGTATTTACAGGCATTTTTGTATATTTTTAATTTTACCGAAAAAATAAACATAGAAGAGAGTTTTGGTGTTTTACTGGTACTACGTTACATACTGGCGCCCGAATATTCAAACGTAGTTTATGGAGAAGAGCGGAGGAACTATATCAACAGAAGAATTGCAACATTAAAAATAATTTTTTTATAATTATTATTGAGGTCAGGCATAAAACTTTATTTGTTACCATTTTCAATCATTAACATTCACTATAATATATTTATATATATATCTACTATAATATATCTACTATAATATATCAAAATACTGCTAAATTATTCAGACATTTAAGTTTCTTTAGTTTCTTTCGTTATAATATCCTTGAAGAAATTTTCTGAAGACGCAACATTCTATAACCCAGTAATTTCACTATTTAAATAACATTTTCTATTCATTTTCATCACTCGAAAATACGTATATTTTTAAGGCTCTATTCTGCATAACGACTATTAACAAATTTGTTTCACTTTAACATTTTTTTTTTGATTTTGCAATGAATTTTTCACAATTAAATAAACCTGAAATAATTTATGAATTAAAAATCAGAAATATAAATTTTTCTTCGACGCAATCTGTAGACGAACTACGATCATTATTATTAAATATTAATGTAGATTCTGAAACAGAAATTTTACAAAATAGCCCTGAAGAATTTTCAGAAGATATTAATACCATTAAAAAAAATTTAAAACTTGTTGAAGCTTGTATAAACTCTTATCCTATTAGGAAACAAAAAATTTCACCTTATTTAACTCATATAAGAACAAGATTAGGCCTCATTGACATTACATCAGATTTATCTTCAGAGCAGTTAGATTTAATAAATTCATGTTGGAATGATTTAACTCAATTAGACTCACGTTTTAAAAATTTGGAAAAATCACCAACACATTCCACATATCATTCCGCAGAATCTATACAAAATATTAATCTACAACCCCTTTCTTTTTTCGAAGCATTAACTGATAAGGTCAGTAAAATTACAGAAAATCGAACTAACAATGATTTAAAAAGATTTATTTATAAAGGTGAAGGTTGTCCAAAGGATTTTATTCAAAAACTTGAAGAATTTTCACAAATAAAAAATATTTCTGAAAAATCTTTATTCTCACATATTTATGATATTTTATCTGGATCTGCTCTTGATTGGTTTAGAGCTAGAAAGTCGACTATTAATGACTGGTCATCTTTCCGATCGGCATTGTTGAATGATTTTGCAATTACCGATTACGATTATAAACTAAAAAAAGTAATCGATGCTCGTAAACAAAAACATAATGAGAGAATTATCATCTACTTTGCTACAATGGAATCTCTTTTTTCAAAGCTCTTGGAACCAATGTCCGAAAAAGAAAAAATTAATACTCTTGTTAGAAATCTTAAACCTGAATTTACATTACGTCTTTCACCTACTGATTTACATACTGTAAATTCCCTCTTGGAATCATGCAAATTTACAGAAAGCATTCTCCAAGTTTCTAATAATACATCTTACTACTCTTCATCATCACCACCAGATCATTATCATTCTTTTCCTATTCCTTCTACATCAAATTCTAATAACAAATCGTATAATAATAATAATAATAATAATAATACTCTACTTTCACATAATCAACCATATATTCCTGAATTTCCTTTTAAAGCTTGTACATATAATTCCATAGCAGCTGTAGCTAATCCATTACCTAATACTGTAGCTGCAATTAATAAAAATCAGAATTTTTATAAATTCACTTGCCCACGTTGTAGATCTAATACACATTTATTAAAAGACTGTACTAACACTAATATAGTGTGTTTTCGTTGTGGAAAAAAAGACTTTATTACTAGTAAATGTCCTAATTGTAATAAGTCGATTTCAAAAAACTAAATTACGAGGAGTGCATAAACAAAAATAATGGTATTAAATCATCAAATTTTGACAAAAAAGATTGGGATACATGGTTAAAAACTTTAACAATTTTTTTTAAATCTTATAACACTTGTGCTCTCCTCTTTAATAAAACATCAGATTTTGAACGTCCTTATTTACATATAAAAGTAAACGATTTAATTTTAAATGGTCTTTTAGATAGTGGTAGTGCTATCACTATATTGGGTAATAATTCTCATAAAATTTTATCACAACATGGTCTTTTTATGCAAAAAAGCTGTTTAATAAAAGGTAATGTTGCAAACGGACAAACTATTTCTTCTATCGGCATTATTACTCTTCCTACTTTTTATAACAATAAATTTGCGTTAATTACAGCTCATGTGATCCCAGAAATCACTGAATCACTCATTTTGGGTATTGATTTTTGGAAAACTTTTAATCTTGCTCCGGATATTCTTAGTAATATCACATTACAACCTTCAAATTTAAACTCATCTTTTCTCATTAATACAGATCCTAACTTTCATTTACATGAATACCATTCTTTAACAGATACACAAAAAATTATTGCAGATGCAATTATGGAAAAGTTTAGGTTGATTTCAACTGAATGTAAACCTTTAGGTCGTACTCATTTAGTCGAACATTTCATCGACACTGGAGACCATCCACCTATTCGTCAACGCTGTTACAGACTTTCTCCTGAGAAACAAAAAGCTCTTTGTAAAGAAGTTGATGATATGTTACAATTAGATGTCATTGAACCCAGTGACAGCCCATGGCTGAACCCAATTATTATTACACCTAAAAAAGATGGTACTTGGCGATTTTGTATTGATAGTCGTAAATTAAACGATATCACAAAAAAAGATGCTTACAAACTTCCTTTCATTTCTGATATATTAGATAACCTTAAAGATGCTAAATTTATATCATCTATGGACATTGCTAAAGCGTTTTGGAATATTCCCTTAAAAAAAGAGGATAAACTCAAAACTGCATTCCATGTTCCAGGCCGAGGAATGTTTCAATTTAAAGTTATGCCATTTGGTTTAACTAATGCACCTGCTACTCAACAAAGATTCATTGAAAATCTACTAAATGACCTTACAAATGATAATAATGTTTTCTATTTTATCGACGATATAGTCTGTATCTCTCAAACCTTTGAACAACATGTCGATATACTTACTAAAATTCTTAAAAAACTTTCAGATGCCAATCTCACAGTCAATTTTCCAAAATGTTCATTTTTCCGGAAAGAATTAAAGTACTTAGGCTATGTAGTTAATGAAAATGGTTTAAAAACGGATCCTAAAAAAGTTCAAGCTATTCTTGATATACAAACTCCAAAATCTGCTAAGGAGGTCAAACGTTTTTTGGGTACTGCCAGCTGGTACAGACGTTTTGTACCTAATTTAAGCACCCTTGCAGCACCGTTAACTAAATTAACTTCTACAAGCAAAAAATCACCTCCATTTAAGTGGTCTGATGAAGCTGAAATTGCTTTCAAGGCTATTAAGCAAGCTTTAATTAGTACACCAGTTCTGGCATGTCCAGATTTCTCTAAACCATTTGCTGTTCATTGTGATGCCTCTTCCTACGGCATTGGCGCAATGTTAACTCAGGAAGTTGATAATATTGATAAACCTATTGCTTATATGAGTAAATCACTTACAGGCGCTCAAAAGAATTATTCAGTCACTGAACGTGAACTTTTAAGTGTTATTACGGCACTAGAACATTGGCGTTGTTATTTAGATAATGGATTACAATTTACAATTTATACTGATCACGCAGCCCTTCAATGGTTTATGCATTTAAATAATCCTACTGGCAGATTAGCTCGATGGAGTATTCGTTTATCTATGTTTAATTTCGTAATTAAACACAAAAAAGGCTCAGATCATGTCGTACCAGATACTTTATCACGTATAAAACCAATTGATTTAATTAATTTTTCTACTTCTCAAACTAAAGACACTTGGTATTTAGCAATTTATAATAAATGTTTATCATTTCCTTCTAGTACTCCGGATTACATGATTCATAATAATAAATTGTTTAGATTTTGTAGATCTAACACATTATTTAACTCTGAATTTAATTGGAAACAAGTAATACCATTAGAATTTAGGGAATCTGTTATTACACAAAATCATTCTACTCCCCAAACGGCACATTTTGGTACTTTTAAAACATACCATAGAATTAAAAATCTCTATTTTTGGCCTGGCATGTATAAAGACGTAGCCATGTTTATTGCTAAGTGCGAGACTTGTTTAGCTACCAAGCACCAAAATCAAAACTTAATTGGTTTAATGGGCAAACCCAAACATTGTTCACGCCCTTTCCAATGTTTATCCATAGATTTGATAGGTCCACTTCCTACTTCACGTAAGCAGAATAGATTTCTATTTGTAGTTACTTGTTGTTTTTCCAAATATTGTTTGTTATTTCCAATAAAACATGCAACCGCTTCTATTATTCGCCATATATTGGACAATTTAGTTTTTATGGTTTATGGAGTTCCAGAAACTATTATATTAGATAATGGTCCTCAAATGATAAGTACAGAATTATCTGAATTATTTAAATTTTACAACATACCAAAAATACATTACACCCCACGTTACTGTCCACAGGTTAACACCGTTGAGCGTTACAATAAAACTATTATAACGGCGATTGCAGCTTTTATAGATAAAGATCACAGAACTTGGGATACCTATATAAACAAAATACAGTTTGCTATTAATACTGCGGTTAATGAAACCACAAAATTCACTCCATCATTTTTAGTATTTGGTAGAGAAGCTGTTACATGTGGATCTATCTACAAAAATAAAGATTCCAGAGATGAACTAATTTTCAGTCCTAGGGATGTATATGCTGAAAACATAGGACAATTAATACCTATCTTTTCCGAAGTACAGAAGCGGTTATTTAATGCACATCAATATAATGCAACTTATTATAACAAACATCATCAGAATTTAGAATTTAATAACGGTGATATTGTTTGGAGGCGAAACCATGTAATAAGTTCCTCTAAAAAACATTTTTGTGCTAAGTTTGCACCCAAATTTATTAAATGTAAAGTTTCAAATAAAGTTTCACCATTAATTTACGATTTAGTGGATATGAATAATAACCCATTAGGTCGTTGGCATATCAGACACATTAAACCTCTACCGCGTTTAACTTCTTCTTTGAGTGACTAGATTGGTTGTTACCAATTACTTTATATGAATTCATATATAATTATTGCTAATTATCTCACGGCGAGCATAAGCCGATTCTTTTTGTCTTATTTTTTTTTCTATGCACCTCATTATCGTTTGGCTATACCATTAACATTGACGTTGGTCAAAACTTATAATTAATTATCTTCATCGTAGTATTAGGTTAACTTATTGTGTAATTTATTTAATATTTGCAATTCTAGGAGTGTAAACTCTTATTTTCAATATCTGTATTATACTTTATAGTATAATTTGTTAAATGTTATCAATTTTTTTTCTCAATTTTTTTTTCAAGCGGTTTGCAACTTGTAAAATTAAGCCTTCTGCACGAGCGTTTATTAAGGTAACTCGTTAAACTAAACCATACCTATGTGTATTATTTATACGCTTGAATCACTTTCCCGTGAGAATTATTTTCATATGTTTATTACATAAGTATTTTAATTACTTCACAAAAGACCCTTGGATTTTATTTAAAAGTCAATGTTTCACGACTGGCTATGATTTTCTTTTCTTTCCGGCATATTTATTTCAGTCTTTAACTGAAACTTGTTTATAGTAATCACCGTGCGGGTGTTAGCGACACGTTAAAGAAGCCATAAGCTATTAATATTTTCAGCGGATGGCAACTATTAAAGCCTTTTGCCGTTGCGTTCAACTCTGTTGAGTTGACTTATTTAGGATACGATTCCTCATAAGCAACTCTAACTGCATGATGTTTTATTTCCAGTAGTTGGAATAAGACTAGTATGAAAGAGAATGTATGTTGTAATTATAATGTACGTTGATGGAGTTGAACGATGTATATTAACATTGTATATTCCAGGAATATGTTTAAAATTTTATCATTCATGAACCATGTAATTTAAGATAATTATTTAGGATTTTTTTTTTCTCTCTCTCGTCTGTTTTGTTTTCTTTTTCTATTAAATAACTTGTTGATATGCAATATATCAGTATTATTTTTTTTTTTTTTCTCATATATACAGGATGTTTTTTTCAGAAAAATTCTTCTATAGGATGTTAATATTAATTTTCATTTTGCTTTTAATTATTTTTTTTTTTTGATTGTTCTTTCATTTAGCAGATTAAATATTAAAATTCGATATGTATATGCGGTTTATTTTGATTTGGTTTGAATTTGAAATTTTACTAAAAAAAATCTTTCAGATTTTTTTTTTTCCCGGCCCCCGGGGTATTGTGACGGTTGTCTATTTCGACCTCTTTTTGTCAGTAAATTTTATTTTTTTTGTCGTTCCCGACGTAATTTTAAACTAGGAATTACGTAGTGTCGGAGAACGGCAATGTTTTGATTTGACAAGTCAGTCACGAAATATTATCCATCAAAGCAACTTGAATCTATTTATTTATTATTGTTTCCGAGTTTATTATTCAAAATTACATAGTTAAGATATTTTATTATCTACAATCAAAGTTTTTTTTAAGAAACCTATAATTTATTTTTACGTTCACGAGTGTGCGTAGCCAAAATTTTTGGTAAGGATTCGCATTCATTAAAATTTTATTTTATTGTTATTTTTTCTTTTCAGATCAAATTTAATTGTATTAATATTTCTGTTCTATTTTGTGTGACTATTTTTTTATTTCAATTTTGTTTATATTTTTCTGTTTGTATTTACAGGCATTTTTGTATATTTTTAATTTTACCGAAAAAATAAACATAGAAGAGAGTTTTGGTGTTTTACTGGTACTACGTTACATATGTAATATTCTTTCTTACCTCGTATTGGAGACTCGGCTGGGTGAATTTTTATGATCAAGGCATCGTTAGATTTGCTGAGGCAAATGTTCTTACTGTTTTTGTCGAGTGTTAACCTACATGAGAATTTTATTTCTTTTGTGTACTACTAATATGGTATAAATGAAGTGCATTTTAGGGCCAGCGGTTTTTACGATGATGTCACGGTAATAATGTTCATTATCTCTGGTTATAAAATGAGCTTGTAAACGTACGGGGCCGGTGATGTAGAGAACAATTCTAGTTATTTGCGAGTGAGCATTACTTGCAAGTGTCAGTGGTACTGCTAGTGTATTGAAACAAAGCTATTTCTATACTATTGTTATAGTTTCTATGACTGTAACTCATGAACTACTTTTTTTGGTTCACATACATACATACAAACACTCGAATTACATAACCCTCCTTCTGAAGCAGTGGGGTAATGATCAGTTACATCTAAGTCATCCCTATATTATAGTTCACCACCACTACGTGTCCATTCTGTGCAGTTAACTTTTCTTAATCTATGACCGTTGATCTATGATTTTTTTTACAAAATGCCCGGTTCAATAGAAAATAATGTACAAAAATGGTTTTTATTGGTTTTAACTAAAAATTTTATTTACTTTCCAATAATAACTTAGTCCACTATCTTTTTTATTCACAGTAGATTGGTTTTTACAAGTTTTTAACACGCAAATCGGCAATTTAAATATTTGTTTTGACATTAAGTCGGCACCCGGTCGCTAAGAGCGGTAGCGAGTGACTGAATGAGTTGTTGCCAGTCGGCAACAAAACACTGGGACAAAAAGCTGGTTCGCGGTGTCCGTTCTATACGCTAGTAATAGTAGTTCAATGTTTTCGTGCAACGTAAGTACTCCCAGCTGTTTCCCGCTCAATTGCTTTTCACAGTGAAAGACCAGCGTAAACGGTATTACCTATGCGTCTCATTTGTTTATAAATCTCAGGAATGCTTTCTTTTCTTAGCAAATTTACAAAATTATGTCTTTATCTCATTATAAGCTCGTAAATATCAACTGTCTGTCAGTAATGTCTGTCAAGTTAGTCTTGCTGTCAAGTAGCTTCCTTCTCGAACAATGCAGTCGAATTCACAGAAATACCCAACATTCAACCAAACATACCTACCTGACTTCGCGCACGCTACTTTAACTGAAAGAATTATTGCGCGGTAATACTGAGTGAGTGTCATTTTCACTTCATTCATATGATTTATGTCAGTTAGGTTAGATTTTGTTTGAGGAACTTAAATTTTGGACCCAGATAGGACCCGGATACGTGCAGAAGTCCGTAAACCACAAAATCCAGTACGACCGACAGTCCTTTACAAAGTTTCTAATCGACCTAATAAGAACGCTTTAGTTTTATCGACTTTTTATCGATTAGACGGAATCATACCACAAAATCATCACATTCACGCATGAACTTAAAAATGTTTTCAAGATAACACGTTTCTTTCAACAAGCAAGGTGCCACCCATGCCGCCATCACCCTGGAGAGACGCCATCTTTTGTTGTTTCGCGCGCTCTGCATACCGAATGATAGTGTGGTCACACGATACAAAAAGAGATAAGGCATTGTCCCTACTCCATACAGCATCACGTAATAAATTCCAGCCAGTAATTGTTGTGATATTATGGCCTTCCTTGGTTGCCAATTGTATAACATAAATAGAGGAAAAGTGTGTAATTTGTAGATGTATTACTTGTAGTTATTGAAAAAGTAAAAGATGTCTTCAAGTGTAGCAGTATTTTACCTAAGATGAAATATTTTGAATTTGGATTTAGATACAAATGTGTTGTAGATTGATTATAACTGAAAAACAATGCGCTGTTTATTTGTTTAGACACTGGAATCGTTATTTGTATTTTATTATAAATACACTATAGCTTTCTATTAGTAATATTGTTTACTGTTCTATAATAATACAGAATATAAATAAATACTGTTGTTTGTTTATTTATATTGAAAAGAACATATTTAGGAACAGATAAAACTAAAAGTAAAACGAAAAATAAAAGTAATTTCTCTGATACTATAAAACTTTCGATGTATTATTTCAGCCATAAATACTGACTGCAACCTAAACTCAACAACCAGTCAGCCAGTTTCAAATATTAGCTAGTATAAAAAAACCGTTTCGCTCTTATTATACGAGTAAAGATAAGTAACAATAAAAAGTTGCACATGCACACAATGCAGTATCACGATTCGAAGCAACAGCCATATCTTAAAACAAGTAATTATTAACAAGAGAACAAAGTGCCTATTGCAAGGATTAAACATTATTTCCCAAATTAGCTGGTTTCACAACGCTTTAATAAGTTAAGCAATGACGCAGACTTTTTTATTTTGGCAATTCGCCAGTATTTTTAAAGCAGAGTTAGGCAATGCGTTGCCTCCACTGACGTTACGTGTGAAATATTAAATTAATCATATTTTCAGTCCCTGGAGTGTTTCATGTTGTGCGAATATTTCTATTCCATGGTCACGAGTTTGTAGGTTGGTGACGTTTCTGTTTTTAGATTTGATGTGATACAACATAGAAACAATATAATAAATGTTTGATTTGTTATTTGTAGTAAATACTATTTTAATAGACAATACTGTAAGTAATTAATGTTTCAAAATATTATTGTTATAAACGAAATATTCATCATTTTAATAACTATGTATTACTTATTTAAAAAGTTTTCAAGTGATTTATTTCTGAATTGGGCCTGAAAATATTAAATGAAATAAATTCTTAAATTTATCTCTATTTCGATTTAATCTCTATAGCTTTAAATACACAAAGTGCATACAAATTAAATATCTTTAATAAAGAATCTTCTAACCGCTCTCTAGGGTCAATATAAAATATCAGAAGCAAGTAGAATAGTTTAAACAAGTAAACCACATATTTTATTACCGTAATGCCCCTCAAAATAACCTCATTACGGAGTAGTAAATAAACCTGTCGCTTAACAAAGATGCGGCAGTCGGCGACCAGCAAAGCAGAACTAATCCTACGCCGTTTCATATTCATACGGGGACGTGAGAACAGTCCTTATTGTTTACAGGAAGAATGCCATATATTTACAGTAGCAGAGCTCTTCAACAAAATAATGACTTCTTACAATGTTTTATTTATTAGAAACTATTTATGTTTACACGAAACTGATAACAATGAAACGACTACTGTTTTCATGTTCGTTGTAATTAATGCAAAAGAGGCGCGTTCTACGTTTAAAAATGACGCGCGTATTAAAAATCAGCCGGCGTGAAAGCGTACTACAGATGGACATGACATGTGCGCTTTTGTTTAACCTGTGCTAGCACGTGTGCCAAATGACAACAAGCCGTTATGAAAACCACACTGTACAAACTAAAATGGAACGGAAAAGCAATAAGGTTACACATAACACTTTCGATCGTAAATTCGTGGTATTTCTTTAGGAACTGATATGTTTAATCACTTTTGAATACCATTTTCGTAGATGGCCAGTTTCTCTTGTATGGCGGGAGCTGCTCGTCGGGGTCTATCGTCGCACATCGTGGCTGTATAGGTATTTGCCGTTGACTGACTGGCACATAAAGAAGCCGGCCAGCGTGTCAGGGCCGCCTAACAGGATTACCTGTGCCGCTGGCTATTACGCATTCTAAGAACCACAACAAGGGAACCGCTAAACCAGATTATAACTATGTGGGGATTATATGCGATCTTGAATGTAATCCATTATGACCCCATAAATGCGGTTAGTGTGTTATGAAACTAATGTTTTGGTAATGTAATTAGATCTCAATATTAATTACTTATGTAAAGTTTGTTGGTTTCGGACTTCCTGTATTACAAAGGGCTTAAGTCCTAATTAGGAAAAGATTTTTAAGTATGAAGACTTACAATGGTTTGTTTACATTGACGACCTAATACATGCGTTACATCAATCAAAATATTTTTTTTATTTAATGCGATTACGTAAGACTGAATAGCATAAAACACAATAAAGCAAGGACTATCAATACATTTTGAATTGACGGACTTAACTCACCAATGATTCATTATGGTACTTCCAATGCATAACGAACAAGGTGACACCTTTGCCTGGGCACAAATACTCACTTGTGTTTGGTTTTATTGAAAGTCATTCTTTATTTGAATTTGTATAGCACTGGCCATTTGAAACGAGCATAAAGGATTCTCTATACTTTTGGGCTTCGGTTCTTTTCAAAATAAACCGCCTGACTTTTTATCTTATGTGCTAGTAAAGGTGGCCATAAAACGGCATGTTGAGGAGTCTCAGCTCTAATTTTATATACAAAAATTTGTATATAACCATTCGATAATAAACCATAGTGCGCTGTTTTCATAATAAGTTTAAGTTATAATCATATCCTACAAAATGTCAAAGATCAAAATATGACTTGTCATGCTAAATACGTACGTGTTTTTTAGGTTACATACTAATCTGCATAAAATCTGAGGTAGCATTACGAAGAATACATTAGAAACTGAATTTTTCAATAGAAGTTGTTTTGTGACGTAATATCCAAAGTCAGTTTTTAAACACCTATATGTGTTTAATTATTTGGTAAACAATAATAATAATAATAAATCGCCAGATAAAAGCACTAACTGTATGGCCCTAAATTCAGCAGCTTGTGTTGTGGACCATACAGCGAACTGGGAGGACCCAGAATAAACATCCATATATAAATATAAACAACCATGACCCGAAAACGAACATTTGTGTGTGTGTGACAAAACACAAACGAATGTCCCGACAAGGACTCGAACCTACAACCTCCGGCGTATGAGGCTGGTACCTACCAGGTACCAGGTACTCAGCCGTCAATAAGATAAAAAATATTATATTATTGAAAAATACTAAAACTTGTACAGTCGGTACACAATAAATTACGTTCTATAGAGTTTTAGTGTGAATCTATGTTGGTAAGAGTCAGATACCTAAATATGGACCCTGGCACATTTAAATATCTCGCGTGCATTTAGGACTGAATGCAGTTTCAGTGAATATTTATTTGCCGACGGTCCCCAAAATAAGTTATCTGCTTCTTTAAAATAAAGCATTTTCATTTAGTTAAATATAAATTTATTTCTAGATTTACTTATGCACATATTCTTAAAACTTGTTACTAATTAATCTCATGTCTAAATCTACAAGGTCAACAAGTTTGGTTGAATGAAGGAAATATTTCCAGTGTTTTGTGGTAAAATACTGATTAACTATACTTATTAGTTGTGTTAACGTTTCCACACAGAGGCCAAAAATCTTCAGGTCTATGGTTTGTTTATCAAGCGGATGTAGACGAGCTGTGTTCTATGTTATGTACGTTACGTATATCTACTTAAAAAAACTATGAGGTATGCATTACTAAAGATAAGTTATCAACTCCTCTCAGATAAAAATATTTATTAGACAAAAGGTAGTCAATTAATAAGTATGAGAGATAATTTATTGATAAATCCTGTATATTGGATTATTATACAATTGTGTTAGTACTATACGATTACAAAAAACATATATAATTTGTGTACTGTAGTAGCACGAGTATATAAGGATATACTCGTGTTTGTTACTAACAAACCAACCGTGTAAACATTGGCTTTCACTTGTCTATAGAAAAGGAGATTGTATTTAAAATCTGTATTTAATTAAAGAAATCATAAATAAGCGTCTATGCGTAAAGGAACGTTTGAAAATATAATCATAATAAAGGTACAAATCCCACACAAAATATGCCGATATTTTGGTAACCCAATTACAAGAAAAACAGATTGAATAAAAATTTGTTGGTTATACTAAATCTATCGTCATATGCGTAAAGGTAAATAAACGGGGACCAGGAAATGCGTACAACGCACAAATATTTAATGCCACTCCAATTTAGAAAAATGTGATAGACGACGTGCCTAAGTATTTTTTTATTTAAACACAATAATTTATGCTTTTTCTTCAAACCCTTAACTGCAGATACGTCGCAGATCTTTTATCTTTCAATAATAGTATTATTATCTTACAAGGTAATGTATTACTCACCAGAAAAACCTGTTGGAGCTCCAAATTTTCTTCAAATACAAATCACACTCAAATGATGGCAAATTATCGCTGAACAATAAAAGGATATTTGAATTATTTATCGCGTATTTAACGCCAGGCGTTAGCCGTCGCGCACAGCAATTCACTACGCGCACTTAACACCGACTATTTCGCGTTCATTGATAAACAAAGCAAACTCACGCTTGTATTGCGCGCGCACAATAATGTTGCCAGTTAGGTGAATTCACTGAGAACTCATTGATATAATAATGTTAGTAAAACATTTCGTGAACTATGCACATACTATATTTCAAATGAATAGATATAACTTTTTAAAAACCTAGCATTATATTTAATTCAGTTCAAGGGAAGGAACATGATCACATCGATATTGATATTTATGAATAATTTGTATAGTCAAGAATAAACGGGCTTTAAAAACCATAAAAATAACAGTATTTCAATATTTTTCCACAATGTAAATTTCATAGGTTTTAGCATCATTTAATACAAATTATGCAGATTATTTTCCGTTTATTGTAGTATGTGTAAAGGTAAGTATATTTAAATTGCCGAGAAAGTGAAAACTTTTTGCTTCCGTAATATTTTAAAAAGTGAATATTTAAAATAAATAAATAATTAAATCCCCAAATAAATAAACTGTGGAAGTTAAAAACATCGATTTTCTTAATAGAAACTTAAGCATGCTTTTATTGAAAAAAAGTCTTTTGGTACAAAATGTCACTATTTGTGTTAGGTCTTATAAGTTGGCTTTTTGGGCTTTTGCAATGGGAGTTTTAGTTTCAAGGTCAGGAAAAGTAATTTTTATAAGCTTAATCAATTAGTTTAAATAACCAACTGTTAAAAGATAAAATTTTCGGCAATCACCCTGATAAGTTTCCTTAAGAAGGCTTGTTCTCAAGTAGCAAAGAAAATATGATCTTGAATTAGCTTAGTTATTAAAAATCATTGCTAAGTTCCCAAACAAAGCTTAAAAAAACAGGTTAAAAAGTCTTATTTCCCATATTAAAATAGGTATTAAACACATAACATAGATTTTTAGTGCTTTTTATGTGTGAATGATTGCGCACAGTCCTATTTATCATAAGTTTGTTGTAAGTTCATTTGGTTACATTGCGCACTGTGCAACCAGAACGACGTGCGCGCTTTATACCTAAGTAATTAAAACTCAGTGTTTAAGTAATAATGATAGTCATGCATATACATATGCAATACTTAAAACTATAGGTATTAAAAGGAAAATAAATAATGAGTTTAACAAAGATTTTCCATGCATATTAATAGTCTTCTTTATAATAATATAATCATTATTCTTGATATCAGAAAATATACCAGCCTGTATGGCGTAATTCTTTTCACGGCTTATAAGACTTTAAACGAAAAAAATACAAGCATGCGCTAAGTGACATACATGACAGTTTGACATTGACGTGTAAAGGCCGTGGGATTGCTAGGGTTTTACCGACCCGTATTTTGTGATTTTAGTTTAAAGACCATACATTTCTGCCTTCAAATGGGTTATAAATTTTTAAAACTAGCTTCAAATTCCATTGCGGTAAGAAAATGTGATGATTTTAGTTGTGGTAAAAATATTTATTCATCAAAAGATACGTGTCCTACAGGCACTGTTATGCAATGTTCTAATGAAATAAGTCGAAATATTGATAACAGAGTCATATGTGTAGGTTTCATCTGATAAGGACCAATGTATAAATTCTATACACAATACTTGTAATCGTAATCAGCCTTTAAAATCCATTCGTTGACCTTCAAGCATGTGACCGATAGTCAAGATCACGCACTGCGGGTTCAGTTACGCAGATTCCTAACATTCCTCATTTTTCATTTTAGGGTGGAAGCATTCGAATAGGAGTCAGAAACTATGCCACGGCACACAATGCAGATCTGGTTGTGATTGGGTCAGGTCCTGGTGGTTATGTGGCAGCTATCAAGGCTGCTCAGTTAGGCCTCAAGGTATTAAATCTTAACATTTATGTATTAAAAATCTGTTATATTCTTTTGTATTCAATTAGCAATATTAATTTTTTACTACTAGAATACCATTGAGAATTCCACTTATTGTATACCATAAATAGTATATCTTCAATTGTTTAAGTTTACACTCTTTTAGTTAAAAAGAATTGGTAATATAATTTTTATGTTTTTATTTTATCAATGACTAATAGTTTCACTGTTTATTATCTGTACAGCTTCTAAGCTGGTGGATTTCTAAATAAGATGTAGAATTTTATATGGTTAAAAGTCAGTTAATATAACTAATAATTTTTAAATCAGATCACCTCGAGTTTAACTATGATAAACAAAAAATTATTTCGTCTCGAGTAAGAAATAGTTATTAATATTATATTTATTATATTAGTAACATACTTTTGTACTAAATAATAGGGTAGGGTATTTGACAATTTTTTATTACATTTTTAAATATTTTATGAAAAGTAAAGAAATATTGCAGGAGTAACTGTACAGTTATAATCAAGTTTTCTAGATAGAGTGATATGTTTGAGGAGCTGTTGTATGTCACCAAAAATGCTCCATACAAAACAGTACTGAGTTGTGATGTCACAATGTGTAAATCATACTAAAAATTTTATGGGCATTTAGATAATAATATCTTCACAGAACTAATAATATATAATAGCTACATAAATAATGTGTTTACATGCATACTGTCATAATACACATTGTTATATTTAATGTTAGTAATTAAATTCAAAACTTTAGTTTTTCAAAACATGTTGTGAGTCAAAATAACTTACATTTTCTAAGTATATCATAAAAACAAAAGTCACATTCAAACGCTGTCCAATTTTTAATTTGCTGAATAAGGGTAAAGGAATATGTGTCCAAATATGCTTATTCTTTATTTATCTCTAATATTTTACTTAAATGGGTTACTTCTTAATTCAATTAAAAAACTTTAAAGATCATTTCTTGCAGACAATCTCTGTAGAAAAAGATCCTACTCTGGGTGGTACCTGCCTAAACGTAGGATGTATTCCGTCCAAGGCCTTGCTGCACAACTCCCACTTGTACCACCAAGCGAAGCATGACTTCAAGCACAGAGGAATCGAAGTTGGTGATCTTACATATAACTTTAAAACCATGATGGACTACAAAGTGAATGCTGTCAAAGCACTCACTGGTGGTATAGCTATGCTGTTCCAGAAAAATAAGGTAAATAAATTCACTATCTTATCTGCTTTAGTATTATGCAATTTATTGTAATGTCTGCTGAAATCGAATATTTTGAGTTGATGTAATATAAATTCTATTTCTCAAATTCTTTAGATGTTCCAAAAAAATGTTGAAAAGCTAATCTTGAATCTTGGACTTTCAGCCTTTTCACCAAATTAATCTTAAGCTAACTTAATCTACCTTCTTTAAATGAGAAAAATTCATAATTGTTATGAAAACAAATAATGTAACCACACCAAACAAAAACAATTATTTCATACAAGTTCTGGTTCAAACATTACATGTTTATGTATTTATATACTGAAAAGGCTGAACTAATTAGTTTATGAATTTATTTTTAGGATTCAATTAGTACTAGCAGATACTATTTCGATTACTTCCACAGCCTCATGACATGGCATTCTGTTGTGTCCCCCACAATGTGCTGCCGACATCAATACTATATTTGTTCTGCAGAAAAGGGCTGTTCGCACAATCTACCAGCTCGGTCCAAGGGTGTCACTTAGAAGTAAATTTAAGGAAATAAATATTCTTACTTTCCATTTACAATATATTTTAGAAAATTTAATGTTTGTAAAAAAGAACATAACCTTGTTCAAAAGAAAAAAAGATCTGTACAATGTTAACACAAGAGGAAAAATATGCTGGCAGCTCATAATAGTAGGCTTCATAAAGTCACTAACTCATTCATGGGTCAATGTATACGTTTTTATAATAAGGTTATATACACTTTTATAATAAAAACCCTTGGTTATAATCCCCTTAATAATAGGATTTTACTAGTATTTGTAACAAAACGTGACGTAATGTGTCTGTTTGCTCAATGAGTTCTTCATCCCGATAAATATCTAAAGCGTCATTGTCACTAAAGTAGGTCTTCTTATGGTAGCGTCGGGTGACGGGTCGCTCACTTCCCTCTAATATGGTTGAGGAGGGTGATGACTGGACCCCACGTTAACTTGTGAACGGGTGCCGTTTGAGGGTGTTCGTCATTTGTATACTTGGGGGGAGGGAGACTTGCCGAGCTAACGGATGCAGATAAGAATAACTTTCTATAGACATGAAGAGACTGTAAATTTATTTTGAAAAAAATATACCCATGAAGTTTCTTGCCAGTTCTTTTTCACGAAGGTTTTTTCGAACTGGTGGTAGAGCCATGTTTTAATAAGAAACCGTAATTGTCAATGTTGAGAAATAAATATTTATTCATTTCATATAACCTGACTAATACAAAGGTTACTTTCTGCCATATGATATATTTATTCCTCTAAATCTACGCAGAAAGTACTGCAACTAGCTATATTTACTTCATAGCATACATGATTTCCCTCAGAGTTGTCCCATGACTTTTCATTTCTGTTTATCTTAAGTTAATAAAAGAGTAATCCATCATTGGATATTAAGGCTTGCTTTTAATGAAATAATATACACTTGAAACAGTAGGTGACTGTTTCTGAAAAATTAAAACAATTACCTTCTCGTCAATCAACTACTAAGTGATAAGAAATAAGCCGAAAATTTTATTTCCAGGTGCAATTAGTCCGTGGTGTTGGCAAAATCGTAGCACCCAACAAAGTGGAAGTGACTGGAGAGAAGGGTGTTGAAACCATTAACGCAAAGAACATCCTGATTGCTACCGGTTCAGAAGTCACACCTTTCCCAGGAGTCGAGGTGAGTTTGTCTGTGTATTTTCAACTATTAAAATTTTTTTAATGTGCTTCATACCAGACACCAGTTTTTTATCATTATGATGTCTATATCCGTTCACTGTCCCTCAAAGGGGGTACTGTACGGGGTAACTGTAAAGGGGTACGGTTATATATATATATATATATATATATATATATATATATATATATATATACGATTTACTGTAGGTAACTTAAGGCATAATCAAACAAATAACTTTCCAGTATTTTAATTGTTTAAGGTTGACTCACTTCTTACATAAAAACAGGCGTTATGAATTTATGTTAACAGTTATTGGATTATTAAAAGGCACAAAGTAGTTGCAAATTTCAAATTGTTTTAATGAAATTTCTATTGCTCCGATAAATATACATTTCTATAATTTAATGAATTATAGAAATGTATATTTAATGGAAAACTGAGTAAATTTCATTATTGGCAAAGTGACAATTCAGTTTCATAACAGAATAATGTGCTGACTAATCAATACATTATATGCCATTATATTTATATTAGATATTTTATCTTTATGAACTGTGTAATTGTTTATTGACCCAAATAAAATAAAATCTACACTTTGAGCTCAATACTGTTCAGATTATGTTATGTTACACTAACCTAAATACCAGCACCAGAACAGTACTTACTCAAACACTCCAATTTCCAGATTGATGAGAAACAAATCATAAGTTCGACCGGAGCACTCTCACTGCCCGAAGTTCCTAAAACCATGTTGGTGATTGGTGCCGGAGTTATTGGTCTTGAGTTGGGTTCAGTTTATCAAAGGCTGGGGTCTGACGTCACTGCCATTGAGTTCTTGCCCAGTATTGGAGGTAAGTTGGGAGCTTTAAAGTGTTTAGTAGACACACAGTTAGGGTTGTGGTAGACACAGCACCCGGACAGCACTTATTTTGGAGATTGTGAGTTTAATAATTCAAGCATCTTTTTTTTATCATAAGTATTAATGAGAAAATCTACCTAGAAGACATAAAACATAAAGAGATATGTAATAAATAGTCACTGGTTATAACCAATTTAGTTTTCATCAAGGTTGTTATACATTGAACTATCTACTTTATTTGACTATGAGACTGTATTTGTCTAGAAAACAAATAATCTGTCTGCACCACAACCTTTTTGTAAATTTCATTCAAATAATACTTATTCCTAAATGCAATTACAAGATAGAGTAAAATTTTACATATTCCAGGCATTGGCATCGATGGAGAAGTATCAAAGACCCTACAGAAGATAATGACGAAGCAAGGCCTGAAGTTCAAGCTGAACACCAAGGTCAGCGGCATCAAGAAGGAGGGAGGCGTAGTCAAAGTTGAAGTTGAGCCCTCTAAGGGAGGTGCTAAGGAAATTGTAAGTGGATGTTGTATTGAAAATAATAACTTGTGAGAGAAACATGCAAACTTTGTGGTATCAGCGAAGTGGGGGTTGACTTGACTGAACAAATAAGAATAATAATTATATGTCAGAATAGAAAATATCAATGATATTATTTAACAAATAAAACAGAGCTGCAGAAGAACGGCCGCTCAATACTGTGGTAATTTGTTCAGGTAAATAAGTACCTACTCTTTTTTTATTTCAAAATAGGAGCATTAGGGTAATTTCATACATCAATAGTTGAGTTCATTCCAGGCCCTCAATAAGCTTTTGATTTCAGTACTTTACGCAAAAAATGACTATACCTTAATTTTTATAACATTTTACAATAATTACTAAAAAGAAAGCCAGAACCAAATTATGTATATAAATATATAAAAGACATAAAAGCAAATCAAAGAATATGTTACTGCGTGCATCTTTACCGATAGAGACAAGGTTCTCCAACTGTAGGATAATCATTATGCAAAAAGAAATACTTGAGGTAATCTTTATGATTTAAAATATATGACATAGATATTCAGTTGAATTAATTACTTTAATAAATTTCGTAATCATAACATATTAAATAATATCACTAAAAACATATTTATGTCAGCTTTATAGTCAATATTTTATTTTTGTGCTTTTTGTTTGTTTGGGATTATGTGCGAAATTATTTTCTCAATTAAAAAAAACATTCGCTCTATTTGTGTGCAACAAGGGAATGCACCCTGCTTACTAAAGAGATAGCAAACCAACACAATTAATAATTAATTAGTAGTTAATTGTTTATTTTTCCTTTTTTCCCTATTAAATGAAGTAACAAATATTTTTAGATCAAAGAATTCGTGGTGCAATACAGTATAGTTTTTATAAGTTTACTCTATTGATGGCGATTTTAACACTAAAAATAAAAAAAACTAATTAGTATTTAGCTCAAGTGATTATAAAATATGGCATAAACCTTATTGATTATTATAATAAAAATAATAATAACTGTATATTTTACTGAAACATAAGTGGCTGACGGCATGAACATTTTGAACTCAACCCTTTCGATATACATTTTCAATAATAAACCTTCCTGACAATAAAATGGACAAAATGAACCTTCCAGCTGGAATGCGACGTAGTGCTCATCTCGATCGGTCGCCGCCCCTACACCACCGGACTGGGCTTAGACAAGGTTGGCATCGCCCTGGACAGCCGAGGAAGAGTGCCTGTGAACAACAAGTTCCAAACCACTGTGCCCGGGTGAGATACTGACTACTATATTTAACTGTGGTTTTGTCGAGTCCATAAGTGGGGTTAGACAAGTTTAGCAAAACCGTATATGCCCGGAGAAATACTGTTGTAGTAGGACTGTTGGCATATGCTAATGAGACTACTATACCCGAGTGTACCGAGTAATTTGTTAACCAACTTTTTGTGTGTAAATAGAGACGGCAAACTGCAAACATTGAATTTTCTCATCATATTTCTCGTCATTAGATTTTTCCTAAAATATTATTTCCGTATGTATATATACTCCAGCATCTACGCGATCGGGGACTGCATCCACGGGCCCATGCTGGCGCACAAAGCCGAGGACGAAGGCATAGTGTGTGTCGAGGGAATTAAGGTAATCTGGCTTGACCATTGAGCGGTTTGACGAGAGCCTGTATTGATTTATAGGTTAGGAACAAAATTTAATTTTCACTTAAAAATGTACACATAAATAAATAAATTAAAATCTGCCTTAAAAATTATAGACTATTCTGCTTATAATTTTTGAATATTTTTGTATACTAATATATGATTTCTGCCTCTTTTGCCCGTTTGAAGTGGAGTATCAGGAGACGCTTGTTGAATGGAAGTAAAGTAACCGTTGTGTACGCCGGCAGGGCATGCCGGTGCACTTCAACTACGACGCGATCCCGTCCGTCATCTACACGGCGCCCGAGGTGGGCTGGGTCGGCAAGTCGGAGGAGGACCTCAAGAAGGAGGTATACTTCCGTTATTACAACTATATTGATTTCTCGAAAACCCTTGTAACAATTTTTTGTAACAATTTTAATTGCAATAATTTCTCGGTTTGGGTCAAAACATTGATTTGGCTGTCATGAAATTTGCTTGCCAGTTTATAATTTAAAGTTATGTTGAAATTGGTATACATATTATTAAAAGGGCAACATTTCAATGTTACAAGTGAATTCTACAGTTGGAAATAAGTGTGAAATTTAATTATTCAATCCACCCTAAAAAATCTAGTTTAGTTATCATAGTGAGTAAAAAAATTATTGTTTAATGAAATAAACTTTGCATAAAATTTATAATAACACATTAAAATACCTAAAACTCCACATTTCAGGGGCGAGCATACAAAGTAGGCAAGTTCCCATTCCTGGCTAACTCCAGAGCCAAGACCAACGGGGAACCAGACGGGTTTGTCAAAGTGCTCTCGGATAAGGCCACCGACATCATTCTAGGAACACATATCATTGGACCCGTGAGTAGTTGTTTGTCTATTTATGTATGTTTGGAATGTCTACTGCTGTCTTTATAAGGAATTATATAATTATTGACCTCCGAAAACAACAATTTGGATACTAATTTAAAAGCAATGTGAATATTGAGTTGTGTTATGAATATCTTTATTTTCTGGAAATGTGCGCGTGCTTTGGCTGTACAGAAGCTCATGTTGGGGATAGGTTGAAGCAGAGGCTGAATCTTTATCAGATCCATTTTACTTTATTTAACCACTACATTTTGTAGCTAATGTAAAGAAATCATCAGTAATTATAATTACTTTTATTTATAGAACATGTTTTCATTTGATATTCCTTGAACAAAGTTTATGTGCAAATGTTTTAAGAAAATAATAATATTAAATAATGTATTTGAACGGTGAATTTTTTTTTTTAACTGTTAAAAAAACAAAATTAAAAGTAAAAAAAATTATATATCAAATACAGTGAGTGTCGCGTTTATGTAAGTTGGTATCATAGACCAGCCTACCCGACAGCGTAGTGGCGCGTGATCAGTTTTGAATTGACATTGTGCGTGAGAGTTATTTAGTATGATTTGGGTCAAACCTTACGTAAAAGTCATCTTTTCACTCAACAAAATAAGAACGATAAGATTCCTATGGCATAGAAGCAGCGCCGCCCTTAATCGGAACGATAACTTGGTCGATGTGCAGACTTGTGACGACCTGTAACTCAAAACTGGTTACGATGGCGTTAGATTTCTTTCTCTTTCTGTTTTGGTAAATTTCCATAAAGTGGATTCATCTCCCTCGCACACTTTGCGTGTCTATGCAGAATAATACTGAGTCTATGGCTGGGATTCAAAATTGAATTCACGTCAGTAATTACGTATATGTTTGTTTATTATTATTATCTTTGAAACCTTGTACATTATTGTAACAATTTGTTATCTGTATCTGTGTAGGTTGTCAGCTCGATAATTTGTACAAGTTCATTGTCATGTAACTTTTTGATCCTCTATTTCTATTTATTCTTTATTATTGCTATGTTTATGTGTAAATAATAATTAGGCAATGTTTTAAAATTTACTAATATAGCACAAGAAGTGTTAAATGTTTTTGTTGAAAAATAATTTTCATGCAAAATTACGATCACTTCAGTAACTCCGTTTCCATATTAATTTTGCGTGTTCACGCCCCGTTTCGTCCAGAAATTTTAGGGCCCTAAAGTGAAGTCCATTTCTTAATGCGTCAACTAGAAGTAGAAATTTCTGTTTAAAATCTAGTCAAGTCACTGTCGGCCCTCCAACTAAATCCACATAAAAAATCATGACAGTCCCTCGCTCTGTTTCAAACAACCACACTTTCATACAGGTGTGCGAATACGCACTAACTTATGGACTGTATTAGGTCGCGCCGCTGCTGATAATAAACCACGGAACTTTAAGGATATTTTATATTAGTTAACAAACGCTTAATTGTATTAAATTAAATGAAAATGAGAGAGATGAGGGAATATGAGAGTTACGATATCACAATAATTATGACCTAGATGTATAAAATTTCAAATGCTTCATTTCAGTCCTGGCTTTCGGCTGCCCAGGTTAGGAATAAAATAATTTTATTGTTGAAATTAATAGAATTTTTTCCTAAATGTAATGATTAGGTAATCGTAGTGCAAGAAATTAATGAAATACAGATGCTATAAAGCAATATTATTGAAACTGTAAGATAGGGTGGAGGACAGTGGGTTGCTGCGCTCACTGTGCCACAATCATCTGGTACCTTGGCCGGGAAGGTATGAAAATAATGTTGTAACACCTGCCCAGTCATTAGATAATGTACTTCTCATGTATGAATCAGAATACATAAAAAAAACTATGTCTTTTATTTATTTTTTAACTTTTTTTTATATTCTTACAAAATCAACAAACTTTTGATTATTCCACCAAATAATTCTTAATATCATAATTCCACTACCTTGTTTTACCAAGATAATATAAAATTGTACGTGAAAGATGTTGGGTACTCTTTAGCCAGACCATGTATGGAAAGTGAAATGAAGCTTTTAAATATTGTTCGATTCGAACAACAGGATTGTATAACTAAATGGAAATACTAACGTGCACCGCGTGTTCACACAGGGTGGCGGCGAGCTCATCAACGAGGCGGTGCTGGCGCAGGAGTACGGCGCCGCCGCCGAGGACGTGGCGCGAGTGTGCCACGCGCATCCCGTACGTATGCACTCGCTCGACAGCTTGCTCCGCCCACTGCTGGGCTGGTTTACTACACCGTTGGAGCTAGGCTTAATGTACTTCCATTGTAAAAGTCGTTGATACATTTGGCAGTCGCCAGGGTTGAACTCGGGACCGCAGTATCAAGGAGTTATCTCTTTGCTGTGCTAAGTTTTGTATATAAATTAGTCGAATTTGTGTTCGAGGAAGACTAGCGTTGTTCAATGAGTCAACCAAAGTTAGAAACGAGCCTCTTGCTTAAGTAAATGACGTCAAGATTATATTCAAACGAATGGTTGGATTAGTGGAGAGTCTATTTTAAGACGAACTCGTCTGGGATGGTACTACAGTTTGAAGAGTATGTGTTCAAACCCACAAAATTACTTAGTTCCGTGTTTGTGTTAGCTTCAAAGAAAATAATCAACCAGTGGAATTGACTGCATAGTTTAATATGAACCAGGCCTCCATAGACACTGTTTTAATTTAATTGTATCCAGATTATTATTTCATGTTTAATGGGTTTTTTTCGTTATTTCAGACCTGCGCCGAAGCGCTCCGCGAAGCGAACTTAGCCGCGTACTTCGGAAAACCCATCAACTTTTAATTTAGAAGAAAATAATTTATTTATTAAAAGCCAAGACACAAGGACGACAAGGGTTGAACAAGAAATCCACTAAATGAATCTACCGCGAATCTTGAAACTGAATTGACCAAAGTCAGATTTGTTAAGTTACACTTATTTATGTTAATAGTCAACTAAACGTGTATTTATTTTGATATGTGCATCGTCAGAACTTAACAGTTTTATTTTAAATGTTTTAGTCAGAACGCCATTCCGATTCAAGAAATACTGTAATTTAATAATGTTGAGTGCTACCCAGTGCATTTACTAATAAGTAAATGTTATGTACATTGGTGTATTTATATTATTTTGTAAATAGGTTTACGATAAATACAAACTTCACTACTTCTAAAAATATTTGTTTTATTTCCTCGGTTCGAAAGTTTAACCCTGCAGTGCACGGTTTTTATTATGGCTTGAAAAAATACATGCGCCTGTAAATGTGATGCTGTTTCTGGGAAAAATATTTTAAAATAAACGTACTTATGTAGCGTTTTTTTTCTAAGACGCACATATGCCATTATTAAATCAGTAATGCATCATGAATAATGGGAATGAAATAAACCCATTATTAATTAAACGTGTCGTTTAATAAACCTAATATTGTCTCAGTTTAGGGAAACTGTGAAATTAAAGTACACACATCAAAAGTGTAGGGATCAAGTTAATTAAAAATATATATATATATATATCCAATCAATATAATTTACCAGATCTAATCGACCAGAATGAATTTTTACTTTTATAATTTTTTTTTTAAATTTAGGAGGGAATAGTTATGTGTTTCGTTATAGTTTATGTGGCCAGTAATCCAAGCAAGCTTGCTTGGCGCAACTAACTCGCTACTGCTAGGCTATGGACTAGGTTCTCTCCATTACATGTGGCCAGTAAACCACCAGGCTTGCTTGACGCAACTAACTCGCTACTGCTAGGCTATGGACTAGGTTCTCTCCATTACATGTGGCCAGTAAACCACCAGGCTTGCTTGACGCAACTAACTCGCTACTGCTAGACTATGGACTAGGTTCTCTCCATTACATGTGGCCAGTAAACCACCAGGCTTGCTTGACGCAACTAACTCGCTACTGCTAGGCTATGGACTAGGTTCTCTCCATTACATGTGGCCAGTAAACCACCAGGCTTGCTTGACGCAACTAACTCGCTACTGCTAGGCTATGGACTAGGTTCTCTCCATTACATGTGGCCAGTAAACCACCAGGCTTGCTTGACGCAACTAACTCGCTACTGCTAGGCTATGGACTAGGTTCTCTCGAAAAAACCTTCGTGAAGAAGAACTGGCAAAAAACTTCACGGGTATATTTTTTTTCAAAATAAATTTACAGAGTCTCTTTATGACTATACAAAATTATTCTTTTCTGCATCTGTTAGCTCGGCAAATCTCCCTCCCCCCAAGTATCCAAATGACGAACACCCTCAAACGGCACCCGTTCACGAGTTAACGCGGGATCCAGCCATCGCCCTCCTCAACCATATTAGAGGGAAGTGAGTGACCCGTCACCCGACGCTACCATAAGAAGACGTACTTTAGTGACAATGACGCTTTAGATATTCATCGGGACGAAGAACTCATCGCACAAACAGACACATTACACATGCTTTGTTACAAATACTAGTACAATCCTGTTAATGAGGGGATTATACCCAAGGGCTTTTATCATCCAAATAATCGGATAGTTTATAATATGCTCTAGCACACAACTTCTCCTTTATAGTTTCATTGAATTTGTCAACAGGAAGACCTTGGATATCCTCAGGAACCTTATTATAAAAGCGTATACATTGACCCATGAATGAGTTAGTGACTTTATGAAGCCTGCTATTATGAGCTGCCAGCATATTTCTTCCTCTTGTATTAACATTGTGCAGATCTTTTTTTCTTTTGATATGTTCTTTTTAACATACATTAAATTTTCTAAAATATATTGTGAATGGAAGGTAAGAATATTTATTTCCTTAAATTTACTTCTAAGTGACACCCTTGGACCGAGCCGATAGATTGCGCGAACAGCCCTTTTCTGCAGAATAAATATAGCATCGATGTCGGCAGCACTCCCCCACAGCAGAATACCATATGTCATGAGGCTGTGGAAGTAACCAAAATAGACTAATCGAGCAGTTGTTTCATTTGAAATTTGTCTAATTTTTTTAACAGCATATGCGGCAGAGCCAAGCCTTTTCGCTAAACCATCAACATGCGGTCCCCACTGCAGTTTGGCGTCTAAGGTTATGCCCAGAAATACAGTTGAGTTTACAGGAGTCAGTTCCTGGCTCTTAACTACAATGTTTGTGTTTACCTGTTTGACATTTGGCAATGTAAATTTAACACATTTCGTTTTTTTTTCATTGAGGAGCAAATTATTAGCTGAGAACCACTGCTCTGTGTTGGAGATGCATTTGTTCACCGCTCGATAGTCAATTTCTTGTCTTTTGATTTTAAACAAAAAGGAAGTATCGTCAGCAAACAATATGACCTCGCATTGATTCTTAACGACCGATGGCAGATCATTAATATAAACTAAAAATAGGAAAGGACCAAGAACTGAGCCCTGGGGCACACCCATTGTCACTGCCGATCCTGATGATTTTTCTCCATTTATTGCAACTTTCTGTTTTCTATTAGAAATATATGATTTAATCAAGGCAAGCGCTCGGTTTTTGATGCCGTAATGGTGGAGTTTCATGAGTAGAGTAGTATAATCCACACAGTCGAACGCCTTGGACAAGTCACAAAAGACACCAATAGCATCACACGACTCCTCCCAGGCGCTGAATACGTGTTTTATGAGCTCAACACCGGCATCGGTTGTTGAGCGACCCCGCGTGAAACCAAACTGCTTAAAATTCATTAAACTATTACCGTAAAAATGAGAAAGTAATTGATTTTAAATTTATTTTTCAAAAATCTTACTGAGCGTTGGTAGTATAGATATAGGTCTAAAATTATTAGGGTCAGACATACTACCTGCTTTGAATATTGGAATGACCTTACGCAATTTCATTAAATCAGGAAAAACACCATTATCAACACAGTCATTAAATATACTGGCTAAGTACGGGGCTATACCATCAATGACAGATTCAATAATTTTAACAGAAATCCCATCTAAATCGGCAGTATTTTTTACTTTAATGCTTTTAAATGCACTTAAAACTTGTGGAACAGTAACATGTTTAAAAATAAAATCAATATTGCATGAATTTACATTTTCCGTTAGCAGTGACTGTGCAAGAGTGGAACATGAATTAATACTCGAAGTAGTTGACACAGGGATGGCAGTAAAAAAAATTTCAAATGCTTCAGCAACTTCTTTGTCAGTTGACAACACTTTATCATTAATTTTTTAAATTATATTTGGTGTGTGGTTCTTTTCCTTTCCCAGTTTCCTGATTAATTATATTCCATGCAGTTTTTGAAATGTTAGTACTATATTTAATTTTATTATTAATGTAATTAGATTTAGCTACACTGCAAACTCGTTTAAATAATTTTGAATACTTTTTAACATATTCATAAAATGTCTTATTATGATTATAAGTTCTTTCACTGTACAATTCATATAATCTATTTCTACTTCTGCATATTCCCACTGTTGCCCAGTCACTAAACCTAAATAAATTATTATTTATACATATTTTCTTTTTTTAAAAACAGAGTCATATTCATTTCTAATTATATTATGAATAGAGTTATATTGAGTAATAGGATCTGCACAGTAATCTAATTTAAATGGTTTTTCAAATACATTTTTCCTAAATGTTTCAAGCCGTCTCTCATTCATGGGTATAAAGGTAATTTCTCTTTTTAAAGTCTTTTTTAGCCCAATATCAAAAGTGGCCAACTGCCTACTATGATCTGATTGTAGTTTATTAATTACTGACTTTGTACATGGCATTAAATTTGTAAAAATGTTATCAAGACATGTGGCTGAGGTCGCTGTGATTCGCCTAGGCTCTAAGAAGAGATTTTTTAGGTTGTAACAATTAAAAAGATTCAAGAATCGTTTACTTTGTGATGTCTCTACTAATAAATCAATATTAAAATCGCCACAAATAATTATTTCTTTGTTTTTGTTATTTACTCTATGTAATACCTCATCCATAGTGCTCTCAAATACTTCAAATGGTGAGGATGGGGGTCTGTATACACTTATTATAACAATATTCCCTATCTCAATACAGGCTATTTCAACTGATCGCTCAACAGACAGACTTACAATATCAGTGCGTTCTTTAAATGTTAGGCTCTTATGAGTGATGATCATTGAGCCGCCGCAAGTTGTTTGTTCTCTGTTGAATGAACTAGCAATTACCTACATGATTCTTATAAGAAGACATAATTTGACACTGTGTGAGCCAGTGCTCTGTGATACATAGTATATGAATATTTTCACAGTTTATGAATAGTTCGATCTGTAATTCCTTACCATCAATGCCCTGCATATTTTGATGGACTATGTTCAGAAAATTATTTTTTACATTTTTATTGCTTAAATTACTACTTAGAATACTGGTGCTAGATGTATTATCTATTGTCACTAACTTATGTTTAAATTATTTCTAATACTAACTTTTGGAATATTACATTCCAACGAGTCAAAAGTATAAAGTGACTGCTCAATAGAAGCAGCGGTTGTAGTCAACGAATTGACTGTTATGAATAAAATATATGATAGCGAGTATGCTATATGTCGTAGGTCATTACTGTACAAATTGTACCTATCATTGGTCATATATGGCTTGTTAATAAATGTATTTAAATCAATAAACTGAAATTTTTCACTATGACGACATGTCATATTTTGTACATCTATATTTAGTCGATGCTTCATATTATTTTCTGAGGGGCTCTGGGTAAATGGAAATGCAAACAAAATAATTTTACTAATATTCTGCCTGCAATTCAATCTAGCAAAACATGCTGTCATTGTTTTCCTACTTAGTTGCTTACATCTGCCTACTAATATAATCAATATTGTATTAGGGTTAAATGTACGGGATGTAATTTTATCAACTATGTCATAATATGAAGCACCGGGGTAACAATAATTAGTTATTGGCCCCCCAACACACCGAGTAAGTTGCAATCCCATGTTCTTACCAAGTTCATCGCTATACATAATTATATTTAATTCACTTTTATTTGACTTCTTATCTAAGCTACTACCTGAGTTTGATTGACGCAACTAACTCGCTACTGCTAGACTATGGACTAGGTTCTCTCCATTACATGTGGTCAGTAAACCATCCAGGCTTGCTTGACGCAACTAACTCGCTACTGCTAGGCTATGGACTAGGTTCTCTCCATTACATGTGGCCAGTAATCCAAGCAAGCTTGCTTGACGCAACTAACTCGCTACTGCTAGACTATGGACTAGGTTCTCTCCATTACATGTGGCCAGTAAACCACCAGGCTTGCTTGACGCAACTAACTTGCTACTGCTAGACTATGGACTAGGTTCTCTCCATTACATGTGGTCAGTAAACCATCCAGGCTTGCTTGACGCAACTAACTCGCTACTGCTAGGCTATGGACTAGGTTCTCTCCATTACATGTGGCCAGTAATCCATCCAGGCTTGCTTGACGCAACTAACTCGCTACTGCTAGACTATGGACTAGGTTCTCTCCATTACATGTGGCCAGTAAACCACCAGGCTTGCTTGACGCAACAAACTTGCTACTGCTAGGCTATGGACTAGGTTCTCTCCATTACATGTGGTCAGTAAACCACCACGCTTGCTTGACGCAACTAACTTGCTACTGCTAGGCTATGAACTAGGTTCTCTCCATTACATGTGGTCAGTAAATCATCCCGGCTTGCTTGACGCAACTAACTCGCTACTGCTAGGCTATGGACTAGGTTCTCTCCATTACATGTGGCCAGTAAACCACCAGGCTTGCTTGACGCAACTAACTCGCTACTGCTAGGCTATGGACTAGGTTCTCTCCATTACATGTGGCCAGTAAACCACCAGACTTGCTTGACGCAACTAACTCGCTACTGCTAGACTATGGACTAGGTTCTCTCCATTACTTGTGGCCAGTAAACCACCAGGCTTGCTTGACGCAACTAACTTGCTACTGCTAGGCTATGGACTAGGTTCTCTCCATTACATGTGGTCAGTAAACCATCCCGGCTTGCTTGACGCAACTAACTCGCTACTGCTAGGCTATGGACTAGGTTCTCTCCATTACATGTGGTCAGTAAACCACCAGGCTTGCTTGACGCAACTAACTCGCTACTGCTAGACTATGGACTAGGTTCTCTCCATTACATGTGGCCAGTAAACCACCAGGCTTGCTTGACGCAACTAACTTGCTACTGCTAGGCTATGGACTAGGTTCTCTCCATTACATGTGGTCAGTAAACCACCAGGCTTGCTTGACGCAACTAACTTGCTACTGCTAGGCTATGGACTAGGTTCTCTCCATTACATTTGGCCAGTAAACCACCAGGCTTGCTTGACGCAACAAACTTGCTACTGCTAGGCTATGGACTAGGTTCTCTCCATTACATGTGGTCAGTAAACCACCAGGCTTGCTTGACGCAACTAACTTGCTACTGCTAGGCTATGGACTAGGTTCTCTCCATTACATGTGGCCAGTAAACCATCCCGGCTTGCTTGACGCAACTAACTCGCTACTGCTAGACTATGGACTAGGTTCTCTTCATTACATGTGGCCAGTAAACCATCCCGGCTTGCTTGACGCAACTAACTCGCTACTGCTAGACTATGGACTAGGTTCTCTTCATTACATGTGGCCAGTAAACCACCAGGCTTGCTTGACGCAACTAACTTGCTACTGCTAGGCTATGGACTAGGTTCTCTCCATTACATGTGGTCAGTAAACCATCCCGGCTTGCTTGACACAACTAACTCGCTACTGCTAGGCTATACTGTAGGAAGACCTTGGATATTCTCAGGACCCCTATTATAAAAGCGTATACATTGACTCATGAATGATTTAGGGAGTTTACAAGCCTTCTATTATAAGCCGCCAGCTTACTTCTTCACTTTTGTTAATTTGCAGATCTCTTTTTCTTATGAATATGGTCATGTTCTTTTTACAAACATTAAATTTTCTAAGATATATTGGGAATGAAAAGTAAGAATATTTATTTCCTTAAATTTATTTCTACGTGACCCCCTGAACCGAGTTGATAGATTGCGCGAATGGACCTTTTCTGAAGAATAAATATAGTATCGATGTCGGCAGCACTCCCCCACAACAGAATGCCGCATGTCATGAAGCTTTGAAAGTAACCGAAATACACTAATCGAGCAGTTGCTTCATTTGAAATTTTTTAACAGTAGGTATATGCTGCAGTGAGCTTTTTCGCTAACCTTTTCAACATGCGGTCCCCACTGGAGACTGGTGTCTAAGTTTATGCTCATAAATACAGTTGTGTTTACAGAAGTCAGTTCCTGGCTCTTAACGTAAATGTTTGTTTTTACCCGTTTGACGTTTGGCAAAGTAAACTTAACAAAATTTAGTTTTGTTTTCATTGAGGAGCAAACTATTAGCTGACTTCTCAACGTTAGAGATACATTGGTGTACAGCTCGATAATCAGTCTATTTTCTTTTAATTTTAAATAAAAAGGAAGTATCATCAGCATACAATATAGCAGATGGCAATGATTGGATGTCAATGATCTGCCATCCTATATACAAGGATGGCATATCATTACTGTTCTATATGGGACGGAACGTAGGGAGACTAGTGAAACGACCAATGGCTAGCTTAACACTGATTAATTATTCGGTAGCATTCTTAGTTATAGGAAGGCACGCACACATACATAACAGACCGCCCCCTAGTACAATAAATAACATAATTGACACATAACTTAGCAATAAACACATGATATAGTCTAAAAATACTTTTTAAAATTGATTTTGGGACGGTTGCGTAACAATCTTTGTGGTCCAACAACTACGGCGCCTTCGAGCTGTGTCTCACTCCGAGTGTCTGGCTGGGATTCCGCTTCTTGGAACTCATCCTCATTCCCTCATCTCTGGCGTTGCTTGAACTGGCATCCTCAACTTCCTGTCGAGGAAAACTCTCGGTTTCACTGTCCTTTGACGGTGAGGGCGTCCTCGGTACGAACATTTCAGCTCTCCTCGCTCTTATGGAAATCATGCAACCAGTCGGAGAGAATTCAGGGTCAGGTTCTGAAGGGTCCAGTTCGTTTACCGGCGTAGGTAGTTGGGTGACCGTGGACGAGGTAGACGCTGTGTGCGGCTCCGTCGCTGGCGTGGCCGGCGGCTCCGGTGATCGCGGTGGCGGCGTAGGCGCTGGTGAGGAACATCTAGATAAATCTGAATTTGGCCTTTGTACCTGTTGCCCATTATTGTTACAGGTCCCTTTATACAAAATCAGCTGATTTAAATGTCTTTAGTGAAGTTGTGACGTTTCTATATCTTTAAACAAATATAACACTTTTCCAATTTGTTTTTGTTTAACGCCCTAACACCACGAATAAGTTAATTTATTAACACATTTTTTATAGAGTACACAATCATTTTGCTTTATTTTTCTTTCAGTAGTTTTGTCAGTTTGCATACACTGTTGATTTTTTACATAATCAGATACGAAGAACGATGACGAGGGCGACGATGGCTTTGGATCGATTAAATCTAACCGTGATCTCAACTTGCGACCGTATACTAACTGAGCAGGAGACAACCCCGTAGTAGAGTGAATTGAGTTACTTTAATAATTTTACTGAAGCCTCTGTCGCGCTTTGACTAGACATAAGACAAGTATTTAATGTGCGGTTCCAGGCACCTAACGCACCTGGGGCTGGCGGAACAGTTGGCCGCCGCATGCCCGTAAAGTTGGCAGCGGTGGCACTGCCCGGGGTGGCAGCGGCGACGTGGCATCTCGACCGAGATAGTGCGGGCCTCTCTGAAGAACTCACGGGATCTTGGCGAGTTGGTCAGAATGACCAGGGCCAAGGGAAAGCGATGGCCATTTTTGCAACTTGTGCACAGCAAAAATGGCGGGAAAGCCCTGGGATTTGATATCCTCAAATATGATCTTGTTCGAGAACTCGAACGGGACTCCCCGTATGACGGCTTTAATCTAACGCTCTTCAGGGAGAGCGTAAGTGTGATAAGGGAATTGCTTGTGGGTTAGGAGCCTCGTTAGGGCTCTGACGTCCTCAATATTTAGGACTGAGATTTTGACGGACTCGGTTCATCGCCGTTAAGTAGTTGATCTTGTTCTCCGAGCATAAGCTTGAGACAAGAAGCCATTTGGCATTTCCCGTAGGAACACGGGGTCTTCACTTTCGCGAGGACCGGGGAGCAGCGTGAGGCTGGCTTGGTGGGGGCAGCGGCTGAGCTGCGGCTGAGCCGTAATCCAATAAACAAAAATAAGATTAATCGACAACCCCTACGACTAATGGGCGTCTATGGGCGCGTATGGTAGGTACTATCAGGTGGATCTCCAGCTATGCTAAAGGCTGGTCGAGGAATTACGGCAGTATTTGGACGGGAATAAGTATTTAGAAAACATGTAAAAAACATATTTTCATACTATTATTGTAATTTTGTGTTTTATGGCAATCAGCTGTTGTTACTACACAATAACTATTTCTGCCGATTTCAAGTATTAGAATACTAAAAGTGTTAATAAAATTAAAGTATTGTTTTCAAGACCGTAAAATGATTCTACGGATCTTGTTTATCTAAAACAGGATTTATAGCAGAGCGTTTCATATTCTTACTATTAATTTTGGTACAACCCTGTAACCCTGTGACGAATACCAATATCAAAGGCCTGTGCGAACAAGTAACAGTTCGTGCAATATATTCCTTCCATAAGTTTTTTTATCTAATGGATGATCGAGATGGATCAGTATGGGATCAAACTGTAAAAGATATTTGTTCTAACGAACCATGCCATCGATTTTAGAGGTGAGACAAATGCATTAAAAGTTTTCAAAAATCCGCGTACACCACTAGAGAATCGATACTGGCAATTACTCAAAAAAAAAATCGAATGTTTTGTTTTATTACGAAAATTGTGTAGGTACGCACGTAGTAACAAACGAGCATTACTACGAAACCCTTGTCTGAAATCAAAATATAACGCTGTATGTTATTCCGAAATAGCCTTAAACTAGGCCACTCAGAAAGTTTTGATGTATGGAACGTTGGCGAGCTATAGTTTTTTTAGAAAATTGGATTATTGAAAAGTAAAAATATATATGTTCCAAATGTAAGTTTCTCTCTACAGTTTTGTAACCGCATTATGAAACTATTGTGTGTCATAGAAAAATCTATCTGCGTATCTGCATCGGGAATATTTACGTGCAATGATTTTTTACGAGTTCAAGTCCAACTTGAAACCTGATGAATCGTTATATCGACGTCAATTATTCTTCTAAAGTAACTGTGTGTCGCTGATATAACAAGTTTAAGGGGGTCGTTTCAATTTCAAGGGTGAAAAAAGAAGTGGTCGCACTTTGACTGCTGTTACGCAAGAAAACGGGCATCAATACAAGTGAAAAATTTGAATCAATAAAATCGACGAATCACATACGAGTAGATTCAGCACAATCTGCAAATTGGATAGAGATTGTGTTCATGATATTCTACACAACCACCTTTGCGTAAGGAATCCTCCTGTTTCGCGTTGGGTACCACACAACCTCACCGATGCTTAAAAGCAGTACGGAATGGTGCCATGCTATGATTGATAAATTCAATGGTTGTTTTTCCCGCTGTGTTTTCAAAACAGGTGACGAACCCTAGATTTATCAATATGGTCCAGAAATAAAGCGCCAGTTAACAGTATGGCTGTTTCAAAAACCAACGCCTATGAAAGTGAAACGATCGAGAAGCACTAGAAAAATTTTGATTGCCAGTTTTTTTTCCTGAACGGGGTATTTAGTATAAATTCCCTTAAGAAACGATAGCAGCATCAGTGCAGCGTGGTACACTGCCAAATGCTCGCTGGAGTTTTAGCTTTTGCGAACAACAAGCGACCGAACACGGGATAGCCTTGATTTGGTACCGTGTGACTTCTACTTGTTCCCTAAAATTAAAAACTAGCTCAAGGGGATACAGTTTTCATCGCTAGAAGATGCGCTCGCTGCATTCGAGGACATTTTGCAGACTGTGCTTTGAGTATTGATTCGGACGCAAGAAACTTTGTATAGACGATGGTGGAGAATTATTCGAAAAGATGTAAAAAAATATAAAACCTATAAGTAGAACATTTTATTGAGTATTGAGTGTCCCACGTACCTACTACTTGAACGACAGTTTCACCCTCCCGACTATGCAATTTTATGCCACCTAAATTATCCAACTGCGGTACATGAGTTTCTTCATCATCAGAGAAGTCGGCTTCGTTGGCACGGGATGTAAAAACTTGCTGCATTTTTTGGCATTAACTTGGGGCAGACATGCAGATCGCAAGTCTAGCACCTTAACCACTGCGATATGGACGCTTTATTTATTTGAGTAAATGTTTAAATTTTTCTTCATTTTTAAGGAAATAATTGCATATTTTCAAGATGTGAATCTACTTCAACTTGTTATAAAATGGTCCGTATACTGGTACTGTGTATGTAGTTCTTGCTGTGAGGTAGTAGATTATTAATTAATACAATGTGTCTGATCATCAATGTCGGAGACTTTAGGGGACTGAAGTATGATATTCTTTATCGACTAATCACTATCTCAATTTTCCGAATATTGAAACGGCAACCATTTTTTTTTACTTCGAAACCCGGGTGCCTATACTGATTTAGTCATGACTGTCCATTTATAGACGTCCTAGGAATACGAAAGATGTCTCATTTGAAAGATGATAATGTAGACAATCAACTGATGATACCATTTTTTTCATTTTTTTAACGTTTTCATCTTTTTTTTAAAAACTAACCTGTCAAGCAAAATTTTCTTCTTGAATGGTATACGATATTGTTTCAACATCTATAAATACAACTTTTCTTAGCTCTAAAGTGGATGACACAGTTTGTAAAATGGCTTAAAGTTTCGACCAATTTCGATGAATCAACCCGGACAAGTCATTATAATGTTCAGCTTTGGATATTTAATGAATTACTTCCATAAAATCCAAAGCTGAACATAGGACAATACTAAGCTATTGTGGCTTTCACATCTTATATCTTTATATACATTTCAACCACTTCGATACTGCTATGCAATCTATAATGCTTTAGAATTCAATTGCCACTATGATTAAAGTTTGAAATTATTTCTATGTACGGTTAACGAAATGAACGAAATGAGTTACTTAACTAATAATAAGTTATTAATAAGACGTTATTAATAACTTATTATTAGTTAAGTAACTCTAATAATAAGTTATTAATAAGTTAAGTAACTCATTTCGTTCAATCTGTGATAAATGCGACACTTCCGAAAAATTTTCTTATGTACCTACGTGGTACAAGGGACACTTGACGGGTTAATCGAGTAGAACTTCCCGTTCGCGGCAGGTATATAAGTTCCTTGATGGTCCATTCCTCGTTCCGGTTTAGTATGACATCTATCAACGTCAAACGATTCTATCTAATCAACGTCAATCAAATAAACAATTGAGCAGTGCGTACATATCGTTGACGAAAATAAAATAGAATTTAAATTTATAAAGCCGAAATTATTTAACAATCGTGTATCATATTGTAATAAGATTAACATGATTCGCCATTGGAGTTATGACATAATCAGATAGATATTGAGATACATTTAGAAATGTTTACGAACCGGAATGCACAATAACATGGTGCCTGTGTGTTAAGCTTTAATTGCCTGAACGATTATATGATTTTGGAGTATTGAAATAAATTCGTGATAAAAATGGCTCAACAAAGTGAAAATTTAGATTTCTCTGGGTTGTTTAAATTAGACGTTTTAATTCAGATGGAAGTTAAAACGTATTCATTTTACGAGCTGGGTTTGAAGAAGTTTTTAGCTTTTTCGAATGATCAGGAATTGATATTTATTTTCATGAACAGTCAAGACAGGCAAGAGAAGAATTATGATTGGGATTTTTTAGATAATCCAATATACTGCATGTGTTTTGAACCAAGTGGGACTTGGTTAACAATTGTGAGTGAAGAAAAGCTTTTGCTTGTCCCATATTTGCCACTGTTTATTCCTCAAAATACTTTTGATTGTAAATGGTCATTATCCTGTGTAACTGTACTGCCCTTGGGGATTATTCCTGATCCTACATCAATGGTGTGGTGGTTGACCAAAGAGTCAGAAAATATTTTAATCATTGGATCCAAGGTAAATGAAAAATGAATGTTGTGTATACAGCATTGGTACCTATATTCGTTTAAAACCATAATGTTTTTGGACATGTAAATTATGAAATTTTATATATAGTCTTGCTAGCAACAATGTTTTAAATTAATTTTAATACACATATCATTATGAAATTTTTTAAATATTATTATTGTATTTTCATATAAATATTTTCCTCTAGAATGGGACTATCAGTTTCTACTCTCTGGAATCTCAGTCAATAATTGGTGAAGCCAAGGTGCCAGGAGACATTGCTGAGCTGCAGATGTGTTTTGATGACTCCTTGGACTTATTGGCATTGTTGGTATGTGTTTTTGTTTTCAGCTAATATGTTGAATAAAAAAGAAAGGGTTAATAATGTACTGCTAAGTGTCCCTGTTGTTATTGGCCCTGGATTTTTATTAAAATATGGTAGTCAAGGTACAGAAAAAGACTCAGTTTTTATAGTGGGGTGACATTAACTATAATTCTTAATTTATAAGTTTATTGCAAATGATTATTGGTAGATAAGTTACGATACAGCAAGTTTTTTAGGTTTTTTTTAAACAAATTAAGTGGCAAACAAGCATGTGGGTTATGTGATTTTAAGTAATTGCTGTTAGAAGATATATAATCATATGTTTATTTTTAGATAACAAGTAGCAAGAATCAACATTGGAAATTGGTGTTAGAACACAGATCATTTGACTACAACTGGTTGTTGCAGACAAAGATGCAATCAGATAAAGATAAGAAAGACTTTATGTCGTACATAAAACAATTGTCAAAGGATAAAATTACATTCTTTATCCAGGGCAGTTCTAAGGGCAAGTATATTAATTCTTATTTCATTTAATACATTCTTCAAATGGAATTAAAATTACTCATCATTCCTAATTAGATTGCATAGCTTTGATAGACTTTTTAATGAAAGTTTTGTGTTGTAAAATGATCATTAGCACTTTTTACCTAATGCCTTTTATTTAGTCATCTGCTATAATATAATTTTAAGGACTCCATTGGCACTTTTTTCATGAAAACTACCAGCAAGCTATATCTCTTTTGGGGATTGTTAGTATTTGAACATGTTTTGCATTTCTATTGACACTTTCACTAAACATCAAAAACTATCAAATTAATCAGGGTGTAGCGATACTATGTAGCTGTGTAACTTTAGTTGTTCTCCATGATCAAATTGTGATTCTAATGTTAATGGGATAAATTAATGTTAAATGTAATATATAGCATTGTTGTTTACTTAAAATATCATTTTTTGTATGGTTTTGATAATTAATAATGCTCAGGAGTACTAGTTTTTCACATTTGTTAGATAGCATTTGTTCAAAAAGAAAATGTTATTGACTTATTAAATGACCAGATGGTTGTTGTATGGCTACAACTTCCAGCATAATTTCTGCTCCTGTGAGGATTTATCAACAGAATGTTCCTCCTATGTTACCTATGTTTCTACACCTGTGTTCATCCTGGACAGTGTTCCCTTATACATAAAAAAGATTATCTGTGTACTTTCGGTATTTATCAATTACACTTAAGCAAACTTACAAACAACTAAATTGTTCCTCTTTATAACAAAATTTGAATTTGTGTGGGACTCAATCAGTTACAATATAATTCTTGTAGCTAAGTTAATTGTCTATTATATTATACATTTTAATATAATATTCATAATACCTTTGAGGAACAAATTACTTGTATCTTACTCAGTGGTGTATAAACCAAAGATTATCTCCTACTATGTCTTTTACTCTCTTGATAAGAAATCAGACCTTATGTCAATATATCATGGATATATATCATCTATTTTAAGGTATGGGATTGTTTTATGGGGAAATTGCGTTGATATAAATAAAGTATTTCGTGCACAAAAAAAATGTATTAGAATACTGTGTAGTGCTGGGTATATTGACCATTGTAAACCTCTTTTTAAAAAACTAAGGATACTACCTGTGCCCTGCTTGTATATTTTTGAGATTTGCGTATTTGTACGAGCTCATCCAGAATATTTTAAAAGAAATAATGAAATGTTTAATTGCAGAGGAAGACATAAACATAAACTATATGTACCTGCTCAACGACTTAATATATTTTCAAAAAATGTTTATTGTATGGCTGTGCGTATCTATAATAAAATACCACATAATATTAAGAACTTGACATTTAGACTATTTAAAATAAATTTATTTAATTATTTATTAGATAAGGGTTACTACTCATTAAATGAATTTTTATCATAGATTTAAGTCCTTAGCTTAAATAATTATTATAAGTTTTTCATTGTTGATGTTGACATTTTAAATTTATTAATTGATAGTTTGATTAAGGTCTGATTATATGACGTCGCAAAGATTTGCACACCGTTTGACATGGTTAAATATGCTGTACTTAAATAATTAAACACCTACTGTATCGACCATATTTTGCAAATAAATTGATTTGATTTGATTTGATTTGATTTGATATTATAAAAAAGAAGTTAATCTTTTATGACCCAAGACAAAGATTGTCTCATCAATTAGTATCAGAAGTGTTATTAAAATTTTAAAGTGTAGAACTGTATTATGATCATTTTGCAATTGTTTTATATATTTCATACCTTAGATTCAAAATAGGTTTTGTATTTTCTAAGCTAGTCTGACAATGGACTTAAAGTATAGAATATGTGGAATCTTTGGTGAATTATTTGCAAATGTGAAATGTTTAGTTTTAGTTAGTTAAGCTTGTTTAGTCATATACTTAATGTGATGTTTTTACAAAAGTTTTGAATCTAATTGCAGTCTCTTCGTCAATGCTTTGTTTATATTAAACAGTTTTCATTTTACATGTTAATGTGATAACCTGACACTAGGTTATTTGGATGTAATTGATTTATCTTGGGTTTAGTTCATCTTGATAAATATGGATTTAGTTCACCTTGATGAATGAATGATCTTAAATATTTTGCTGCCATCAGTATAAAGCGAGAATGACGAGTTTTGCAACAGTCAGTTAATAGTACTGTGGTTTGAAGTGCGATACAATTAAAAAATTCCGTGATAGGTACTATGCGATTCAAATGAGAATAGGAACGCCAATGACCTGTATCTGTTAAATTTTACTTCAAAATTATGGTCTGCAAAGAAAACTTTTTTGTATAAAAATAATTATTTATTTTACTTTATTTATTAGAGTATTATATATCGAAAAAAAATTTTCTAGATAAAACTGTATTCTAAAAAGAACTGTTATGAGTTAATAAAAAGGCAGAAGCCACCAAAAAACTATGTCACAAATAACTTTTTTCAACTCTCACGGTTTTGAAATTTCGAGGTTGCCACCTTACAATTCTGATTTAAATCCAATGGCATGATAAAAACGTCAAAATTTAGAAAGCCAAATTGAGAGTTTGACGCTAGGAGCGATTGCTTGATTAAATAAATTCTATTGCTACAGCTGTGACGTCACAATATGGCGCTAAGTCGATCCTATTTTTACTTGCAACACATAGTAGTTTGTAATATCCTAAATGTCACCCGACTGAAATATTGGATGACAAATCTTTTTAACAAGATTTTTGTAGCCTTAACCTAATCTTTTTTAAAAAAAATTACGTGTTTTGTGTTTCAATCTTCTAAACTAAATAACATGTCTTTAAATAACGAGACTCTTTTAATAATAAAAAAATAACTTGCTTATGGTTTCACCGTTGGACACTTTTGCATAGTTTAAAAAAACATGACATCTTATGTTTCAAAAATGTTTTGAGTTCTCAAATCTCCGAAAAACCTGGACTCTATTACTTTCCGCTTTTGCAATAAAAAGCATCAGAACATTCACCTCTAGCTTTCTTCTAAAAGTCTAGATCAGTAGAAGTATAATCAAAATTATATCATTACCATAAATAAATAATTAATTTATGGCAACGATATAATTTTGACTTCTAATTTAGGTGTTTAATTATAATAAAATAAATATAAATATGCATATAACTTTTTAATATAAATTCTGTTCACAGGAGACAAATCTCAAACAGTGGAATATGTGTTGAAACCCACGGAGTATCTGCCTCTTTTCCGTAAGGGCTCCAATAATTGGGCGCTCACAGCTCAGTATGTCAATGGAAGGCACTTTCTTTCTGCTTATGAAACTAATGAAGGAACTTTGATTGTTAGTATTGTTTTGGCAAATTCATTGTTTTTTTTTTAGTTGTTAGACAATCAATTGATACAAGATACAACCTTGTAAGTTGAAACCAAACGATAACACACCTGCTTTCTGCTGAGGGAATCACATTTTGATAACTTTTTATTATGAATGAAGCCAAATGCAAGATCCATAATTTTTTGCTTGACATAAATATTAGTTTTGTCTTTTTTTCGGGTCAATTATTCTTACTCTTCATCTACATCATTTGACCACAACCTGGCAATTCTAAAAGTGTGTGTCCAATCCAATGTGTCGTGTTTTGTTTGGTGTTGACACAAATCTTGTAGGATTTATTTTTACTCAGTTGTCTTTCGTTGGCTTAAGTATTTTGTTAATTATGGTTTTATTTGGGTATGAATACTATAAAAACAATTTTAACCAGTGACTTTTGACAATTCTTTGTTATGATTTGACAAAAGTTTTTAAAAATTTTTGACTCTTGTATTGTTTATAAACGTTTCAACAATCTTCCCAGTTGGAAAGTCCGGAAGAAGCCACACCCTCCAGGACCTTACGACCTCAGACAAAGAAGGATGGCGAGTACAAACAGGGTTTGTGGTCACAGAAACTTGTGTACTTGTTGCGGGAGAACCAACTCGAAGTGCATAGCGCACAGTTTTCTGTTATACAGGTAAGGAACAATTTGTTTTTAACACTTGAAAAAAAATGGGTACGAATGGGTCGTAATGAAAATAACGTATTTTCAATATGAATGGGTCGCCTTTTATTTTTTGTCGAAACCTGATGAAAACGAAAGTTTATATGTTTGATAAAGATCGGTTTAGCTGTTCAAAGTTACGATCGGTTTCTTCTGTCGGGGTTCCTAATTTGGCTTTATAGGTATAGTGGGTGCTACCACGAACAAATTGCAGTGTTCAGCCTTAGACCAAATGAGTAGCGGGGCGTGTCTTCATATGGCGATCACTAACATTTGTTAATCATCTTTAAAAGATGAGAGACTGAAGGGTTGAGATGCTGATGTGAATATCCTTAAATCAATAATTAATTTTAAAATCTGATCTGTGATGAAGTAGACAAGATTTGGGAAACTGTTTTAAAAGAACTATGAGAGAGGTATTGAGGTTAAGTCAGTTGATTTTAACCCCTTTGCAATTTTTTATTATAATACCTATAATTAGATTTCTCACTTTTGTTCGAAACATGCCTTGCTCGAAATGGTACATAGCTACGGTTTCTTAATATCATAACATCACTTTTTAATTTAGCGCAAGTTTTCCAATCTTAATTTTTACTTCTTAATTTAAATAACTGCAATGATTATAATGACTTTTTATTCACTGTCAGAGAGCTATGTAACGTAGACACGTCGAGGTAAAAACAGATAGACGGTTGGTCCAATACAAAATTGACGTAAAGAAAATTCGTTTATAAATTTTGTTTATAAATTATCAATTGAAGTTTAAATCGTGTATCATAGCATTACAGCTGATTATTGCTTGCCACAAATTTGTAGCAGCAGCTAGGAAGTTGCCTTATGAAGATTAGACTACTTGGAGTGTTCACATTTTGAACATTTTTCACCAAGCAATATGTCAAGTATATGATATACTTCTGTAATCATGTAAATGACAATAATCGCACACCCGAAATCAATAGTTTTTAAGTCAATACATAACATTTGTAATAAATGATTTCTGTAAATTCTAATTTACACACCCGTCGATTTGATATGATTCAGTACATACTGTTTGGCTAACACTAATCATTCAATCTGAGTATGTGATATTTAAAAGGGAGATGATGGATAAAACTTGCGTCATTACCGTTTTGGCAGCTTTCCCAACAAAAGTGTTATTCTATCCGAGGTAGAAAAAAACATGTTTAGACGCTGCTACATAATAATAACACCATCATAAATAACTTATAGAAATGATACGCGCAGATTATTTTTGTCACATTTATACACAATATTGATGACTGGTGGCGGAAGTGGTAGTAACAGCCACGAGTCCTGTTTATATTTATATATGTATGTTTATTCTAGGTTTCTCACAGGTCGCTGTATCCTCATCCATAACACAAGCTCTGCTTAATTTGAGGTCATAAAGTTGGTAGGTTAAGTTTGGAGATAAAAAAAAGAAGATTCGAAAGTATGTTGTTTTCATCCTGAAAAAAATTAAACTTACCGTTCCCCGCAGAAACCTGCGTAAACCAACTTTCTCCACTTTGTCCTCCCTTTCGAAGATCTGTGTTAGGTGTCAGCTCACTGATCCCAAGGCTCTGTAAGCTCCGGAATAAATATAGTGACCTGATCGACATTCACGCTGACTCATTTGCCAAGCTTAAGTATAGGTTGCGCCGGACTTGGCTTCAGCCCCGGCCTGATCAGTAGCAACTGTGCATTATTTTTAAGCTTTTGTTGTAACTGTATTGCTTCACTGTCAGCTCCGACTGTTTTGTTAATTATTATTTTAAAATATTAGTTTAGTTTATTTTTTGTTAAATTGCATGTGGTGTTTACCTAAAACGATCGTTACACTTAGTTATTAAGACTTAGATAATACTTGAAAAATTTGTGTATACAACCATTAGAGAACCTAATAAATAAATAATAAAATAAATCCTTCTTCACCCTGAAATAGCTGAACAGATTTTGATGATATTTTTAAATTAGGTAGCCTATTGCCTGAGGTATGTGTTAAACATATAGTCTAAATAGCCTATTTGTTATCCCGAAGTTTTGAACGAAGTCACGGTCAAAAGCTAGTATGATAAACTTAACTTGCGGTCGAATCTAACGCCGCTCGCGCTCCAAGTGGCGCACCTTCAAAAATTGTCCTTCTTTCCAAAAACATTTGTTTCCAATAAAGAAACGGTTTCCACAAATGTCAAATATGAAAATTATGTCTTTCATCTAATTAGGTTGGTTGGAAAGTGGGTAAGAAGTTGTTACACGCCCATCGCTTTCAGTCGTATTCAAATTCACATCGATGGCAATCTAGTTGTTTAATGCAAAACATGTCGTTTATTAGGGTCCTATTTAAGGACTTTAGATGAATGAAAAGCGGACTGTATACTCACTGGATATAATAAATTAATTAGTACAAAGGCATATGAACTGACGCATACATATGCCTAAGGTGAAGTCGGCGGCCCCCCGGCTCCCATACGTTCGTCGCGTCTCTAGAACCGAGCGCAACCGAACGCCGACGGAAGCGCCCGAACACGTTCTTAATAAGTCTCCGACGATGAATTCCACTTCTTTCTATTTCTACGTTCTATATTCCACAGTTAATTTGTACGTTTCTAACTCAGACTTTTATTAGGGGTTATTCGTGATATCGACGTCCCTTTGCGTCGGGGGTCTATACAGACTGAACGCTTGCGATTCTTGCCCTTAGCCTTCGCCGATAGCGCCGAGTGTACCAATAACTAAATAAGACATTTGGAATTTTAAAAGAAATGTCACAACCTAGGCTAGATCTTTGTACACCATCTAAAAAAATTGACAAATAAATGGTAATTATAGGAAAAATAAAAATAATTTGATTTAATCAGTAGTTTAGAGATCGGTAAGAAGATAAATAAGTCAACATTATTTGTGTTCGTTTTAGCGGGCAACATTGACAATGAGTTTTTTTCTATGGTGGAAGTTGTCAAGTGAAGTTAGTTCACTAAGCAGAGGGTACAGCCACCTCACTCACAGCAAACTTCACTCACATCACATTGGTAGTTGTCTGTCTGTCTTTGATTGTTCTTTGCATTTGAGTTCATTATTTCGGTTTGTTTTTAACTTTACAACTCTTAATAAGCTAAAAAGACAAAAAATAATTCAATTCGATTCCTTGGATTTAATGGCAACCAGCCATCGATATAACTCGATACACAAAACAAAAAGATGTAAGTAAATCTTAGCTGACGAAATGTCATTTTATTCCGTCATGATATTTTTTGTTTGTGTTGCACACTAATAATTTTATAATTTCATTTCCTACCAATAAACAAAGTGTTTTAATAACAATTTAATAATCAAAAAGTGTTCTAAGCATCTTAAACTATTTTTTGACAAAGTGTACAAAGACCTGGCCCAGACTCCTTGCATTTTGGGACATTTCTTGTGTATTTAGAATTTTGACTTATTTTCAGGGAGAAGCAATACTAGGCGCCAAACGTGACTATTCAATCCTCTGGACAGCAGAATTAATTGGCAAGTCTCGGCGAGCTCACGTGATGGCCGCCAAGGAGCCGCCGACGCAAGCCGCCGGTTGGAGAGAACCCACGTTTCTGTGTGACCTTCAGTTGCCCAGGTTTTCTATAGAGCCGTGCCTGGTTGTCACAGATAAGGGAGCGTTTGTTGTTAATACTGTGTAAGTGTTTTTGTATTTATATTTATATAGGGCGTCGTCAGCACGACCGTGTTTTTAAGGTTCCCATGTATATCTGTATTTATGTTAGTCAATGGGCTGTCTCTTGTGACCCTTATACAGTATGGATACCACTTATGGGCAATAAATGAAACCTCATACTTGTTATCGCCTTTTCTAACAGTATACAAAAAATGAAAGAAATCGGTCCAGTAATTTGGTCAAAAACCAGAGTTTTAATTTTGAGCAAATTCGTAGAGACACACTCTGTAGATTTGCTACACTAGGTCAATGAGTCAATGAGTCAATGAACTTGAATTAACATTATTTAGGTACTTAGTTGGAGAAATGCGACGTTGCCACGTAGTGCGTTATTTGCCGAGCGCGGGAATTCCCCTGAGCGGGGCGCGTGCAGGGTGGACACACCTGCCGCCCTACCGTAAAAGGATGCTAAGTACAGAATCATATTTTTGAGAAAAATGACAATAACCCGACAAACTTGTTTTCTAAAATTGTATGTAAGATAGCATGTTATAATCAGTTAGTTACCACTGTTTTGTAAAGGGAATAATAATCGGTTAATAAATAAGTTGAAAGAGAAAATGATTCGAGATTAAGTTTATAATGTTTAGCTTTAATCACTCAGTACATAGTGTTTTTAAAATTATCATAACTGTACTTAAAAGCGTTCTTATTAAAAATGATTATGTGTAATTAGAGATAAAATAAATAAAGAAGTCGACAGTGAAATCTTATGAATTGTTTTTACGTGTTACGCCTAGACTGGACGAGTCGAATCGCTCCTGTTAAAATTCATAAATTCAATCGTAAAAACAAAAAGAATAAACATTCATTATAATAGGTACATAGACCTTTCCTTAAAATAATTTGTTAATTGTTAATAACAATAATAATAAAACTCTAATAACGCAAACATACTCTTATTTTAGTGCATTGATGATTATCATAGTTCCTTTTCTTAGGTACGTAATTGTAAATAAGTATTGAATACTAACAATTTCGCCAATTGCACTATTTATGACTTATGTTTTTTTGCCAACTGGGAAGTCATGTTTTGTCACTCGTCAGTTCACCGCTAGACTTCCGGGCCACTGCGCATGTGCTTATTGCAGAGATTTTGATACTCGGCTCGCGCTCGCGCATTGTGCAGTAATTATTGTAAACTGTGGTTATTAGGTAGTTTAATTTATTCAGTATTTATTTGTTATGGTGAAATTGACACTAGGTACTTTACTTTTGTGTGTGTGTGTGTTTTAACAAAATGCCGCGATAACAGCATTTTTACAGTGCTGCAGAGTATACATACATGATTTTAATGTATAGGATAGTGCGCCATGATTGGGTTTATTTTCAGTTCAGTTAAATCGTGACGAAATAAAAAAGCGCAGTAAAAACATGAAAGTAAGTGATTTTTTTCTCATTACGTCGTAAACCGTAAAACAACAATCGAAGATGGCGGCGCCGTGCTGCCTATCGCGCCATGCGTGTGCATCGTTGCCACTCTTCTGCTGAGGCTAAGGCACGTTGTCTAAACAGAGTGTTATACTGATACTGCATTTATTTCGCTATTTATTTTGTTTGAAAATGAAAGTTATTTAATTTGCGGTTTTTCGTGTAATATTCGATTGTGTTATACTTCTGTGGACTATTATTACTTGTGGTTTCATTTTTTGCCCATGAGTGGTATCCACACTGTATATAGTTGTTTATTTATTTAGTTTCCACAGAGCCTACGGCTGTTAAGTCTAATAGAAAATTTTATATCTTTGTCTGATATTACCGATTGTCAATTACAAGCTCACTATTTTTTCATTAATCTTTTAAACGTTGAAAATAAAAGTATACTTAATAAAATTAATAAGTTACTTATTAAAAGACAATAGTGGAAGATCGGTGGCGTTCTTACATGGCCTGCTCGAACTTGTCATCTGTCGACGCTGTGTCGCTACGAAAAGTTGTCACATAGAGATTTAATGTTAGCCTATCAAATATATTTACATACTTAAATAAAATAAAAGCCTTTTTACAAATGAACAATCTGCGGGGTACATAGTTCCTATCGAATATACTTACATTATTTGACGGCCGAGTAGCGTAGTGGTCAGTAGCCCTGCCTCATACGCGGAAAGTGCCAGATGCGAGTCCTGGCCGAGGCATTCATTTGTGTGGTGAGCACAGATGTTCTCGGGTCATGGTTGATATACAATGTGTTAATTTTACACTTGATCAAACCAAATGTGCTGATATAAGAAATAAAAATTATCGATAAAAAAACCAAAAACAAAAAAATCGATAAGTAAGCTATTAAAAAAATCAAGCCATTTTAATTCTTTAAAATAAAATTCACATCTTTTGGGTTAAAATTTTTATCCGTAAGTAAACGGTGTATTTTTCAAAAAATGTTCTTTTTTGAAAGCTAGAATGACTAACACCAATAAAAAATAAATAAGCCTACGATTTCAAGCAGACAGATTGTAAAAAAAAATAAGATCACTTTTTTCTGAACAAAATACGTTTTATTTTTATTTTTGATCTGTAACTTCAAAGCCAGCACATTGAGGTAACGTTTTTAGTAAATTTTATTAAATTAAGAGTTCACCAAAATAACAAGGGTTCTATCTCTTTTCGTTGTTAAGATAATCTATTTAAATTAGGTAGGTAATCTCAGTACGAAAATCAAAAGTAATCTAAAAACGAAAAAAAAAGTATGAAAGTAAAATGATTTTTTTATAAAATTTTCAAAATGTCTACCATTCTCATACACGTAATGCCACACTATGTATTATTCTTTTTAATCGTACGAATTTTCTGTAACAACTCTTCTCTCAATTGAACGGCTGTACACAATCTGCTTCATATGACCCCATAAATAAAAATCTTTATTTAAAAAACAATTAAAATGGCTTGATTTTTTAAATAGCTTACTTGTCGATTTTTTTTCGGTTTTTATCGATAATTTTGTTTGATCAAGTGTAAAATTAACACATTGTTTAATTCCGGGTTCCCCCACCCCCAATTCGCTATATCAGTCATCCATAACAGAAGCGCTGCTTTTTGCGAAGAATTATAATCTTTTAGCTTATTTTTTCAGTAACTCATAGTTTTCTTTGTAATGTAATACTTGTGTCACTTTGATTCGCAACGCACTGCATGTAGCTGTGTTCTCCACAGCACGGAGCCGTGCGAGTGGCTCGTGGCGGGCATCTCGCGCGGCGGCGCCGGCGCCGAGCAGGCTGCGGCGGCGCTGGGCGCTCCGCTGGCGGCCTTGCTGCGCGCCTCCGCGGACCTGCTGCTGGCGCGGGGCAAGCTGCAGCCCGCGCATTACTTGTACTGCTTGGCACAGGTTCGTGGCTTTGGTATTTGATTGGTGCTATTGTTTGTGAGATTTTTAGAGGTGATTTGATGTGCCTTTCGTTCCTTTTTTTTTTAAATTCTTAGATCAGATGACTCTAACTTTCTACAGCAACGGTTTCATTTCAGTAACTACAACATGGCAACAAGTTATTGAATAAAATAGTTCGTATACCGGCTGCGGTGTTACGCACGAAAAGCATTCAGTAAACAATCAACGATTACCGCACAGTTATCGCAAAATGTCAAAATGCCTTCACATTACATACAGTTTTAAATCCAATCAAATCATTGATAGCTAACGCGTTGCTATCGCATTGCTATTGCTGGTGCGTCATACGGTTTTTGAGAAATGGCAATTAAAGAGCATTTTGCGCGGTTTCTGCTGTCGCAACTTTTCTAATAAGCATACCATTCCGTGCAACTGTTCCAAAGACACCATAGTTGTACCACCATATAAAAATGAAAGGCGATTTTAACTGTATATGTTTTTTTAAAAGTTGTTCAGAATTGTTGTCTGACTCCATGTGCTATTCTTCTGAACGTGGCAAAAAAAATGGCACCCAGTATTTTATAATTTAATTTAAATATACTATGAAAATTGTCTTTATTTTGTATGTAAACGTTCCCTAAGCTAATATTTTAGATTAATCGTTGGATTGCAAAAACTTTTTCAAAATGAGTATAGTAAATATACATAAACAACTTGAATGACGTGAATCATAAATAGTTATTACATTGCACAACCGTGTGTTGGTATTATTGCTTTAGAAACTTTACCCTGACCGGATTCCCTTCTCAGCGTTTTGTGAAGTAGATGTCTTCGTTCTTTCCTCGCAGAACCAACCAGACGGGTGGCTGGCGCGGCTGGGCGTTTTCGGTAAACTGCAGGAGCTGTCGACGTACAGACCGACGAACGGCAACGTGGCGGCGACAGGCAACGCTGCCATCGCTGTGAAGTTGCTGGCCGCGTTGCTGAGGACCGCCGTGGAGGGCGTGCCCTTTGACACGTGAGTTCTTGGCTGCCTTCTACAAGCCGAAGTTGCGTTCTCACTGAACCAATAATAAAACAAAAAAAATTTTATTCTATTTTAGCGTGGTCGATTTAATTTAGTTTGGTTTAGGTTTTTGGGTGTCATTGCTGATAGAGAGTCTTATTTTTGTAAACTGACAAAAGTATGTTACTGAATGTATCATTGTGAATGACACTAGTTCTAAATATAATAATATTACGAATGTATGTCGTTGCTCATTGGTTAAATGTAATTACCCTCTAATACCTTTTGAATGCCGAAGTTCTAAGTTGTTGAGTTCGCCTGACAATATATCAAGTGTTTCGAATGTAAACCAACAATGAAGTATAATTTTTATTACTATTAGATTTGATTTAATTGCCGTTTAAACAATTGCCTTAGTAAGTTTAATGCTGGCGTTCAATTTGATGTCTATTGTGATTTGAATATGTTACATGCGCAAGTGAATTTCAGAGATTTTGTTGTTTGAAAGGTGATGGTCACATCAACTCAAATCAATTCACGAGTAATCTTTTCCCCTTTAAACTTCCCTAATTTTTAATCTAAAAATCTTGTATAAATATGTATCAAATAACTAGCGAAAAATCAATCATAAGTTACCATATTTTTTCTTTTGAATGTGTCAGTGTCAAAAAAGTAACGAAAATTATGCATAATCAAGTCGAAGAAACGATGTCGAATCCCACAAGTAATTGACGTTATTGACGGATTAGGTTTGACAGTCAATCAAGAATCTGTCAGTTCTTTTTTTCACATGACGAGAGTGAATCATAAAAAAATCGGGGAAAAGATATATTTAAAAAAATATCTTACAAGGGTAGGAAGGATTATATTTTCAAACTAATGAATGTATGCTAATCTATATTTATTGCCCTTTAATTTGATGTACTGATTATTAGTAGGTCATCTTTTGTACTACCTGCTTTACCATCCACACAGAAAAAAATGTTTTCTCGATTAAAAGCGAGTGAAGCGACAGTCAAAATGCGTACGTTCATATTTCATTGTTCGTAAAATGTGTAAATGAAACAAATACCAGAAACCGATTCCCCTTTTCCAGGGACATGAAATTCACGAGCCTGTCCCCAAGGGAACTATCGGAAGTTTGCAGCTTCGCCGCTGCAGTAGGCCTCTGGTCCCTGGTGCCCACGTTCAGCGTGCACCGCGGGCAGCCCACGCTGCTGCTGAAGGCTTTGAAGTCGAGGGGCAGTATTTGTAGAGGGGGGTTGCGATGCCTTCTTGGTGAGACCTGTGTGGTGCCCTTGATGCTTGAAGATAACGAGCAGTGGATGTTTGATTTTATCGTGGCGAAGTGTGACCAGTTTGATATTACTGTTTTAAAGGTTGGTTCGAGTTTTTTTTAAGCTACATTATTATTAAAACTACGTACCAACTACTTACTTATGACACGTTAAATGACACTTGGTACAAAACAACCTGTGTTATTGGAAATACAACCCTACGTGCATGACTTAAAATAGATTTTAAACAGATTTTTTTTATCAAACTTCGGCTGTTAATTTTTTGCTGGGATTAAGCCTAAAATATGATTTTGTACTGATTCGTGACTGAATTTATAAGTATTATAACACATTGATTTGAACAAATTTAATTCCTGAATATATGATTATTAATTGTTTTTTAGAGAATTTTTGTAATTTTTAAAAATTTCGACATGTTTCCTGTAGAAGTGAACCCAAATTGCAAGAGAGCTCAAACGTTCATTTGGGCACCCTTTTCGTGATGATTTGTACCAGATTGTGTATCTCATTTTTATATGTGTCGATGTATTAATATTATAAATGTGAAAGTTTGTATATTCGGACGTTTGTTATTCAATCACGCGAAAGCGACTGATTGGATTTAAACGAAATTTAGCATACCGTAGAGTAAGATTTGGAATAACGTGTAGGCTAACTTAAGTTACCGAAATTATATTAACTATAAGAAAAGCACTATTTTCTTAAGACAGTATAAATATTGTATCTACCGAACCGGTAGCTAATTCTCCAAGTGGCTACAGGTTGAGAGAGCGCAGATCTGTATTCTCTTTATACGGGGTGACTTTGATTTTACCATTCGGAAAATGGGCCCATGGGGTTTAAAATTGGCGGCTGACCTGTACGTAGAGTTGTTTATTTTACATTTTCGCTTTACAGAATCTTTGAGAAATTGCTCAAAATTATTGTAGTTGTTCAGACGACCGAGTAGCGTAGTGGTCAGTAGCCCTGCCTCATACACCGGAGGTCCCAGGTTCGCGTCCTGGCCGGGGCATTCATTGTGTGATGAACATAAATGTTCGTTCTAGGGTCATAGTTGTTGATATTTATGCATGTATGTTTATTCTGGGTTCCCTCAGGTTCTGCTTACTTTGGGGCCATACAGTTGGTGTGACTGTCCAGGGATTTATTATTATTATGCTCCGAACCCTTCGAACGACAAAAATAGTCACCCTGTATATTTTTTGAATTTTAATACTTTGATGCAAACATCGGGATGTCTGATAATGTGTTGAGGGCTATTCACGAGGACCCGCCCCACTATTCATTTCGTCCATACGTCGTAGAGTGCGACCTCGACAAAAATAATATTATAATAAGACAAATATTTATATTTATTATGAATTGTGTTTTATCGATATTCATTTAGTTTCTTTACTCCTATGAAATACAACTGGATCGAGTGTAATCTTAGCTATAAATAGTATAACGCTGAGGCGTGTCCTTTTTGACATGTGCACTCCAGCGCGATCAGTTGACATATTTTTCTTTTATTCTTTTATTTTGTTAAAATTGTTAAAATTTATTGATTTTAATTCAAGTTATATAAATTATGATTCGACTGTTTCTCATTTTTAGTAAAGCGTTAAATCAACTATTGTAAATATACTTTATAACTATTTTAGTGTTTTATGTTGAATAAATGTGTGAATTTGAATTTAAGCCATTCAATGAATCTCTAAGTAATTCTCTTCAGTTAATTTTTTTCTTCTTAATTTCTCAGTGTATATTTCTGTGGCTGAATCCACTTCAAGAACAATTACGACCAGTTATGAGGGATTTGAAGCAAGGCGTCTCATCTATATATGTAAGTTAGACAAAGCTGATTTGTTTATTACGTGTGTCTCTTAATATACTTATACTTCTTAGGTAATATTGGACTCCTTTCAAATTTCAGTTTTGATTAGCAAATTATTTAATTATAGCTTCCGTTTTAAAAATTTATTTAACGTTAATTATAAGTCAATTAAAACGAATAATCTTTGATTGAATCGACTCAAAAGCTTATTAGCCTAATAATCCCAATGCTGGAACGTAAGCCTCACCCAATTTATTATTATTATATATTATGTATATTTTATAGTAATTTCTTTTTTAATTGTGGCCTGGATTTGCCATTCAGAAATTACCCTCAAAATAAGGTGACGCGCGTCTCAACGTGTGTTCCTTCAACGTTGCCAATTGATTGAATCAAGTCGCATCAGCTTCTTGTTACACCGAGACCTGAACTCCGCGAACCTGCGCTTTGACCCTTTCCACGCGACGGATTTTTGCAAAACAACCTTCACCATACACCAAGACCCTAATATGATTGATGTACACCGATTTTTATATCGCCTATTGTAAAAACCACGCAACGTCAAAAGAAATCCAGTTCGTATATTCTTGTTGGACTCTTATTCATCCCTTATAATGTTATAAAATAGCTTACACTTTACAAAACATGCATCCGTCCCATCATGACATATTCCAGTGTGGTTTTCAGCAAGTCGAAGCTCAATCACTTGCAGGTTATTCAAAATAGGTTTTTAAGCAAATGCGTCGTGGGCCCGCCCTATGTCTGCAATGTTAGCAAATTTTAGATTTGCATAAATGTTCTAGTTGCCCATCATTACCGCGGTCATGAAGTTGGCGTCTAGATCCCAACCGGCTGGTCAATAAATCAGCTGACTACACAGTCAACCCAGACGCGCCGGTTCGTTACAGGCGTCCGCGTAACGTCTGAACAGATTCCGACGACGCTATTACAACAAGGAACGCCGGCGTTCCAGTCAGAAATAGGGCAACACGGCATTCGAATCGCCGAACCCACCGACGGGCCAGGCTGACGCGTTTCTTACTGGTTCTTAGGTAGCAGTGGTAGTTTCAATATACGACGTCCTAAGCCGAGCTCCGTGCCCTCTCGGGTGCTGTTAGGCGTATCGTATGTAGGAGTAGTTTAAGTTCCGGCTAAGCGCCCTCAGCGCTAAGCTACAAAGTCCGGTGAAATTCAAAAGGCTAATAGAGCCATAAATAAACTGTCCATCACTGTCAGAGAACCAGTTGTCTGATACGTCAGAGTTTGGCGTTTGAAGGATTAACAGATGCTGCTAGATTACTTTTATGTATTTTTAAAATTTTTTAAATTTCATTTATTAGATTCTTTGTTTAGGGATTTAAAAATGTTATCTAATTAATAATTATTTTTTCTCAATGACATATTCTTTTGTGTGGTGTTATATGTTAGACTTTGTTATTGTTGAATGATTTGTTACTAACCGATGACATATTATAATTCTGTAAAATGTATGTAATAGGTAGGATTTGCACGCTAAAATCCAGCAGTATATGAACGAACGAACAATAATTGTAAACCTCTGTTAAAACGCTGATACTTGCAAATAAAGAATTTATTATTATTATTATTATTCTTTGTATTCCAGACAGCTCGAATGCTGCACCTTATATCCACATGCATCCACGTGGCCTGTGCCATAGAGGCTCGCCAGCCGTGCCCCGACATCTGTCTGCAGCCGGCCCACGAGCCTGACACTTGGAAAACTCAGTTTGTTAGGTATGGTAATACACATTTGTTATCTTCATCAGCAGGCAAACGCAAGCGCTATCAGCTGATGGTAGATGGCCGTGGATATCATCAGGTTCAGGTGTTGGTGATGGTTTAATATTTTGTTTCGGAATATTTTTAAATGGAACTTTGTTGGTTACTCTGTAGCTGAGCTCAAATTACTATTTCAATTGTGAGAAATTACCATTCGAATCGTGTGGATATATCTTTGTTTAGAAATAATAAATTATACTTCTTTTGTATTATTTTAACTAACTAAATACGAATTGTTTGTAGTCGGCGTACGGTGTCGTGCGGTTTAGGTCACTTCGCAGTAGTGGATGATGGCAAAGCTAAAGTGATGATCGCGGACGTCGCCATCAATACGGACGTCATCGGGCGCGTCATCGACGTCGCGTGTGGACGTCATCACACCATTGTTCTGACGGAGAACGGGGTAAGGAAGATTTGTGTAGTGCCGATTTGTAGTTAAAATTGATGAATTCATATATATTTTTTTAGTTTTCGCAGGTTGTACACTATCTGTAGGTATCTTGTCCGATTGATTGTAAAGCATCCAAATAAACATAGTAAATGAACTAACTAACTAACTAACAAATATAATTAAACTAGTTTATTTGCAATTTGTCGAGGCATTTAATAGCACATTCTTATTTTGACTGCATACGTTACAGCTATCTTTTTAAAAGAAATATTTGAGATGTGAGTTGTGTTTTTATGTGTACATTAGTTATAAAGTGTCCCTGCAGGTGTACGCCGCCGGCGACAACACGTACGGGCAGCTGGGCGTGGGGCGGCGCTGGGCGGGCGCGTGCGGGGACAGCGCGTCGGGCTGCGGCGCGCTGCTGGCCGTGCGGCGCGCGTGGCGCAGTCCGCCCGCGGCGGTGGCGGCCGGGCACTACCACTCGGCGGTGGTCGACAGAGGGGGGCGTGTCTTCGTTTGGGGGTCAGTTCTATTGTCACGTTATTACTTTTGATGGTTTTCATAACTGGATGCCGAGCAGGCGGTCTTGCTGGTGTCCGTGCCCATCGTTATGACCTTTTAAATTCGACAAATGTAACCAATTAAAATATAATTTTAATGTGTGAAGTGTAATTAAGCCCATTTGGATACTTTTTTTTGTATTCAATTGAAGTAATTTTTATAAGATTTATCTTGCCATTAATTGTAGTTTAAAATACCAGCAAAATGCATCGATTGATTTGCATGTTGGACTTACTGCCAATATTTAAGAATGAATGGTATGATGAATGAAAGATCAGAAACAAAAGCGTTTGATACAAACTTATACAGGATAAACCGAATCACAGACAAGTTAATTAAATAGAAATCTACTGAAACTCTCGACTTCGCTCTGGGCACAGTCCGTTAAACAGTTCCGACTATAGTCCTAGTTGTTTCAAGCGTCGAGTGAATAGGTATCTCGTGGATAGACGTGTAACACCTTCGTCTTCGTCGTCACTTTCCATCAGGTGAGATAGAAGACAAACGTCTTATCCTTTTTCAATAAAAAAAAAATACGTTTTATCAGCATTCGAGTGATTATCTCAATATCACTCAAAACTACTTAAAATAGAACTATGATGTCAAATGATATTTGGCTTAGAAGAAAAAATAAAAACACAGTAAATACTTTTTTTATTTCTTAAAAAAAATCAATACTAAGCCGTCGGGGACATTAAAAAATAATAATGTTTTTAATAAATTATGTTGGTCAGCTGTGACGTCACAGTGCAGTACCAGTTGTAATGAAGCGGTTTCCGGGCTTCGGCAAACGCTTCCGGTACAAAACCATGTATCCTATGATCCATTGTTTGTCTATCTATTGTTCTTTTGGGTAAATGTCTTGTCATCATCCTAGTCATAGAAAACTTTTAAAACTTACCAAACGTACGAATAATTTTTATTCGTCATTTCAATAAAATGCATATTCATGTCTACAAACAAATATATTTTCCATTCTTCCTTTGGTTTCCTACGAAATATCAATTTACTCAAGTTAAATAATTGTTTTTCTTTGTAGTTGGAACGTTCACGGCCAACTCGGCCTGGGGAACATCGACGACCAGTGCACTCCGCAGTTGCTGACGAGGTTCCAAGGCAGAAAGGTAATTTAAAGGAAATTGGATGATATTTCAAAATTTTACAGCAAAGACATCACGCGACAACATGTTTTTAGTGGCTAACATAGTATCGTTCAGACGCTCGCAAATTGTGGCTGACTTAATTCTTAAGGAATTTAGAAGGTAATGTAGATATTTAGAGGCGAATAATGCTATTTAAAAATGTCTGTTTAATTAGCACGCATATATATATATATATCGGGGGCGTTCTCTCACCGTGACCTCTATGTGTAACCTACGTTATAATTTATGGGCTTCACGGGGTTCTTTACACGATTTTGGTTTATAACTTCAAGATTTCCGATAAATCGGTGCAGATTGTGGGCAATCTATTTCAGCATTGTAAACATTTCATCATTACCCAATTTAATGTAATCAAACCTGGCCTTCAACAAATTCATATAACTATTGAGGAAACATTCCGTCAAAAAGCTTATTATTAAGTCAATGGGCGTGTGATTGAGATATTAACAGGGTGTTTCTGAGAGATGTGTATACATATATGGCTGCGACATGATGTATGTGTATACCCACTATTTCGTGCTTTGATTTAATTAAAATAGCGCCAGATTAAAGCTGACTAGAGATATTACACACACTCAATAAATTACATTAATGAAACTTCATATGACTGAAACTGAGAAAAAGACGGAATGCTTTGACGTGCGCGAGTAAGACAGCATGTCGTGTCGTCGTACCGCTTCAGTAACTTCCCGAGACAGCCGGAGAGTACCAACCTTAGACTTACCTTAGCTAAATAGTCAAATGAAAAGCGACTTTGTTTCAACACTGTTAAGTGAGGGAATGCAAGTAACGCTCATGGTTGTTTTAGACATTACATCAACCAAATTGTAATTTGCCTACAAAAAACCCTTGCTTCTTGTAATAAGTGATATTTTTTTTTAATTATAATATTTTGCAATTAGCACGTCTTGTATGAATTGCTAAGATTTTTCAAGAAAACATGCCAGTATTACTTAACTGTTTTTTATAAATGGCATTAAACAGGCCAGTCTTTCCGTCAAATATTGGAAAATAGGACCTTTTCTTTAAAGAAATTTAAAGAAAAGACATAAACGTGGTAATATGGATATATTTTGGCGCGATTCCTGTTATTATTAGTATTATTTTTAGTTTTTATTTTTATAATTTGTTTGTTCTCCTAACATCATAACTGTTACCTTTTCTCTCTTTTATTTGTTTTTTTTTACCATGTAAGAACAAATTAAGCAATAGATGATGTGATAACATGTAAATGGTTAAAAGTTATTCATATTGCTTTATACATAGATTTTAAAATACCGTTTGTTATCCTATGACATAAAATAAAATAAATAAATAAATATCTCAAAAACCAGAAGACTTACTGAGTTCACGTTGCTGTTGTCTGGTAGACCTGGAGCTGGTCTACCTCCAGTGCTGCTGTGTCCTGTGGGGTTTAGTGCGTATGAATACACCTTTATGCGCGGTTTACACGTACTAAGTAATTAAATGGTAACTAAATTGTACGTTACTACATCTCAATCGTGTGTCCAAATGCATTAAGTAGTTTAGCTCATAAATTGAATAAAAATGGACGGTCAATAACTTAAGGAACGCGTCAATTCTCTACGTAGATTTGAGGAGTGACTTTACAAAAGGGGATATCTACATCTTATCATTGCAAAAGAAGATATTTAATTTTTTGTTTATTTTGTACCACTAAATTGGAAAGCCAAATATTTTTTATTTATTTGCCCTTCTATTAATCTTATTACATAGTACCTACCTACATAGCTATGCAGACTTTGTGTAGATCTGTGTGTCTTGTCTTTGTCAGTTTTCTTAATTTTCTGAAAAAAATTATAAGATGTAGATATCCCGTTTTTGTAAAGTCACTCCTCATTTGTGATCTTTATTAAAATAATCTAGTCCAAACGTGTCAAGTGAGAAGCCCTTCCCACTTAATGACCATTACATTACTCGTATAAACCAGCCATTATTCGTCATTTATTTATTATTTTTATTTATTCAAAATATATAAACATTAACGGTTAAATCTACAGTGTAAAATAAACCATAACAGAAATAGGTTTTCCTTACTCTGGCATTCACTTCGCTCGCATACGTCTAGTTGCAGGTTGGTTGGTAACAAGTTGGTATTGATGCTACAGAAAATGCTATAACGCGCTAACCCATTTTACTATTAAAATACGTTTCTTATTATAAACATAATTTGCAGGTACTGAAAGTATCGTGCGGAGCGTGCCACACGGTCTTCCTGACCCGCAACGGGGAGGTGTGGGCGAGCGGCGCCAGCGTGTTCGGGCAGGCGGGAACGGGCGCGCGCGACAAGTGCTCCGTGCCGGTGCGGGTTCTGCTGCCCGACGCCGTCGCAGACGTGGAGGCGGGGTACTTCCACAATGTGAGCGCTTGCGCAGTCGCTTGTGGTTATATCTGCAGCATGACTCTTGTCAAGCTGATCAACGCTTGGCTGACCTTGGATTGGTGACCGCCGGCGTATTTAGTATTTGAGCGTTTTGGTGCTTCGGAGATCACGCAAAGCCGTCGGTCTCGGTTGTTGGTGCAAGGTAACATTCGTGAAGCCGCGTCAGAGGCCTGTGGGGCTTGAAGAAGTGGCTTGAAGTCACTCCCCCACATGATGAGAAGTAGGATACATAATGTGAGTCGACATTGCAAGAATCGAGGAAGTGGATAGAGTCGGTTTCAAGGTAGTATGTAACGCCACCGCGTCCCCGTCTTGTGGCGCTTCGGCTGAGGTAGCTGGATAGGGGAGCCTGTCAAAGTAGACGATAGTCTAACACTCACACTTGATTGGACAATTCGAATTATAATAATATAGGTAACGATTCTCATATGTCATTAAATAAAATACGGTATATTAATACCTCAAACAATATTTTAAAGTTAATGAAATGAAAAGTTTTGTGTTATTGTGAGCTGAAAATAAAAATTAATTACCAGAAATAACTTTCTGTGCTCAAGATCACCATTAACTAATATTTTTTAAATCAATAGTTCTAAACATCAAATACTGTAATTTGGTTCATAGATAGTTAATCAGGTTTTCAATATTTGGATCCCAGCACTATTCAAAATGCCGAAATGAAAACTTACGCCGACATTGACATGCTAAAGCAGTTCACCTGATGTACTTAAATTGTAAAAACTCATTGAAACTTTTGGCAGTCTCCCAAAACCTTTGGATCGAAAAGCCAGTCTTAACTACTGCGTCGACGATGTTTTATAAATAATTCACTAAATTATTACAAAGTATGTTTTTTCCAGTTGGCGTTAACCACAAAAAACACCATCTACACTTGGGGCGCGTCTCCCCAGCAAGTCCGAGCGGCGCAGGCGCGCAAGAACGCCACGGCCGCTTCCCCTTCCACGCCCGAAGCGGAGGGCCCGGCCGTGGACCCGCACCTGCTGGCGCGGCCCGTGGACCTGCGCAACGTGCGCGGGCAGGTCGTGAGGGTGCGTGCGCTCTTGATAAACAAATGAATAATTGTTATTTATTTGCAAAATTTCAATGATACAAAATTAAATATAGGTTCTTTAATGTAAATGACGTGGGTACCAGTGATGGACATGTATGTAAGTAGAGATTACAAAACATTTCAAATTTAAGTTTACTTACATCATATGATGGAAAGGTTTCGGAAAGAAATTCGACGTTGTCTGTGTCCTGTGGCTTCAGGCGTTAGCAAATATATGAGTTACAATGTAGTTTATATTGTTTTGTTATAAAGTGTTAGTCGATATTTATTTCTTCTATTATTCTTCATAAAAGTATCTAAATAAAAAATATTAGACAAGATAAAAATACATTTTGAAGTTATCAGTTTTTTGAAACAACACTTTAAAATGTTTATCCAACGGATAAGTCCGTAATTATACTGTTATAAATCAAAAGCAAGAAGACTTTTGTAAAAAGAATATAATTAACACACAACTTAATTTAAAGACATACAGTTTTACGAACTCAATTTCACGAATCAAAATTATAAATTTAAGCAAATGATTTTATTAGAAACGACGTTGCACGAATGATGCAATGGAAACAATGGAACTGCTTTTATAGGGAGCAGCCGGGGCGTAGATAGGCAACACTTTCTTCTTCTGACAATACTATATTGAGATATCAAATTGTTGTCTTCGAAATACAGATGTTATGTATCCTAAAGTAAGACTTTAAAAAAATTTTGATTGTTAACAAAACATTGAAAAAACCCGCATACATTAAAAATTCAGTATGCAAAGTATCCTTTTTTATATTTTTTCCAAAAAATTTGATATTTAGATAAACCAATTTGAATATTTCTGATTTCCGTGCAGTATTTAATATTTAATATTTCTTTTAAGAATTGTGTATAAAGATGTTATCTTTTGAAAATCGCATTTCAAAGTTTATTATTTTTCTATGGATTCTTGTGACAGATATGTATTGTAAACATTGACTAGACAGTTTAACCAAAGAGTGATTCGAAGTTGATGGTACTGGTGACGTCAGATAGAGGTCGAACGAGTCAGTTTCATTTGCTCACTATCGTTAAAATAAGTTCCCCATCCCATTATTCTGCGCGTTGTACTGGCGAAATACACACATCAAACAATTTTAATTGTAAGACATTGTTTAGTACATGGAGCGACGTCATTTGACCTCGTAGGGATGTTGGAAGCGGGAAGCAATGAATCTGAGGTATCACGATAGTTTGGTGTCAACGGAAGCGTTATTTGCCGTCTTTATCAGCGTTACACTAACACAGGTGATCCTGCCGAGCAGCACCCAGGCCGCGGAAGGAGTACAACCACTCGGCGAGACCGATACGTTCAACTGACCGCAAGACGTCAGCCGATGTTAACTGCCCGAGAGATAGGTTTAAGGCTACAAAGCACAAGTGGTGTTGTTGTTAGCACCCAAACCGTGCGAAATCGACTGAATGAGTACGGCGTACATGCACGACGACCAAGTAGGTGCCCACCTATACGTCACGGGAATCGCGCTCGTCGAAATGAATGCTGTAGAGAACACATAACATGGACCCAGGAGCAATGGGATACAATTTAATTTGGCGATGAGTCTCGATTTGGGTTTAGGCCTGACACTAGAAGGGTAAGGTAAGGGAACGGTAAGATTGTACCGTCGTCCTGGAAGTACTGAGACGCGGAGGTGCGTTCAAGAAGTTCATCCATACAACGGTTCAACAGTTACGGTATGGGCAGGGATTCTGAAGAACAGACGAACTGAGCTTGTTTTTGTAAATGGAAACATGGACGGAGTGACAACACCCTAACAACCGTGTCTTATAATAATCGGTGTCAGCAAGTTCTCAACAACAGAGGCGGCCACTCTTTGTATGCAGTTATCTAAATTATTTTACAATAAATTAATTTTGTTTAATAATTTCATTAAATTTATAAAAAGTTTAGTTGCTTAGGCATCTTAGTTTGTACTACGTATGACACAGTACTCGCAATATTGTTAATTTATGTTAATATAATAAAAATTATAAAAAAACAATTTATTTTTTACTTTGAAAAGACACTAAAGAATAATATAAATAATATCATGCTAACGATTTAATGTAAAATACATTGTAACATTCAAATTTGTATTGTCGCTTAGACTTTTTTGATGTGTGTATATTATAGAATAGTGATATCTCCAAATGGTTTTCTAGACTAAGAGATTTTTCTTTGCACCGAATTATTTCTAAGGTGTACCTACCTTCGTGTAAAGCCTGTCACCCGCGCCAGGCAAGCGTGGTGGACTGTACACTGCCTGACGCAGTGACGCAGATATTCCCGAGACAATCAAACCAACTGTATGAGCGGTTTCGCACTACATCCGATCCGAATCCGGTACGAACCCGTGAAAATATGGGTCTAGAAAACTCTGACTGAATTCGGATATTGCTTACGCACTAGTCCGATCTCTGATACAAATCCAATCTGAGACAAATCAATTCAGGAGCCATCTTTTAGAATACATCATTTTACGCGAAGCCACAGCAGTGCGTTTACGTCTGTGATCATGAGTCCTTTCAATCGACGTCAACTTCTGGCAATATTATTGTACGTTAGAAGACGCAGAAGACGTAAAGAATTCTGGGTGCACCCTCTCTTGCAAGACCGACGATTAAAAGGAGCTTTTTACAATCAGCACGCAGTGTTACGTCAATACGGCAGGAAATTTTACAATTACTACCGTATGAGTGTGTCTACTTTCGATTTCATTTTACATCACATTAAAGATAATATCTTGCGACAAGACACAACATTTAGACAATGTATACCACCAGAAGAAATGCTTGCAGTAACATTAAGGTAAATAAAACTCAGTTCTAAATTATTATAATATTTATTTCTGATCAGTTGTAAGTAGGTATTAAGGTAAACTAAAACTACACATCATCGCTGAAATTCTGTTTGAATAACTCGGAAAAAGAAATTGCTGTCTCCTGTTTTTGAGTTTCGGTTTCCCCAGGCGATGGTGTAATGACTTCCGTATTGGTCTGGATGATCTCATCTATGAGGTGTTCAGAAATTTCTGTATTGTGACTTACATTATGTTGCGTTGGTGCCATAACTGCCGCACTGGTCCAAGCTGGAGACGCAATCGATGAAGCTGTTGAATCAAAATTCTCAGTAGAAGACAAACGTCTCAATCGCTCTTTGTTTGTATATTTCCGGAGTAATTGCATCATTTCAATACGAAATTCAAGCTTATCATCTGCTGTTATTTGTTTAATCAACGGTAACATAGATTGAAGAAACGCCATATCGTCATCATTTTGAATGGGTTCTGTTTGTTTTAATGAATTATTTTCACATGTTTGAATTGCCCTTAAAATTTCAACATCCACTGAGTTCATCCTCTTTTTATTTCGTGGTGGCAATAAATTAGCAGTACTTTTTGATGGTGTAGGAGATTCGTTAGAAAAAATTTGAGTACTAGTTGATGGAGAAGGGCAATCAGATTCGTTAATAGAAATTTGGGTACTACTATCTTGGGTGCTATCAGAGTTATAGTTATCAGCTGTATCTTGTGGCTGGAATACTTTTAATAGAAACTGCAATTGTGCGTGATAAATATATTTCTTCTTTGGAGCTTGTCCTGATTTTGTTACTAAAGATTTCTTGAAGGTATCCCGAATGTTGTTCCACTTTTTTATGATCAATTTTACTGAAACAAATTAATTAATCATTAATTTTCTTTTTCAGGTACTTTGCCAGCGGAAATACTTTCACAGATATGCATTACAGTTACAAATTAGGGGTCTCGACACTAGCCGAAATAGTGAACGCGGTGTGTTGCAGTATATGGGAAATCTTCAGACTAAAATTCCTTGCACCACCCACTGAGGAAAACTGGAAAGCAATAGCTGATGAATTCAAGAAAAGAGCTAACTTCCCGAATTGTTTAGGTGCAGTGGACGGAAAGCATATTCGTATTGAAAAATTCCCGAACTCCGGGTCTATGTATTTTAATTACAAAGGCTATTTTTCCATCGTGCTTATGGCGGTAGTGGACGCAGACTATAAATTTATTTTCGTTAACATTGGTTCATATGGGAAAGACTGCGATTCAGCCATCTTTCAGCGTACTAATTTTTACCAGCAACTTCTGATGGAAGACTACCCATACCTACGCCCACTCCTCTACACTCAAGCTTAAACAAAAGAACACCACATGTTTTTGTTGGTGATGAAGCATTCCCACTAGGCCCAAATCTATTAAGACCATACGGAGGCTTAAATCTTAATGTGGAACAACGCATATACAATTATAGACTATGTCGAGCAAGGCGGTATGTTGAATGTGCTTTCGGTATATTAGCAAACAAATGGCGAATTTTTCACCGCCCCTTGAACTTGTCTGTAGGTGCATCTCAAAATGTAGTGAAGGCATGTGTTGTTCTACATAATATTGTTCGAGAACGAGACGGCTATAGACCTACAGATATGTACATGCCTGTCGATAATGATTGTTTCCAAGAACTAGCTCAAAATAATATTCCAGCTGGAAGGGCAGCAAATGAAATTAGAACTGATTTTGCTAATTATTTTATGAGCCCGTATGGATCACTGCCTTGGCAAATGTCTAAAATATAATTTTTGAAATAAAATACTTCTTATTTGAATTCGTACTAAAAATAAATATCTACTCGTAATTACTTACTTGTCTCATTTTTCTTTTTATCCTCAAACGTATCAAACGAAGGTTCAAAGAACTTGCATATTTCAATCCATGTATTCCTTGTCAATATTGTGTTTTTGTATTCGTCAATAGATTTGTCCCATAAACAGGGCTTATTTTCAACATTTTCAATTAAAGTAAAAACATCGTAGGGAAACATAATGCAATTAACAACGTGCGCTCGCTGCCACACTGAACGAATACACTGGATGCCTGCCGTATGACGCTGCCCGCCTCGCTGCCACTGCTCGGACGCAGCTCGGCTTCAACTCTGTCTACTATGGCTACTTCGGTCCGTCAAAAATCTTCTCCGGGATAGAGATTCTAGAATGACGGAAAGAAATCGGATGACGGAGATCGGATCCAGTGCGTAAATTACCATAGAAATAGTTCTACGGCTATCACGGACCCTTTTTTCACGGGTTCGGATCGGATTCGGATCGGATGTAGTGCGAAACCGCTCTAAGGCCCCAAAGTAAGCAGGGCTTGTGTTATGGATGACCATACAGCGAACTGGGGGAGGGGGAGCCTAGAATAAACATACATATATAAATACAAACAACCATGACCCGAGAACAAACATCTGTGTTCATCAGACAAACGAATGGCTCGAACCTGGCACCTCCGGCGTATGAGGCGGGGCAACTAATCACTACGCCAGTCGGTCGTCAATACTGGCCTTAATCTATTTATCACAATTTACTATTTATTACAGATGTCGGCTGGCTGGCACCACTCCTGCATTCTCAACAACGTTGGTGCTATATACTCGTGGGGACTTAACTTCGATGGTCAATTGGGTAAGACCGTTTCTGTAACGATAAAAGTATTTATTTAAGTTCTATAAAATGGCAATAAAACAAATTTTCTGAATAACAATAATCGGTTACGAAGAGCTCGTAGTTTATTTGTGAAATATTCTCTGACTTCAATTCTTGTGTTATTTATCACCATAACATCTGGGAAAAATATAAAAGTACATATAAAATATACTTGTCACAATAATCTGATTTTAGTGTATAAATATCTATCCCTAGCTGGATTCAAATCTGGAATCAATGATACAGACATCCAACATTTGTCTTGTCATTTTCTGTATAGTCAAATTGAATGTTCAGGCAGTGGCGATCGCAAGCAGATCGCCATCCCAACCGAAGTGCACGTCCGCACGGACTCCCAACCCGAGCAGGTGAAGGCGAACAAGTCCGAGCCCATGGACACGGATATCTCCCACCACACCACGAAGGCTCTAATCGCTTGTGGAGGCGACTTCACGGTGTACGTCGATGAAGATGGACGGATTTATTCCACGGGGAACATGCATTTGCAGGTATATTTTTTAAATATCATTTTATTATGTAGTAAATATGTAAAAAAGAGAATTTTGGCATGTTTGTTTGCGACACAAAGTCGAGCCGGTAAAGTTTGATAGCAATGGATAATATTCAAGTAGTAAATAATAATATATGTACACAATTTATTGTTTTATCTGAAAATAATTCAAGATGTTAATAATGTAACAATGCAGAATTAAAAAAAAATTACGATACTCGAATCAAGATACGTAATTAACACAATATTAAAATGTCAATTGAAAGTTTTATTGCAGATATTCTTGTGTCGCTCGTATTATTGTGAAATGACTTCGGACGTAAACGCACTGATCGATTCAATTTCTTCGCATTCCCAGGCTCACTCGGACGTAGAAAAACTCAACAACAAGGTGATAATGATGAAAACTACAAAACGAGTCATCAAGATACCCACTAGCAGAAGCAACAAGAAATTCTTGTTCCAACCCATCGACAGAATCGACATCATGTTCCCATTCGACATCGACGATCTACAGCGACAGCCGATCGATACGAAACCCAATCCGATGAGGTCTATGAAGGATTTCGACAAAACGTCATGGGCTGATGATATTATCATAGCTCTGTCTCCTTGGATTGATGAAGAAATGCTCACAGGAAACCTCAACATGGCAGCCAAACTTGCGTTCCATAATCAAATGTACGCGAAATGCCTGAAACTGTTACTCGACCACCTCAAAGCTACACCTCATGAAGAAAAAATGTTTCTCACACATGCCGGAGGTAACATTGATGATAACTCAAGTGGTACTTTAGCGCGAAAAAAGATTGAGCGTAGCGCAGCTATAAGCAACGTTATGTCGAAACGCATTAAAAAGATATCATTGAGTATTTTGAATGAAGAACAATATCCTGAAATTCCCATAGATCTCTTTAAAAATATTCCATGTTCGTGCGATGAAAGGACATTTTTACCTCCCTTACCGATGTCTACAGATCAAACTGTAGATACAGATCTTTCTATAAAAGCTGCGAATATTATCGATAAATGCATCAGTGTTTTCCCCGTTTCCTCGGAGCTGTGGGAGACCTGCTTCCGTTTATCTAAAAACTTTTATTTGGAGAACGATCTGTCCATACCAGAGCTGGAGAGGGTTCTACGCAAGTATATGGAGTCCAACGCAACGACCATGGCGAATGCAATAATGTATTCCAAGGATTGTGCGCAGTATAATGAAATATTATCACCCAAATTTTATTTGAATATGAGCAGCGCTGTATTGGATACTTGGGGTTGAAAAATTACATATTTGGATTGGGATTGTGAAAAAAGTATTTGTGAGAAAGCTTTTATGGTGGTGAAAGGTAAGGAATTTCAAAGAACCGAATTATTGTGGTCGGGGTCAGGGCCAAGTATTATGAGGCCACTTTTGGCACCAAATTCGGCCGTATACGTAAAAATATAAGTAATTTCATATTATGTTTTACATCTTTACTGAAAAAAAATTGTAGTGGATATTGCTTGAAACATACATACAGTGTTTTAATATTGCTCATTCTTTTAGAATATATGTTTAGAAAAACGATCTATTATTTCAAAATATTAAATTCCCATGTCTATCATAATATCAATGACTTTACTGTAAAACATACATGTTAATAGATTTAAGAATCAATGGATAATACTCAATTGTACACTAGTTATAATTTTATTTCAATTCACATTTTGATTTGTTAGTTTTATCTGTTTTGTAATAGTGTAGCAAATTTATTTTGTATTGTTATTATTATTTATGGTTAAAAGTTGTGTTTTACATTTAATATTTTTGAAAATTGTTACGTCATGTCGAGATATTGTTATGTCGAATTTTCGATTTTTAAGTGGTTGGCATTGAGAGTGAAAAATCAAAAATTGCGACAAAATTCTGACGCTGCGTCTGCGATCTTGCTTCTGACGTAGGAACTGCTATTCCTCACTATTTCGATCATGTTCAACTTTTTGAGAGGAATCATAGGCTTAAGTTCATTATTCAATCCTCTACATCTTATTTCATCGAATTTTTTTATGCGTTTTATATTTTGCGCGTTAAGGAGTTGCAGTTGTCGTCGGCGTGACTACGAACAAAATGGTGAAGATCAAAGTTCTAGGATTTTATTTCCACACAACTTTGTTTCTTGTATTAAAAGCTCTAAATACTAATATTATTTAATTTTATAATTTATAATTTACAATTACAGTTCTGCCCTTGAAAATGATCGATTGAACGAAAAATTGTACTAGAAATGAAAATAGTCGAGTGAATAATGAACAACTGTAGGCCTTATGATTATGATCCTAAAGTTGAAAATTGCCGATACAGTAGGGAAAATAGTTACTACCTTAAAATAAAGATGGCGGCTAACTCGATTGAGTTTGGTTGCAATTTTGGGATCACACTCGCAGTGACTAAGGCTGGTACAATAAAACTTCAGTCTAGAATAATTTCGAGGTTTTTTCAACATCCGACTAGGCTGAACCAGTCTGATGTTCGGACGAACCTGTTTATAAATAATTGATATCTATTAGTTTATTGACATATTGGAAATGAAATGCGAAAGTAAACGTTTATTGAAACACGAACAAGGTATTCTAGTCATTGGGTTTAAGATTTTTGTTAACTTTGGCACTAGATTAAATGTTAATAAAGTATTAATTGGCATCAAGGTTTTTTATTGAACACTGCATTCGAAGACCGCTGGAACAAGAGAGGAGAGTTAATATGTTAAGATGTGGTTTGTGAAAAGTTACTAAATTAAGTTATACATAATATATTTTCAATTCATGTTATTCATATGTATTTTCCCTTTTGATATTCAGATTTTTTTTATATCAATATTGTAAAACTTACGTGGGCTAGCCAAGTTCTTTGCAACACATGAAGGTGGCCAACAGGAAAAAAATCACTAACAGGGTTCATATTACTAATTAAAAAAACGAAGATTTTATTTAGCACACAGCCAAGCATTCTCACAGCGCTTTGGTGCGAGTAGTTCCTGATGAGTTTGATTAGATAACTAATAAAGAAAGAAATAATTTATTTGCAGAGTATGGTCTAGGCTAGATGTTACAATGATTGTGTACAGCGCATTCAACCGTTGTAACGGTGTGCGAATGTTAAACTTTATTTGGAATACAATAAATAATTGACGACAATACTTAAGACGTCATTATATAAATAACAAAACGCGTTATTTTTTCGTTCGTATAGTTTCAAAATAAGTGAAATACATAAATATTTTATATGTATTTGTCTTTCTGCAATTAATAAACTTTATGTTGTAAAATCATCTTAAATTACAATTTTACGATGTCAATATAAATGTCGATTAATAAAATTAAATATGATTCCGAATAATAACTAAATTATGTACTACATTCATTCTTAATAAATATGTCAAATAGTGCGAATTCATTAAAATTATAAAATATTCTATAATAACAATTAACGTTTAATTGTTATTATAGGATATAAACAAATTAACAAATAACGATAACAATTTTTCAATGCAAATATTAAAATCAATAAAATAATCTGAGCAAATTCCATTTAATATGATTGTTCTATTTCATTCAGTTCAAAAATAAAGGTATTTTTTATATATTTAGGTGTCAATTTATGAAATTCGTTCACAAGAGATTTATCTAAAAAAAATTGAACAATTCGTTCCTAAATTTCGTAATGGGTATCTCTTTTAAAATATTTGGCAACTTATTATATAAATACGAATTGCCATACCGAAAACATTTTTTGAATATAGTCCTAATCTTTGTGTGGGTACATAAAGTTTATTTTTATGTCCACCAGCGTCCAGAACCATGTTTTCGTTCATTTTGAAAAAACGTGCGTGCTTACGGACAAACATGCGTAGCTCTAAAATGTAAATACATGGTACCGGCAAAATTTTGAGTTTTTTAAACATTTATTTTTTATATTTAGGTTTACATGTGTCTCTATATCCAGCTATCTGTTCACAGATATAAAGAAAAAATCAAGCTTTTATCTCACTTATTTGTCAAAGTTATTTGAAAATCACTTAAAAGTGACAAGAAAATTGGATAGCAGGATGGAGGGAGGTTTCGTACAACTTACATTCGCTATTTCTCTGACTAAGTGCAAAATCGTACTAAGTAAAAAAAAAAATTATTTTGTTAACAAAATAAACATACATATACAGGGTGGAATTTTTTAATGCCACCTGCAGGGCAAGTACCCTAAATAATAGAGATAGCAAATTTTACTCCAAAGAAACATTCCTTTATTTTTGAAAAGAAATAAAACCGCATTCAAAGATTATCAAAAATTCGCTTGCTCACCCGGGAATCGAACCGGCTAAAATCTGTAAAAATTACACCCTGTAATTTTATTGCATTGATCGTTAGGGTCAATCACAAGGATGAAATCTCTCTAACATACTTGGTCAATTGGAAAGGAAAACCATAAAACCTGTACTTATAAATTCAGTGGGGTCAAGCTAAAGCACTTTTACTTTTACTCAAAGATCCATCTGTTTCTGGTTACTTATGTTAGTAATTAATAATTTACTATTGACGTCTTTAATTATTCTGCAAATGACAATTTAGATAAGATTGCAATTAGCACGTGTTTGTATTGCAAACTCTTTTCTTAGACGCGACATAACTGCGTGCATGTAAGTAGTTTTAAATATGGAATGTAACACTAGAAAATATGTAGATTTCCATTTTTGTTATTCAATTTTGATTGTTTCACAAATTCATTTCAACGGTAAAAATGGCTTATCAAGAACAATTTGATTTAATGGAAGCCTATTTTTTAAATAACAAAAATGTGAATCTAGCTCTGCGTTGGTATGGCCACCAACTCCGTTTGTATTGAAAAGGATGGTAGACAATTTAAAGAATACGGGCAGTTACGAAAGTCGACGGCAAACTCTTCAGCAGAACAATAACGATTTTGATCTGAATGTTTTAACACACAGAAGTATTTCCGAAAGCTTTAAGCAGAGAAGCTGCCGAAGTAATTGGTACAACCCACACTCGCATACTTATAATACTGAAAAAGGATAAGTTTAAATGTTATCGTGATGGTCGGTTGGTGCAAAAATTGCATCCTGGGGATTGTGATAGACGAATACAATTTTGTCAAAGCATGCTAAGAGAAACTGACCGTAACCCTAATTTTTTGACCAACATTGCATGGTCTGACCTTACCAACTTCAGCAATAATGGTATGTACAATCGCCGCAATAACCACTATTGGTCTAGAGTGAATCCTGTTCGTGTTCGTGAAACTAACAGTCAAGTAAGATTTTCTTTCAACGTTTGGTGCGGAATTATGAGAAATATGGTCGTTTTAGTTCACGTGTACGAAGTTCATTTAGACACATCTCAAGTATCTTGAAATACTGAACCAGTTGAGAAATGAATTAAATGGTTTGCCCGATGAAGAGCGGAACCAAATAATTATACAACAAGATGGTGCTCTAGCCCAAAACAGCAGAATCACTACTTCCTACAGTTATAACCATTTTAATACCTGGTAACCATTTTATTGGTACAAACGGCACAATCAGATGGCCTGCAAGATCACCAGATCTAACCTCTTTAGTTTTTTTTTGTGGGGATATGTAAAAAATAAGCACTTAATTTTATGTGAGTGTAATCGAGTTGAGAGACGAAGTTCAGAATACGATTTATAATATTAACCACAACACGATATTAAAAGTTATTAGAAACAAATTTGTTAAAAGAATAAACTTGTGTATCCAAGAACATGGAGCCCATTTCTTAAGCCCATTAATTAGTTTACCATTTTTTGTAAATAGGTAATTAAAATAATTGAAGATTTCATGGTTTTCCTTTCATTAACTTTACCAAGTGCTTAGTGCGAAAGCCGAACTGATGGAGAATAATGAGGGGATCGCCATCCGTTGGAAAGAGATGGTTCCGCATTCGAGAGTGTATGACTCTCTCAAGAAGTTTAGACATGGGCTTGAGGAGGCTGATGGGTCTGTGATCAGCCGGGATTAAGAGAGATTTCATTCTTGTGATTGACCCCAACGATCGATGCAATAAAATTATAGGGTGTAATTTTTACAGATTTTAGTTGGTTCGATTCCCGGGTAAAGCAAACGAATTTTCGAAAATCTTTGAATGCGCTTTTATTTCTTTTCAACAATAAAGAAATGTTTCTTTGGAATAAAAGCTATCTCTATTATTTAGAGTACTTTCCATCCAGGTGGCATTAAAAAATTCCACCCTGTATACATTTTTGCAACCATGACGCGAGCAAAAATCTGTGTCCATGACACAAATGAATGCCCCGACCAGAAATCAAACCTGGGATCTTCGGCGTGACACATCCATATTTTCTGCTCAAAATTACAGTGTAGACTAAAAAATATACGCTAACTTAAAGATGTACATGGTGGCCCGTATACTACTTATTATATAGGGTGACTTGTTATTAGTGGCGGATATTACAAGGGGGTATAGAAAAGGTAAATTCAAGCCGATTTCACTATTTAATGAATTATCTAAAAGTGAATCGTTTCCATTTTAGAAAGATATTTCAAATCATATATGTTTTTTTTAAATCATAAGGGTCATCTAAAAAGTTAATTATAAAAGTAAATCTTTTTGAAACAATTTTTTATTTATTTTGCATTGAAAACATTCCCATAAATACATAATATCAATTAAGTCGGCATAATTAACATAAACTTAAGCACTGTGCTCGAAAACATGTCAACTAAAAATACCGAATTTTTGTGCATGTTTCACCTGAGCCTGCCAGGCCCAAAACTGACTTTGTCCTCTAGAACATGCCGAATGATGTCAAAAACTAGTTAGATTGAAAAATGTGTCAAAAACTACCTGAGAGTAATCGCGACATGCGCTTCAAACTGGAACAAAAAATGTACTGTCATACACAAAGCCAGACCCATTGACCTCAACTAATGGACGAGCCCTAAAAACGAAAAAAACGTGCATACCTAAACTTGAAATGTAACATAAAATGGCATCCATTTTTAGTGTTGCACAGCGAGTATCGAATCTGCTATCGATATTTTAGAACAAAATATTATATAATCAACTTTTGTACGAGTTAACGTAGATGAAATAATCACAGTAATTATTTATCTACTTTTATTATAATTCTTTGAATATAAAAAATAAAGAACTACGCAGTTTATTTTAGTAAGCCCTATTCTATTCTATTCTTGTAATATATGGCAATCAGCCATCGTTACGACTCTGCAGACTATTACTGCCAGTGTCAAATATTGGAAGAGCAACGGTTATTACGTAAGCGCCTGTTATCATTTGCATCGAAAGTATGAAAAATAAAAACATATTAATAATAATCATCAATATCTGGTTAAATAATCAAAGCTCCGGAACATCACTTTTGACAGCTTATATTGACAGAAATGTAACAATAAATGGCGATTTGTGGCACGTTAGCCATTTGCTATGACGTCACTATACGATTGATATTTTAGTGACAACATTCTAAAATAGTACTATCTCTTTCTTTTATTAGCATTTTTGTATAAGTAGAGGGAGACAACCAAGTTCTTCATTTTCCGTCACTCAGATGAAGGCTGAGTGGCAAAAATGCACGAGCCGACAGGGGGTTTTTAGTGGGTATGGTTCTGGTAGGCGTCGGGACGAGTCCCACATAACTCTGGAATCGCGCCAGAGTATGCGTCAGGGCATTTTTATCCTCCTGCCCTTCCCGCGGAGGGGAACAAAAAAAAAAAGTTCTTCATCTTCTATGATTCGATATACATAACTACTTGTTTATATAGGACATTTCGGCTACTCCATGTATTTATCACCTCGCTGGCCAGACCAGTGTTCATAGAATATATATTATAGGTCAGTGGGATACTCACATACATTTCTATTTGCATCTAGCGCACCACTCGAAATCTGCGGGGTCACTTCTCCAAAACGGAGCTTTTTTTACTGTGCAGCCAGCCTTTACGTACATGACTAAGATTCTGGTTGTCACTCACCGTCAATGTCAATCATGAATGTCATTCTTATAATAATAAAAAATATTCTTTGCTATATTCTACCAAATAGTCTGTGTAGCGTTTTATCGCGTGAAAATCCGTGCGCAAAATGTAAATTTGTTTAAATCAGGTACTTTATCAATAAACACTTGGTGATTTACCTATATAAATCATAATGTATAATTGTTTATTTGATTTGGTAACTTTCGTAAGCTAGCAACAATATTGAGTTTTGGCCGTCTGCATGCAAAAAATGTTGTCTGTACGATGTATTTTGAGACCTACTCTGTCACCGCCTGTGAAGCAAATAGTAATAAGAAGTATTAGAACAAAACCTACCACAAAACGTACTCCATCGATTACTGAGAGCTTAATAGATTTCTTTTTTCATAGAAATTTGGTCTTCACGAATACTCTTACTTCAGGTGCTTTTATGGGTATAAGTGAGTTTCTAATTCAACAATATGAATACACAGTGGGCTTAAGTTCTAAGATACATGATGCACCTCGTACAGGTAAGAAGTTTATACTAGCGATGTGTCATTATCGTTTTTTGAAATCACGAAACGAAAACGTTATCCGTTTATGAATACCGTTGTAATAACTATTTTTGACAACTATCTATTTCTACACCGTTGAATAATTAAGGTTAAAAGAATCTAGTTTGAGATGTTTTGTTTTCAAGTGCCGGTCGTGGTTTTGTAGCTAATAAGAGAGCCACTAATTAAGCATTTTGCTTTCTTATTCAATGGATCAGTTTTCTCAAAATGTTCCCACAACACATTGTTATTGAAATGTACAAAATATGTATACACTATTTGCACACTAATAAATATTACCTATACCTATTACTAATATTAAAGAAATAAGAAGTAAGTATATTTTTTTTATTCAAAATATACAAAATGTATCAGTAAACTATTTTTCATACACAAACTATAAGAATTACAAACACATTTGTGCAATTGTAATGCGGTAATGAATTGCATAAAATATATTAAATTTTTATTAAATATCCAGAAACAAGTGTCAAGGTCAACAGTTCAATCTAAATGAAGAAATATATACAATCTTTAATGCCCTTTCAGTTGTTAATCATAAGACATAAAATCAAAAATGACCATTACCAACCAATAAGTTCAATCAAAACCAGAAAAAAAGCAATATTTAATGGACTTTTGGTATTTCAACATAAGACACAAAATCAATGAAAAATAGCTATAGCCGAGCTATGCAATTCCATCGTTTAGGCACCTCGCGCGACTCGAGTAGTATAACCATTTTATTCACTCTTCGCCACGGGTCCGATATTGTTAAAATGCCCTTTTCTACATTACTTGTCCAATTCTATTCAGTTATTAGAGTAATACTACAAAACAGGCAATGTAAAGCGTTTCTTAAGGAATTATGGCAACGTATCGCAACAATCACAGTGACAGTTATTGAAATAGCCAAGTCAATAGATTGATTGAAGTTTGATGACAGAGTGTTGTGGAAAATAGATAGTTTTATGTTCGGTGGATAACTATTGATTGTTGTTCGGGAAAATAGTACAACTATTTAAGTTACATAACGACCATCGCTAGTTTATACATTGAAAAATAATTCTAAGTTGTATGATAAAATTCATTTACTTAGTATTTTGTTTTGATGGCTGCATGCCACATTTGAAATTAAAATTGTGTTTAAATAAAAGTTTTTTAAGTTACATTGTTTAACTTTTAATCATTACACTGTGCTGATACACATCAGTACATCAATTATTACAATTGATACAATAATATTTGTATAAACTTTTGATATCGCAAAATATAATTTTAAAGCTCATGGCATTGAATTACAAAAATGTTCTGAATTCCACAAAAATTGTATTTATAAGCACTTATATGGTAGGTGGTAGTGTACACCTCTTATACAGTAAAATTAATTCCACTTTTAAGTAATGAAATATTGTTACCTCAATAATTTCACTAAAAAACGGGGGAATACTATGTTTATACCATGGATATTGTTGAACATTTGGTTGAATAATTTCAATTTAAGTTGACATAACAAAAGCTTTTTAATTTTTAGCCCGAATGACAGCAGTGGGGGCATGTCTTGGATTTCTGCATCACTATTATTACATTTACTTAGACCGGTTGTTACCCAAAGTCAGTCTAAGGAATGTTTTTACAAAGATATTTGGGGATCAGTTCTTCTGTGCTCCTCTTACAATTCTTGCATTTTTTTATCTAATGGCAACATTGGAAGGAAAATCTTTTGAGGACAGTACAAAGGAACTGAAGCAAAAGTTTTTAATAGTATATATGGTGAGTTTAGTTTAGAATGAATAATTATTTTTGATGAATCTTGTTACAACTGGCTTGGTTTTAATTATCATTATTAATTCTTATCATGAAATTGAGTTCACATGCATCATTATAGAAGTACATCATTATAGAAGTACATGTCAAATTTTTTATTTTTATTTTTTTTTATTAATAATTAGCAGGCGTTTGTTTTCCATCTCACCTAATGGAAAGTGACGATGAAGACGAGGATCATACACGCCTGTCCAAGAGGTACCTATTGACTCTACACTTGAAAGTTCCAGGGTTATATTTGTCTGGAAAAACAGACGCAGGCAAATCGTCCCACTCTTTGGCAACACGAACCACTATCGAACCGTTTAGTTCTGCTCTTCGGCACGCTAACCACAAACGGGTGAAACTTCTGTCTGCGTTTGGTTGACCGGTGGAGAAAGGGGGAAGGTTCGATCAGCTGAAAAACAGCATTCACACCCTCTCCAAAGTGCAATCTGTAAAAAACAGATAGACTAGCAACTTTTCGATGATGTTCGAGACTTTGCAGTCTCGAAGAAGTAAGTTTGTCGTCATTTATGAGTCTACAGGCCCTTCGGTCGACAGAATCCAACGCTTCAAGATGGTACTTAGCGGAATCATGCCAAATATGGCTGCAGTACTCCATACAGGATCGAACCTGGGCTGTGTACAGGTCGAGCAACTGTGCGGAGTTGAAGTACCGCCGGACCTTTGCGATGACTCCCAATTTTTTGGAAGCTGACTGTGCCATGGTTTCAATCTGTTGACCGAAATTAACGTGATGACGTGATGGTCATGCCTAGAAGCCCTAGATGGTTTATGATCGGTACAGATACACCCTGGAAAGTGGGCGTCAAGTTGAATGTGCTCTTTTTACCGGAGAAGAGACACGCCTGGGTTTTGGAAGTGTTGAACTTGACAAGATTGGCTTCACCCCAATCGGAAACCCTACATAGTGTCAAATAAACCCGTTCGATCATCGACTCTCCCTGAAATTGGATCTGGTTTGGACTCGCTCGCGCATTGGACACATATCTCTATACAACAGTGCTGTCATTGGCGTAACCAATAATGCCTTCCGATAAAAGGTGCAGCAGGAATAATGTTGCAGAGAGAACAGATCCCTGAGGTAAGCCGGCGTTGATCGCCATTAGGTCCGATGAGAAGCCATCGATGACAACTCGAATTGACCGTTCCCTCAGGAAATCAGAAATCCAGTCGCAGAGTCCAGATGGTATGCCATAAGCAGGAAGCTTGCTCAAGAGGGCTTCGTGCCATACCCGGTCAAAGGCGTTGGAGATATTTAAGGATACGGCTATTGCCTTTCCGTGCCCTTCCAAGGCCATGCTGCATAGATGCGTGACGTACACTAAAAGGTCTCCTGTTGAGCGTCCTCCGCGGAAACCATATTGGTTGTCACTTAGGAGCTCATTGGTCCCTAGGTACGTCAGGAGACGATGGTTCAATACACGTTCAATAATTTTGCAAATTATGGAAGTGATTGCAATAGGTCTATAGTTGACTGGGTCGGCTCGACTGCCCTTTTTTGGTACGGGCTGTACGTATGCAAACTTCCATGATTTTGGAACTTTTCCAGTCCTAAGAGAGAGTCGATATAGGCGTGTCAAAACAGGAGATAACTCGGCTGCACAGTGCTTTAAAACCACTGCGGGAATGCCATCTGGACCGCTGGCTTTATTCACGTCTAGATTTAGTAAGCATTTGAGTACCTGTTTCTGGTGAATTTGGACGGCCTCCATCTTGGGGCCGAATGGGGGTAACGTGGGTGGGTTTTACCTTTGGAATCTAGACGTGAACAGTCCGCGAAGAGATTTGCGAACAAGTCTGCCTTCTCTTTTGCGCCGTGGGCCAAAGACCCGTCAGGCCTTTGCAGTAGTGGCAGTGATGGGCGACAGAAGTTCATCTTAACCGACTTGGCAATGGACCAGAAAGCTTTACTCCCCGTTGGATAGGATGCTAACTTGTCCCCGATACGGCCAATGTGGTCGAAACGAGCGCTTCTGATCACCTTTTTGCAGGACTTTGCAGCAGCATTGTACGTCTGCTTCTTAGCTGGGAGATCCATAGCTTTGCTTCTGCGAGCGCTAGCCCAGGCTTGTATGCTACATGTTTTCGCTTTTCAGCTAGGAGGCAATCAGCATTAAACCATGGGTGGGCTTTGGAATCCCGGGATACATCAGAGAACGGTATAAAGTAGCCCATACCTTGACATATTACTCTGCAGACAGCATCAGCACATCATGATGGATCATCAGAAGTAAAGCAAGCTTGCCGCCAAGGATAAAAGGCGAAAAAGTGACGCATCTCATCCCAATCTGCTGACTTGAACCGCCACACTCGCCTATTGCCTTTTGGGCTGGTATCGGTTGGCGAGTATTGCGACACAGATTTCACCAGACAGTGGTCGGATGTCCCTAATGGCGGAGATACGGACACCAAGTATCTGTCTGGATCGGTTGTCAGCAGAAGGTCCAAGCAATACGCAGTATGGTCAACAATGTCGGGAATGCGCGTAGGTTCGTGAACGAGCTGGGAGAGACCATGAGTTATTGCGAACCGATAGGTTTCTCTGCCAGCGTGGTCGGTGTCCTTGAACGGGTACAGCCATTCGCCATTGTGGGCATCAAAGTCCCTAAAGCACACCAACTGCGCCTCTGCGATAGCGTCGTTGGATCTTATCTGCAGTATCACTAAGATATTCAATAAGTCGAGTTGTCTCCTGAGCTCCCGTGTGTGATCGGTAAATACTGGTGTATACAATTCGGTCCAGGCCAGTATCTACATAGACCCATAAAACAGAAAAATCCGGAACTTCCAAGTATTGGAGACGCCGACAACAGATCTCGTCTCTGACATACACGCACACGCCCGCATTGGGGTGTAATTTGGTCTCCAGGATATATCCTGGGTAATGCAGGTATGCCAGATCCGAACGATCACAGATCTGCGTCTCTGTCAGAAAGAATAAGTGCGGCCTTTCTGTCTCAAGGTGGTGGTGGACATCGTGGAGATTTGAGTGCACTCCTCGGATGTTAGAGAAGTGTACTTTTAGGGAGAGGGAGTGCATCCGCTGTCGGCACTTATTTTTCTTTTCTGACTTTTCCATTACGTTGTTTGTAGGGTGAATAGGGGAGAGGAATAGAAGTTGAGTGAAGTGCAACGTTTGGAACCAAGCAACTCGAGTGGTCAGACCCACTGGTGGGGGACTCACATGGAGGCCGCGGGGACGCCCGAAACCCCCCGGGGATCGCCATCGGGCCCTCTCCATCCGGTCGCCAACCGGCACGATGGAGCAATCCCGGGATTTTACACAGGCAGTGGGGCAACCTTTCATGGCTATAACGCTAGTTGGGCCTCCTACAACCTGCGGTCGGCCAGCGGTGCACCGTTTCTTTGGATCCCGCTGCCCTCCAAAATGAGCCACCCGGTGCATCATAACCCTTCGAGTTCAAACGGCTCTCATACGTTGCGCAATTACTCGGACCTATTCTCCTCCAATGGCTACTCAAGACATCATGCCGGAACGTGACTAGGTCACTTAGCGGCATGGCTTTGTCTAGATGAAGATGAGGGTGGTTGCAAGCCGCGGTCGAAACCTATCACCTGTAAAATGGTTATCCTGCCATTCATCGGTCGCCAGAGCCTCGTCCGCTGTCCGGCAGGGTGCACCACGGGCAGGTGAGGTTGGCATTTGGAGAGTCTTGATGGTGGCGACTGCGACTTTCAAGGCGACTCCCCTTTACAAAACCCTTATTGATTACCTTTTATTTTTTTATTTCAAAATGGACAGTTTATGTAGGGCTCTATTGGCCTTTTAAATTTCACCAGACATAGCGGCCTAGCGGGTGCTTACCTGGAACTTAAACTACTCTTACATACAATATGTCTAGGGGCACCCGAGAGGACATGCACCTTGACTTAGGACGTCGTTTATTGAAAATACTACTGGTTCGGAAGGGTCTACTGCCAAAGCACCAATCAAGAAACTCAGTAGGAATGCAATTGACTTAGGCTGGCCCACCAGTGGGTTAAGGGATTCGAATGCTGTGTTGCCCTATTTCTAACGGTGTCGTCGTCGGGATCGATTACGACGTTACACGGACGCCTGTTACTGCGTAGTGAACTGACTTATTGACCAGTGGGGTTAGGATGACGGGTAGCGTTGTCGAAGTGGCGTCTAGACGTCATGTTATAGTGGTAATGGTGGGCCGCTCGGGAACTTATGCAGATCGAATGCGGACAAAGGGCAGGGCCCCGACGCATTTGGGTAAGAACCTATTTTGAATAACCTGCAAGACATTGAGATTCAACTTGCTGGCGTGAGCTTTAATTGAATATCTCACTTAGTTATGAGCAAGTGGGTATGGAAGTAATTATTTATGTATGTAGAATAATCTTCCTTAAGTAAAACTGTTACCATGTTACAAGTAAATATTTTGTATAAAAGGTACAGATAGACTGTGTGTTTAAAAGCTCGAAATGTTAAAAAATTATGTACCTATAAGAAGTTGTTTTCATAACTGTTTCATAACTTAGCATGGGCTGAGGTATGGCATATAGACAGCTACCAGTAAATACTTTGCACATAAGGGTGAGGTTGGGGTGAACTGACTATCAGGTTGTTGATATATAATAAAATTGTTGTATGAAAACCTTGAACATAGATGGGGAAGGGAAATGTAAATTTTTTTTATGAATAGCCCTTTCCTATTATAATGGGGTGCCTCTAACAGATGAATTATGAATAAAACAGAAGAAGAATTATTGAAAATGTTAAAACAAATGTAGAAAAATAAATAAAATATTTTTTTTTCAGGGAGACTGGTTGTTCTGGCCCCCAGTGCAGTTTATAAACTTCTACTTTCTACCTACAAAATATAGAGTACTATACATCAATGCTGCAACAATGATATTTGATATATATTTGGCATATATGAAGCACTATAAGCCAGAAAATAATTAAAACCAGGTGCAGATTGACTGCTGCAAATAAACAAAAAGATGCAAAGTGAATACAAAACAATGATACCACCCTGCAACCAACACCTTTTTATTTAAATCAACATTGTTTCTTTCTAAGTACATTTGTGCATTTTTAGAAACTAGATCATGCTGTAGATTAATTCCTGGTATATAGATAACTTTTACTATCTCACTCAAATACTTCCTTAAGTGTTTTCATGTAACTAGTATTGTACAACTAATCACCAACCTTTGTTCTTAGCTCTTTGAAACGATCATAATAGTTATCTGATAAAGAAAACAAATTTTCCTAATTAAGACTTCCTGCTCTAACCCTACCTTTAATTTTTGACATAACTCTTTGACTATGACATAACCTTTCCATTAAGCTTATCTAGCACTTATCCATGAATACAAGTACTTATCTAATTAATATAAGCACTTATCCATTAATATAAGTACTTAGCCAAATAATATAAGAACTTACACATTAAGATATAAGAATTAAGTTACAGATGAGTGCCTAAATGCGAGAGGAAATACTGTTGTAGAAAAGACTAAGGCATCGCACAAGTTTAACAGCTCATGAAATCTCGAGCTACATGAAATATTTACAATAAATTATAATATAATGTGGCTGAAACATTTCATTCTGTAAAACATTTGATGTCATTATTAAAGGTTTTAAAAATATCAACTGATTGATGTAGAAAGAGGTATTAATGTCAAACATGTTTTTAAAATGAGTAATTAGTTTTATAATACTCAGTGCAGCTTAGGAGTAATTGAGTGGTGTCATTAAATGTGGAAATATATATGAATTACCTGTGCAACCAGGATATGATTAAGGGCTATTGTCGCCTTGAAGAAATCTCATGTATAGAAAAGTTATTTTTGTGCTGTTATTTTGTTTAAGACCTTGTTATTTAGTTGTAAATTGCTGTTTTTATTATTTATTCGACTTGCATTCGATGCACTTTATGTCAGTATTACATAATGTGCAATTTAATTAAAATTTATGAAAAGTTAAATAGTAGTGAAATTACCAGAATTACCTAGACACTAGATAATTTAAAAAAATAAGCTTAAAGCTACCCATTGACTTAATTATAAGTGATTTTATATTGCGATATTTCAATAAAAATATTAATTGTTTTTTGGCTTTATTCTTGTTCCTATGTAGTTTGCGAAACAGGCAATGAATGTATTGAGGTGCTCTTCAACGCAATTAAACAATTAGAGTTCTGTCTGTACCGTTATCAACTATAGCAGTTAGATCTCAAATTTTTTTGTAGGCTCCCTACAAAATGACTGCTGAATAACGCATTTTCAGATATACATGATTCATACTTTTTGATTTATGAGGTGGCTCCTCAGTTCAGATGATTGAATTGAGGCTTGACTCTAAAATTGGTATAGGTGTAGTGTTTGCCAGCCCAGTCTCGTCTTGGGTGGTAATACAGTCTTTTCTATTGTGACCAACAGTCACATTCGCGCGGTTGTGTTCCGGTCATTGGAAAGGAACAGGCAGTGCAATTAGTGGAACAAAGGGAATTTCATCTGAAGGCTAGGGTTGGCAACGCATCTTTAGTCGAGATGATTGTCACAATCACTATTAATAACCGCGACTTTCAAGCGAGTGTTTTAGTACACAGCACATGTATTTAATAAGTGTTTTGAGTTGGGCATATTTTCAGAGTCCGTCAAAAAAGCTGTCGTACATCCGGTCTTTAAAACTGGATATAAGAACTTAATCGGTAATAATGAACCAATCCCTATTCTTTCTTTGTGGTCAAAGATTTTGGAGCGTCTTATTAATACGAAACTCCTGAATTACGTAGTGAAAATCCTACTTTCACGTACACAGACCTACGGCTTTAGACGAAAAAGGTCTACAGCAGATGCAGTACTTAATTAAGTATTAAGAGAGTAGAACAATTAAGCCTATCTGAAAACATAATTTAAATATTTCTTGACTTCTAAAAATATTTTGACACGGTCTCTATGCTTGAAACCCTTCTTTCCAAGCGTGAACAGCTAGGAATCTGAGTTGGCCAACTCAAACCTTTTTAGTTATGTGTTTTTATTTTAGTGATGACCTTCCTTTGACCTTTACATACTCTTGGTCCTACGTTATTTCTTGTGTTACTGCGATACCTCATTCAAACTCAACTACAACACTGAAAAATCACCTCTTTCGCTGATGAGACTGTGGTTACTCATACGGCATACTGATGGAGAAAAATAGAAGATTTTGTTCAAGAAGGACCCAATAAAGTATTGACGCGGCTCAAAAATATCGTTACCCTCAACACCACTAAAACAAAATGTATAACACACTCCACACGAAACACTACCCAGCAAATTAACCCTATTGTATTCGCCCAGTCTTGCACTAATCTATGCTTTTGTAAAAACTCTTGTCCACAAATATCACCAACTAATACCTTTTAGGAATAATCATTGACCGCAACTTTAACAACATGTAGGTAGACTCCGAAAACTTATATTTATATTTAAAACTCTTCATCATAAAAACATCTTTTAAAATCATCAAGTTCACTATGAAACTGCCGTTTTGCCGTACTGGCCATTTCAAATGAAAATATGATAATTCTAATTACAAATTAATTTGATTTGACAAACATGGAATTCTTTTTCTAAAATCGTCATTTGTTTAATAGTTAGTGTTTTGTTTTCAACGCATTCGAACATTTTTCGTCATCATGGATAAGTTAAAAATTCGAGTAATTATGGAGTATGAGTACCGTCGTGGCAGCAAAGCGGCACAAGCGGCACAAGCGGCACGCAACATCAACGACGTTTACGGAGCGAACACTACAAACGAACGCACCACCCGTGATTGGTTTACCCGCTTCCGTTCTGGAAATTTTGACCTGAAAAATGAACCCCGTGGTCGTCCGAAAACTTTGGTCGACAATGACGAATTAAAGGCAATTGTGGAAGCTGATGAAACTCAATCCACGGCTGAATTAGCAGCAGCTTTCGACGTTAGCATCAAAACAATATTGGTCCATTTGCGTCGAATTGGCAAGGTAAAAAAGCTTGACAAATGGGTACCCCACGAACTCAATGACCGCCAGCGCGAAGTACGCGTGGAGACGTGCCTTGTACTGCTCAGCAGGCATACAAATGAAGGAATTCTGAACCGCATTGTTACTTGTGACGAGAAATGGATCCTGTTTGACAATCGTAAGCGCTCAGCAAGTTGGTTGGACCCTGGTTCAGCACCCAAACAATGCCCTAAACGAAAACTCACCCCTAGAAAAGTGATGGTCACTGTTTGGTGGTCTAACGCGGGTGTAATTCATCACAGCTTCTTGCCAAACGGGACAAGCATTACTGCAGATGTGTACTGTGAAGAACTGAACACAATGATGGAGAAGCTCGCACGTCTCCAACCAGCTTTGGTCAATCGTTCGGCTCCACTGCTCCTGCACGACAACGCGCGACCTCATACTGCACAGCAGACGGTCTCCAAGCTACAAGAGTTGGGGTTGGAAGTTCTCCGTCATCCGCCGTACTCACCAGACCTTGCGCCTACAGACTTCTACTTTTTCCAGAATTTGGATAATTTCTTGGCGGGAAAAAATTCAATACCCGAGAGGCAGTACAAAATGCCTTTGAAGAATTTGTTGCCTCCCGTCCAGCTGATTTCTTCAAGAAAGGCATCAATAAGCTACCAATGCGTTGGCAAAGATGCATTGATTGCATGGGTGATTATTTTGATTAATAGAAATAAAAAATATATAAAAAAAATTACGCTTCATTTATTTCGTGAAAAACGGCAATTTCATAGGTAAAGACCTAATATAATTTCTTATTGTGTCACTTGTGGAGAAATCCATAAATGTAACTAGCTCACACTGGGGAAAGCACAAAGCACTCGCAATCGTGCTTCTATCAGGTATTTAAAGTTCTTGCCGTACCTAAGACAACTGTGTGTTTTATAATATATGAGTGTATATTATATCTCATTTTATAATATATGGTATAAATATATATTTTCAACGCAGTTCAAAACACCTAAGTACTTAGTTTTTCGAGATAACATATCGCACCATATTTTATAGTCATTTGAAATTGAAATTGAAATCTATTTTTTTTTTTTGTTTATTTGTTTATTAGGTACACCAACAGCATATATACAAAATCCCTTATAAGTACTTTACATTTTTTAAAATCTTATATATATATATATATATACGCCTATTATAGGTATACACAGCTTTTATAGTTTTTTATACTATATAATAAAAAGCATTAATTTATAAAATAAATAATAACATAACTTCAACTTAAATTCAACTTCCGTTACAATAACCAATCCATACATAATATGTTTAAAAATAGGTTGCAAAAAACAAAAAATAAGTCTAATTAGATGGTAACAGTTTCCGAAGTTTATTTCTAAAAGTGCTTAAAGAATCATTGAATATATCCAGATTTGGTTCATTAACGCACATAGAGTTATAGTAAGATGACATCCTAGCAGTAGGATAGTGGAAACCCAGATTAGTGCGACACGGAGAAATGCTAAACAGTTTGGTGATGCGATGCCTAGGATAATTGTATGGGACGGAAAGACTTATTAGGTCGAGTACAGATGGACAAGAAATGTTTCCACTTAGTAATTTATGCAGAAAAGATAGGTCAGCTATAGTACGGCGATTTCGTAAAGTCAATATTTTGAAATATTTAAGTCTGTGATTGTAGGGACATCTATAAGAGATGCCGGGTGAGACAAAGGCAAGGTGTCTTGTGAATGCACGTTGTACGCTTTCCAACCGCTGCGATGGCTCATTGTACACTGGACTCCAAGCAACTGATGCAAATTCAAGACGAGAACGGACAAGACAATTATAAAGAATAATTTTTGTATTTGGATGTTTAAAGTCACGAGTATTTCGTTTTATGAAACCCAGCATTTTTGTTGATTTTTTAAATGATAAGATTTTATATGATATTATTTATATGATAAGATTTTCAATTAAGGTTGATTATAAGATTTTAAACAATAAAATAGAGTAGGTAGAAATTCTGTTATGCAGGCGTTCAAATTAAGACAATTTTTCACATTATTATAGACAATATTTCATTTTTTTTGACATTACATTTCGTTTAATTTTATTATATTTATTATTCAATTCATAAAATATGCACGTTTAACAATATTATTGATAACGTAAGACAATAGGGCATGTCGTTCTAAGTTGCTAGTTTTTCAATGGTCAGTAAATATTAAGTGTTTTAAATTCCGTGAATTAAGTTAACTATGTAAGTATATTTTACAATTTTTACATTATTTTTGTATTCAAAGTACGTATTCCTTTATTGAGTACACTTTTCAACCAACCATGCGTGAGTTCTACGCATAAATATAGCGATTTGCAGATCTTTGAGGTCATCAGGAAAAAAATTTATGGCCTAAGTTTATTTTAATGGCCATGTACTAAACATTTCTTGTTGTAGTAGTAAATACATTTGTTTGATGTATACCCCTGCCAGGGTAAATGCTTTTAAATTCTTGAAGTGTGCTCTACACGATTCTGGGACCTGAATATTTGCCATTGCTCTAATGCACCGTTTTTGGATTTCAAAAACATTTTCTATGACGACAGAATTACCCGAGATAATGGCGAGAAATTTGTACCTACGAGTCGTCTTCTGTTAATTCATGGTTTTCATATTTTGTTTTAAGTCTTTGCGGAGAGGATTTGTCTGTATAGAATTGCATGAGTTTTGTTTTTTCTAGATTTAATTTGATTGTTTTTGTTTAGCCAATTAATTATGTCGTTAACTATTAAATTTATTTTATTTTCAAAATTATTAATGTTGTTCCATCACATTTAATTAAAACAGTCGTATCGTCAGCAAATATAATCATAATATCTTCTTTCGTTACCTTGGGAAAGTCGTTTATCTATAAGGAATAGGAATGGCGCGACAGTTCCTCCTTGAGTTGTGTTTTGCTGATTTACTCAACCAGATACAATATCGAACAGTCGACGATTTAATAATAATAAAAACACTTTATTGCTCACACACTTAAACATAAAAATTATAAAAATGAACATTAAACCAGGGTGGACAAAGGCGGCCAGGGACATTTTTTTTCTTAATTTGATTGAGGAAAATCCTTCATTCTTATCTTAACCAGGATGTATAACCGGAATACTTCATGCCACTTCTGATTTGAACAAATAAATACTTGAAATAAAACAATTGATATAATAAAAAGTGTATGTCATATAAAAGTATTAGCAATATAAAGGTTAGTCCATCAATGGTGGCGTCACATCGCTTAGCGCGTGCTGGGCGTTAATGGAAGCCTCCTTGCGGTAATCCCATGGAGTCATGTCGCCGTTTGACTCATTTGGAACTGCGAGAAATGAAAATAAAGGTCATGAGAAAAGCATCCACGTGCCAATCTTAATTGTTCCTATTAGGTCGATTTACTTCGTAGGGTACAGATAACCAAACCTGTTTCTGGGAACCGGTATTTTCGGTACTTTCAGTATTTTTTTACAATATATAAAAAATAGTAGTGACAGAATTTAAATTGCGATGGACATAAGAATAATACTACAGATATCTATCATATTTATTTTATGTTGGAAACCGTTGCAACTGTTGCCAGTACGTAAAAACTATGTATCACACAATTTTCAATAGATAGTCTAATAAATAACGTTTATTTTACATTTTCAATCGAGTTCAATGAAATGTGTTTCAAATTCAAATATTTATTTATCAACATTGACAATTAGTTGTACTTAATGACGTCAAATAAAACATGACTCTACCACAAGTTCGAAAAAACCTTCGCGAAGATTTTCAAAATCAATTTACAGTGTCTCTTTATGTCTATACAAAATTATTCTTATCTGCATCTGTTAGCTCGGCAAGTCTCCCCCCCAAATATCCAAACGACGAACATCCTCAAACGGCCCCCGTTCACGAGTTAACGCGGGATCCAGCCATCGCCCTCCTCAATCATATTAGAGGGAAGTGAGCGACCCGTCACCCGACGCTACCATAAGAAGACGGACTTAAGTGACAATGACGCTTGAGATCTTGCTTGAATCCACCCCCTTAGTTGGGCGAGACTGGACTCGTATACTCCTATACGCACACCGCAGCAATGGTTTCCATTGACCAAACAGGCTATAGGTACACATATAGGCATGTTACCTCGGGCAGTCTCAGTGGGTTCCGTAGCTGTCTGGACACTCATTTGCTTGTCCGTGGGGTTGCAGGGTTTACAGGGTCGTGGCACTATCTCGTCGATCTTGTAAACCTAAGAGGGAAATAATTTCTTTAGGAAAGCTAAATGTCACTGGCTATGAAAACTCATGCTGTATTTATCAAAAAGGTATCACGAGAACAAAACTGATTTTTTATATTAATTTAGTTAACAGTTGACACGAAGACAAGGCAATATTCAAGCGAATGTTACAATCAAAATATTATATCAAAATATAGTATTGAATTAAGTAGGTATGTTTGTTGTTAAAAAAAGTGCGCCCATCAGTTACTGCTATTTAGTTTATGATATTTTATAGTATAAATGATGTATGTTTTGAGAGGTATCATCGTTTGGTACGCTCTAAAATCAACTGTTTGACGTTCAACATAAGAAGTGTTATTAGATTCGTCTCAGTTCTAAAAAATACAGAACGTATATTTTTTCGCGGGATTCCCACCGGACCAAGAATTACACCGGAAAAGAACTTTAGCAGTCGCATTTATTAATTTGTAAAGTTATTTCTCAGTGACTTATGGAACTTGAGTGGTAATTAAATATGCATACTTTGATGCAAATATACATACACACACACATACACTCGAAACCTTTTTCTGACAGTCGGATAAAAGCCCCCTTTCCCCAATTTGTCAGAAATGCCCTTAGATCACTTCAAATTTATTTGTTCATTCAGGTCAGAGGTGCTGTTGGGCTTACAACCTGAAGGTTTCAAGTTAGTAACATACAAACAGTTCACCTTCCCAGCAGTTCCGAGCTCACTCTTGTCCTCTGTATGCTATACTATGAGTATAGTATGAGTATTTGGTAGTTATTTAAACAATGTAGTTATGTAGTCGCACCTGGAGGGAAAGTATTCTTAAATACTGGAGATAGCAAGTTTTAGAGAGGAAAGATTTGTTTGTTTGTTCTAAAAATCCCTGAAAATACCAACGAGATTTTAAAAGCTCTTAGAACTTTAAAAGTTCTCATTGTATTGGAGTAACGTAGGCTATATACCTATCTCGAAGTTACCACGGGATCGGGAGGCACGCAGGTGAATGCGCATGAGATTCAAGTGTCACATACTGCTACAAACATACAGCTCACCTTGCCGTCAGTCCCAATCGCAGTGTTTGCCTCCACCGGCAGCGGGTTGACGATGGAGCACTGCAGCGCGCGCGCAACTTGAGCCCCCACTGCCGTGTGCGAGCCGCCGCAGTAGCGCCTACAGTACTCCGCTCTAAGGTGTGACAGAGATCCGTGTAATGTTTGTTTTTTGTGATTATAAACACTATAAATTTGTTCAATATTGAAAGCAATGCCTATTGCTTCTTATTGTTTTGTCGGACGTAGAATTTTAGAGTTTATTGTGTTTTGATCTCGCCTGAGGAGCTACGTCGGTGCTTACCATTTTGTCAACCATTGTCATCAATTACGTGGACGCGTTTCGGTTAAACGAAATGAGCACTTAGTAAAATAACAGGGACAGGCTTTCCTCGTTAGTAATACGCTGGGTAGCTACCTTTCTGAATGTTATGCGATGAAAATCTGAAGATAATGCCGTTAATATGAAAACCCAGAAATACACTTATTTTAAAGAGTTATTAGGTTGTTATTTTTATAATGCGCCACACGATTTTGAGTTCTCTATCATTGAACAAATCAATCTACGAACTATGTAATTGAATAAGTTGAATGGGCCCAAAGTAAGCAAAGCTTGTGTTTGGGTCACCATACAGCAAACTTGGGGTGAACCCAGAATAAACATACGTGTATAATTATAAACAACCATGACCCGAGAACAAACTCTATTTTCATCACACAAATAAACGCCTCTCGGCCGTCAAACTCTTTACCAAGCCAAAGTTAAAATTACCCTTCGTTTTTTTAATTTACTTTTATATTTTACCTTTGATCTATTACATGCCGAATCTTCCGTCCAGGATAACAAGGCAGCGTATGATCTCCACTCTCCTTCGGCTTCGCCTGCAACGTCCCCATCTTCTGCGGTCTAAACGGAGGAAGAGACGGTATGCTCGGTTCTTCCAGCGCCATGTGAGCTGGGCTCGAGCAGGAGATGCAGGCAGCGTCCCTGTGAATCCTCTTGGTAAGAGCTGCAGCAGTCGGCTCTCCTACAACTTCCAGCATAAAGTCGAGCTGCTTCTGAAGCTTGGCGCAGTGTTCGTTCACGGACTCATGGAGGGAGTTTATTTGATCGATCTCGGCTTTCTCGTGCAAGGCTCTCATGACTTCGTCGATCATTTTCTGTTGAGATGGACAGTACTCTTTAATGTTTATTCCTTAAAAAGGTTTTACTAAAGTAAAAAATAAATGTTATTATTTATATTCAAATTCAATATATAACATTGACAATCACTTTTTCTTATCGACCTCAAATAAAGCATGACTCTAAAAACCTTCATAAAGAAGAACTGGCAAAGAAACTTCACGGGTAAAATTTTCCTAAATTTTACAATGTCTCTTTTTGTCTTTACAAAGTTATTCTTATATGTATCTGTTAGCTCGGTAAGTCCAAGTATCCGAACGACGAACACCCTCAAACGGCACCCGTTCACGAGTTAAGCGATATGTGCTTGTTGGGTCCACATTTTGGTAAACCCTTAAAAACCTAGCAAGCAAGATTTCATGGTACACTTTTGTGAACAAAGCAATATTTTGATAACTGGTCAGTGATAATTCATTAGTCCATAGTTACAAGAGGTTTGTCTTCAAGTTAATGCCTAGTTTGCTTTGTTTTGTGTGCTTATAGAGACTGATTGGAATCTATTTATTATCTATTGTGTAATTAAAATGGGTCCTAAAACCACTGTACAGCTTTATCATATTTATAAAGATAGTTATTACACCCACCTGCCAAACGATTTCCTGTGAATTAAACAGATTGAACGCATTATAGATGCGTTTCTCAAAGTCTCCTCTGACAGCGGAGAAGTGGTCCATGGTCACGAGCCCGTTCAGCATTTCGATGCCGGCTTTATCTCGTAGAGCGTCTTCCACCTCCTCGCGGTCAGATTTCGCGGACTTCAAGAATTCTACTTGTCGCCATAGATCCTAGAGAGAATTGAATTTTATTTTATTCCATTATACAGAGTGTCTCAGGACTAGTGAATTAATTTGCAATGGGAGATAGCTTGAGTAATGCCCTATAAGATAAGATAATTTTTTTTTCTTAAAATGGATAGTTTTTACAAAATTTATTTTTTATTATTTTTATTTAAATCCGAGTACTTATTTGGCACATTTGTTTCTTTAGAAAGTAAAATTTAACTTTTCTAATAGGGCATTACCCAGGCTATCTCCCATAGGAATTTGATTTACTAGTTCTGGGACACCCAGTATATATTATGTATATGTACATTGTTGCGTAAATGGAGCTAATTTAGCTGGGATACTTAATTCAGTTTGCAGCATGTTTCAAAGTGTTTATTATAAAGTAGGTAATTTAACAGTATGAAGCTAACTTTGTAGCACCAAGTCACAATATCACTAAAATGATATGTGTCTCTTTGTAATAGAATAGCAAATAATTTTTTTTTTCAAATTTCACGTAACATATTACAATTGATTAAAGAAACAATACTAAGAATCTTAAGCAGCTTTACGTCATACCTGTATATCGCAAACAAGTAAATTTTGCGTCTCTGTGAATTCTTTCTGATTTGCAGCCAAATAATCCACGTCATTTTGTATAACGTTGAAATGATTGTTGAGTTCCGAGATCGCTGTTGGATATAAGGCGCGATTTACGCGTATTAAGTAGTTAAGTAGTAACTAAATTTTTAGTTACTACTTTGCACTTGTGTGTCTACACGCATTAAGTAGATAAGCTCATAAGTTCAATAAAGATGAACTGTGATGAAAGTCAAGGAATTTGTCAGGTCTGTACTTAGATTTGTGATAAGCGAGATTTTGGACAAATTCAGAGAAGTATTACGGAAATTAAAATCGGAAAATAAAATTACGAATACGTTTTTGTTCTGAAGTTTTTACTTTGACACTTTCATGCATTCTAATTTTAAATATCTTCAAGAAATTTAAAAATAGAGTCTAAACTCCAATCCGACATTTTGAAAAAAAAAGTACAAAATGCGAAATAAGTACGAGCTCTTGCCGCCGACAACTTTGTCAATTTATGCACTTAACTAAAAAATCGTATCCATACGCGTTAAGTGAGAAGCACCGCCCACTTACTTATATGAAAAATAGAACGAATCCTAAATCTACTTAATCACTTACCTACAAAATTAAACTTACCACTTGACTACTTAACACGTGTAGACCAGCCATCAGAAATTGTATTAGTATTCTACCTGATTGATACCTTAATGATAGCACGATTGAATATTCTGAGCTGATGAATTAGGGATGCTGCCCACGTGTACGGACAAACAAATCGGATCGGCACAACTGTTCAACGGCAGAGCTGGCCAAATCAACCACTGTGCAAGTGGCGAGCGAGCCGCCCAGACGGGCTTTACGGCTCATCTTCGTTCCCGAACGACATAATTCAACTTTGCTGATCGGCATTGCCCCTGTTATTCGAAACAACTAATTCTGCACGAAGTGCTCAAAATAGAAAAAAGATAGAAGGATAACACGATAACACAAGGAAACACGTTAGGTACCTACACTAGGTTTCGGTTAGTTGGGTAGGCACTCGTTTATATTAAAATTACTCTTTCTAACTTAGGTTTTTTATTTGATGAATATTTGAAACAAATGAATAAAGCATTTGGCATAAAGTAACAGATCCTGACGCAAGGGTCGCGTGATTCACAATGACATATGGAAACCTTACAATTTGTTTCTTCACTTGAATCATTTTCTTTGTTTGAATTTGTTTTTCCTTTTAAAGGTGTTCTGACCTTTGACAAAAGAGAGACCTAGAGAGTGATATGCCTCACGAAAATATAATTCATCAGCCACCTTGCTAAAAAAGTTGTGTTCTGTGTACTAGTAGAGCCCTGGCAACTCGTATGATATGAATAGTATGACAGACCAGTGTTTGCTTACGACTTCATTTGCGTTAAGGCCCTTTACCGACGAAATTCCTTTTTTTGGAGTGAAAATTAAAGCATTCTTTTCGAAGTTGCCACATGCTTTTTTTAGTTGCAGGGCGATGATTGATAAAAATGTCAGCGATTTGATTTTATAAATAGATAACTCCCTTCCACAAGCTCTAAGCCGAGTATTGCAGGATTAGAAGTTTTGTCCTATTAATATATTCTATTTAATTATTATTACTGAATGATAATATAATTGATTAATGAAAGACAACCTGTCGTGTCTCCGCCGATATTGGCCATTGCCTCAGCCATGTTTTCAATCCCAGCCTCCAAGTCATGTTGCATTTGAGTCAAGTTTTCTTGGTGATTTGTCATCTGTTTTAAAATAATAATTATTCAGTGTGAATGCATTAAATAGTAATAACTCACCTGCAGTGCCTGCATTACAATCCATTAAAAAAAATTGTGAATATAATTTAAATATAAATGCATTTATTTACTTCTACAATCTTTAGGATCAGAAATAATGTTATTAGAGTTGTTGCAGAAAAGCCAAAAAAAGGAAAAGATGTCGCTTAGTTTGTTGCTATGTCAAAACGCACTTTTACATAGCAAACAGTTGGTTACTTCCAGATCTTTTAGATTCCATTGAAAAATTGAACCAAAATGACTTGTCATATCTCCAAGAGACTCCAGTACCCACCTGCGACGCTAGGCACGTGTCCAGCACAGTCACTTTGTCGGCGTAGTCTGCCACCAGCCCCTCCACTTGCTGCATCCGCTTGCCGAGATGCGTGAAGCTCCTCAGTTTATGTTCTGTAAATATTAAAATAATGTCCGCACATCAAATCACTACAATAATTTTTTTTTCAAAGTTAGTTTCACATTGGACGCCGGCAATGTTTATAAAATCGAGCAACCATTCGTAATTAATTAAATATGCTAACGAAAACCTATTCTATTTTATGGTAATCGATATTCTGACTTGTCATTTAAAACAAAAGTTTATAAAAGTTTTGTTCGACTTGTGGTAATTTAGGTAATTTATGATGGCTAATCAAATTTTTTGAGAAGTTAGGGAAAAATCTTGAATCTAGGGATTTCTCGATCAAGATTTAAAATGAGATATTCTGGTGATGTCAAACTTGACATTTTACGAAGTTTACGGATAGTTAGCGCTTCATAGAGTGATACAAATGTCTATAGACTTGCAATCTCAGACGCGAGATATAATATCACAGAAACAAAATTGCCACCTAGATAAAGCTGTTTCAAGAAAAGGAAACAGAAAGGACTGCACGCAATAACCTATGAACATAGAGGTTAGGTCAATAAATAAATTGTTTATTTAAAAATATCCAATTAAAAAAAAAATTGAAATTTAACGTATAAAAGTTAACTTTTTCAAAAACTAAACTACCAAATGCGAATTCAAATGTTCAAAGACTGGTTGTAAACCCAGAAAAAGTAAACGAATCAGATATTTTCTTGAATTATATAGGTCACTCATAAATAACAATCCATATATTTACCGAGTTGAGCCGACATTTTCACTGCACTCTCTGTCAAAGCTCGATTCTGAGCAATAGTAGCTTCAATATTTTCTTTAATTGAAGTCTTAAAATCCGTCAATACCTTTCTGTAACAAACAGTTGTTTTTTTTTTACTAGACAGGGGAACTACATTCTTGGCATATCATGAGTTCCTTTAAGCATCAGCCTTTTTCTCCAGACAAATATAGTCTTGGAGCATTCAAAAAGTGGACTGAAAAGGTTCTTTGACTCTTCTTTGTCATCGCTTTTTTGTTTAGCGAGGTGGAAGAGGAGGAATCCAATATATCATGAAAAGTTTATTAATTTAATTTTAATTCAAGGATATGGTAATCATTTTTTTGCTGCCACCGACCGTTAGGCCTTATCCATCAAAGTCGTGTAAAGGAGTTCGGCAGTATTTTGTAAAACATCCGCAAATAGCTCATACTTCCATTTAAAAAAGACAAATTATTATAAATTGAATAATTCTAAACGACCGTTTTATTTCCTTCTTAGCACAACTTTGGTTGGATTATAAGTAGCATAAGTACGATAACATGTTACTGACTGTAATTCCTTATAAGTAACTTGATCTTCGTCTCCTTGGGCCGTGTCTGATATCATTTTCCTTTTACTGTAATTGGCTGCCAGGACTTTTGAACTTCGAGGACTGGTCCTCCTCTTTGGACTTTCCATGCCCAAATGATCATAAAGGGCTTCGATTTGCTTTAAATCGTTCTGGAACATATAGGAAGTTAAGTATAATGGAATATAAATTAAAACGTTTCTGTAGCGTCATAGAACCCAAGCTGATACAAGTTCTTCCATAAAAAATATCTCCCCTTTGACTGAATTTGCAAACTAAATGAAAACTACGAAAGAAGCTTATTATTTAAGTCTTCCTTTACATTTTAAATGAATTATTTTTTAAATAATGTTTCCTATCAATTTTTCCGGTGGCAAAAGCTCATCGATGCCCTTCCTATCCCATCAAACACACAACATCACCTTGTTGCGGGTTATTCCGGGTTGTGCCACAGTCTGTGGTGCTTGACCACTCTTTGACCTTTTTTTTTATTGAAAAAGGATAAGACGTTTGTCTTCTATCTCACCTGATGGAAAGTGACGATGAAGATGAAGGTGTTACACGTCTATCCACGAGATACCTATTCACTCAACGCTTGAAAGAACTAGGACTATAGTTTTCTGGAAAAACAGACGCAGGCAGTTCATTCCACAACTTGGCGACCCGCACCAAAAAGGAACTATCGAAGCGTTTGGTTCGACTTCTTGGGATATCTACCATGAAAGGATGGAAGGTCTGTCTGCGTCTAGTAGTCCGGTGCAAGAAGGGTGTGGGTTCAACCTGATCAAAAAGAGCATTCGCGCACTCTCCAAAATGTAATCTGAAGAAGACTGCTAAACTGGCAACTTTCCGACGATGGTCGAGGTTTTGCAGTTTTTTGGTGGTGAGGTCAAAGTTGTTAATAATTTTTCGGGCTCTTCGGTCAACTGCATCCATCGCTTCTAGTTCCCAAAGGTGGCTACAGTACTCCATACAAGATCGAACTTGAGCTGTATACAAATTAAGTAGCTGTTCAGGGCTGAAGTACCGTCGGACCTTCGAGATGATTCCCAACTTCTTTGAAGCAGTTTGAGCCATGGACACAATTTGTTGCCGGAAGTTTTGTTGGGACGATATAGTTACGCCCAGAAGCCCTAGGTGGTCGGTTAAGGGAACTGAAACATTCTGGAAAGTGGGCGTGAGGTCGAAACTGCTCTTTTTCGCGGAGAATAAACACGCCTGTGTTTTCGACAGGTTAAATTTGACCAAGTTGGACTCGCCCCTTACTTTAAGGCCAAATCCACCCGCTCAATCATGGACTCTCTCAAAGCCTGGATTTCTTGAGGACTCGCTCGCGCATTAGACATGTATCTCTCTACAACGGTGCTGTCAACAGCGTAACCAATAATGCCTGGAGTTAGCAGGTCATTAATGTGCAGCAAAAATAACGTTGCAGAGAGAACAGATCCCTGAGGTACCCCGGCATTAATTGCCATTAGGTCAGAAGAACAGCCGTCTAAGACTACTCGAACTGACCGTTCCCTCAGAAAATCAGATATCCAGTCGCAGAGCCCTTTAGGTATTCCGTATGCTGAAAGCTTACTCAAGAGACGATCATGCCAGACCCTATCAAAAGCCTTGGAAATGTCTAAGGATACAGCTATAGCTTCACTGTTACCTTCCAAGGCTTTGCTCCATAAGTGAGTGGCATACACAAGACGATCTCCAGTCGAGCGCCCACTGCGAAAGCCGTATTGGTTATCACTATGGTGATTGCAATAGGTCGATAGCTGATGGGATCTGCACGGCTTTCCTTCTTTGGTACTGGTTGCACGTAAGCCAGCTTCCAGGATTTAGGGACCTTTCCAGATTTCAAAGAGAGTCGATACAGGCGCGTTAGTATGGGAGAAAACTCGGCTGCGCAGTGTTTAACACAACTGCAGGTATGCCATCGGGGCCGCTGGCCTTGTTCACGTCTGAATTCTGCAAGCATTTAAGAACCTGAAATATGGCGAATATGAACGGCACCCATTTTGGGTCCGAACTGAGGTAACTGGGGTGGGACTTTACCTTGACTATTTAGACGTGAATAGTCTGCAAAAAGATTAGCAAAGAGATCTGCTTTCTCTTTTGCAGTGTGGGCCAGTTAACCGTCAGGCTTCCTCAGAGGTGGCAGCGATGGGCGACAGAAGTTCGACTCAACCGACTTGGCCAAAGACCAGAAAGCTCTGCTTCCAGAAGGATATGACGCTATCTTGTCTCCGATGTGGCCAATGTGGTCAAAGCGAGCTTTTCTGATCACCCTTTTGCAAGACTTGGCGGCAGCATTGTATTTTTTCTTCAGTTCATGCGAATCCACGGCTTTACTTCTGCGAGCGTCAGCCCAGGCTTTGTACGCTTCTTGCTTAAGCTTTTCAGCTGTGAGGCAAGCAGCATTAAGCCATGGGCGACCTTTGGTTCCAAGGTATAGGTCAGCGTAAGGGATTAAATACTTCATTGCTTGGCCTATCTCACTAGATACAACATCAGCGCAGCACGATGGATCGGTTGATGTAAAACAAGTCTGCCGGCAAGGATAAGACGCGAAAAAATGCCGCATCTCATCCCAATCTGCTGACTTGTATCGCCATACTCACCTAGCGCCTTTTGGGCTGGTGTCAGGCGGCGAGTACTGCGACACAGATTTCACCACGCAGTGGTCGGATGTCCCTAAAGGTGCAGTTACGGACACCAAGCACCTGTCAGGATCAGTTGTCAGCAGAAGGTCTAAGCATTATGCAGTGTGGCCGGCAACATCGGGGATGCGCGTGGGCTCGTGCACAAGCTGTGAGAGGCCTTGAGTCACGGAAAACTTAAAAGCCTCTCTTCCAGCGTGGTCAGTGTCCTGATACGGGTATAGCCATTGCCCGTGATGAGCGTTAAAATCCCCAAGGAACACCAACTGCGCTGAGGGAAAACGTTGCCGAACCTTATCTGCTGCATCGCTGAGATACTCCATGAGCCTCGTTGTTTCCCGGTCTCCGCTATGTGACCGGTATACACTGGCGTAGATCAATTGGTCAAGGCCGGTATCAACGTGAACCCACATTACGGAAAAGTCCAGATCTTCCAAGTAACGGAAACGCTGACAAATGATCTCGTCACTGGTATACATGCACACCCCGGCGTTCGGGCGGAAATTGGTCTCCAGGATGTACCCTGGGTAACAAAGGTATGCCGAGTCTGACGGATTACAGAACTGCGTCTCCATTAAGAAGAGTAGGCGAGGCCTCTCTGTCTCTTTTTCGCACGTTCTTGTCGAAGATGATCTATTTTTCAATACCAGTGATTTTTCATCTTCAAAAATCGTTCAGCTTCATTACGTTTCAGAAGAAAATTGCAAGTGAATACACTTCTTTCTCTGAGCGTGTCACCATTTTTTCAAATAGGTTAAAATCGTCTTGTGGTTAGTTTCCAATTCTTCCATAATAATATGCCGATCTTGCTCCAGTTTGATTCAAAACACTTGAACCAACTGTGCTTCTCTTACTGTCACTGTCCACACACGTTAAAATTACTTTCGGGGATTGTGTCGTATTTTTTCCTTTTTGTGAAAATACAATTTCTTTAGGCTAACTTATTTTATTGAATAAAAAAATAATTGAAGAATGAAGGAGACAGATTTTTTAAGTTACCAAGCAAAGCTTAGCAAAGAAAACTCTTTTCAGTTTTCTTTAGTTTTTAATTTTCCGTGTCATCGTCGGTAGATGACACGGTTGGCAGTCATGTCAGGATTACAAATTATTATTTAAGACGAAGATATTGAAATTTTTTTTTTTTAATTTATATTTCACTAAAAAGAGACCTGAAATAACGGCTTGCATGTAGTTTCTTTCGTTATTACAGGTATGTTCATATTGAGGATAATAGAGATTGTTTTGTTGATTTAATGAACTTTCGTTATTACAGAGAAACGTAACTAAGCTTTTATTTCTAAGCTAAGAAAAATCCCAATATATTGAGATTATTATATAACTACATTTTCTGCAAATATTTCAAGAAACATGGAAAAGTTGAGATTTGATTTTGTAATGAAATCAGCATCAGATGGGAAACCGAATATCTTGAGAATTGCTTCTATAGCAACACCTAATGGTCAGATTTTCGAAATTCCAGCTAACTATCAACTAAACTATATATTATTTTGACAAATTTTCACAGAAAAATAAACAAGATATAATTACAAAAATTACATACAAATACGCAAGACCTTTTCCCTGGACCTATTATTTGAACAACACAAAACCTTACTTAACTAAATCACAAATTACATATTCTCAATGCTAATTATTATGAAAATCATTTCCCATACCGGGTTGGTTATGCCAATTCGTTTCGCCAATCCCGAGACTACCTCAGCCATTTTCGACAAGATTTTCTCTGTTTTGTCCAACTTGGAGGCCAGGTGAAGTCCAGCGATGGCATCGGTCATGGTGGATGGTCTCCGGAGCTCCATCATCAGATCCATGTCCATGTCCCGGTCCGTCCCTTTAGGGTAAAACTTTTCCTCTAATTTTAGAATCTTTCCTTCTAGTTCGCGGAATTCTTCTTTAGTCACAACGACTAACTGGCTTGCATTCGCTGAAAGAGATGATTAATTTTATGAATAAGAAGGTTTTGTTGATCTCTCTATTTATTATTCCTTTGAAAGACTGGATAAATCTTATGAGTACTGAAAATATCTTATCTATCAAATCGAACTAAAAGCAGCTAATGAATAATAAACGAGGGAGCAGCAAAGATAAAGCTGGAAGCCTCTTATTTTACTTGACCAGAGCAGTTATAGAAAGAAACTGGTTTGAGAAAATGCAAGCGCTGTTTTGCTCAAGCTTTTTGCAGGGTAGCGTGAAGTGGGCAAATAGTACCTAGTGTCGGTTCTATTTTTTTTTGCATATTAGTATTTTTGCAAGTCACTTACACGTTCGTCGTCCATCTGGCAAAGTTTGTCCAACTAAAAAAAAACATTTTCTTATTAATAATACATTCGGTATTTTATTTCACATTCAATACGGAATGAAAAAAAATCACTACTTATTGTTCACAAGACTTCAATAAAAAACACAGATCGTTATCGTTCTTACCAACTAAAAGCTTTTCTTTTTTGTACCCTGTAAAAAAAATTGAAAATAAAACGTAAGTATAGATTATCAGTTTATTAATGTATTGTTTAACAGCACCTAAATAAACTATTTCATGTGGGACTTATTTTGCTAAACTTATCGTTCTTTGTTATTTCCAATCACTGCAATTTCTACTCATAGATAAAACTCAAATGAACTGTCGAAAAACCAATTAAATTAGTGCATAAATCTATCTCACGGTATACCAAAAGAAAAAAGGCAAAAACACAAATTCTGTGACTACTTTAGCGATGTGAATTATTCTATTATATATCCCTACACAGGATTAACGATGCGGCTGAAACTCAAAAACAGGTATTTTTCATATTTACCACTACCACATCTGACGGGACATAGGCTCTATGTAATATTTATAAGCTGTGTACACTGTGCAGTGCATAGCATCATTCAGTGCATGTTGTACTCTTTTGAAACAATTAGGACGTTCACTTAGGTAAAGTTCTGACACCTTGAATATTACTGACAATGGCGGCAATTTATAAGTCAAAATAAATAAATTTAAATACGTACCTAAGTTCTTTCCTGGGCCTTGTGCCGCAACCATTCCTGATGACGCCTGAATAATGAATTCTCAATTAGTGGGATTTAATGTAGGTAAACCTAGCTACCACTTCCTTGTTCTGTGTAATTAACAAAGATTGGACAGTATCATTGTAATATGGGATTTAATTATACTACAGTACATAGACGTTCATGACAAATCAAATTTAACAATGCATGACACCAGTGATTTCGTCCAAAAGTGATTTGGTAAAATGAATGCCATGTCGCAATATCTCTGCATGACAACATTTTGTACTGCTCTAAAGAAGGGGTCGTTGCTGACATAACCATAAACCCAGTGACGCAGTAGATTCCACTACGCTATTATTAAACGAAAGTATTAACACAAGTACTGTAACAAGTTTCATGCAATTAATTTCGCCATGCACGACACTAATACTGTAATGTAAATTCGAAATAAGCGCCATTTAAGCGAAGATTAAAGTTTATTTATATACCTGGGTAAACGATCTCTTTTGATCCACAGTGAGCTGCGAGGTGTCGCTGAGCGTTCTCCCAGTTCCTACCAGGTCCACGGGAACCCTATGTATGTCTTGGAGGATATCCTTTTCGCTGCTGCTAGATAAGCTGTCCTGCCCCATGATGTTGTGTCGCTTCGAAGTTTCAGACAATCTTGCAGAGTCAGCGACAGTAGTGCCTCGTGCATCATATTTAGCGCTACGTTTAGGGGAGGTTTCCTTGGAACTGCCACCTTTAGAAGCAGCCCCTTTTTTAGTAGCGCCACTAGTATCTGCACCAACTCCAGAAGTGGTGACCTCAGACGGACCGCCTCTACCACCCGCAGCCTCTTTAGCTGCTCCTTTGCCCGCGGCTCCAGGCTTGGATTTGCCAGAACTGGTCGTCCCCGAAGCTGCGGTAGAAGTTTTATCGTCAGCTTTGCCAGCATAAACATCTCGTCCTGGTTCAGTGGTGCTACGCATTGAACTGATAGAAAGTCTTGTAGCTGGACTTTTATCCGTTTTCCGACTACCGGATTGGATGTCCTCGATATAAATAATCTTACTGGGTTTCCTGGACGGTACTGCAGTCAGTACTTGTACTTCTTCAACTTGCAGGCTTGTTGTTGGGATGACAAGGCCACTATATCGAGATTTGCTGACTTCGACTCGGCGATCGAGAATCCGTAATTGTTGAGCAAGGATGTACAGGATTGTTTGCAAAAGCTTAAAGTGGACTGTGTTGCTCTGAAAAGAGATAACCATTTAGCATAAATTGTTTGTCTACTGAGTCCCGTGTTACTTTTTGTACTTATTTTTTGTGAAAGAGCTGAAAATATGCTTGCAATTACTCCTTTGTATATGACGCGGCGTTTATTTTCATTAATGTAGCCCTACCTACATAAGTACGTGTGGTCATCGTCCACATCATTCTTCTCGTCGGTGTATTCCTATCATAACATTCTGAATAATCCCACCGCAGGCCCTGTCTAACTAGAACTTGGCAACTGCGGGTTGGGAGACTAACTAGCATGAGAGACTAAGCTTCCGAAATAACTTCTTGGATGTTTTCCTCAACGTTACAGCGCCTAGCTACTGATTTATACGTCACAAAAGCTCTTTATTACATCTAACAGGCACTTTGATAAAAAAACGATGTACACTAGACTTATGTTAGGAGACTTACATGTCGACCATCGAATGCTGTATAAATCATTTCTTGTACTGTCATTAGTTCCTCCTTTGATATAGAAGGAATTTGGTCCATTTTCGATAATTTTTAAATAAACAGTTTTATAAAATATGTTTACTTTGTTTGTTGACAATGTAAGGCATTTAAAGCGTCATGCTCGACGCATGTCAATCTATATGTTAATAGATTTATTTAATTTTAAATTTGAAAATGTCATGCCTTGGTGTTTGGTTGGTTGTTGAGAGCTAGTAAATACATACAAATAAGAGCTTAGATCTAAGGCTTTGAATAGCCTAATTTAAACTGGATAACTGGAAGTTTCACTCAATTTTAATATAGGAATAATTTTAAACCTTATGATTAGGCCATAAAGTTTAATTTCTTTAGAATTTAAAACTAAGGATAATTAATAAGTCGTTATTGATTTTTGACACCCTGATATATCGGAAACTTGGTAAGCACATTTAATGTTCAATAATTAATTTCTTTTTTTTTCGCTTTGGCAACTGCTTCTAAAGCCTGTGCCAATGACGAATTTAAGAAAATTTTATTAAGGAAAGGAACGGATAACGTTTTGGATTAGATATGAGGAAGTTAAGAGGAATAGTTAAATAAAATAAAATATTAATTAAAACTTAATTTCATTGAAATAACATTAAGCGAAAAACTTTCCGTAAAGAATATTAAGGATATAGACTTAATGTTCCATAATTTCAGCAAGGACAGATGAAAGGGCTATTGGTTTGTATGATAAAGGGTCCGATGGAGTTTTATTGGGTTTACGGATAGGTATTACAATTTGGGATCTCCGTAATTTACCCATCTAACCAGTAAGGAGAATGATCCCTCTTTACGTCATCGGAGCGACTAAACTGGTAGTTACCCAAACGTTCAAACAGGGGAAAGGTGTGACACGAGTTCTGTTGGCGGCGGTCTGTGAGACCGGCTCATGAGATTGGCTCATAACAGAAATTCTCTATGAACGTCGAACGAACACGGACAGCTGAAACTTCGGATTTTCAAAGGATTATCCCAGACCAAGAGGAAGAAAGCCGGCGTAAGTATACATGGAACATATATAGTTTGACTACGACATAAAAGAAACAAACACATGACAATATTAGATCTATATATTAAATCAATATACCCAGCCCTTTTCTTAAATTTGACTTATGCCAGAGCTACCTAGATTTTGCGAAAAAAACAAGTTGATCATGCAAAACTAGCATTAGAGAGAGAAACGCAATCCTTAGTACTATGTCTCTCTCGCTTATTATGGCGCCTATTATACACAACCCATAGAACTCTAATATTCTACAACTAATAAGAAATTTTTTTTTTGATTTAAAATCCTCTATAAGATTCGGCATTTGCTTAGTGAACGGACAAGGATTACCCTTTGTGAAGCCCTTATCCTTTCCAGACTTAACTATGGTGATCTGGTTTATGGTCCGCGTTTACCCTCCGTTCATCAGCGCATGTTACAGCGAGTGCAAAATGCGTGATAGATTTTGTTATGCGGTTCCCCCTCGCACTCACATATCGCCGTATTTAAATAATGCTTCCAAGTTAAACATGAAATCACGTAGGTATTTACATCTTGCATCGCTTATGTCTGGCGTTGTGCATTGGAGGAGTCCCGAGTATCTTTTTAGTAAACTTAGCTTCGCATCTACCCATGGTGAATACAGCTTAAGGAATGCTTGCATGTCGCTGGCAAATCATAAGCATAGAACGGTGGCATTTGAGGGTAGTTTCCGCTATCAGGCGACGAGGTGTTGGAATAACATACCTCCCCCTATAAGGAAACTTACTAATGAATTTACCTTTATAAAACATTTTAAAGCACACATTCTTGACTTCCAAAAATCCTTGTAGTGGGAGATTGTGTCCTTCTGGCCGCCCTCTGGCCACTAGCACAGTGTGCTCATGGACATGGTTATTTCATGTTCCTTTTAATAAGTGGACGAGCTATTTATGAGATATTTTTATTGTATTTCTCAACATATAATTTTGTTTATTCGTGGTTTTTATTGTAGTAATTATAATTATGTGTATTTAAGTTTATGAAATGAAGTATATTAATTATTAGATTAATGTAAAATTATCACATCATCGGCAGATAACGTATAGAGATGTGTTAACTTTAAATTACTCGCGCAGCTACCTTGCTCCTCAGGTGATAGCTGAAAATCAGTGATTTGTTCTATGAGCAGATAACACTACTGAGCTATGGCCTTTTTGCACTATTCTTTTCTTATATATAAATATTGTCTCTTTTAATTTTTAATATATAAATAATTTTTTTTTAATGTTTAAGTTCTTTTTGTTGTAATGTCTTTGTAATCTTTAATAATAATAGTTGCAAATAAACATTTCATTCATTCATTCATTCATTATTATCATGGTTATGAGCCTATGTATGTAGCTGATAGGTGAAATTACGGATCAATAAAACACCTTCGATTCATTGGAGAGCACAGACGGTAGCACAGACGTCGAACGCCTTCTCTGAACCTAATAATCGATACGATAAGTGTAACAAAAACCGAAGGTTTATTGCGAAGTGGATCAGCAAATTATTTTTAAACGTATAAAGTTGCGCGTTTATAAATGTATTCTCTTGGTTACTCGCTACTGACAACCCTGCATTGTAAGGAAGATAACTGTTATGGAAAATTATTATTCCGCAATGTGACTGCAAGTATTAACGCCTATTTCACTAGTGTTCATTATAACATTACTCGAGTGTAGGACTTTAGAAGTAACCAAAAAGGCGTGTTACTTATCCCTATATAAAATTCTGTGGAATGTGAAGCAGATTTACAAAAATTTGGCATTAGCATGAGCTTGTGCACTTGTCTTCCTTAGCTGATTATAAGCTTAATTGTTTGTACTACGAGTACAAAACAGAAAAAAGTCGTCTAAAAGTAAAAAAAAAATCTTATTTTTGGTACCCAAGGCATAATATTTCCCATGTTATTAGAAAAACAAACCAATTTGCATAAATTAAAATTGAATTTATACAGCTGACTACAAAAATGTAATATTTTTTGACGAAAGTCAACTGTTTACTTTTTGGCTAGGATTAAACTCACAAATTTTTTTATCCACTTTCTTGACTAAATTCATAAGTAGGTATTTTAAGACATTGATAATATTATCAATAAATTTTCGAAAGAATGAAACATATAATAGAGTATGAAAGTATTTTAAAAAACTACGTATATAATGTATTTGTTTTACTGTTACTTACTAAAACACTATTAAATTGAAAGGGAGGCTGAAATAAATTTGTGCACTCTTTTGGCGAGGACAACTTTCTGATACTGAGTCTGTATGTTTTGTATGTGATCGATGTCAAAGGTATAGCTGTATACATTCTGTGGGGACAAATCAATGAAGAATCAAATTCTTTGTGGCGTTAGGTCACGGAAGGAGCGAGTCACAATGTCACCATTTATATCCCCCTTTACTGATCGTAGTTTTTATCTTCCCTTTGTCTTCCCTCATCTCTCTCTTCCCTCAACTCATCAAAAGAATACGAGTTTTTTCGATTAATTATTAAAATATATCGATCACAATTATTACCTTTCTTTTTAGAAGATGATCGAGGCAAAATCTGTCAATGATTGATTGTGAAGTAAACAGCGTAAAATACGTTAAAAGTGATTCAAAGTGTCTTTAAACAAAAATTTCAAGGTGCTTTGCCTTACAAAATATATTTCGCGAAGTGGACTGTTCTGAATAAACATACATAACTATATACAAAAAGCTTTGAATCAGATTCACAATTATTATGTAAGTAATTCAAACTGGGAGTAACATTAATATTTAGTAATAAGGCTGTCTACGTATATTTTCTGTGTAAATAATTGAGGTTTCTACATTTTTATTGGCTAAACTGTTTTGTGATGCATACACGTCTCATTGTTGAGTTAAGATCCATAAGCAGAAAATCCATTTCCATTTTCCAAATTGCTTCCTTTCGGACCATACCCGCAGAATGTTAGAATGCATGGTGCTCTGTTGCGGAATAAGGATCATGTTAAAACTACAGCATATAGAAATATAAACTTTAATCAATGATATTTACAGCTTTTCACATTAAAAAAATCTTTAAAGAGTCATCAGAAAAAACAATAGTTCCAAAAAATTATAAATATTTATATTTAAATAGTGTACATACATTGCTATTGATGAATATGATTAAACGTTACAGCGCAAAGTTTTGAATGCAACTCCGCACTCTACTTTAAGAAAGCCCGAAAGGCTTAGCTTCGAAATCCTTTGAAGCCGGTTTAGGATATAAAATTTTACTACCTATCTATTTAGCTAGCTATCACGTATTTATCAAAGTGTCCGTGCGTGGGCGGCGGCGCGCGGGGATTGACTAGAGGCTGTCCGCGCCGCGCCCTTCACTTTACTTTCCACTATTTCATTAACTGACTGTCTTTCTTTACTCGGTTTACTGTTGTCGTGTAGGATCACAGACGGCGGGACGTACGCTTGCGGCTCATAGTTGTCGTCGACGTAGTCGTCTGGATTCCACGTTGGAGTGCTCGATGTCGTGGTGACGGCCGGGGTTGAGGATTTCTCGATTGCAAGCACTCGGATGGGCGTCGGAGTCGTTTCTTTCCCACCTTCGTAACCGGTTTTCACAGGCACACTTACTATTTTACTATCTTCTTTAGATCTTGACTTCCGTCGTTTCTGTAGTTTTGGCACATCAAGGAAGAAAGGGTCGAAGATGAGGTCGGACTCCTTGTAGTCGTCGTAGTTAATGGGCACGATGGGCTTGACGGCGCTGACCACGTTGCCGACCGTGTAGTTGAGCCTCTTGCCCGTGCTGTCGCTCACCGACGCCGACGCCGTCACTATCACCCGCGGGGGACTTTTAGGTTTCACCACAGCTCGTTCTGTTGTAGGTGATGGCGAGGGGACGGGTGGAGAAGGAACGGAACGAGCCGCCAACGGAGCAGACGACTCTTCTCCATCATCACTTCGTTTACGTTCATAGTAATAAGGATTAAATGGCAACGGTCTCTGCGCTGGCGCCGGCAACTGCTGATAAGTCTGCGGCTGTTGCTTTATCAACGTCTCGTATTTTTCGGATGGCTGCTCGGCAGGCCCGGGTCGTAGTAACTGTTGTGGGTCCAGAGTCGTCGATCGGAAAGGCTGTGGCTGTCTCTGAACGAAGGGCGTGGGCTGGCTCAGAGGTCGGTTGATTGGCCGGGGCGCGGTCCGAGAGGATTCATACTGAAAGTGGTCGTATTGATGCGCGGGAGCGTGAGTAATGTAGACTCCGTCAGCAGGTCGGCCACTCTGGCGTTGAAAAGAGATGGCTTCAGTGTTCCCCGCTCCACGCTGAGCTAGGATGAACTCTTGTGGTGATAGGAAGGCAGGGTTTAATGTTGGGAGGGGAGGAACTGATGGCGTTAAGGATGAATGGGCGAAGATTGACGCGAGAGACGGGGAAGGAGGCGATATTATGTGTGACGTGGAGATGACGGTAGCAGGGGACGTGGGCGCTGGCGGGGGTGAGGAGCTGGGCGCACGGGGGACGGGGGTGTTCGTGGTGGTCGTTGACGACGTCGCGGGCGGTTGCGACACCGTCGTCGACGAGTGAGTGTAGTCATCATCGTATTCGTCTATATCATCCTCATCTTGGTATTCTGAAAAAAAGAAGCGAATTTTCAATATCATCTTTGCTCGAAAAGGTTAGTAGTATTTAGCGTAGAAAATATGTTTCGTATAAAATATTCGATTGATGTGCCTTTGTAGGTGAAGCATAAGAAGTACTTAAATAAAGGCGCTGTGCAAACGTGGACACTTGTGTTTTATGTCGGACACAACACAGTAGCGAGTGTTTTATTCCATATAATTACTCCCCACACCAAAGTAGCCACAATTTGTTTCCAATTGCTTTTACTTGGAAAAGTATTCGGTTTGGGTCATTTAAAACAAAAAATTTCCAATTGAAGACACGCATCGTTTCAAACAATTGCACTGCGCAAACTCCGGTACCTCGTGGTGAGCTGTCTCGGCAAGAGGCAACTTTCGACTGTGTGTGTTGGTGCACGCTACAGGAAGAGCCGACGTTTGAGGAGCGCTTAAAACATTTCAAGTGTACCAAGTTTCTTAGCAAGTAAACTATTTGAGTTTGCGTTTTGATCTGGGCTTTATTTTCTTTAAAATGGTAGTTGAAGTAGAACACAATACCACATAGTGAATGCAATGGAATGAATATTACCTGCACTTTCAACATTATCGTTATGAGGACGATAATTCGAATTATGCTCGTCTTTCTTGACATCCTGCGTGGGGTCTTCCGTCGAATCAGCTGCTTCTGTCGCTTGTGCCTTATCTCTACTCGTCGTCGACAACTCGTCCGTGGCCGGATCTGTGTCTTCCTCTTGGCTTGGTTTAGCTTGCTGCTGTGCTTGCTCCGTGGGCTGGGCTTGGTTATTTGAAGATTCAGCTTGTATTATCGGAGGGGCGGTGCTGCCATATAATTCTAAATTTAAACTGTAAAACTTTTCAGACTTTGTACAATCTACTTCATCTACTCTTTCACATACCCGTGTTTCCTGTAATTGAACAATGTAATTGTTTATTATTTATTGATAATTTAAATAAAAGACTTCAATTGAAATTGCCTTTTTCGGTAATTTCTGTGGCTGTTCTTTTCCTTTGACCGCAACACCAAAAAATTATATCTGAGAAGTTAAAATTACGTATTTATTATAATAAGTACTATTAGTTCCAAATATTAAAGATATCAAATTAATTTGTTAACTTTACATGCATTAGAATAATGACCGTAAACATAAAAGTCTTGTATTTCACCAGTTGAAGGATATAGTTACGTGTTGACTTCTCAATAGCTTCAATAAAGTTTATTTAATATGTTTAACTAGTTAATCATGATAACTTTAAATAGAAACAGGAGCAAACTTTTAAAGTCGATGATGATTAAAGAACGATTTCACATTTTTGCGTACGAAGGGAAGTCCTTTAGCTGATTAAATATGAAATGAAATATGAAATATATTTATTTTTCTCAACATTGACAATTACTTGTTCTTATTGACGTCAAATAAAGCATGAATCTACCACCAGTTCGGAAAAACCTTCGTGAAGAAGAACTGGCAAGAAACTTCACGGGTATATTTTTTCAAAATAAATTTTCAGAGTCTCTTTATGTCTATACAAAATTATTCTTATCTGCATCTGTTAGCTCGGCAAGTCTCCCTCCCCCCAAGTATCCAAACGACGAACACCCTCAAACGGCACCCGTTCACGAGGTAACGGGTTTTTTTATCATGTGAATTTATATCATTAATTATGTTATTTGGTATAATCTACTACTATCAATAAAATTATCTAGTAACAGTGAAATATTTTTAAATTTTGAATAAAAATTGTGTGATGAATAAACATTGAAAATCACCTTTTAATTTTCGTGCAAGAAAAGAAAGGTGTCTGAAATTTCACTCTAAAGTGGATTAATTTAAAGATGTTTGCCCTTTGCATAAAAGCAATGATTGAATCAGCCCTCACCTGATCAAAAACAGTGCCATTAAGGCAGAGGAACTTGATGTCCATGGGTTCCTCCTGCTGGCCCACGGTGCACACGTGGAACATCTGGCACGAGGTCTCCAGGTCGGCGTAGTAGCCGCCAATCACCTTCCCGGCACACGTGAAGTTCGTCTCGGGCAGGTTGTCGAAGTCCAGGTACTGGAATGTGGAGTAGTTTCTTACGATACGAAGTGGTCTGGGGCGGTTGTAGAATCATTGCTGGTATAACCATCATAATAACCGTGCTGACGTGGTGTGTTTTGGTTAAAAAATAAGGAAGTCAGTGAAAGCCGGTATAAACAACTAGAAACCCTGGCTCGGTTTGTATGTATCTCCGGATCCCAAAGGAATTTGGGGATTAAATGTCACTCATTTATGATGATCCTTTCTGTCGGTGCAATCATTGTTATAATTGGTTTAGTAGTTTCAAAATTGATTAGTAGCATACAACCGAATCTTTCCCCTTGATAGCCATGGATCGATACGAGTAACACGCAAGATGAGAGAAAGGCACTGGAGCTGTTTGAAAAGGGTTAAAGAAAGAAATGGAAGAATTTCATAATCCGTCTCATTGACGGGCGAATGGCTTAGTGGTTACTGCTCACTCACACGCTGGAGGTCCCAGATTCGAGCCCTGGCCAGGGCATTGATTTGTGTGATGAACGGGTCATGGCTGTCGATGTTTATACATGTATGTTTTTTCTGGGTCCCCCCCAGTTCGCTGTTACGTTATCCATAACACAAGCTCTGCTTACTTTGGGGCCATACAGTTGCTGTGTTTGTCTGGGGGTTTATTATTTATTTATTTTTATTGTTATAAATCTAACTTCTTAATAGTCTTTTCAGAACTTGCGATATAAAGCCAGTGAACACATAGGAACAAAACGCACCAGGTGTTTGTACCTTGGACCCGTGTGCGGTGTATAAGACTACAGACAGTCGTCAGGCTGAAGGAGAGTTCAGCTGAAAGGCTAACGAGCCATTGTACAATATGTTGGAAAAGGTCACACGCGACACTATCAATCACTATCAATACTATCAATCACTCAATCATTAGCGTTCTAAAGAGGAAAGTGACGTTTGTTTGTTTGTGTGTATGTGTGTGTGTGTGTGTGTTTGTTTGTTTATTCGTAATCGATAAACTTAGAAACTACTGAACTAGTCAAAAAATGTTTCACCATCGCATATGCACATTATTCTGACGTAAAATAGGATATGCTGTATCCTGGCCCGAGTAATAACAGATGGGATATATCATAATTCGAATTCTAAAAAAAATATTACCTATGTTACTCCAGGGCAATGCGTTTCTAACAGGGATGCCATTTCTAAAATATGTTTAGTAGTTAATGTTTAGTTTAATGGTAATTGGCCTTGCCTTTCATGCCAGAGGTCGCGGGTTCGAATCCTGGTAGGAGCAAATATTTTTTCATGTTTGCTTTCTAGTCATGGATGTGTTTGTATGTTTATTTACGTTTATTTCTAATATATATACTTTAAAAAAATATCTATGTGTGTTTATATATTTCTTAAGTTTATTTATCCGTTATCTAGTATCCATAGCACAAGTTCTTAATGATACTAAATTGGGCGAGATAATGTGTTATGATTGTTAGAAATATTTATTATTATTATTTTTATTATTATTATTATCAATATGTCCCGAATATACGTCTGAATATGTTCAGCTGAAGATTAAAAACTTTAATGAGGTAAATTTTACTTACTCCAGGCTGGATACACCTTGATATCCGAAACTCATTTTGAAAAACGAAAATCAGCAACCACAGCCAAACTGGAATAGCAAAGTAAACAAATTAATTATAATCTCTTCAATCCAACTGCTGTTGATCACACTAATATCCTACTGCAAGAGGCAGGACTTCTTCTAAATACACCAAGGGGTTCTGCACAAAATTGCTTTTATCAGTAACGAGAATAAATAATAATAATAATAATAAATATTGGACGTGATGATTATCTATCGTGTACTTAATGAGTAAGGACATTTGTGGCAACTAGAAGCAATTTCAAAAGCTTGAACATCAACCTGACGACGAGTTTTTTGATCCACTTTTTAAGAAATAGACACATGACTAAGTAGTTAATATTCAATTACTATCCATATCGTATCAACAACTTATAAAGGGTGTAAAATAAAGGAAGCATAATACTTAGGGTTCAGTAAGTATACCATTGTTAGAATATACTGTAAAATAATTGGAGTTATGGGGGCTGCTTAAGACTTCCACAATTTTATATTTCAATTTTTTTACTCAACATCTTTGACAGCCCTAAGTGGTTTTCATATCTACCTTTGCAGAAGGCGAGCGCAGCCGTCGTCACTTACCTGACTATCGAGTAACACGTAATGCGATACGACTGGACACGATTTTAGTTATTTTAATGATTTCAAATAAATAAAAAAACTCATATTTTTTTATTTATATGCGCTTCGTGCGCCTCATGCGTACGTAGGTATGAAAACCACCTAGGGCTGTCAAACATATTGAATTAAAAAAATTTTAATGTGTGAAAGTCTTAACCAGCCCCAATAACTCTTTTACAGTATATTCTTACAATAGTGTACTTACTGATCCTTAAGTATTATTTTCTATGTTTGTTTGGGTGTATGTTTCTATACACCCTGTATAGAAACATAGAAAAATTACAAACAATATCTTTATGGAACTTGTAAAACATGGAGGAAATTCTTACTTAAGGCAAAATAACTTGAAATGACCATTACCTTGCAAGGCAGAAGCTGTGCACACGACGTGTGCGCCACTCTTTGAGATCCGAGCCTGCCGGCGCATCTGGAATGAACAGAAATGATGTATCAATATAATATCTAAGATTATAAAATAATCGAATATCAAACAATATTTAAACTAGCCAGTGTCTAACTACTACAACAACATCCTACTGGCGCAGGATTTGAAGCCAGGACTTCGCCCAGCAACTGCCGAATGTACCAAAGAGTTTATACAACTTGTGTAAATTAAGCCACCTGTTCCGATGGTGAAGGATGTTTGCTGTCGTCCATGATTGTTTTCCGCCACCTGAGCAGTTATTTAGCAGGTAACGTCTGCAAAACCCACGGTGCGTTGACTACACGGTGACTACATTGTGCGACACGGTGAGCGATGGGGGGAGTGATATGCAAGTAGTGCACAGACATTTTTCAAAAGAGTACTACTGAGTAAATGAACTTCGTTTCTCTTTGTTAGTACTAACTCTAATACGAACGCCTATGTAACTATAGCAAATCCAAGGCTTTGTTTCAACCCAATTTACCTTATAATATAATCTGTGTTATAGCACCAGTTGGTCAGTCAATCATATTTTGATATAAAAAATTTTAACTGAGCTGTATAGGCTCTTTGATCATGATTCTTTAGCAAAACTATCCACTTGGTAAACTAGTTGCTGGAATCTTATAAATTAACAGGAAATTGTTACTACACGTTGCAGCAACAAAGTTTATTAATATACTCACAAATTGAAATTTAACTGAACTCGAAACGAGGTATGTTCGCATAGATAGAGGTTAAATTAACTACTTTCGATATATGACAATAGATTGACGGACTGGGTAGATTGTAAATTAACCTAAATTTATCAATATTCTTGAACGAAACATAATTTTTAGATAAATGTAAAATAGTTTATACGATGAGTATACATTTTTCAATGGCCGGTTAATTTCTGAGAAATAATCCTCAAATTAAAATTGGCTGGCTGAGTAACAAACCCTGAAAAACACGTTTTATATATTTGAGAAGGGTAACGATTAATTTAATTTATTAAAATTAAATTAAACTAATTGAATTAATAATTAATTAAAATTATAATTTTTATCGTTATTTTATTTTTTTATATTTAGACCAAAATATGCAAAAATGGCAAATTAACTTCAGGATGATAGTCACATTACAAAAAAAAAGCCGTTTCACATACAGATGGTGGGTCTGTCTGTAAGCCTTTGTCTTCCATTGCGCCTGACGGTAATTGATGAGGAAGCCAAATTTTTTCCAAAGGTGCCTATTCACTCTGCTTTTATGAAGTAAAAGGAGATATACAAGAGAGGAAAAAGAGAATAAAAGAAGACATTTGTTGAGTGTAAAAGATTTGTACCTATTATGATGTAAAATATGTTGAGTTTTTATTTAAACCTTCAAAGTTTTTGTAATCCAAAAAGACAATTTTGACGATTTTTGGTGTTTCCATAGTCAATGAATAATACCAACTCTGACAGGGACAGCCATTGTGGTTGATGAAGGTAGGTATTTTTAGGTTACTGATGATTCTGAATCAGATTCAATAGTCTGAAATCCTAGTTCTTTAACTTACCAAGCCAGCATATTGTTTTGTAAAACCCAAGACCAACCTGTGTAAGCGGACATGCTAGTTAGTTTTCTGCTTTAACCAACTCAATCCAAATAGAATGCATTCGCAATTACCAACGTTGACATAAAGAAAGCCATGCTCATTAATATCTTTTTAATCGACAAGCTAATGAACGGCCCATTACCGTGATGTAACTCCCGTTTAAATTGTAACACAGCTGTAAACTTGCGTTACGTTTTATTAATGTAGCGATCAAACGGTAACGGTGGCAATTTAGCACTAGTATTGTGTAATATATTGATACGGTTTTTCCTGTTATCTACTTGACGAAGCAAACTAAACAAACAGCTGGAATGTGGTTTCCCTTTTCAATCATTTCCTACTAACAAACGAAACGAACGCTGCTAAAGAAGTGCCGCTGAATACTTTGTCATTTTAGACAGATGCTGCTGATGTCGAACCAATCTCTTCTAATTAGTTCGATGGAGTATGATCTTGGTAATTAAATGCCATCTGCTGCATGTTTAAGAGATGTGGCTAATGATGATGTCCTTGAACGTCTGTATTAGAAGCCATATTTTAAACGAATCGAAGTTTTAAAAATAAGGAATTAGAATGAAATGTTCAATTTGTCTGAATTTTCAGCGTCAATATATCCCATAGACTTTCCGAAAGAGTCAGTTTTCGACTTAGGTTATAGGCATAAAATGGCGGGCTTGTGGTTTGCGTGGCTTGCGGACCGACCTTTTGACTGGGTATCTTATAGTTCTTTACCTATACTTATTGAATACGAACAGCATTTTTCGATGTTTTGAAGTGAACAGCTTGGATCCTAAGATTGCCAATAAATAATTCCAGTTGAGCTAACATTTGAACATCTTGTTATTTAACGTCACAATGGCAGCCAAGAGTACGTAAGTACGTAATTAGTTAAGTAAGTAATTAGTTTTGACAATGTATGTATATAAAGCGGATTGAACCATGAATTAAAATACCAATATTTTTGGAAAATATACCTTTGGGTGACGCTGATGTCTGCAGGGGCACAATTATACTAGGTCGGAATGCGTTGGTCCTCCGGACCTAACCTTGCCATAATCGGAGCGAAGCGATATTTTCCTTATCAATTGTTTTAGTCTAACGGACTTTTTTGGGTTAGCTTTAAATGAAATAATTCGATACAAACATTTACGAAAAATCATATGGTCAGCTGATGATGACCGCGTATCTCAGAGATGGTTAACAGTGTCTAGTTTTAATCACGTCTGCATTTAGTCTGACTGTTAGAAACGGTTTCTTTTAGGTATTTCGTGGAAGGAATTAAGGTTAGAAATCGCTGCGAGAATTCAAAACAAACATTAGATTAGATTTATAATTCTAAGTGTTATAAGTTACCAAAAAACAATCGCCAAATCTCATTTGTTATAACACTTTATTACAGATTGAATCAACTTTCAAATATTTCTTTGCAGCCAACGGAGGGCGTTCAAGACTTTAAGCCGTCTGACTGGAAAACCAGGATGTCCACTAACACCTTCTCGCTGGACAATGACAACACTCAGATTGCGCGGTGAATAGGGTAAAAGACGGGCGATTTGTGAAATGTCTTGATGAACATTAATTATGTTTCCAGAGTAGTGATATTGACCACCAGCACCATATGCGCGGACTTGGTCGATTTTCATTACCGGGTGGACTCTAGCAATCAACATCTGCTCAGTATGTGAAAGATCCAAAAGTTCTTCAGGAACCACTGACGGCAACATACGATTGACTGCTAAAAATTTAGTGACGTTCTTTTGACAAGCGCTACATTTATATGTCTGAGAGGTCAACGCCACGAAATCCAACTTATAACATCGCTCACAAGCACGATATTTCAATTTACTTAGAGCGTTTTGGAATTTTACTGCAAGTGGATTCACGGTTCGCCTCCTGATTTGATTAGCACTTATAGGTCTGTTGGCTTGACTGGATGTATTCAGAGGACGAGCAAGCCTACGAGCGTTGGCTGTTCGGCGTCCGATATTAGGGCGTCTGAGAGTAGGAGGCATGTCTAAAATAAGAATGGGATGTTAACTATTTTTTGATACAATCAATGTTTGTTTACCTCGAATTTGGCCGAAAACAATTTTTTTCCTCTGAAAAGTGTATTTGAATTGAAAAAAAAATCAAAAACGGCGAGAAAATCCAAAAAATTGTTAATCTAAACATATATTTTTTTATATGGAATGTCAATGTAAAAAAAGAAACGTCAATATCTTTTTAATCAGAATTTTAATACTAACAATTTTGGTATCGCTGGGTAGGCCTTCGACTATATTTTAATAAATAAAAAGAAAATTTGAAAAATTATGGGCGAGAACTCGAGAAAACGACTTTTAAATTTCGAGATTCGAACGGACAAACGAAAAGCCGTTCCCCGTATTGTGAATGTTCGAAATTCTATTTTTCTGATCAAAAATTCAATTTTGGCGCCAATTGTTTGTTTACAAAATTTTTCAATGCTATTATGTTCGAAATTCTATTTTTCTGATCAAAAATTCAATTTTGGCGCCAATTGTTTGTTTACAAAATTTTTCAATGCTATTTCAATGTAAAAGTTTTTCGGTGATTTTTTCTCAATGGTACATGATATCGAAAAAATTTTTTCGTACTGACCTTGCTATGGTCACTCTAGACTTGTGTGCAAAATCTGGTTTCAATCGGTCAAACGGTGTGAGAGGAGTTCGCGGTGAACGATTATACATTTTGAGTCCATAAGGAGCTTCGCTCGCTACGCTCCCTTCGCTCCAACTATGGTGATCTGGTTTATGGTCCGCGTTTACCCTCCGTTCATCAGCGCATGTTACAGCGAGTGCAAAATGCGTGATAGATTTTGTTATGCGGTTCCCCCTTGCACTCACATATCGCCGTATTTAAATAATGCTTCCAAGTTAAACATGAAATCACGTAGGTATTTACATCTTGCATCGCTTATGTCTGGCGTTGTGCATTGGAGGAGTCCCGAGTATCTTTTTAGTAAACTTAGCTTCGCATCTACCCATGGTGAATACAGCTTAAGGAATGCTTGCATGTCGCTGGCAAATCATAAGCATAGAACGGTGGCATTTGAGGGTAGTTTCCGCTATCAGGCGACGAGGTGTTGGAATAACATACCTCCCCCTATAAGGAAACTTACTAATGAATTTACTTTTAAAAAACATTTTAAAGCACACCTTCTTGACTTCCAAAAATCCTTGTAGTGGGAGATTGTGTCCTTCTGGCCGGCCCTCTCGCCACTAGCACAGTGTGCTCATGGACATGGTTATTTCCTGTTCCTTTTAATAAGTGGACGAGCTATTTATGAGTAATTTTTATTGTATTTCTCAACATATAATTTTGTTTATTCGTGGTTTTTATTGTAGTAATTATAATTATGTGTATTTAAGTTTATGAAATGAAGTATATTAATTATTAGATTATAGTAAAAATATCACATCATCGGCAGATAACGTATAGAGATGTGTTAACTTTAAATTACTCGCGCAGCTACCTTGCTCCTCAGGTGATAGCTGAAAATCAGTGATTTGTTCTATGAGCAGATAACACTACTGAGCTATGGCCTTTTTGCACTATTCTTTTCTTATATATAAATATTGTCTCTTTTAATTTTTAATATATAAATAATTTTTTTTAATGTTTAAGTTCTTTTTGTTGTAATGTCTTTGTAATCTTTAATAATAATAGTTGCAAATAAACATTTCATTCATTCATTCATTCATTATTATCATGGTTATGAGCCTTATCATGGTTATGTATGTAGCTGATAGGTGAAATTACGGATCAATAAAACACCTTCGATTCATTGGAGAGCACAGACGGTAGCACAGACGTCGAACGCCTTCTCTGAACCTAATAATCGATACGATAAGTGTAACAAAAACCGAAGGTTTATTGCGAAGTGGATCAGCAAATTATTTTTAAACGTATAAAGTTGCGCGTTTATAAATGTATTCTCTTGGTTACTCGCTACTGACAACCCTGCATTGTAAGGAAGATAACTGTTATGGAAAATTATTATTCCGCAATGTGACTGCAAGTATTAACGCCTATTTCACTAGTGTTCATTATAACATTACTCGAGTGTAGGACTTTAGAAGTAACCAAAAAGGCGTGTTACTTATCCCTATATAAAATTCTGTGGAAAGTGAAGCAGATTTACAAAAAATTGGCACTAGCATGAGCTTGTGCACTTGTCTTCCTTAGCTGATTATAAACTTAATTGTTTGTACTACGAGTACAAAACAGAAAAAAGTCGTCTAAAAGTTTAAAAAAAATCTTATTTTTGGTACCCAAGGCATAATATTTCCCATGTTATTAGAAAAACAAACCAATTTGCATAAATTAAAATTGAATTTATATAGCTGTAATATTTTTTTTAACAAAAATTGTAATATTTTTTGAACGAAAGTCGACTGTTTACTTTTTGGCTAGGATTAAATTCACAAATTGTTTTTTCCACTGTCTTGACTAAATTCATAAGTAGGTATTTTAAGACATTGATAATATTATCAATAAATTTTCGAAAGAATGAAACATATAATAGAGTATGAAAGTATTTTAAAAAACTACGTATATAATTTATTTGTTTTACTGTTACTTACTAAAACACTATTAAATTGAAAGGGAGGCTGAAATAAATTTGAGCACTCTTTTGGCGAGGACAACTTTCTGATACTGACTCTGTATGTTTTGTATGTGATCGATGTCAAAGGTATAGCTGTATACATTCTGTGGGGACAAATCAATGAAGAATCAATTTCTTTGTGGCGTTAGGTCACGGAAGGAGCGAGTCACAATGTCACCATTTATATCCCCCTTTACTGATCGTAGTTTTTATCTTCCCTTTGTCTTCCCTCATCTCTCTCTTCCCTCAACTCATCAAAAGAATACGAGTTTTTTCGATTAATTATTAAAATATATCGATCACAATTATTACCTTTCTTTTTAGAAGATGATCGAGGCAAAATCTGTCAATGATTGATTGTGAAGTAAACAGCGTAAAATACGTTAAAAGTGATTCAAAGTGTCTTTAAACAAAAATTTCAAGGTGCTTTGCCTTACAAAATATATTTCGCGAAGTGGACTGTTCTGAATAAACATACATAACTATATACAAAAAGCTTTGAATCAGATTCACAATTATTATGTAAGTAATTCAAACTGGGAGTAACATTAATATTTAGTAATAAGGCTGTCTACGTATATTTTCTGTGTAAATAATTGAGGTTTCTACATTTTTATTGGCTAAACTGTTTTGTGTTGCAAACACGTCTCATTGTTGAGTTAAGATCCATAAGCAGAAAATCCATTTCCATTTTCCAAATTGCTTCCTTTCGGACCATACCCGCAGAATGTTAGAATGCATGGTGCTCTGTTGCGGAATAAGGATCATGTTAAAACTACAGCATATAGAAATATAAACTTTAATCAATGATATTTACAGCTTTTCACATTAAAAAAATCTTTAAAGAGTCATCAGAAAAAACAATAGTTCCAAAAAATTATAAATATTTATATTTAAATAGTGTACATACATTGCTATTGATGAATATGATTAAACGTTACAGCGCAAAGTTTTGAATGCAACTCCGCACTCTACTTTAAGAAAGCCCGAAAGGCTTAGCTTCGAAATCCTTTGAAGCCGGTTTAGGATATAAAATTTTACTACCTATCTATTTAGCTAGCTATCACGTATTTATCAAAGTGTCCGTGCGTGGGCGGCGGCGCGCGGGGATTGACTAGAGGCTGTCCGCGCCGCGCCCTTCACTTTACTTTCCACTATTTCATTAACTGACTGTCTTTCTTTACTCGGTTTACTGTTGTCGTGTAGGATCACAGACGGCGGGACGTACGCTTGCGGCTCATAGTTGTCGTCGACGTAGTCGTCTGGATTCCACGTTGGAGTGCTCGATGTCGTGGTGACGGCCGGGGTTGAGGATTTCTCGATTGCAAGCACTCGGATGGGCGTCGGAGTCGTTTCTTTCCCACCTTCGTAACCGGTTTTCACAGGCACACTTACTATTTTACTATCTTCTTTAGATCTTGACTTCCGTCGTTTCTGTAGTTTTGGCACATCAAGGAAGAAAGGGTCGAAGATGAGGTCGGACTCCTTGTAGTCGTCGTAGTTAATGGGCACGATGGGCTTGACGGCGCTGACCACGTTGCCGACCGTGTAGTTGAGCCTCTTGCCCGTGCTGTCGCTCACCGACGCCGACGCCGTCACTATCACCCGCGGGGGACTTTTAGGTTTCACCACAGCTCGTTCTGTTGTAGGTGATGGCGAGGGGACGGGTGGAGAAGGAACGGAACGAGCCGCCAACGGAGCAGACGACTCTTCTCCATCATCACTTCGTTTACGTTCATAGTAATAAGGATTAAATGGCAACGGTCTCTGCGCTGGCGCCGGCAACTGCTGATAAGTCTGCGGCTGTTGCTTTATCAACGTCTCGTATTTTTCGGATGGCTGCTCGGCAGGCCCGGGTCGTAGTAACTGTTGTGGGTCCAGAGTCGTCGATCGGAAAGGCTGTGGCTGTCTCTGAACGAAGGGCGTGGGCTGGCTCAGAGGTCGGTTGATTGGCCGGGGCGCGGTCCGAGAGGATTCATACTGAAAGTGGTCGTATTGATGCGCGGGAGCGTGAGTAATGTAGACTCCGTCAGCAGGTCGGCCACTCTGGCGTTGAAAAGAGATGGCTTCAGTGTTCCCCGCTCCACGCTGAGCTAGGATGAACTCTTGTGGTGATAGGAAGGCAGGGTTTAATGTTGGGAGGGGAGGAACTGATGGCGTTAAGGATGAATGGGCGAAGATTGACGCGAGAGACGGGGAAGGAGGCGATATTATGTGTGACGTGGAGATGACGGTAGCAGGGGACGTGGGCGCTGGCGGGGGTGAGGAGCTGGGCGCACGGGGGACGGGGGTGTTCGTGGTGGTCGTTGACGACGTCGCGGGCGGTTGCGACACCGTCGTCGACGAGTGAGGGTAGTCATCATCGTATTCGTCTATATCATCCTCATCTTGGTATTCTGAAAAAAAGAAGCGAATTTTCAATATCATCTTTGCTCGAAAAGGTTAGTAGTATTTAGCGTAGAAAATATGTTTCGTATAAAATATTCGATTGATGTGCCTTTGTAGGCGAAGCATAAGAAGTACTTCAATTAAGGCGCTGTGCAAACGTGGACACTTGTCTTTTATGTCGGACACAACACAGTAGCGAGTGTTTTATTCCATATAATTACTCCCCACACCAAAGTAGCCACAATTTGTTTCCAATTGCTTTTACTTGGAAAAGTATTCGGTTTAGGTCATTTAAAACAAAAAATTTCCATTTGAAGACACGCATCGTTTCAAACAATTGCACTGCGCAAACTCCGGTACCTCGTGGTGAGCTGTCTCGGCAAGAGGCAACTTTCGACTGTGTGTGTTGATGCACGCTACAGGAAGAGCCGACGTTTGAGAAGCGCTTAAAACATTACAAGTGTACCAAGTTTCTTAGCAAGTAAACTATTTGAGTATGCGTTTTGATCTGGGCTTTATTTTCTTTAAAATAGTAGTTGAAGTGGAACACAATACCACATAGTAAATGCAATGGAATGAATATTACCTGCACTTTCAACATTATCGTTCTGAGGACGATAATTCGAATTATGCTCGTCTTTCTTGACATCCTGCGTGGGGTCTTCCGTCGAATCAGCTGCTTCTGTCGCTTGTGCCTTATCTCTACTCGTCGTCGACAACTCGTCCGTGGCCGGATCTGTGTCTTCCTCTTGGCTTGGTTTAGCTTGCTGCTGTGCTTGCTCCGTGGGCTGGGCTTGGTTATTTGAAGATTCAGCTTGTATTATCGGAGGGGCGGTGCTGCCATATAATTCTAAATTTAAACTGTAAAACTTTTCAGACTTTGTACAATCTACTTCATCTACTCTTTCACATACCCGTGTTTCCTGTAATTGAACAATGTAATTGTTTATTATTTATTGATAATTTAAATAAAAGACTTCAATTGAAATTGCCTTTTTCGGTAATTTCTGTGGCTGTTCTTTTCCTTTGACCGCAACACCAAAAAATTATATCTGAGAAGTTAAAATTACGTATTTATTATAATAAGTACTATTAGTTCCAAATATTAAAGATATCAAATTAATTTGTTAACTTTACATGCATTAGAATAATGACCGTAAACATAAAAGTCTTGTATTTCACCAGTTGAAGGATATAGTTACGTGTTGACTTCTCAATAGCTTCAATAAAGTTTATTTAATATGTTTAACTAGTTAATCATGATAACTTTAAATAGAAACAGGAGCAAACTTTTAAAGTCGATGATGATTAAAGAACGATTTCACATTTTTCGTACGAAGGGAAGTCCTTTAGCTGATTAAATATGAAATGAAATATGAAATATATTTATTTTTCTCAACATTGACAATTACTTGTTCTTATTGACGTCAAATAAAGCATGAATCTACCACCAGTTCGGAAAAACCTTCGTGAAGAAGAACTGGCAAGAAACTTCACGGGTATACTTTTTCAAAATAAATTTTCAGAGTCTCTTTATGTCTATACAAAATTATTCTTATCTGCATCTGTTAGCTCGGCAAGTCTCCCTCCCCCCAAGTATCCAAACGACGAACACCCTCAAACGGCACCCGTTCACGAGGTAACGGGTTTTTTTTATCATGTTAATTTATATCATTAATTATGTTATTTGGTATAATCTACTACTATCAATAAAATTATCTAGTAACAGTGAAATATTTTTTAATTTTGAATAAAAATTGTGTGATGAATAAACATTGAGAATCACCTTTTAATTTTAGTGCAAGAAAAGAAAGGTGTCTGATATTTCACTCTAAAGTGGATTAATTTAAAGATGTTTGCCCTTTGCATAAAAGCAATGATTGAATCAGCCCTCACCTGATCAAAAACAGTGCCATTAAGGCAGAGGAACTTGATGTCCATGGGTTCCTCCTGCTGGCCCACGGTGCACACGTGGAACATCTGGCACGAGGTCTCCAGGTCGGCGTAGTAGCCGCCAATCACCTTCCCGGCGCACGTGAAGTTCGTCTCGGGCAGGTTGTCGAAGTCCAGGTACTGGAATAAGGGGTAGTTTCTTACGATACGAAGTGGTCTGGAGCGGTTGTAGAGTCATTGCTGGTATAACCATCATAATAAACGTGCTGACGTGGTGTGTTTTGGTTAACAAATAAGGAAGTCAGTGAAAGCCGGTATAAACAACTAGAAACCCTGGCTCGGTTTGTATGTATCTCCGGATCCCAAAGGAATTTGGGGATTAAATGTCACTCATTTATGATGATCCTTTCTGTCGGTGCAATCATTGTTAAAATTGGTTAAGTTGTTTCAAAATTGATTGGTAGCATACAACCGAATCTTTCCCCTTGATAGCACTGGATCGATACGAGTAACACGCAAGATGAGAGAAAGGCACTGGAGCTGTTTGAAAAGGGTTAAAGAAAGAAATGGAAGAATTTCATAATCCGTCTCATTGACGGGCGAATGGCTTAGTGGTTACTGCTCACTCACACGCTGGAGGTCCCAGATTCGAGCCCTGGCCAGGGCATTGATTTGTGTGATGAACGGGTCATGGCTGTCGATGTTTATACATGTATGTTTCCCCCCCCCCCCAGTTCGCTGTTACGTCATCCATAACACAAGCTCTGCTTACTTTGGGGCCTACAGTTGGTGTGTTTGTCTGGGGGTTTATTATTTATTTATTTTTATTGTTATAAATCTAACTTCTTAATAGTCTTTTCAGAACTTGCGATATAAAGCCAGTGAACACATAGGAACAAAACGCACCAGTGTTTGTACCTTGGACCCGTGTGCGGTGTATAAGACTACAGACAGTTGTTAGGCTGAAGGAGAGTTCAGCTGAAAGGCTAACGAGCTATTGTACAATATGTTGAAAAGGTCACACGCGACACTATCAATACTATCAATCACTCAATCATTAGCGTTCTAAAGAGGAAAGTGACGTTTGTTTGTTTGTGTGTGTGTGTGTGTTTGTTTGTTTATTCGTAATCGATAAACTTAGAAACTACTGAACTAGTCAAAAAATGTTTCACCATCGCATATGCACATAATCTGACGTAAAATAGGATATACTGTATCCTTGCCCGAGTAATAACAGATGGGATATATCATTATTCGAATTCGAAAAAAAATATAACCTATGTTACTCCAGGGCAATGCGTTTCTAACAGGGATGCCATTCCTAAAATATGTTTAGTAGTTAATGTTTAGTTTAATGGTAAGTGGGCTTGCCTTTCATGCCAGAGGTCGCGGGTTCGAAACCTGGTAGGAGCAAATATTTTTTCATGTTTGCTTTCCAGTCATGGATGTGTTTGTATGTTTATTTAAGTTTATTTCTAATATATATACTTTAAAAAAATATCTATGTGTGTTTATATATTTCTTAAGTTTATTTATCCGTTATCTAGTATCCATAGCACAAGTTCTTAATGATACTAAATTGGGCTAGATAATATGGTATGATTGTTAGAAATATTTATTATTATTATTATTATTATTATTATTATTATTATTATCAATATGTCCCGAATATACGTCTGAATGTTGAGCTGAAGATTAAAAACTTTAATGAGGTAAATTTTGCTTACTCCAGGCTGGATACACCTTGATATCCGAAACTCATTTTGAAAAACGAAAATCAGCAACCACAGCCAAACTGGAATAGCAAAGAAAACAAATTAATTATAATCTCTTCAATCCAACTGCTGTTGATCACACTAATATCCTACATCAAGAGGCAGGACTTCTTCTAATTACGCCAAGGGGTTCTGCACAAAATTGCTTTTATCAGTAACGAGAATAAAGTAGAAAATACTTTGTGTATGTTATCCATTGGACGTGATGATTATCTATCGTGTACTTAATAAGTAAGGACATTTGTGGCAACTAGAAGCAATTTCAAAAGCTTGAACATCAACCCGATGCCGAGTTTTTTGATCCACTTTTTAAGAAATAGACACATGACTAAGTAGTTTATATTCAATTACTATCAATATCGTATCAACAACTTATAAAGGGTGTAAAATAAAGGAAGCATAATACTTAAGGGTCAGTAAGTATACCATTGTTAGAATATACTGTAAAATAATTGGAGTTATGGGGGCTGCTTAAGACTTCCATAATTTTTTATTTCAATTTTTTTTACTCAACATCTTTGACAGCCATAAGTGGTTTTCATATCTACCTTTGCATGAGAAGTCACTTACCTGACTATCGAGTAACTCATAATGCGATACGACTGGACACGATTTTAGTTACTTTAATGATTTCAAATAAATAAAAAAAATCATATTTTTTATTTATATGTGCTTCGTGCGCCTCATGCGTACGTAGGTATGAAAACCACCTAGGGCTGTCAAAGATATTGAAGTAAAAAATTTTTAATGTGTGAATGTCTTAACCAGCCCCAATAACTTTTTTACAGTATATTCTTATATAGTGTACTTACTGATCCTTAAGTATTATGCTTCCTTTATTTTACACCCTGTATAGAAACATAGAAAAATTACAAACAATATCTTTATGGAACTTGTAAAACATGTAGGAAATTCTTACTTAAGGCACAATAACTTGAAATGACCATTACCTTGCAAGGCAGAAGCTGTGCACACGACGTGTGCGCCACTCTTTGAGATCCGAGCCTGCCGGCGCATCTGGAATGAACAGAAATGATGTATCAATATAATATCTAAGATTATAAAATAATCGAATATCAAACAATATTTAAACTAGCCAGTGTCTAACTACTGCTTCAACAACATCCTACTGGGGCAGGATTTGAAGCCAGGACTGCGCCCGGCAACTGCCGAATGTACCAAAGAGTTTATACAACTTGTGTAAATTAAGCCACCTGTTCCGATGGTGAAGGATGTTTGCTGTCGTCCATGATTGTTTTCCGCCACCTGAGCAGTTATTTAGCAGGTAACGTCTGCAAAACCCACGGTGCGTTGACTACACGGTGACTACATTGTGCGACACGGTGAGCGATGGGGGGAGTGATATGCAAGTAGTGCACAGACATTTTTCAAAAGAGTACTACTGAGTAAATGAACTTCGTTTCTCTTTGTTAGTACTAACTCTAATACGAACGCCTATGTAACTATAGCAAATCCAAGGCTTTGTTTCAACCCAATTTACCTTATAATATAATCTGTGTTATAGCACCAGTTGGTCAGTCAATCATATTTTGATATAAAAAATTTTAACTGAGCTGTATAGGCTCTTTGATCATGATTCTTTAGCAAAACTATCCACTTGGTAAACTAGTTGCTGGAATCTTATAAATTAACAGGAAATTGTTACTACACGTCGCAGCAACAAAGTTTATTAATATACTCACAAATTGAAATTTAACTGAACTCGAAACGAGGCATGTTTGCATAGATAGAGGTTAAATTAACTACTTTCGATATATGACAATAGATTGACCGACTGGGCAGATTGTAAATTATTTATTATTATTTATTGGTTTCACGGGACTATGTGGTCACGTGAACTGCGCCCTGTCACATTGCGACCTAGCAGATCTATTGTGTGAGTCCACCTTTCTAGAGCTCGCAGCTTACTCCAATCGAGTCCAGGAAGCGAATCACCTTCCTGACGGCAATGTATCCAATCTCCCTTGTGTCCAGTTCATGTTTGTCCAAGTGTAATGATCGCTTCTGTGCTAGTGTGGCACACTGACACAGTAAATGAAGGGGCGTTTCTTCTTCCGTGCTACAGAATCTGCAGCACGTAGAGACCGCTGCGCCAAGATTGTACATGTGCTTATTCAGCTTGCAGTGACCTGTTAGTGCGCGAACTACTGTTCTAAGTTGGGTCCTATTGAGAGATAATAGTTCCCTTGTGTAGGGTTTTGAGTCTCCCTCTATTAGCGCCTTGGAGTGTTTCATGCCTTCTGCTTCGGTCCAAAGGCGTTTGCTTTCTTTTAGGCACAGGCTTGTTAGTATTTGTCGTGTTAGGCTCCTTGGGATACCGCAGAAGGGTTCTGGACCTATCAGTTCCTGCTTTGCGCCTTTTCTCGCCAGTTCATCAGCCTTGTCATTTCCTTCGATGTTTGAGTGTCCTGGGACCCATTTTATTAGGTGTTGTATTTTAAATATTGTAAATTAACCTAAATTTATCAATATTCTTGAACAAAACATAATTTTTAGATAAATGTCAAATAGTTTATACGATGAGTATATATTTTTCAAGGGCCGGTTAATTTCTGAGAAATAATCCTTAAAATAAAATTGGCTGGCACTGAACAACAAACCCTGAAAAACACGTTTTATATATTAGGTCTTTACCTATGAAATTGCCGTTTTTCACGAAATAAATGAAGCGTAATTTTTTTATATATTTTTTATTTCTATTAATCAAAATAATCACCCATGCAATCAATGCATCTTTGCCAACGCATTGGTAGCTTATTGATGCCTTTCTTGAAGAAATCAGCTGGACGGGAGGCAACAAATTCTTCAAAGGCATTTTGTACTGCCTCTCGGGTATTGAATTTTTTTCCCGCCAAGAAGTTATCCAAATTCTGGAAAAAGTAGAAGTCTGTAGGCGCAAGGTCTGGTGAGTACGGCGGATGACGGAGAACTTCCAACCCCAACTCTTGTAGCTTGGAGACCGTCTGCTGTGCAGTATGAGGTCGCGCGTTGTCGTGCAGGAGCAGTGGAGCCGAACGATTGACCAAAGCTGGTTGGAGACGTGCGAGCTTCTCCATCATTGTGTTCAGTTCTTCACAGTACACATCTGCAGTAAAGCTTGTCCCGTTTGGCAAGAAGCTGTGATGAATTACCTCCGCGTTAGACCACCAACCAGTGACCATCACTTTTCTAGGGGTAAGTTTTCGTTTAGGGCATTGTTTGGGTGCTGAACCAGATCCCAACCAACTTGCTGAGCGCTTACCATTGTCAAACAGGATCCATTTATCGTCACCAGTAACATTGCGGTTCAGAATTCCTTCATTTGTATGCCTGCTGAGCAGTGCAAGGCACGTCTCCACGCGTACTTCGCGCTGGCGGTCATTGAGTTCGTGGGGTACCCATTTGTCAAGCTTGTTTACCTTGCCAATTTGACGCAAATGGACCAATATTGTTTTGATGCTAACGTCGAAAGCTGCTGCTAATTCAGCCGTGGATTGAGTTTCATCAGCTTCCACAATTGCCTTTAATTCGTCATTGTCGACCAAAGTTTTCGGACAACCACGGGGTTCATTTTTCAGGTCAAAATTTCCAGAACGGAAGCGGGTAAACCAATAACGGGTGGTGCATTCGTTTGTAGTGTTCGCTCCGTAAACGTCGTTGATGTTGCGTGCCACTTGCGCCGCTTTGCTGCCACGACGGTACTCATACTCCATAATTACTCGAATTTTTAACTTATCCATGATGACGAAAAATGTTCGAATGCGTTGAAAACAAAACACTAACTATTAAACAAATGACGATTTTAGAAAAAGAATTCCATGTTTGTCAAATAAAATTAATTTGAAATTAGAATTATCAGTCAAAAAAAAAAAATATTTTCATTTGAAATGGCCAGTACGGCAAAACGGCAGTTTCATGGGTAAAGACCTATTATTTGATGGAGAAGAGTAACGAGTAATTTAATTTATTAAAATTAAATTAAACTAATTGAATGAATAATTAATTAAAATTATAATTTTTATCGTTATTTTATATAATTGTATACTAATATTGGAAAAACTATAAAGACCAAAATATGCAAAAATGGCAAATAAACTTCAGGATGATAGTCACATTACAAAAAAAAGCCGTTTCACATACAGATGGTGGGTCTATCTGTAAGCCTTTGTCTAGCATTGCGCCTGACGGTAATTGATGAGGAAGCCAAATTTTTTCCAAAGGTGCCTATTCACTCTGCTTTTATGGAGTAAAAGGAGATATACAAGAGAGGAGAAAGAGAATAAAAGAAGACTTTCGTTGAGTGTGAAAGATTTGTACCTATTATGATGTAAAATATGTTGAATTTTTATGTAAACCTTCAAAGTTATTTGTAATCCAAAAAGACAATTTTGAAGATTTTTTGGTGTTCCCATAGTCAATTAATAAAACCAACTCTGACAGGGACAGCCATTGTGGTTGATGAAGGTAGGTATTTTTAGGTTACTGATGATTCTGAATCAGATTCAATAGTATGAAATCCTAGTTCTTTAACTTACTGTTTTGTAAAACCCGAGACCAACCTGTGTAAGCGGACATGCTAGTTAGTTTTCTGCTTTAACCAACTCAATCCAAATAGAATGCATTCGCAATTACCAACGTTGACATAAAGAAAGCCATGCTCATTAATATCTTTTTAATCGACAAGCTAATGAACGGCCCATTACCGTGATGTAACTCCCGTTTAAATTGTAACACAGCTGTAAACTTGCGTTACGTTTTATTAATGTAGCGATCAAACGGTAACGGCGGCAATTTACCATTAGTATTGTGTAATATATTGATACGGTTGTTCCTGTTATCTACTTGACGAAGCAAACTAAACAAACAGCTGGAATGTGCAGCTTTTCAATCATTTCCTACTAACAAACGAAACGAACGCTGCTATAGAAGTGCCGCTGAATACTTTGTCATTTTAGACAGATGCTGCTGATGTCGAACCAATCTCTTCTAATTAGTTCGATGGAGTATGATCTTGGTAATTAAATGCCATCTGCTGCATGTTTAAGAGATGTGGCTAATGATGATGTCCTTGAACGTCTGTATTAGAAGCCATATTTTAAACGAATCGAAGTTTTAAAAATAAGGAATTAGAATGAAATGTTCAATTTGTCTGAATTTTCAGCGTCAATATATCCCATAGACTTTCCGAAAGAGTCAGTTTTTGACTTGGTTATAGGTATAAAATGGCGGGCTTGTGGTTTGCGTGGCTTGCGGACCGACCTTTTGACTGGGTATCTTATAGTTCTTTACCTATACTTATTGAATACGAACAGCATTTTTCGATGTTTTGAAGTGAACAGCTTGGATCCTAAGATTGCCAATAAATAATTTCAGTTGAGCTAACATTTGAACATCTTGTTATTTAACGTCACAATGGCAGCCAAGAGTACGTAAGTACGTAATTAGTTAAGTAAGTAATTAGTTTTGACAATGTATGTATACAAAGCGGATTGAACCATGAATTAAAATACCAATATTTTTGGAAAATATACCTTTGGATGACGCTGATGTCTGCAGGGGCACAATTATATTATGATGTGGTCTAGAAACCTTCCCAGCAACTGAAGAGTTAAGTGAGATTCATCGTCATGACAATCAGCTAAGAGTAACATCTCTAATCCAATGCATAGCCATCAATAATCAGCAGGAAAACGTAAATTTTCTCGCGATGACTAAACTCAAATTATTGTTACAATAAATTGTTTAAATTACAAGGGCCTTAAGACTTAATGTACGTATTTTGTTAGTGAATGTTATCGATACCATAAAAGCTTTTGCAACATTAGCTGTATCAAGTATAGGGCGTGGTTCTTGACGTAACAGAATGGTCAGTGTGACGCAAAACTAGAGCGGAATACGTAAGTACCAATGAGTTATAAATAAACTTGAAGTGAGATTAATTGGAAAATGTATTAGCAATAAAATATCGAAATAAATTCGACAACTGCAAAACCTTAGGGATAAATAGCGATAAATATATGTAAACCTATTTTGTGTATATTACGGTAACATTTTTCTCAATCGAGATTTGAACTCAGAACCTGTGGAATCAAATGTCTATGATTACGAATACTAACTCTGTATGGAGACGTTAATTAAAAAAATAACATTAAAGATTATATCAAAGTTTAGTTGGTACACATTTTATAAACTACAACATTTCTTGCTTGTGCTAAAATGTTCCAAATTTTATGTTCAAATTCATCTATGTACTAAAAGATCATTTTTTCATTCGGAAAACCATGTTCGAACTTAAATTAAATCTGAAGCTACGAAAGCCAAGTCTAGACAAAACAACAGAATTAAAGCCGAGGTGCACGTGAGGCCTACATCTGCCAGAGCTCGAGCCAACGCCCTGCCAAGTGAAAACCGACAGTAATTTGTAGCTGTCCCCCAGCTTTACTGAGTTTTGCTGCCAGGGAGTAAACTTGAAAGATAGTTTAACACTTATATTAAATTATATCACATTTGTTTTACAATTTTTGGACAATCAAGAAGCAAGATGGAACAAGATGTACGCAAGAGAAAAATCAGTTCTTTATATGTTCATCGAGATGTCAAACCAGGAATTAGTTTCTACCGTGAGTTTAAAAAGAAAGGAAATATTTGTATTTGATTTTTAATATATATATATATATACATACCATGCTGTTATTCTCTGGCACTCCAACGAAAACCTAAATTTATATGATCTCACATCTAAATTTGATATGCTCTATATATAGTGTGCTTAAAATTTTAAATTTCCGCAAAGGAAATGGTAAATAAGAATTCATCAAGTTGAAGACAAACAGCTCATGTCATGCCAACTGTTTGAGTCATGAAATCATGACCGAATGAGATAACAGCTGCGTAACAAAGTGGTTTCACTAATGGACCGCAATCAGATTCGGACATCCGAACGATGGATCACAGACTCAGTGGCTTCACATTGCTCTTAGAATTCTCTTCTGCTTGGAAAATGCTACAGATCTCTCTCTGTTAAGATCTAATCTAACCTTGATCATAATTTTCTTTACTTATTTTATTGCTTCACATGAATGAAAATATATAATTTTGTGTTGCCCGCTAACTCATGTTTTGCATCATTCTATCCTTTAACGTCGGGGAGCAATATGATTGGGTATGTGCAAGTACCAGTTTTTTTCAAGTACGTAACGTAAGATTATCACCTATTTTCCGCTATTCTAATTCAATTACTTTTATTTCTGCTAGATCTGGAAACTATACTTTGATATACGCAGTGATGAATCAGTGGTCCTTTCCATCCTTTCCCTGGTGCATGGAAAAGAGCGTGACTTGAGATAATAGTAGGATTAGAGGAAGTTAGTTAGATAGCAACCCATAACTGGAGTCTAAAATCTTCATCGATCAACTCAATGAAATAATGTCTGTTTTAGTTATTAAAATACGTAGATACGCGTGCACAAGTTTTGCAATGCACCATCACATTCTTGGTAATTCGGGACCGGACGTTGCGCTCACGACTCGACTAAAAATTTAAATACTTTTATGTTACACGACTTTGGATATTTACTGTAAGGAGTATTAGACAACAGTTAGGCAATGTTGTGGGGAATTAATAGACCTGCATATGTAGTGGAATATTTAACTACATTAATTGATATACATTAGCCTTTAGTTCTTATATGGTGAATTCTTAGAATAAAGGGACACTATTAAAATATTCAAAATCATCAATTAATTTTGGTTTAGTAAAATAACAAGAGGTCTTTCAAGAAATTAGTTATTAGCCAGAATATTTAAGTTGTTGTGTTCTGTGGTTGCTTTGTACTGTTTTTTCTATAGATAGCCTTTAGTAAGTCTCTACATATTTGCCACTTAAATCGTTCAAGGTCATGGTTATCTAATATACCATAAAGCTTTATTTAAAGATAACAGAATATTTTCATTTTACGTTAATATTTCAAGTAAAAAATTTGACATGCATTTCATACACGAAATATGGGATAAGAAGATAATTTTCACCATACGACAACAACCGTTTGACACAATTATTTGGTATTGCGTTGTGGTTTAATATCACCATTGCATCATCGCATACACACAGCATTAGTTGTTGATGTTTGGTAAATAGCACTCTCCATTGTTAAGTTGTTATTATATAAATCTGATCCAAAATGAAGAGGTGGGTGGCCGAACCGATGGAAGGCCTGATTTCGTTCTCAACCGAGTATAGTATCCGGATATTGATGTGGCATAATGAGGACACGATAAAAATATTTTATATGGCTTCCTAATAAAAAAAAAGTTTGAGATTTTACTGACTAAAAATATAGATACATTTAATATGGTAGCCTGATGATTCAAAAGTAAATTGACGTTACAATTTGTAGTTATAGGTATATATTATGGGTTAAGTAATTTGTGGTTGTATGTATGGAAGACTTGTATATATGGAACTTAAATTTGTGTGGGAGCCGCCATCTTGTCAAACCGTGTGGTCGTCTCTTTAATGTGCGTGTATAATCAGTATAATTTTGCCACGCACACACAGTTACTGTGTATATACAAGCTTAACTCACACATAGGACTGCGCGCACAAATGACTTGAACAATCTATACCATAATAGATGGTTAGACTAAGGGAACTAGTTTTGAATATTTCTACGTACATTAATATGTTCGGATAGTGGTTCCTTAAGTGATTCATTAACCTTTAGTAAAGAAGGTATAATAAAGTTTCGTTTGGACAATAAATGTCTTCGTGTTGATGACAGATGATATTGGATAACTACTAACTTTGAATGTGACTAAATTCACAGAAGAAAATAGCTTGATAGTCGCGTAGAACCACAACTCAAAAGATCAATGAAAATATTCCAAACAAGTATATACAAGAATTCCATTGACTTCGTCAGTTTTCTTCTCACACAGACCACGAATGTTGACTGTACAAGCATTGATTAATAAACGTCAAGAAACGATTTAAACTTTGTTAATGGTAATTTTTGTGAAAACATGTATAAATGTCAAAGTTCACGCATCTATGAATATGTCAAAATGTCAGTGAATCGTTCAAGTATGTCATTATTTTTGAGCGTTTCGTTTGTAAAGCCATGTTATTAATTTGTTTCCTAATAAGAAAACTTCGAAAAATGTTTTCATTTAGTTATAAAGTATTTTAAATTGGTGTATGCGTATCAAATTAACGTAACTAGTATTTTGTCAATCAACGAGATGCTAGCTCGCCTATATATATGTATATACCTATACATATGTTTTAGTGGCGGTGTATTTTAACATTATTAATGATCTGTTACCTAAAAAATAATAAGTGAATGTAATTTTATAAAAACATCTAAGTATTGATTTATAAGTTACGTGAATCCTAAGGTATTTATTCCTCAAGTAAGCTCTAGATGCCAAAGGTTTTTCTCCAATATGTTTCACTGCCAAACGAAGAAATAATTAGGTACTTCAACAGGGTCTATTCACGATAACCGCGTTTTCACAACCTGCAAGACAAATAACCGAGTGCTGCAAGTTATTTGGTTATGAGCATGAACAATCGTGAAGAAGCGTTCGCTACCTGTCTGCTACCGGTCACGACTTGCGACGCGAAAACTAAACGTATACGATGTACTGGTACTTTTAATTCGATTTTTAAATTTTATTTATTCAATAATTTATGTACACACTGAAAATCACAGTAATAAAAATTACTTATAAACTGATAAAGCACAAAGGTACAGCTTATTTCTAATAGAAATGTCTACTGTTACACCTTTTTTCGTTAGTCAAATCCTTTAAACCGTCTTTATATCTTTTTTAATTCGTTCGAAGCTTAGTGCCGGGCTGTATAGCTTTTTCCCAATATTGTGGAAATTTAGGGATAAAAAAAAGTGAATGTTGAGCTGGCTGACAGTGGAAGTTTCAAGAACATTCGGCGAGAAGGAATCTGGCAGTCGACACCTTTGAGTTTTTTACATTGAATGGAGATTTTTGACGACTAATATCGAGTGACGGCGTGAGGAAACTTGTTGGGGGCAATGTGCGGGCGTGTAGGACTGAGGTCCGGCCCGTGGGCTACGTGACAGCCTCCTTGAGAAAGGAGGCTGTTTTCATACTACCAGCCTCATCGGCTGCTTTTTGTTGCACCGTGTTTTTTTGGACGCCAGCGATGCGGAGGTTTGGCTGAAGCGTCGAACCCCGATCTCCTTACTTTCCAAGTAATATCCAATATTTTTATGGGGCCATAAAATGGACCACCCTTGATTTTTGTCATTTCATACAAATTATTTTAAAGGAAAGCTCCTTCGGAGTACCCCTTTGTTTAAGATTTTAGTTCTTAACTGTGGATGTGGGAAACGATTGCCCCTTCAGAAAACTTCGGTTCGCGGACGGAGTATTACAAATAATTTAAATATAAAGTAATTTTATAGACTAAACTAAGGATCAGCCAAGCGACCGCAAGGTTCCCTAATTTAATTTTAATACCTTTTTATATTATAATACAATGCTTTTGTGTACAAGATAATACTTTTGTGTACAATAAACGACCGGTGTCAACATTTCACTTTCGTTTGATTTGGCCGTGGTCTAAACCCCACGCAAACCTTTTCTAGGGGAAAACCCCCCTAACAGCGGCGCCCGAACAGGCACGTTGCGGTCGTTATTCTCGCCACTGGTCTTTCGCTCAGCGACGGTTGGCTGATCCATTTGACTACTTTTTATTTATTTTTACTGTAAACTGTTGAACTTTTATTTTAAATTAAACTATTTTATTATGATGAAATTGTGAGTGCATAGTGTATAACTATAAATTTTACCATGTGTGAAGAACGGCCTATCCGTTTTCACCTTCTTAATAAAGATGAACTTGTATATGAAGTGGCTATTCGGGATTGTATACCCGAGTCAACAGTGGATAAATTGCGTGCCCAAATGCGGCAGCTGGCAGTGCAAATACCCACCGACGAGGTACATTCTTATGAGGGCGAAATTAAACCGGAATTGAATACCATAGACTCGAAGTTAATCGAATTAGAGACATTGTGTGATACAAAACCGCTTTTATTGAAAAAATTATTAAGGATACAATCTTTGGGTAACCACCTTTTCCACCGTTTGAGTAGGATTGAACCGGTAGAGGAACAGGATGTTTTGTTGAAGACCGATTTGGATAGCCGCCTTTTAACTATCGTACAGCGTATGGATAGGATGGTACAAACCTTCCGTAGTAGTTATGAGTTTGTTCCCGAAGTAGAGCCAGGCCCTTCAGGTGTAGGTGTTAATGAGGTTGCCTCTCCAGTGAGACAAGTGGTGACGTGCGACCGATCCTCGAGTGTTCATTCTCTCAATATTAAATATAATGGAAAGGGTAGTGTTATTTCTTTCATTCAGCGGTTGGAGGAATTATGTCTGTCGCGTAACATCTCTGATGAGAAGTTACTGAATTCTGCGGTGGAACTCTTTGCTGATGAAGTCCTGTTGTGGTATAGGGGTGTAAAGAATGAGATCTCGAGTTGGAAGCAGTTGAAGGATTGTCTTTTGGAAGAATACCTTCCGGTGGACTATGACCATCGCTTGCTGGAGGAAATTCGCAGTAGGACTCAGGGAGCGGAAGAGTCTATTTCGCAATATTTCAGCGTTATGCAGAATTATTTTATTTTGTTAAGGCGTCCCTTGTCTGATACGGAGAAGCTGGAGATTCTCCAATTTAACATTAGACCATTTTATTCCACTAAGTTGGCGTTGGAAAACATTAGTACATTGAGTGAGTTGAAGCAGCGTTGTCGACAACTGGAGGCGGCGAAGCAGAGAGCGGAAAGTTTCCGTGAGCCGGTGCGGAACTCCCCATCGTCTGTAGCCCCCGATTTAGGGTATAAAGGTCGTAGCAAAACTTCTCAGCCACGTTGCGAGGTCGTCTCTGCGCCGAGGAATAAATTTTGTGTTAGGTGTCGCGTGGAGGATCACACGCTTTTAGATTGTACTGCCCCGAGAGTTATTGTTTGTTATCGGTGTGGAGAGAAGGGAGTTACGTCGCGTAACTGCCCTAAGTGTTCACCTAAGGTTGAGGAATCACCTCAGTCAAAAAACGCGTAGCTGACCATCGCTATAATGCTGCAGAGTGGAGTTCGTGGTGCGAGAAGGTGCGTTATGCCTTTGAGACGTATAATTCTAATGTAGCGATGGTCTGTTCGGATCGTAAAAATTCCTGTCCTTATTTAGACGTTAAAATTGGTGATCTGCCTAGTTCTGGGCTTTTGGATTCGGGATCGGAGATTTCTATCGTGGGAGGTCCCGCGATCGAGCGTTATTCCAGCGTAGCAGATTTGCATCGAGTAAAGCCTGGAGAAGACATAACTTCAGTAGTTACCGCCAACGGCTCGACTTCTCCTGTCACTGGCTATGTGTATCTGCCAGTCACAGTTAATGAAGTGTTCCGTGTGGTGAAGTTTTTTTGTATCCCGGGAGTGTCCACGCCTTTAATCTTTGGCATTAACTTTTGGAAGGAATTTTATATTGCACCGGACGTGCTAGGTTTGATATCCCACAAGAAAGCCCCGCCGCAGACCCCTGTTGAGACCGTTACCCTGCAGATTAACAAATTACATTCTTTTGACGTTTTGACTGAGGAGCAGCAGAGGAAGGCTGACGCGGTGTGTGGCAAGTTCCGTGAAATTTCGGCTGGAGAGAAAGGGTTGGGTAGGACCCACCTGATTTCCCATCATATTGAAACGGGAGATGCCCCACCAATTAAGCAGCGTTATTATCCGCTTTCCCCTGATAAACTCCGGGAACTTAATAAACAGTTGGACGTGATGATAAAGTTGGACGTAGTGGAGCCCCTGGAATAATCCCATCACGATGGCCCCGAAGGCGAATGGAGAGTTGCGGTTCTGTTTGGACAGCCGGAAACTAAATGCGGTGTCGAAACATGATGCGTACCCTCTTCCGTACATCCATAGCATCTTGGATCAACTTAGGGATGCGTGTTTCCTCTCGTCCATTGATTTAAAATCCGCGTTTTGGCAGATTCCCTTGACAGACTCTTCTAAAGAGAAGACAGCGTTCACCGTGCCGTTGCGCGGTTTGTTTCAGTTTAAAGTGATGTGTTTTGGGTTGACCTCAGCGCCTGCTACCCAGCAGCGGCTGATGGATCAGATGTTTGGGCCCGAGTTTGGCGGGCGTGTTTTTATTTATTTGGATGATATTGTCGTGGTTAGCCGGACGTTTGACGAGCATCTGGAGCTCCTGTTGAAGGTTCGGGAACGGTTGCGTTCCGCTAACCTTACTATTAACCTACCTAAATGTAGTTTTTTTCGGAGACAGCTGAGATATCTTGGCTATGTGGTGGATGAGTTAGGTCTAAGGACGGATCCCGAGAAGATCCAGGCCATTTCCGATTTTCCGACCCCAGCGAGTCCGAAGGACGTCAAGCGTTTCCTTGGGACAGCGTCGTATTACCGAAGGTTTATCCGAGGATTTAGTACGATCGCTGCACCTTTAAGTGCTCTTACTTCTACGCGCAAAAACAGACCCCCGTTTGAGTGGTCAGAGGAAGCTGAGGCCGCGTTTGTGGGTTTGAAAAGTGCCTTAACATCTGCACCTATCTTAGCGTGTCCCGACTTCTCCCTTCCGTTTGTAGTACACACTGATGCGTCCGAAGTGGGAGTGGGCGGAATGCTAACGCAATTCTTTGACGGAGAAGAACATCCGATAGCTTACTATAGTCGCTCCCTTAGCCGACCAGAGCGAAACTATTCTGCCACGGAGAGGGAAGCGCTGGCTGTGGTGTGTGTGGTGGAACATTTCCGACCCTATTTGGAGGGCCATAAGCCTTTTAGGATCATAACTGATCATGCCAGTTTAAAGTGGTTCCTTAATCTTAAGAACCCTACCGGACGTTTGGAGCGTTGGGGATGTCGGCTTTCCCCGTACAACTTTGTGATAGAGCATCGGCGCGGCTCGGAAAATGTGGTACAAGATGCACTTTCCCGTTCCGTACCAGTGTTTGCTGTAGGTGAATCCGTACAAGATCCTTGGTTTCGAAACATTTATTCTCGTTGCGTGGAGAGACCACAGACGTGCCCAAATTACCAAATTATCGATGGGAAGCTTTACCGTTTTACCAAAAGTAAGTCTTCGTTGACAGGCGATTTTGATTGGAAGGAGGTTGTTCCAGCGGAGATGAGACAGCAGCTTATATCGGAGAACCACGACTCTCCCTTGGGAGCCCATCTCGGGATCGAAAAAACTTACAAGCGGCTGCGCCTTCGTTTCTTCTGGCCCAGTATGTATACCGACGTGGAAACCTTTGTTTCAGGTTGCCCGACTTGCAAAGCGTACAAACACCCGAACAGACCCACCCCAGGATTGATAGGTAATCCGAAGGCTTGTCGTAGGCCGTTCCAGTGCATCAGCATCGATTTGGTTGGTCCACTGCCGAGGTCTAGGCAACTGAACGAGTACCTTCTTGTTGTGGTGTGTTGTTTTTCCAAGTACTGCTTGTTGTTTCCCTTGAGGCGAGCTACTAGCCAAGCAGTGGCGCAGCGCCTAGAGGAGAAGGTTTTCTTAGTCCATGGTGTCCCGCAAACAGTTATCGCAGACAATGGTCCCCAGTTCATAGGACGCGAGGTGAAAGCATTGTTTGACAAATATAAAATACCTCAAGTACATTATACCCTACGTACTGCCCTCAAGTGAACACGGTGGAACGATATAATCGAACCCTCGTCACGGCTGTGGCCGCGCTTGTTGGTGAAGACCAGCGTAGATGGGACATGAACCTTTGTCAAATACAATTTGCTTTGAATACCGCTGTCAATGACTCGACTACTTATACTCCATTTTTAATTGTGCATGGCCGTGAAGCTGTGGTGGATGGCCGCATTTATGGTGGTAGTGAGGAATTGGATGAGATCGCGGTGAGTTCCCGAAAGGACTATGTAAATGTGCTGGGAGAATTAAAGGATGTATTCCTCAAGGTAGATCAGGAGTTAAAGAAGTCTCATGCCAGAAGTGCGAAATATTATAATCATCATCGCAGAGATGTCGAATTTGAAAAAGGGGATGTAGTTTGGCGTCGCACCCACATTCGAAGTGATGCATCGAAGTACTTTTCGTATAAGCTGGCGCCTCGCTTTGAAAAGTGTCTGGTGGTGGATAAGTTGTCAAAGCTTGTGTATCTTCTGGAAGACGAGCAAGGTCGGAGGACCGAATGCCACGTCAAAGATATCAAATGTTCTGATTGATGGATTCGCTTATCGTGTAGCTTCATTGCGTGGTATGTAAGTGGGGTAGTTTCTTCTTTCGTTGTGATGCTGGAGGGCCAGCGCGAATTTTGTTCGTTACCCTCGCAAAATTCTGGCGAGGAGGGGGATACTGTTACACCTTTTTTCGTTAGTCAAATCCTTTAAACCGTCTTTATATCTTTTTTAATTCGTTCGAAGCTTAGTGCCGGGCTGTATAGCTTTTTCCCAATATTGTGGAAATTTAGGGATAAAAAAAAGTGAATGTTGAGCTGGCTGACAGTGGAAGTTTCAAGAACATTCGGCGAGAAGGAATCTGGCAGTCGACACCTTTGAGTTTTTTACATTGAATGGAGATTTTTGACGACTAATATCGAGTGACGGCGTGAGGAAACTTGTTGGGGGCAATGTGCGGGCGTGTAGGACTGAGGTCCGGCCCGTGGGCTACGTGACAGCCTCCTTGAGAAAGGAGGCTGTTTTCATACTACCAGCCTCATCGGCTGCTTTTTGTTGCACCGTGTTTTTTTGGACGCCAGCGATGCGGAGGTTTGGCTGAAGCGTCGAACCCCGATCTCCTTACTTTCCAAGTAATATCCAATATTTTTATGGGGCCATAAAATGGACCACCCTTGATTTTTGTCATTTCATACACATTATTTTAAAGGAAAGCTCCTTCGGAGTACCCCTTTGTTTAAGATTTTAGTTCTTAACTGTGGATGTGGGAAACGATTGCCCCTTCAGAAAACTTCGGTTCGCGGACGGAGTATTACAAATAATTTAAATATAAAGTAATTTTATAGACTAAACTAAGGATCAGCCAAGCGACCGCAAGGTTCCCTAATTTAATTTTAATACCTTTTTATATTATAATACAATGCTTTTGTGTACAAGATAATACTTTTGTGTACAATAAACGACCGGTGTCAACATTTCACTTTCGTTTGATTTGGCCGTGGTCTAAACCCCACGCAAACCTTTTCTAGGGGAAAACCCCCCTAACACTACCAACAGACCTATGACTGGAGAAAGTAGTAAAGAACAAATTTAGTGTGTACAACTATATTCAAATAATATAAAATAAAATATAACACAATAAATAATCATAAAATAAAAATATAAATTAATTTAAACCCTTAAATAAAATTCAAATACTTAAATATATGCATACATCTTATATTTAATTTTGTCATAGCGGGCAAACGACGATTAGTGATGTCTAGTGGCATTCGTGCTCATGGACATCACTAATCGTAGATTTATTAAATATATTAAGAACAAGTAATTGTCAATGTTGAGAAAATAAATATTTCATTTCATTTCATTTCATTTCATTTCATTTCATTTCATTTCATATTGTTATTTATTAAATAATCGATGAATGTTGCATAACCGACCGTATAATTAAGTTTAAATTGACTTCGTTCCAAAGATTGCACTGGCTGTTCCCCCCTTTGTCCGGAATACAAGCACGTAAATGTGGTTATTATGGCGGATTGAAATAGGAAGGACTGTAGTGCCGCTCTAAAAAGAGCTTTTAACATAAGAAAATACTATAACTAAAAAAATGCGTAGGCGTGGAGTGAATGCTCGGTTTTAACCCAAAACTTTGCCTTCAAACATAACTTTTGATCGTACTGGGTAACTCTCTGCACCGCTTGGAAAAAAGGCACATGGGCTCAAATGATTCTAAGCATTATTACCAAAGACACCCATGGCAGAGATGCAAAAAAAAGCAATCTTATTGCAAAAAGTGGCAGCTGACTCTTTGGATTTGTGTGAAAAGTCGATTTTGTTCTTCATTTTCGCTACTGCTGATAAATGTAACCCGGTATAAATTCTACATTGAAAACATTACTTACAAAAATAAACAAACTAGCAGATTCGTAAATTTTGCGAATTGGTTGTAGGCTGTACTTGATTTTAACACTGACACAAATATGATCTCATTATTTTTATATAATTCGTATCAATCAACGGTATAAAGTAAATAATGTATTCATAATTCATTCAAAAAAATCTAAGAATTATTATTGACAAAAAGCTACTCATATTCATTTAAATATACTAAGCCTTATGTCATTGTGTGATAAACTACTACATCTGTTCGTGGGGTGGCTTGTAAAACGTACCTTATAGAGTTGGAAGGGCTCAGCGAGCCGTCTTGAAAGTACTACTATCCCTCCCACCGCCTATAAGATGCCACCAACGTAGTACCTAAACAATTACTCACAGGCAATCAAAGAAGTGAATCACACCGTCTGCTGATCAACGTGGCGTCGCCCACCGCATACCTACGTTCATTGCCAGTCGTGAATGGAAGCCAGATTTTACGCGAAATTCTTGTGAGATGTGATATCCGATGCATGTGACATTACGCGAAAAAAAAAAAAAAAAACACCAATCGGCTTTGAGACAGCAAAGCATGTGTTGTTATTTGCCTGCACACAACGATCCAACAAGAATGTAAAATAAACCATATTAAAATAGAAAACTTTCATAAATCTAAAGTAAACATCTTTGTTAGAAGGAATTCCATCAAAGCTTTGCGATAAAGCTCGATAGAGTATTAGAAAGATCTACAGAATTTAATGACGTACCTGATTCTATTGACCGCTCTTCCTTGCAGTTTTTGCAAATACAGCTGTTAATAATGAATTAAATGTTCTACCTGTGACTAAAAATACTGGCTCGCATTTGGACAATCATGAACTGATATTAAGCTAAATAAGATATTATTTCTCCAAATATAAATGAAGAATATTTTACAGTCGCTGTTTACTTTAGAGCACTTAGACTTGTATCAGCTATCATTAATCCTCTTTCGCGTCGCAAGTTCATCAGGATATCTTCTTTGAAATGTTTATTGATTACGGATTGGTTAAAATAAAAAAATCTCAAGGTTGACCTAAATGAAAAGCAGCGTAGACATATTTAAATAAAAAAACACAAAAATAAAAGTCTTGAAATCGGCATTATTAACTAATTAGAAAAAAAAACCTTTCGACGGGTACCGAAGACTTCTTAAAACAAATATGCTTAAAGTCGAACTTATATGTATATGTCCAAGTACAACAAATTTGTGCAAAATGGACGTGAAACAAATTGTATAGTTTGTAGCCAAAGTTATAACAAATATGATAAGGACTTATTTTTTTTTAATGAGGTTTTAAACAAATAAGAGGAACATACTGTGTCTCAATGTATTTTTTTCTGTTAAGTTCCAAAATAAAACCTACTGAACTCTACAAAATTTTGCATGTTATAATTTTGAAAGCAATGTGAAGAAGCCATGTTTCGAAGTTGCGCATACACAGTGTTATGTCAGTTCCCTTTTTAAAGGTAACCAAAGCAATTTAAGAAGCACGTGTAGGTAACATGTCGAAATGTTTTTACTTAAAGTAGTATTTATGTGATGTGTAATAATCTAGTAATAGTAACGATATGGACGAGGTCTGGTAGGGGGAGTATTTTTTGTACATTTATTGTTATTTAAACATGCAAATGTATCGTCATTCTCCACAGTACGAGCATGCAATTGGTGTTATTGTCGGGAATTATGTTTATTCCATACCATTGAGTTTACTTTTGTATAATTTAATTGTGGTTAAAATCTTTGAAGATTCGATAAAATATTTATTACTGTAAAATTTCCACATAACTCAATTACATACTTACTAATAACACCTTTATCTTCAACTATACCTTCCTTACTTACTACTCATTCACAAATTATTGCACTTAAGCGACCTCGTAGACACATTCCTTCAAAGATCACGCATTCTAACAGCTTCATGAGTCACCTGCCATAGACAATCATGCACAGAAGTGTCAATGGAGAGGTTGTTGCACCGCGGCAGAAATGGCAGAATGAGCGGTGTCCTGTCACGTTGGCATGCGGGATGAAGGTCAGATGCGTGGGCGTCGCGGCGTGCGTGAACTAAGGATTTATGTTGTTGGGGCTGGAGTTAAGTATTAGTTGGTGGACAGTAAATACAAGCGGTTTTAAAAGAAAGAAAGAGGATTTTTATGTACGTTGCGTAGGCGTATGGAAAAGTTCATTGAGTGTGTAGATGAAGACAAGAATGTTACATGGTTATACCAACGGTAATTAATGACTTAATTGGTTTTGAAAAACTGTAAAAATTTGTTTGTTGGCACAGAAATATTGAGTTTGATGAAAGTTTATGGCAATTATGATTTATTGATAGTTCAGCTCATGCATACATAGGAAAAGGGATATAAAGTAAAACATATTAGTAAAATAATTTGATTTCTTTTTTAGAAATAATGTGATCCTAATTTGTTGTGTCATTTGTAGGCAAAAGAATTTTTCCGGTATGTATGAAGAAAGCAAACACAGATACTTAGCACACGCTTCTTGCTTTTATACCTTCAAAAAATAATACAAAAATATGATTCGCATTAATTTAAAAAATCACCTACGAATGCAAAATTTCCAAAAATCATCCGTATTTTCACAACCAACGCTATATCAACAACAATAGGGTATTTTCAACATCGATTCTCACACCCGACCCCTACAGCCGACAACGCGCTCGCTCGCTCGTAACCACCTAATAAGCATTTGAATCTAGTAGCAAATGTCCATTGAACTAATTTGGTTACCGTTTCGACAGATATTTCCCACGTGGTAGCGGTATTATATAACAAACTCATTAGATGAGCTTCTCACCATTTGACCTTACGCTCGGTAGAATCTACTGATGACTGTACCTGTACGATATTGTGATATTTGAACAGCGATATGTCTGATTGCAAGTCTGTATATAATTATGCACGTCTTTTGTCATCGTGTCAATGCCTGAATAATTAATGCGTTGGTATTTAGGAAGACGTTTCGGACGCGACGGTACAAGGTCATCGATGTAAGAGTTGCAATCATTTGACCTCATAACTGAGTTATAATGTCTTGTGACTGTGAATGTACAGAAATGATTGGGTTAAAGTTTGTCAGCTTTTTTTGTAGGTGTTTTAATTGCAAAAGTAATTATTATTAAGGAAGATCATTTAAGTTGACCAGGACAAGAATGAAGCATCCGAAAGTAAATCCAAAACATCAACATACTTTAATGTTTAATTTTTTTAAATTGGATTTGTAAAAGCGACTGTACTATCAATCATCCCATCAATCATATCATCCCCAGTCAATACGTACATACAAGTTCTGATTCAATACCTTTTAGTTGTAGATTTGGCACCGAAATTTTTGTACTATATTTATTTTTTGAAATGTTAAGTAATCGTTCTTGTTTGTCATTATAACTAAATGTAATAAAATAGTCCTAACAACCACAAGTCCCCGGAGCACTCAGGCACTGTAAACTATCCGTACAAGGACAGGAATATTGAAAAAGTTTTATAGGTACGTTTGATATGTATTCTAATTAAAAATCAATTATGTTTGAGTCACAGTTTTACCAGGACACGAAGGACTTGGTCAAAACCTACATAAACACACGCTCTACTCAGCAGCTATGTCGTACAGAGCAGATCCACTACACAAATGGTATTTCCACTTTTCTGAGTTCGCTGTTTTAATTGATATAGGCTTCAATGGACCAGCCTAGTTTACAAGATATTGCTCAATGCCTAGACAGGAAGTGCAACGCTAGAATGTTATCAAGCCCAGTTGCATTGCCTTGAATCTACATGCTGTTGGCAAGTGCGTTCTAAATATCGTTTAAGATTGTAAATTGAAATTGACTGAATTCTGACTTATGAGCTGAAGTCTGTGCCGTCCATCTTGTAGCAACTCTTACAAAAGACATGCTTTGTAAGTCGTAGTGATCTACTAAACAGAAGCAGAAACAAACTTCAAAGTAGAAAAGTAAATTTGAGACGAAACTAAAAATAAATTTAAGAGCAAATTGTTTTTAATTGAAGGAACTGGAGAGCAGGGATTTCAACTGAATGAACGTAGAGACAGAATCATAAAAGATAGATAGATAGATTGCTGGCGATGACAGAGGCAGACCAATCTATTCTCCTTAGTGTATAGTCATTATAAGTGAAAGGCTCCAGTAAAAAGTTCTTTGTCTGTCAATGATGATGTACTAAATCAGACTTCACGTCAAGTAAGTAGAGCTAAATAAAATGAAAAATAACTTCGAACATAGAACCCAACAAGCCTTAACAATCTACAATTAATACAAATGTCTATAGACGTAAGCGGAACAACACTACCTTATAGAGCGGCATGAAGTAATCGCACCTGTATAATAGAAGAATTATATATTTTTTCTGACATTATGCATTGTCGCTTTTCCGACAGCTAGCTAAAGGAAAGTAAAAGTGGGTTTGCGCAATTGGGTGCGGTTAATTCTTTTTTTGTATATTTGTTACGCATTCTGTGATATTTAGATCGCGTAGATATTGGTATTATTGTACGGAGATGAATTAAAATGTAGGGTCGCTTAATTGAAGTCTGAGTTCAAAAAAAGTTCAACCCTCGATATATTGAAGGAAATGTTTGTGATGAGTTTTACGTCTATATAAGAAGAATTTTTAACAAACCGATGCCGAAAATACTAGAGTAAAATTTTTTTGCGGAATTGCCAGTTAAGCTACGATTTTATCATGTTTGCTAACAAGTATCGAGTTGCTTTTTTCGAGTTTCATTAATGAATGACGTACCTTCTTTAATTTCGATTGTGAAACCAAATCACGTTTTGGCTAAAATATGTTTTACCTAAACGGGTGTGCGATGCTTGTAATACGTTGGCGCCGTCGACGTCCCGTTATAGGTCAGTTGGAAGTTGGATTCATTTCTGCGTTTAGTTTGGAAACGGTTTCATGAATGAGTCTTGAAATATAGCGATTCCAGTAGCTATATTCAAATAAAAAAGAAACACTATCATTGATAGCAGTCGTAATATCTTATTTAGTATTACAAGGTAACATAATTATACAATGATAGCCACATAAACAGTTACAAAATATAATTTATTCAGAACGATTACATAATAACAAATCGAAACATTTAACAAAATGATCTCATTAATTACATCGTTAAAACAAAACTACTCTATTATTTCACAATGAATCCAATTATTTTATAATCAAAACGTATTTACATTTTTACCATGGAAAAAACACAAATAACAGACGCAATGACATGCAAAGCAAAAATATCGGCCTAATCTTTAATTAATATCAATCAGCGATGTTGCTAGTATAGACAATACGTTGTAATAATTACGTGAATATTTGTATCATGCAGATTTATGTAATAATGCGTCCAATGCAAAGGAATCGGTAAAAGTGTGGGTTGCGCAATAGTTGGTCATGCGTGCGCCGCTCGGGGACCGGCGCGCGTGTACTTCCAATGAATGAATCTGATGCTTTCGATAGCAATTAGGTGTTGCTATTGATATCCATTTGGATTATAAAAAGATGTGTATAAAATCTTACTTAAGCACGGGCGCCATCTTGAAATGGAGAAAGAGCAAGACAATTGTTAGTTATACTATTTTACCTGACGCATGGTTTGTGCCAGAGAATGATGCTGAATAATACGGGCGATAACGCCGACAGAAAATAGACTATATTCTATGTGTAAGAAACCGCCTAAAGTTTTACATGAAGGTGATAAAAATGGTGTGATAAAGAAGGAAGACAGCATAAAATCTGTCATTGAATGATAGCATGTCGCGTCTGATTTATGGTACATATCGTAAATCATATTTATTGCTTAGTTACAATTAAAAAAGAAATAAACTCTCAAACTTTTACACAAAATAGGCACTTTTATGAGCGCAGCCATAATCTGAATTTGTTTTTTTAAATAACGTAATCCAAATGAATACAACGAACCAACTGAACATAAAATTCTATTGTAATTTTGAAACAGATCTCGATAATTATAAAAATATTATAGTCAGAAATGTATGCGTCAATTGACTTAAGTGCAAAGTTGATCAATCAAATGTCAAAGCATACGCATCGAAGTTGGTTGTCAAAATGTTTAATTCATTTAAAAAATCTAGCTGGTTGCAATATACTCAAAATATTACAATACAAAGCAGCTTCTTACTAAATTCTTGTGGCCCATTAGTATTTTCTGTCTTTCCGTCCGATTTTGATGGAAAATGAAACAGAACTCCTTCGTTTTTAGTATTGTCTTACATACAAGGTACGGGAGCGCTGCCGCAAACAATAGCACATTAGTTCTTATAAATAGCCCGATAAGTACTAAAATTACATTTATATTTTTTTTTATTAGTTGTATTTATGCTTTTTATTTACCTAGATATATTTCAGTTTTGTTTTTATTTTTCATTCAAATAATGACCTTATTATGAACAAATATACGAGTTTGAAAGTCAACCTTCTAGTTTTATTAATTTCATAAAACATACGTGAGACATTTTTAATTAGGTATTTAATAACGCGGCTTACTCACGGTACACGGTCGGATAGGTCCGACTAGTCTAGGTCTGCTAGACCTAGACCAGACTAGGTCTAGCCTAGCGGCCGCTCCTGCGCCCACCCAGGCGAAGCGTGTAGCCGCGACTACACTCACCCCCTGAAGATGGACTCCAAACGAGTCCGAAACTAGTCGGACCAATCCGACCGTGTACCGTGAGTAAGCCGCGTTGTTAAATACCTTTTAGTTCTACTTGGTAAATGAGTTTATTTTTACTATTTTGTTAGCTGATAGATCAGTATACTGATGGTAAGTGGCATCCGAGTCCATAGACATCAGTAATTGTAGGTGTGATTGATATTTCGATTAATGATACGTTGCCGAGCGCAGCCTGCAGTAAAGCTTGCCGGTGTTACTTCAATGTAACGTGTAAGCGCGGTTGTTACGATGACCAAGGTAGGAAGTATTACCCCAGACGAGATCCAGAGTTTTCTGCCTTCGTTGGTAATAACTATTGTACAAATAAATAATACAATTCCCTAACAATTTACATCAAATTACAACATAATCTTGTATTCCACAGTGTATCAAATGCACTTATCGCCAAAGAATTCCAATTTGCGAGTTAGTAACACCTCTATGCAGCCAGAATTATCATTTGGTCATGATTCATAACTTCACGGCAATAGAACGGCCTTGGTGATAGGTGGATATGGAAATGATAAAATCAGCTTGGCTTATACATGTTGTAGGTAGAATGTTAGTTTGAGACAAAACTGAACTGACTGAAAGTCTACATTGTATTGTTACATCCTCAACTCGATGATTTTTTTGTTATGTAAGATAACTAGTCTCCGTTCAAGAATGGCTGCATTTGTTTCATCAAAACAGTAGGTATAGAAGCTGAACGTAGAATCACTTCGAAGAACTACGATTACAAAATGGCGAATGAAAAACTGCTGTGTCACACATCTTTGTAATATGGCAGAGACGCCAACGTATACCAGGTCGACATAACGTGGACCTTCAAGGTGGTCGTATGCAAGGTTTATAAAATTCATATGTTTTACTTTTATACCAATAATTATAATAGGTCTTTACCTATGAAACTGCCGTTTTGCCGTACTGGCCATTTCAAATGAAAATATTTTTTTTTTGACTGATAATTCTAATTTCAAAAATAATTTTATATGACAAACATGGAATTCTTTTTCTAAAATCGTCATTTGTTTAATAGTTAGTGTTTTGTTTTCAACGCATACGAACATTTTTCGTCATCATGGATAAGTTAAAAATTCGAGTAATTATGGAGTATGAGTACCGCCGTGGCAGCAAAGCGGCACAAGCGGCACGCAACATCAGCGACGTTTACGGAGCGAACACTACAAACGAACGCACCACCCGTTATTGGTTTACCCGCTTCCGTTCTGGCAATTTTGACCTGAAAAATGAACCCCGTGGTCGTCCAAAAACTTTGGTCGACAATGACGAATTAAAGGCAATTGTGGAAGCTGATGAAACTCAATCCACGGCTGAATTAGCAGCAGCTTTCGACGTTAGCATAAAAACAATATTGGTCCATTTGCGTCAAATTGGCAAGGTAAAAAAGCTTGACAAATGGGTACCCCACGAACTCAATGGCCGCCAGCGCGAAGTACGCGTGGAGACGTGCCTTGCACTGCTCAGCAGGCATACAAATGAAGGAATTCTGAACCGCATTGTTACTTGTGACGAGAAATGGATCCTGTTTGACAATCGAAAGCGCTCAGCAAGTTGGTTGGACCCTGGTTCAGCTCCCAAACAATGCCCTAAACGAAAACTTACCCCTAGAAAAGTGATGGTCACTGTTTGGTGGTCTAACGCGGGTGTAATTCATCACAGCTTCTTGCCAAACGGGACAAGCATTACTGCAGATGTGTACTGTGAAGAACTGAACACAATGATGGAGAAGCTCGCACGTCTCCAACCAGCTTTGGTCAATCGTTCGGCTCCACTGCTCCTGCACGACAACGCGCGACCTCATACTGCACAGCAGACGGTCTCCAAGCTACAAGAGTTGGGGTTGGAAGTTCTCCGTCATCCGCCGTACTTACCAGACCTTGCGCCTACAGACTTCTACTTTTTCCAGAATTTGGATAACTTCTTGGCGGGAAAAAAATTCAATACCCGAGAGGCAGTACAAAATGCCTTTGAAGAATTTGTTGCCTCCCGTCCAGCTGATTTCTTCAAGAAAGGCATCAATAAGCTACCAATGCGTTGGCAAAGATGCATTGATTGCATGGGTGATTATTTTGATTAATAGAAATAAAAAATATATAAAAAAATTACGCTTCATTTATTTCGTGAAAAACGGCAATTTCATAGGTAAAGACCTAATATTATTAAAACCAAATTATATGATAGAACTATGAACTAAAAGATAATTGAATCTAAACCAAGGTTCAAACCATAACAGAAATTCGTAAGTTATTACTGAAATAAGTTTAAACATTGTACGAGTACAACATATTATCAACTAAAATAACAATTAAAGACAACAAAATTGACATAACAAATAAACAATATCAAGAATATATATTTTTATAGAGATAGCCTACAAGCACACCGTCGAATGCATCGAGCAGCGAAACAAATAACACAAATGTTATCCCGAAACTTACAGACATACAATAATGTGTGAATTTTAGTTTGTTTGTATTTTATTATAGTTGACGGTACAAAGTCTACACTGAGTATTGTTTAATTGCTTACGACATTTGAAAGTTGTTAAGTGTTGAGGGAATCAAGGACCACAATATCCTTTAAGTGAAGATTATGCCTGTCTTATATACACATCTGCTAGGTTGTGAACGTATTCGTAACAGATGTAACAACAAACAGGATGAATTAAATTTGGTTCAGAAAAAAACAAAAATAGTTTAGTAAAATGTCGCTGCATTTTGGCATACGTCTCGTTATGATACAATGAGTTTTCATTGTATCATAACATTCATTGTTCATTCATTCACGTGGGGTTTTTGGCTGTTTGTTTTGACGCATCTATGATCAAGTAGAAAAACACAAGTGGGAGTGCTAAGTGTAGATAACAAGCACAGGTAGGTAATCTAGTAGATATTTACCTCACTATGTGTAAACCACCATAAAGATGTAGCCAATACATTTATCTACTTCTAGTTAATTGAGATTTTTGTTGTCTCTATTGTTAGTTTTAATAGTTCGAGAACTATGGACTTGACAAACTCTAATAGGGTTAATAATAGGTAAATAAATAAATAATAAAAAAATAAAAAAATATATAAATGTGGGTTAATATAGAGCTTTTTATCCGTGAAACTTATCTCAAAATATCGACGGCAGGCGATCCAATCTGAACGTTGCATAATTTAAATTATTCATACATTTAAAAACGCAATATATTTTTTAAAGATATCAATTATTGTAGGTGTTGTTGTTGACATTGAACTAAATATTTCAATTACAAAAAAGGTGTCGATTTTTAATCGCTTAAGAATGTTTTAAAAAATTAGCGGCGGTAAATCTTTTATTCAAATTATAGAAACTTTCTTGTGGAACAGTTAATCAAGCAAAGTGTTAAGAGGTTACATGGGATAAGCCCTACAACGATATTTTTTTAGCCTATTCTTCAAACCTCTTCGATCTTGACTTTGACGCTAAAGCTAACTTTGCTAAAAATAGTTGCAAAACCAACATTAACAAACTGACTGAACTAGCATTACCAAAGCGTCAAGCTCTCGCTGTCGCTCTCCTCCACCGACACCCCATCACGCAGCCGCATGTCTGCTGGCTGCCATCTCGTTCATACTTTTTGTATCAGTGTGACGTTGCTCGGATCTCGATTAGTTCGTCACTTTCTCCATTGTGTCACAACTGTCATTGTATTGTGGAGACGAATCTCAGCCGCCACGCGCGGCGAGCTGGCGTGCAGAGATGTCAAGTTGACATGGTTTTTGTTGTTCTGATGGAGATTATGTGTTTTTAGTCTAGATCTGTATTATTATAATGAAGATGAAATATTGGTTTTTGTTCGATTATAAGGAGTCGAAAAATACTGAAGCTACTAAACCGATTTTAAAAATTATTCCATGATTATAAAATCTAAATTAAAATATTTTATTTCATCATTGGTAAAAATAAATATCTGTATATAATAAAAAATACTAATCTTCACCATGATTGCGTAAGTCCACCTTAACTTGGCTTTTATGTTATTTATTAGTATTTTTATTTTATTAGTTTGTGAAATGATATAAAAATAGTTAATATTTGCACGTCTGTTCAGACAGACTGGACATAAAAATTATAATAGGTCTTTACCTATGAAACTGCCGTTTTGCCGTACTGGCCATTTCAAATGAAAATATTTTTTTTTTGACTGATAATTCTAATTTCAATTTAATTTTATTTGACAAACATGGAATTCTTTTTCTAAAATCGTCATTTGTTTAATAGTTAGTGTTTTGTTTTCAACGCATTCGAACATTTTTCGTCATCATGGATAAGTTAAAAATTCGAGTAATTATGGAGTATGAGTACCGTCGTGGCAGCAAAGCGGCACAAGCGGCACGCAACATCAACGACGTTTGCGGAGCGAACACTACAAACGAACGCACCACCCGTTATTGGTTTACCCGCTTCCGTTCTGGAAATTTTGACCTGAAAAATGAACCCCGTGGTCGTCCGAAAACTTTGGTCGACAATGACGAATTAAAGGCAATTGTGGAAGCTGATGAAAGTCAATCCACGGCTGAATTAGCAGCAGCTTTCGACGTTAGCATCAAAACAATATTGGTCCATTTGCGTCAAATTGGCAAGGTAAAAAAGCTTGACAAATGGGTACCCCACGAACTCAATGACCGCCAGCGCGAAGTACGCGTGGAGACGTGCCTTGCACTGCTCAGCAGGCATACAAATGAAGGAATTCTGAACCGCATTGTTACTTGTGACGAGAAATGGATCCTGTTTGACAATCGTAAGCGCTCAGCAAGTTGGTTGGACCCTGGTTCAGCACCCAAACAATGCCCTAAACGAAAACTTACCCCTAGAAAAGTGATGGTCACTGTTTGGTGGTCTAACGCGGGTGTAATTCATCACAGCTTCTTGCCAAACGGGACAAGCATTACTGCAGATGTGTACTGTGAAGAACTGAACACAATGATGGAGAAGCTCGCACGTCTCCAACCAGCTTTGGTCAATCGTTCGGCTCCACTGCTCCCGCACGACAACGCGCGACCTCATACTGCACAGCAGACGGTCTCCAAGCTACAAGAGTTGGGGTTGGAAGTTCTCCGTCATCCGCCGTACTCACCAGACCTTGCGCCTACAGACTTCTACTTTTTCCAGAATTTGGATAACTTCTTGGCGGGAAAAAAATTCAATACCCGAGAGGCAGTACAAAATGCCTTTGAAGAATTTGTTGCCTCCCGTCCAGCTGATTTCTTCAAGAAAGGCATCAATAAGCTGCCAATGCGTTGGCAAAGATGCATTGATTGCATGGGTGATTATTTTGATTAATAGAAATAAAAAATATATAAAAAAATTACGCTTCATTTATTTCGTGAAAAACGGCAATTTCATAGGTAAAGACCTAATATTATAGACGTTATCGTATTTACACACAGTCTCTCAAATAAATAAATAATAATTATTATTATTATTTAAAATGTATTAAAGGTAGTCCGAGAGGAAAAAAGCCGGCGGAAACATAACCGCTCGGCACTCTTTATTATTTTTACAATCGAGACGTTTCAATATTTAAGGGGTACGGTTGTTTCTAGGATTTTATAAAATAAATGAACCGAGTATTAAGTCCCTAATATTACATAATTTCATTTAGTTTTGTCTCAGGAAAACATTTTGTAATTCGTAAAATAGCTATACTACATATTGAAAACATGGCGTGATCAAGTTTTGAGGTTAATTGTGCTGTAACTTTTATTTTTCCTTTGGAATTTTTCGTTTGCTTTAATTATTTACCATTAATATAACAAAACTACTATACTGCAAAAATATTCATTTATTCGGTTTGGCCACGTTTGTTTTTTGTTTCAAAGTAGAACACAACACAAAATGTAATTAAAAAATATTTTTAGTGTGTTTTCCACATTTTTTCATACATCCCAAACTCGTGTACATCACGCTAACCGAAAATGAAATGTCTCCTTTTAGGGAAGCTTACAGCTAAAAAACTTACATTAAACAAATGATATAAAGTAAATGAAATAAAGTGTGAAATTGATAAGCTTAAATTAATCAATTTGGAACGAATAACTTGTCAATATTGTGAAATACAGAAAGGTATACAGCTTCACTATGAATTAAAAGTTACATTAACCAATTTTATCGCGAAGTTTTAACGCGAAAGAAGGTTTATTTACATACCTATCCCATCTTTTTTTTCTTTTATAGATAACCGTTCCATAATATTTATAAAAATAAATAAATCAACAAATCTGAAGATGGATATCACTGAACCTTGGACATTTAATTCACACATCAAATAACCTCTCCTATTTAATTTCAAACATTCATAAGCCCCCGTGTCAGGTTGACTTCTACATTACACTGACATGTGAGGTTCACTTGTCACCTACGAAACCGCAACGCTTCAAGTTACCTCAAACAGCACAACTTAACTGATATTAAGTTACTCACGAATTATGTTATTATGTGGCGGTAACTCTTGTTTGTTTGTAATCTTTTTAAATTTTAATGATTCTTTTAGCATACGTTTCCATTTATTTCTCAACAATGACAATTACTAGTTCTTATTGACGTCAAATAAAACATGACTCTACCACCAGTTTGAAAAAACCTTCGTGAAGAAGAACTGGCAAGAAACTTCACGGGTATAATTTTTCAAAATAAATTTACAGAGTCTCTTTAGGTCTTTACAAAATTATTCTTATCTGCATCTGTTAGCTCGGCAAGTCTCCCTCCGCCCAAGTATCTAAACGACGAACACCCGCAAACGGCACCCGTTCACGAGTTAACGCGGGTAATGAGCATTAACCACGTGAAAACCTGAGCATAGAATGCATTTAGTCATTGTCTGGGTCTGGGGCGATAGAACAGTCCTTCGTATTTGAACCACCATAATCACCACCCACACACTTATGTGAATATGTTTCAATTAAAGGGAAGGAGCAGGCAATGCAATTACTGGAACTTAAGCAATTCCAACTTGATTCTACATTCAAAAAATAACAACATAAATAATTATTAACATCAATGATTATCGAGGTCTCCGCATGTTGTGCCATCACGTGCATCGTGTGCTACTCTGCCGGTTTTGACAAAGTTAAAAAAGAATTACAACAAACGGATCCCTACCATGGAAAAGTACATCTCCGAAATGTATAATACTTGTGGTACAGCCTTGACTTGAAAATAAAAAAAATTCTACCAGAATTTGTGGGAGGCTTGATAGTTAACAAATATATAAACTTACCCGGCAGGCATTATAAAAATGTGGTATATAAATGTCAAATTTCCTTAACATCATGTGCTCAAGAGTCACCGCCTACACACTGTTAAATATCTACAAATCTAGCAAAAATTACCACAATTTAATTTGCTTGCTGTTGAAAATTTTAATAAATTACTAAACGACACAGTTACAACAAATCTGTTAATGATAAATTAATATTTTTTAAACACGGTCTTCACATTTGCAAAGCCTTGTCTTCTACTCGGGACACTCAATTAAATATTTTTATTCCAAAGCATTTTAGCTCTAATAAATTAAAGTCATGTCATGTAAGATACAAATTGAATCTTAAAATGTAAGAAACAAAACATTGTGCTTGCGATCTGAGTTGACATTCGACAGGATTCTTCAACCAATGTTGCATTGTTTAAAAAAAGGTTACATGAGTATCAAAGCAAAATTCCGATTGAAACAATACAAATGTTTTGACGATTCTTTAATTATTTATTTAAATTATTCTCGTGGAAGTGACAGAGCATTCGGAAGGAATAAAATTAAAAGCTGATTTAAAAACATCGGGCTATTGAATACAAGGCCATGGGAACATCAAGCGATACGAATTCTTATAAGACATCAATCTGTGCGCTGGCAGCGAAGACACATTGCTGACGATTTATTTAATAAACATTAATTTACATGAAATATGTGTGAAGTTGTGTTATGAATAATTTAGATAATTTTAATAACAAACAAGAATATTCAATAATATTCACGCGATTTTGGGGGTCATCGGAAACTGGGCTTCTTCTAACAGGTCATAGCCAGGCTCATCCACTTGATTGTAAGTTTGAAGTAAGCTTCTGTGCCTGAAGGGATGAACACACTGCGTTTTATCAATGAGGGGTAGCCGACTTTAGGTTTCAATCGGGATTACCTTTGTCCCTGTACGGGTCTGTCTGTCTGGCTTCTCTTTATGCGGTATATAAATAAATTTATTTTGCGGTACTACATTGCTACATCGTATAACTAAATATAAATATGTGCATTTGTTTTTTATTTAAACCTTTTTTGCGAATAGGTCGTGTATATGATATAGAAATTCTTGATTTTAAGATTGTCTTTTTTTAAACAAATTCCACATTGAGATCACATGTGAGGGTGCCACAAGTGGATATATTATTTATTAAGATAAATATTTTTGATATATGATGGGCCTTTTTGATATTGAACATTACTTTTTCTCGTTTAGTTCAGATAATGTTATAACTAAATGAACTTTTGTCACAATTTAACGCCAGTAGAGAAAAAAGCAAAAACGAGATCTCAATAAACGAATAATGTAAAAAAAAATTTGCTAAATTAGTCGTTTACTTGACAAGAGACGCTACGAATTCGTACTCGCTTAACAATACGTTTACTGTACTGTACTCAATCACGGCATCAAAACGTACAATTATTTTAATTGTACTGCGGTATAATAAAACCCGAAAGTAAAAGATTACATCGACGACTCATTTAATTGAGGTGTTCATATAAACTTTACTAATTGCTAAGAGAAACTATTATGATTTTTTGTTCAACGACATAACTATAATCTTTATCCAGATTTTTACGCTATCGTTTCTCGAAATCTAATCTTGTTGTAATATTTAATTATGATTTTAATTGGTTAAGTAATAGAGAGTTAGATTTTTATGTTCGGAAATCTTCATGGTTTTATGACGGGCTTATTACTTAGCCTACATTTTAATGTCAGAGTTTTTGGAAAAAAAAATTACCTTTTCCGTAACACGTCTTGAAGACATTTCAGGATTCAGTTTTAGTTTTATTTTGTTAAGATTTGGTTCAGACGCCGTCTAACTGACTTATTCATCCCTAGATCTATGTAGGAGTTGTATTTAGTATAAGTCTTTAATTTTAATAAAAATTGGGAGAAGTGAACGTGGTGGTAGAGTATCCCTGGTTAAGATCTCTTTTGAGGTGGTACGACAGTCCTTCCTAAATTCACCGAATTATCCCTCCCGAAAGATCCCTTTATAGTAGATATCCCAAGAAACCGAACCAACCGCTTCGATAGTTCCTTTTTGGTGCGGGTCGCCAAGGTGTGGAATGAACTGCCCGCGTCTGTTTTTCCAGAAAACTATAGTCCCAGTCGGGTGACGCGTCGCTCACTTCCCTCTAATATGGTTGAGGAGGGCGATGGCTGGATCCAACGTTAACTCGTGAACGGGTGCCGCTTAAGGGTGTTCGTCGTTTGGATACTTGGGGAGAGGGAGACTTGTCGAGCTAACAGATGCAGATAAGAATAATTTTGTATAGACATGAAGAGACTCTGTAAATTTTATACCCGTGAAATTTCTTCTCAGTTCTTCTTCGCGAAGGTTTTTTCGAACTGGTGGTAGAGTCATGTTTTATTTGACGTCAATAAGAACAAGTAATTGTCAATGTTGAGAAATAAATATTTCATTTCATTTCTTTCAAGCTTCGAGTGAAAGGTATCTCGTGGAAAGGCGTGTAACAGCTTCGTCACTTTCCGTCAGGTGAGATAGAAGACAAACGTCTCATCCTTTTTCAATAAAAATAACGTCTACGTGGTTGTGTTCCAGTTTAAGGCAAGGAACAGTAAGTGTTAATACTGGAACAAAGGCAGTTCCAGCTGAAGCCAGCGGTCGCCGTACATTCAATATTGATAAGTAAAACACATAGGAATAATGATGTCCAAGTATATAATACTGCTGCCATCCACTTAATAAAATTTGCTGTCCTACCCCAGATTTATACTTCTTAATGTTAGTGAATTAAGTTAACTTAAATTAAGTTAAAATGAATAAAATCTTAGAATTTCACATTAACATTTTCAATTCGAAGCTATTGTTATCGCATTTTTCGTGTATTTTTTTCAATCTCACGGTCATTAGCATTCATTTAGTTAAAGGTCTGTTGAATGATTCCAAAATTGACTGCCTACTGACAAATGTCAAGGACACGAGCAGAATAAAACATCATATTTTATTTGATTAAAAATGGATCATCGTTTTGATCTGATACCTAGCTTCCACAATCCTTTACTTAGATTACAATATTATTCCACTGCGTAGGTCTGATGTATTTGTTATTCTTTTACGCTTGAGTGGGTGGCAAATTTTGTTAAAGGTAAGAATTAAATAAGTGATTTAGAAAAATCACACAGAGATCTACTTAATGAAAAAGTGCGTGTCACACTTTGTGAGTCTCTCATACTCTCAAGGTTAAACTATGGAGATTTAGTATATGGCCCGCGTTTGCAGTCTAGGACGCGCCGTCTTGTGCAACGGGTTCAAAACGCTTGTTGCCGTTTCTGTTATTATATTCCCCCTCGTCAACATATAACTCCCTATCTTAATAAATCATCAGTCCTGAACATGTCTTCTCGCAGACACCTACACCTTGCTTCATTATTATTCGATGTTATTACACATAAAACACCGGAATATTTATTTAGTAAATTGAGATTTTCTCAAGGAAATAACAGATATTGTAACAGAACAAATCGCATGCCGCTGGAGAGTCACTCTCACAAAACTGCGGCATTCACCGGCAGCTTCCGTTATCTAGCCACCAAATGCTGGAATAATATACCTCCACCTTTGCGAATTTTAAAATCCAAACTCACATTTAAAAAATGTTTTAAAAATTTTCTCCTGAACAAGCAAAAGCTAGAAATTCCAAGTGGCTTTTCATTGGTGGATTTTGCCGTGTGACTATTATTATTAAAAACGTTGAGATGCTATTTATAAAATCACTTTCACTAAAACATTATATCTTTATCTATACATTTCTATGCATCATAACATACATTTCTTATGTGTTAATATATTATACTCAAACACTCCAACTGACTTTGCATTTCATATTAACACAAATTATCTACATATATTTTTTTTATTTTTATTTAGTTTTTATATCTTTTATATTTATAAACATTATTGGTGTTTGATTGTCCGGCTTTATACACCTACTGATATATTCAGAGTACTGCCTCTGTCCCCAGGCTGTGGCAGAATTATCAGTGTATTGCTTTGAAGAGCAAACTAACACACTGAGCCATGGCCTTTTTGTGCTACTGCAACACAATGTTTTATTTATTTTGTTTTTTATTATTTTTTAATGATTATTTTATTTTATGTCTTCTCTTAATAATTGTGAACTTGCCTACAATTCATTACTTTTACTATTTTTATTAATATTATTTTTTTATTTTTTTGTTTGTTTTGATTTATTAATGATGTTTGTGTATAAAATATATTTGTTTTGTAGGATTATTGTTTAGCATTTAAGATTTAGGTTTTTTTTTATGTTAATTGTTATCTGTATTGTGTTGTTTTTTGGTCACAAATAAATGAATCTATCTATCTATCTATCTAAAAAATAACCAGTTGGGGTAATCTTGTTTATTTGTCATATATTTAATAACTTCGTAAAAACGATATTCATTTGAATATTTTTCACATATAATACCGAATATGCTTATAAGTATACTTTATGAGCACCAAAGTTGTAGGATGGAACCCGGCAGGGTGAAATCAAAATTCCAAAAAAAAAATTACTTGACTTGCCTAATAAAAAGGCAAAAAACAATTCTCTCGTATCCGCTCGTACACAGTTTTGGTGCATGCGCAGTCTAAATGTATTAAATTCTTGAAATCCATAAGTGCATTATGAAATAAAGCTTTACTTTACATTATTATAACTGTCCCACAGCACAAATCATCTTTGGTTGCCTTCATAAACACATGAACATCACTCAGTTCAATATCAAATTCAACTTTAAAATTAACCCTTTCACCGCAGGCTAAAATATATTTTTTAGCATTTAAGACAAACTGAAAAAGTCGTAATAGCTGTTAATAAAAACAAAAGTAAATAAATTAAAATATTTTTTACAATCTTTTTGAGTCTTTATACTCAATAAAAATAAACACCTGTAGTGACAAGATCTACCTGACAAAACTAGCAAATGTATTGAGCGACCTTATCGTTTATGCTAGTTCAACACAGCAGGCGCCATGCCAAGACTTGCGCAAGGAGCCTAACGAAGAGACACATATTTCTCAAATTGGCGCATATCGTGTTAAATGCTTTTGTATATTTAAAATGTCACAGATGCAGTAAACGCCTGACATCTTGTTTTCAAGAGCCCAGTTACAAGTAAGTGGCGAGATTTACATTCAAGGTTTCCATTTAAACACCGAAATACTACCTAATAAAAATGTAAAAGCTCGTTCTACCTTGAAGCTCAAAAATGTTTCGTCCTGAAGCTTAATGTATCGTAATATTTGTATCATGGGTAAAAATCTTTTAAAGAGTTTAATTATCATGTTCGTCTAATTTATCTGCCTGATTTATTACCTATTTTTAACTTCTAGCTTTAAACTTGCAAGTTTACCTATTTATTATATTTACCATTAAATTGGTAATAAAATTAAGAAGACCTGCACTTAACAAACTACCATATTCAGAAATAAAATTAGACTTGCTGTTCATAAGCATAGTATGTGTAATCACTGTTACACAGTGAAGGCATATCCTCTAATTTTATTGGTTCGAAGTCGTAAGTGAATCAGCTGGTCTAATTATAGACAGTCATAAACTAACTTTTGCAATTCAATAACTGCAGTTTAATGCAATAATTGATGCTTTATTTATACCCGTTCTGCGTTATTTATGAGCATTACTTACGGAAGACAAAATTATGTAAGTTCTTTTCTAATTTGGGAAGTGCTTTTTATAACTAGTATTGGTAATTTACCATTTACTTGAGACCTGGTTAAGAATTTGTGAAATAATTACTTATATTGTCATTACATATGAAATTGGCATTTTGTAAGGGAGGAACATAAAGTAAATTTTTTTTTAATATAATATATTTATTTAATCAAAGTATGTACCATTGCTATCTATGCACTATTTCCATCTCATTGGTAGTTCATTGATCCCTTTACTAAAAAAACCATTCGGACGGGAATCAATAAAATCTTTGAAGGCACTTTGGACTGCCCCATCGGAGTTGAATTTTGTCCCTTGCAAAAAGTTATACACATTTCGAAAAAAATGGTAATCTGTTCGAGCAAGGTCCGGGGAATACGGTGGATGTCTTAGACATTCCAATTGAAGCTCCTCTAACTTGGCAGCCGTCTGTTGTGCTGTGTGTGGTCTAGCGTTGTCCTGAAGCAGCAGTGGCCTAAAGCAATAGACCATCCTCGGTTTTTAGCAGCTAGCTTTTCCATCATATTTTGCAGTTGATGACAGTAGAAATTTGCCGTAATCGTCTGGCCAGATTTAAGGAAGATGTCGTGAACGACAAGCGCACTAGTCCACCAAACGCTCACAAGTAACTTTTTTTGAGTCAATTTTCGCTTGGGGCAGGATTTGGCTGCTTCGCCATGGTTCAACCATTGCAATGAGCATTTCCAATTATCATACAGGATCCATTTTTCATCACAAAATCCTTTCATTATTGTGCCGGTTAAGTAATGTAACGCAGCAGTCGACGCGCGTTTGTCAGTTTGCTGCCCTCAATTCATGAGGTACCCACCTCTCAAGCTTTTTCATCTTCCCAATTTGCTTCAAGTGGATTAAAACAGTTTTGTCATTAACACCGCAGCCTACAGCTAACTCGGACGTAGTTTGCGATGGATCCGCTTCCACAATAGCCTTCAATTCTTCATTATCAACTTTGGTCTCCGGCCGTCCACGGGGCTCGTTCTGCAGGTCGAAATTTCCAGAACGAAAACGTTGGAACCAAAAACGCACTGTGTTTTCTCTTGCGACACCATCGCCATACACAGCATTAATACTTCGAGCCGTTTCTGCAGCACTGGTGCCACGGTGGAACTCGTACTCGGAAATAACGCGATATTTCAAGTTTTCCAATTTGTAAACTAAGTGACACAAAGAAAAAACCAAAAGAGGGAAAAACAAATGAATTACGGTTTTTGAAACACAAATGCGTGAGTAAATAGCTGTATAAATTTGAAATTGGAATTCTTAACCAAAGAGGATTTAATACAGATCAAAGTGGCCTTTACTATACGACAAAACGCCAATTTCATATGTTAGGACCTAATATTAAACAATTTATGTTTATGATGTTGGATAAAAACATGCATTATAACAAACATTTTGTACGGCTTAATAAAGTAAAATTAGATACTACTCGTATACCCCGAGGGTCAGAATTACCCAGGTACGTGAAACTTTTGAATGAAAAGCTCGATATTCGCGAATTTTCAAGTTTTCACTTGTTTTTCTTTTTCTGCATCTTGATTGCGTAAATAATATTTAACTTCGGCCTTTAGAGTAGTACAGTAGTTGCAGTTTTCACATCACACGATGAACGATTATTAAAAAGGTTTACGTGCTTGAGTTTCAACGATGTAGGTACTAACGTAAACACCGTGAAATATATAGATTTCTAGGTAAATTCAATTCTTTTTGCATTAACTGTGGTTCGCTACGCATTGTAGGCGCCTTCACCACACTTTCATAGCCGGCCAACGAGCGTGCGACCTGCGTGGTGGTGAGTGCCATCGCCACCCTTGGACAATAATCGTTGGTGTCTTATTGCTGACGGCCAATCTCCAGTAATGGAGTGACACCTAAAGAAGAAGATTTGTGATTTCTATATAAAGTAATGACGCGTTGCCGACGGTAGCCTTCAGTTAACATTTCCTTTGTTCCAGTAATATCACTGGTTGATCCTTCGCTTTAATTGGAACACAACCACATAAACCTGATTATTATGGCGATTAAGGAAGGACTGCGGTACCACCCCAGACAAGAGACGCTACAGCGCACTAACGTCTTTCTTTGATACTTTAATATTTCACATTCATACGCGTTGAATCCTTCCAATATGTATTGCACGGCATGATGACATAAATAAATAACATGTAAGGGCATGTAAAGAGGGCAGCAGTTAATTTGGTCACAGTACAGTTAAGCCGACGCGGCGGTGGAATGCGTGCGGAGAACGTCTGGCCGTGGTAGCGTCAGCAGAGGGAGTCTGAATGGAAAATTGTGGTTATAGTAGGGTAAGCGTCAAGTATGTTGAAAAAAAAATACTGTTGACACATTTTTTTTATATGTGTTTTATATTCTTATTATTAGTATTATTATTGCAAGATTATTTTTAGTTAAGCTTGTATTTTAATATAGAAGTTGTAAAATATTGATTTTATAATCTTAGCACATATTTTTCGCTCATGAAACATTACAATTTTAGAATTATCTTAGGTGACTTTTTTGGTATTTAATGTTTATTACTTAATAGTAATACTTGCCAAAATTTGTCATTGACATTAAAATATGTTTTTACAAAATAACTATTGTCTTCTTAGATGTAAATTTAACAGGAAAGTTATGAGATATGTGAGACCCATCTAAATCTTATTTTTATTACAAATCTCAAAGGCTCAATAAAATATGCGGCATTCTTCGCTGACGGTACACTGACCAACTTACAATAGGTCAGCAGTCAGCACATATCTGCTGTCATCAAGTCATGCTGTTTGTTCATTTGATTGATTGAGTCGCCGGCTTAAAGTACTAAATATTACCCATTATTCACGCCAACCATCTTATAATGTTGGTTCCATAGGTTAAACATGAAATGCTCGTTGAAAAATGATATTGGAATTCAACGTAGGCTATCGAAATGTGTGTAATATTTAGTTTTAGAAGGTTTTTTGTATACTTAACTTAGTCTTACTTAGTTACTTTTAGCATGTGTCACTAACGCTCGATCTTAATATATTAGAATAAACTATTTGAAAATATTTTTAAAACCGTAGGCTAAAATAATGCGTTTCTTAAATCCCTAACAAAAGACTTCAACGACAATTCGTGTGTGCTGCGAATTTCATAACTATGAAATTGCTAATAGCATGTGGCGTGTAAAGTAAGGTTTGATCGGTTCAACCACTTCACAAAATATGCTTTATCATTGTCTAAAAGGGGATAAAATTCAATGTATTTTTAAGATTAAACATCAGCTCGAACTCTTAATAAAGTCTCTAGGTGCGTAATATAAGCACACGGACATATTTCTTCCTAAAGTCAACATATTTCTTAATTGTATAGAAAATTACAAAAGCAATTGGCAAAACGTCATTCACGAACCCTAACCAATACAGGTACGTGCAAACGCTTAACTCTAACCACAACAACATTCGTTTGTTGATTTCAAGATTATTGCCACCATCTTGTACGCGTACAACTGCTGCATACATGCCGAGATCGCAATAATTTGTCTGGTTGTTGTTTGTTGTATACAAATTGATTTAGATGTATACAAATCAGTGCCAGTAACTGCAAGTGGAGGCAACGACATTTCTATGCACCATTATGTTAGTTAAATCAGCTTACGATTTAGTAACTTCGAATAGTAGATTAATGGAATTTCATTAATGGGTTAACTTAGGTTGAGGTAAATGTCAAACAGTAAAGTTTACAGCAGTTCCAAGTTGAAGTTATAGATAGCGTGCAACTTGTGTCTGCGAGTTTACTATTACTGTTTTCCATGGCATTTTTTACACGTTTTATCCTGTATTCATATTCATCTCAGTCAAAAAGTGTGTCATAGTTCACTAGCCATAGTGCCAATATCTGAGACAGTTAGCGGGTCTTGAGCCACGCACTTCACGGTCTTTCTTTCTATGACGACCGAGTGTTGTAGTGGTAAGTAATCCCTGTCTCATACGCTGAAGGTCCCAGGTTCGAGTCCTGGCCGGGGCATTCATTAGTGTGCTGAACACAGATGTTTGTTCTCGGGTCATGGTTGTTTGTATTTATATATGTATGTTTATTCTGGGATCCCCCCAGTTCGCTGTATGGTCATCCATAACAGAGCTTACTTTGGGGCCATACAGTAGGTGTGCTGAACACAGATGTTTGTTCTCGGGTCATGGTTGTTTGTATTTATATATGTATGTTTATTCTGGGATCCCCCCAGTTCGCTGTATGGTCATCCATAACAGAGCTTACTTTGGGGCCATACAGTAGGTGTGTTTGTCTGGAGATTTATTATTATTATTATTTCGCGCTTACTTCTTTCCATTTCGCGCTGTCTTGTTTCCGATTCGCTCTGTCTTCTTTCCTGATGATACTGCTGGCACCATGGATGCCATGGATGATACACCAAACTCAAAAATACATTTTTGGCATCTGCACCTATTTAGGACGACTTCCCTTTCACATGCACAATTACTCATTTGCTCTTTTTCAAGTAATATGTTTTAATTCGGCTCCTGTTTTCGAACAAATGTGTACGTAAACTGATTTTTTAACCATTACAAAGATTATTGTTAATTTTACTATGTCACAAATAGAACGAAACGTTTGTTGATTAGCGTTTCAAATTTAATTACACATGACCTAAAGTTTTCACTAATTCGAAAAATGCAATAGTTAATTACAAAAACGGAAAGAATTCGTTGTGCTTTATAGCCATGTCTAAACAATAATGGCTGTTCATTAGAGGAAACACAGTTTACTTTAGTTAAACACTAGCCGGTAGTATCCACTATTGTTAAGACAGCTCGGGGTGGGTCTGCGTCCTTCCCTTATTTACCGCTGTGATAACCTAACATGATACTTTCGAATCAGACAGGATCAGTCACCCCGCTTACATGAGCAAAGCTAATCCCAAATAAAACCCATGATCGAAAACGCATCATGAATGATTGAAATCTCGGAATGATGTCCACAAAGCTCCGATGCCATCAAGTGGTACAAAGTCTTATTTACCTTCTATCTTAAACTTAAAAAAAAACTTGTGACGAACGTTATAAAAGACAATGGGTCAACCATAACAGTTATAACTATACCACGGCCTGATTAAAAACATGAGGCGACAGCAGTAGACCCTGCTTGGTCGCGTTTGACTCTCGCTTGACGTAATACCGATTTGTGTGACCTTGACACAATACAGACTAAGTTTCTCTTGTACTCGTATAGCTGGCCACAGTTTTTGCTAGGGGCACAGAATGACCCGTCTAACTTGTTTATGCATTTTATTATTTCATACTTAATTATTGAAGCCTGAATTTTAAAACAAATTTATTTTATTTTAGTTTTTAAGTGCTAACAAAGTGCACTGTTTTTATTTCGAAATTTTAAGATATACGTTACATGCTTGAAATTGGTTGAGTAGTGATCTGTATTGATGATTTATTTTATGTTATCAATGAAATAAGGCCCTCAACAATAATATCAATTATCCGCACTGAATTCAGATGAAGCCTTTTGTTTGTTTAGGTTTTTATTGTATCTTTTACATACGTATATATATATACATGTATATATATATATATAAATGTATATATATATGTGTGTGTGTATATATTTGATTTAATTTAAACTTGTAATGGGGTGCGCTGGGGCTGGCACGTACCATTGTATAGAAGTTCCTTTAAAATAAATAAAAAGAAAGGATATCTTGCTTAATACTTTTCAATTCACCCCACAAAAGTCCCGTCTTAATGACTAAATCACAAATCTGAAATAACTATAAAACGTTTTGAACTTTCAAAATCAGGTAACATTTAGATAGTTCATGAGTCATGTTCAGGTCCAGTCACTGCATTATATCACATGTCCTTTCGGCTTTTCTAGTTTTACACAATATTTGCACAGAAACGTCTGTGATTTCGTTTACAATTGCCATGCATTTGTGGTTTCTCAATATTATTAGCTAATACATCAAACAAGGAATAATTTTGCTACTTAATGCTTTATGGAGAAACAATGTGTCTGCAAATTCCGTAATGCGGCGATCGCGTTAGTACTTGCAGTTATCGCGTATAATGTTGTTGCGAATTAGGAAAGCTTTGCTAAAGGGTTAGCTGTAGGTAGCTCACGTTTTGTGTGTTAAAGTTTACGTGAACTAGTTAGTATACAGGGTGTCCAGTAAGCAGCACGACAAACTTTATTAATCTTTTATGTTGCGTCTGTGCACCTGGATATGGTATAGCTATACTTATATAATATTGTAAAGAAGAATTGTTGTTTGTTTCTTCGTATGTAAAAAAAAAAAAACTCTAAAATTATTGAACAGATTTCTTTGATTGATTTTGAATTTTATATGAATATTCATTTAGTCTAATATCCCGGAGGAACATACGGAATATTTCACAGGATCGGCAGTTGCGCGCACAAACCGGGCGGGGCTTTCACTATTGAACACACAGACTGAAGGAATATATTTAGCAATAAAATTTTTTGTATAATCATTTCATAACAAGTCCAAGTAGTTTTTTTTTTTGTAAAAAATATTTTAAGCAGTAGCTAGTTGTTCATTGTGAAACTTTAAACTAATTAATTACAGCTGCAAAAAGCACTGGCGCCAGTTTTTTGCCCCTTTACGCCGCGAGGTCTGCGGCTGGGATGCAAAAAGGTCATTACGCTGTGAATACTTCAAAGAAACGACTTCAATAATTTAAAACGATACTTACTTATTCAATTATTAACTTATTAAAATAGTAATCATTTTTTTAAATAAACTAATTCAAAAATAATACATTTATATTCGTTTCATTAAGTAAAGTAGCATTTAACTTATTTAAATAACCTACGTTATATTGTCTTTCGTTTAAACGTTACCGATGAGTATACTTAATGAACGATCACCCTGAAGTGAGATCATAACTTCAACATTCTTAAATTCAAACAGAAAGAACTTACGAAAGCCGTTATTAGGTATACTATAAATTGGAAAAACTTGTTTGCTTGTGTGTTGAGATTAGCTTTGAATATATATTTTTTTTTATTGTAAAAGGATAAGACGTTTGTCTTCTATCTCACCTGATGGAAAGTGACGATGAAGACGAAGGTGTTACACGTCTATCCACGAGATACCTATAATATAATATACAAGAACGATGCTATTAATTCTCTCATCATTAGGGCATTAGGTTATGCAGATGTAAAAAATAAGTTGTGTTTTATCCTAGGAGCTTAAAGAATGAAATTGGGATAAGTCATCTACACTTTTCACTTAGACACTTTTCGTCACCGAGTTGCTGTGTCCGGTAGCGGCAATCGGGCACAGTCTCCGGTTATTGCTACCGACATGCCACGTCACATACGGACACCGATTGCAAATCATCGTTTTTACAGCGCCTCTAGCGGCCTGTTTGGTGTGGAGGTAAGTAGCCTTGCCTTCGATGCCAGAGGTCCCGGGTTCGAAACCTGGTAGGAGCAGATGTTATATTATATTTGCTCTCTAGTCATGGATGTGTATGGATGTTTATTTAAGTTTATTTCTAATATTTACATATTAAAAAGATCCATGTGTATTTATATATTTCTTGAGTTTATTTATCCGTTATCTAGTATCCATAACACAAGTTCTTAATGATACTTAATTTGGGCTAGATAATGTGGTGTGACTGTTAGAAATATGTATTTATTTATTTATTATTTATATAATTGTAATAAAACTTAGGAAAGTTGCTTGTGTTGTCAACTGACAACAGTTGTTTCTAGTTACTTAAATAGACCAGCTTTTGATTCGCGATTGATATGTGTTTGCGCAGCGCCTTGCGGAGTTTTTAAATATTTGGGAAAGTTTCGTTATACAGAACCTTTGCAGAAACAAAATTACAAATATTCGGAATTATTCATATTCCTCTATTGTACTGTATGCTTGCCGACAAAGTGTAAGCAGTAAGTAGGCACATAATTACTTAGTGTTATCTCGTGTTTATGTTGAAGAGACACTCGATTGCATAACTGTTTGATGCTTAAACAATATGGGCAAGTATTTTTGGATGCTGAGTTGGTAATCCTTTGTACAGATATGTATATACCACTTAGAAATGACACGCAATGTTAACGTTGAATGACGAGGAACCCAAAATAAATCTGAATGTATATACAGGGTGTAACATAAAGGAAGCATAATACTTAAGGTTCAGTAAGTATACCATTGTTAGAATACACTGTAAAAGAATTGGAGTTATTGGGGCTGGTTAAAACTTTCACACATTAAAATTTGTTAACATTAACATCTTTGACAGCCCTAGGAGGTTTTCATACGCGCAAATATTAGGTCTTTACCTATGAAATTGCCGTTTTTCACGAAATAAATGAAGCGTAATTTTTTATATATTTTTTATTTCTATTAATCAAAATAATCACCCATGCAATCAATGCTTCTTTGCCAAGGCATTGGTAGCATATTGATGCCGTTCTTGAAGAAATCAGCTGGACGGGAGGCAACAAATTCTTCAAAGGCATTTTGTACTGCCTCTCGGGTATTGAATTTTTTTCCCGCCAAGAAGTTATCCAAATTCTGGAAAAAGTAGAAGTCTGTAGGCGCAAGGTCTGGTGAGTACGGTGGATGACGGAGAACTTCCAACCCCAACTCTTGTAGCTTGGAGACCGTCTGCTGTGCAGTATGAGGTCGCGCGTTGTCGTGCAGGAGCAGTGGAGCCGAACGATTGACCAAAGCTGGTTGGAGACGTGCGAGCTTCTCCATCATTGTGTTCAGTTCTTCACAGTACACATCTGCAGTAATGCTTGTCCCGTTTGGCAAGAAGCTGTGATGAATTACACCCGCGTTAGACCACCAAACAGTGACCATCACTTTTCTAGGGGTAAGTTTTCGTTTAGGGCATTGTTTGGGTGCTGAACCAGGGTCCAACCAACTTGCTGAGCGCTTACGATTGTCAAACAGGATCCATTTCTCGTCACAAGTAACAATGCGGTTCAGAATTCCTTCATTTGTATGCCTGCTGAGCAGTGTAAGGCACGTCTCCACGCGTACTTCGCGCTGGCTGTCATTGAGTTCGTGGGGTACCCATTTGTCAAGCTTGTTTACCTTGCCAATTTGACGCAAATGGACCAATATTGTTTTGATGCTAACGTCGAAAGCTGCTGCTAATTCAGCCGTGGATTGAGTTTCATCAGCTTCCACAATTGCCTTTGATTCGTCATTGTCGACCAAAGTTTTCGGACGACCACGGGGTTCATTTTTCAGGTCAAAATTTCCAGAACGGAAGCGGGTAAACCAATCACGGGTGGTGCGTTCGTTTGTAGTGTTCGCTCCGTAAACGTCGTTGATGTTGCGTGCCGCTTGTGCCGCTTTGCTGCCACGACGGTACTCATACTCCATAATTACTCGAATTTTTAACTTATCCATGATGACGAAAAATGTTCGAATGCGTTGAAAACAAAACACTAACTATTAAACAAATGACGATTTTAGAAAAAGAATTCCATGTTTGTCAAATAAAATTAATTTGAAATTAGAATTATCAGTCAAAAAAAAATATTTTCATTTGAAATGGCCAGTATGGCAAAACGGCAATTTCATAGGTAAAGAGATATTAAATAAAAAAATACGAGTTTTTTATTTATTTGAGATCATTAAAGTAACTAAATCGTGTCCAGTCGCATCGCATTACGTGCTACTCAATAGGTAGGTAAGTGACGACGGCTGCGCTCGCCTCATGCATAGGTAGATATGAAAACCACTTAGGGCTGTCAAAGATGTTGAGTAAAAAAATTGAAATAAAAAATTATGGAAGTCTTAACCAGCCCCTATAACTCCAATTCTTTTACAGTATACTCTCACAATGGTATACTTACTGACCCTTAAGTATTATGCTTCCTTTATTTTACACCGTGTATATGGCCAGATCGTTGATTTAATAAAATGGTCGCACTTTATGAAATTATTGACAGTCCATTAGCCAGATCATGAGGCTTTGCCAGATCAATGGTACGAAACCGTTTGTTGATTGGATCAACTAATCGCAGCTACTTGAAATGGCCAAACTGGTTTGATCATATTGTAAAATGTTTTTTAAACTACCAGCAGAGGTGCTGGAAACGCTTTGCTTATGTGCCAGTGTCACACGTGGACAGTATAGTTAGCAAACTATTTGCCTTTTTTATTTTCTTTATTGATTTAATTTGCGTCGCCGAGTGCTACCGAATCTCGCTCACTTTATTCGTTCGGCACCCGCGCATTGCAAATACAACTAGTTCGCGGCTCAAAGATGTGATCAAATGTAGTTGGCCATATCATCCAATGTAACCATTTAGCCCGAAAGCGCTACTCAAAAATGTGTAAATGTGGCACGGGCCGGCTTTGTCTCTGCCGAACCGAATATGTCAGAATATGTGGGTACCGCATCTTAAACACAAATATACTCTTTAGTAATAAATCTTCATTACGATTTCGATGCAAAAAATTTTAAATATAGAAACTCCTTAATTAAATCTCAAAACCATTTAACATTTATTCTAACAGCAATAATTTTATAATTAACATCAAGCGCAGATATTCCTTAAGCCACTCACTTCTTCACACACAGCATGCCAAGGAACTAAGGACAGTTATAAGCCGACAATTACCTCAACCTGTCGTGTAGCGCAGAAGTTGGCTAGTCCCAGCGCTGTGCCAGCCGCGTCATGATCCCCGCACTACCTCATAGCACTCCGGAGCTCTGCGACACTGCCGGTGGTTACCTGGGCAAGAGGAAACTCAGTTAGTTTTAGATCACCGACTGCCTTAAGAACCCCCCATCAACCTCACCCAAATTAAATTTTCTCATAATGTGAAGATAATTGTAATTAATGTCGCATAATTGATCCCTAGACGTATGCCCCGACCAGGACGCGAGACCGTGACCTCCGGCGTATGAGTGAGTATTTAGATAATGTACCTGTTAGTGCTATTAGACAATACCATTAACAGTACTCGACCGTCAAAGACTTACTTAGACTTATCTTAACACTTATTTAAACTAAACGTTCAAATAAAAAGCGATTTTCTTATATACTATATAGAATATTTATTCTGAAAAAATGTGTCACCAATATTGTCCAAAAAATTTACTGAGATTTTAGTCACTGTGCTGTAAAAAAATAGTCACTTTTTATTTGACCATTTAGCTGTGAGAGGTTTGAGCACGGTTTTTTGATATTGGCCTAAGAAAACGAAGAGTTAAAAAAATTATCTTAATTTTCATAAATCTCTTTAGATATATAAAAGCTCTTTTTTGTATATTACGACAAACACCACGAGAGTGAATTTAATGAAATAATACATAACAGTAAATATATTCAAACAAGTTTGCCTCATTATGCCTCATTACCTGAGGAAATGAATTTCCTCGTCCGAGCCACTCGCTTTCAGGATATAGTGTAACCGTCTATTAATTAGACTTATATATATGAGGTTTATCGGATGTTATTTATAAAATGTGGAAGTTGAAAACTTCAATATTAATGATTGTATGTATTGAATTATTAAATTAAGAAAAGCTTGTTAATATGTTTGATTACATTTTTTTAAAAACAATAAACCCCAATTGGAGCATTGAACTTTGATTCTTTCATCAGCTGCTGGAATTCATGCGATTTATATTTAAAAAATGGGTACTGTTCAATGAAATTTCGGTCAAGCTATAGATTGAAAAGAAATTGCGCATCTATCTGTACATAAACGAATATTATAAGTTTCGATTAGTAACAGACTATTCAAGAAAGTAACGGTGATCCTACTCTATTGGGTCAACCAGAAATAGAAACGACTGGTCAATAATACAATAGGTCTTTTGACAATCTGACATTATCAGGTATTTACGCAACGTATCAATTCAATCAGTTGAGCAATGATTGAGGCTGTTGACAGCTGACATAATAACATACGTCGCGCCGTCCATTGACAATTCTCTGTAATATTTGACACTTGACTATTTATATAAACTAGCCTTTTTTAAATTTATATAAATCATAATGCCAGTTGTTGCTACTTGACTTCGATGGTTAATTATCTTATTATATTGGTTCCCAGCATTCATTTGATTTATGTCTCAACCTATGGCAAAATTGAATGGATGTCTATTTAATATTGTTATTTTCCTTTAAAAAGGTCATGTGGTCTAAATTGCGTCATAGGTCATGAGTTATACCGGATTTTGATGACCGGGGAATGCCAAATGTTTAAATGCCGACTTCAATTTGATTTGAATTTATGAGAAAACTGTATCAATTTATTGATAATGGATTGATGATGGCATTCGCCTTAGGCGAAGATTTGTTAATCACGCTGTAATAAAATTCAGAATTAAGCTATGTGACGAGAAAACCTAACTTTGATTGCAAAAATTATAAAAGGAGTCTGAGACTAAATTTAGTTACCATAAATTTTTTATTCGCCTAAATGATAAACGTTGAAATATTTTTTTTGTCTTGCTTAAAAATATTTTTATTGATAGCTATTTTTAAAAAGCAAGAAATCTATTTATAAGGTCTAAGAATCTGTACGATGCATTATATTGCATCTGAGGGACAAAGCTTTTGAGCGCTGAGAATACCGATTTCTACCACGCACTTAATAGAAGAATTTGGTATCCGTCTACATTTAAACTGTAGACGGAGTCTCTTCATATTTTGTTACAAATTCTACTAAATCGGCTTATTCCTATAAACAATACGATGGTTAAGTAAATGAAAAGTGACTCAACTTACGATTGAGTATTGGATAAATCTTTTCTGTAAAATTTAGACATGCATAAACACAATCAATATGTAGGTACAATAAACTTTGTCAAATTGCATTAACCAAAGAATCTTTATTGACTCCATGTCGCTGATAATTAGATATATCTAGTTAATTAAGGCCAAAACTATTTAAAGGGTTAACAAGAAAGTGTAACCACTAAATAATTTTGTCTCAAGGAACCTGCGAAGGTCACGAATATCACGAGCTTTTGTGACCTTTCATTTGTTAATGGGAATCTAATCATATGGTCTTAGCAGTCCGTGTGCCTTATGATAAAATAATAGGCAATTAGACAAAAGCCGTTTTAGACAATGTCATTCGGCTTGTTTAGAATCACAATTATATATTAAGGTGCCAAATCAAAAGTCACGACTCTCGAAGCGATTTGGAATTTATTGATCGTGGTGTAATTTGACAGGGTTACAATTACGTGTCAGCTGGTTGTGAAATTGTTTATTTTTGGTTTTTACGAGATAATTGAGTCAGCTTTGTGAGTTTGATTTGTCCGAACAGTTAGCGATAAAGTCGACAGAAGATTATCATATATTTATTACTCTTAGTATAAAAACTATTCTGGTTTTCATTCTTTAGCGGTAAAATGTGATCATTAACTTATTACTGCATAGTAACCTGGGGAGGTATATTTATGCCGCACTGCACCAGCCTTGAGAGAACTCAGACGCCGTTTTGAAAGTCTGATCCTTTTAAATTTGGCGATATCCTATGGCAGATATCTACAGGCACTGCGGAGTCCTAACCGTGCGCCAACTATACATGCTTCAAGTAACCTTAATACAACACTCTCTACTATCGTACCACCCAGTCTCCACAAATACAGATAATCGCAAGCACAACCCTGTGACAGATGCTCAGAGGTTCACGAGCTTCTCCAGAAATTTCTTCTGTGTGCGCGGACCATGTGTCTACGACAAAATAAATGCATACTTTCATATTTAAGTGTACAAAGTGGCTTCTTCCTTTATCTCTTTTTTTTCCTCGGTAATATTATATGTATTATTTAAACGTATATAGCTATTACATTGCTGCCGATATTTTCCTATCTACATTCACTAACCATTTCTGCTTATCTTTTATACCAATTGTATCACTTTTTTATTGTATTACTTGGCAAGGTGATATTTATGTCATCGTTTTAGAAACTTTCACAGAGCAATGAAAAAGCATAATTGATGCAAAAATCATACTTTCAGTGACCCAATTTTAAAAGGTTTTCAGTTATATCAATTTACAAATAGTTTTCTGCTTGTTCATAAAACACATTACTATTTAAGTACATTACTAGTAAATACAAAAAAAAATACCTTTCAAATATCAGCTGCGAGTATAGCATAAAATTATATCAGTGTAACAAATACATTGTTAACGTTAAAGTATAATGTATATTTAAGTATCGTGCTAACTTCTAAATCCATTTGCTATACCTTGTTACTTCAAGGCTGATAAACTTACTTAAATTGTTTTAGATTTATTTGGTTTAATGCGATTTTTTTCTAAATTTCGAAATCATTTGGCTATTTTTATTATTTCATACAATTCCTATTTATAATTGACTATCTTCTTATTAAATTTTTGATAAGTAAATATTATGAATAGTATTGTGTATTGGATGTTCGTAACTTAAAGTTCTTAAGTACAACGGATGTGAGATTAGAATTAAACACTTTTCTATATTTCTATCAATCATATTTCATGTTCATGACGTTTCTCTCTGATTGATCAATTGAGAACTCTCATTACGTACGTACGAGTGAAACTCTCTCAGGAATTATCTTATAATAAAATGAAACCATTTTATGCACATAGACATAAAAAAAATACTTTTTAAGTAATTCAAAAGCTTTTTTGTTTATAGCATTGCTACGGAATTAAAACCGTGGCGGAAAACTAGGCGCTTCTAACTTTGACCTGTAAAGTCAACCAATAAAAAAATTTGTGGAAATCGATTTTTATAAGAATATCTACAACACAACATCAATATTAGCGCTAACCCCAACATGAATACCTCTCCAGAACGAACTGCGTGCTCTACATTTAACATGAACAAATTTCAACGAACCATGATTTGATTGAACAAAACAACAAATTTTCTTTCCCCTCATCTCAAACCTTGACATTTAAGTCGGAAGCACACACGTAGAACAAAAGTTTAAACATGAACTATTGTTCCAGTTCTTATTTTAAACCAGCCAATAAGCGTACGTTTCCGCATTCTCTAAACCAGTAGCCATTTTGTATTATATTGCTTATTGTTGTACTGATAAAAAATAAGAGCAGTTAAGCCTAGAAGCACGTTCCGGTAAGTAGACGTCAAGCCTTAGAGCTAAAACATTATTTCGTTAGCCCTTATGCTTTTGGGATAAGAATGAGTTTTGAATGGCAATGTGAAGGTAAAAATGCACTTAACAGTTTATATGTAATCAGTATGTTTTTGTTCTTATTAGGCTTTATAAATCTAGATATTTATGGTTATTTAGTTTTAAGTATTGTTGAAAATTGTTGGTAATTCAAATGAAATTATTTGTATTAATTGCGTAATGTTCGTACTATGCATGAAATGAGCTTAACTTTCTCTCAAATAATTCATAGTTTAGGTCAATTACTATATATTGTATGATATTGAAGTTGGAAATGATCTTATTTTTTGTTGTATAGAATTCAAATGATATTAACATTATTAATACTCTGGTTTACTTTGAATGATTATTTCTTTCTAAGTAACAAGTTTGGTCCCAAGTAGAAAAATTAAACCATTACTAGGTACTTAATAATAAAGACAATTAACCCATTAAGTACACGTTCTAATAGGTTCAAGTAATAATGTCTATAATATCGTAAACCGGATTTCCTATCGAACATGTGAGTACAAAGAAATATATCGACCTTCATGTGTAATGGTAAAACAGCTTTTACATAAAAACACTATCCCTATCCGGACTCAGACACGGAACTTTACATACGTTAAAAGAGGTTTTATATACACAGTGTGGTTTCTAGAACTCTCGTTATTTTAGTACAGAAGCTATGATGATTTGTCAATGCAAATGACAGGCAAGAAATAAACACTTCGTTTAAAAATAGAAACGAATAAATGGATCAAGTCATCACAAAATTGTACCGATTGTACACGCACACTAAAGCAACGAGAACAGGGCTTGACAAGATGGCGGCTGCCGCGTCACTGCCACACAGAGTTAAGTTGCATAGTTACAAGCAGACGCAAACATAGGGCGGTGCGTATAAATGAGTTGAACCATCGTATACGGTCTTTATTTAGTTCTCAATAAGGTTAATTTTTCTTAAAATAACTGAATAAGGTACAGGTGAAATTCGTAATCGCTAATCTCTGAAACAAGTAAGCCAATATTAATTCTAGTGTATCAATCAACTATTGAAAGATAAGTTGTACAGAAGAGCATAAGCTTTTTCTTATCAATGAAGGTTGAAATGTTTAAAATCGGTTATAACTTTAATACGAACTTTTTGTAACTATTACATACACCTTATTTATTTACACTTGACGTAAAGCGGCATCCGCATGCATGGATGTTGTCAGTCTCGGGTGTTTAGTTATCAATACTGAATATGTCGACAAATTCCCGACCGAGCGGTTCAGTTGAAAACTGCCTCTGTTCCAGTTTTTGCACTGGCTGGTTCGTCCATTTGGCCGGAACACAAGTAAATAAATAAATACTTCTAACAACCACACCACATTATCTAGCCCAAATTGAGTATTATTAAGGACTTGTGTTATGGATACTAGATAACGGATAAATTTATTTAAGAAATACACAAACACACATAATTTTTTTTTTTATACGTAAGACCCTAACAATTTAGTCCCTTGTGTATGTACCGTTTCTATATTGGTCGGCAGATTCTGTCTGAAACGTAAACCATTGAGACATTTTTGAACCAATAAAACCTTCCAAAATTATAACACCTAACGTTAACTGCAATATAACGTGTAGTCGATGTGTTGTACTTATTTCAACTACACAACACAAAACAACACTTTTTACTGCTCAAAATTCAATGAAACCTAATAAACCACGCGATCTCCTATAACAATAACATTGCTTAACCAATAACAATCAGAAAACTAGCCGATTCAAATAAAAACCATACTTCGACGCCATTGTTTATCGCGCATGCGCATACAGAATTACAGTTTAATTATCAGTGGATCTCGCCGTGGGAACCGCGCATGACATTTGTGATCGTTTGTACCATCTTCAGTTACCTAACTGTATGGTAGACGTGCTGTGGCGTCAGTAACGGTGGAGTGACAGCCCGCGTGATGTGTGATGCTGCGATATGTGATGGGTAATGTGATATTAATTTGGTTAATATCTAATTGGAGTGGTTCTATGTTCAGAATAAAAATTCAAATAAAACTTGACATTGTATTATTTTTATAAGTTAGAAGTTCATCTTTGTTTATAAGGTAAATGCCTATGTTTTTGTGAAGGACGATACTAAGCTTTAGTAGGGCTTAAGGGAACATGCATTTCATTTTATAATATCTTCCTTCAACAATAATAATGTTCAATCATCTGTGGATCATGTCCTTGGAATGTTTCTAATCAAATCTAATTTATACTGTTAAAAAAGTTACGTATATTACTGTTTGTGATCACCTTATGTTTCATAAAATAAAAATAAAATAAATCCATAAAATGTAACGAAATTGTGAGTCACGTGGCGAGTAATGCCAATTTACGCATAAAATCACAAGTAATATTACACTGTGATATCACACAGTCTCGGCTAGTATGTGTGACGGCTACGTTGTCGATGCGCAAGAGTTGTCCGCTGTACGTTTGTATGTCACTACGCAATCCGTGTTAAAAGTCGGCCAGTAGAAACAAGATCCTTATTGGTGATTTTAATATTATAAATTTTTAACAAATCAATTAATATAATTTTAAATAGGTTTTTGAGTATCCTTTTTTAAGCATATGAAAGTGTTGAGCTGAGAACTTGCAAGATTTTATGTTGCAGGTGTAGTATACCGATTCGAAAATCAAAATTCCCATGTACAAATTTGTATTTGTTGTACAATTAATAAAACATGAATTTATTTATTATATGAAACATTTCCGTAACGAAAAAATTATTAACAGGATCTTATGTTTTTCTAACATTATGTGATTTACTTAGTCTGTTTAAACACTGCCACAATTTCTACACGTGGAATCTTGTTATTGGCCCTCCTTTTCCTATTTACTTTATACATAATCAAACCAAGCTGTAAGTTTTCCCAAAAGATGTAAATAAATAAATAATATTTAAAAATCTATGTTTTATGATAACATTAATAACAAAACAAATCAAAGAAACGAAAAAATGTTTACTGTAAGCGACAATATATAGGTGCATACTTATAAAAGAAAAAAGGTTACATTTACGTACTAAAAACGTCAATAAGATCGATGGTTACAGTGCAGGCCAGTGCACTAGACACGCACCAATAATTAGTTTGAACATTTGCAATATTCGCTAAGAATTAATCTAAATCAATTTTTATAGGCGGTGTTGTCATGTCAGAATACGTTGCACTGACTTACATCCGCAATCAGGGACTTCAAGAGGATACTTAAGGTGCTCTAACTAAAACATTTTGACTTAGATAAAGTATTGATAAATTCATTTAACAAAATGTATACTTAGAAGCAGCATAAGAAACCATTTGAAGTGCGGACGTTAGAAACTTCGATATGTACTAAGGAACTTCGGTAGGGATACATTTAATAATTACCATAAGTATTTATATACAATATATACAAAATACAATATATAAACGCTCCAGTACTGCCCCGACGTTATGGCCATTTAATTAACTAACTTAACACAATAGCATTCGTTACACAAAATATTATTTTCTACGTCCCTCGTCCGTTACCATTCGACATTCGGTAGCAGCCACACATAAGACAGAAGCCATTATGGTAACTAGTTTCACTCGCGTGTGAACACCGCGGAATGTATTCGTATGAGAGTGAAAACCCATTTGTGTTATTTACAGTTGCCTTCGCTACTTTGTATTGCTGACGGTACATTTAAATTACTAGGTGATTTTTGTTTCATAGAATAGAAAGCTTATGAACGAGCCTGTAGATAGGTATTTTATAGGAAAGATTTGAATGCCAGATTTTTAATAGAGATAGGTTATGGTTAATGTTACTTCCTTTATCTTTTAGTTCTCACCTCATAACTAGGAAACAGCTTTTCAACTCAATCTGAAGTAAGGCGTTTGACGAGATAAAGAACGTAAACAATCTTTCAGGGTATTACAGCATTATGAACCTTATAAACAGGTTGTTAACTTCTATACTGACAGCTTTCCTGCACTACGACTCACGCAACGACAACAGCAGTCGACCAACTGACAACATTATTGCGTACGAGAGATAAGGACAGATATAATTATCGCTCGATATCGCAGTGTAACTATTTCATCTCCTTGGCCTTACTGTATAACAAAACCTAAACAATGATTGTTAGCATAATCTGTATTTAGGAACTGTTATGTATTTCAACACACTTAGCCTAAATTGTAATTTACATAAAATCTGAACATTCTTTGTATGAATTTGACATGAATTAAGTATTATAACTATTATACATGTGATTGGAACGTATAATTATATTTGAAGAAATTTACTACTGTCGAAGAATTCGAAGGCCGACATGTAAGTTTAAGTAAAGGGCGTCAATAAAAAGAATAATTTAGGAGAAAACCGAATAACAACATAATATATACAAATTTAATCAAAAAACCTGCTATACAAATAAGTGATTTAACTACGCGTCTATTTGTTTTATTAATGGTACGTACGTATTTCACAAGTAAACGCTTAAGATAATTTAAAAAATTAAAAATTATATAGAAATATATTGAAAATAAATAAACATAGATTGATATTCTAATTTTTATGAATATTGTCTAACCTAGCAGTAACAGCAAATGTTTTTTGTGCAAATTTTCCAACGATTCCAACAAGAGAGACACTATTATGTAATGTGTCTAATTCGCCTCAGTTAAAAGCAAAAGTAAATTGCTAAAAATATTTGATACAATTTAAATAAGGAATATATAATAAATATAATATTCTTGCGTCGTGGTAAATCTCGTTTTCTTTTTAACTAACTAACTTAGGCTACTGATAATATCTGACAATAAATGACCCATGAAACAAATGAACGTCAGCTCAAATTGAAACAAGCTTCACGAAAACCGCAATTTTTCACAAATGACGTCGGTCGGTAAACGAAGGACACTAAACTGCTGTAACATTGTTAACATAATAATTACAACATAGAGTTTACGTGCTTTCAATTCTGGGTCAACGAATTTTGGCCCGGTTTTCAAGAAAACTGTAACGCCCGTGTACCATATTTGATCTTAAGAAGTAGACATTCCTGCACGTTTCAATTTGTATTCATTTAAAATTAAATATGGTTGTATAACTTTTGTTGAGAAGTTTTAGTGAAGCGCAACTCTCCAAAAATTCACTACTCATCCAAGAGATTTGAACTAATGGGCGAAAAGTCTCCTCTTTGAAGCCAGTAAATACCGAAATAAATAATGTAGTGCTGCTATCCGAGTCCGAAAAAAATATACCACGTTTCATAGCTGGTCGGCTTGGGCATTTTATATGTCCTAAAATATTCTAGGACCTTTAGTGCATGAGAAAGGTGTTAGGAGTTGAATTTTTTTATGACCAGGATTTGAACACTTCAGTGGAAGTGGCAAGGTATGTTAACTGGACTATTATGCCAATCGATTGATAACACGTTTCGAAATTTTCGTCGAAACGTTTCGGAATTGCATGTTGTCTAATAGTTGTAATTGCAGTTAAATCGATTAAAATCGATAAAAAAATAAGTTATCAATTAAACAAGTTAGACCATTTTTTTAATAAACAGCTGTGCTAAATATATTTGTGTACGTATTCTCCGCGAGTTATTCTCATGAAATATGAGTACAAGACGAATTGAAATAGTATCATAGCAATTAGATATATTGGACAATTTATAATAGGGCCAAAGTGCTTTAAGTATTATTTAGGATAATTAACTACAACACCGGAATAGGTCTAACATTCAGAATGTAAAAAATTCCCTTTATAATAAAGGCGAATATGAAGCATAATCTGACTTAAATCCAAACCAGATCTTCCAGTTACCAAACCTAAGTGCTATATTTATCAACTTAAAATAAAGTACATCTACAACAGGCAACTCTTAGTAAATAGACAATTTTCTTCAAACACCGGTGTCGCCAGTTTCGCGGGTTTCTGCTAGAGTTCGCGGAAGCTCGCCGTCACGATACGGCTATTATGTCGGGCGAAACCGCGACATTATAAAACTAGTGTAAACTGTACTTAAACTTTAGGCTTATTTCGTATTGGTGAAAGAAAATGTTTTGATAAAGAAAGCGTAAACATTTGAAATTAATTTTTTGCTTATTGTATGAGAATAACAAATTATTTTAAGGTTTTCTTTGTATTGTTTGTAATTCTTCTTTGAATTTATAGCCAATTTGAAACAACCATCAATAATTTAAAAACAAGTTTAATTTAGTTATCTATGTAATTTTTTGAAATTAGAATCTAAGAAAAACCTTTAAACACTTAATGCAAAGAATAAATATATAATAATGAAAATAATGAAAACTTGCCATCATAACACGATCAAAACCATTACTCCTATTTTTAATGACAGAATTCATACATAATATACATTTTATTACATAATATAACCAATTATTTATGCCTATAAAATGACTCGTTTCAAATTATTTGTCGTTCATTTGAGTAATTTGAAAGTGGCACGTGCAAGGCTGCGGAACAGAAACTTTGCGCACTACCTGCACTCGAATGAATACCTTTATCGTAATAATATTTCAAAACGTAGGTTAAAATGGACTACTTCTTCTGGAATATTTTTCAAAAAAAATATTAAATCACGCGTATTGTGCTTAACCTGACCTTACTTTAACCGATTAATATTTGGGTTAACCGTTCAGTCTGAAGACTCCGGTCGGCAACGCATCGTTTGTCGATATGTTTATACACTCCATAAATTATACACCTATAAATTATACACCTATAAATTATACACCTATAAATTATACACCTATTAAATTCAAATTTAAATATTTGTTTCTCAACATTGACAATTACTTGTTCTTATTGACGTCAAATAAAACATGATACATGTTGGTAGACACCAGTTCGGAAAAACCTTCGTGAAGAAGAACTGGCAAGAAGCTTATATTTTTTATATATTATATATATATAGTGTATACTTTTTTCAAAATCAATTTACAGTGTCTCTGTATAAAAAATATTCCCGGATTCCCTCCCCCAAACCACGGATACCCTCAAACGGCACACGTTCACGAGTTAACGCGGGATCCAGCCATCGCCCTCCTCAACCATATTAGAGGGAAGTGAGCGAACCGTCACCCGACTATTAATCCCCCACCCGACCGATGTCCTTGGGCTCGGTTACTTTTGACCATCAGATGGAATGCGTTCTCTTTTGTTGGCTGAGAAAATAGTAACAAATCGACCCTCTCCATGCCCATACTGTGTTTATAAAGGGCAGAGATTTCTCAGAGACAAATATAAGAGAAAAATATTTTGGTTTGTTTCCTACACATTAATCCTGAACTACTGGACTAATTTAAATAAATCTTTCAGCAATTGAAAGCTACATTTTCAAAGTAAAACAGATTACGTATATTTTATTAGATTTTGTAAGATGATTTAAATAATTGTATTATTATGTCAGTAAGCCGAAAAAATAGCTATCAATTTGGTTTATCCACGTACTTCATACAAAAATACAATGTACGTACGTGAAAAGTACATGTATGTAGAAAATAAAAAAAATCAATCTATGGGATCAAGGATAAAGTTACTAGTTAAATTTGTTTTATACAAAAATCTGCTAAAAAGCTGAACTTCGAAATGTCTTAAAAAATATATATCGCTTTTGTTAAGCTACAATAAATATGGACTTAGGACTAAAAGCTAGAATTTTATTAGCGTTCAAATCTCTACCACAGCCTGATAACTATATTTACATATTCGATTTCCACCAGATGGAATCGAAGACAAACGCTTGCCAACATAAAAGCCAGCGACAACCTAACAGCTTTGAAGGACGCTTCAACAATAGCACGCATCTAAACAATGTCATTTTGACATAACATTAACGTAGAAAGTTAAAGATCTGGTGTCCAAGTTGCAGTCCAATCGTGACCAGCTGATGGCGATCACTTATCAAGCCGACAACTTGCCCAATTAATCTACCTATTACAACACTTGATACATAAACCCAAGTATCTACGTATTTGTCAATAGTCTTTCCCGCTCGAAACGAATAGGCGTAAAAAAGACACAATGTTCTAACGGGGCATTCTTAACGTTATGAAAATAGAGGAATTTGTAACTTACGTTTTAATGTCTCTATTGAAGCTCTGGCGTAATTCAAGATAAAGATAGCCAAAATTTTATTTAAATGGGCTTAGTAGCTTTCATGTAGATATATACTTTTGCATCTTGATAGCCAAATTAGCGCGTGGTTGCAAAACTATGGAGCTGATAAGAACTAGTTTTTTGGCACTTTACGAGAGCATTATGTACTTTTTATGTAGAGTTATTAAATCACGGTTACGGCTATAAAGCAGAACTTGTATGTAAGTGATGTTAAAAAACAAAAACTTTCACTCGTCTCTTATATCATTAATGTGTTAAAACCTTGTTCGAGCAGGTTCCGTGTCGAGAGTCCACAAAGAATAGTCAATCACACGCTTAGCTCATGACTATTCTGCGTCTGGTAAATTATGTTACAGATTCAATTGAAAAGTGGAACTAATACTGACTCATTTTGTGTGGTTTCATTTGGTGGAAGCCTACAACACGATTTGATATATCTTGTTCATATAACTAGTTGAAGCACGTGTCATCTCTAGCGTTTCTAATAGAAATGAGATAATTAACATGTGTAAGAATTTTATATGTAAATCTTGATAACTTACCTACTATTAAAAATTCATAAAATCAGTGCTGAAATCCAAGTAGTAATAAATTCGAGAGATTAGTGTGTTAAATAAAAGAAACATATCCAAAATTATAACATGAAACAAAAGTATAGATTTGTATACCTCCTAGTATATAACAGGCGCAAATTGCATTTTTCATTGAATATTGATACAGTTTTTCTTTAAAACCAAGACTTCCCGTTTATAAAACATAAAAGTAGGTAATTACAAACATTTTTTACGTTCCACATATAAACTTGCGTCTCTCTGCAATTACGCAAATTAATAAATCGTTAAATAATACCGATTACAATTAACAACAAATCACAACAGCACATATTATTGCAAGCAAGTGCATTTCGTACGTTTCGCGCAACGACCACTGAACTAATAGACAGACGTGTCTAAGTCGGATAATAAACACTTGATAAAAATAGCTACCGTTTTTATACACTTCTAAAGTCAGACACGCGATTCATCTGACAGTGACATTCGTGCTATCCATGAACATCGTAAATCGTAGGTTTTTAATTTATTGGTTTATAGACATGTTGTGGTGGACTAAAGGCCATAGAACATATACCTTTACTGTTATTTCTTATACCCCAAACTAAACCATTTTAACGCGGTTTGTACCGTGCTTAAAATAGAAAGGGCTTGAGAGTAGTGTTATTATAAAAATCAATTTACTTGTCAAAAATCTTTGAAAATTGGCTTTGACTTTTGATTTACCTCAGCTTGATGGAACAAGCATAACAGAACGCGCCCATAAGGTGTGTAGTCGCGGCGGGCAGGTCGGCGGCCGCACCCTTGCGTGCGCAGAGACAGCGGTACTCTAATTAGTAAGCACTGCTTGTTAATAGCTGAGCTATTTTTGCATCGTTCTACCAACGCTATGCTTGATTCGATGCACTTCCCAGTGACAGATGGTATAAGTACGTACATCTGCGAGGTAGTTATTCATGTTTAGGGGATTCACATGAATTCTTGTTCCTCTGTACTATTTATTTACTGTAAACTGACAAACACGCCAACTGTATGGCCCCAAAGTAAGCAGAGCTTGTGTTATGGATGACCATACAGCGAACTGGGTGGAACCCAGAATAAACATATGTACATAAATAAATACAACCATGACTCGAGAATAAACATCTGTGTTCATTACACAAATGAATGCCCCGGCCAGGACTCGAACATGGGACCAACAGCGTATGAGGCAAGGCTACTAACCACTACAGCACTCGGTCGTCATGTTAAAGGAATAAATAAAGGAATGAAGCAGAAAAATCTTTGAAAGTTATAGATTCAGTATCGATCGATTTGTGTGCTACAAAAATCGATCGATACATTTAACTCATGTTGCGTTATTTATTTTGTTTACAAATAATTTGAATTTATAATAAATAGCATAATGACAGCCGTTACGACCGAATCGATTTAAGAAATGGATCGATTTATAGAAACAAATGGACTAGTGGCGTAGTTTATCGAGACAATTGTTTATGTTATTCGATTTATCAAACTTAATGATTATTTGATTTTGTATGCATACCGGTTTGTTATTGTATTCATATGTTTATAAGTTCGATACACGTTGCTGTATGAACCTATCTTAATTTAGCTATTATCGCCAGAAATAATAATGTGAGGTTATTTTGGATAAATTCTCAAACAAAATATATTAATATTTTAATTTTTTACTATCAGGCAAATATAGAAAAGTCTAGTTAGCGGACGTTTATTTTTTTCCACGTTATTTTCAAGCGAAATTTTAATTTTTAACCATGAACCTACTACCTATTAAATTTTTTTAAAATTAATATTAAAAAAACATAATTTTCGTTAAAGTTCCTACACGCAAGATACAACTCTTGAAATAGTTTTCTAGCGTGCGTTTAGTTTTCGATCTATTTCATTCTAGCCTGCACAACTCATCGACATTGCTTAATCAATCGATATTTCATGGACATTTCTCATCGATATTTTCTAGCTATATAATTATTTTATAGTAGTACAGTATTAGTCTGCCTTGTGCTTCTTTGCAAAGCCTAGAATTACCCTCCTACGCAATGCTCTTAATAAGTCTGATGAGCAACTTTTTTGCAATGAGAAGAACTGTTTAGCAACCGTTTAAATAGAGGTTCGGAGATCTTTGTCATACGTCATTGTGAGATTGTCTATGATTTCGAATGTTATTTAGTTTTTTATTTCGGTGCAGCAAACATTATGAAATCTCAGTAAATGTTTTTACAGGATTATATATGTGTGCATTTGGCTTTATTTTCACACAACGCACTTATGGTGTTACCACACCAATCAATCGACATCGATCGATGGTAGAATGAAACAGTTGACATTTAAATAATAGGTCTTTACCTATGAAACTGCCGTTTTGCCGTACTGGCCATTTCAAATGAAAATATTTTTTTTTAAATTGATAATTCTAATTTCAAATTAATTTTATTTGACAAACATGGAATCCTTTTTCTAAAATCGTCATTTGTTTAATAGTTAGTGTTTTGTTTTCAATGCATTCGAACATTTTTCGTAATCATGGATAAGTTAAAAATTCGAGTAATTATGGAGTATGAGTACCGTCGTGGCAGCAAAGCGGCACAAGCGGCACGCAACATCAACGACGTTTACGGAGCGAACACTACAAACGAACGCACCACCCGTTATTGGTTTACCCGCTTCCGTTCTGGAAATTTTGACCTGAAAAATGAACCCCGTGGTCGTCCGAAAACTTTGGTCGACAATGACGAATCAAAGGCAATTGTGGAAGCTGATGAAACTCAATCCACGGCTGAATTAGCAGCAGCTTTCGACGTTAGCATCAAAACAATATTGGTCCATTTGCGTCAAATTGGCAAGGTAAAAAAGCTTGACAAATGGGTACCCCACGAACTCAATGACCGCCAGCGCGAAGTACGCGTGGAGACGTGCCTTGCACTGCTCAGCAGGCATACAAATGAAGGAATTCTGAACCGCATTGTTACTTGTGACGAAAAATGGATCCTGTTTGACAATCGTAAGCGCTCAGCAAGTTGGTTGGACCCTGGTTCAGCACCCAAACAATGCCCTAAACGAAAACTTACCCCTAGAAAAGTGATGGTCACTGTTTGGTGGTCTAACGCGGGTGTAATTCATCACAGCTTCTTGCCAAACGGGACAAGCATTACTGCAGATGTGTACTGTGAAGAACTGAACACAATGATGGAGAAGCTCGCACGTCTCCAACCAGCTTTGGTCAATCGTTCGGCTCCACTGCTCCTGCACGACAACGCGCGACCTCATACTGCACAGCAGACGGTCTCCAAGCTACAAGAGTTGGGGTTGGAAGTTCTCCGTCATCCGCCGTACTCACCAGACCTTGCGCCTACAGACTTCTACTTTTTCCAGAATTTGGATAACTTCTTGGCGGGAAAAAAATTCAATACCCGAGAGGCAGTACAAAATGCCTTTTCGTTGAATTTGTTGCCTCCCGTCCAGCTGATTTCTTCAAGAAAGGCATCAATAAGCTACCAATGCGTTGGCAAAGATGCATTGATTGCATAGGTGATTATTTTGATTAATAGAAATAAAAAATATATAAAAAAATTACGCTTCATTTATTTCGTGAAAAACGGCAATTTCATAGGTAAAGACCTATATAGATCAAGTTATAGGGCATCTCTAAAATATTCCATAAATTACTTTTTTCTTGGATCATTCTTATTAAACACCTGAAAACGTAACCGTCCAACAACGTAACGAGTCAAGTACCGTAAATCGTATCAATTTTAAGAATATCGCTGAACATTTTCTTCTTTACCTGAATAATCTCTTTTACCTGCTTTGACCTCACATATCCTTGTAGGTTTCCAACATACGGATAGCACATTAGCAATTTTGATACACATTCGTATACTTAATTAAGCTTATATTAGATTGTGAAACGAACAGACAACGAAACTTTGACATTTATATCACAATATGGTTCGTTTTTGTGGTTTTGTAATGAACGTGCATTGCAAAATATGACTCACTAATTAATAGTATATGTAACGTAGCTTAAACATTTTATTTTCTTATTTTTAAAGCTGCTTTAATTGCGTCTTAAAAACACCAATGTGAATGAAACAATATTATATATCACAAAGTTATTTAAAACTTTTCAGTTGGCTTCACCCATCTTACAAACTTTATCTACCTGCGATTTACTTAATGTAGTTTTAATTAAGATCAAACTAGATATGAATAACTAAGTACACGTTGCTTTGTTGGAAATGTTCTAAAGTTTCATAAATGTATATTTTGTTTTTTTTTTTAATACAGGGCTTGTCTAGACGTCTCCCTCAACAGGCTCTTCACTTCCTACATGTCTCATTAACATATCCTTTATTCTTTAAAAATCATAATTATCTCCATAAAAGCACAATTTTTGTACAATTTTAATTATTACAAATAATTCATCCTTATACGTCCGATATATGCTTACAATATATTTACCTAAAACAGTCAATTTATATTTCTGAAAATTGTTTGATATAATGGCATGGCTGTCACTTTTAAGTCCTTGAAATGATATAAATAGTTTAATAAATTTTATAAGATACCAAAAATAAAACAAGGGAAAAAGAGACTAAGTCATGTAATCCAGGCCCCATGTTTTTAGTAAAGGTGAACTACAGACAGATAAGATATCAATAACGCATTATCGAAGGTTTACGACACTTGACAATTTCAAAGTAGAGTAAAAAAACTTGAAAATATGGAATGAAAAAAATAACAAACATCGCAAACTTAAAGTTGTACGAATTCAAGCTTTAACAAATTTTGATGACAGCTTACCATCAGATGACGTAGCTTGTTTGCGAGCTCCTGTGTATGTCTATCTGTAAATTATGGAATCCAAGACAAATCAAACCTTGTATAAACCAAGTAGGTTTGGATTATTTGACATATGTCATTGTGTATTAGAACTTATCATACTGCTGTGGCACCGAACTAAAAACTTTTTTGTAAACTACTGAAAATGTATATAGATTTCTCATGTGTAAAATTATCTAAAAAGTAAAAGGCATATTTTTTCATAGATTATAATATTTTTCCAAAACAAAATTCATAAAAAATTAAAGATGTTAAAATTTACATGCTTCGCAGAGCTAATATTTTTGTACTTTTTTTATACAAATACAAAAAAATATAACCAACTTTTAGCATGCATTTCGTTTTGTTAACTAAAGGACCTCGCTTACTCCTTTATTGCAAATCATTTTATAAATTATAGAATGGCTAGAATTTCGACCTTTGATGTAAACTTCTAAAGGAACCAAATATCTGGTGTGAGCTCATAGCTAGCTAAATAACATACCGGTATTTCGTAGTCCGGCTTCCCACCCTGCAAGTTTTGGGTTCCAATGCTCCATGGCTCAGTTTCTATGGGTCTAGGAATATAACTAATTTCTAAGCGATACTTGCTTTTATTGCAACCTTTCTCACTGAGTGCTGTCTAACATCAGCTTACCTAAACCGCAACGTAATACACATTTGACATATCAATCTAAGTCCCACTTGCAGCTCCGCGTCGCCGGCGCATCTAAATGTAATAGAAAGTGAAGATCGTCGGTTCGCCTTGGCGCTGCGAAGGTTACCAGGTCAGGAAGACACCCTGGCTGACGCAAGCATGGCGCAAGAGCTCGCGCCGTGGAATGCCTGACGATATTTTTTTTTTTTTTTTTTTTTTTTTTTTTTTTTTTTTTTTTTTGTTCCCCTCCGCGGGAAGGGCAGGAGGATAAAAATGCTCTGACGCATACTCCGGCGCGATTCCGAAGTTATGTGGGACTCGTCCCGACGCCTACCAGAACCATACCCACTAAAAACCCCCTGTCGGCTCGTGCATTTTTGCCACTCAGCCTTCATCGGAGCGACGGCCAATTGGAGAAAGAGGCCGCGCTAGCGGGGCCCTTAAGGGGTCACCCGCTGGGATTTACATAGCACTGAAGGTGCTCAAAAATTAAAAGTAAAATAAAACATTAAAAATGAAAAGTAAATAATGAAAACATTAAAAATGGAAAAATTAAATTTGCATTAATTAGAATTAGAATTTACGTTAGAATTAGAATTTGCGGCCTCGAGATCGCGTGACAGTCTGGTGGATGAGTACGTTTGCGCATTTCTAGGCCTAGCGACTTTGAACTTCGAGTCTAACACAGGAGCAGCATATGAGACAGAATCACGAACTAGAGGATTGGGATGGGTTTCGGAGCGTTTGAAGAACGCTTCAGAGAGTGTTTTGAGATATTGTTGTACTGTAGGCAGTTCAAGATCTCTATGCAAGTCCGCGTTACGCACGTACCACGGTGCGCCTGTGGCCCGGCGGCAAAAGAGGTTTTGAACTACCTGCAGTTTGTGCAGGAGGGAGGGTTTGGCGTGGGCAAAGATTGGCGAGGCATACGTCATGACGGGTCTAACGCAGACCTTGTAAAGTGTACGTTTGTTTCTGAGGGACATTTTACTTTTTCTACCTAACATGCTATTTAGGCGGACTAAATAGTGACGAGCGAGTTTCGAAACTCTTTCAACGTGTGGCTTGAAAGAAAGCGTCGGATCTAATGTGACGCCTAAGTATTTAGTACTGCGCTTCCAGGGGATGGGAATGCCTAACATTCGAACGTGGGGATCGCCATCGGGACGACGGCGTTTGTGGTCGAAGCGCATCGCAGAACTCTTTTCAGGGTTCACATCGATGCGCCATTCTTGAAACCATGCACCAAGGGCGTTTACGGCCTTTTGGAGTCTGGTTACAAGGCGCCGAACACCGTGGCCTTTGGTATAGAGTGCGGTGTCGTCAGCGAAGAGGGCGAGTTCGACGCCTTTCGGCGGGATGGGAATGTCGTTGGTGTACACGGTGTACAGCAGAGGGGCGAGGACTGAGCCTTGAGGGACTCCAGCCTTTATGGGACGAGGTGCAGAAAGCGTGCCTTCGTGTTTAAATCGAAACGTACGGTCTTTGAGAAACGACGCTATTATCCTGACTAGGCGATCCGGTAAGCCTATCTTGTAGAGTTTATAAACGAGACCGCTGTGCCAGACTTTATCGAAAGCCTTGGCTACGTCAAAGAAAACCGCGACTGTTTTATAACGACGCGGATAGAAACCGTCAAGTATATACTCGATGATTCGGTGGACTTGCTGAGGGCAGGAGTGTTTAGCGCGAAAGCCGAACTGATGGGGAATAATGAGAGGATCGCCATCCGTTGGAAACAGATGGTTCCGCATTCGAGAAAGTATGACTCTCTCGAGAAGTTTAGACATTGCCTTGAGGAGGCTGATGGGTCTGTGATTAGCCGGGACGTTCAGAGGTTTGCCCGGCTTGGGAATGCCTATGACTGTCGCTTCTTTCCAAGCTTTTGGAAAGTAGCTATGGTCGAAGCAGGCATTGAAAATGATAGCTAACAAGGTAAGCATCTGTTGAGGTAGGTGCTTAAGTGCGTGGTTGGAAATTCCATCCGCACCCGGAGCCTTTTTGGACTTTTGATTTCTAATGAGAAGCAAGATTTCGTCATTAGAGACTGTGACAGGGTCTGCGGTGATGGGGAGAGAGTCTCTGCGAAGGACTTCGTCCTCCACCGCCTGGATGTGCGAGGGATCAGCAGGTTGCGTGCTGGGCGAGCATTGTGCGGCAATGCTGTCGGCGAAGCATTCGGCTTTCTCTTCGACTTCGAAGGCAGTAGTGCCATCGGGACGAGTGAGAGGAGGAACGTGAGAGACGGTGTCTACGCGTAAGGCTCGGGCCATGCTATAGTACGCTTGGTGGGACGGAGAGATATTCGCCATGAGATCGTTCATCTGAGCGTCTCGGAGTTCCGCGAGGCAAGACTTAACTTTACGTTGAAGCTGATTCGCAGCTGTTCTATAGGCGGGCGTGGGATATTTCTTGGCTCTCCGGAGAGCCGCGTTTTTAGCTTTAATAAGATTGCTAACGGCTAAGGGAAGCGTGGGTTTGCCGTGCTTAGCAACCTTTTCGTTGTCACTGATGGCTGAGTTGATAGCATCAGTGAGAGAATTTACTAATGAATCGATTTTATCCGGGCTATCTAATTGTTCGGGAGAGATCGCGAGTGGAGAGTTCGGAGCCTCTAAGGCTGAAACTAACGTATTTTTAAAACCTTTCCAATTGGTAAAGGTCTTAGGAGATGAGACGTTATCGTTCGGCGGTCCTAGCACGAGGGAAACGGGGCGATGGTCAGAGCCTAGGTCATCGAGCGGTTCGATAGACCTTAGGTCAAGATTGATACGCTTGATAATTGCAAAGTCGAGGATGTCAGGAGAGTAGGACGGGTTGTTGGGATAGTGAGTGGGAGTGACGGGGGATATGACATCTAGGTCAAGGGAGTTAGTGATGTCGAGGAGAGCGATACCGCTGGTGTTAGTCGATAGGCACGTCCAGTCAGTATGTTTGGAGTTAAAGTCTCCGAACATAATGACTGAATGGCCGAGGGCGAGAATGGCCTCAAAGTCGCTGCGGATTGGTCTGGTACCACTAGGTATGTAGATTGAAGCTATGATGATGGTCGGATGACCAGTCATAGCCAATCTACACACAGTGGCTTCCATGTTGAGGAGAGGAGGGGTAGGGAGAGGACAGCAGTGGAAGCCTCTTTTGTAATATATAGCGGTGCCGCCGAAACCGTCAGAGTTGGGCCTATCGTTACGAATAAACGCGTACTTAGGTATAGCTAATCCCCTGGAGCGGTTTGGAGTAAGCCATGTCTCCTGGAGAAGGAATAAGTCAGGTTCTTTGTTCTGAAGGAACAGTTTAATCTCGGGAAGGTTGGTATTAAGGCTACGAGCGTTAAAAGATACTAGGGATAAGCCCTTGGGTTTAATACGACTGGACGCGGGATTCGCGGGTCTAGACATTATAATTTATTATTTACGAATTTATAAATTATAAAAGAATTTACAACGAACTAAGGAGCGAGTGATGCTCGGCTAAAGCAAATAAACGCTCTTGAGGAGAGCGGGCGGCACGCAGTTTGCGTGCGAGCACGGAAATTTCGTTAATATCGACGTTTTGAATAACGTCGAATACGGTCTTCATGTCCTCAGCCAACGACGACTGAGGTGCGGAAGACGGAGAAGGACGCGGCCCTACGGGAGCTACGGGAGCTGGGATAGGTCGGGAAGGTGCAGGCGGAACGGCCGGACGCTGCCTCCAAGACAGAGCCGGAGTAGGTGTCGGCTGAACGGGCTTTGCTTCCGGGGGACCCCGGTTGCGCAGCGGCGGGAAGTTGGCAGGAGTGAGCGGCGGCGCCGGTTTAGGCGCGACCCTCTTGGTGGTGGAGCGCGGAGCGCGCGGGCAACCCCTGTAGTTAGCTGTGTGGCCGGACTGGCCGCACAGCACACAGGCAGGGGGGGAAGTGGATTCGGGAGTGCGAGTGCACTCCTTTGTGAAATGTGGATCCAGGCACTTAACGCACCTGGGGGGAGCTGAGCAGTTAGCCGCTGCGTGGCCGTAGAGCTGGCAGCGGTGGCACTGGCCAGGGTGACCACGGGGGTTGGGACGCTCGACGGAGATATTTGAGAGTCCGCAAATTGTGCGAGCCTCTATAAAGATCTCCCTCGAGTTGGGAGTATTCGACAGGATTACCAACGCTAAGGGAAAACGCCTACCGCGGTTGGAGTGCATCTTGTGCACTGCTGTGACCGGGAAACCCTGAGACTTAAGGTCATCGAGGATGTCCTCGTTGCTGAGTTCGAACGGGACGCCCCGTAGTACTGCGCGGATCTTACGCTCCTCCGGGAGGGCGTAGGTGTGATACGCGATTTGGTTTAATCCGAGTAACCTGGTAAACGCGCGGAATTCGTCGACGGTCGCTATTTGAATCTTGATTGTATCGCCAGCGTTGGCGGCTTTTAAGTAATTGATTTTGTGCACTTTGCACAAGTTGGAAACCGCGGTCCAGCGCGCTTTTTCACGCAGGAATACGGGCGGAGGGAGCTGAGGCTTCGGCGGGACGGGAGCGCAGCGCGTCGCTGGCTTTGATGTGACCGACGGAGACGCGGTTACTACGACTGATTTTAACGGCGCGGGGGCTGGTGTTGAAGACACCGGGGAGGGCTCGGGTATTGAAGATACCGAAGCTTTCTTAGAGCGCTTCTTGGAGCGCTTGGCGACGAGTTGAAACGCGGGCTCAGGAGAGCCGGTTAGGGTGACGGCATCTGACGACGTATCAGACGCGGGTTCGGAGTCGCTCCCGGGAGCGGTACGCTTACGACGCGACGCGTGAGAGGATGCGACCGATTCGCAGTCCATCTCGGACGAGGCGGGAGACGCGGGAGAGCTTAAGACCTGAGGGGTCTCGACGTTGGAGGCCTGAGGGGCCGGGGTTGAGGCCTGAGGGGCCGGGGACGCGATAGTAGCCTGTAAGGCCTGCGTTAGTACGTCATCTGGGATGGGGCAACCGGACGCCGCGAGCGCCTGGGCGAACGACCTAAGAACGTTTACAAGGTCCATTGGAGGGCTTGGGATAATATGAAATATATAAATATATAATGTAAGCCTAGGTTCCCTAACAAACCTAGCGCCTATTTATATAACAAATGCCTAGAATTCCTAAATAAAAATCTAGCGAACCCTAGCGGCAAACCTCCCTACCAGCGGTAGGGGGGCTGGGGAGAATAAATTAAAACTAACAATAGTACGCCGAAGGCCGCTACCTAGAAACCTAAAAAAGGGTGCGCAGGTAAAGAGTTGACCGCGTTAGGGTCAACCTTTACCGACAGAAAGGACAAATACACACGAAAACACACAAATATGATAGAAATAAATATGAAAATAGGAGAAAAATAAATAAAATAGAGAAGAGAAATAAATAAAAATAAAAAGGACTGGTTCAGTACAAATTCGTTGTCACCGTTAAGTATCCTTTGCACTGAAACCAGACTACTTACGCCGGGCACAACACTGCACTCAGCACAAGCACAACACAACTTAGCACAGCACTTTGAAGACTAAGAGGCTTAGTCGCAAAGAAAAATCGCACTTCGAAAGCACTCAGACGGAGTAGAAAGACTTAGAAAACCGTAGCACGGAGCCAACACGCTAGACTGTGACGTCAGTAAACTGAGCGCCACGGAATGGCGGGAAGGGACCGATCAACGGAGAGCTGGGTCTTGCACGTCCGAACCGCGTGGCGATCGGAGCGAGAATCGTTCGCCTGACGATAGCTTGAGCAGCTGTATTTATAGGGCCCGTGTGGCACGCCATGATGTGACCGTGTATTTTTTTTTTGAGTTTAGTATTTTTCAGTTTGGGAAAGGTTTTGAGGCTTTTCTTTAAGCGACTTTGGTTTACGTTGGTGTGGAAATGTATGCTAGCCAAACCGTGTATAAACGCTAGAATTAGAAAGTTTATATTATAATCTAAATTTGATCTGCGTTTGTTTTTATCTTCGCCGATAGAGAGTAAATAGTATTAGTACGTGAGAAACACAGTGTTCACAATGGAGATACATTTTAACGTAAACCAATTAAAATACATTTTGAATAAAAAGGCTGCTTTTGGTACATATTTCACTCTTCACTGTATCCAAACAATATGTACAAGGCGATGAAATATTAAAATATTAAGTTATAAAATTATTTTTATAAAATACTCGTAACATAATATTATCACGAGAAACCAAACTAGACATTTAAAAGTTTTACTCCAAGACAGGTCATTCCAATAACCCAGGTTTTATTTGCAACAGGTAGCCAATTACAAAACAGCGAACTTAGACTATAAAGACGTATTAATTAGATAATAAAAATAATTCTTTATTTTCATTCAAAAGTACTCGTATCTACAGGATGTTTCATTTAAGTATCTAAACTGTCAAAATTTTTCACAAATTATTTGCAACTGTTGGTATTTTTAATTTTATTATTTAGTTGCTTATAATAATACAAATATTAGGCAATGTATTATTAACGCCGGCCACAATTTCGGGTTGCCAAATCGACGAAATGCCACTAATCGGTTGAGACATCGAATTTCCTTAAAATTGTTAGGTACTCCACTTTCATCGACTTTAATAATAGTTACCAAGGTTGCGTTCAGAAATGTTTCGTTTACGCAGAAATGTAGTTGTAACTTGTTCTGTCTAGCAACGATACCTCAGGTTTTTTTGGCCTTTTGAGTTTAGAAAAAGTTTTGAACGTTGTAAGGTTATGAGGGTTAATTAATTGGGTTTAAATAAATAAAATGCAGTTTTGTTTCAAAAAAGTTTTTGGATCGTATATTTAAACACTGATTATATGATAATCAGGAAAAACCTATGCTGCATATGTGAATTATTTTAAAAAGTCCAAAAAATTACAAACATTTCGTATATTTTGGTTTCATCTACTAAGTTACCTTCTTATAAGTGATAAGTATTAATAAAATGCAGATTGTACTGCCTGTTCTTAATGAACCTGCTGAAATGTCAAAATGCCAATCTCGTTTAGCACTTCGCACATCTTTTATGGACATTTAAGAATAAAAAACTTAGCATAGAACAACGAAATGATTATTTTCATTATGTTGTTATTTATTTTAGGAAATTCTGTAAGTTTGTTTGTAGTTTATTTGCTAAGTGTTTACTCTAGAGTTACTGAATCGATCGAAAAAAAAAACTACGTTGTTCAATTTGGTTCAACGGTAGTTATTATAACAATTGATTTTTATAAACGAGTATTCATTGTATGAACTAATGATTAAATAAACTTAAGATCACCCTATATAGTGTCATTCGTGACAGTTTCTGCGTCAAGAAAGTGTCTGGTGGAGCGTGGAGATGTCTTTCAAGTGCTTTTAGGTATTAAATTACATTTCGTGTTTTTATTGTATTATAACCTCGGATTTGACCTTAATATCACGTTACCACGACGGAAAAATGTACGGAATGTCGTCGTGGCAAACGGTTTACGGATTTTCGAATCGTTTTGTTTCAGGGTAGCTGCTCCTTTGACTAAGGATTGCATTTAAAATTATAAAACCAACTGCAAATTTAGGAAGCAGTTTTCTATATTGGTGAATGACTTTCTAAGGACGTTTGATTGACTCATATTCGAATAGAAATTCATATTTTTATTATACATTTTACTTTTCATTCTGAAGTTCCTAAGGAGAGGGAGACGTGAGCAAAGCAACTGGATTAACTAGTATTTAGTATATACAGTACAGTGTATCGTTTGTGGCAGTCCTAGCATTGTACCACCTGCCTATGAAGCCTGAAGTCTGAAGACCTTAGACCTAAACAGGTTTTCTCACGTCCCAGCTCTCTAGGTTGCTTCTACCTAACATTGGTATCGAGTTTTGGATTTTATTTCTTAGAAATCTTAGAAAATACCTCAAACTCGAACACACTGTTAGCATTTTCTGTCTAATCCTGAACGCTACGCTCGCAGACTGAGAAACAGATCAAGATTATTGAATGTTTTCAGAACTGTCAAGTGGAGACCTGTCACCTTTGTCGCTCGTGACACACTAATATATTTTTTTACATTTGATGATATTGTAAAAAAACATATTTAAAAAGGGATAAAATCTGGTTAAAAATGTTTAACTTTACAAATTTTCATTTATTTTTTACTGTATTGATGATAACTCGATGTTAATTAAAAATGATTCGTCATAGATTATACAAATTGAATTCAAAATGAGATAAAACTCAAAGCCTGTAGTTTAATTTATTATAGTATGAAATCGTTTCAAAATTTAATTTTAGAATTATGATCATATTTTATTTGCGAAAACCAATTTTTTTTAAACCTTAAATAACGCACAAACTTGTCTTTGTGACATTGTTTATAAAAAAATACATGTATCACTTGTATATTAAAAACATTGTCATGTTGGATACTGGCCTTAATTCAACCGTCAACTTAATGATTAGTTAACTATTTTTAGAATATATAACTAATTTTACTACACTCATGTTTTAATTTCTAAAATTAAACAAAATTTATCTCATTTTTTATTCGCCTACGACGTAATAACTACTGTAGCAAAGATCTCAATACGTGCCTAAAACATTGCAAGCTTAACAGGTAAAAAAATAACTTATCATTCTTCGGAATCGGTATAAAATTAATAAATAAGTTAACGAGTCTTGTCATGCAAGAATGCCTATTACACAGACTGACACATTTGTAACCGGCCATTTTATGTAAGAATGCAATACTGCACAAATAGTTCCTATAGGTACATAAGACGGGAGACCATTATAACGTAGAGAATTACAGGCCGGTATCAAAGCTAAATTCTATGGCTAAGGTTCTTGATCATTTTGTACAAAAAACTGTTTATCGTCATGTGAACCAATCACTGATACCAATGCAACACGGATTCAGGTCAGGTAAATCAACTGCTACAAATTTAGTTCACTTTGTAACTGACATATCTAAAGCTTTGGATAGTGCCAAGGAGGTTCATACGATACATACTGATTTTAAAAAAGCATTTGACCTAGTAAATCACAGCTTACTTATCCAAAAATTATCATCCTTTGGCATACATGGCTTTTCTTGATATTTATTAATGATTTAGGTAAAGTTATTTCTTCTAAATTTCAAATGTATACCGATGACTTAAAAATGTATAGGACCATTGATTCTTTTTTAGAGACACAATTACTTCAAAAAGACATTAATGAATTAAAAAAATAGTGTGATAAAAATCTAATGAAATTAAATATTAACAAGTGCTTCAAGTTTTCGCGCAAAAAACAAAGCCCTCACAGTTCTTACTTTATTGATAAGAGTCCGTTACAAGAACTAAATAAAATCAGAGATTTGGGTATAACGATGGATAGCTCATTGACATTCAGAGACCAATACCACAGCATGCTCAAGAAAGCATCTAAATTATCTGGATTTGTAATACGTCAGATGAAGATATTTAGAAGCCCTGAAGTGACAATAACGGTTTTTAACAGCGTTGTTCGCAGCATCTTAGAACATTGTAGTCCGGTGTGGAATCCTAGTTATCAAGTGCATATAAATAATCTCGAACGTATTCAAAAAAAAGTTCTTATACCATCTAGCATACTCGGACAACAAATGTAGGAAGTTGTGCTCTTATAAGGAAAGATGCGACTATTACGGGGTGATGCCTCTAGTAACGCGAAGAAAAACATTACACATAATATTTTTGAAAAAAGTAATTAAAAAATTAATAAAAACAGATTCTCACGAATTGCTCGCGCAGCTAGAATTCTGTGTTCCACGCCCCGGAAGCCGCTTGACCAATCGTAAGATTTTAGAGTCGGCTCCAATAAAGACCACCACTGGAAGACATGCTCCAATTCAAAGAATGATATGTTTCGCAAATAACACAAGAAATGACTTTGATTTATTTTCTGATTCTTTAGCCTCAATCAGAGCAGCAATAAAAGAATGCTAAAGCTCAGTATCTTAGATTATTCAACTGTTCATTATAGTTAGAAGATCTTTTAAATAAATGTAAAATCCCCACACGATTATACTGTTTAATGCATGTTGGATTCACATCTATTACGTGATGATTAAGAAACGGACACTGTTTTGTATTAGAATTAAGTTTAAATTGTTACCAGTTTTGTGAATTATTAAATAAATAAAAAAAATAAAAAAATATGCTGTTTCTTTTAATACATTTTTGACTTAAAATTGCTAGACCCAGGGAATTCTTAATTTGAAATTTTATTTCAGCTTAACGAGGATCCCAGCTATATCAGCTTTTAAATATTTGTCAAATGTAAAATTAAGATGTTATGAGATTACATTTTTAAATGAGTAGGTACAATCGATCTAATTGAACAACTTACAACTCTAAGTTAATTCAAAGATGACGGTGAACCGAGTGGTGTAGTGGTAAGTAGCCTTGCCTCATACGCTGAAAGTCCCAGGTTGTAGTCCTGGCCGGGGCATGCATTTGTGTGATGAACACAGATGTTTGTTCTCGGGTCATGGTTGTTTGTATTTATATATGTATGTTTATTCTGGGTTACCCCCAGTTCGCTGTATGGTCATCCATAACACAAGCTCTGCTTACTTTGGGGCCAAACAGTTGGTGTGTTTGTCTGGGGATTTATTATTATTTAATATAAAAAGTTAATTATCTTTTCCCCGTATTTGCGACTAAATTCCCCGTAATTCCTAAGTTTCACGCTTTTTTTTCATACTATGTCCATCTAAGTGTCAACTAATAATTTAATCGAAATTATTTCAATAGAATCCTCTCCTTGCAGTACTTTTCCAGGTGAATTGTAATCTTAGACTGTAATCTAGCGTATATAGAGTTATCTCAGCGAAATGGTAAAATAAAATGGACTTGGTTTTTTACTGTAAAGAAGATGCATATTCTGAAAACGTGCAACATCAATCCTGTCAAAGGAGCAAATGAATATTGCTTACTACATTTTTACCAATATGTATAATAATGTATTTTAGACTTTATAACTTCTGTTATAAGGTTCTTATTACAAACTGTCTTAAATATTTAAGATAAGTGGTTTTCAGCGTGCCTAAATCAATATTTAAAATACAAAATTTTTCAGTATCAATATTTTCAAGTTTATAAAAAAAATCTATTTCAATACACAAAGAAAACCTATTGATTATTTTTAGTTTATTGCTGTGAAAAGAAGATCGTGGAAACTGTTTTTACTAATAAATAAAAAAATAAGGAAGTGTTATATTACCGAAAGAGATAAAGATGATAATATCTCGCTGGCAACTCATTAAGTTAATGAACATTATGTCACCGGATCTGCCTAGATCTATGTAGCACAAACCAGGTACAAACTCACCGCGGCATTGCGAATATATTTTCACGTTTTGTTCATTTACGATTTTATTATAGCAAATTTAATAAGTAGCTAAAACACCACATCTCACCCCTAACTCAAAGGAATTCACGAGTTGTATGAAAAATGCAATTGTTGAGTTTATAAAAATGTGTAGAAGTCTTTATTTTTGGTATCTTGTTTGTTTATAGCGAACAGTGCAATGCGCTCGATCTATTTAACAACCGCTTTGGGCATTTAAAAAAACTCTTGCGCGATCTCTTCATTGGCACCTGTCATATGATCACGTGAATAATTGTAAATTGTAAATTGATTTAGTTTAAAGGAAATCGTTGATCTTATGTATAATAATTTTTTATTTGATATGTATCACTTGAATTATTCTAATTATTTTCACTGGTATCTACTGTTTTCTTACATATAATCTTAACTAACACGAACTTTAAGCTGCAAATATTACTAACATCATCTTCTATAACTGCTTGTTTTGTCGTGTACGTCACGTCTAGGGTTGCAATCTTGCTCAAAACTGTTCAATTAATCCCTTTTAAATTAACTACGATTGTAATCTGTGTGTTTGCCTAATTATTGAATAAATAAATAAGTTTGTTAACAAATAATACTCACCATTGCAATATTAGTATTTAACAGTTCATATACTGACCAACAAAAAAACAGCACGCAATTCCCGAAAATCAAGTTAAAACAAAACTAGTGTACCCGCAGTGACTGGATCAGCCGCGGCCTACGCAATATACTATAAATGTACAAGCAAACTTGGCGCCATTTTGCGACAATCGATATACAGTTATTAAAATAAGGACTATTGCAAATTTCGATACGACATACGAAACTTCGAACCGAATATTAATAAGTACGATGCTTCCTCGATGGAATAAGAACGAGGCAGAGAAAAAGATCTTATGAACAGTAACAATACTTGAATAATGGTGCATTATGTGTGTTCCTAAAGTTAAATATTCAAAATTATATAGATAAATTACAAATAACGTTCTTTATTACGTTTATATTTGGATTTTTATTGAATTTTAAAGCGGATTGTATTAGTTCTTTGTATTATTATTAATGAAAATGAAAAAAGAACAGACTAAATTAGCCAACAGTAATCCTAAAGGATTTTAAATTGAACCAATAAATTTTTTACTCGTTTCAATCTTCTTTCCACAATTTCGTCCGAAACATCGTACTTACATCGTAAACTAAACTAACGAGAATACATTAAGGCCTAAATACACAATATATTGAGCCTACAGAAACGTGTCTAGACTAAGGAATGTTCGTTTAAGTCTGACAATTACCTTTTAAAAGGCCATTTAGATTGATATAAACATATTTGTGATCTCTAGATATTATATCGGTATGAAAACGCATGTTTTGTGCTAATTTTTGACGGTATATTTCAAATGTCAGTTGCAGTTCGCGGAATTTTGTATAATTTTTGCGATCTTTTAATATTCGGAAAACGCTTAAACCTAAAACTTAAAAAGAAATATCAATTATACTGGTATTACTGCAAAGGTTTACCCTTTATTGTTTGTTACCTAAATTAAATAGGAACAATTCACTAAGCTGATTTCGCAAGGAAACTCAAAGTTTTGCCTTTACCTAAAAGTTTTAAGCTGAGATTGCAATAAATATGTTCTGATTAGGGTTCCATAAAAAATTGCTAATTTATACTCTACCTGGGCTTTCCAAAGTCCATCTGTGAGTTTTACTTAATTTGAAGGACGAAACTAAACCGAGAATAATTTTAAGACCCATTTATTTAACAAGAGTTTGTATCATTAAATTAAATTTAGGAAAATTAATAATCAAGCCAGTCATGACCTTTTGCAAGTAAATATGAAAATTTATATGATTACAAATAAGTGGCCAAGTTAATGAATAGCGTATTTACACATGTCTACTTTGTAAGAAACCAGTTTCTGTATTTGCCTAGTGGCCGATTGACCAGGCGGGAAGCAGTCTCTACTTTCATCACCTCATTACTATTGCAAACTGTTCTATACCCATGCATTCCTAGTATTTTCATTCATTTATGTAGCAAATGCATTATAAATAAGAATCACTTTTGCATGAACCCACAATGCAATAAAATAAATTTTTTTTCTTAAATTAAATTGCATTGTATGCACAATCAGGATTTTTAATGAGGTCACGTACTGTAGCTAACAGGTCTTTACTTACGATCATGTGAGCGTAACATCCAATATTCCAGACAAGGCGCAACTAATAAAAACAAAGTTACTTTTCAAAAAGTTTTTAAAACTTTTTCGATCGCAAAACACTGGCTACCGTTTCACTTTTTTGTTTGATTCGAATTTAGAACGAGTGTCACTAAGTTTTTTTACACTGACGTCTGCGTGGAGTGCGAGGATACAAAACGTAGTGCCACGATGTTGGGTTTGGCAAAACTGGCGGGAGTCGGCAGCGGCGGCGGCGGTGCCCCGTCAAGGTATTGTTCAACTTTTACTTGTTCTATGCTGTTCTTAGACCTCACTGGGTGGCTGACGGTACAGAAAAGAGACAGAAATATCTCCACTACTACTATCTCTATCGGAAAATTATACTTCAATATTTTGTGCAAGATTTAAGGGAAATTACTGCTATGCAAAGTATAAGTTTACGGTTGATTGACCTTTTAGGTGAATTACTTAATTTCCTCGAACTGTGGAATGTGGGGAACTGATAATTGTGGCTACCAGACCATCACGTGTTACACTCGTTGCTAGAATAACCTTCAATTACCCAATTGTATACCCAATTATAACGTCATGTTAGATTTAAACTGTAGCACAAATTAATTAGACTTAAGTTAATTTGGAAAAAATGTACGCTTAAATTTTTCGTAAATTGAATTTAGAAATACAATGAGCATGAAATAAGTTCTCTATTGTATATCAATCGATTTTGTTTTTTGTTTGAACAATATTGATCGATGTTGCAAGTAATCGATTACTTTTCTGCTTACGTGCATGGCGGGAATTATCAATAGCATTGATAGGTATAGTCAGATGAAAAAATATTATTAGTCAAAAAAGATAAATTTTTAGTATTTTTTGCTTTGTTTAGTGTGATCTCTATATTCTACATGATTTATATAATGAATTAAATTTGCTAGTTTTTTGAATAATATATTAAGTACTTATTGATTATTTGATGTAAGAGGTATATAACCTTGTGTCAAACACCAAGGGGTTCGATTCGACGTAAATACTATCTGTTTATTTATACATGTCTTTTCTGAATTCTTTTCTGAGCTTTAACATTCAAAATCCATACGGATGGTACGTTTATTTTTTTATTTATTTATTTATTTTATTCATTGTTTCACAGAGCCAACAGCACTAAGGTCTAATTTACAATTCTTTGTATTTAATTGCTTAAACAGACCGCCAATAACAGGCTCACAATTTTTTAAATGATCTTAATATGTAATAATGATTTTTTGCGTTTTTTATTTTAGAAATTGTTACTACAAAAATAAATAATCCTCAGACTGTGTATCGAGTGTATAACCAAAAATAAACTATGCAGAGGAAATCAATACCATTTTAATATGGGACCCAGCCAAAGAAAAATGCCAATTTCAAATGAACATAAATGTGTGAGTGTACTCGACAACACAAAACCATTATTAACTGATAGATTAATTATCTGTACGGTTCATAAAACAGACATGTCGATATGAAATTGTACCTCTAAGTGACATTTGACCCTGATTGTTAATTTTATGTAGTGGCCAATTGTGGCCAGTGGCCATATCGTAACGCCGGTGAACAGGGCAATCATAATCTGTAGGCGATAATTTGTTAAAATTTATACAGAGTGGTTGTTCTCATTTACGGGGTCGAGGTTTTATTTGTGAGAAATTTCGATTGGTTGGTGTGAAAATATAAAACTTTTTTGCAAATATAAATAACAGTTTTTTGACAGGATAATTTGTGGGTGTTGTGTTGATGAATACCCAATGAATCCTTTGACCTAGGATTAAATCGGAAGAAGGTTCTTAAAGAGCGAACTGGATCCTGAGGTTGCGAAACTTTCAAGAAATTTAAAAAATAAAGAATATTTCAATTATTTCTTCTTATTGTAACTTATTTGCAAACAATAATATTTTCAAATAAACAATAGGAAAAAGAAAAACAAAGAAAACAAAAAGAATTAAAGATAGAACACAACGCCTAGTTTACTTTGAACATAGAGCGAAGTGACCAAAAGCGTTACAAAATGGCCGGGTTGGATATCTAGCTATAAATATTGTTTATATTTTATAAAGCCAGTGTATCTTTATCACAAATTCAAAAATATTACTTGGCACGCCGCTTTCCGCTCGAACTTACAGCTTACATGGTTATTTTCTATTGGATTACTTTTAAATTTCAATTATTCTGTCGTCATAATATTACCTAATTTTAAATTACTCTATTTCATAAGGCAGTAGCCTAAAAATATCATCTTTAAAAAAATAGGCTTTACTGGAGATGTTTCTCATACGTATTATAGTTACTTTTATATGTTGTATTTTAATTACTTGTTATAAGTTTGTCTATTGATCGGTGGTGTTCTTAGCCATGTTTTATGAAAAACAGTGCAGGAAAGGCATCCATTTTTTTTTAAATTTGTGTTTACAAATTACTCGTGTTTATTTAGGGTATAATTTTCTAGCTTTGTTACATATTCTAACCGTACACCATCTGCGTTAAGTTGTACCAGTACCGGCGACCCGCCCTGGCTCATGATGGATGAGCATTCATGTCTAAATTTTTCTTCAGATTGTTGTATCAAGCATGTGGATTAGATTTAAATGTAAAATAATATGTGTAATTTGTAATGTGTTTTATTTCCCATGATGCAAGTATTTGAAAATGTATAAGCTAAAATATTTCTTTGTAATATTCCACCACTCGGGTAGCGTCGTCGAAAGATATTTTAAACTGTATGGTGTAAAGGACAATTATATTCGTAATGCGCATAAATGCTTTAATGCTTTAGGTGTAAAGTGTATTTAATTTGATAAAGATTAATATCGGATTGGTCTGAATAGTTTTCTAATTACAACATTAATGATTTATACATATAAACCTTCCTCTTGAATTACTCCGTCTTTTCTTAAAACCCATATAGAAATTTTAGGTGGTTTCTAAGTTTAATTCGTTCAGACAGACAAATTTGGTGGAGGAATTTGTTTTATAATGTGTAGTGATTAACCAGCAAGTTCATCTGCAAGGTTTATAATTCACGCATATCTGTGGAATAGAAGGTCCTTTAAACGAACTTGAATGAATTCGTATGACACATTTCACCTCGCCGGGGTGGGGCGGTTCTACAGTCTACAGTTCCATCCGAAGGGAAGGAACAGCCACTGTTCATATTGGAACAGAGGGAATACCAACTGGAGCCTACGGTGGGTTTCGTATCAGTCGATATAATAATCATATGCAATTTTGATGAATAAAATACCCACATTTTAACGATTTCCATGGGTTGCGGATGTCATTTACCATCAGGTAGGTCCACGTGACTTCCATCGTTTACCAACAATGAAAATACAAAAAAAAAAGATTGTGTCAAGAAGAAATAATTATACTTCAGTTAGTTAGTCTATTTACAAGATTGACAATACACGTCAGGGTTACCTGGAAGAGATCACTCTTTTAGTGATGGGCGCCCATATTGTAATTTTTTTGTAGTATTAATCTGAGTTTAATTTTGTAACTGGTTTGTCAATAAAGTGTATTAATTTTATTACGTCATCTTAAAGTATCTGGAAACGCAACAGGATCTGGAGAAGGAATATTCATATCGTAAGTAAATTATCTAAACGAACCGATTTAGGAAGATAGAAATTTAAAAACGTCATATATATTTATACAAGGATAAATAAACAAGGATTTGCATTTGCTCTATAGCCCCGTCTGTATATTTTCTATGTCAAACAAGCAGCTTTATTTGACATAAGTTTGTTTTCTAAACTAACCTATAAATATAATGCATCTCATATGCATCTCAGACTGAGTCTCAACCTGCAATCCACTTTACCAGTAACCTTTCTCATACTAATATCAGAATTTATTCCAATTAAATGTTAGTTAATTCAACGAAGTGCTAAGCAATATGTTGTGGCCTAAATTCCAGGGTTCGAATCCATTGTACCTATTGTTGGAACCTGCCGAGTCGTGCATTAGTCGACCTCGGATGTGGCCGACTTCCAACTATATCGATATGAATCAATTGAAATTGGAATGTTAAGGATTTTGAATTTTGACAGCTGATTCTTATATCTCAATGCGAAATTTCGGAGTGATCAATCGAAAGGGAAAGTATGTATCGGAACGTGTTGGCACGTTTCATGACTCAGTTTGATGTAATCTGGGTGCTGGCTGAATTTTTATGTATTTTTAGTAGAACGTCGAAATTAAAATTATGTACTGCAAAGAAGATGTGATTACTTTCTTTTATTGTAATTTATTACTGGCCAGCTTGAGTATGACATGACATCATTTTAAATATTGATGGTGAGGCGAAGGAAACGTATAACACTTTAAAAAAATAGACGGTATTCAATGATCTAACCAGGTGAACGGCCAGGAGACTTGCCGAGCTCACAGATGTAGATAAAAATGTCATTGTGTATAAATACGCAATGACACCGTGTAAATTAATTTTGAAAAAATTATACTTGTAAAGTTTCTTGCCAGTTCTTCTTCACGAAGGTTTTTCCGGACTGGAGGTAGAGTCATGCTTTATAGAACAAGTTATTGTCATAGTCAAGAAATAAATATTTGAGTTTGTTTTTTGATGCCTTATACATACCTAACTGAATATGTCAATGTAACAGTTATACGGCTATTTCACCCGCGTCAATACTTGTTGTCATTCTGGTAGCGCCGTTGAACTTTAAGCTTTCAAAATTAGTCTACGTGTTCATCTGAGAAACCAAGTTCAATGTAAACAATTAACTCTTGGGAAGATTGTTGTGAAAGCGGAAGAGAACTTCTAAATTCTATATAGAAAATTTTTCAACATTATGTTTAAATGATTGTAGTTACACACTGTACGAATGACTAAATCTTATAAATTTTCTATTGGACACTATTTTTTGCCTATATAGATATCTCCATTTAAAATTAATACAATATTTTTATTTTTTATTGAAAAAATAAACAGCCTTTTAGTTACTGCAAACTTACCGCAGGTCGTCCATCAGTGAAAATGGATTTCACGCAAGTTTGAAAGTACCCTAGATTGGCATGCACCAATAAACTGACAAATTTTATTGTTTTGGGTTATGTTAGGTTCATACAGATTCTCAGCAGCAAATTTCCGAAATATTTTCCTTTACAGAAAATAAAAGCAGAATCTCCCATTATAACATATTTTTGCTGCGTCATGGAGACTTCTCATAGTCATAGCTAATATTTTTGTGTTCGTGTTGTAAACTTCACGTTTTATTAAATGGAACATTGTACCCTTTTATCCTTTAAGATACGTACTACAAAAAATTCAGCCCTTATTATACGTGACCGATGCCACGGGTAACAGCTAGTATTAAATATGCATTCATCTTTAATAGTAATAATAAAATCTAGTAATAGATAATGATGATGCGATAATTTTTTTACGGTATCTAACTTCTCAGGGTTTTACAAAAATTTTAGAAACAAACGTAAAAGCCAAACGTGCGTTAGACCCGTCATGACATATGCCTCGCCAATCTTTGCTCACGCCAAACCCTCCCTCCCACACCCTCCTAACCAAACTGCGGGTTGTTCAAAATCTCTTCTGCTGCGGGGCCACAAACCCACCTTGGTACGTGCGTAACGCGGACCTGCATAGAGATCTCGAACTACCTACAGTGCAACAGCACCTCAAAACACTCTCTGAAGCGTTCTTCAAACGCTCCGAAATCCACCCCAATCCTCTAGTTCCAGATTGATTCCGTATACTACCCCTGTCATAGATTCGAAGTACAAAGTCGCTAGACCGAGAAACGCGTACACGAACGTAGCCACGCAACGAACACTAGATCTCGAAGCCCTTCAGGCCGCAACTTCTAATGGGTGACCCCTTCTGGGCCCCGCTTGCGTGCCGTTTTTCTCCAATTAGCCGTCGCTTCAGATGAAGGCTGTGAGGCAAAAATTCCAGGAGTAATTCAGGGGTTTTTTTTAGTGGGTAGTGGCTCTGGTAGGCTCGGAGCGAGTCCCACATAACCCCGATCGCGCACGCGGGGTATGCGTCAGAGCATTTTTATCCTCCTGCCTCCCATGGAGGGTTACAAAAAAAAACCACTGCCAGCCGACACCGCTTTCTCTTAACGTCGGAGGGTAAAAACAATACTACTATCCAAAAATTATCATTTGTATTTATTTTTTTGTTTTTATTGTTTTAAAAGTTTGCAGTTGGCTGAGCATAAGGTCTCTACGTTTATTTAGACTAAATCTATGACAGCATCCTTTAAAAGACTTTATTTAATCCAGGTTATGCGTCTGTCTAGTGGAAGAATATGAGAAGATATTCTTAATGGTTCAAGATTTATTGAAATAACCGTCACAGTTCCAGAATAGATGATTTAGAAATAAAATAACGAACATATTTAAATTTGTATAACATTTCTTCCACGATGGACAGCGGCGGAGATGATAAGTACCTTCAAAAGATTAACACTTTGTAAAGAATAAAATCCCGTGGTATTTTGATCCAGAAAATCGAAATTTTTTTTTTGTTCCCCTCCGCGGGAACGGCAGGAGGATAAAAATGCCCTGACCAATACTCTGGCGCGATTCCAGAGTTATGTGGGACTCGTCCCGACGCCTACCAGAACCATACCCACTAAAAACCCCCTGTCGGCTCGTGCATTTTTGCCACTCAGCCTTCATCTGAGCGACGGCCAATTGGAGAAAGAGGCCGCGCTAGCGGGGCCCAGAAGGGGTCACCCGCTGGGATTACATAGCACTGAAGGTGCTCAAAGCACTGAAGGTGAATACATAGCACTGAAGGTGCTCAAAATGAAAATCAATAATTTAAACAAAAATTAAAAAAAATTGCAAAATAAAATTGAATTAATTCGCATTTACGTTAGAATTAAGATTTACGTTAGAATTAGAATTTACGTTAGAATTAGAATTTGCGGCCAGAAGGGCCTCGAGATCGCGTGACAGTCTGGTGGATGAGTACGCTTGCGCATTTCTAGGCCTAGCGACTTTGAACTTCCAGTCTAACACAGGAGTAGTATATGAGACTGAATCACGAACTAGAGGATTGGGATGGGTTTCGGAGCGTTTGAAGAACGCTTCAGAGAGTGTTTTGAGGTGTTGTTGTACTGTAGGCAGTTCAAGATCTCTATGCAAGTCCGCGTTACGCACGTACCACGGTGCGTTTGTGGCCCTGCGGCAAAAGAGGTTTTGAACTACCTGCAGTTTGTGCAGGAGGGAGGGTTTGGAGTGGGCAAAGATTGGCGAGGCATACGTCATGACGGGTCTAACGCAGACCTTGTAAAGTGTACGTTTGTTTCTGAAAGACATTTTACTTTTTCTACCTAACATGCTATTTAGGCGGCCTAAGTAGTGACGAGCGAGTTTCGAAACTCTTTCGACGTGTGGCTTGAAAGAAAGCGTCGGATCTAATGTGACGCCTAAGTATTTAGTACTGCGCTTCCAGAGGATGGGAATGCCTAACATTCGAACGTAAGGATCGCCAGCGGGACGACGGCGTTTGTGGTCGAAGCGCATCGCAGAACTCTTTTCAGGGTTCACATCGATGCGCCATTTTTGAAACCATACACCAAGGGCGTTTACGGCCTTTTGGAGTCTGGTTACAAGGTGCGGAACACTGTGGCCTTTGGTATAGAGTGCGGTGTCGTCGGCAAAGAGGGCGAGTTCGACGCCTTTCGGCGGGATGGGAATGTCGTTGGTGTACACGGTGTACAGCAGAGGGGCGAGGACTGAGCCTTGAGGGACTCCAGCCTTTATGGGACGAGGCGCAGAAAGCGTGCCTTCGTGTTTAAATCGAAACGTACGGTCTTTGAGAAACGACGCTATTAACCTGACTAGGCGATCCGGTAAGCCTATCTTGTAGAGTTTATAAACGAGACCGCTGTGCCAGACTTTATCGAAAGCCTTGGCTACGTCAAAGAAAACCGTGACTGTTTTATAACGACGCGGATAGAAACCGTCAAGTATATACTCAACGATTCGATGGACTTGCTGAGGGCAGGAGTGTTTAGCGCGAAAGCCGAACTGATGGGGAATAATGAGAGGATCGCCATCCATTGGAAACAGATGGTTCCGCATTCGAGAGAGTATGACTCTCTCGAGAAGTTTAGACATTGCCTTGAGGAGAGCGGGCGGCTCGCAGTTTGCGTGCGAGAACAGAAATTTCCGTAATGTCGACGTTTTGAATGACGTCGAACACGGTCTTCATGTCCTCAGCCAGCGACGACTGAGGTGAAGATGACAAAGCAGGACGCGGCCCTACGGAAGCTACGGGAGCTGGGATGGGTCGGGAAGGTGCAGGCGGGACAGCCGGACGCTGCCTCCAAGACAGAGCCGGAGTAGGCGTCGGCTGAACGGGCTTTGCTTCCGGGGGACCCCGGTTGCGCAGCGGCGGGAAATTAGCGGGAGTGAGCGGCAGCGCCGGTTTAGGCGCGACCCTCTTGGCGGTGGAGCGCGGAGCGCGCGGGCAACCCCTGTAGTTAGCTGTATGAGCGGACTGGCCGCACAGCACACAGGCAGGGAGGGAAGTGGATTCGGGAGTGCGAGTGCACTCCTTCGTAAAATGTGGATCCAGGCACTTAACGCACCTGGGGAAGCTGAGCAGTTAGCCGCTGCGTGGCCGTAGAGCTGGCAGCGGTGGCACTGCCCAGGGTGACCGCGGGGGTTGGGACGCTCGACAGAGATATTTGAGAGTCCGCAAATTGTGCGAGCCTCTCTAAAGATCTCCCTCGAGTTGGGAGTATTAGACAAGATAACTAAAGCTAACGGAAAGCGCCTACCGCGGTTAGAGTGCATCTTGTGCACTGCTTCGGCCGGGAAACCCTGGGACTTAAGGTCCTCGAGGATTTCTTCATTCGCGAGCTCGAACGGGACGCCCCGTAGTACTGCGCGGATCTTACGCTCCTCCGGGAGGGCGTAGGTGTGATACGCGATTTGTTTTAAAGAAAGTAACCTGGTGAACGCGCGGAAGTCATCGACGGTCGCGACTTGAAACTTAATTGTATCGCCAGCGTTGGCGGCTTTTAAGTAATTAATTTTGTGCTCTTTGCACAAGTTAGAAACCGCGGTCCAGCGCGCTTTTTCACGCAGGAAGACGGGCGGAGGGAGCTGAGGTTTCGGCGGGACGGGAGCGCAGCGCGTCGCTGGCTTCGATGGGACTGACGGAGATGCGGTCACTTCGAGTGACATGAGTGGCGCGGGGGCGGGTGTAGAAGACACCGGGGTTGGCTCGGGTGTAGAAGACACCGGGGTTGGCTCGGGTGTTGAAGACACCGCGGCTTTTTTCGAACGCTTCTTAGAGCGTTTGGTAACTTATTGGAACGCGGGCTCAGGAGAGCCGGTTAAGGTGGCGGTGACCGATGAAGCTTCGGACGCGGCGGAGTCTGAATCGCTCCCGGGAGCGGTACGCTTCCTACGAGATGATCGCGAGGATGAGACCGACGCGCAGTCCATATCGGATGGAATGGGAGACGCGGGAGAGCTATAGACCTGAGGGGTCTGGGCGTTGCAGGCCTGAGGGTTCGGGGTTGAGGCCTGAGGGGCCGGGGACGCGATAGATGCCTGCAAGGCCTGCGTTAGGATGTCTTTTGGGATGGAGACGCCTGCCGCAGCAAGCGCCTGGGTGAACGCGTTAATAACGCTTAGCGGATCCATTAGGGAGGGTTGGGACAATAATATGTATAAATATAAGTATAATAAAAGATGCCTAGTTCCTAAAAACCTAGCAAAATCCTAGCGGCTAACCTCCCTACCAGCGGTAGGGGGGCTGGGGAGGAAAACTTAAAACTAACCGTAGTACGCCGAAGGCCGCTACCTAGAAACCTAAAAAAGGGTACGCAGGTAAAGAGTTGACCGCGTTAGAAAAATAAATAAATTAAATAAAATAGAGAAAAGAAATGAAATAAAAATAAAAGGACTGGTTCAGTACAAATTCGTTGTCACCGTTAAGTATCCTTTGCACTGAAACCAGACTACTTACGCTGGGCACAACACTGCACTCAGCACAAGCACAACACAACTTAGCACAGCACTTTGAAGACTAAGGGGCTTAGTCGAGGCTTAGGCAAGGAAAAATCGCACTTCGATAGCACTCAGGCGGAGTAGAAAAACCTTGAAAACCGTAGCACGGAACCAACACGCTAAACTGTGACGTCAGTAGACTGAGCGCCACGGAATATCGGGCAGGGACCGATCAACGTAGAACGGGGTCTTGCACGTCCGCACAGCGTGGCGATCGGAGCGAGAATCAAAAAAAAAATCGAAGTTATTTTGTCAAGATTAATATAGCACCACACCCCGGTACAACTCTTTTCACAAACTTATCGAAGCATTACATACTTAAGGACAATTCGACATGCTGGTGTTCCCAGATTGAAAAGGGTGGGTAGAAGCCTAAAATGTTCCGAAAAACTCCTTACATGAAAATGATACTGAGGATCGCACTCAGGGACAACAAATTATAATAATAACACCAATAAGAAAATAACAAAATTACAAAATGGTAAAAAGTGGCATGGAATGCATATAGGTGTTAAAAAGGCCTCCGGATTAATAAGCTAACGGATACTCTAAAAGAGTGCACTTTAGCGCTCATTTTCAGAAGGAGCCCGAGCAAAAGGTTACGTAAGATGTTTTGCTAAGCCAACATATAGGTTTTTTATCCATACTTCATCAAAATTTTTATTTGTCAGGCAAAATCTATAATTAAGAGCGTCTTAAGTAACAATTTACCTTTTTAGTCTTAAATAAAATACTTATTAGATTGTGTTTGATGGAAGCTAAAACTATTTAGAAGTTCTCTGTAGATATATCTTACGATTCATTAGATATTAATTCAAAAGACCGTGACACTACTAACTTAATAAGTAAATGCAGAATTTGGTAATTATTTTTTAAACATTGAAAAACCTTCTAGAATTCCTCAAGGCAGCCAATGATCATTAGGTACCTTATCAATTACTGAATATTAGTCATACAAGGTATTCGTGTAATATGCCTATTTAGTTATGTCATTGAAGCGTTGAATTCCAAATAAATAACTTAAATCTTTAATTCTAAAAGATATAATGCTTGTACCTTCATCGTTTGTGTAATCATTATAGTCATATCAACACCTATTTGTCGCTACAACTATACAAGGTAAATGCGGTAATTACAGTTGGAAATTACCGAACGTTTTGGTAAAAAAGATATATTCGGAAAATTTTCCGGACATTCCTCAAACTTTCCAAATTGCTGTTCGTCAGTAAAATTAAAAAAATATATACAAACATGAAATATTCAGATTATGTTAAGAGACGGCCGAGTGGCGGAGTGGTTAGTATAGTAGCCTTGTCTCATACCCCGGCGGTCCCAGGTTCGAGTCCAGGCCGGGGCATTCACTGTGTGATGAACACCGTTGTTTGTTCTGGGATCATGGTTGTTTATATTTATATATGTATGTTTATTCTGAGTTCTTCTTCAGTTCGCTATATGGACATCAATAACACAAGCTCTGCTTACTTTGGGGCCATACAGGTGGTGTGTTTGTCTGAGGATTTATTATATTATTATTATTATGTTAAGCGCTTATTTTCTTATTCTTAAACTCCTAGTGAATTTCAGCAAGCATACTCTGTCACACGAGCTAATTTTCTGTGGCGAAACAATATATTCACGTGGTGGTGGAACTACGCTGCGATCCTGTCTCTACCTACCTACTAGGAAATGCAAACCGGCTTCACCGAAAATCTTCGTTCAAAAATAAAAATTAGAAACAAAAGTTTCATACAAAAATAACAATTTAATCTGGCCACATGGTGTATGATATTGTAAATAGAACCCTACATACATGATTTAAAATATAATTTAGAAAGATGAAGTCAGATATTGAATATTTTTAGCAACGAAAAGAAGCTGTTTGATTTTAGCTGGAGTTAAACTTAAAAAAATGATTTTATGCTGATAGCTCAACTAAATTCATAAGCATTTGAATTCATGAATATAACTAAATTCAGAATATTTTACTCTTTGAAAAGTATACTAGTTTTTTTTTTTTCGAAATGGACAGTTTATTTATGGCCTTTTAAATTTCACCGGACTTTGCGGCCTAGCGCTGAGGGCGCTTAGCCGGAACTTAAACTACTCCTACATACGATACGCCTAAGGGCACCCGAGAGGGACGTCGTATATTGAAACTACCACTGGTTCGGAGGGTCATCTCCTGCCAAAGAACCAGCAAGAAACTCAGTAGGAATGCGTATGTCGCGTTAGCCTGGCCCAGCGGTGGGTTAGGCGATTCGAATGCCGTGTTGCTCTAGTTATGAAAGGTTACTGTTTAAGCGATCGAATGCTGCTAGATTGAAAGTGAATCCGAAAATCGGAAAATTAGGTATTTCACTATTTTCAATTCATTAAAAAGACTGATAGTAGAATTGTCATGCACTTCAGATATGGCAGCTACGTTTTTTAAGGACATAGTACACAAAACTTCATGAATTAAGTGTTAGTGTAAGAAAAAAATATATATTTAAAAAAATTCCCAAATGGAAACATAAGGGAAATTTTTCTTCGAAATGGAAATCCTCACAGGTAATTTAAAGCTCTAACGTAATACAGTTTCTTTCGTTAAGATTCTAACGAGGAGATTGTCGGCGATACGACGGTGTTTGCAGTCGAAGTAAACCGCAGAACTCTGGTCTGGGTTCACGTCGATACGCCATTTTTGAAACCATGCACCGAGGGCGTTTACGGCCTTTTGGAGTCTGGTGATGAGACCCAGGACACTGAGGCCTTTGGTGTAAAGGGCAGTGTCGTCAGCAAAGAGGGCGAGTTCGACGGGAATGTCATCAGTGTACACGGTGTACAACAGAGGGTCGAGAACTGAGCCTTGAGGGACTCCAGCCTTTATGGGAAACGAAACGTGCGGTCTTTGAGAAACGGCGCGATTATCCTAACTAGGCAATCCGGTAAGCCTATTTTGTAGAGTTTAAAGACGAGACCGCTGTGCCAGACTTTATCGAAAGCCTTGGCTACGTCAAAGAAAACTGCGGACGTTTTAAAACGCCGCGGATAAAAGCCGTCGAGTATGTATTCGACGATTCGATGGACTAGCTGAGGGCAGGAGTGATTAGCGCGAAAGCCAAACTGATGGGGAATTATGAGGGGATCGGCATCCGTTGGAAACAGATGGTTCCGCATTCGAGAGAGTATGACTCTTTCGAGAAGCTTAGCCATCGCCTTGAGGAGGATGATGGGTCTGTGATTAGCCGGGATATTAAGAGGTTTACCCGGCTTGGGAATGCCTTTGATTGTCATTTCTTGCCAAGCTTTTGGAAAGTAGCCAAGGTCGAAGCAGGCATTGAAAATGATAGTTAACACGGTAAGCACCTGTTAAGGCAGGTGCTTAAGTGCGTGGTTGGAAATTCCATCCGCACCTGGAGCCTTTTTGGACTTTTGATTTCTAACGAGAAGCGAGATTTCATCATTACTGACTCTGACGGGGTCGGTGGTGATGGGGAGAGAGTTCCTGCGTAGGACTTCATCCTCCACCGCCTGGATGTGGGAGGGATCCGCGGGTTGCGTGCTGGGCAAGCATTGTAAGCTAATGCTGTCAGCGAAGCATTCGGCTTTCTCTTCGACTTCGAAGGCAGTAGTACCATCGGGACGTGTGAGAAGAGGAACGTGAGAGGCGGTGTCTACGCGTAAGGCTCGTGCCATACTATAATACGCTTAGTGGGACGGGGAGATATTCTCCATGAGATCGTTCATCTGAGCGTCTCGGATTTCCGCGAGGCAAGACCTAACTTAACGTTGTAGCTGATTCGCAGCTAATCTATAGGTGGGCGTGGGATAATGAAATGAAATATTTATTTCTCAACATTGACAATTACTAGTTCTTATTGACGTCAAATAAAACATGACTCTACCACCAGTTCGAAAAAACCTTCGTGAAGAAGAACTGGCAAGAAACTTCACGGGTATATTTTTTTCAAAATAAATTTACAGAGTCTCTATATGTCTATACAAAATTATTCTTATCTGCATCTGTTAGCTCGGCAAGTCTCCCTCCCCCAAAGTATCCAAACGACGATCACCCGTTCACGAGTTAACGCGGGATCCAGATCGCCCTCTTCAACTATATTAGAGGTATCTAGATCCCCACATTACGAAGGAGTGCACTCGCACTCCCGACTCCACTTCCTCCCCGGCCATGAAGACCGTGTTCGACTTTATCCAAATAGGAATATTAACATTATAATACGGGTTATGGCATTGGTGGCCTGATGGGCCGGGGTTGGGGCCTGAGGGGCTGGGCAAGCGATTGTTGCCTGTAAGGCCTGCGTTAGAATATCGTTATTGATAGGACCACCGAGGTCGCTGGCGAGCGCCTCGGCGAAGGACTTCGCAAAGTTTACCAAGCTTTGCGAATCCATGGGAGGGCGTGGTAAGATATAAATAAATAAAAGATGCCTATATTTCCTATTAACCTAGCAACCCTAGCGGCTAACCTCCCTACCAGCGGTAGGGGGGTTGGGTACGAACGTTGCCCCTATTGGACAAGCACTGTACCTTCACCCTTGGAAGAAAGGCCCCTGTACCAGGATCTGGTCTGCTGGTTTCTCCAAGGCCTGAAAGGCTTTGGAAGCGCACCGGGTCAACGCTATCCGGCTTAGTTGTCACCTTAAATTATCCACCTGCTCAACGTGGGGGTCTACTACGGAGTGCGTTGTCAAAAAAATTGCAACAAAAACCGGACGTAGACCTGACGGCTTCGCTACGTGAACCAGTCGCTAAGTTGGGTTGCACTGAAAGTGCGGAATTGACTACGTTACGACCGGCCGACACCGGCCGCAGAGCGAGTCTCTAACTAACGTAACAAGCGCTCAGCGTCAAGTACGTGTCCAGAAAATCAGCCCAAGCCTTGCGAACGAACGTCGGATACCGACATAAGTAAGCTCAACCCTGCTGTTGCTGCTCCCACCGAAGTGAGGGAACTATTCGAGGGGTGCACGAAAGTGCCGAATTGACTACGTTACGACCGGCTAAAGCCAGTCGCAGAGCGAATCTGTAAGTAACGTAACAAGCGCCTAGCGTCAAGTACGTAGCCAGAAAAATCTGCCCGAGCCTTGCGAACGTACGACGCAAGTAAGCTCGACTCTGTTGTTGCTGCTCCCACCGAGGTGAGGTATTTATTCAAGGGTGCGTCGAAGTGCTACAAGAGTCACAGGAGGCTTATCTCAAGTCGTCGGGGACGAAGCGACATATTGTACGAATCTCAGCGTTTGAGTATTGCTACGAGTACAATTGTGACTCAGCAGCTGGTGCGACCTCGAACACGTCCGAACCGGGCTGGGGCTACACTCGAGAGTGTGGCGAGAATGGCATTTGAGAATTGATACGAGAGAAGTCGTGAGACAACAATCGTGACTCGGCAGCCGGGAGCGCCCGTCATCACGTCCGAACGGGGCCGGACGCAGATCGGGTCTGAAGCAGCCCGCGCTGTTATTGCTCGCATATTTATTTAGTTCTACTGCCGTATGTTTTATTTAAAAGCCACTGTTAATCAAACTGTAGTGCCGAAACAAAGCGAGTCACAAAATTTAAATTGAATGATATAAAATCATTAGCGATAGATACTGTTTAAGATAAGTTTTGTGAATTACCTACATCATTGATAGCAAAAAAAAAATTAAAGAAAAATTCTGCCTGGCTTTACTATGCAGAGTTTTTTTCTATAATAAAATATGTAGCTATTAGGTACTGGAACAGCTGAGTTTTTGTGCTCTCAAAATTGATCATAAAGTCTACCAGGTAGATTAACTAGGTTCACTAGGTCTTAGTTAAGTAGTTAAACGTACCCAGGGTCTACAAAATAATATGTAACTTGAATAATGGCATCTCTAATTTATATGTAACAATTTTATTCGAGCTTTGTCTTTTGTTACCCTACAAACGCACGTTTTGTCAAATGAACTTCAAGTTGCAATTGTAAAAAAGTTGCTATTTTAGAAATAAGTGTAAGTTGATAAATATTTAAATCATAACTCATAAAACTTGTATGAGAAAGCCAATATACAAAAAAGATGTTATCATATTTCATATCATAAGCAACAATTTAAATCCGACGCAAGTTTGTATTGCCTAACCGGTGTAACAGAGATTGCAGTAGTTTTCAGTCGAAAACAAAAGATGGCGCTGATTTTAATTAATAATTAAGCTCATGACACGCAAAACTTATTTGGCTATCTACTTATAGCCTGTTTTGCCATATGAATGCAGTATGATTCCCATTTCAGTTAATTATTGAGATTGCGTTTAACAATTACAGGACAGACTTCTAATCCAGTCTTACTCATTAGGTAGGTATAAATTGCACACTTATTAAGCACCTTTTTCATGGAGGCGTTATTAGGCCTTATCATCTACGAAATATATTTTTTTTCGAGTCACGTTAATGCCGTCTTGTTTATCTATTTATTTATAAATGTATGTACACACTAAAGCATAAAAGAAGACTTGAAAAAGAAAACCGAAAGTAAGGTACAAAGGTAGGTACTGCTTATCTCTAAAAGAAATTTCTTCCCGCAGACCTGTGATTGAAAAGCTTAATTAAAGAAATGCAACTAAGTGTGTAATGAAAATATAAATTTACATAGACTAAATACAAGTAATATACCTACATAAGTATTAATATAGTAAAATAATACATAACTTATAATTTAATGGAACCGTGCATATACTAAGCAACATGACGACTACGATTGTATTAAGGACAGGTAGTGCTCTCTAACGTTCTTCTTAAAGAGAGGTAATGTTTTATCTCCCTAATAAAATGTGGCAGTGAGTTCCATAGTATAACTGAATGGACGGAAAAGGAATAAGCATAGAAGTCGGACTTATGGTAGCATTTACGCTTAGAAGTTCTACAAATAACATCGTGGGGATGTTCGAAGGAAAAGAGCTTATGCAAATAGGAAGGAGAGGTTTGATTGTTGAGGACATTAAGGAGGAGACAAAGAATCCGAGTGTACGAAAACGGATTGGAAGCCACCGGAGTTGCTTGCGAAATTAAGCGACCGCCCTTAAACTCATCATACCAGCGGTTCACAGTTGCTTTAGAAGGCGCCTTGTTCATAAAAGCTAATTAAGGCGATGAAACAAAACGTACAAAACTATCTGATTGCACACCTTTTTACCGCTTTTCGTTGATTGTCGGCCGTGGGACAAGAGCCATACGTCGTTGTAATCCAGTTTGAGGTGAGGCACAAGGAATGGAATTGCAAAGGCGACGTACCAGTTATGATAGCGCATTGTTAGATCAACAATGTACTGAAGTAACTTAAGGCATAATCAAATAAATAACTGTCCAGTATTTTAATTGTTTAAGGTTGATTCGGAACTTTGTATTATTACTTCTTAGGTAAAAACAGGTGTTATGGTTTAATAGGTATTAAGAGGACTCGTTACATGAGTGATTGATTGTTATCCTAATTGTTAAAGGTAAATTAGATACATTGAATTGTTTTTATATAGCAGCAGGTGTTTGAACAGGTGTTATGAATTATTGTTAATTGGATTATGAAATGGCACAAAGTAGTTGCAAATTAGACTGACGCCATATTGTCCGTGATCCACTTTTTGTAATGAGTTTTGTTGACGGAAGGAGTCAGTCTGAGTTGAAACTTCACTGAGTACACATCAAACAAGATAGTTGTTTTATTCAGTTATAAACCAAAACAATGAATATTCTAACAGTTATTCCGATGTAACAATCAGTAATAGTCATTTAACACGCTTACCGCAATGATAATTTTTGGCTACTGAACAAAATGTTTTGTTTGGGGCAAAATAACCTCACATCGTTACCACATATTGTTCCCGTTTACATCTTGTAGTTTCGGCCCCATGTCATATACCTTGCTTCTTTTGCTTTTTTCTAAACCAAAAATAAATATTTTTCAACAATACTCTACTCTCTGTAGAATTCTAGAATTGGAGAGGCCTCCAAAAAGTTAAAAAATAAGTGCGGTATTGAACGACCTTAAACATATTTGAGCAAGTTTACTTTTCGATAAAAACTAGGGAGATCAATATTCCAAAAAGTAAGATTTCGATGAAGTGTATGAAGACGGAGTCGAACACTTGCTCCTCAAAGTCAAGTATTAAAAACCGAGATATCTTGGTTTTACTTTTCAAAACTTTTTTTACGGTATACATTCGGTAGAAAAACGTTAAAGTAAATTTATTCTAATATAATAAAAAAAACTGATAAAACAAATTAGGAAGTAAATGTCAGGACACAAAAAATGTATCTATACCTTTTTCAGTAATACTTATTCGAAAGCGAGAACTGTTTCAAAAAGATTCTAAAAACATTTATGGATAATCTTCTCAAATATATCTAACTATTAATATTTCCAAACAATCGCCAATGGACATTTGTATTGGAGTAAAAAGATGACATTTCTCAAAATAATAATTTCAACAAGCATTTTCATGATTTAAGGATCAAAGCAGGAGCCGCTACAGTAAAACTTTGCCTGGAGGCGTTAGTGAAATAGAGTTGGAAGGTATTTAAAAAATTAAATTTTATTTTTGTCCTCGGGCTTTCGTTAGTTCCAGGTTCCGATTGCTTTGTCTTTTTTGTGATTCTCTTCTATTGTTTCATTGCATTTCTTTGCTTGCACCCTGCGCGGGTATAGGTCAAAATAGGTCGGGCGTGTGGTGTAAGCGCATCCGCAAGGAATTAAGGTTTTTTAAATTCTATTCGGCTTGGGGTCTAACGACCTCATATTACTTTTTTTGACTTTTCATTGATAGTTTCAGTAGAAAATCATAAGTTGATTTGATTTTTTGCACACTTGGTATTTTCTTCGATACGAGCTCCGCAACAGAAAGAACAGCTGTCCGCACATAGAATGGTGGAACATATAAAACTCACATAAATAATATATATAATTTACAAATAAGATTATTGAAAACAATTGTACCTCGTAAAATAAAAAATATTTATAACAACGATTATTCAAAACTTTTCAAATACACTAAAGTTTTGCCGGTACAAAGTAAAATTGGATTATCAATATAAAATATGTAATCATGTAATGTTAAAAAACTCATAGAATATAAGCGTAGTAATAAACTAAGAGCACTTGCATATATGAAAAGATTTAAATTAGAAAAATATAAAAATATATATAGTAAGAGAAAATACGAATATGTATTACCAGACATCTTAAATAAATTACCTAACTACATTGTCAATAAGTATGTATCAGGGACTAAGTGTAAAACTTATCTCAAACAATATTTCATAGACCTAGCTAGAGTGTATTAGTTAAGTGCGTTTATTTAAAATCCATAATTGTTTCGCGAACCCCGCCGCCGTCAGTTAACCTAACAATAAGTTTCGTTGACGGTGCTATGTAAAAAAACCCTTTGTTACTTTTGTATGTGTTGATCAATAAAAAAAAACACATAAACCTCATACCGCAGCAGCAGGCGTGTTAAACAACGTTTGGTAATAATATACATAAGCACGGATGATCATTCACACATTCAGGTCGTTAGCATTTGTTGAAAGCCAAGACTGGCCCGAAGCAATTACAGCAGAGCTGATCAAATTAGTCAGTTTGCGAATGCTTCTCGTCTCGTAAACCTGAATGTCAGTGGCCGGGTGGAATTTTTCCCGATCATTCATCTTCATAATATATTTGATCTAGAGGCCCGGCTGCGTAGATCAAGGCCGACACGAGTATGCGTCTAGCGCCCCCATCAGAATGATGGCGTGCTTGTTAAACGGCTACGGTTAATTAAACATTTCGTCCAGTCCCTAACACAAATCATCCTCAGACCAACGATATTTTACCAGTAAATTGTACCTCCAAAAAATTTTACACTTTCGGCACAGGTTACTGCAGAGTGCAGGCTTTTCATTCGCGGCCATGTTGCTGCGAGTGGCGACCTGTTGTTGGAAGAGGATTTTATTTTGAGTACTGTCGCTTTGTTTGAGAACCTCAGAGGTTCTTGAGTTTTGAGGTAACGATTTCCATTTTTATTTTAAAATCGTTTTATAATAATATTTTCTTTCTTTCTTTTTCTTTCAAATATAAATCATCTGTGGCACACAAACATACTTCCATTACAGGATTTGATATTATACTCTACCAGTAATTTGTTTTTAATTATGTCACCTGTTGCGATGTGGCAATCGCGGTCGGCGGCTTTCGTGGGTTCGGGAGCGTTTACCATGGAGTGACGAACAATGGTATTGGGAGCTGTTCTTGGTATGGGTTTCATCCGGATTCATGAAGAACACGCGTTTGGAGAACTACAGGCAGAGTTAGCTGTCTACGGCACCCTTAGGAGGTCTACTCATACCAAGGCGGGACAATCATGGTGTGACAATCATGATCCAAGGCAGCACGACTGCACAAAAATACCTCGAGGAGGTAGTACAGTCTGTTATTGTCCCATACATAATCCAAATGGGCCAGGAATTTATTCTCATACACGATAAAGCTCCTTCCCAATAACTTTACGAACACTTGCAAAGAACATGTAATACGAAACCTCTGCTGTATGAGGCTGGGATGTTGCCACAGTTAAAAACACGTATACGAGTTTACAAACAATGAGGGCTTTTCGTTTCATTTTTTATTAAAGATATTTCATTCGAAACTAGATGGCGTTCAACAAAACTCAAGAGTCAATGTCAATCTCTTTGTTCACTGATCGTATGTTTATATTATGATATATATATTTATACCAGTTACTCTCTACCAATACCTCTCAATTCCCAAATAAAGTAATTAATTTGCGTTCATGGTGCTTCACAATGTACAACAAGTGCTGGTAGTAAGGTAATAAGAAAGTAGGCAAATGGACGTCATTTTCCATCATTTTCCAAGAACTGAGATAGGACTTTACATTGGTTATTGTCTTTGTGCTAATAGTCTTAACGTACAAGGTTTAAGTGTGGTAGAACTTCAAAAATTGTTTGTAAGCCACAAAACATTTTGAGAAGAAATGTTTTCTGGGTTACTCAATAAGAATAACGGTGTTTAATTGGTGTAACATAATCAACAGAATATTACAAGGTACTGATGTCTCGCGTCTAGAAAATAAAAATTTGCCTCCCAAACAAAGCATGTAAAAGTATAAAACAAAGTTTAGAAATAAAAAAAAAATTTATAACAGGTCTTTTATTTATTTTACCTTTATCTTTTAGATTGTTAAAATATCTTGTAGAATAGAAGAGGGGCTTTCACGCTGCCACAATGGCATTACGCCAAAATCCAATGCCGTCATTTTAAAATTAAGACACGAAGGACAATTTAAGTAAAAAAAAATGTTTGTCAAATTGAAAAAGTGGGTTTCTAGTATTGTAGTTAAGAAAACGTTCGTCTGATGCGTAGCATCGCTAATTAGTTTGTGGTTACACGGTTAAATATGTTGTACATCTTAATTGTAAGATCTATGCTAGACCATTTTCTTGCAAATAAACGATTTTTGATTTTAATACATTTATTGCACCTAAAATTGTAATTTATAATTACCCAATATTACATAAAAACCAGGATTAAGGTAGAACTAGAAAGTAATGATGAGTTTGCCGAATATTAAAGAAATTTGCATAAAATATAAACCCCTTACTGCCTCATCAACGACGGAAATATCTTCAACATTACATGACCACAAGACATCAATACTAAGCTACCAAAAGAGTATCCTAAATCCTCCAGAAACCAGCGAAGCAACGAAATTGACCGGACCCAAGAAGACGACGTAGATAAATCGTGCCGCGAGAAGCTCGCTAACCGGAAAAGGCGTAAAGCTTATGCTATCGCAGAGTGTAACCTTGTTTTTGAAACGACTTTACGCTTTCATGAGACATATACGAGCTTTCGTGTGTTTGTTCGAAGCTATATAAGCTATAATGCTATAATATGTTATAAGCTTCTATTGGAGTGAACAATAAGAGCTTTGCTTAGATTCATGAAATGTATTGGCGTTGAAATATAGTCTTTAGATTTACATATCTAATAAAGTAAACAGTTTGTGTTGTGGTTCATTATCTTATACCGAGTTGAGGGAATCACGGCATAAATATATGTGTACGAGGGTTCGATCAGGTGACATCCAAATGTACGAAGACTATATGATTATTGAGGTTGTCGTGAAACTTAACGTAACACTCAAATTTAGTTTATAATTAGATTTGGTAAAGTTTTATCAATTAATATAAAACCTACTGACCTGTGTTTGTATTATTATTAATGAAGATAGTCCATAACTGTCCAAAAATAGTCCTACCTATGTAATTTTTTTCCATTTGTCTATTTCCGCGTTAATATTGAAATAAATTCCTTTTTAAGTTTTATCCTCAATATTCTACGAGAGCCTTTATAACCGTACTGCAAGGGCATTAGCGACACACAATTTTTTTTTCGAAATGGACAGTTTAATTATTTGCCTTTTAAATTTCCCCGGATTTCGTGGCCCAGCGCTGAGGGCGCTTAGCCGGACCTTAAACTACTCCTACATACGTAGCCTTACTCAACTAAGGGGTGGTATAGGGCGAAAAATAGACTTTCCATTTGTATCTATCTATCTGTTTTATTTGTTCTTGTGTCAGTCGCGCAGTCAGTAGCGGTAAACGATTTGTACATCAAACAGATTGCTTGCCGTCTCTGGCCCGGATGTATCCGTCACTGCTATGGCCGCTGGCGTGTTGGATTCAGAACAATAAATTTTATTTTTATTTTTATAATTTAGCTCGCATAGGTAATTGGACTGGAATTGCAGTTAGTACAACCTTTATTATTAAGGGTACACAATGAGTTCTATACCAGGACAATATTTTTTCGACATTTATTCTATATGAATGGGGAATGAATGGAATAAGCGCTTAATTCGAGATGACTACAAAGTTAGAGAAAAATCAAACTCGACATTTTAAGAAGTTTATCGACCTTTATCTCGAATTCGAGATTAAATGTCACTGAATGCGAAATGCCCTATATATATATATTTCTATTGTTAATATTACATTCGATTAAAGAGTATTTTAACTATAATTTATTTTAATCAACTTAATTTCATAGTGTAAGGTTCAGTAATTTCATCAAGACAAAGCTTTAAATTTCATACCAAAATATACAAAAAATCTAAAAAAGTTCCGAACGAGAATTCTTATTTCATAATTCGATTACAAAAGGAGTTAGCGACTTGTCAGCGACGTTTAAAACGGAGAGGTCCGGAGCTTAAGGCTTTGTAAAGCTTGCCTGCCGCGGCCTACCTGGCGAAGTGTCCGATGGCCGTTATTGGCCTTTCGAATTCCACCACAATTTTAAAAATGGAGGAACAGTAATCAAAGCTGCAACCCTTTTTGGAAGAGGTCGAGTCGTTTAATAATTTGATAGCTCCTGTATTTAGGTTTCACAACATTTTGAGTAAATATTTAATAAGAGGAAATAACTCAGGTGATTTCTAATTTTGGCTTAATTTCATAAATGTTTTGTTTTTAATTACCTACACTTGTCAAGAAATACTAAGACACGAATATTTTGTAACTTAGGTATCACATAAATACAACACGTTAATATATTTGCAAGGAAGCCATTAAATATTATTTAAATTCTTTTATCACAAATTATTGTATCCCCTTGTTGAAAAAGCCTACTATGACCATAAGATAATTTTTTTGTGTTATGCAATGTAAATAGTAATAACAATAAATAAATTTTGATTTGATTTGATTTAATACATTTGGTGGCAAACAATGTTTAAGATGATAACTGCGTATTTTTAAAATAATTTTATATGTTCATTTAATTTGATCGGAATTGATATATTTCATGTACTTTACAATGTTGGCAAAAGAGCGGCAAGAGGTACTTTTCCCGTCAGATTTTTTCCTCTCGGTCAACTTATAAAATATTTGAAAAGCCGACTTTAAGGTGTATTTACACAATCTCGATGAAGATGAAGAAATAGAATACCTACATTCATCACGTGTTTTTTATTCACTTATGATGAAACCAAATATTTGGATTTTGGTTGTTGAAACAATTTCAGACTCTGACTCATTCTCCTTAGATAAAATTCTAATTCAAAAATTTATTTCTCAACATTGACAATTAAAGCATGACTCTACCACCAGTTCGGAAAAACCTTCATGAAGAAGAACTGGCAAAAAACTTCACGGGTATAATTTTTTCAAAATAAATGTACAATGTCACTTTATCTTTATACAAAAATTATTCTTATCTGAGTCTGTTAGCTCGGCAAGTTTCCCTCCCCCCAAGTATCCAAACGACGAACACCCTCAAACGGCACCCGTTCTCGAGTTAACGCGGGATCCAGCCATCGCCCTCCTCAACCTTATTAGTGGGAAGTGAGCGACCCGTCACTCGACGCTACCAGCATAGGTAAATAAGGCGAGTCTTCTCCCTTCATGTGTCCAATGATTCTCGCTCCGATCGCCACGCGGTGCGGACGTGCAAGACCCAGCTCTCCGTTGATCGGTCCCTTCCCGCCATTCCGCGGCGCTCAGTTTACTGACGTCACAGTCTAGCGTGTTGGCTCCGTGCTACGGTTTCCTAAGTCTTTCTACTCCGTCTGAGTGCTTTCGAAGTGCGATTTTTCTTTGCGACTAAGCCTCTTAGTCTTCAAAGTGCTGTGCTAAGTTGTGTTGTGCTTGTGCTGAGTGCAGTGTTGTGCCCGGCGTAAGTAGTCTGGTTTCAGTGCAAAGGATACTTAACGGTGACAACGAATTTGTACTGAACCAGTCCTTTTTATTTTTATTTATTTCTCTTCTCTATTTTATTTATTTTTCTCCTATTTTCATATTTATTTCTATCATATCTGTGTGTTTTCGTGTGTATTTGTCCTTTCTGTCGGTAAAGGTTGACCCTAACGCGGTCAACTCTTTACCTGCGCACCCTTTTTTAGGTTTCTAGGTAGCGGCCTTCGGCGTACTATTGTTAGTTTTAAGTTTTTCTCCCCAGCCCCCCTACCGCTGGTAGGGAGGTTTGCCGCTTTGATTTTGCTAGGTTTTTAGGAACTAGGCATCTTTTATTATACTTATATTTTTACATATTATTGTCCCAACCCTCCCTAATGGATCCGCTAATCATTATTAACGCGTTCACCCAGGCGCTTGCTGCGGCAGGCGTCTCCATCCCAAAAGACATCCTAACGCAGGCCTTACAGGCATCTATCGCGTCCCCGGCCCCTCAGGCCTCAACCCCGGCCCCTCAGGCCTCCAACGTCGAGACCCCTCAGGTCTTAAGCTCTCCCGCGTCTCCCGCCTCGTCCGAGATGGACTGCGAATCGGTCGCATCCTCTCACGCGTCGCGTCGTAAGCGTACCGCTCCCGGGAGCGATTCAGACTCCGCCGCGTCCGTAGCTTCGTCGGTCGCCGCCACCCTAACCGGCTCTCCAGAGCCCGAGTTCCAATTAGTTGCCAAACGCTCTAAGAAGCGTTCGAAAAAGGCCGCGGTGTCTTCAACACCCGAGCCAACCCCGGTGTCTTCTACACCCACCCCCGCGCCGCTCATGTCACTCGAAGTGACCGCGATTCCGTCGGTCACATCGAAGCCAGCGACGCGCTGCGCTCCCGTCCCGCCGAAGCCTCAGCTCCCTCCGCCCGTCTTCCTGCGTGAAAAAGCGCGCTGGACCGCGGTTTCAAACTTGTGCAAAGTGCACAAAATTAACTACTTAAAAGCCGCCAACGCTGGCGATACAATCAAGATTCAAATAGCGACCGTCGACGACTTCCGCGCGTTTACCAGGTTACTCGGTTTAAACCAAATCGCGTACCACACCTACGCCCTCCCGGAGGAGCGTAAGATCCGCGCAGTACTACGGGGCGTCCCGTTCGAACTCAGCAACGAAGATATTCTCGAGGACCTTAAGTCCCAGGGTTTCCCGGTCACAGCAGTGCACAAGATGCACTCCAACCGCGGTAGGCGTTTTCCCTTAGCTTTGGTAATCCTGTCGAATACTCCCAACTCGAGGGAGATCTTTAGGGAGGCTCGCACAATTTGCGGACTCTCAAATATCTCCGTCGAGCGTCCCAACCCCCGTGGTCACCCTGGGCAGTGCCACCGCTGCCAGCTATATGGCCACGCAGCGGCTAACTGCTCAGCTCCCCCCAGGTGCGTTAAGTGCCTGGATCCACACTTCACAAAGGAGTGCACTCGCACTCCTGAATCCACTTCCCCCCCTGCCTGTGTGCTGTGCGGCCAGTCCGGCCACACAGCAAACTACAGGGGTTGCCCGCGCGCTCCGCGCTCCACCGTCAAGAGGGTCGCGCCTAAACCGGCGCCGCCGCTCACCTCCGCTAACTTCCCGCCGCTGCGCAACCGGGGTCCCCCGGAAGCAAAGCCCGTTCAGCCGACGCCTACTCCGGCTCTGTCTTGGAGGCAGCGTCCGGCCGTTCCGCCTGTACCTTCCCGACCCATCCCAGCTCCCGTAGCTCCCGTAGGGCCGCGTCCCGCGTTGTCATCTTCCCCTCAGTCGTCGTTGGCTGAGGACATGAAGACCGTGTTCGACGTCATCCAAAACGTCGACATTAACGAAATTTCCGTACTCGCACGCAAACTGCGAGCCGCCCGCTCTCCTCAAGAGCGTTTATTCGCGCTAGCCGAGCATCACTCGCTCCTAAGTTCGTTGTAAATTCTTTTATTTTCGTATAAAATCGTAAATAATAAATTATAATGTCTAGACCCGCGAATCCCGCGTCCTGTCGTATCAAACCCAAGGGCTTATCCCTAATATCTTTTAACGCTCGTAGCCTGAACACAAACCTTCCCGAGATAAAACTGTTCCTTCAGAACAAAGAACCTGACTTATTCCTTCTCCAGGAGACATGGCTTACTCCAAACCGCTCCAGGGGATTCGCTATACCTAAGTACGCGTTTATTCGTAACGATAGGCCCAACTCCGACGGTTTCGGCGGCACCGCTATATATTTCAAAAGAGGCTTCCACTGCTGTCCTCTCCCTACTCCTCCTCTCCTCAACATGGAAGCCACTGTGTGTAGATTGGCTATGACTGGTCATCCGACCATCATCATAGCTTCAATCTACATACCTAGTGGTACCAGACCAATCCGCAGCGACTTTGAGGCCATTCTCGCCCTCGGCCATTCAGTCATTATGTTCGGAGACTTTAACTCCAAACATACTGACTGGACGTGCCTATCGACTAACACCAGCGGTATCGCTCTCCTCGACATCACTAACTCCCTTGACCTAGATGTCATATCCCCCGTCACTCCCACTCACTATCCCAACAACCCGTCCTACTCTCCTGACATCCTCGACTTTGCAATTATCAAGCGAATCAATCTTGACCTAAGGTCTATCGAACCGCTCGATGACCTAGGCTCCGACCATCGCCCCGTTTCCCTCGTGCTAGGACCGCCGAACGATAACGTCTCATCTCCTAAGACCTTTACCAATTGGAAAGGTTTTAAAAATACGTTAGTTTCAGCCTTAGAGGCTCCGAACTCTCCACTCGCGATCTCTCCCGAGCAATTAGATAGCCCGGATAAAATCGATTCATTAGTAAATTCTCTCACTGATGCTATCAACTCAGCCATCAGTGACAACGAAAAGGTTGCTAAGCAAGGCAAACCCACGCTTCCCTTAGCCGTTAGCAATCTTATTAAAGCTAAAAACGCGGCTCTCCGGAGAGCCAAGAAATATCCCACGCCCGCCTATAGAACAGCTGCGAATCAGCTTCAACGTAAAGTTAGGTCTTGCCTCGCGGAACTCCGAGACGCTCAGATGAACGATCTCATGGCGAATATCTCTCCGTCCCACCAAGCGTACTATAGCATGGCCCGAGCCTTACGCGTAGACACCGTCTCTCACGTTCCTCCTCTCACTCGTCCCGATGGCACTACTGCCTTCGAAGTCGAAGAGAAAGCCGAATGCTTCGCCGACAGCATTGCCGCACAATGCTCGCCCAGCACGCAACCCGCGAATCCCACTCACATCAAAGCGGTGGAGGATGAAGTCCTTCGCAGAGACTCTCTCCCCATCACCGCCGACCCTGTCACAGTCTCTAATGACGAAATCTTGCTTCTCATTAGAAATCAAAAGTCCAAAAAGGCTCCGGGTGCGGATGGAATTTCCAACCACGCACTTAAGCACCTACCGCAACAGATGCTTACCTTGTTAGCTATCATTTTCAATGCCTGCTTCGACCATAGCTACTTTCCTAAAGCTTGGAAAGAAGCGACAGTCATAGGCATTCCCAAGCCGGGCAAACCTCTGAACGTCCCGGCTAATCACAGACCCATCAGCCTCCTCAAGGCAATGTCTAAACTTCTCGAGAGAGTCATACTTTCTCGAATGCGGAACCATCTGTTTCCAACGGATGGCGATCCTCTCATTATCCCCCATCAGTTCGGCTTTCGCGCTAAACACTCCTGCCCTCAGCAAGTCCACCGAATCGTCGAGTATATACTTGACGGTTTCTATCCGCGTCGTTATAAAACAGTCGCGGTTTTCTTCGACGTAGCCAAGGCTTTCGATAAAGTCTGGCACAGCGGTCTCGTTTATAAACTCTACAAGATAGGCTTACCGGATCGCCTAGTCAGGATAATAGCTTCGTTTCTCAAAGACCGTACGTTTCGATTTAAACACGAAGGCACGCTTTCTGCACCTCGTCCCATAAAGGCTGGAGTCCCTCAAGGCTCAGTCCTCGCCCCTCTGCTGTACACCGTGTACACCAACGACATTCCCATCCCACCGAAAGGCGTCGAACTCGCCCTCTTCGCTGACGACACCGCACTCTATACCAAAGGCCACGGTGTTCGGCGCCTTGTAACCAGACTCCAAAAGGCCGTAAACGCCCTTGGTGCATGGTTTCAAGAATGGCGCATCGATGTGAACCCTGAAAAGAGTTCTGCGATGCGCTTCGACCACAAACGCCGTCGTCCCGATGGCGATCCCCACGTTCGAATGTTAGGCATTCCCATCCCCTGGAAGCGCAGTACTAAATACTTAGGCGTCACATTAGATCCGACGCTTTCTTTCAAGCCACACGTTGAAAGAGTTTCGAAACTCGCTCGTCACTATTTAGTCCGCCTAAATAGCATGTTAGGTAGAAAAAGTAAAATGTCCTTCAGAAACAAACGTACACTTTACAAGGTCTGCGTTAGACCCGTCATGACGTATGCCTCGCCAATCTTTGCCCACACCAAACCCTCCCTCCTGCACAAACTGCAGGTAGTTCAAAACCTCTTTTGCCGCCGGGCCACAGGCGCACCGTGGTACGTGCGTAACGCGGACTTGCATAGAGATCTTGAACTGCCTACAGTACAACAATATCTCAAAACACTCTCTGAAGCGTTCTTCAAACGCTCCGAAACCCATCCCAATCCTCTAATTCGTGATTCTGTCTCATATGCTACTCCTGTGTTAGACTCGAAGTTCAAAGTCGCTAGGCCTAGAAATGCGCAAACGTACTCATCCACCAGACTGTCACGCGATCTCGAGGCCCTTCTGGCCGCAAATTCTAATTCTAACGTAAATTCTAATTCTAACGTAAATCCGAATTAATGCAAATTTAATTTTTAAATTTTTAATGTTTTCATTATTTACTTTTCATTTTTAATGTTTTTATTTTACTTTTAATTTTTGAGCACCTTCAGTGCTATGTAATCCCAGCGGGTGACCCCTTCTGGGCCCCGCTAGCGCGGCCTCTTTCTCCAATTGGCCGTCGCTCCGATGAAGGCTGAGTGGCAAAAATGCACGAGCCGACAGGGGGTTTTTAGTGGGTATGGTCCTGGTAGGCGTCGGGACGAGTCCCACATAACTTTGGAATCGCGCCAGAGTATGCGTCAGGGCATTTTTATCCTCCTGCCCTTCCCGCGGAGGGGAACAAAAAAAAAAAAAAAAAAAACTTCATGTGTCCGGAGTTAAAGTAGACGTTCTGGGCACAGACCTTATGTGAGACCCACGGACATCAAACAATTTTAAAAGGCCTTATAGCTATGAAAAGAAAAATATATTGTAATCAAATAATTCGGTACAATCTTTAGGCAACTGTAAAAGTTAGCAATGTTGTAGGAACAGTGCAACACTTAACGAGTGAGATCTTATTTACGGCTGCGGTGAAGTTCATATCATTGTTATTAACTCGGTACATATACTGTACCAGTGCTATAAAACCCGATTGTATTTATTTAGATACCTATGTTTTACGTGTTATGTTTACTAACAAACGTTTCCTTGACAACGTCTTTCTTTATTTTACCTAGATATATATAATAGAATAAAAATAACTGTACCCGTTTGCGTACAAAAAAATTGCAAGAACAGCAATTTTTCTTCCCTTGGCAAGTTACGTAGTTTGTGAACAATTAACTTCCCTTATTTCGGCAAGGTCACATTTATCAAAGTTATTATTGTAATGTGGAAGTTAAGTCGCTTGGCAGATGTATAAACTTATACATATAGATTCATTTAATTACAATTCAGTGTCTTTAAAATATTCATCAATTGTGTAGTAACATTTTTTTATCAATAAGTCATATATTTTTCGTTTATAGTCATTACAATTTAAGTTTTTATAATTTAAGGGCAACGTATTATATATATATCGATAGCCATACAATAAAAATTTCTACTAAATAATGTTAATTTTCTAGGCGGCATATACAGTTTTTTACTCAAAATATCGTTATTTCTAGTTCTTAAAATCATGACATTACCTAGTTCCTTAAAATATTCCCAATGTTTTTTTAGAAACTATCTAATAATAACATTTCGAATATGTACAAACTCGGCAAAGTGAGTAACTTTCAAACAGCAAAAGGAGGCCTGCACGGATCTCTGAAATCTGCTCTACACAGTGCTCTAACACATGTCTACTGACACAAAAATACTTTCTGGATGTCTACAGAATTTCCCCATAAAATTAAACCATAGCGCAAGATAGATGACACATAACCATGATAAGATAATTTTGCTGAACCTACCTATGACGAAAACAAAACTATTTAGTTTTTTACATAAATTACTTATATTTGGTTTCCAGTCACAATACTTATCTAGAGTTATTCCTAAAAACTTAGTACTATCTACCTGCTCTATTGCCGTGCCTCGAGATGTTAACCGAATTACATCAGCTTTACTTCTGTATGTCTGGTATTGCATAAAATTTTTGTTATTCATATTAATGACTAAATTATTTTGATTCAAATAATTAGTAATAGAGGTGAGTGCTTTTATAGATTCATGTTCCAGAGATTTCGTATTTTTCGCTGTTATGTTTATTGTTATGTCGTCAGCGAAAAGTACACATTCATGCTCAATAACAGTAGGAAGATCATTAAAAAATAAAATAAATAAAAACGGCCCTAAAACACTCCCTTGGGGGATTCCGAATGGATTTTCTTTTTAAAACGACGGCTTATACTCCTTTGCCATATTTTCACACATTTGTGACACTTTGATGCATTGATCCCTATGCTGCAAGTAACTCGTTAGTAAATTTAATGCATTTCCCCTTATACCATAATATGACTAGCTTTTTTAGTAGAGTCGCATGACAGACAATATCAAATGCCTTACTCATATCTAAAAATATAGAGACGATTTGTGACCCCGAGTTAAGTAATTCTGTCACATGTTTCATAAGAGAAAAACAGGCAACAGTAGTGTTTTGTTTTTTCTGAATCCAAATTGGTTATTATCCAAAAGATTGAAATCAGAGAAATAGCTTTGTAACCTTTCTAATAACACTTTTTCAAATATTTTTGATATAACTAACATTTTAGCTATAGGTCGATAATTATTGATGTCAGTAGTAGAACCTTTTTTATGTAATGGCCTGACAATGGACTTCTTTAGACGATCCGGAAACATGCCTTCCTTTAATGTTTAATTAATCAAATGTGTTAAAGGTTTGAATAATATCAGAGAGCAAATTTTAATTTTTTTTTTGGGTTTATTTTATTATATTTATTTTTGCATTTGTATTTTTAAATTTTTTTACTATTCTGTGTATCTCTTATGTAGGTACAACTGGCGATAAGAATATGCTTTGACTAACAGATGGGCGGGTTTGACAATTAATTAATTACGTAATTGTAACACGTAATGTGTGTATAATATAGTGGCAATAATAACGTAATGTGGACGTACGTAGTCTTACGTAGAAATGACAGAAAGGACCCAAGTTGTTCAAGATCAGATTTATAGTTAGTGCAACCCACGAAGACACGCCCGGGTAGCCGTTTGTTCTATGGTCACACGGTTCAATGATTAGAGCAGAAAATTTTTGAAAAGATTGCACTAACTGTACTTTCCACATGAGGAGTATGGCCTCTAAGATTATTCGCTGTGTGTATATGAAAATCGTCATGGTCTTATATTATCATCGCTTAACGATGTAAAACAATCAAATAATATATCATTTGTATGTTCCAATCAGTAATAATTTTTCTCCCTGTAACTTTATCCAGTAACATCATCTGCTGGTAATTTATGTTTTTCTATTTTATAGGTGTGTTTTTGAGGTTATATTTTTAAGCAAGGACTACATCCTCCTCAAACTAATGCAGTGTATAGTCCACTACGCATGCGTACTACGGGCTGGCAGATTTGACATACCCCCTCCAAATGGGTGTAGGTATGTGGGTTTTCTCTCGATGTTTTCCTTCAACAAAATAATAGCAGTTAAATCAATTGTTTGAGAAGCTTTCAAACATGTCGATGTTAGGGAAATTTCAGTTCTAGCCCGCAAGCTTAAGGCTCCACGTTCGCCTACTGAGCGACTCATTGCTTTGACAGAGCATAGTTCTCAGTTCATTATAGGTTCATTTAAATGAATTGATCCCTCAGTCAAGCTTCATCCGCTCTGCGCAGCCCGGGCTTCACCGGACTGCTGCCCAGACCGGCCCTACTTCATGTCCCTTTGAGCACAGTGTAACTTTCACGTCCGGCGGAAGATCCGTTAGCGGGTCTCTGCCAGCGCACCTACCTCCCAACGGGTGTCGCTTCCGATGAAGGCTAACGGCAAAATCTTGCTACAGCCAACAAGGTGGTTTTTAGTGGGTAGGTGCCACTCGGGTGAGTCCCACATCACCCCGCAGAGGTCGGTTGCCTGCGGAGGTATGCATGACGCACCTTCCACCTCCCTTCGACGGCAAAAAAAAAGAATTCGTACTGTGATATAACTCAGTTGTACATTTGGCAGTTACCGGGATCGAACCCGTGACTTTAAGATTGAGCCAGCGCCTTCATCACAGCGCTACCGAAGCTCTCTTGACTTCGATATTATTGAATAAATAAAACAGAGTAATCAATACATAGAAAAATAATCTAGCCGCCATCTTAAACGTAAAAACAGGAAACATCCGAATATCCACGACTTTGACACTCTTATAGCACAATTCACTTTATGTATTTTATGGACCGATTTTCCTTTTTCCTGTTTGTTATTGCCATTTTAATGACGCTGACTTCTGGCTCAAGCAAGACGGAAATGATTATCTCAGGCGTGCCAGGAAAATTAAATATAATTTGTTTTTCTTGCACATAGAAAATGATATCGTGAAATATTCTTATATGTAGAGTTTTAACAGTCAATATCTAGTTTGCTGAGTTCATGGAAAAATTTGAGTACTTAGATAATTTGTTTAAAATATGAGTTCAGTTATCAAGTCCAATTCGGCACACCTGCATTATTAAACTATCCTTAATATTGTGAAAATAAACCAACACCACCTGCTAATAGAATAAGTCTCATCGGTATAGTTTAAACGAATAAACATTGCGTTTTTGATATTTAATTCATTTGCGGGGCTTACGAGAACAACAAGTCAATCCTAATAATAGTCTTAAATAATTTGTTATTTTTGATTGTTCCAACGGAAAGCGCGATTTTATTATGAATCATTGATGCTATACTACTTACGCTCATTCTTTGCGGCAGAGTTTTTTTTGTGTGGGTAACCTTTAGCGTTCCCCCACGACGGCTCCCGGAAGGATTTGCCTCACTTCAGTTTCATAAATATATACATGGCAGTGTGACACTTTTGTATTTAAAAAAAAGGTTTGACCTGAGTAGTGAAATGAAATGAAATAAATGAAATGAAATATTTATTTCTCAACATTGACAATTACTTGTTCTTATTGACGTCAAATAAAACATGACTCTACCACCAGTTCGAATAAACCTTCGGGTATATTTTTTTCAAAATAAATTTACAGAGTCTCTTTATGTCTATACAAAATTATTCTTATCTGCATCTGTTAGCTCGGCAAGTCTCCCTCCCCCCAAGTATCCAAACGACGAACACCCTCAAACGGCCCCCGTTCACGAGTTAACGCGGGATCCAGCCATCGCCCTCCTCAGCCATCTTTCTTTAGACCGGACATGGACCTTAGACATCTCTTCTGGGGTTTGAGCGCACATTTCTATTCCTCAGAACATTATACAATATCTTAGAGTGGACCCTTCAAAGCCGTGACAGGCCATCAATACTGTTTTTATTTTGGCAACATTTTTTTATTTAATTAATGTATACGAAAATGTATTTGTTTTCTTTATTAAACCATTAATATGGGGTTTCCATGTTAGTTTGTCGTTAATAGTTAAGCCTACAAATTTGGTAATCGTTATTTACTGGAATGCTTAAGTAATGAATGTTAAGTCTTATTTATTATTATACCTTTGTTTTTGCGATTTTAAAAACAAATTTATAATATATATATTTATTCAATTTTATTAGATCGAGGTCTATTATTATACATATATTACACATTACTATTATTACACATTATTATCATTTTATATTCAGTCAATTGTATTGCCAATCATTCCACCACATTGCAGATTGGTCGTTTGACTAGATGAGCTAAATTTTGGTATTCATGACCTTTCTGAATAAGAAAGCAGGAGCCCCCGTAACGGTTTTTCCGTAAATATATAGCTAATTTATAATTCGTTGCTTTAATCGATTTAAATTATTTTCTTTCATATTGTGTTCCGTTACGCATGTGTGTCTACTGGGTTTTTTGAACTGGTTTATAAGGTTTGTAAATCAATCAAGAGTGTGTCGGTTTTTTTTTATAAAACTATCTATCATTCGATGGATTATATACCGGTTTTCAACAACCAAATAAACGGTTCGACGATCTGTGTTTAACGGCTTTATTGCAGTCCATCGATGAGATGTCAAAAGGATATCGTCCAAAATCAAATTTTATATTTTTCATAATGTTTTCGTAAACGTTAAGTGATAAAATATTATTTATTCTACCTGTATAATTAGAAAACATGTCGCGTGTTAGCCTAGGAGCACTTACTCCTAGTGTTTCCGCCGGTGCACTTCTTACTGTAATTGATATCTTTTATTGAGTCTCTCATTGGGTTTATTAGTTCGATTTAAATACTGTTATTGTTAAAATCAGCTTCGCCAATTATGATTATGCAATAATCATCTACAGAATAAGTACTGAAGAATTATCTCTAGAATTAGATAGTAGATAGCGGCAAAAATCAAATTGTTGTCAAATTGAGCGTAGTTTCGATAGTTTTACGAGAGCCAGAAAAATACCCATCACTTAAGATCCATATATTTCTTTTAGATTTTTCATATATAGAATTAGTTTTATTGTAAAAAGAGTTTTAATTTTGCAAATTACTAGATATTTGTTCATGATTCAGACGGTTTGTTGCAGGTGACGAAGTTTTCAGGGTTCTTGTTGTGTACAAAGGCTTTCCCACTTGTTTCTCTTCTTCTTCCTAAGGTATCCCAAGGATTTGGTCCACAACCCTCACTTTAAAAAAAATTTCAATTGCAACGCAGCATTTTATGAGGCATATTGATCGGCTAAAGCGGTAGCAAATATTTTTTTCTTGATGTACTTTTTAACTCAACAGAGGCTTTTTGTAGCTGTCTGTGTAGTCTTTTTTTGTATTTAGTAGTACCTACTTAAGAGTTTATTTAGTGAGCTGTTTGGTAGGCTCATCGTTGGTCAATCAAACAAAGACCCTTTAGTGAGTTCAGTTTGAGAATATTAATGTCTTATTTTATGCCACGTCTTTCTCTCAGTTCATATTACATGTCGAGTTTATTGGCAGCGCCCCCAGTAGCCCATTCGGAAAGTTTAGTTTTAGTTCAGCTGAATCACACTAGATGCCGTTATTAGAGAGTACAATTATTACATAAATCTTCTTTGCCCTTGTTGGCTAGATTGACTATTATAAAATACTTAAAGATCAAAAACCCACAGAGTATTTCAGGATGCCAGCGAAATTAGCAATCAAATGAATTTTATTTTGACAGTTGGCTCATCGTTGGCGGTGGGTACTGATTGTTGTCACATAAATACATTTGTTAATACCGTCAATATCTAGAGTTCACCTTGATTACACTTTTAAAATAATTTTATTAAATTTCCTTTTTTTATAAAAAAAATATTCGGAAGGTGTTTCACAGTTTGTAACTTTATTTCTTTTTGTAAACAGTGTTAAGTTTGTTTAGACTCGAATTAATGACTTCACTCTTTATTGGCACTGGATGCTATTTTAAATGATGACTTTTAGTTTAGACTAATGTTTGATCTTAATTATTCACGAAATTTTAATAGAACTAAATATTTAAACACTTTATTACATAACATCCAAAAATAAATACGGAGTTAACAGCACAGTGGCGCCAAAACACAAAAACAGGACTGCAATTCCAACAGAAAGCCACGGTCAACGCAGCATTAGAACGACGTAAGTAATTGAGTATTCTGTGACGCCACAATTGATTAATTATGTCCAGGTTCACGAATACTTCCCGTCAGATGGATCCAAGCTCGTTCACTGGCAAGAACAAGTAAAAATAAAGTAATAGCCTTATATATTTTTCATTTCAATTGTTGATATTTACACAGTTCCTAATTACTTTACTGGCCTATATTTTGACTCGCAATTAAAGTCACACAATCAACAGACATTGGCTGATGGTCAATCAGCGGTGATTGATGCGATTGATGAGGGCTTTATACAAATATTTACTATTTACTAAACTGCCCAGTAAGGGCGCTTACATAGGTAAACTATCGTAACATCCAGCTAAAACAGATACTACCGGAGTACGAGAGCGCCAAAAGAAAATAAGTAGTTATAAATATAAGTAAGACCGTAAAGAAGTAAGGTTAATGAATACATATTTAGATATAAAACGTTCCGTACTTGAAAAAATCATTCATTTTACTGAATTTTTCGTTCGTTTCACTTTTTTCTTACTGTGCCGGATCCGATTAGTGGTAGCAGGACCGAACACTTAAGCCACGAGCCAGGTTAGAATTACTCTCGTCGTCCTGAGTAGAGCATTGCGAAGGTGCTGCAATGCAATCCGATCACAAGATATGTGTCAAAGAGGCGAAAGCTTTTGACATATCTTGTTGTTACCGACATGTAATACTGTTATCCGATTGGCTGTAGGTACATTAGCTGTGCTTGTCTGAGGATTTATTATTATTATTTAACCATTTATTGATTTAAATAAGAATTTGATTTACTATTTTACTGCAGCTTAATTTGGTAGAGCAGTAGTGTAGTTGCATATCCTTGAGCTTTAGCGTGTCTGCTACTAAAAAAGTTTCTAACTTTTCGTTACCCTTATTCGTTAGACTTTTTACTTAAGAGCAAAAACACGCATTCTAATTTGTCTCGTTAATTGTGGCTCAAAGGGTTAGCTCATTAGCGCTACGCGGTAGGCCGCTAGCGGTTCAAACCGGGTGCGGCTAAAGATGTGATGGTTTTCAGCGCGCGACTCTCAGCACCAGTTGCATTCTAAATGGACGTCAAAGAAATTAATTAATTTTACTCCATAACAGAACATTGAAAACACATATTTTGGATAATCTCAAAAGACGTTTTTTATTCGTTTTATACAGGAACACCACATAAAATTTGGCGACCATACCCAAATTTTAAAAAGCTATTCAACAAAACGCGTGCGGTTATTCGCGCTGTCAAAAGATAACTATAAAAGTTGAACCGCGCGTGGTGGCTTGAACCACGTGGCGTGAACGGATATGGTGCAAACCACGTGACGAAGCAACAGGAACTGCTCGCGACCAACTACTAAATGGAAATAAGATCTTAGCTTCATTATCTAACACAAAATAATCCACGGAAACCCTTACCATGTACCCGCGTCCTAAATTCATCGAACATTACTGAAATATAATACGAGGCGAGTAGCCATGTCTAGACTAATGCGTTATCGACCCATACGCGCGTTGAAGAGTTTACTCAAGGCGAATTCTTTGACAAAGACATGGATCGAAGGACTAAAACTCTGCTTTGAAGGCGTTTGGGTAAATTGTAATGGATCAAGTGAAGTATGGAATAAAGTAATGTAAAAATCGTAGTAGGGCAGACATTTGTCAGATATGTTTGTTATCTGGTCATTAGAATCAGATAATGAGAAATTGGATGAAGAGTGGGTAAAATTTCTTACTTTCTGCAAAAAACAAGTAAAACAGCAGCTTTGGTTTTACATATTGTGTTAAATGTAAAGTTGTTGGAGAAAAGCTTCCTGTATCCCTTTCAAGCCAGTTCCGTTTCAGAAAACCTCGGTACGCTCTTTATCCTCGGAAACAAACGCCTAGCTAAAAGTTATTAGCAATATCATTTTCTGCCAACTAGTCGACACAATTAACGTGTTTTTGTAATTTTATTTTTAGAATTGGAGCAATATAAACAGTTCATGATTTTTTAAAAATGAGAAACAGTAGCACTCATATAATCAGTTTTTACCTGGTGCACACGTTAGGGCCGACGTCTGTACGCCATTTAGCCAAGTAAATTCCGTGTGTTTCACGATAAATTTGATTTGAATTTAATAATCATAGAACTTCATTACATTTCAGTGATCCATATACGTCATTATAATATGACACAATGTACTTACCCTGAAAGATAAACTCAGTATTTTCTCGAGAAGTGCTCAACAAGCGCCACGCAACTTGGTCAAGATAATAATAATAATCCCCAGACAAACATACCAACTGTATGGCCCAAAGTAAGCAGAGCTTGTGTCATGGATGACCATACAGCGAACTGGGGAAAACCTAGGATAAACATACATATATAAATATCAACATCAAGATACTGCAACGTTTGGTTGTGTTTTGTATAATACAAGACATTATCGCACAAACAAACTTGCTGGCAACTTAGAATTCTGACGTAATTTGACTAAAAGATAAAACATAAAGAATTCTCTAGCATTGGCAGCGGCCTCGATACCATTGATATAATAATAAATGTATTTCTAAATGTGTTTAACTTAAATATATCTTAAATTAACTATAAAAGTATTTATCCTTTTGTAATTAGAATTCCTCCGATTAAGAAAATTAGACCCTAATTGTCCCGGTACATTGTTATGCTTAGAAGTTGACGAAACTACGCTTGTTATTATACGGCTAGTAATGTTATTTAGCAGGTATTAATATATTTCAGTCCGTTCTGATCTCGCATTCATTATGAAATCTAAGTAATGTAAAAAAATTTGAAATCTGTAAGTAAATTTGTTTCTTTGTTTCACGCTTTTGCTTATCAGCGGATCGTCATGAAATATTGCTTCACTATATTATTATAAAAAGATATAAAAAAATACAGGATAAAACCAAAGATGATGAAAACTGCTTTTCGTGAAGGTATCCACGGGTAAAATCTTGTTATGATATTAATAAATTACTAAAGTCCGTAAAGTGGCAATTACTCATTAACATACCAACAAGATTCTTATCCCTTTTTTTTCACAATTTACAATGTCTTTTATCTGAAAAACAGGAAAACGACAAGATATATTAGTTAAAAATTCCACAAACTAGACAAAACGAAAACACATTTTTGATGATTGAGTGATTAATTTTCTTAATGAACATTCTTACCAAATATTTCAAGAACCGTAGAAAGAAGCAGGTCACGGACTTCATGACAGAAAATCAAAAGCCTAACAACTGAGCCATAAGACACAAAATATATTCAACAAACGAAAAGACAAAAAAGGAATACCCGAAAAGGAACGAATTTTCACAAAACTCCTGCCTAAAAACATGGTGTCGCTCCTTTGATATCAATCTCTCGATCTTCTCAGGGCTTACCACAAAACCAATATGGAGGGAATAAAAACCTTATTAATAACACTTTGTAACCGTCTCGTGAATGACTGCAGACGAGGATTGAATCATGTTGAACAAATATGTCTGGAGCTTTGTAAAGTCTATTTGAAGTTCAAGATGGTATGGAGATTCAAACGTTTGATATCTTGTGCGGAGAATTGTTATCATATATTTTTTACTATCTTCACAGCCGGCAAACGAGCACTCGGTAAGTGACGTCCGTTTGCGTGGAGCATGGAGGATGTTGGAGCATGGAGGATGCATGGAGCATGGAGAATGCATGGAGCATGGAGGATGCATGGAGCATGGAGGATGCATGGAGCATAGAGGATGCATGGAGATCATGAGTCGCAGAAGTTTTCTTTATTATTGGAGATAGTGATTTCTATCTCGACTAATGATGCGTCGCCGACCTTCAGTTGGCATAGCCTTTGTTCCAGTAACTGTTCCTGGCTGTTCCTTCCCTTTGACCGGAACACTACCGGGGAAACGTAACTATTACAGTGGTGTAAGTAGGACGGACTGTGCTACCCCCCACCCAACCCAAGATCTTAACAACAAAACTCTACTACCCCTAAAATTTGATTGTTTATTCGCTAGTTCAATGTCAAAATAAAAGAAATTAACAGGACTGCTGTATTTCTTAGCTTATAAAAATATTGAACTCTTATAAACATGGTTTTTTATCTCAACTTTTTCTAACTCAAATCCTTTCTAATTCACATCGATTAGACAAAAAATCTGAAAACATCCCAAAAAGTTTCAAACTTTAAATTAGTCATATAACGCGCGTGTTTCCACAGTGCCCCTGTAATGTGTGGTCCAAGGGTGTCGGAGTGAGGCTGTGTGACGTCAGCGGCCGGGCCGCGCCGGCGCCGTGCCGCCGCAGAGCCGGAACCCCACCACTCCGCCGCCTTCGCGCCGTGAGAGAACCCCTCTCGACCGCCCGGCCGTAGCAACTTACGACTACCCGCGCATAAACTTTCCCTTTAGAATAATAACAAGTGCGACGCAAAGTGACCCCTACCCAGAACAGATAAGAGCCCAGTGACCTTCGCAAGCGTGTTTCACGCCGTTAAAGTTTGGATGATTTCTCTGGAGGTAAGATTGACTTTATAGTATAAGTTCGAGCCATTGCTACAACCCGCGAGTGGATGAAACCGTTACTTTTTGAACTTATATCCACGACTCGTTTGATATGGAACATTAATTCTGTCTTTGAATTTTGTTTCGTTTTCTTTTATGTAACTTCTATCAATGTATCACAATGTAAAACTAGGTATCGACAACGAGTAAGTGTTAAGTAGCACTGAAACTGTGAAAAGGAGAATTTTGGAGGATCAAGGTAAACGGGAGAGGATTAGTATCTTATAAATTATGTAAAAAGTTAGGCATTAGAGTGTGAAACCGGGCATCATTGCAAAAAACGGGTCGGTTGCGTAACGGGAGATCAAATTTGCGGCCCGCGCGGCTCTTACCTAACACCTACAGATCAAATATTTATACGACATAATCCTGCAATTTTAGGCACCTGGCATGCAAAGATCCCTCCCCTAACCCACACCTTATCTTCTATAATAACAAGGTATTACTAAAATATTTTTTTATTTCATAAAACGTTGAAGAATCTGTATATTAGTAGACTTCGTTGAATGGATTTTCGGAAGATGAAAACCAAAAAATGAATGCTTTAGATTGTTCTTTTGAAGGACCGTCGTAACTTAGGCAATTAAGCAAAGTGCTTTTTAATTAATTACGCCCCGAGGTGCCTGTTCATGTTTAGAAAGGGTATTTGACATAGATGTAAGTTTGAAAAAAAAGTTTAGAAATTCTAAAGATTTCCACAACCCTTAAATAATTTTAAGTTTTTTGCGTAGATGTCTTTTATTTAAGGTTTTCCTATAATAACATATTTTGATGTTTAACGTAGAGTCTGCAAATAAATCTTATTCTAAAGTTATGACTTAATTGGCCTATTTCACGGTCGATTAGCTAAGTAGTCTGTTGTTATTAATGCGCTCTATCTGTTTCATGGATTCCTGGAGATTACCCATCCGAAGGGCTAATCAATTATTTATTAACAAAACCCACAGCCTTCATAATTTTAATACGTTCTTTAGAAGCGTAAAAGCTTTGCAGATCGACTGGATTCTTGACGTGTATTAGTGTACAATTAGTAAATTAGGCTGATTTTATAGATTGATTGCTTTCGTTATTGAGTTTATTTTTAGAGTAAATTTATTTTTATTTATTTATTTTAGAGTAAATTTGAATATCGTAATATCAAGCTGTAAATACATATTTAAAATAACTAACCTTTAAGAAAGTTTTATACACTATGTAAATGTGCTATTAACTTGATTTCACATGATATAAAGAAACAAAGCAGAACCGCAATTTTTTAATACATAAGAGTCAACTAGATTTACCTTCATGTTTTAATAAGTTATGCTTGATATTGGCTAAGATATATATAAAACTGGCATGATTGAAGCTAACACATTTATCTATCTAAATGTACTTTATAAAAGTTCACACTTCATTCAATGAAATATAAATAAGTGTTGAAATCGTTAAGAACAAAATAACTAGGCTTGCCAAGAAACCTTTAATTTTGATGGAAATCAGAAAATCGTGTACTACAGCAATGAAATGAAAACGCTACGGAAAAATGTCTGCCTCGTAGCAAAAACTTAAAAAATGTTCATCATGCGATATGTTTTAAAAAAGGAATACCGAATCACATCACCGGTGACCTAGACAGACCCAACAATTGAAACGACAAATGACCTATTGAAAACGAAATGACCTATTTGAAAAAATAAAGCCTCAACTGTCTTATTGATTAGAAGTACATATATCGACGGATTGTCCTACGATACAGATGGTATAAATACTCGTACAAGTAGTAGAAGGTTTTTAGGAATTAGCACAATTTATTTATTTAGTCAAGAAACAAACGGCTTACAGTATTTGGTATAAATAAAAATTAACAATAAATATCTCATTAGCCAAAACAGTTTCCAATTTTTTATTATACATAGCGGATATGAGAACTACACAATACTAATTCATGTACAATAAAAGGAGAAATTTAATTTACGTTTATTAGAATAATAAATTAGAATAAATCGTATTAGGAGTTATTCATCATTTTATCAGATTTAATGAAGCCGTTAAGATTGCAATTAAATATGTCTATCGTATGGTAACGCTAATTATGTGTGCTGCAAACTATGACAAAAAATCTATTTTTGGAATAATTTGTTTTACAAACGGGAATTGAAAACACTGCAATGGAGCAGATACTTGACTTAGGATATCTTAGTGAAATAAGACTTCTTGAGGAAAGGAGAATTAACATGATTATTAAGAATTTTATACAAATATTCTGATCCCTATGTTCGCCACCTACCTACGATCATGGTGCTTGCAACAGCATCGAAATATCGGACGCGCGAAATAAAAATCGAAAATCGTGTTAAGAATCCCGTAACTTATTAAATACTTTCGTTATATTCTGCTGTACATATATATAAATCCCAGGAATTTCCCAGCACAAAAGCAAATAGTTTTTCATAGTATTTTTGTATCTATGGTTATTTTACTAAATCGTAAAATCAAAATGACGATATATTTTTTATTTTTAACAAGAACTCATGTATAACAAATCACGCACACCCAAGTGTAGAACACCAGGAGAAAACGTAACTTGGAATATCCTATCATTTTCCTTATAATGTTAAATAAAACATTCGTGATTCAGTGCAAGTCGTATAATTTTGTTAAGGAACCACTTACGTTTTTATCGCTGTTATGAATGATAACTCAGATTCTATTATTACAGAGAGAGCTTTTAAAAGCGATGAAAATGTGGGGTCCTTAGGTCAAGGCACACGTAGCCTCTTCAACGATATTTCAAAACTATTGGTGAGGGAAACTTGTGACTCTAAAGCTGAAACTTATTTTGAAGTTATACTTAAAACAATTTGTCCAATGTTTTGACCACCTTACTTAAAAGGTAATTTAGGCGTTGCATGCTATATCTAATTCTTAGGGTTTTCTTCGTTTTAAACAATCCTCACTTAACAGGCATATTTATAAAAAAATAAATATGGTTTATTTGATTAAAGCCATATTTAAAAGATTCCAGTAAAAGCTTCCTTTTAAACTATTGCCTGTGCGAGGAGGTTCTAACTTCTAAGTTATATAATAATTGTATTTTATTTGTAACAAAAGTTACGAAGTTAATAAAAGTAATAGTCAGCCAGTAATGGTAAGTTATTTTGTCTACTAAAACTAGTTGGAACAGCCACTGTGTGCTGTGTTAAAAGTTGAGGAGAGATTTTGTTTCAAAGGAGATTCCTCTGTCTTATTTTAGAAATATTTTCACAGAACTCTAAAACAGGATGTGTGCCCAGAGCTTCACCATATATTCATGAATTTTTACTACAATGTTCTTGGACTTTTTTGTACAATCCCGTTGGATGGTCTACGATGTATTTACGTTACTCTCGGTTTTCAGTTCTCGGTTTGGAAGCCCATGACATGTAATATGGTGTTGGGGTTGTCATGTGCGGTTTAATGAGCACTCTTCTTTAGAAAATTTTCTTTAATCCTAATAGAAATTGACGAATTTAAAAGGCACAGACCGATTTTTTTTATATGTAAATTATTACATTCATAGCTGTCTTACCAAAGTTATAATTGTCCCATTACTACACAAGTACCCACATAAAGACACAAAGTAGTACGTCGTAAACAGTCGCAGAGAGCGTTGTTACGTCCCACCATTTGCCAGGTAGTCTGTACTAGTGACGTCATTCCTTGTTATTTGTTTGATTTTCATATAAATTGAAGTCACAGTATCTTTTCAAATGTAGTATTTATGATGGAATGATTTGTGAGCACCTGGAGTTTTTTATTGAAGAATACCTGAAATAATAATAATAATAATAAATAATAAATATTTCTAACTATCACACCACATTACCTAGCCCAAATTAAGTATCATTAAGAACTTGTGTTATGGATACTAGATAACGGATAAATAAAGTTAAGAAATATATAAACACACATAGATATTTTTTTTATATATATAAATATTAGAAATATACTTAAATACACCTACATGCACATCCATGACTAGAGAGCAAATATAATATAACATCTGCCCCTACCAGGATTCGAACCCGGGACCTCTGGCAACTTACCTCCACACCAAACAGGGAGTCAAAGGAATAAGGAAGTTATATTGTGTCTTATTATATTTTCCTGAGGTAATATAAATTGTCGTGTATCATTATCGATAAAGAAAACTCACCTTAATACCATAGTAAAAAGTCAAGAATATCGTTTAAGTTCCAAACACAAATCTTAGAGTTAAAAAAAAACAACCCAAAATCTGTAAACATTACTTCTTCAAAACGAAATTAAAATATATTTAGGCACAACATTTACTTTTTAACCAAAAGTAGATCGTTTTGCATCCCACCTCCTTACCTTACAGAGATTCTCTATTCCACGGAGCTCGTGTTGGCTCCGAGTGTTGATGCATGTAATTATTATGGGCTGATTTTTCAGTCATGATGTAACGATTATTTGGAGAATAACTTTGACACTTGACAAGACTTTTGAAATTATATGAGTTCCGCAAAATATTTATACTGATAAAAGTTATCTGAGAATTGAAAAATCAGCCGTTATATAAGCCGTAAGTGAAGCCCATTTCGCAATGGCCTTTGTAAATTAAAAATCTATATAAAATTTAAGCGAGGCTATCGGGTGTCATGATCCTTCATTTTATAACTTCGATAAAAAGTAAAATATCTTTTATTTCTCTTTAAATGCATAAATAAAACAATAATAATATTTCATGGTCTAAAATAATCACAATTTCCAGCAAAGAAGAACTTAAATAAACGCCTAGATTTATTCGAAAAGAGAGCGGCCTGGCAGAAAACCTGCATGGCCCATCGATAACCGCAGGCCTTGGGCTCACTCAACCGTGCTGAGGGAAATTGAACTTTAGCACTTTAAGAAATAGGGTGTATTCACAGGAAGCTACTATTACTGATATTAATAATGTTCATCTTCTTATTGGAAAGTTGTTTCGATTTTAGAAAAGATTGTAATTGTTGGTGCAATACGTAGTTAATGCGCTGGGAACGGCTGTTATGTAATTATTGATTTGTATAGTCCTTCCATGGACGGACGGATCTACAGTGAATGTTTTTCGCCTGGACAGAAATGTTAAATAAGTTGAGATACTACAGTTAGTGACAGTAGAGGGAACTTATAGTAAACTATCTATCTTAGGAGGTTCAACCAACTAAATACCCATCCCAGCTACAAAGAGTTTATTCTCAAAGGATCTGCTATTATAAAAGACAGGATCACTTACGCTAAGGGCAACTCATTATAATTTTATTTCTATTCGATTGGAACACCAACCGCTTTGCATCAAGAACGAGTTAAAACTTATCTTATATAAGAAATTATTGTGTCAACATCAAATTAAAGTAATTAAACATGTTTTATTTATAATATCAACTGTCATACAGACTTTCATTCCCGTTTCAAGCCCTCAGAAGATGTTTTTTCGAAAATCCTTTTACTCCAAGTTTTATCTTATAGGAGATATAAATTAAAATGATTATTCTTGTATTTAATGTATTTCTGTTAAACTAATGCTTTGCAACAAAAACTTTTCTCAAAGTCGACATTATTTGTCCAAAGTAAAATCTTTCACGCTGGAGCGGTGACAAATCGGTCCGCGCATCGGTTACAAGGGTGCTCTGACTTAGGCTCAAATACTGCTGAGGTGGGCAGTCCTTACAAAGGCGGGGAATTCAATCGTGTTCTAGTATTTTTTACGTAAAGTTTGATGATGCAGCTTGAAGGATTTTCAAAGATTTCCGTTTTGAAGTTAGTTGCATCAACATTAATTAAATTTAATGTTGATAATTTTTCATTTCCCCCACACAAACACACCAAATGTATGGCCCCAAAGTAAGCAGAGCTTGTGTTACGGATGACGAAAAATAAACATATATTAAAACTACACTACGCCACTCGTCGATAATTGTTTTCTAATACTAAAACATTTTCACTTCATTTTCACATATACAGGGTGATTGTTTTACCGTTCGGAAAAGGCACGTGGACTCTGACCACAATTCTGAGAAATTTTCCCAAAGATACCATATTGCTAAACGAAAAAAAACCGTCTGTTCATACTGTATCGGGTCAGCTGCCAATTTTATATGAAGAGTCGATTTTTTTTATTCTCGCTATATCCTTTTTAGGAAAGTTACTCAGAATTATGGTCTGACCCCATGTGCCCCTTTTCCGACGGTAAAAAAGTCACACTGTATAACTCGTATTTGTATAGTAATTTCGCATGAGTTCCTTTATAACTTTTTGGTATTATTCTTTTATGATCTTATGATTAACTATACATTATTCGAAAGGATTATTATAGCCATATTAATATAACGATATACATTTCATAAGATGATACATTTAGTTATCAAGACACTAAGAGATACAATAAAATTAATTTATGCTATGCTTTTGATATCTTTTTTTATACGTAAAGCATAAAAAAAGAACATCTTAAGAAACATAAGTACACGAAGAGACCAAACTGATTTTAGTTTGATTTTAATCTGTCTGCGATGATCTGCCTAGGTTCGATAGGATCAGAAACCTCGGTCCATTTGAATTCACGGGATGTCATTACTCTAAAGTTTTTAAAATTGTTGTACGTAAATAAACGTCTAAAGCTTACATTTTATTCAATTCATTCCTCCGATCATCGGCACCATAAGGCGTCTACATTGCCCCAATTTATTTGTAAAAAACTGCGGGTACTTCGCATTAGGCCCAAGGCTGCCATACATCAGCAACTAACGGCTCGGCCCGGTAATATCCGTGGGCACCTACAACAGTTGATTAACATTATTTTATCGCGTTTTCCCTTGTTTGTTTACCAACGTGAGAACTGTAAATGTTGGAAAAAACTAGTAAATGTTAAATACTTATTGTAATTATGTTGAATTACGAGTATATTTTATGTAATAGTAAAACCGTTCAAAATTATTTCAAAGTTAAGGCTTAGATTACAATCTATCTATTTAAATGTTTAATGAATTTTACAAATATCGATTTAACGCAACATGTAATTAATAGTTAATTTGTAAATACAATTATTTTTTTAGATAATTAAAGATAAAGACCCAGTTTCACTAGAGATTCAATCTGTTAAATTAATACCATGTTAATTATGTAACAATTATGCCAAACAATAAGACAATTTCTGTTCCTTCACGCTCTAACAAATGTCAAACTGTAATAATCTGACATTAAATTTGATTGCTCATTTACTGGTACATTAAAATACAAATGGACGATTTATTTCTTTCAAAGTGAATCAAAATATTGAAATGGACGCGGGGTTGCGGCAGCGTATAGTTTTATTTTCTAAAAGTAATAAAATTTTATGTAGACATTTATTTATTCACTTACAAAATAAATTTTACATGAATTAAACTATGAACAGAATCAGAAAAGAACGGCTTATGTAGTTTGAAGAATATGATAATGTATATATACAGCTTTATCTATAACTTGGGCGCCAAAGGAAGATGAGATTGAAATTTAGGACTGCGTTTTATAAATGGTTTTAAGCTAAGAAATGCTCGCAGACTTTGTAACTGTATACTGCCGGAAAGTTTGTTGGTCTTATCGTTTGTTATCTCTCTCCTTAGCTATCAAGTAATTTGAAAGTATAAATGGTTTAGAGCAACTTTAATAATTCATTTAATTAAAATATTTTTCACAATGATATTTTTTATGTCACTGTTTAAAGTTACTTATGATATGGACAAATAAGATTTTTACTATCCTAAAATCGGCTTCTTAGGTCAGGTACCTCAAAAACTAAAAGCCTGGTAATTTGGATCACCGCAAAAAATTTTCAAATGTTATCATGACGGCTCATTTGGTGTGGAGGTAAGTAGCCTTGCCTTCCATGTCAGAGGTCCCGGGTTCAAATCCTGGAAGGTGCAGTTATTATAATATTATATTTGCTCTCTAGTCATGGATGTGTATGTATGTTTATTTAAGTTTATTTCTAATATTTATATATAAAAAAAATCTATGTGTGTTTATATATTTCTTGAGTTTATTTATCCGTTATCTAGTATCCATAACACAAGTTCTTAATGATACTTAATTCGGGCTAGATAATATGGTGTGATTGTTAGAAATATTTATTTATTTAGTTATTTATCATAGGTAAATTTTCTTATAGCTAAATCGGCATTGGCCCGCCACAAACTACATCACGGATGAAAAGAATGAAGGTTTTTAAATTCATTCATTTGATGTTTGATGTAACATTTCCTCCGTGGAACGTACAATGGTAAACGACGGTTTAACGTTCATGTTATTTTAACAAGTCTTCACTTGTCAGATTGGGAACAGTTTGGTGAAATTGGGTAAAAAAACTCACTTATATTTATTTGATTTGCAGTCAACTTGAAGATTTTTGAATTAATTCTCTATTCATTTCAAAAAATGTATATACAAGGGCAGGGTTTTTTGAAACTTCAAATTAACTAAATAAACACAGCTTATTTAAAGCTCGGCTTTTTCAGTGTAGTAATTAGTTTGGTTTAATTGCCTCCTCAAAACAAAGGTTTTTGAGGCGAGAAGCTTTGCAGACTCTATTATAGAGCTAATTGTTCGTTTACTGCCGGTGGTACTTGTAAATTAACGGGAATAGATGGGAATATGCAACGTTCCGATGGGATGATTGCTGTTGAAACGATTAGGGCTGGATAAGCCCATTTGAATCTTTCGCAGTTTTTAGTTTTTAACAATGGATTTGTATAATCTAATGGAGTATTATGTATCTGCTCGCATTAAAGGAATATTAGAGGCTTGTCTGTACATTCATTGAAGGTTGTTTTTTTAAAAGTATGTCCATCTTTTTTTTTGTTATTACTTTCATAGTTATCAAACGAGCATGCGACCCACATGATGGTTAGTGGTATGCGGGCCCATGGACATTGTTTGTCGCAGGTGTTATATACCTATATCAATATTGAATATGTTTATTATACGATCTAATGTTGCGTTGCCGTCCGTCGGCTGCAGTAGGAGTTGCCTCTGTTCCAGTGATTGCACTGGCTACCCTTTGACCGGAACACAATCACGCAAATGTGATTTTTAAGGCGGTGACAATAGGAAGCACTATAGTACCGCCCCATACTGTACTACCCCTAAAATGCATGATTTATGCATTGGCTAAGCCGTTTGGGCGCTATTACGGAGCAGCTGGTACAGAAGATCTGCAAGTTCTTTGAGTTAAACTAGGTACGTCATTTCAACTAAGGGAATTAAAAAAAAATAACTAAGAAGTATCCCACAATGTTTGTACGTGCCACATCAATTAACTATAATTTTTTTTAAAATGTTTTGAACTCCTCGCTTTATTTGTATTGATTTTGAGCTTTGTCTATTCTGCCTAACTAACGCAAAGAGTTAAACTAAAAATTATATCTTGTATACTCCGTAACTGAAAAAAATATTTACACACATGATATATACGGAAAAAACATAACACAATTAAGAGATACTTGTACAAACGTACTTCTTATTCTAAATCAATTTATTCCAGTAGTCCTGGGACTGGAGGGTTTTGTTAAAGTGCTTTATGGACATTTTACATTAATACATAATTAATACAAAAAAATACTTATATTATACATATAACATATTTTTAAAATAAACATAAGTAATATAACAACAATAGGTAACAAAATTATTTTTGTGAAAGGTAGCTCGTTTCTAAAAAATGGTTAGACTTGGACTCGCGAAGTTTGTATGGTAAGGAGTTCCAAAGGCTGACCGCATACTAATGTGAAAGAATAAGAGAAGAAATCAGTTTTTTAGCGAGTCCTGTGTGAGAGAAAGCGTTTACTTGGTCTAACTAAATTGTCCTGTGACCGAGCAAATGAAATGCGTTTGTGTTAATATACTCGAGAAACCGAAGAGTACAGGACATTAAAAAGAAGACAAAAGATCCGAGTGCTCCTGTGATGGCGGATTGGGAACCACTGGAGCTTCCTACGAAATTGAGAGACATAGCCAAACTTCTTAAGGACAAATATAAAAAGAATACACAAATTTTGTTAGCGCTCTAGTTTATTCAAAAACTCCGCTATCGGATCTAGATAGCATGCGTCAACATAACCTATAATAGGTTGGAATGCAAAAAAAAAAGAACGTTGTCAAGACGTATAGAAGGAAGAAAAAAATTTAGAAAACCACGCATAGGGCGACTTCTTATGAGCATGGCCTGAGATTTGAGAGGGTTTATACGTAGAATGAATGACTGAGCCCAATCACTGATGCGGCAAAGATCATCATTAATTAACAATATTACACTAATTATATACGATGTTAAGCTGGGAGAGTAGATTTATAGGTCGGCTGCACATAAAATAAATTTGGAGGAAATAATTTTAATGATAGAATTAACAAATGTAAAGAAAAGCAAAGGATATAATACGCTACACCACGAAATTCGCGCTGCGAAAGAACTCAAAGATAGCAGTTAAACCAATCAACTGCAGAAGATAACATTTTAGGGGATTTAACGACACCAAGGAGGTTGTCAAAATCGATGAAGTTGAAGAATTTGCTAAAGTCAAGGAAAACAAGGATTGTTACAGACTTGTTTTCCATGGCCCATTGGATGTCATCAGTAATATTGATTAGTGCAGTGACTTTACGGAACCCAGACTGAGAGTTGGTACAGAGATTGTTGGTGTTGAGGTAATAGGAGGGTTATCCATGGCCGATGTGTTCCAGAACTTTAGAAAGGAATGGAAGTATGGAAATTTAACGATATGGGACAAAGAAGAGGGGTTTGAATCTTGGGTAAAGGGATAACGTGTGCTAAGCCAGGCCTTCGTATCCAATAAAAGTAGATGTAGGTTGAGAATGATTAAAGATGTGCGTAAAGATATATAATAATTGTGATAGGATCAGGGTTCCGTGAACAAAGTTTATCGTTGCCAGCGGCCATTGAGCAGATGGAAAGGATCGACTTCTTCACGTCATATTCAGAAGCGTCAGAGAAAATGAAAGGAGAATTAAAATTTTTATTCAAATTTTATTTTTATTTTCTCAATTATACCAAACTTACGGGATATTTCAATTATAGTAAGTTTTCTTGTCCTCCAATATCATACATTTGTGTATATTAAATTAATTTGATGATTGATTTTTATTCTACCTAATTATTTCTTTTTGTAGATACATTGATATTAGGTTATGTGAAAGCGATAGGTAACAAAAAACTTCGAGTGTTGTTCACGATCGTCTTCTCCATAGACCATGTATCATAGCAAGACTGTCGTGTTGTTGATTCTTTAGTGAAAGAAACTTGGTATTTAGGTGGAAGTTACGATCGTATTTGGAAACGTTTATACGAAAACATCCGTCCAATGATATTTATTAAAGTTATCAGTAAATTTTTAAAAAGACTTATAAGTACTAATAATTTGAGCAGCAGCCTTATTATAATAATATTTCAGTTTATGAGATAAAATCGTAAGTGTCATTTATATATCTACTCAGTTACTGCCTTGTTATACAATTTTTAAGTAGTAATTTTTTCGTCAGTAGTTTACTATAAACGATCGTATGGAAGAGATCACTCTCCAAAATAAGACTGCCGTGTTTTATAAATAACTGTGATCACAATTTGTTGCGTTATTTTTTTGTTTTCATTTTAATGTACGTACATTGAAGTAAAATATGACGCTTTCTCAGTGGTTTCAGCTACCAAAAGCAATGTCTTCAGATAAATGCCTCCATAGAAAAGAAAAGCTGTAAAGCAAAGATTATAAACACCAAATATTTTCATCTGAAACTTCCCTGGAGTTTCTTGCCAGTTCTTCTTCATGAAGGTCTTAACGAATTGATGGTAGAGTCTCTTATTTTATAAATTTAATGTCAACGAGGAAATAAATATAAACATATAGTAATAAAAATTTCATAATTCAATGTCATCTTCACATATATTCTTCGCCACGTCTAAGAACGCAAGGCGCATATATAATCATTCCTCCACATTTCAGTAACCACACAACATTGGTCACCGACTAATCAATCAATTAACCGACCCCCCCTTTACAGATTTAGTTTCATAACCCCGTTTTTGTTAGCAAGTTATTGTTCGCCGGCTTTCAGACCGGCCGCATTTTTTTTTGGGCATGAAATGATTGAGCGACTCCATTAATCGTTGCCAGCGCGCCGCCTCCAGATTCCTATTAAATAATAGCCTTTGAATTATTTTCTGTTGTTTTATTATTCACTGTGAGTTTTCACTAAGTTCATTGAGGACCGATCTTCAATTGTTTCCTTTTGATTTACAATGGGCTTATCAAGTGTGATTGTTCAAAATCCTGTTAAATATGTATATTTGTTTTATAAATAAGAGCATAAATTGAGCATCGAAATTACTGACTAAAACATAACGAACTTAATGGCTAATTTAGCCGGGTCTCTTAACTTTGAATTTTGCTTTTAAATCTTACACGAGCCGTAAGAAAATATTGATTTTCAATCAATTCCTATTTCAATTCCTATTGAGAAAGAAACACCGGTGAAATGTTGGTATAAACGTAACGTGTTGTAAAAAGAAGCTTTTTCTGTTTAGAAATAATACTTAGTCCTGCAATAAGTACATTAAGATATAATAAATATAACTTAAAGTAGTTATAACAAAGGTTTCCATTTTAATATGAAAGTTATTCGCTTTCTTACGAGCAGTTATTATCTCTGAAGTTCATATCTGAATTCCTGAAGGAAAAGTTTTCATATCATTTATATTCGTTGTTTCAAGGAAATGCGAGAATGGTAAGTTTTATTTTGATTGTTATATTCTGTGGATAGCGTAATTTTTACTTTATGGCTCCAAAACATTTATTAGTTAGAAAAAGCATCCTTTATGTACCAGTAATCATCTACTTACATTTGAATCATTTTCAAATCGATTCTTAATTAGTAAATGAAGTTGGATTAATTAGTTACTGAATGAAGTGGTGATAATTACTTCCTCTTTTATTTTCAAAATGTCAAATTTTTTATTTTTCATAGGAAAAAGTATTTTTATTTTTGCTAACAGTTCATTTATACATTTCATTCAAATTAAAGATATTGGAGGAACCTACATTCTACGTTTGAAAAGATTTGTGGACTTATGAAAGAATCCGATACTCCAATACCCGTTGAAACAACTAGAAAGAAGAACAGACAGCTTGTGCTCTCCTCAAGATGGACCATTTGTTTCATTGTTTTTTCTTCATCTTCATCATCTGTTACCTTCTTTCACATCTCAAAACGTAAAACGTCCTTTTAGACAGTGAGATAGCTTTCTTTACACAGTTAGTGAAACTGGTAATAGCTACCCTCCAATTTAAATAAATCTGTAAAGAATGTATGAATAATAAAAATAAATCCCCAGACCAAAACACCAACAGTTTGACCCCAAAGTAAGCAGAGTATGTGTTATGGATCACTATACCGCGAACTCGGACGCCCACAATAAACATACATATTTAAATAAAAACAACCATGACTCGAGAACATACATATATTAGTGCCCCGGCCAGGACTGGAACCTGGGATCTCCGGCGTAAGAGCTAACCACTACGCTACTCGGTCGTCAACGCTTGCATAACCAACCACTAACATATGGTAATGTTATAACCAACTCGTAGAGGAACGGGATTTTGTAATAGATCGTATTGTATCTGGCTGTTTATTGTGATTTTATCTGCAGAGAAAGATAAAATCGCGCGTCTGTCATATATACGTCTGTTGTACACTAGTTATAGTATTCTGGTGAGTCCCACATAACCCCCCGCAGAAGACGGTATTTTCCTGCAGGCGGTATGCATGACGCATCTTCCACCTCCCCCCCGTGAGGGTGTTGCTTTGGCGGCATAAAAAAAAGAAAACTAGTTATAGTGCAATACGTGAGAGCCATCGCTTTTAGTGACTGAAAAATATAGCGTCTTAATAATGAAGAAATGATTGCAATGTATTTAAACTCGATAGTAAAACACCAAAATCGTGGTCAGGTCGTTAATTCCTTAAATAATATATCAATAAGCGACAGTCTAAAACAATTAAAATAATTTATTATTGTATTACTGCCTTTCCTGCAATTACGTTCTATTAAGCTTCTCACTTGGACTTCCATGTCGTTTTCCAAAACAATAACTCGCTGAGCCAATATCGTTGTCTTATCAGTCACGGACACACAATAATTTGTTTTTCAGTAGTAGTAATCTTGTCACGTGCTAATGCGATCGACATTTCCTCTAATTAGCAATTCGAAAGTGACTCTGAGTGTTTTTTGACTTCTGAATCGTAAAATTTTATCGCTTCGCCGTGGCCGTGTCGATTGAGATTCATAATGATACCATCACGACTCGATACATTAAAGACACAAAAGATTTGTTGAATGATAAACACCTGACGTTTATGCGTATAACTTTCTATGTTTGCTACAAAGGATAGTTTAGAAATAGTTTATTCGAAGCACCTATTCATTTTGGAAAGGGTCAAGGAGTTTCTAGTACATTTGGTGCCATTTTAGAGGACCTTGCGTTTAGTTCTGCCTTGCGTTGCCGCCTAGTTAGGTATGAATATCTGCCCTTCACGCCCAGATATCTGTACTTAACGGGATTTGAAATAGACGCAGGTTTTAGTGGTGACTACGCATCGAAGTCACCATTTAACGTTTGGGATATAATTAACATAATAGATATATTTATGAAATAACTAGCTTTGTGTTCACTTTCTCTTCACTCGCGGATTGCTCGGTCACAGTACGCTTTAACCCACGACGCTAATAGAGGGGTGTTATAAGTTTGACGTGTCTTTATGTGTTTGTTTATATGTCTGTCTGTGGCACCATAGCTCCTAAACGGCTGAACCAATTTTGATAAAGTTTTTTTTTGTTTACAAGTTGATGAACCGAGAGTTTTCTTAGCCTTGTTTGAGGAAAGTCGTTTTAGACATTCAAAAGTTATGCGAGCTTTTTGTCATCAGTTGGGGACTTTTTGATTTGTGCTTACAAATACTTGTTTTCAAAAAACATGTGATTATTTCAGACAAACAATTTTGTTGATCCGTTTAATGATTAAGACAAGAAAGGGTAACAAACCATTTTTTTCACAAACCCTTTAAACACCAAAAAAAAACCCAATACCAAGTTATGCAAAATAATTAAATTAATGATATTTCATTAGTAACTTTTTATCCGCATCTTTCAAATTCGGAACGTATACGGTTATCGAGCGTCTGTCACCGGTAGCTTACCAGAGAGTCTGAATCGGAAATCTCAAGACTGCAGAACAGTTGTATTGCTCCTTAAGTGGCCGTTACGACTTTAGTACAGAAATTTAAACGCTACTCCTGACTTCCTACTGTGGTGAATAAGCGGTTTATTGCTTGGTTCACATCTTTACGATGTTTGAAATAATGTAATTGGACACAACTCCAATGGTTGAAAAATTACGTGTTGAAGCTTAAGTTGATGATTTGGATATTCATTTGGTAGAAAAGAATGTATGTCGTATGTCGTATGTCGAATGTATTATAATATGTACCATACAGGGGAAGCGACGAAAACGAATCATTAATGTCGCCTTCGATAAAAAGAAGCCTTTGCTTTATAAATGAAACTGCCGCTTCTCTGCATAGCATTTTGATTGAATCGATATCTTTCTCAATAAGAATAATTTGTGCCTTTTTTATAGTACACAAAAAAAATCAAAAACTTATTTTATCATTTATAAAATTCTTATCAATTTAACTGACAGAAAATTAGTTTACCGTTGCTCGCGTCCAAAGGTAATGAAATCCCGACTTACCTGGAATACCAAACTTTTTCAATAGGTTTAATACATTTTCACGGTCAAATGTATGAGACTTTTTTGCAAATATGATGTGATCTGTCTTATTTAATAAGTAAACAATTTCTGTGTTTATTACTGTAAGTAGATATCTTACTTTTTTATTTTGTTTGTAAAGTGTGGCCCCGAAACATGATAAATTAGTAAAAGCTTAACTTGTAGGAACTGTTTCTCACTCGCATGGTAAATTATAAACACTGTATGTATGTAAGTATTTGTAAACAACCAAAAGATACTATGAGATTTCTAAAAACTATCGATATTAGCATGACAAGCATTTTACAATACGCAAACTTAACAAGTCCATTTATTCTCCAATAAGAAACGTTGGAGCGATTAAGGAGCGTAGTAAAGTAATTACCGTGATGTGGAACTTAGTGGGCAGCTGTAAAAAGATTGCTCTTTAAAGCGGTCGTTTTAATTTAGAAGCTAATTAAAGATGGCAGCTGGACGTAGTAAATAGTGACAGCAATTTTTGTACCTATCTATCAAAACGTATGAGTTATTCACATGAACTAAGTTGACGAGCGATTGGCTGTGATACCTTTTTTGATATGTGACTCATAAGTATAGAGTCTTGGTAGCGACAGTTATCATCAGATATACTGGGTTCGAGTCCAGGAAGTAACAAAAACTTGTTTGTTAGAAAGTATGGGTGGCAAGGATTAATGGATTTATGGCTTTTATTGACACATGTTAAAAAAGCAATTATTTTTAAGTTGTGTTGTCAAGCTGAAATTAAGTTCATTTAAAAAAAAGTTCTTTTTTTTTATTGTCACGACAATTATTTAAACATCCACAGACATTATCAAAGTTACTTAGAAATACAAACGAACTCTTAGAAAAACAGATACAAAATAAAACACACACAGATCTCTGCAACAAAGCAATTTCGTTAAGACATTCAAATGTGCTCTGCCATTTCGCGAACATCTTTATTTTCATGGCACCCGACAATTACAATAACAGTCCACCATTTCCCTGGGAGTGACGTCATTTATATGAATTTTTAACAGACATTACACTGGCGTGCTTCTGTTCTGAGCGCCATTTAAATTTACAATTAACTCGACGAGATAATCGAGACCGTGTGGAGGTGCTGATGGCTTCTCAATGAAGTTACTTTTAGTTTGAATGGAATAGTGGAAAGGATTAAGTGATTTACACTTGGCTCATGAATGAGTTTCACGTCAAAGTTTACTATTTGTATATTTAAATACTTAAGTAATAAAGAAGGCGTGCTCGATCAATACACAACTCAAATTATAAATAATACGTGAGCTACACGCTATGTTACTGCGAAACTCAGATTGTTACTGAAAAGTCTATATATTGTACGACAATTATGAGCCGTTATTTGAAAAATATGCTTTGATTATGAATTAATAAATAATCTATTCATTAGATAGATAAACATCCGTTTGGTTCAATAAGGACTTTTTCTGATTTAACTCTAAAATTAAACGCCTTTTAGACCCCTGTCTAGAGGCTTTTACCATTGTATGAATAAGAATTCTATTTATAAAGATTCTCAGTATTAGAAAGGGAGGTAAATGCTTTAAGCCTTGAGTTATCTTGTCTGTTGCCAACGAAATTAAGTAATTTACACGGTTGCCTGAAATTAACAAGGGTCTGTTAACATTTCCTCTTCAAAATATGTCGAAATTGATTTAAAGCGGTTTTGTTTTGCGGGAACTTATTTAATTGTTTTGAATAAAATATATCTAGCTTAAATGAGATACAGTAGAGTTTTTTATGTTAAGATCTCGTCTCTCTACTGTGATCGTTGTAATATTTACTTTTGCATGTTTGTGTTCCGGTCAAAGGGAAAGAGCAGCCAGCCATCACTGGAACAAAGGGAAGGATATTGCCGGTTATGTATCAACAGTCAATATAATAATCATTTTCAATTATGATAAATAAAATACGAGTAATGGGTATGGTAATGATGGGTGCTGATGACCACCTGGTGGTAAGAGGCATCCTTGTTTGCCTGCTATGAAAATAGTAACAACTATGCAGACTAAAATATGTTGTATTGGCAAGAAGGTAAAACTCACAATGCGGTGTGCTTGCGCGAGTTTAGGGGTTGTTGTGTTTTGTTCCGTTTGAGAAGAATAACTAGTTGAAATTGGGTGGTAATGTATAACCAGTTTTAGTCCTGAAATATATTTTGATTTCAAATAACGCGTTAATATAATTTTTCTCTCATATTAAATGACAAGCTTCGAGGTTCCGCTATGTACGCAGATTTAGAAATCATGAATATTCCATACGAGTGTACGTAACTAGAATCGAATTTAATTTTTCTTAATGATCTACGACTTTACAGAAATATAATAGTATATAATAGAATATAATAAGAGGAATAAGTCTGAGAGTAAATTTTGCTCAAAATTATATTTTATTTTATCGTACTCATTAGGTTCTCAATTGAAAAAAGTGATAACATAATCAAAATTATTCCAATACAAAAATGCCATGTAAAGGCGTGCAAATGTCGATATTGTTCAGTTTTGATTATCAGTAAAATAATATTTTAACATGTCAATTCAAAAATCATAATTTACGTGTCAATCAAGCAATTAACACTTTGCGTTTTTTTTATTCTTTATTTATATGTAGAGGATTTTGGTAACAAACAAACCATGTCAGGCCCATCATAGAATAACGAGGAATGGCTTTAACTACTAATAGAATTCTTTAAAAATTTATAATTTTAGTTGCAACGTTTTTTTTTTTTTTTTTGCTGCCGAAGCACCCTCTCTCGGGAGGGAGGTGGAAGATTCGTCATGAATACCTCCGCAGCCGTCTGCGGGGTTATGTGGGACTCACCAAAGTGGCACCTACCCACTAAAAACCACCCAAGTGGCTGTAGCATGGGAATGCTGTCAGCCTTCATCGGAGCGACACCCGGGTTGGGAGGTGGGCGCGCAAGCAGGGACCCGCTAGCGGGTCACCCGCTGGGAATACTTAATCACTTAAGGTGCAAATGACATTTATATATTGTTGATTAAACGGCCTGGGCAGCCTTAAGCTGGTCCAGATTGGCCGAAAGTTGATCGGGGGGATCCGAGAGTCCATTTCTCGGTCTACGGACTTTGTACCTCGACGGCATGGACGGAGCAGTATAAGCTACTGTCTCGCGTATAAGGGGGTTAGGGTGCTCTTCGGATCGCTTAAAATAAGCGGTGGAGAGCGTCCTAAGGTGTTGTTGTATGGTAGGCAGTTCGAGATCTCTGTGCAAGTCTGCGTTTCGCACGTACCACGGAGCATCCGTGGCCCGGCGGCAGAAGAGATTCTGGACTACCTGTAGTTTATACATATCGGAGGGTTTAGCATGTGCAAATATTGGGGCGGCGTACGTCATGACTGGTCTCACGCAAACCTTAAAAAGCGTTCGCTTGTTCCTAAGAGACATTTTACTGTGCCGGCCTAACATACTGTTAAGTCGACCCATGTACAGACGGGCGAGTTTGGTAACTCGGAGAATGTGTGGACGGAATGAAAGCGTACGATCGAGCGTTACGCCTAGGTACTTGGTGGTGAGTGCCCACGGGATGGGCGTACCTAGCATTCGGATGTGGGGGTCGTAGGGACGACGGCGTTTATGATCGAAGCGCATCGCAGAGCTTTTCTCTGGATTTACATCGATACGCCATTTTTTAAACCAAGCTCCGAGGTCATTTACGGCCTTCTGGAGTTTGGTGATGAGTGTGTCGACGTGCACGCCCTTGACGTATAGGGCAGTGTCGTCAGCAAAGAGGGAGAGTTGAACACCTTTAGACGGGATGGGTATGTCATTGGTGTATATTGTGTATAGTAACGGGGCGAGTACCGAGCCCTGAGGGACGCCCGCCTTGAGGGGGCGGGGGGTGGAGAGCGTAACTTCGTGTTTGAAACGAAAGGTGCGATCTTTAAGGTAGGAGCCGACTAGTTTGACTAGACGGTCGGGCAAGCCTGTGTTGTGAAGCTTGTAAATGAGCCCTGCGTGCCAGACTTTGTCAAAAGCCTTGGCTACGTCAAAGAAGACCGCGACTGTTTTCAGTCGTCTGGGGTAAAAGCCGTCGAGTATGTACTCGACGATTCGGTGGACTTGCTGAGGGCACGAGTGTTTGGCTCGAAAGCCGAATTGATGGGGGATAATAAGGGGGTCACCGTCCGCTGGGAACAGGTGGTCCTTCATTCGAGCGAGTATGACTCTCTCGAGAAGTTTGGCCATTGCCTTGAGTAGACTGATGGGTCTGTGATTAGCCGGGTTATTCAAGGGTTTACCCGGCTTGGGAATGCCTATGACTATAGCTTCTTTCCAAGCTTTTGGAAAGTAGCTTAGGTCAAAGCAAGCATTGAAGATAATCGCTAGTAAGGTAAGCACCTGTCGAGGCAGCTGCTTAAGTGCTTGGTTGGAAATTCCATCCGCACCCGGGGCCTTCTTGGATTGCTGTTTCCTAATGATGAGTAGGATTTCATCGTTAGAAACTGTGATGGGGTCAGCGGTGACTGGACGGGAGTCTTTGCATACGACTTCGTCTTCCACCGCCTGGATGTGAGCTGGGTCTGTGGGTTGGGTACTCGGGGAGCATTGTGAAGCAATGCTATCGGCGAAGCATTCAGCTTTTTCGTCGTCCTCGAAGGCGGTAGTGCCATCGGGACGAGATAACGGAGGGGTGTAAGTACGGGCGTCTAGTCGGAGGGCTCTCGCCATCCTATAGTACGCCGTGTGGGACGGGGAAATATTAATCATAAGATCGTTCCTTTGAACGTCTCTGTAATCCGCGACGGTACGTTTAACTTTACGTTGGAGCTGATTGGCGATTTGCCTGTAGGCGGGTGTGGGGTATTTTCTGGCTCTGCGGAGAGCGGCGTTTTTAGCTTTAATTAGGTTGCTAATGTCCAAGGGAAGCTTGGGCTTGCCATGCTTAGCAACCTTTAGGTTCTCACTGATGGCCGAGTTGATGGCGGTAGTGAGAGAATCGACTATCGAGTCGACCTTATCCGTGCTATCGAGATAGTCGGATGAAATCGCGAGTGGGCAGTCTGGGGCTTCCAAGGCCGAAGACAGGGTGTGCTTGAAACCTTCCCAATTGGTATAGGTTTTCGGAGCAGGAGGGTCGTTTTGGGGTCCTAATATTAGGGACACCGGACGGTGGTCAGAACCTAAGTCGTCTAGCGGCTGTATGGTCCTAAGGTCGAGATTGATATCCTTGACGATGGCAAAGTCAAGGATATCAGGTGAATGAAGGGGGTTGTCCGGGTAATGTGTCGGTGTAACCGGTGAAATGACATCAAGATTGAGTGACTTCGTGATGTCTAGTAATTTAACACCACTGGTGTTAGTTGACAAGCACGTCCAGTCAGTATGTTTGCAATTAAAATCGCCGAACATAATGACGGATTGCCCCAGATCGAGTAAGGCCTCGAAGTCACAACGAAGGGGCGCTGTACCACTAGGTATGTAGACCGAGGCCAAGACTATGGTCCTGTGACCCGTCATAGCCAGTCTACATACTGTGGCCTCCATGTTGGTGAGTGGAGGCGTGGGAATCGGTGTGCAGTGGATACTTCTCTTGTAGTAAATGGCAGTGCCGCCCCGTTGGACCGAGGCGGGCCTGTCATCACGCACAAGAGAGTATTTAGGAATGTTAAGACCCCTGATGTGCTGGGGTTTTAAAAATGTCTCTTGTACAAGGATTAACTCGGGCTCGATGTTCTTAATGAACAGTTTGAGCTCCGGAAGTTGGTTGATTAGACCTCGGGTGTTAAAGGAGATCAGGGATAAACCCCTGGGTTTGGTGCGACCAGTCGTGGCGCTGGATGTATTATTTATTGTATTCATTATAAATTATAAAATTTACAATGTTTTTAAAAGAGATTCGTATTGGATGATTACCATCATACGATCTCTAGGAGTGCGAGCGGCGCGCAGTTTACCTGCGCACTGTGAAATTTGATTCATATCTACGCCCTGCATAGTATCAAATATTAATTGAAGATCCTCAGCCATCGAAGGCTGAGGGGAGGATTTTGGGCCTGCTGATGGAGCAGGGCAGGTTTGGGCAGCCGGACGCTGTCTCCAGGCTAGCACTGGAGTGGGCGTGGGCTGGGCGGGCTTTACTGCCGGGGAATCCCGGTGGCGCAGCGGCGGGAAGTTAGAGTAACTATTAAGGGGCGGGGCCTGTCTGGGTGCCGCCTTCTTAATAGTTGGTCTGATGGTCTTGGGTGCACGAGGGCAGCCCCTGTAATTAGCTGTGTGGCCGGACTGGCCGCACAGCACGCATGAGGGTGGAGTTGTACACTCAGGAGTGCGGTTGCACTCCTTCGTGAAGTGCGGCTCCAGGCACTTAACGCACCTGGGGCTGGCAGTACATTGACGCGCCGCGTGCCCGTACAATTGACATCTATGACATTGCGATGGATAGCCACGGCGATGTGGCGTCTCTACAGAGATTCCGGAGAGGCCGCAGATAGTGCGGGCCTCGCGGAAGAAATCTCGCGACTTAGGTGTGTTGGCCAGTATGACCAAGGCCAAGGGAAAACGGCGGCCGTTTTTGCTGTGCATCTTGTGCACAGCTTCGGCGGGAAAGCCTTGGGCTATAATATCCTCAAGGATGATCTCGTTTGAAAACTCAAACGGGACTCCCCGTAGGATGGCTTTAATCTTACGCTCTTCTGGGAGAGCGTAAGTGTGGTATGGGATATTATTGGTTGTTAGGAGCCTAGTGAGGTTCCTAAAGTCGTCAATGGAGGGGACTGTTATCTTAACGGACTCCGAGAGGTTCGTTGCCGTTAAGTAGTTAACTTTGTTGTTTGAGCATAAGCTCGAGACTACAGGCCATTTGGCCTTTTCCCGTAGGAACACGGGGGGAGGGGTCTTCGCTTTCGCGAGGACGGGAGCGCAGCGCGATGCTGGCTTGGTGGGGGCGGCGGTTGAGCCGACTGGGGGAGTCACGTTGAGTGACATGAGGGGGACGGGGGAGGGGGGCGACTGTGTCGCCGGGCAGGCGGTTGGTGTCGGCGACACCGGCCTGGAGTTGGGTGTTGGAGACACCCGGGATTTCTTATTCCGCTTGGAGCGGCGCTCTACGAGCGTAAAGGTGACGGTAGGCTCGGGTGAGCCGGTGAGGGTGTCCGCTTGGGATGCGGACTCGTCGCTACTGCTAGATGCAGTGCGCTTGGAGGGGCGGGCGGCTGATGAGGCCGAGGTAGATGTTGAGGATGCCGTCGAGGTGGCGTCCGAATCGCACTCCATTTCGGAGGCGGAGGAGGGGGGAGCGCTGTGAGGCAGCGATGTCGTCGTGGCCTGAAAAGCCGGGGCCTGAAGGGCCAGTGGAGCCAACAGGGTGGCGAACATGGGCGAGAGATCGCTAAGCATTCGAAGGAATGCATGCGGGTCGAATGGGGCGCCTGAAGCGGCGATGCCGTCGACGAATTGCTTCGCAAGCTCAGCGTGAGCTTGCGCAGCCATTGCGTACGGCGGGGGAGGGAATGGGAGCTAACAATATATGTGAATATGATAAATATATACTTTATGAACAACCTAAGTTCAAAAACCTAACTAAGCCTCCAAACCGGCGGTAGGGGGGGGTCGGGACGGCCGCAGCGGTGCCCCTAACTCGGACGTTGCAACGTTATTCTTGCTGCACATTAATGACGTGCTAACCCCAGGCATTATTGGTTACACTGATGACAGCACCGTTGTAGAGAGATACATGTCCAATGCGCGAGCGAGTCCTCAAGAAATCCGGGCTTTGAGAGAGTCCATGATTGAGCGGGTGGATTTGGCCTTAAAGAAAGTGTCCGAATGGGGCGAGTCCAACTTGGTCAAATTTAACCCGTCGAAAACACAGGCGTGTTTATTCTCCGCGAACAAGAGCAGTTTGGACCTATCGCCCACTTTCCAAAATGTTTCTGTTCCCTTAACCGACCACCTAGGGCTTCTGGGCGTAACTATATCGTCCCAACTAAACTTCGGGCAACAAATTGTGTCCATGGCTCAAACTGCTTCAAAGAAGTTGGGAATCATCTCGAAGGTCCGACGGTACTTCAGCCCTGAACAGCTACTTAATTTGTATACATCTAAAGTTCGATCTTGTATGGAGTACTGTAGCCACCTTTGGGATGGTTCTGCAAAGCACCAACTAGAAGCGATGGACGCAGTTGACCGAAGAGCCCGAAAAATTATTAACAACTTTGACCTCACCACCAAAAAACTGCAAGAAATCGACCATCGTCGGAAAGTTGCCAGTTTAGCAGTCTTCTACAGATTACATTTTGGAGAGTGCGCGAATGCTCTTTTTGATCAGGTTGAACGCACACCCTTCTTGCATCGGACTACTAGACGCAGACAGACCTTCCATCCTTTCATGGTAGATATCCCAAGAAATCGAAACAAACGCTTCGATAGTTCCTTTTTGGTGCGGGTCGCCAAGGTGTGGAATGAACTGCCTGCGTCTGTTTTTCCAGAAAACTATAGTCCTAGTTCTTTCAAGCGTCGAGTGAATAGGTATCTCGTGGATAGACGTGTAACACCTTCGTCTTCATCGTCACTTTCCATCAGGTGAGATAGAAGACAAATGTCTTATCCTTTTTCAATAAAAAAGAAAATTAAGGGTAGTAGTTTTTATTACTGGCAATAGATGAACAACACCTTAGTCTATCGTGACCACGGCAACTGCAAAGATGCCGAAACGTCGAAATAATTTTAAAATTAGCTAAAATATACGCGATAATATCCGGTAAAAAGTGTTTATTTAAAATTAAGGGTAAATTAAAAATATGCTTCAAAAATATTGCTGCTTCTTAAAGTGATCAAATTTAACAAGATTCAGATAATTTAAAATATATTATTTGAGTTGATTCAAAGTATAAAGCTCAACACGACAATTTCACAATTTTCTTTTGTTTATGGACGGTCGAAGGCAGGATTAAAATGTTAAGTAAATGACGAACGCGTGTTCACTGCTGTACACTAATTCGCTAGATGATATTATTATATTTTTGTAGCACAGTGTCGTATTCTGTATATCCGTTGACATATTTTTTAACATTGGTTTGGTCATAGCAAATCTTGAAGCTTCTTATATTTCGATCTAACGCTCTACTTGTTTAAGACGGACAGCTTTAATATTTGGACATATTGTACTATAAAAACTAAACAGACTTTGTAAATAACAGTCTGTATTACTGTACTGCAATATCTAACATCGTAGTATCTCTGAACACTTAATCTTAGCACAGATGAACGTAGAATTCCGAGTTGGGATTGGTCAGATGAATTCACAAATCGAAGCGTCGTAAAGTGCACTATGCACTAGCGATGTTCGAGAGAGGTGAATTTCTCGATCCTAGATGAAGAGACTTATTTCAGGCTGAGTTTAAAGAGAAATGCCTTATATTATTACAGAAAATCCTTATACAAGGGAAACATTTCGTGAGGGTGATTTAACTCTCTATGAGCCAAACGAATTTCAGCCGCACAACCAAATAAAAAAATTATTTGAATTTAAGTTGAGTAAGCTGAACAGAAAACAGATACCTAAATTAATAAAAATTAGCTCTGTTTTGTAAAAAAAGCAAAAAGAATATTAATAATATTAATATTTCTAGAATTAATCAAATTATATTTATACTAAAAAATGGTGGGAGAACTTATAAAAAGCGTTGCGATAAGATTCATGCACAATTGTTGAAGAAGAACAATAAAACATCTATTTTCTTAAATTTACACAAAAGCAATAAAGTTATTGAAGTGAAATGAACGCGAAAGTTTCAACAATAGAAACTGTTCGATATATGTAATGTTGACAGCGCAGCCATTCTTACAAACTTTAGATAGTTTTACAACTTTTATACATTTTGTATTGGATTTATTAATACAGATTACTTTGGAGTTATCAACTAAAATGATCACAACATCATTTCGTATCAACTTGCATCTGATATTTGTATACCCTCGGCGCTGAAGTCCCAAAAAAACTTATTCTACATTAGCCGGGTCAACTGTCTACAGCATAAAAATACCGCATTCTTTCTGAACAACTGATCGTCTTGTAAAAAAGCTCTTGCTGTATTATGATTTTTATTTTATTACTTTAAGATGTTATATAAGTTTTAATTGTGACTATCTCAATGCGAACATTTTATAACAATTCAATGAGGGATTTCCTAACACCTCGAAAAAGATGTCAATAAATTACACGATAGGTACTCTAGCAAAAGTTGGTGCCACTTTTTTAAAAATTTAGGTTTAGCGAAAATGTAAGGCAAAGAACTACGACATACAGCCTGGTTTGTCGTAAATATTGATTTAGAATTATTTTTACATTTATTTTAGTGCTTGAGCGTTGAATAGGCATATTGTGGTACTGTAGAAACTCCGTCTTCTTTAGCCTACATATAGCCTATGAATTCAGACCAGCTTTTATTTTTAGAGCCATATTTTTTTTACTTATTTGATTGCGGGAAACCCTTCATTGTCAAATTAAATATAGCAAATATTTAAGGATATTAATGTACTTTTTGTTTTGTATGTACCTTTTAATGTACCTTTTAAAATATTTATTTTTATAATGTATTTATCTTTTTAATATTTGTATTTTTTGATTTTTAATATATATTTATTTTTTGACATTTGTATGAATAAAATTATAATTGGTATTTATTAACAATAGTTATAAGTCTTAATTATCTAGTAACAATTAGGGATGCAAATCTGAAATAAATAAATGAATTTGAATACTAAATAATCTTGTAAATATCTTGTGATAAAATGTAACGTGTTTTTGCATATAATTTTGCAAAAATGAGTTGTTGTTTTGTGTTCCCACGTTTGGGTGTTTTGATGGTCAGTACTTCTGTGACCATAAGAAAGAGGAACGAGGAATTTTAAGCTCGTTAATTTTGAGTACAAGTTTCGGTGTAATTTAGCCTTAGGGTTTTAATAAGGCTAGATTCATACCAACTGCGGTGGGATCAGCAGATTCCTGCGAAGGAGATAAACCATGAATTAACCTGTTTGTATTGGAATTGGACACGCACTCGTCTTCCATCTACCCTACGTTCACTTTTAATGACATTTCTTCTATACTTCACGTTTTTTCAACTCAGCAGTCCATGTACCTATAATTTTGTCCATATCCTGCTTGTCTTCATTATCATCTTCAGTTGTTAATAAAAAATAAACCATCAAAACAGAATTGAACTTGCCTCAACTAACTGTATTTATAAGTAAGCGCAATATTATATTTTATAAAATCCCCTTTTTGTTAGATATCAGATTTCCTCAAAAATTTTATAAACAGTGAACTAAGGGATGCCTCAAAGCAAATTGAACAAAAAAAAAAGCAATGGTAAAATGATACTTTACTAGTATTTTCCATGGGGAGGGTATATTTTTTATTATCGACGTCTTAGTCGGTAAAATCATCTACGAGTTTAGAAAAGTGTTAAAACATTCTCCTGCTCATTACACCTTATGTAAAAAATATACAGAATAATTGCAAGTATCCAGTTATTCATTTATAAATTCTAAATTTTAAGATGAAACGAAACGCACATCAAAAAATCAAAATATTTTATTTCATTATCGGTGTACAACAGAAACGCTTAATGCACGTCGATCGAACACGAACACTTTGTATTTCGGCTTTCAAAAGGTATTACGAGTACCGAGAGGAAAAATTCCGAGGGAAAAGGACCTCTCAGTACTCTTTATCAAAAAGGTCCAAAACATCGAATAGGAGGAAGACCATTTGTGTACGATGCCGGCGTCCATACATGAGTAGCCTTTCATACCTACAAAAAACTTTATATTTAATTTATACTGTCACAGTTTCAGTACTTGCTATATGCGATGTTTTTACAAAATATTTCTAGCAAGACGAAAACTAACATCACTTAAAAATAGGAAGGGGCTTGAAGCTAATCACCGTCGTAAGTGACTACAAAATACGTTATTTAACTCAAGGCTAGGATACCATAGATGGAATATTTTTGAAATCAATCTTATAAGCTCTAACGATGTTTTTTGGGCCAAAACATTTTTTATGTCACTACCAAGGATATTAAATGAAACAACAACAATTGAAAGCATGACGCGGTCAGGTCTTCGCGATAGAAAAAAGTAAAGCACAAGCCTTCTTTTACACATAACTAAAAACTTAAGCCGAAACAATTTGACATGCGATAACATTCCTTCCAATTTAAATTTATATTTTAACATTAATAATGACAGCAGCAACTTAATTAGTTTTGTCATTGACTTCTATTTAACTTATCTTGCCTTTTGACATTTTTGTATTTAATTTAATGTTTGATGGATATTTGTAAAATTGTAATGTGATTTGTAATTTATTACTAAGACTAGATTAATAATTTTTTGGTTTTAGAATGTTAAACGTTAGTATTTTTATTTTTTTAATTTGTATAATGACATAAAAATAGTCAATATTTGCAGGTCTGTTCAGACAGACTGTGAATTGGACATAAAAATTATATTAAAGAACTTATTGTATTTACACACAGTCTCTCAAATAAATGAATTATTATTATTATAATTAAGTGATATTAAAACACATTAAAGTTAAAATATTACAATATCATAGTCACTTACTATGATATTGTAATATTTTCTAACTTATTACTGCTAACTTCTGCGCTATCAAAAGAAAACCTTGTTCAAATGCGGGTAGTTCTCTCCGACAAGCGGCATATGAAAAGATGACGTATTTCACATCACAAGTGCTAATATAACTCTTGAGTGTCTCAGATCTATCCAAGATCGTGTTCGAGAGTTCTCGGCGAGTTTTAGATCTTTTCATAAAAAGAACTCGCGGCCTGTTTTGGCATGTGAAATACGAACTTTGCCGACCGCAATCATTTTAGACATTTTAAGAAACTTCATAAAAAATATTTTAACATTATTTATTAAATATTTTAGTAATCAAATTTGGTTTTCTGTATAACATATTTTTTTGTGAACGTCTTAATAGTTAAATTTATAAAGATAAAAAAAGAATATGGTTCCTGTTTTAATCCTTTAAATTATTGATTAAAATCGATTTATAATACCAAACTTATTTCAATCGGTTGCACAGTGCAATCATTACAAATATGATTATTGAGTTAAATAAAAAATAAAAAAAACATTTCTTGATTTTACCTCTACTTCGGGTTGGTTTGGTGACCTAAAGCTTCCCTCGTAATAATAAATTATGATTGATCGAAGGGTTTTCTCATTCTGATAAAGCAATTCCGATTAAATAAAAAGCAAATGAACATACATACTTTGGGCAATATATTACGAACGTTGGTAAGCCATGATTGGACGCACAATGCACAAAACGAGGGTACCGATAACTCTACACGTTCTTTGAAAAAAAGGGCTTTATTACAAAATTGCTATTTTTTATGTCCCCTTTTTACAAGACAGTTAAATTTGATTGAGGTTTCAAAGGATTTATTGATGTGGATTTTTATTGATTTAGTCTGCACTCGTTCAGATTGGTGATCGTTTGTAATCGAATTGAATTCAATAAATAACTGTCTTTAAGCTTGTACAGAAACTAGTATTTGGCCATCGTTGAACAAAATCTATTATGACGTTTTAATATTTAAACACGAAATGTATGCAAATACCTTCTAATGTAGACCTCATATATAATGCTGTAAATTTCAATTGCTTATAGCTCTTGCCTATAAACCGTTCACTTTTGATTATTTTTACGAGGAGAAATGCAAGTCACTTACTAGTAGTAAGATAAGGAAGCTACGTCATGTTAAGCTTTTCTAAAAATAAGGTACCGGAGTTTCTCTGAAAAACTCAAGGTCACTTGAGATAAACGTTTTATTACAAAATCATTGTAACAAATTTGATAAACTTTGTCTACCATCGTCCGAGTCGTACTAGATTTGGCATTTCATTGTTGTCTGTAAAATTTATGAGAGTTCGAGTTTTAAAATGTGCGGTTCGTTGATGTCGATTAGATACCCGAAAGTTATTTGAAAACTGACGTTGCTAAAAGTAATCTACTTTTGCCTAAGTTTTTCTATATAAATCTGGTTAAAAATGTTATTTCTACTCCATGTTTTAATGTCTTTGATTTACTTAAACGATTTTTTAAAACGAAATTCACAGCTGCATTTCTCTAAACAAATAAAGTTGAACCCTAAGGAATTCCTCTTAAATAAGTCTCGTTTGCTACTAGTATATAATATATCATAAATTATGTATTAGTTCTTTTATCTTCGCGAATGATGCACATGAACCTTATTCTGAACAAACTAAGGGCTTGTATTTTCCTTATTTTCTTCTTATTCATCTTATTACGTAAAGGTATTCCGTAAGCTCTCGTGGCTTTTGATCTCTCTTATTTAAAATATCGCGGTTTCAATACAAAAAAATCCTGCCTTACATAGAATTTTAGACACAGACCTTAAATATTCACTGTAGATAGTTAAGCTTTAGATTTTTATTCGTAGGAAGTATCAAGTAAAGCTTCGAGTGGCTTTTGTCGTGGGGATTGAGGTAAAAGCTTGCTAAATTAAAGTATACCTGTGCACTCTGACAATCCACCTAGTGAAAACTAGCGTGCATTTGTATGTTGATACGCTCTTTATTTACTATATATTTATTTAAGTCCAATACCTTAAAATATGTCAGCTTTTACGTATGATATATTTTTGCATATTATGTAAAACTTTGGTAAAAACGCTTAGAGTTTAAACAAAGAATACGTTCTTTTTGAAAGCAGTTTTACTTATCAAGAAATTTTTTTTTTACAAAATCCCATGATTATATTATGAAGAGCGTATCCCAGGCGCCTTCCACCACTTTGATTTTTTTTTAAAATGGCCTGTCGCTAAAACATGGCGAACATTAAAATGCGTCATGTATCCGGCGCTACTTCAACTCCGAACAGTTGCTCAACCTATACACAGCCCAGGTTCGATCCTGTATGGAGTACTGCAGCCATCTTTGGCATGATTCTGCTAAGTACCATCTTGAAGCGTTGGATTCTGTCGACCGAAGGGCCCATAGACTCATAAATGACGACATACTTACTTCTTCGAGACTGCAAAGTCTCGAACAACGTCGAAAAGTTGCTAGTCTATCGGTTTTTTACAGATTACACTTTGGAGAGTGTGCGAATGCTCTTTTTCAGCTGATCGAACCTTCCCCCTTTCTCCACCGGTCAACCAGACGCAGACAGAAGTTTCACCCGTTTGTGGTTAGCGTTCCGAAGAGCAGAACTAAACGGTTCGATAGCTCATTTTTGGTTCGTGTTGCCAAAGAGTGGAACGATTTGCCTGTGTCTGTTTTTCCGGACAAATATAACCCTGGAGCTTTCAAGTGTAGAGTGAATAGGTACCTCTTTGACAGGCGTGTATGATCCTCGTCTTCATCGTCACTTTCCATCAGGTGAGATGGAAGACAAACGCATGCTAATTATTAATAAAAAAATAAATGTTTCCGAGTAATCAGCTGTCAAAGAAGTACAAGAGGGGCCACAGAACTTTTTTCATTTTCAAATTTTTTTATAATAATAAGCCTCATAAGTATAATTAATTCAATGCTCGTTTTTATGACTTTCTTCGAGTGCTTGGAGTTCTGTGTTCGTCCAGATTACAAAATACAGCTATAAGTTACTCCCAATTTATTTCAAATGAATTATGTACAATTTAAAATAAAAGGAACACTCCACGGTGATGAAGAATTACGAAAATCTAATATTCATTATTACATAATTTATTTAAGTAGTAAAAGTTCTTATTGAGGGTTAAAAAAATGAAAATTCTGTGGCGTCACTCGGTAATGTGACGTTTAACGAGATTTTTATGAATAGTTACCAGTTGATTTCATGTGAAATATCAATATACGAAGGTTTCATGCGTTAATGATTTTTTGAAAAAATCAGTTATCACCAAAAGGTTTGTACCCCTTTATGTTTGGTATCGTTTGACGTTCATATCAAATTATATTACGATAAAACCCTGAGAGTAACAATAAAATTGAATTCTCAAACAAAAGCTTTGAGATTGCTACCACAAACATTATTACAATAATTTAATTTAATTTCACTTCGTTTCCTCCAACTCCAGCAATTTCCTTAAGGAATATAGAATTTCTGAAGTTTTATCAGTTAAATTCTATATGAACAAAAATGTTCTTTTGTGAATGATCTTTTTGTTTAAAAAAACATAGTTTTAGATTAACACTATAAATAATTTGTGAGCATGCTTCTCCAAAAGGTTGTCTTCTTTTTTTTTTTTTTTTTTTTTTTTGGTTCCCCTCCACGGGAAGGGCAGGAGGACATAAAAAATGCTCTGACGCATACTCCGCGCGCGCGATCGGAGTTATGTGGGACTCGTCCCGACGCCTACCAGAACCATACCCACTAAAAAACCCCCTGTCGGCTCGTGCATTTTTGCCACTCAGCCTTCATCTGAACGACGGCCAATTGGAGAAAGAGGCCGCGCCAGCGGGGCCCTTAAGGGGTCACCCGCTGAGATTCACATAGCACTGAAGGTGCTCAAAAAAGAAAAGTAAAAATAAAAACATTAAAAATGAAAAATAAAAATAGCATTAATTCGGATTAACGCTAGAATTAGAATTTACGTTAGAATTAGGATTTGCGGCCTGAAGGGCCTCGAGAGCTAAAGTTAACTGCGAAGGTTCGCCCGTGTGCGCGTTTCTCGGCCTAGCGACTTTGAATTTCGAATCTAACACAGGAGCAGTATATGAGACTGAATCTCGAACAAGATGATTGGGATGGGATTCGGCGCGTTTGAAGAACGATTCTGAGAGTGTTTTGAAGTGCTGTTGCACTGTAGGTAGTTCAAGATCTCTGTGCAGGTCCGCGTTGCGCACATACCAAGGTGCGTCTGTGGCCCTGAGGCAGAAGAGATTTTGAACCACCTGCAGCTTATACAGGACGGAGGGATTGGCATGGGCAAAGACTGGCGAAGCATATGACATGACGGGTCTAACGCAGACCTTGTAAAGCGTACGTTTATTTCTAAAAGACATTTTACTTTTTCTACCTATCATACTATTTAAGCGGCTTAAGTAGAAACGCGCGAGTTTCGTTACTCTATCGACGTGTGGCTTAAAAGAAAGCGTCTGATCTAAGGTGACGCCTAAGTATTTGATACTGCGCTTCCAGGGGATAGGAATACCTAACATTCGAATGTGGGGATCGTTGCGGCGATTACGACGTTTGTGGTCGAATAGAATGGCAGAACTCTTTTCTGGGTTGACATCGATACGCCATTTTTGAAACCAAACACCGAGGGCGTTTACGGCCTTTTGGAGTCTGGTGATGTTATACGGGATCCTTTGACCTTTAGTGTAAAGGGCGGTATCGTCTGCAAAGAGGGCGAGTTCGACGCCTTTCGGCGGGATGGGCATGTCATTAGTGTACACGGTGTACAGCAGAGGGGCGAGGACTGAGCCTTGCGGGACTCCAGCCTTTATGGGACGAGGCGCGGAGAGCGTGCCTTCATGTTTGAATCGAAACGTACGGTCTTTAAGAAACGACGCGATTAATCTGACTAGGCGAACCGGTAAGCCTATTTTATAGAGTTTAAAAACGAGACCGCTGTGCCAGACTTTGTCGAAAGCCTTGGCTACGTCAAAGAGAACCGCGATTGATTTTTTACGATGCGGATAGAATCCTTCGAGAATGTACTCGACGATTCGATGAACTTGCTGAGGGCAGGAGTGCTTAGCGCGAAAGCCGAACTGATGGGGAATAATGAGCGGGTCGCCATCCGTTGGAAACAGATGGTTCCGCATTCGAGAGAGTATGACTCTTTCGAGAAGTTTAGACATTGCCTTGAGGAGGCTGATGGGTCTGTGATTAGCCGGGATGTTCAGAGGTTTACCCGGCTTGGGAATGCCTATGACTGTCGCTTCTTTCCAGGCTTTTGGAAAGTAGCTATGGTCGAAGCAGGCATTGAAGATGATAGCTAACAAGGTAAGCACCTGCTGTGGCAGGTGCTTAAGTGCGTGGTTGGAAATTCCATCCGCACCCGGAGCCTTTTTGGACTTTTGTTTTCTAATGAGAAGCAAGATTTCATCATTAGAGACTGTGACGGGGTCGTCGGTGATAGGGAGAGATTCTCTGCGGAGAACTTCGTCCTCCACCGCCTGGATGTGGGAGGGATCCGCGGGTTGCGTGCTGGGCGAACATTGTGCCGCTATGCTGTCGGCGAAGCATTCGGCTTTCTCTTCGACTTCGAAGGCAATGGTGCCGTCGGGGCGAGTGAGAGGAGGAACGTGAGAGGCGGTGTCTACGCGTAAAGCTCGGGCCATTCGATAATACGCTTGGTGGGACGGGGAGATATTCTCCATGAGATCGTTAAACTGAGTGTCACGGAGTTCCGCGAGGCGAGACCTCACTTTCCGTTGAAGCTGATTCGCAGCTGTTCTATATGCGGGCGTGGGATATTTCTTGGCTCTCCGGAGAGCCGCGTTCTTAGCTTTAATGAGATTGCTAATGGCTAAGGGAAGCGCGGGTTTGCCTTGCTTAGCAATGATTACGTTGTCGCTGATGGCTGAGTTGATAGCATCAGTGAGATTATCGACTATCGAATCTATTTTAATCGGGCTGTCTAATTGGTCGGGCGAAATCGCGAGCGGAGAGTTCGGTGCCTCTAAGGCTGAAACTAACGTATTTTTAAAGCCTTTCCAGTTGGTAAAGGTCTTTGGCGGTGTGACGTTAACGTTAGGCGCGCCTAGCACGAGGGAGACGGGGCGATGGTCGGAGCCTAGGTCATCGAGCGGTTCGATGGACCTGAGATCAAGATTGATTCGCTTGATTATTGCAAAGTCGAGGATGTCAGGAGAATAGGTCGGGTTTTTGGGATAGTGAGTGGGAGTGATGGGGGATATGACGTCTAAGTCAAGGGAGTTAGTGATGTCGAGGAGAGCGATACCGCTGGTGTTAGTCGATAGGCACGTCCAGTCAGTATGTTTGGAGTTAAAGTCTCCGAACATAATGACTGAATGGCCGAGGGCGAGAATGGCCTCAAAGTCGCTGCGGATTGGTCTGGTACCACTAGGTATGTAGACTGAAGCTATGATGATGGTCGGATGACCAGTCATAGCCAATCTACACACAGTGGCCTCCATGTTGAGGAGAGGAGGGGTAGGGAGAGGACAGCAATGGAAGCCTCTTTTGTAATATATCGCGGTGCCGCCGTAACCGTCGGAGTTGGGCCTATCGTTGCGAGTAAGCGCGTACTTAGGTATAGCGAATCCCCTGGAGCGGTTTGGAGTAAGCCATGTCTCCTGGAGAAGGAATAAGTCAGGTTCTTTGTTCTGAAGGAACAGTTTAATCTCGGGAAGGTTGGTATTAAGGCTACAAGCGTTAAAAGATACTAGGGATAAGCCCTTAGGTTTAATACGACTGGACGCGGGATTCGCGGGTCTAGACATTAAATTAATTTATTTATGAATTTATACAAAAATAAAAGAATTTATAACGAACTTAGGAGCGAGTGATGCTCGGCTAACGCGAATAAACGCTCTTGAGGAGAGCGGGCGGCTCGCAGTTTGCGTGCGAGTACGGAGATTTCGTTAATGTCGACGTTTTGGATGACGTCGAACACGGTCTTCATGTCCTCAGCCAACGACGACTGAGGGGAAGATGACAACGCGGGACGCGGCCCTACGGGAGCTACGGGAGCTGGGATGGGTCGGGAAGGTGCAGGCGGGACGGCCGGACGCTGCCTCCAAGACAGAGCCGGAGTAGGCGTCGGCTGAACGGGCTTTGCTTCCGGGGGACCCCGGTTGCGCAGCGGCGGGAAGTTAGCGGAGGTGAGCGGTGGCGCCGGTTTAGGCGCGACCCTCTTGACGGTGGAGCGCGGAGCGCGCGGGCAGCCCCTGTAGTTTGCTGTGTGGCCGGACTGGCCGCACAGCACACAGGCAGGGGGGGAAGTGGATTCGGGAGTGCGAGTGCACTCCTTAGTGAAGTGAGGATCCAGGCACTTTACGCACCTGGGGGGAGCTGAACAGTTAGCCGCTGCGTGGCCATAGAGCTGGCAGCGGTGGCACTGCCCAGGATGACCGCGGGGGTTGGGACGCTCGACGGAGATGTTCGAGAGTCCGCAGATTGTGCGAGCCTCTCTGAAAATCTCCTTCGAGTTGGGAGTATTTGCAAGGATTACTAATGCTAAAGGAAAACGCCTACCGCGGTTGGAGTGCATCTTGTGCACTGCTGTGACCGGGAAACCCTGAGACTTAAGGTCCTCGAGGATTTCTTCGTTCTCGAGCTCGAACGGGACGCCCCGTAGAACTGCGCGGATCTTACGCTCCTCCGGGAGGGCGTAGGAGTGATATGCGATTTTGTTTAAACTGAGTAACCTGGTAAACTCGCGGAAGTCGACGACGGTCGCTAATTGTATTTTGATTGTATCGCCAGCGTTGGCGGCTTTCAAGTAATTAATTTTGTGCACTTTGCACAAGTTGGAAACCGCGGTCCAGCGCGCTTTTTCACGCAGGAATACGGGCGGAGGGAGCTGAGGCTTCGGCGGGACGGGAGCGCAGCGCGTCGCTGGCTTCGATGTGACCGACGGAGACGCGGTTACTACGAGCGATTCTAACGGCGCGGGTGCTGGTGTTGAAGACACCGGGGAGGGCTCGGGTATTGAAGATACCGAAGCTTTCTTAGAGCGCTTCTTGGAGCGCTTGGCGACAAGTTGAAAGGCGGGCTCAGGAGAGCCGGTTAAGGTGACGGCATCTGACGACGTGTCAGACGCGGGTTCGGAGTCGCTCCCGGGAGCGGTACGCTTACGACGCGACGCGTGAGAGGATGCGACCGATTCGCAGTCCATCTCGGACGAGGCGGGAGACGCGGGAGAGCTTAAGACCTGAGGGGTCTCGACGTTGGAGGCCTGAGGGGCCGGGGTTGAGGCCTGAGGGGCCGGGATTGAGGCCTGAGGGGCCGGGGACGCGATTGATGCCTGCAAGGCCTGCGTTATGATGTCATTCGGGATGTAGACGCCTACCGCAGCAAGTGCCTTGGTGAACGCGTTAATAACGCTTAGCGGATCCATAAGGGAGAGTTGGGACAGTAATATTAATAAATATAAGTATAATAAAAGATGCCTAGTTCCTAAAAACCTAGCAAAATCCTAGCGGTAAACCTCCCTACCAGCGGTAGGGGGGCTGGGGAGAATAACTTAAAACTAACAGTAATACGCCGAAGGCCGCTACCTAGAAACCTAAAAAAGGGTACGCAGGTAAAGAGTTGACCGCGTTAGGGTCAACCTTTACCGACAGAAAGGACAGATACACACGAAAACACACAAATATGATAAAAATAAATATGAAAATAGGAGAAAAAAATAAATAAAATAGAGAAGAGAAATAAATAAAAATAAAAAGGACTGGTTCAGTACAAATTCGTTGTCACCGTTAAGTATCCTTTGCACTGAAACCAGACTACTTACGCTGGGCACAACACTGCACTCAGCACAAGCACAACACTACTTAGCACAGCACTTTGAAGACTAAGGGGCTTAGTCGCAAAGAAAAAATACGCACTTCGATAGCACTCAGACGGAGTAGAAAACCTTGAAAACCGTGGCACGGAACCAGCACGCTAGACTGTGACGTCAGTAGACTGAGCGCCACGGAATAGCGGGAAAGGACCGATCGACGGAGAACGGGGCTTGCACGTCCGAACTGGGCGGCGATCGGAGCGAGAATGATGGTTGTCTTCTAAGCACTTGGCTTTTATAAGTCTTATGCGACACCTGGACTGTTGAAAAGAGGAGAAGTTTATGTGGGATCATAACTGAACTGTGGAAGCACTTTAAGAAGTTGCTTAAAGGTGTGCAGATTTTTAGACTTGAGGGCGTCGTCAAATTCAAATATTTATTTTTCAACATTGACAATTACTTGTTCTTATTGACGTGAAATAAATCAAGACTGACCACTACCGGAAAAACCTTCGTGAATTTTTTTTTTGTAAATTTACAATGCCTATGTATATACAAATCTATTCTGCATCTGTTAGCTCGGCATGTCTCCCTCTTCCCAAGTATCCAAACGACGAACGACGCAGGATCCAGCCATCGTTCTCCTCATCCATACTCAAGGGGAGTGAGCGACCCGTCACCGACGCTACCACAAGAAGACGTACTGTAGTGACAATGACGCTTTAGATATTCATCGGGACGAGAATCTTAACGAAGAACGTCACTTTTAAATATCCGGTATATAGAACCAGTGTATGTTGAAATTTTGCTTAATGATGTAAAATGTTCAAACCATGTCTTATAAAAAAAATATGTTTCTAGAAATATAAAGTGTTTGGAATAACATTCACAATGGCAATCTAAATAAATAACTAATCAATCAGTTGTAGTCATAATCAACATAACACCAATTAATTAGAACTCATTAAACAATGATAAGCTCACATTAACTCAGTGACATAATCCTATTGTAAGCATGAAATCTCTTTGTAATTTAGTTACTAGGATATTTCTGTCCAACTACATGGAATAACCGAGTACAGGCCAGTCATAAAAGGTTTCAAAATGATCTTATTGCCTTGAATTTAGGGGTTAAAATATCTCGTTAAATGTTGGCAATTGAGTTTGTCACCATAATACACGGTTAACTTTGCAAAATCAACAGCCATTATAATTTTGCTGTTGGTACCAGTCAATTTATAAGAGTTTTCGTTTCATTTCATTTCATTTCGTTCGGTTCATTATTTTGTACCTTTTTTAACTTTGACAAAGCCGGCAAACAATTACGCGATCCTCCTAATGGTAAGAGGCATCTGTGCCCACAGACATCATTATATTTTATTGATTAATTGTGTTATTAATTATTTATTAAGTATGAATTATGCGTTACCAACAGTTTAAGTAAGAACTGCCGTTGTTCTAGTACTTACACTGGCTGGTCTCAGGCGAAATCTTCACATAAGAAACTCTTCTTCGAGTGAAACTATTTATTTCGAAACAAATAAAAAGTGCACGCATAAAAAAGTGTCAACTACTCGAAGGGCAACTTTCGTAAAGAGTTCATACTAAATGAATAGATACATGCGCTTTACCGAGATTTAAATCTCGTCGCTTTATATCCCGCGGGTATTTCTTCTGTTTTTTTAGCTTTCTTTCAATGGAAGATTTATTAAATTCGATTTAACTTAAAGTTTTTGAATTTTTCCCATTTACAATGTTAGTTTATAAAAATCTGTTTTTTTACAGAACAATAGATACTAATGACAGCAAAACATATATTTAGTTATTATTTTGTTATCAGATTGTGAGAAAAGAGGAAAATTTTTATTAACAGTTGATATGTACTTTTTTATTTGTTTCAGGTATGAATACTTCAATTCACTCAAGTCTCTCAATGTTTCAGAATACCGTGTAAGTTTATCGTGTAATTCATAATACCTGATCTGTCAAATGTGATCTGTCTGAATATAATTATATAATATAAATATGATAATACTATTTTTATTTACTACAATTATTTTTTATAATCGACTATTTAGAAGTAGTTATCTACCTCGTATTAGTTATATTAAGACTACTTATCTTTTGATTTTAAGATGAAATATTATTGACGAATGAAATTGAAGATGGCAATAAAAACGTGGAAAACTTCACGACCATGAGTTACGTGTATGACTTTGAGGAAATACTGCGTTTTACTTATATTTCGTAATTCGTTTGTTTGGACTTAAAATACTACTGAAATTGTAATTATAGTATTCTGTGCACAGCTTACAAGAGCTAAGATAAAAGTGAACTTAATATTTATGCCGATAGAACTTCCCATCGCGTCAATCATCAATCTTCCAACTTTTCCTTAAGTTTTTTTTGACTTGGAATCAAAGGACAACACAAAAAGCTGTGATTTTGGACAACCAAAATCACAGCTTTAGGTTGTCGAAACTATTTATTGAATGTTTTTTTTTAAATGACTTTGTAAATTAAATGATATGTCAAATATAAGATGCTCTATATTATATTATCGTATAAATATTATAAGAAACATGTATTATTTGATATTCTATTATGAAATCTGAAGAATGTCATTTGACATTAGACGTGAACGGGTGCCGTTTGAGGGTGTTCGTCGTTTGGATACTTGGGGGGAGGGAGACTTGCCGAGCTAACAGATGCAGAAAAGAATAATTTTTGTATAGACATAAAGAGACTCTGTAAATTTATTTTGCACCAAAAATATACCCGTGAAGTTTCTTGCCAGTTCTTCTTCACGAAGGTTTTTTTCGAACTGGTGGTAGAATCATGTTTTATTTGACGTCAATAAGAACAAGTAATTGTCAATGTTGAGAAATAAATATTTGAATTTGAATTTGAATTTGACCGATATTGACCAGTTTGATTCGTATGCTTCGTCTTGCTCCGAGTTAGCGTCATTACACATATTGCTTCATTATTTTCAATTCTACTGATATAATATGTATACTTTTACCTTATTGTATACTAATATACATTTGCACTGATTTTTGGTATTGTTGCAAATACAATTTATAAATTACTTCAACTTGTCTTAGCCTATTACATTTTCTGTATATGACTGTATATCCATAGGTCGCTGGTACATATCCGGCTCGAAGGACCACGATGTATAGTTTGTACGCCACACAATCTTTTCTTCATTGAGAACGCAGTTACATTGTTCAGTTGAAGTGATGTTGAAGTGATGTTGATGCCGGAGGCTAGTGCAGTTCTGATTGATTTCAACAATTAAAAGAAATTATTTGGAATCGCGGAACGTGCCAAATTGTGCGGTTTGTGCAAACCGTACAATATCCTTGTGTTTTCTATCACTGTTACCTTATATTAAAACAATATCATTAATTATCAAATCTCTCATGAAATATTCACGACAATAATTCCTAGTCAGCCAGTTGCCGTCGTCAGGCAATCCGGTCCAAGCCGCAAGATGACACCTTATGCTGGTCTTAATTAACTCGTAATGGGTGCCCTGTTCCATCTGTATTGTGTAACTATCTGTGTTATTTAGTGGCAGCAGGCGATGTGGAATTTCTAATAGGTTTTTACGTGCAATTGGAAAAGTTTATAGCTTATAGTTTGGACATGCATTTCTGTAATTCTGTTTGTTTGATGATTTACTAAAGCCTACGTTACATTACGAGCGTGATCCAAAAACGGTTAGAACCACTATAGCACTTTACATGGTCAATAATGCATACAAGACCTCGCCAACGTAAGAACAAAGAAAATATCGGTCATCCTTCTTTTGTTAATGCTTGAACAGGGACGGAACAGTAGTCAAGTTCCTACGTACAATTAAGTTCAACTAAATAGGTCAAATAATAGTCGAGGCTACTGCTAAAACCCCGTTCGTAACTTCGTAATCTTCAGCAAATCCAAACATTATTGGTGGCTTACCAACAAATCGACTAGCTTTTCACTTATCAGTCTATTAATACGAAATAACAATATGTCGAATAGCGACTGTACAAAGTAAGTTTGTAAGTTTGTTTCTCTTAATGTTCTGCACAAACTTTGTGTTTTGCGTAGTGTGGGTAGTTGCAAAAAGTTTGAAAAACCGAGATCGTAAATCTTTTGTGAGTTCAGCTTGGCAATGTATACAATATTCATGAACTATCGATACTGCCTTGCAAATGTTATGTTAGGTGATTCTTTTGTTTCTCTGTTTCCAAACTAAAGGAAAAGACTTATCTCAGTGTCCATTTCCGATTAGTATTTCCGTTGGATTTAGATAGATTCAAATTATTACAAAAACTTCGATCTGGTTAATAACTTTCTAAGAGTATAGGTTTTGTAATGATATACAATTGAAAATCTTTTTATTTCTTTTTGCGGAATACGTAAAAATATTTTTAACCTAAAAGGTAACATGGTAAACAGTGCGATCTTGACACGTTGTAAAGCTCTTGTTTTCATGGCACGCAGAGAGATATTCTATAGTTTGTCCTCTGTAGGTTTAAAGTTATTTAAATATTTGATTATTCACACAAAAGTACAACCAACTAGTCGTTGCCAATTATTCAAATCATTTTGAGTTGTTAAAATATTTTGCCCAACGTTTGTCGATTACGGTTAAGATCATGCAACAATACACTCTTTACGAGAGGCCATGGCGACGCGGCCATGATGCCCTGTGTACAATATAATTTAGGCTTCTTTTATATCTGTTCTTGTTTTTCTATTATGCAACACACTCACACACGCACACACTTACAACTTAATTGAGTGTGCTGTGATTTGCTATCGTTAGACTGTTCGCAAAGATTACAGTACGTTTGTAATGATACGTATTTGCTGATCATCCTGCGAGTTACATATTCTTATAGATAAAGTGTAGGTAAAATAAATAAATTATATTAGCCTTGAATATAATGAAACCTAATAGAACAAACCTAATGTATTTGAATACAAATTGTGTTCTAATTTGTACTGTTATAAGCGGCAACGGCTTCTCGTTTAAAAACTTTGATAGCATACACAGCCTGGGTACTCTTTCACATAATTGGGTACATGACAATTTTTTTTAATTTCATATTTAAATAGTTTATCAACAGTAAATAAATATTGCAAAAGTAACAGTATGTTTACAATCAATAGTTTTCTAGATACAGCGATGTGTTCGAGGAGCCGCTGCGAGTCGCCGAAAAACGCTCCATACAAAACGGTACTGAGCTGTGACGTCTCGACTTGTGAATCATACTAAAATTGTATGGGCGTTGGGATAAAATATATAATAGCTACGTAGATAATGCGTTTACATGCATACTGTCATAGTAAAAATTGTTATATTTAATGTCAGTAAGCTAATGATATTTAAAAATTTAACATATAATATAATAAGTTTTTGCTTCTTTTTTAAGTTTTCAAATCTATATAATTTCGATATTAAATTCAAAACTATATTTTTCAAAACATTGTACCTGTCAAAATAACCAATATTTTAGAAATAAATTATAAAAGCTTGCATTTTTAAATTGTGTCATCTACCCATGTCGGTACTTGGAAAATGTAAATGGTATTTATCAAAAACTATCTAAAGAATTGAGTAAAAGTTGGCACAAAGATTCATAATGGAGAGTATTATTGCACTGCTAAAATCTAAAAATAATATTTCTGTTTTTTGCACCTAGTTAAAACATACATTAATTTACACCCGCCATAATTGCGCTTGTCACCGTCAGATGGTATTAGGTTGGTATTTAATTGGAGGTCTTAAATTTTCATAATTTCCATAAATGTTCACTACGCTCAGTTCGCTTGCTCGGCTTGCGCAGATCGCAGGATATTATCAAGTTTGTAACAAAATAATTACAGTCACATTATTTGCCTTGCTTTGATATGAACTAAATCGTATCATTAATGTAGATAAAAAAAAACTGCAAAGCCTCGACCATCGTCGGAAAGTTGCCAGTTTAGCACTCTTCTACAGATTACATTTTGGAGAGTGCGCGAATGCTCTTTTTGATCAGGTTGAACCCACACCCTTCTTGCATCGGACTACTAGACGCAAACAGACCTTCCATCCCTTCATGGTAGATATCCCAAGAAGTCGAACCAAACGCTTCGATAGTTCCTTTTTGGTGCGGGTCGCCAAGGTGTGGAATGAACTGCCTGCGTCTGTTTTTCCATAAAACTATAGTCCTAGTTCTTTCAAGCGTCGAGTGAATAGGTATCTCGTGGATAGGCGTGTAATACTTTTGTCTTCATCGTCACTTTCCATCAGGTGAGATAGAAGACAAACGCCTAATCCTTTTTCAATAAAAAAAAAAAATTTTTTGGCTAGCCTGTTGGCTGAAAACCCCATTCAACCTAACGAGTAGCAGTTTAGTTGAATGTCTAAGTTTACCATTTGCCATTTGCCGGCTTGTTCATACTTACTGTATTTCATTGGAAGAAAATACAAAGCTTAACATTAAATATTTACCGTATATTGGTAACACCGTGTTTTTCAGAAATATCACATTACAACTCAAACATAACGCTGGGAGTGGATCCATGGCTGCTTGTGCGGGTTCCGTGAGAGATCTGTCTGAACTGCCTCCGTAATGGATGTAATCCAATATTTTACCGTCACTTAGGAAACCTCTACTTAACGAATTCAGATGTTTTATATTAAAGGTTCGCCCCTCGTAAGAAAAGGTATGTTGTGGTAAATTAAAATGAAAAATTAATGAGTTACGAGAACCAAGAGTTATGAGAAATACTTGAGTCAAATATGATTATGTAGTGTTTATTTGCAAAACGTAATATATTTAAAAATGCACTTTGTGTGTGTAGGTTTCTATAATTTACTGATACTTAAATTAAGATTACTGCAAATTCGTTACCGGAATTACCTGGTAAATGACAGAGTCCTTACAAAATCTGTTGTAAAATAATAACAACTCATTTTAGACACTTTACTTTCAAAATACAGCATTTTGCGATTCAATATTTATGTTTCGTTCGATCATCACTCGGCTCTGTCTTATTTTTTCTAGAATTTCAAAAAAACAAAAGCATCCGATTTACAGAGAACATTATAAATATTCAAGTAGTATTAAATACAAGTTGCCTTTGAAGGAAATGGAAATGAAGGTTCCACGGCGTCTGGTTAGCTATAAATGGAATTTGGAAGACGGTATCATGCCGAAAGCGTTAATAAGCTGTATTACTAAGTATTTTTTGCCATGAGATTATGAATGGGGTATTTGCCCTTTTTTTAGCAATATTACATGTATTAATGATATTTTAATTCGATTATTTTAATTTATTTATTTAAGATTATATAAGTTTTAAAAGTTTGAAAACAATTTAAACGAAAGCCTTGTCTTTTTTTATTTATTTTATTTAACAGTTTTTGTACACACATATGTACAAAGGTACAGCTTATTTCTAAAAGAAATCTCTTCCAGCCGACCTGTGAGAGAAGAGATTAGTATATAACAAAGTAGTGTGTACCTAATTTAAACATACATATACTTACTTACTTACTTACATATACAATAAACTTACATATACTCGTATACATTTATAAATAAAATAAATTACAGTAAAATATATACAATCTAAAATTGTGTAAAAGGAAAACTTATAAATGCCAAAACAATAAATAACTTTCTTAATGAGGGAAAAGTAGTGATCTTTAACTCTCTTTTTGTAGATAAGTAGTGTTTCTGGATCGCGGATTTTATAAGGGAGTGCATTCCACAATCTGACTGCATGAACGGTAAATGAATAGGAGAAAAAGTCTGTTATGTGGATGTATGTGAAGGAGAGTACGCTTTCGTGCTCTGCGTGGCGCCTCTTTCGAATGGGTAAAAGAAAATCGTTCGTGAAGATATTGCGGGGAGTTTGGATTATAAATTACATTAAAAAGGAGGCAGAGGATTCGCATGTTTCTACGAAGTCGGATAGGAAGCCATAGAAGTTTGTTACGGAACTCCGATGATCATGATCATGATCATGCTTTTTTAGACCGAAAATAAAACGTATGGAGAGATTTTGTAAACGTTCCAGCTTATTAAGAAGCTCCTCAGACACATCTAAGTAGCAGACGTCTGCATAATCGATGATGTGTTGGATAAGACTTTGAGCAAGGGAGATTTCAGTCGAAAAGGGAAGGAAAGTCTGAAGACTTTTTAAGGTGTGTATTGAATGATGAACTCTACGACTGATTTCACTAACATTAGGACGCCAAGAGAGTAAAGAATCAAATATTCCACCCAAGTTTTGGCTGTGTCGGTGAAATCAATCCTAGTGCCATCAAATACAATAGGAGGAAGATCGGATAAAGTAATGCAACCGCGCATGTATCGACTACCCAGGATCATGACTTGAGACTTGCTGGGATTTACACGTCATTCAAAAGACTCAGCCCAGTCACTTACGCGTTTTTTTTTGCTGCCGAGGCACCCTCACGGGAGGGAGGTGGAAGATGCGTCATGCATACCGCCCGCAGGTAAATTCCTCTGCGGGGGGTTATGTGGGACTCACCAGAATGGCACCTACCCACTAAAAACCACCTGTTGGCTGTAGTTATTACCGTTAGCCTTCATCGGAAGCGACACCCGTCGGGAAGTTGGGCGCGCTGGCGGAGACCCGCTAGCGGCTCTTCCGCCTGTAGTGAAAGTTGCACTGAAGGTGCTCAAAGGGACATGAGTTGGTGGCCGTTCTGGGCAGCCTCCGGTGAAGCCGGGGCTGGGCAGAGGTCGGCCGAAGCATGATTTAGGGATCATTTCATTTAAATGAACCTATAATGAATTGAGAAGGGAACTATGCTCCGCCAGAGCTAGCAAACGCTCTGTCGGAGTACGTGAAGCCCTAAGTTTACGGGCTAAGACTGCGATTTCACTAACATCGACATTTTTCATAGCGTCGCAGACGATACGCATATCGTCTGCTACGGAGGATTGAGGAGTGGGTTTGTATGGGCGAGGAGCCGGGATGGGATTCGATGCGGCTACGCAGCGGTGGAAAGTTTTCTTGAGAAAGGCGCGGCGCCTGTTTGGGTGCCGCCCTCTTGGAATTGGAGCGCATACAACAGGGTGCACGAGGGCAGCCCCTGTAATTTGCGGTGTGGCCTGACTGGCCACAAAGCACGCAATCGGGAGGAGAGGGAGTTTCAGGAGTGCGATTGCACTCCTTAGTGAAGTGAGGGACCAGGCACTTGACGCACCTGGGCGGTGCGCGGCAGTTGGCCGCCGCGTGCCCGTACAACTGGCACCGATGGCACTGGCCGGGATGACCGCGGCGATGAGGCGCCTCGATTGAGATCCCAGAGAGGCCGCAAATAGAGCTAACCCCTTTCAGGATCTCTCTGGACTTGGGGACGTTGGCGAGAATCACCAAAGCGAGAGGGTGTTGCCTCCCGTACTTGCTGTGCATTTTATGCACCGCGAGTGCCGGGAAGCCTTGGGACTGCAGATCCTCCAGGATAGCCTCGTTCGATAATTCGAACGGGACTCCCCTGAGTACCGCTCTGATCTTACGCTCTTCTGACAGAGCATAAGTGTGATAAGCATATTGCTTATCGGTGAGGAGCTTAGTCAAAGCTCGGAAATCGTCTATCGACGAGACAGTGATTTTAATAGATTCGACGAGACGAGCGGTAAACTCGGGTGTAATGGATCTTGGGCTCATTGCACAATGTCGAGACCTCAGTCCATTTACCCTTTTCCCGAAGGAAAACGGGTGGTGGGACCTTGGCCTTGACAGAAGTTGGGGCCGGCGCGGGTGTTGAAGACACCGGGGCAGCTGGCGTTGAAGACGCCGCAGGAGGTGTAGGGACGGGCGTCGAGGACGCCGGGTCTTGTTTCGAGCGCTTTTTAGAGCGCTTCTTAACAAGGGTGAAAGAGGAAGGCTCAGGGCCAGTTGGGGTGGCGTCCGAGGATGACTCAGTCGCGGGTGCGCGCTTGCGGCGCAGAGCGTCTACTTCGCACTCCATGTCACTGGAGGAAGGGGACGCGGGAGGGCCTAAGACCTGAGGGGTCTGGGGAACTGGGGTGGCCTGAGGGGCCATTGTGGACATTATCGTCATGAAATGAGGGATGAGAGAATCTAAGAAACGGTACTTGTCAGCATTTATATACATGCCTTTAGCACCGGTACTATCAAGTAACTTCTTCCTAATCTCATCAGAGCTTAGGGAAGCCATTGCGGAGGGGTTGGGGAGGGACAATATATGAACCTAACAACGATGACTAACTTCCTAAAACCACCCTACACGCAGTAGGGCGGTTGAGAACGACGCGGATAACTTACTCGAACACGAATCCCCGTCGACGAAGCTCACGTTCCACGAAGTACGGTTAACAACCCTCTATCCGCCGTGAAAACGGCGTTAGAAACTTTTTAGAAGTACGGTTAACGACCCACTGTCCGCCGTGAAAACGGCGTTAGAAACTTATTACGGTATACAACTATGAAATTATATATTACGACAACAACCAGTGAAATTTGGGTGCTCAATTAGCGCGGGGGCTAAAAGAGCGGGAAGGCGTCTGCGATCGACGTGCGCTCGAGAACGCACGCAGACCGAGACTGACACTTACGCGGCTGAGATCGTCATTGATAGCGGAAATGGCTGAGCCAACATCGCAAACAGGGAAATGACGGTAAATCTGCAAGTCGTCAGCGTAAAGATGAAAGGTACATGAAAGGACACTAATTGGCAAATTAATAAAAATGGAGAAGAGCAATGGAGAGAGAATGCCACCCTGAGGCACGCCCGCAACGAGATCACACCAGTCAGAGTAAGACTCATCTAGGCGGACACGCTGAGATCTGCCTCGAAGATGGCACAGGCGCTTCCAGTTAAGAGCGGCGTACCCCAGGGTTCCATTTTGGGACCTTTACTATTCGTGGTGTATACATCCGATATTGTCTCACAGATAAAACATTGTCAGTACCATCTTTATGCTGATGACACTCAACTATATCGTTCCTTTCCGCCTTGTGATATTGATGTTGCAGTGACGGAAATGAATTCTGATCTCGACAGGATAGCAAAGTGGTCCGAGCATAATGCGCTTATATCAAACCCCAGCAAATCCAAATTACTTGTCCTTGGATCAAAAAAGCAAATGCAGCTTATAAAAAACAAGTCTCCTCTGGTAACTGTTGGTGGTCAAACCATAGAGCAGGTAAGCGAAGCTCGAAGTCTTGGTTTTATTTTGGACGGCAGTCTTAGTTTTCAATCTCATGTGTCGGAGCTAGTAAGATCTTGTTTTTACCGATTAAAAATTCTGTACGGAGTGAGGGAATTACTACAGGAAAGTGTTCAATCACTTCTATGTGAGTCACTTATACTCTCCAAAGTAAACTATGGAGATATATTATTTGGTTCTCTCCTTACTCACCGCTCCAAAAGACTTCTCCAACGAATTCAAAATGCCTGCCACCGTTTTTGCTTCAAAATTCCTTCTCGATGTCATATAACCCCTTCCTTAATGAAAAACGGATCCTTAATATGACGTCCCGTAGAGAGCTCTACCTGGCTTGTCAGGTACATTCGGTTGTGATTGACAAATTCCCAAAATACTTATACGACAAGCTCCGCTGGTCCTCTCAAGGGAATTCTTACAGAACAAGAGCTTCTGCGCATCTTTTGGTGACGGCTAAATTTAAGAGTTGTGCCTTTCGAGGCAGTTTTCGGTATCAGGCTACAAAATGTTGGAACAATATCCCACCACCTTTAAAACTTCCCCTAATAAAAACTACTTTCAGAAAGAAATTTAAGGGATTTCTGCTAGAGAGACAACTTTCTTTGTAGCCTGATATTCGTTCTTAGCCATCAAAATTATTAATTTATAGTTACATAATAATGTAATATTATATTCTGGTCTTGATGCTACTTTAATTATTTCATTATTTTATTATTATTATTTTTTTTTAATTGGTCACATATACTTCATATTAAAACATACATATGGAATGAATGGTCACTACCGGTGTGTTCCTGCGTTATGTCGTACCCGGCGGCAACTGAAAATCTGTGTATTATTATGTACAGCATAATAATGCAGTGCTGAGTTTATCAGCCATTTATTGCCACAGTACTTATTATTTTTCATCATATTTAAGTACTTAGGTTGTTTCAAGTTGTATAGTTATTTTTTTGAGGTGAAATGAATTGCTATTACCTTTACTTGTTCTCCTTGTCCATTTTTTATTTTGTACCTGATGTGGTGATAATAAAGCTTATATTATTATTATTATTAAGATAAGAATTGAACCAAGCCACCGCAGAAGGAGAAACGTTAAATGATTGCAACATACCGAGAATGATATCAAAATCCACAGAGTGAAACATTATTGAAATATAACAGAATCAGTAGTGTGAGAGATCCATTTCCATAGCCCAGCGTATGTCATCTGTCACATTGACGACTGCTGATACTGTGCTGTGACCCGGTCGGAATCCAGATTGGAAACGGCTTAGCAAATTATTGCTAGTAACGAATGCCAACAGTTGGCCATGGACAATGTGTTCAAGGACTTTGGACAGGAAGGATAGGATGGAAATGGGACGAAAATGGGTAATTGAGCTAGGGTTAGACACTTTAGGAAGGGAAGACTCCAAGCGGTAGGGAGTATAAAATATAGGGAATATAAAAGCTAACAGTTAAAAAATATCATCTTAAGTAAAAAATACGTGGCATAAGTGGAAAAAAATATTTAAATCTGATTGTTAGTTGCAAAAGTTAGCAGTTTGAAGCTAAACAAACATTTTCCCCAAACGATTTTAATTTTGAAAACTCAAATATAACGGAAACCGTACACTAGTATCCGGCAGGTTTATTACGTTACTTTAGATAGCAACATTCCTGCGATGTCTACTCTTCACTCACTAGCTGTAACAAAAGCTTTTTGACATTCAGCAATGATCGCGCAATGCTTGTTCATGACTGGTATAAACGTATTAAGTAGTAAAGTTGGTATATAAATGTTATCTAACATTTTAGCTAAAAGTTACGTGACAAACTAATAAGTCAGTTAAAGGTCAAGTGGTAAGTTAAAATTTTGGACGCAACATGTAAGTAGATCAGGATTCGTTCGTTTTTTCTGGTAAGTAGGTGGGGCAATTCACGTAACGCGTTTGGACATGATATTTTAGTTAAGTCCATGAGTTGACAAAGCGTTCGGCGGCAAGAGCTCGTACTATTTTCAAATTTTCTCCTTTTTTATAAATGTCGGAGTGAACTTTAGATCCTGGTCTAAAATTTGTTGCAGAATATTTAATAAAACAAGAATGATTTCGAGTGTACGAAGTAAAAACTTTAAAAACGAACATAGTCTTCGAGGGATTTTGATTTTCGAAACAAATTCTCCTCTGACCTCATTTGAATTCCCGCAAATCACAAATCTAAGTAAAGAATTGACGACTTCCTTAAATGATTGACCGGCCATCTTTATTCAACTAATAAGCTTACCTAATGAATGCGATTGGACATACAATTGAAATGTAGTGACGACTTGACTGCTTACTTGACCTTACGTAATACCGTGGTGAATTTCATTTATTCTTCACTTCAATGTGAGCACGTAATTGCTTCCTAATCGCTTCCTTTCAATTAATTGATGGAAGTTTTAATTTAATTTTATAGTACTAAGCTTTTAGCAACTTTCCTCGCGTTTCCTGGAAAAGGTGGTGATTTAACGATGAAAAGGCATCCTGTATGACATTATAGGTCAAAGTCTGTGTCTGTGTGTCATTGACCAAGAAATCGGTTTACCACCCCTAATTTTTGCTTACCTTTGTTAGCGTTACGTCAGTAATGTGTCATGACTTATTTGAACTTAGAACTGACATCGCACTGTCGCCCAAGAAATTGGTCTATACTTTTGACAAACTTATTGCGTAGCCAAAATATTATACAAATATAATCATGGACTATTTTTCAAACACTTTAATGTTAATATTCCAAGTGGACATAAAATATTATTAGCATAGGCGCCAAAAATCACATAAATTTTATGTTATTAGTTAACTCTCGCTCAGCATATTTTGATTTGTGTTTATTTTGTCTAACATATATCCAGTAATAATCTAACACGTCATTTTATACTTTATTTGGTGTCAATAGAATCTATTTTCATTGTTTTATTAATAACTCTTTATAGTTAAGATATTAATTTTTATTGTAGATCTGTTTATGGGTTTGCCCGTGCAGTTAGTGGTTAGATATACTTCAGGGAATCATATTTTGGGGAAATCTCGTAGGTCTTGAGATTTTGTTGTAAGTTTGTATTTCATTTATAGTATTTGTTTCCGTTGAAAAAAAGAAATAGTTTTTATGCTTAGTTATTTTGATTTTTAAAATAACTATTGGAGTTTTGGTGGATTGGCATTCGACTCCGGCGGTGTCGACCCTTACAAAAGACCAATCAACGCGCAATGGATTCTCGCCTTAGTCTGCTCCCCCACCGAATTCTCCGACTGTACCTAGAGGTTGACCGAGGTTGTGTGGAAGAGGTCGATCACTAAGAGATCATAAGACCACGTTTTGTATACTATATTAGTTTATTTTTTATGTTGCTTAACTTTTTGTATTATCTTGTATGGTACGCTGTGCAATAAAGAGTATTTATTATTATTATGATTAAAAAAGAAAATACTGCAATACTTCATAGAAAGAAGTAATTTTCAACGTTCTTACAACACGCTTCTTAAAAAATCTCCAAGCGGACAGCTCTATCAAATAAAAAGCACAAAAATCTGCTCAAACAATTCATCTTCGAAATCCCATTGTTATCAAAGAGACATTGCGTGCAGAATAAGAGAAAAATCTCTCTTTTTTCCATCGTTCTATTTCCCTTCAAATGATACATCTGCCCGATACGCGGGATGTGTTTTTTCGAAGTAACTTTGTGTATTTTTTTGTTCACATTCACTTTGGAGGATTTAGTTTTCGGCTGCGGGACGGAGGCGGGTTAAATTACTGTACATGTTGTAACCGATAGGTTACAAAAAGGTTTTGGAATCGATGGCGCTGAAAATAAGCCTTTTCATGACTCGTTGATAGATTGGTTATTTGTTATTTTTTATCCGTGTTGTTGTTCCTTTTTCCCCTTCTTGTAAATATATTACCTACGTCAAATTCATTTTCATTTAATTGATACTTTAAATAGTCTATAGACCCAAATGGGATGCTCAATTTGACCTACATAAAATGGATCAAGCCACCGCGCATGTTTCCCGCGAGACCTTGGATAGCACTGTATTAGTAACTTAGATATAATATTATTATTTTGCACTGGCAAGCTCCTTGACTATAAATATTCTGAACTTTTTTAAGGAGCACTTAGAGTAGAAATTAAAACAGCTGTAGTTTAGTGTAAAGCTAAATATCTCTACATTGCTAGTTTTGCTGGAGCATACAATTACTTGAGGTTTTTATGAAGAAAAAATTGTAATATTTTTTAACTCACATCAATCAAAAATATACAAATTAAACTTTCTTGTTTTAAAAATTAAAACAGAATATTCTATGTATATAGCACCAAGCACAAACCAAACATACCTCTTTATTATTGAATAAATTGACCAACTTATTGTTAAATGTCTTAAAATTGTTGTTTCAAAATGTCGTAGCTATTAGCAGCTCATTCATATGATGCGCCATAACTTGGCCTCCAAACCGAAGTACTTAGCTCCAAAGATGCATGTCAATAAATATTAAAACAAGGGCTTTTTAAAATATTTATACAAATGGTTTCTCTACGAATAGTAATCTTTTTTAAATACTAGTTAATGTATGAAAGTACCATGCATGTAACATTATTTCAAAATGCTATCAGATACTTTTTCTTCGATATCAATATTTTGAGTTATTTCTTCGCTATTGATCTTTTTTTCTAATAGAATTGGCAACTTCTTATTTTACACAGATCCCATCGAAAAACTTGTCTTCATAATCTTAAACACGTCAAAACTTAAAGTGCCCTACTTATTCTGCTTAGTTTAATAAATAGAAAACAAACCCCAGGCAAAAGATAGAGAAACTAGATTATGTTCCGCAGCTGTAAACTAGTTCTCATATATTTTACAATTCCAGTGCGAATAAAATTTAATCCCCGGACGAGATCGATACGACGTGTGTGAACTACGGATTAAATCACTACGCGCTACGACTGCCTACGAAACTTTCTCGTAGTCAGATGTAGAACTTTGTTAAATGTAAAGTCAAATATTTGCGGATTCAAAAGTGTTTCTCGCTATCGGCATGTAATAGTTCTTTTTATTGCAAAAATCGTTTTCTGTAAAATATTTTTAATATCAATATCAACTTGGTATTTACATTGCTTCACGTATCTCTATAACATTTCCATAGTTATTTAAATTTTTGCAAAGAAGATCACAAATTCCTTGTAACACAGAATTAAAAATTTAAAACAGAACAAAATCTCTTGTTTAAAACTCTGACCCAGTTCATTTAAAAAATTACTTTGTTTTTGTCTCTCTCTTACAAGCTTAGCGTTTCTCGCTTTAATTACAGTGTATGGTGTACAGAAATATTGATGGCTGTTTCGATGATTTCATACTAAGTAGTGGGGTAAGTTTGTGGGTTGTACTGTCTTTCAGGAGTGACGTTGTAATTAATTCAGGAGTACTTTGTAAGGTAAAATTTATCAGGGCGGGAACATTGTTACCTGTTTACTTCAACAGTGCGGTATTGTCGGGGATGAGAGAATTAATGTAAGGAGTAGGTTCATTTGTCTTAGAAGTTGTGAGTGTCAAAGCTGATTTTGTTATCGTATTTAAGTCAACGAATAATTATAACAAAAATATTAAACGATCGGTCGGTGACACAGAATAAGACATGCTTCCAGTCTATAAGCAGACCTTGCTTTAAAATTAAAAACCGAAAATAATATTATATCTGCTCCATATGAAAGCGTAAAATTTTAAATTAGATCGCGAAGTGTAATTTATTGATTACTTACATGTAAATAACATTAACAATTTCCCCGACGTATTGAACCCACAATTGCATGCTAACATATTTTCTTCCTTTTGAACCTTTTAAGCAAATTATAGGGTATACAATACGCCATGTTTGATTTGTAAGCGACACCAGGAAAGTTCTCGCTGCCGTCGTATCTGCTTTTCTACACTCTTCATGAAATGTTTCACCGTTTGGGTAACCAAGCCAAAAGATAAATAAATAAAAATATATATACAAATAATAAACATGCAGGTAATTAAATTTTAAGTTTTCGGGTGGGCATAGGTCAATACGTTCAAACGTGTTTTTAATAATATATTTAAACACATAATATTTTCATCTGACTACGGTGAACCCAAAAATAATATTTTAAATAATGTTTAAAGCCTTTGTATGTGCATGTATGGCAAACGACAACTATTACGCAACGTTAATTACAGTGAGTAAATAAAATCAATATCTTTGGCTACAAGTATGTAAAACATATTAAATGATTTTTTTGATAAAAATATGTGACTATAAAATTTTCTTGTTTGATACTTTTCAAAGCGCATTTCGTAGTTGTCTTCAGTATTACGTTTGACGAAAGATTTCAATTTAAAAAGATTTTTATTCAAATAAGAGCAGGCCAAAAAATCCCTGTAAAATGACGTATCATCAAAACGCAATATTTTAAATAACCCCGAGATTCTTTCAAAAATATAAAAAATACAACCACTTACATTCCGATCGGAACAACTTGACAACTCGCAAGAAAAACCGAAAGTTAGATTTTTCTTTTCGCGGCTCTCAAAGAAATCCTGTCAAATTGGAAACTTGTAAATTGTAATAAAACTTTTCTACGCAACCTTGTTCACAAGGAACTTTCAATAGATTTTCTATATTATATTTCGTTAGAGAGGGTAAAGTCCATTTTGAATTTCAGGGGTTATTGAGTTCCAAAATTATAGTTTGTAAAAGGATTGAACTTTAGCTGAACGTAATGTAGTATTTTTTTCATGAGAATAATAATCGACGGAAATCGTAGTTACAATTATAATCACTCTATTTACTGAGTAATTTTTCAAGCGCATTATTATTAATGGGATATGAGGGAACCATTAACGTTAAATAATTCAAGATTCGTTTTGCATATATTTACTTATCGGATGCGCCCTTAAAAACCATTCAATATTTTTCTTGAATATTCCATATTTTTTATTTATTTACTATGTTTTTATAATTTATTTGCAAAATATTAACGTATTCATTTGTTACAATTGTAGGTATAATTGGATTTGCAAAATAGTAAATTAGAAAACCTTCCAAGCATTTGATTCGTAAACAGCGCAGACCAGAATTTCTTATTTTTATTTGAAATTGACACTAAATGGGGTATTTTTACATATTTGAAACATACTTTAGGACTTGCTCTTTTACAACCCAAATATAATTGCCTTAATTTCATATCATATAGAAATGCTAAATGTATCCTAAGAACTACATCAAACGATACGCCATTTTACCCCAAAAACACCAGAAGATCCCGGGTTCCACAGGGACGAAGTAAAACCTGTTGTACCACAATAGCAGAGGGATGTTTGTTTTGTTAACACTTTCCCTTCGTCAAAACTGAGCTGAGTTTTTAACATAACAATAGCCTAGGGCTATATGGGTGTTAAAGCGTATCTGAAACGAAGATGTGGGTAAAGAAGCTTGCAGTTTAAGCTCTAGTGAGCTTTTCATGAGGATGTTTTTCTTTTCTGCTGCTACAAGCGAACTTCACTTTTTAATTAGTAGTAAGGGTTCTTTGAATATTACAAAAAAACGTTTTGTAAAACTGTTGATCTCATGCACTTCCAATATTTTTTATCGCCAACCAAATAAATTTTCCTTTATTTATCCAAGTAAGTTGATAACAATTGATATCAAAAACGATTATTTTATCGCATTTATGTCAAAGACATAGATACACTTTTAAATTCCAAGTCAGAAATCATAATACGAAGTATTTCTACAAGAAAATTATTTAAACAAGAGGTTTCGTGAAATTTAAATAATTGTCCAGAGATTAGACGGTATAGCAACGACTGATTTTTACACGTACATATTATGTTATGTTGTACAGATATACAAAAAGCTGCGTTGGCAGGAAAGTTTTAAAATACTTATTTAAAGCAACCTATACTAATAAACAAAACCTAGGTTATTTCGATTAAACACCACCTTACTTTTTAACTAAGCCATAAAAAAACTACCGCCTTTTTCTTCATGTCGTTTTATTTGTACACCACCCTTCCAATATTTAGTGTCGGGTTCATAAAAACGCTGTGGAGTTTGGTGAACACAAGCGGGCGTGGCGACTGGCGCCGGCGGCAAGGTCACATTCGGCCGATATAGTTGGGTGCGGGATAAATTTTGTCCTATTATTATAAGGGCAACTTATAAGGTGATTGTTTGAGGGTGGCGAATAATTTGTATTGGATTACTTGGTTTGGGAATCATCGTCCGGTAATTTTGGTATTATAATTAAAAATTGTTTTTTAATGAGATTTTTATAACGAGATCATAAACAGTTACGTACGTGACAAATTACAAAAGTTTGCTAAATAAGAACACTGAATTTGAAAAATAAATACGCATCTTTTGCGTTTGTGGTTTGAAAGTGCAAATTATTTATTTGAACTTTTACTATTTAGTGTTTGTTCCTCTTGAGTCCAATGTAAAAATAATTCAGTAATATATAAAATGTTATGTTTCGTGCTATCGGCTGAAACAATACAGTCTCAAATGGCTGGCGCCGGGCTTCTAAGGATGGGCCCGGTCTGGAATCAGATCATTTTGTCTTATTTCATTACACAGAAGTCTTCTTTGAAACAGAACAATGTCAAAAAATGGTTAAAAGGTCAACTCTGTAAATTTGCGAAATAGAACCGAAATGGATATTATTAAAGTTTATTTTTTCTTGCAGTGTAACCTAACCTAATATGTTTCATATATTTTGGTAAAAACTGGACAGTATCTAAATACTAAACCAACATTAATTATAAAATATTAACGCTCGGTAAAGCATAATATTGAAAAGGTATAAATCCTTGCAGTGTGAGAGAAAACGAGGAAAACACTTCCGTAACAATCCAGAGGAAGCTGCGTATAAACACAATCATATACTGTAAGCTATCTTAGTACAATGTAGTCGTGCCTTGAGCAAAAGCTTCGAGTCTGTGATACCCCACAGAAACCCAGCAAATTAATCAAATGTGGCTCAGTAACCGGGCCAGTTTTAGGAATTATAAGGAAATACTTCTTTAGCGTAATATATAGAGTAAGGGGTTAACCCGGGGTTACTAATCGAATTGAATCAGTTCTTATTCGCTTTGTAAAAAGAGGGACGTTATAAGTTTCACGTGTGTGTCTGTGTATATGTCCGTGTCTGACTGATGTTGGCGCGTATTTTGGTATGCACATCATTCTTGGCCACGTTTGAAGATGTTCGATTTAGCTATTCAAAAGTTATGCGAGCTTTTAGTTATGTGGGTTTTTTTTGTGCTAACAAGTAACTTGTGCATAATATAAGTTTTGCTAATGGACTTCAAAACTAAAGACTACGGAAATTAATTACAAGATATAACCATAGCCGCTTTTTTTAGGATACAGATTTGAAGCTTGCAAAGTAAGCTCTTGTTAGACCATATCCTTCGTACTATTACGAATACGAGCAAACCGTAGAATACAAAATGGCATGTCGAAATGGCTGTTGAATTAAACACGATCCTATTATAATTTTAAATTCAATAATATATGTCACAGTAAATCTACGAAAACAAAGTTTGTTTCTTGTTGTTTGTTTTAAAACATATGTTTAATGAATAATATTAAAAAGGCCAATTTACTTTATACCCAATGCGTTATAGTCCGAAAGATTGAAATGTAATTTTACTGATTATTCTTACAATTGTTGATTTGTGAAAGTAATTATATAAACAAGCAAAGTGTCTTGACAATTTAAATTTCAGAATATGGACAGTTAGATGTAGGCTGTTAATTTCACACTTACTACGCATTAAAAGGACTTATAGGACTCATTTAGTTTATCTTTTTGGTCATGACCTAGTTAATTCTTGAGATGAAAGTGTGCTGATTCATAATATACCATAATTTTAAACAACCTGTTGATGTGGGTTGTTTTTTCTTATATGTAGCCTGTACTACTATTGAATAACGTAGGTTTCTGATGAAAGTCTTTTTAATGAGATCATCAGTTTTGTTAACAACCGACAAATCTTGTATAATAGTAGGTGTGTGAGGTGTCTTACGGCCGCAAGCAGAGGCTGGCGTGTTATAAATCGTTCTTAATTACAGATTTTGCTTAGGACATCTAGACTTATATGAAGTAATGATAAAGTATATGTTCCGTTGTCCGGATGTTGCCTCATAAGTGTTAGATTCATATCCACACACAACAACCTTTTGAAATCTTGGGCTTAGGTAAGAACGTAACCAGGAAAGCAGTTTGCCATGAATTCCATAACACTCTGATTTCGATATTAGCAGTTCATGGTCAACTCGGTCGAAAGCTTTACTTATATCTGTATAAATTGTATCAACTTGTTGTCTATTATCAAAAGCTATAGAGATTTCCTGATAGATTTATATTATAGGGAAAGGATAGGATTTGATGGTCTCATAGGCGCTCTAGCACTTTAGAAAGGAAGGGAAGTATAGAAATTGGACGAAAAGCAGAGAAAAAACTAGGATTGGCCTTTTTTGGTAAAGGAACTATGTTTGCTGATTTCCAGGCCTTCGGGAAGGTTGTTGATCATAAGGAATTATTAAGAGTTTTTGTGATGATTGGAGTTAGGAGATCGAGTAAAGGAATAAGCATATTACGGCTAATGCCATCGTAACCCACAGCGTTGGATGAGATGGATGTGGTACTCTTCCTAACATGAAATCGATGTCACGTTCCGTTATTGTAAATGATAAATATTGTGTTGAATGACTTCAACACATATATAGTGTAAAAATTGGTCAATGAGCCATTCCGGGCTTTTCTATAATAATCTCATAAACCAGGCCTCACTTTACGAAGTTAGGCCTGGCTCTACTATCTACTAGTCGTATATACTCAAAATTTGCTTTTTTGAGCTCGAAAAGTATTTTTAATGTACACTTTAACGAGTGCACCAAATATTGTTCTCGAAATTATCAAACCTTCAAAATTTATTTAAGCACTTTCCGACTGATTCTTATCGCAAATCTTTTTAAAGTCGGAATTCAAAGAAATATTATGATAGTCAAAAAGATAGATGTATTTCAGACAAAGTTCATATCGTGGTAGTAAGTATGTAGGCCTATGTTAGTAAAACAAAATAAAATAAATAAGAAAACAGTAACAAAACAAAAGCTTAGTTTAAGAATCTGCCATATTGGGCATTCGATTTTAATTAAAAATTCGTAAAGAAATCTAACAGATTTAATTTCACTATTAATATGTTTAAGTTTTGTAAACTGAATTTACACTTAACCCCGTTGAAAATTATTTCTCGGTATTGTATTGATGCTTTTGTAGGGAATATGTCTCATATTGTAAAATAATAACGATTATATGTTTTACACAATTTAAGATGAATATCAATTAAAAAAGTTATTCGCAATAAACAACAAAAATCCACCTAAAACACAGCGTATCTGCACACAGGCTGTAGCACCAAAATACATGAGTAATTTCAGCAAAATTCCAGCCAGCGTCGTTCTCATTATTTATTCCGAATTGCGCTGTTTCTTTCATCCGCCACTGTCGCTCGTCGGGATTAACATCAGCCGTTTGCGCAATGCTGATTGATTCTCATAATCCCTTTAATCCGGAAGTATGCAATGATAAATTTTCAAGAGAATAAAGGGCAAAAAATAATTGCTCGCTGAAAGATATTGATTTTTAAGTTTTAGATGTGCTAATTGGTTTGTTATACTGTTATGATAAGTATATCATTAGTTAGTTACATAAATGTAAACGTCAGATATTATTTTTATTTGATCGTTAAAGTATCATTATATTAGAATCAATCGATTATAACTATAGACAGAGCTTCTTTGATTGCTCTATTGATGATTGGAGGGAACTCAAAAAAAATAACAAACTTATAGTCGCATAACAGTATCGTGGTTTACACATATACATTTCCAATAACTGGGAGATGAACCCGGGGCCTCTGGCTTGTTACTGTTCTTGTTGAAATCATTTGACAATTTAAAAAAGAAGCAAGTACGCTTTTTCAACTGCATTAAATTCATTTCAATTTATTTTACATCCATTCTATGCCTGGGAGTTACGAACTTGACTTATAGAAATTGTTTTTCGACATCTTGTGAAACGGAAAGTGCATGTGCTGGGAAAAACCAGACAGAACCTCAGCAGCCATCTGCTAAAGTCCTGCCATCGTACGAAAGACGACCTTACCCACTGAAATAATATTTGAGTTACGTATAGTTGTTTTTTTATAGAGATAGGATCATCGAATACTTTATTCCATCCATCGAAATTGCAGGTTCGTCTAGTACGGAAATAATTCTACCGGCCGCTAAACAAAAATGCAATAAAAAATTATCTATTAATGTAGTCAAAATGTATGTGAAAAATACTCTGTTTTAAAGTCCTTTCTACACATCAAACATACATAGGTGTTTGTACATTAGGTTTCTCAACGTAGGAAGATAAAGTTCCCGGTCATATTGAAATAGCGGCACGCTTTCATCTATTTGTGATAAACGCTGTCGCTGCGTGAATGCATTTATGTTTACAAATAGTTGGTGAGAATTATAATAGTCACATAACTTTATATATCGAATATGATGTTTTATTCAAAAGTGGTAGCTATGTGATTATCATCTATAATTATTAAATATATAGAAATAATTAATAAACACTACTGGGCATGAAACAAGATGTACCACAAAATTATCAATGCATCATTTTGTAGCCATTTATATTTTGGTATTTTCAATTTTTTATTACTTGTCTAGCGATATTTTTCATTCTGCAGGCGAAACAAAATAATTATTCATTTCACATGAGCCCTGCGAGCCCTGCGATTTCATCGCATGTCGTTAAAGTCGGACAATGCCATTCGCGTATACAGAATTAACGTTCAATTTCGGTACGGAAAACTGAACTTTGAACAGTCTTATTCAGAGAGGCTTTTTTAAACCAGGTCTAAGGCGGTGTTGCTAAAACTCGGTTTTACCTGTAACGTAATTCACAATGACCTATCTAGTATTGGTTTAGTTAACCTACGAACTAGGGATTGAAATGGCAATACTGTCAGTTAAGAACGTATGAACCAGCAAAAAGTAATAAATTGCCTACGTCACAGTGTCAACGTCACACCGTGGTGCCTTCTGTCCATGGAATTAATGCATACTACTGGAAGATCCACTTTTGCTAGAAACGCGGACCGAAAGAGGCTGAAAACTAAGGCAGAAGTCTCTCTCTAATGTTGGATTTACATTTTCGGCAAACCTCGAATTGTAAATAAGCCACGTACCAAGACGAAGCAAACCTACAGTAAAACGAATGTAGGATGTGAATATATCGTTTAACATTTGATAACATATTTAATGCATTATTTTATTTAGTGGCAAATGATACAATGAGTAAGGTCGGCTATAAAACATTTATTTGTATTTTATAAACAACAAATAATAAGGAGCGCGGTGGCGCAGTGGTTAAAGCCCTGGCTTCTTGATCGGAAGGTCCCGGGTTCAAACTCGGTGACTGCTAAATGTACCAGAGAAATAAAAAAACAGAAACTTGTAAAGGTACGTGCAAAAGGAGGTATTATTGTTACAAAGTGAGTTCTTCGAGACAACCTTAGGTACGACACATGAAAATTGTGTACCAAACAAAATATAAGTGTAATTGTTATTCTTTTATTATAAATAATAATACAAATATACTCATTAAAATGCAACTATTTTTACATCGCTGCAATCATCCGAATAGACATTTAATTACATATTGAGTGAATGCAATGTAATAAATAACTAAATCAATCTCGAGACAAACGCACCATCTTTACGGCCCCAAAGTAAGCTGAGTTTGTGTTACGGATGACCATACAGGGAACTGGGGGAACCCAGAATAAACATACATATATACCTATATACGCTTCGCGGCCGTTGAATATTTTTAAGAGGATTATATTTATTTATGAAGATAGGTATTTTGCCCAATTTTACTTACTCTAGCAAAGCCACTAAGCGATGCCACTAATTCCACGCTAATCGGCTTTTCTTCCTTAGAAATTCCAGCCATCAGATCAGTTTTTATTATATTATAAAATACTTCTTGTTTTGTAAATCAATATTTTCCCCTGAACTCTTTTTCAGTACATTGTTCAAAAACATTCTAACTTTCTTCATATATTCTAGGGTATACTTGATGTTCAAATATTTCATAATGTTCCATGATTTCATTCAAATCTTCCATATCAATTTCAATTTAACACGTTCCACGAGTTTTATTCAGGATATTTTTGTTAGTTAAAAAAAAGTTTTATGACAATCGCAACGTTAAACTGTCAACACAAACCAACCTTAAACCAACCCCCGCGTGAATTCAGATAAGTATGGCGCTAGTTCGTATTTCGACCACAGCTAACGCCAATCTGAGAATACAATTTTTACAAACACGGCGTCGGTACGCAATGTAAGGCTGGGTTAACTTAAATCTCGAACTGTGTACTTACACTTACATTAATAAAGTTAAATCACTTGTTTATCTTTATACATTGTGCATATGTACTCGTATTAACTTGTTTTGTAGCAAGACCAGGGACTGACAGTTTTATTTACCTGGGTTATACTTTGTTAATCTTATTTTTGTAGTAATACCGTTAATGTTTATGAGTTTCGAAATATAAACGAAACAACTTATTTTTGCATATATTTATTTAGGGTATTTGCCAAAGGACATGAGTATGCCAAAGGTATGACGGCATGAACATGGGCCCTGTGTGTGTTGTCCAGCGAACCGTATATTGTTTAACCCTGCCCTTTGTTCTACCGCAATACAGTAAGTTTGCAAGGGTGCAACTGATATTGCTAATATGACAGAATTTACGTTTCGAATGACTAAATCGAAGTATTTTGATATTAGAGCCGTTTGTCTTTCACCTAACCGGCTGGTGAACAACACAGCTATAGAGGAGGAGGGGATAGGATTGACATACCTAAAAACTATGTGATGAAACCCCGGGATTTTATTGTTTGCAACTATATGCTACCATAGCTAACAATAATAATAATAATGTGTGTAGACCTTTGGATAAATAATAATAATAAATCCCCAGACAAACGCACCAACTGCATGGCCCCAAAGTAAGCAGACCTGGTGTTACGGATGCCCATAAAGCGACCTGGTGGGGGACCCAGAATTAACATTCATAAATAAAATTAACGATGGCCCGAGAACAAAAATCCGACTTCATCACACGAATGCTTGGTCAGTACTCGAACTTGGGATCTCCGGCGCATGAGGCAGGGCTAATACCATTAGAACACTCAGTCGTCTAACTAGCAACGAATAGAAGCCATGTTTGCAGCAAACTTTTCCTGTCTGGAAATCTTAACAGACAACTACCACGCTATGAACAAAACAACAGAAACTCCAGTTATAACAAAACACAAACAAAACAACAGTATCCCACAGAATTGTATCAATTCACACAGAAAATATAGCTTATGATTCACCTTCAAGAAAATTCTCAATTACTTAGCCAATAAAAGCAATAGTTTGAGAATTGGCTTCCATCCTAAATGCCCCATCTAAATTCGTTGAGAGAACCAATCGTGACCGAGAATGAAAAAGGTTGGAATTTAAAATTCAAGGCGTCTTGTTTGGGTATTGATTCCCAGTTCAATTATTTATTTTCGATTTATTCAATTTGATAAAAAATAAACTACTAGGAATATCTGGGAATTGTATCTTTCATGATATTTGTTATTTTATTGATATTTTTAACTTCTTATTTTTCTCTTTTTATTTGCAGATAATTTGAAAGTTATGAGTAAGTATATTAATTAACTATATTACCTTAACAATTTTTTGGTCAAAACATAATAAAATTTGAATTACCTAAACGTATTTAATAAACTGGTGGTCCGCGTCAGGAATAACTTATGGCAATCATAAGGCTACTTTCAGGTAAACTTGTAGGGCTTTTCAAATGTTCAAGTTTCTATCTCTTTAATTTCATTTTCTTTAAGCAGCCGTAGCGAACCGGTCTTTGGAGAGAAGATTCAGAAATTAGTAGCGTTATTAGAGGTTTCATTTAGAGAGACATTTTCTTGAAGTAGTGTCACATACGCTTTTAGGAAATGTACGGTATCTTACTAACTTTGAAACATGAAGAACCATTAAGAATCTTTGTCCTCTCTATTAGCAAATTATTACTTTTCCTATCAAAGTATGTTTTATTAATTTATAATGTATCAATTACTCAGTATGTAATTAAGATATTTATGTAGTAAAACGAAATATGGTGTTCGCGATCCAAAATATTTAAAAAGAACGTGGTAATACGCGATATTTTAAATTATAATTTAAATAAATTTATTTCAATACAAACTCAAAGCACCTGAAAAATAAATACAACCTCAGAAAGTTTAGCCATTACGCAGCTAAGGGTTAAACCCATAAAAAAATTAACTTTCAAACGACGTTCAACGGCCTTCCGTCCCTACAAATTTGCGAGGGTAGAACTAAGACATTAGCCTAATGTACTGTCATCAAACAAACTGCCTACATTAAGTAGCTATTAAAGTAGTAACGTAGATAATGATTGAGGCATTAAATTAAGCTCTTTTTATAGTCATACTATTAAGAATCAAAACTGTCTATTAATACGTTTACTCTTTAATACGTTTTGATTTGCCATCGCCATTTTGAAAAGTACGAAGTACATGACATACGGTTCAGAATTCAAATTTTTTAGGACTGAATCTAAAACGGTTTTGCGGTAAATAAAATATTAAAAACCGTTTTGCCTATAACAAGGGACATGTGTATCTACTAACGGCAAATTATTTTTACTTGGTTTATAACAATTTTTTGCGTGCGCATACACATTAATCGTAGAGGTTATTGAGTATTGAAGCGTTGCCGACCGTAGCCTTAAGTTGGAATGGTCTTTGTTCCAGCAATTACACTATCCGTAGCACAATTACGTATCCCTGGTTATGGGGGTTAAATATAAATGACCCAAGTACCGCTTCAGGCGAGATGAACATAAGAAATTCTATTAACAATAAAACATTTATATGTATAAACTCTTATTATGCGGCTAAAACCATAGGTGATGAAACCCATGAATTCATTGGTTGTTGTTGAATTACGGGCGCGTGCGAATATAGATGGCAATAATGTGCGAGCGAGAGAAAAATAAAAGACCCATCCTCTAATCCCTTTAGTTAAATGACTGAGTTATATTGATTTTCCTATGAAAAATCTTATATAAATCCAAGGTTTATTTCACTTTTGGGGTAACATGACGTTGTGACACAACTTTTAGAACCGCCACTGCGGATACATATCCATTAAAGCTATGCGAGGGAAACTCGACCCATGATAGCTTCGTTTGTTTTTGTTCAATTTGTGTCTATTCTTATTGGAAACGCTAACCAATTCTATTGGTCGGTTTGTTCCTCGGAACTTTTAATATAGAGATATAGAATGGTATGCATGCCGTTAGCATTTGCCACGTGTATAGCTTTAAAGCCATATATTCGATTAGATCACAATTTTTTCTAATCGTGCATTTTAATTTTCATTGCTGGTCGGACTGTGATACAATATCATTAACACTGGAATATGTCTGGAAATGTCCACAAATGGACATTTTTGTAACTGATGCTACCTCTGCAAAAGTATCGGCGTTCCGCCGAGGTTGTGTGTACTAATTGGTGTATGTGTGAGTATGGTTCATGACCGGCGCGTTTTCAACGTTATACCAAGGTAACAGTGTTCATTATTACTTGTTTCAAAATGTGCGTGTAAATATAAAGGTGATAAGTAGTGCATTTACATTTATTTGTGAGTTTGAGCATAGGCAAAGAGCGGGGAAGAATTTGACATCAGTGGTAATGCAAGTAATTTAAAACAAAGGCTCTATATTGAAAGACCTATGCTTTGTTCATACCCGCCGATCTTCAGTTGTAACGCCTTAACGTACAAAAAGATAATAGCTAGAAAATATACTGTCCATTATTCTTTGAGCAGTATGATAAATTACCGCAATTACTGCGTTCTTTTCATACGCAATATAGTTGTGAGAACCAAGGTAATTAGTTACCTGATGAATTATGGCATTTTCACTCCAGCCATCCTACACAATAAGTTATGTGAAAGAAAACTTTTCTGAGAAGTGATAAAATATTGGACAAATTCTAAGGTCAGATTGCTTGTAATACACAATAATATACTATAATATGCGAACATCTGCGTTTGCCAAACTACTAGGTACAAATTTGGGACCTCCTGTCTAGTAAACATGACGGTAATTCAAAGATAAAATTTAAAAAAATTCGTTTCAAGACATTTGTGCGCGCGGCCACTTGTATATCAACTATCTACAACTTTAAAAATTATTATAAAAAATTATATTTTAGAACAACAAACGGCAGCTTAGAAATGTCTACAGTAAAACAAATTATATTAATATTATTACACCTATTTCATCTTATGTATACTTAATATGTTTAGAATCTAATGTATATTTAATTATAATACCTATTATAGTAATGAAAATTTGCACTGAAATGTACAACTATAAATTCTCAGCATAATGCTGAGAGCAAGGCCTATCTGTGTGAAAGTTTTGTTTTTTTTTGCCTTGTGACATTTTATTTATTTTTTGTTGTTTTGTGATATTGCCTATTCTTTTGTCAATTTCTTAATATGCGCTGAATAAACCATTTTATTATTATTGTATATACAGTGACTGTGTGGTCGTTATAACGTGTACTGATTGCACACGCACACCAAAGTGACGAGAGCACGTGTTAACACGTTCTCACACAAGGCGACAGCTCTGTTGCCACACCAAGTTAATTTACAAGTACACAAACACATAGCGCTGCGTACAAAGTTGAGTTGAAGTATCTATACCTAGTATAAACATAAGCAAGACACATATTGCTTGCTTCGATTCCAAAATTATTACAAAGCTCTACTTATTTTATATTGGTCTAACTAAGTATCAGTAACAAAAAGTTAAAATTGCAACAAAAAGCAAATGAAAGAGAAAATTGACGAAACTTTCCTATAAACCTTGTTTTAAAGTTTCCCGCCCAACCTCAGAGAACATCGCCATAATTACTTAATTAAAATTCATCAGGTAGTTACAAAAGAGTAGGAATCGAATTAAAAAGTTTATTGTAAAGCTGTTTTTAATTATTAGCCATGAATACAATCTGTTGTTTTCTTTTTGCTTTATGAAATTGTAGTGTCTTCTTTACTTCAATCTAATTAAGGCTTTCCTAGAGGGTCTCGTAATTTGAGGAGCAATCCAAGTTTCGGAGCTCTGTATTTCGTTTGTGTGTCTATGTGGTAAATATAAATGTTTTTTACAAGACCAGAGTGTTGTATACAAACATACTCGTATATGTATTGTTAGTGTTTTAAGACAAGCGCAACTAACTTTGGGGGTGAAAAAGTTTTAAGTTTTAATAAGTTGACCCTAAGATGTGATCACCTATTAGCCAAATATTAGGTTCTTCTAATGAAAAAGGGGTAGAATCTCTTGGTGTTTGAGAGACAGCCCTAGATTTGCTGTTTCATTTTCAAACCGACCATCATGCAGGTTTTTATGTATTCTATTTAATCTTATTTCAAATAATAACTTTGTGTGTCTATTTGCAAACTTTATTGCGTATTTTTGAGAGCAATATTTCTGACGAGTTTAAAGTACGACTAATTAATGAATTACCAAAATGTTCTTCAAAAAAAATTATAGAGTATCAGTTTTTCTTGCAAGCCATAATATTTTTAAAACGTAAATCTAACAGCAGAGAGAGATAAACGAGTACAATGTATGTAAACTAGACAATAGACGAAAGTACCGGCGACGGTAATAAACCAGATTTTACAGTCGACAGTTCAAGACGAGATTACCTCAAAAGTTTTATTTAAAATTGTGGTATTTTAGTTCATGTAACGTCCGATAATTTCATCTTTTGTGTCTGTCAATATAACAAGATCATAACTCCGCTTAGAACAAGAAATGAAACCTTATTAGCAGGTTGCAGATAGAATCAATTATGCTGATTTTCAATTTATATAAAATTTGAGGTAATACCTGAGTGAGGCTAGACCACTAATTGATTTGTTTTGAAGTCGGCATAAAGGGAGGAAAATATACTGCACTTAGAGATTTAAACGAAACTTAGCAAAGTATTAATGAAGATCAGTTTTGGTTATCTGATACTACCGTAGCTTAAATTAATAAAATTATTGAAGGTATATTTATAAAAAAGAAAAATATCATACGCGTAACAACAGTTTAGTACGAAATTCCTTTTCATACTTTATTTGTATAAAATATACTCAAGGCGACAACAACGGCGATACAACGGGTGGTTACCTCAATAATGTACAATTGTTTACCATTTCCACAAAATCTCGTTTCTTCGTGAATATAATGCGACGGGACATCTTACATGGAAAATAAGTTTAAAAAGTGTAATGCTGGACACTTTAAATCTGTTACTCCATTCAGCCTACAAACACCTTTGAAAAATTAACAAAAGAAAATAACTGGATGGTACTATCAAGTAAACAACTAAACAAAGCGAAAAATCAAGTAAACTATCTTTGAGAGTCTAATATTTCAACGTAATGCTACTACGAGTAAAAAAACGCACACGTCATTCCAGTGCGTCACGTCCTGTTGAGACGTCGCAATGAGCGCGGTTAGTGACAAAGCGGGCCTTGAGTCAACCGCCTCTGGCATGCCTAGGGTTACCAGGTGCCTGGGAAACTGAGGAATTTTGATTTCCCCATTTTGCCTGGGGTTCGCAAATTAAACGAACTTTATAAAATTATATGTAAAATGACAATGCGTTTAATACTAAGTAAAGAATTAAATAAATTTTTTTGTTAATTTAAATATGTTTACGGATAAATATTCATTCGGTTTGTTTCTGAGTTTACGACGCAGTCTTATGCGTCAGGAATTAAATTTGTCCTTTAAAAATAAATTACTAACATCGATAAACAATTATTTATTAATTATGCCATGTTACTTAAAAAGAGTCCCCTAACAACAGAATCACCACAGGCTTTGTCAATAACCATTTTTATACCTTAATCGGTATAACGGTGCAATCGGATGGCTTGCAATATCATCAGACGGCATGCCACAGGTTTTTGTCTCTCGCTTTTATAATATGTTACTGTTCATGTTGTTCAATTAAAATAACGATGGGTTTCATTGTTTTTCTGTTTATTTAATTTACCATGTTTGTTAAAGAGATTTGAACCTTATGTTTTACGCTCTCTATTAATGCCATAAAAGTATAGGGTGTTATTTTCCGTATAACATGCGGTTCGAATCCCAGGTATGGTAAGCTAATTTAAAAAGTCGAAGGTTGCATCACGAAGGTTTGCTTCTTTCTAAAAATATTGGAATGTTTTAAAAGTAATTAAAAGTACTTTCCTTTCGGGTGGGGCTACAAAATTCCACCTTGTATACTAATGATTAGTAATTCTACAGTAGTCTGAGTAAAAAAAACTTTCCATCAAGGATAAATCAAGCGGCTCCTTTATATACTGTATGTTTATATTTTTAAATAAAGATACCTTATTCTGCTGATAATGAAACTCAGGGAAAATAATCATTTACGCTTGACCGCTAAAAATGATAAAACAGATATAATTATTTAAAAAAAACACATTATTTGTAGTATTTGCTATTATAATTACGCTAATATAATGCCTTAGTAATTACAACCTCAAAGTGCCAACCCTAAAGGCGCCGCGCTGCGACGGCAGAGTGGCTTTAGTGTGGACGCCTGTTAGTGTCGATGGAATGTGGTCTTGTTTAGTTTTAATATATTTGATGTTAAGATTCTGATTGTTGATTAAGGTATTCTGTTCGATTGTTAGCTTCTGCCCGCAATTCTTTCCGACAGTTATTAAGCGAGTCACGTTTCAAATGTTTGAAAGTGTTCGACCCTCCTTTTTAGGGATTGAAATAAAAAAAGCTGGTGCCCTTTTCACCCCTCCCACGACCTGAAAAAAAAAATTATTATGAACTTTCACTTTGACCGAAACAGTCTTCTGAAGCTATTGAATTTTAAGTTAATTCTTAAATGTTTTACTTAACGTATACTATTTATCATCTAACTATTGACAAAATCACCAAATATGAAAGCTGTTAAATGGACTATGAACATTTAGACCGTCTAATGCATCCGATTAGGTAACAAAGCCGAACGTGGCCAAAATCAATACACAAAATATGTAGCTCCAGACAAAGTCGCTGAAAAAGATAACACAAAAAGGTTATGCGCTTTTCTTCGCTTTCCTGTTTTGTCTTTCGAGCGAAAAGTTGCAAATTCAGAAACCAGAGTTATTTTGCTGAAAAATCCTGAAATATCGAGAGAAATGACTAGGAAAATTTATTGAGAGAAGTGTAATGTGTTTTATTCCATCGTTCAATAAGAACAAACCTCAAAGGTGTATTTAATAAACAAAAGGTGAAATTTCAAACGTAATTTTGGGAAAAGCTATCTTAAGCATACCTTACTAATTGGTGCTGTCAAGAAAATCTTGAATATTGAAACAAATGCGATACTTGTTTGAGGGTAACTCGATAAGGAGGGTCGTAATTCTGCCGATAGGCGCGGTGGAAATATGAAATTGTTAAATGACATTTAGACGAGGACAACGTTTTTTATTGTAACTGATGAAGGCAATATTTTAGAAGGCTATTGAAAAGATAAATTATTATACAGTTTTCTTACATTTGCAATATTTGTTTTGGGATAATCTTAAAACAGTTCTATACGCCGCTAATGCGAGAATGTCACTATTAAATGTGAATTCATTTTATTTTAACTCTTCTTGGCATTTAAGTGACATTATGTTGTATAATTAATGGAATAATATTAATTAAAGTAACAGAAGAAAATCGGGTAAATTTACTAAACTTTAATAGCGATGTGATTGTGGATAAAACTTTACTCAAAGTTACTAATTGGCCTCATTGTTAAACTTTTTCGTTACATCTTGTCTCTGGGGAAAATTCAGAAACAGAAAACCTACTTTTGAAATTTAATTTATTCATACATACATTTAAGAGTAATTTTTTTAAAATTCTGAAATAAAAAAAGAATAATGTACTTTCAAATGTTTATAGTAAAATTTACTTTATCTCGGGTTAATAACTCTTGATTTATAAATTTAGACAGGCGTGTACGATCCTCGTCTTCATCGTCACTTTCCATCAGGTGAGATGGAAGGCAAACGCCTGCTAATTATTAATAAAAAAAAAATTGTAGCGAGTAGTTAATTGAATATTATTATCACTTATTGTAAGAGAATTTTTGTTTATATAGTCAATTAGAAACTGCAACTAAAATAAATAAATTAAACTGTCAAAACTTTCAATCTTTGGTACCTATAGAAATAAAAACAACGTCAAAATAATTTAAAATAGAAACGGGCCATTCTTTCGATTTTCTATTCAAATTTTTAGATCAATATAAATATGGGCTAGGTATTGCTTGCAGCGTTGCTCTCGTTATGCGTAGCCGTAAGATAATTTTGCCCGCTGCGTGTATTGCTTCGTCATTAATCATCACCTGATGGAAGCGATGACGAGGGCGAGGATATTATAGTATATTATTGAATTTTAAATCAGTAAATTTAAGCATTATAACACGAAATAATCACATTCACTTTTAAATTTTCTATTAACATTCGCATTTGTCAGTTAGTTTTAATTTTAGTCAGTTTTAATAGTTTGGGCGTCGAAAGAATTGCATTTTGGATAGATCTTGCCTTAACTTGATTAAGCTGGTTTTCAATTATGCCGTCATTGTACTTAGTGATATGGCATTAGAAGTTAAACTTCTTGTCTAACGTTAAGTCAGTAAAGCTCGGTAACCGGATGTAGTCTCATGTTGGCGGGCTGCAAGGTTCATTATCACTTTTATGCAAGTTTATTTTCTCCAATTAAAGTATGTGCAACATTCGCATCTCCAAATACATATCAATATCGATACTTGTTACTGCTGTAACGTAATCCCTTGATATTGGGCCGCATGTCGCATCGGTCGTGCAGATGTTGTGCGAGCATATGATATACTGCTTGCAGTTGGTCAGTCGATCCGATATTGATTGCCGATTAATATGGGCACCGTTTTGCAGGTCTATAAAATAAACATTGACCTGGTTGTTTGATGAAGTTTTTTGGGTCTCTGTGAGGATAATGAAAATTTTAATTGGATTTTAAGATCGTTTTTGCGAATGCTATGGAAAAAACGATTTGTAGTTGATTAAAATGTATGACAATTATTTTGTACAACATTTACCAATTGTAATCCAACGCGCTAATTCTGCCAGAATTCTGGCCGCTTTGCCCCGTGTGTGAAGTAATTCAGGCGTTGTACTCTCTCTAACTATTTTCACTTCCTTGTTGTTCTTTTTTCCTATTTATTGTTCAATTTTAAATATAATAATTGTAAACAGTACTAACATTTTACTAAATATATAGAAAGTTTTTAATAAAATTAAAATTTGTAGTTGCAGATAGAAATAAAAGAGGGATTTAAAATTTAACATTGTAAATACTTATTGGAAAAATTACCGAGCATTCTTATATAGCAAGATCATACAACCCAGTGAGGAGAACAAGTCTCGTTATTGATAATGTCGATATCTTCTGCACCAGTAAGTCGATTGAAATACTTGAATGAATACTTTTAAACTTGAAATTTAAAAGTATATTATACTTAATGTTGTTAAATAGACTCACGCCTTTATTTACGCTTAGCTGTCGAAACTAGTCGGACCATACAGACAGCTAGACGCGCGTAATAGCCGTTCGTTTTTTGTAATTGAAAATGACTCTTAAGACTGTAGTTTTTCAGTCGTGAGCTGAACGTCATCGAACAGTTTACGGGCTCTTAAGTCGAATGAGTTTAAGCCACAAGTTTGTACAGCGAGTGCAGCGAGGCTGCTTAGCAATCCCTTGCCAGAGCCGTTAAGGATTTTTTTAGTTATTATTGACTCTAGTAGTTCGGAGTGAGTCCCACATCACCCTGCAGACTGCAGCAAAAAAGGTGACCACAGTCCTCCATGCATGTTGTTAAAGTAACGTCTATGAGATGACTCCCGGTTTTTCGGAAACTGTTTGCAATTTAAATTCAATTCGGTGTCCGAAGTTGAATATTGATATTACTGTGACACCCAAGGGCCGTAATCGGTATTGACTCATCTTGGAATGTTGGTGTGATGAATGAGATCAAATCTGCTCATTTTAGCAGAGAAAAGTCACGTCTGTATTTAAGATGAGTTTGATTTGACTAGATTGGTATAGATTAATCATCGACTTCCTGAGACGCTGGATTTCTGGATTTCTCATGCATTGAAAGAAAGAAAAAAAGCATTTATTAGAACACACAATAACAAAACAAATCAAAAATATTACAAAAACGAACCAAAAAAAAGTAAATAAATAATAAAAACACACAGAATAGCTTATATGAAAAACGTAAACACAAATTGCGCAAAACACAAGGTTGATTTGTTTGTATTGTGTGTGCCAAAGGTACCAACTCAGCTTATGTTCCAACCTAAGGACAGTTGCAATGCTGTTCTTTCGTTGACAGCGAAGACGCGGACGCCCAGCCACACAAGGCCATTTCGCTCAGAGTATAGACACTGAAGTAAAAAAGTATAAATACCAGAGACTAGTAAATAACTATAGACTGACCATCTCCATACAAAAACTCGTGACTCGGAAAAAGCTCAAAATCCAAGCTATTACTAGATGTCGCTCTCAAATAGCTTGGACCAACCTTGTTGTCTTTAATTTTTATATGAATTATTGACGAGAAACGTAATGCAAAATATTTGTTTGTATATTAATACGGACTAAAACTGCTAGATGGCGTTGTCAAATAATCTGAAACCTTAGCAAGTAAATAGTTGAGTTCATTCCAGGCCCTCAATAAGCTTTTGATTTCAGTACTTTACGCAAAAAATGACTATACCTTAATTTTTATAACATTTTATAATAATAAAATCAGAACCAAATTATGTATATAAATATATAAAAGACATAAAAGCAAATCAAAGAATATGTAACTGCATGCATCTTTACCGATAGAGACAAGGTTCTCGAACTATAGGTGAATCATTATGGAAAAAGAAATACTTGAGGGAATCTTTATGATTTAAAATAGATGACATAGATATTCAGTTGTATTAATTACTTTAAAAAGTGTCAAAATCATAACATATTAAATAATATCACAAAAAATATATTTATGTCAGCTTTATAGTCAAATATTTTATTTTGTGCTTTTTATTTGTTTGGATTTATGTGCAAAATTATTTTCTTTGATCGGCACGAGTCACAGTAGGCGAGCAGAAAAATTGTGAATTCAAAGAAATGCAGGGAAAAGTTCCAAAACAAACACACACCCATAGCAACAACAATAAACGACAAAGAATTCAAATTGTCAAACAAATAAAATGTTGTCATAAAAAGAACAAAAAAAGTTGATTTAAGTTATAAGTGTCTAAATACAACATTTACAAAATATTTCAAAATCCAGCCAGCAAGAAAATATTTTTTTAACTACTGCAAAATAGTTATGAGTTATATGCATTATAAATAAAAATTATGCACTTATTAAGACATAATTTTTATCGATATAAAGAATAAATTAAAATATAAAAAACCTATTAATTAAATGCACTGAAACTCGTTTTATTATGTTAAGGCCGATAACAACAAACTGTGGAGATGAATGCTATATTTTTGTGGGAAAAATTATATACTGGCAATACAATAATCCAGTAACACTACAAATAATCTCCGGGGTGGTGTAAAGATTTCTGTTACTGAATTATAAGAGCGGCAACATAGCATCAAATAATATAATGCCCTAGCTGGCAACGTCTGTTGTCGCCTGATACCTACGGATAGTACTTGCAATGAAATATCAAATGATTTTGTAAACAGCTCCATCTTAAGTTTTTTTACGCATTATTTTTACTAAATTTAAATAGTAAATCTAATACAACTAACGCCATCTCTCTATCTTAAAAACAACTATTTTTCAAGTCACAAAATTTTGTTAGACATGGTTAGTCTATAGTTATTTACTAGTCTCTGATAATCTGAAGTCTCTGAAAATAAAATAAAATAACTACTATCTCAGGTACAAATGCCTTTTTCGCATTGTTTATAAATTAGTTATTATCAATTATATATAGCATAAATATATAATATGATAGACGTTTATAAAATAAAATAAAAATTCCTTATAGGTCTTTACCTATGAAACTGCCGTTTTGCCGTACTGGCCATTTCAAATGAAAACATTTTTTTTTGACTGATAATTCTAATTTCAAATTAATTTTATTTGACAAACATGGAATTCGTTTTCTAAAATCGTCATTTGTTTGATAGTTAGTGTTTTGTTTTCAACGCATTCGAACATTTTTAAAAACGATAAGTTAAAAATTCGAGTAATTATGGAGTATGAGTACCGTCGTGGCAGCAAAGCGGCACAAGCGGCACGCAACATCAACGACGTTTACGGAGCGAACACTACAAACGAACGCACCACCCGTTATTGGTTTACCCGCTTCCGTTCTGGAAATTTTGACCTGAAAAATGAACCCCGTGGTCGTCCGAAAACTTTGGTCGACAATGACGAATTAAAGGCAATTGTGGAAGCTGATGAAACTCAATCCACGGCTGAATTAGCAGCAGCTTTCGACGTTAGCATCAAAACAATATTAGTCCATTTGCGTCAAATTGGCAAGGTAAAAAAGCTTGACAAATGGGTACCCCACGAACTCAATGACCGCCAGCGCGAAGTTCGCGTGGAGACGTGCCTTGCACTGCTCAGCAGGCATACAAATGAAGGAATTCTGAACCGCATTGTTACTTGTGACGAGAAATGGATCCTGTTTGACAATCGTAAGTGCTCAGCAAGTTGGTTGGACCCTGGTTCAGCACCCAAACAATGCCCTAAACGAAAACTTACCCCTAGAAAAGTGATGGTCACTGTTTGGTGGTCTAACGCGGGTGTAATTCATCACAGCTTCTTGCCAAACGGGACAAGCATTACTGCAGATGTGTACTGTGAAGAACTGAACACAATGATGGAGTAGCTCGCACGTCTCCAACCAGCTTTGGTCAATCGTTCGGCTCCACTGCTCCCGCACGACAACGTGCGACCTCATACTGCACAGCAGACGGTCTCCAAGCTACAAGAGTTGGGGTTGGAAGTTCTCCGTCATCCGCCGTACTCACCAGACCTTGCGCCTACAGACTTCTACTTTTTCCAGAATTTGGATAACTTCTTGGCGGGAAAAAAATTCAATACCCGAGAGGCAGTACAAAATGCCTTTGAAGAATTTGTTGCCTCCCGTCCAGCTGATTTCTTCAAGAAAGGCATCAATAAGCTACCAATACGTTGGCAAAGATGCATTGATTGCATGGGTGATTATTTTGATTAATAGAAATAAAAAAATATATAAAAAATTATGCTTCATTTATTTCGTGAAAAACGGCAATTTCATAGGTAAAGACCTAATAATAATTAATTAAAATTAAAAGTAAGCTCTCCACCACAGTGCTGTCAACGGCATAGCCGATAATGCCACTTGACACTTGTCATTAATATGTAGACTCTTTGTCCGGAAAACAACCACCTAAATGTGAGTACTATGAAGGTCAAAAAATAATAAATAATTACTTCACCTTCATAAGAAACATAAACGCCTCAAGAAAACTGAATAAGTCACCTCCTGCACACATCCCGAGACTGAGAAAACCTGTCGCTACTTAGACCGAAATTCAGTACAATGTAACTCCGATATAAATTGTACGACAAACTTCTACTACACACAATGCTACCTTATTTGAATTTAAATCTTTTGAATGTACGAGAATTGTATCATAAGTTAAACAGCCGAAGTTTGAGTTTAAATTACCTACGTCTTGTATTGGGTGCGTGAGGAAATCACAAAAAGTTCTTGACTATTTGTGGCTCGTTCTTATAAATCTTCACAGTGTCGGAGTACGAGCAAAAGTCGTATGTTTTTGTTTAGTTATTATTTGAAAAAATGTGCTATTTTTTTTTTTTTAAATTTCAATTTGCGCGTTATTATAATAATAATAATAATAAATCCCCAGACAAACACACCAACTGTATAACCCCAAAGTAAGCAGAGCTTGTGTTATGGATGACAATACAGCGAGAACTGGGGGGGAACCCAGAATAAACATACATATATAAATATCAACAACCATGACCCGAGAACAAACATCTGTGTTCATCACACAAATGAATGCCCCGACCAGGACTCGAACCTGGGACCTTCGGCGTATGAGGCAAGGCTACTTACCACTACGCCACTCGGTCGTCAATCATATACGGATTCAGTATTATTAACAATCATATACGGATTCAGTATTGCGAGTTACAAAATTAATATGAAATGCAATATGCTTTATGCATGGAGTAAATACAAATGTGTATGTATAGATGACATTTTTATTACTCAATGGCTTTACGTTGATGTATTCGTTTTGTTTTTATCAAATTGTGAGATGTATAATTATATATAAGGCCTGTCTTTCGTCATTTGGTGTCTCTCGGACTGTCAATTTAAGAAAAAGATATGTATAAATTTCTGTAAATTCTGTAGTTTAACTGTAACTTTTATACCATATCGAGTCTGTTAATTAACTATATACAAATGATAATTACTAAAATTTGTACAGTTTTTCTCGTCATGAATATAAAAAATAAGTAGGTACTTAATAATCGGTTAAAGGATATTTTGCGTAAAGCTTTTTAAAACTTTATTTTAATAGCGTTATTATAAAAGCGATCGGTGACTAGAAAATTACATCAGGGACGCGCACTGAGGGAAATAAATAGCCTTGTTTTTGACACCGCTCTGTTAGTTACGAAGTTATGTTTATGGATAATATAATAATAAAAATAATAATATAATAATAATAATATTACTGATTCTTGGCTGTGTGTCCGTTATTTTTCAAAGTGGTAGGAAAACATCAAATGAAATATAATCAAATCAAATAAAAATCAAATCTTGTAATTGTAATGCTGAATGCTGATTTCTTGGTAGTTCCTAATTGTAATTTTTTAGCCATAACAACATATTCAAAAACACATTTATTAAACGAAAAGTTTGAAGTTTTAAAGGTAGTTACTTTGTACGGAGATCAAATTTTGTCTTCTATCTCAGTCAACTTCACTCAAATCTACAAAGAAAGAGTGGATGTTTTTAAAATTAATGTAAAGCGAATCGTGAGCCGGCCGCAGTGCGTAGTATAGATGGATCCACTCATATGTACGCGTGGCTGTATGTGTGCTGCTCCCTGAAGGAAATTGTAACTAATTTGAGTTATTTCTGCAGTTGTTTTCTCAGAAGTATCCATGATCGATATAATTTAAATACTATTCGTTTATCTTTACCTCAGGTATATTACATTGTTCGCCGAGGGGAGAGTGTGACTGATTACCAACGAGGGTGTAGTTTGAGTGCCTTATTACACATGAATTGGGAATTGCACTTTCTTTGGATAACTATATAGTAGGTAAAATTTAAATAATTATAATTAATAATAATAATAAATTCCCAGACAAACACACCAACTGTATGGCCCCAAAGTACAGTGGCAAGAATGGCCATACAGTGAACTCGGAAGAAAACAGAATAAACGTACATGATATATAAATACCAACATTTCCATTCACAATATATTAGGTCTTTACCTATGAATTTGCCGTTTTTCACGAAATAAATGAAGCGTAATTTTTTTTATATATTATTTATTTCTATTAATCAAAATAATCACCCATGCAATCAATGCATCTTTGCCAACGCATTCGTAGCTTATTGATGCCTTTCTTGAAGAAATCAGCTGGACGGGAGGCAACAAATTCTTCAAAGGCATTTTGTACTGCCTCTCGGGTATTGAATTTTTTTCCCGCCAAGAAGTTATCCAAATTCTGGAAAAAGTAGAAGTCTGTAGGCGCAAGGTCTGGTGAGTACGGCGGATGACGGAGAACTTCCAACCCCAACTCTTGTAGCTTGGAGACCGTCTGCTGTGCAGTATGAGGTCGCGCGTTGTCGTGCAGGAGCAGTGGAGCCGAACGATTGACCAAAGCTGGTTGGAGACGTGCGAGCTTCTCCATCATTGTGTCCAGTTCTTCACAGTACACATCTGCAGTACTGCTTGTCCCGTTTGGCAAGAAGCTGTGATGAATTACACCCGCGTGAGACCACCAAACAGTGACCATCACTTTTCTAGGGGTAAGTTTTCGTTTAGGGCATTGTTTGGGTGCTGAACAAGGGTCTAACCAACTTGCTGAGCGCTTACAATTGTCAAACAGGATCCATTTCTCGTCACAAGTAACAATGCGGTTCAGAATTCCTTCATTTGTATGTCTGCTGAGCAGTGCAAGGCACGTCTCCACGTGTACTTCGCGCTGGCGGTCATTGAGTTCGTGGGGTACCCATTCGTCAAGCTTTTTTACCTTGCCAATTTGACGCAAATGGACCAATATTGTTTTGATGCTAACGTCAAAAGCTGCTGCTAATTCAGCCGTGGATTGAGTTTCAGCAGCTTCCACAATTGCCTTTAATTCGTCATTGTCGACCAAAGTTTTCGGACGACCACGGGGTTCATTTTTCAGGTCAAAATTTCCAGTACGGAAGCGGGTAAACCAATAACGGGTAGTGCGTTCATTTGTAGTGTTCGCTCCGTAAACGTCGTTGATGTTGCGTGCCACTTGTGCCGCTTAGCTGCCACGACGGTACTCATACTCCAGAATTACTCGAATTTTTTACGTATCCATGATGACGAAAAATGTTCGAATGCGTTGAAAACAAAACACTAACTATTAAACAAATGACGGTTTTAGAAAAAGAATTCCATGTTTGTCAAATAAAATTAATTAGAAATTAGAATTATCAGTCAAAAAAAAAATATTTTCATTTGAAATGGCCAGTACGGCAAAACGGCAGTTTCATAGGTAAAGACCTATTATTTTAGAAAATTTAATGTATGTAAAAAAGAATATAACCTTGTTCCAAAGAAAAAAAAGATCTGCACAATGTTAACACAAGAGGAAGAAATAAGCTGGCAGCTCATAATAGCAGGCTTCATAAAGTCACTAACTCATTCATGAGTCCATGTATACGCTTTTATAATAAGGTTCCTGAGCATATCCAAGGTCTTTCTATTGACAAAATCAAAGAAACTATAAAGCAGAAGTTGTGTGCTAAAGCATACTATAAACTATCCGATTATTTGGATGATAAAAGCCCTTGGGAATAATACCCTCATTAACAGGATTGTACTAGTATTTGTAACAAAACATGTGTGATGTGTCTGTTTGCTCGTTGAGTTCTTCGTCCCGATGAATATCTAAAGCGTCATTGTCACTAAAGTACGTCTTCTTATGGTAGCGTCGGGTGACGGGTCACTCACTTCCCTCTAATATGGTCGAGGAGGGCGATGGCTGGATCCCGCGTTAACTCGTGAACGGGTGCCGTTTGAGGGTGTTCGTCGTTTGGGAGGGAAACTTGCCGAGCTAACGGATGCAGATAAGAATAACTTTGTGTTAAATATAATATAAAGAGACTCTGTAAATTTATTTTGAAAAAAATGTACCCGTGAAGTTTCTTGCCAGTTCTTCTTCACGAAGGTTTTTTCGAACTAGTGGTAGAGACATGTTTTGTTTGACATCAATAAGAACAAGTAATTGTCAATGTTGAGAAATCAATATTTCATTTCATTTCTAAAACCATGACCCGGGAACAAAAAATTTTTATGATCATCACACAAATTAATGCCTCGGCCAAGACTTTTCCAGGACCTGGGACCTTCAGTGTATGATGAAGGGGTACTAACCACTATGCTACTGGGTTGTCAACTTTAAAACAAGTAATAACTTTGACTGAGCTTCTGAGACAAAAGTTTTAATATAACTTGTGGGCAGTTTTTTTTACTCAGGTGGGGTTAGTAAATTTCCACTCTCGCTAATAGATAATTTGCGAAATTATTTGAATAACCTTTAACTCTAATTATTCTAATTTGAATAGACAAATTTCGAGTTTAAACTAAGACTATTATATACATTCAAACGCAAAGATAAGGAAATTTGCACGTAGCTACTGTAATTTTCGAAAGAGGCAAGAGAACAAAGCTATACAGCCAAGTTTTAGGTTTAAGCTTTTTTCTGGCTTCGAAATGAAAACTTCTGAACCCCCTGATTCTCTATCTAAACTAAAAAAATAACTGCCTGAAGAACTGGATTTCTATTACTTTTTCCTCGAGCTAAAGCAGGGCGGAATTAAATTTTCATACTTTTTTTTTCAGCTTGTAGTAACTTATAATCGCACGTTCTTCCCTATGTAGAATAAAATAATAATTTTCCTTTCTGAGTGGGTGTATCTAGTACACATATTTAATTATTGGTTGTCTTCATGATGTGCTGTATAAAAGCCAAGGAATAAATTACTAGTAAAGGTGAGGTTGACTCTCTGTAGTGGGTGTATGCAGGAGTAGTTTAAGTTCCGGCGCAGCGCCCTCAGCGCTAAGCCACAAAGTCCGGTGAAATTTAAAAGGCTAATAGGATCATAAATAAAATGTCCATTTGGAAAAAAAACTCTGCTGCGGAATTATTTAGGCTCTCGCGGACAAGGCCGCCCACAATATCCATCAGTCGAAGTTTGTACGAGATATTTGAAAAGACACGACAATACAGGTTTACCATATCTAAATGGTTCCCAACTGCGCTTTCCGGGTATTGTTTCCTTTGATTAAAGTGAAAAGTAAAAGATACGTGCCGTTCTTACATTACAACCAGAAAAGTAGCTACCACATATACATTTACTCACACATACTCAACTATATTGCTCCCTTAAAAGCAATACAATGATGCAAAATATGATTTTGCGAGATCGACAATTTATTTCGTGTTCGTTCATGTTCGTATAATTCCGTATATTTTCGTTTCCTGTCGTACATCGTCGGCTCCGCTCGGTTCGGAATCAGGCGACCGGGAACAAGATCGTCGAGGCCGGCGCTTCAGCAGTTTTTTATTGAAAAACGATGAGACGTTTGTTTTCTATCTCACCTGATGGAAAGTGACAATGAAGACGAATGTGTTATACGTCTATCCACGAGATACCTTTTCACTCGATTAGATTTTTATTCATTATTATAATTAATGCTAAAATTATATGATTCATTTCATTACAACGGTACCTCAAAACTACTTTGATCGTTTGGCACATGGCTTGAATTAAATGCCCTAATATTAACATAAGTCGCTTTTGCCTACAGTCATTGTAAATTAAATACTTCATGAAGGTAATCAGTTGAACTAGTTATTTTCCGTAGTAATTGCTTAGGAGTTAGATTCCTATTCAGACAAATCCACAAATTATCATAAATTACGGGAAACGACTTGTAACTTATTGCGGAATTAGTCGACTCGAGATAATGAGATGTGCTATAACTGCGTACTGCTTAATTCGGATTTGTGTTTATTAACCAACCAGCTTTTGGATTTAAATAAACGCAACCAATAGATGACTCCACTGATGTGAGCGCCCTACGTGTGCGCGTGTTTTATTGGCGTGTGCTTGTAAATATTCACAGACCTGATCTGCGTCCGGACCCGTTCGGACGTGTTGAAGGTCGCTCCCGGCTGCTAAGTCACGATTGTTGTCTCACGACTTCTCTCGTATCAATACTCAAACGCCACTCTCAGATCCGTTCTGCGTCCGGCCCCGCTCGGACGCGTTCGCGGTCGCTCCAGCAGTTGAGTCACGATTGTCGTCTCACGATGACAACTCGTTCGCAATACTCATACGCTGTTAGCCTCTTCAGGGCTTACGCTGCGGCCGGTTTCGATCGGCTGCAACTAAGTCGGTCTCTTGCACAGCAACAACAGAGCTGAGCTTACCGCGGTCGATTAAATTCGATAGTGGTTCGCGAAGCTCGGGCTGTTTTTCTGGCTGCGTACCTGACGCTTGGCGCCTGAACGTAGTCAGAGACTCGCTCTACGGCCGGCCCCGGCCGGTCGTAACGTAGTCAAACCCGCACTCTGTGCACCCCTCGCATTAAAAACCTCACCTTGGTGAGTGCAGCAACAAAGGGGTTGAGCTTACCGCGGTTGATTAAATTCGATAGTGGTTCGCAAGACTCGGGCTGTCCTTCTGGCTGCGTACTTGACGCTTGGCGCCTGTACGTAGTCAGAGACTCGCTCTGCGGCCGGCTCCGGCCGGTCGTAACGTAGTCAATCCCGCACTTTCAGTGCAACCCAACTTCGTCAGGTCTACGGCCGGTTTTTGTTGTCAATTTATTGGCAACACACTCCGTAGTAGACTCGCGTTTGATCAGGTGGATACTTAACGGTGACAACTAAGCCTGATAGCGTTGCCCCGGTGCGCTTCCAAGGCCCTTCAGGCCAAGGAGAAACCGGCTGACCCGATCCCATTGCACTTGGGCCTTTCCCAGGGTGACGGTACAGTGCTGTCCGTATTAGGGGCACCACTTCGCGTCATCCCCAGCCCCCCTACCGCGGGTAGGGAGGTGTAGGTGCTAGGTTTGCTAGGGAACCTAGGCATTTTTATATATTTATATTTTATATTGTAGGACCAAGCCCTCCAATGGACCTTGTAAACATCCTTAGGTCGTTTGCCCAGGCGCTCGTTGCGTCCGGTGCCAACTTATCAGACGACATAATAACGCAGGCCTTACAGGCATCTATCGCGTCCCCGGCCCCTCAGGCCTCAACCCCGGCCCCTCAGGCCTCCGACGTCCAGACCCCTCAGGTCTACAGCTCTCCCGCGTCTCCCGCCATGTCCGAGATGGACTGCGAATCGGTCGCATCTCACGCGTCGCGTCGTAAGCGTACCGCTCCCGGGAGCGACTCCGAACCCGAGTCTGATACGTCGTCAGATGCCGTCACCTTAACCGGCTCTCCTGAGCCCGCGTTCCAGCTAGTCGCCAAGCGCTCCAAGAAGCGCTCTAATAAATCCTCGGTAACCTCAATACCCGAGCCCTCCCCGGTGTCTTCAACACCAGCCCCCACGCCGTTAAAAACGCTCGAAGCAACCGCGTCTCCGTCGGTCCCATCGAAGCCAGCGACGCGCTGCGCTCCCGTCCCGCCAAAGCCTCAGCTCCCTCCGCCCGTCTTTCTCCACGAAAAATCGCGATGGACCGTAGTTTCAAACCTTTGCAAAGAGCAAAAAATCAATTACCTAAAAGCAACCAACGCAGGCGATACAATAAAAATACAGGTAGCGACCGTCGACGACTTCCGCGCGTTCACTCGGTTACTTTTTTTAAAACAAATCGCTTATCACACCTACGCCCTCCCGGAGGAGCGTAAGATCCGCGCAGTACTACGGGGCGTCCCGTTCGAGCTCGCGAACGAAGAAATCCTCGAGGACCTTAAGTCCCAGGGTTTCCTGGCCGTAGCAGTGCACAAGATCCACTCCAACCGCGGTAGGCGTTTTCCGTTAGCGTTAGTAATCCTGTCCAATACTCCCAACTCGAAGGAGATTTTCAGAGAGGCGCGCACAATTTGCGGACTCTCGAACATCTCCGTCGAGCGTCCCAACCCCCGTGGTCACCCTGGGCAGTGCCACCGCTGCCAGCTATATGGCCACGCAGCGGCTAACTGTTCAGCTCCCCCCAGGTGCGTAAAGTGCCTAGATCCTCACATCACTAAGGAGTGCATTCGCACTCCCGAATCCACTTCCCCCCCTGCCTGTGTGCTGTGCGGCCAGTCCGGCCACACAGCAAACTACAGGGGTTGCCCGCGGGCTCCGCGCTCCACCGTCAAGAGGGTCGCGCCTAAACCGGCGCCGCCGCTCACTCCCGCTAACTTCCCGCCGCTGCGCAACCGGGGTCCCACGGAAGCAAAGCCCGTTCAGCCGACGCCTACTCCGGCTTTGTCTTGGAGGCAGCGTCCGGCTGTCCCGCCTGCACCTTCCCGACCCATCCCAGCTCCCGTAGCTTCCGTAGGGCCGCGTCCCGCTTTGTCATCTTCACCTCAGTCGTCGTTGGCTGAGGACATGAAGACCGTGTTCGACTTCATCCAAAACGTCGACATTAACGAAATTTCCGTACTCGCACGCAAACTGCGAGCCGCCCGCTCTCCTCAAAAGCGTTTATTCGTGCTAGCCGAGCATCACTCACTCCTAAGTTCGTTGTAAATTCTTTTATTTTTGTATAAATTCGTAAATAAGTAAATTATAATGTCTAGACCCACGAATCCCGCGTCCAGTCGTATTAAACCCAAGGGCTTATCCCTAGTATCTTTTAAAGTTCGCAGCCTTAGCACCAGACTTCCCGAGATTAAACTGTTCCTTCAGAACAAAGAACCTGACTTATTCCTTCTCCAGGAGATATGGCTTACTCCAAACTGCTCCAGGGGATTCGCTATACCTAAGTACGCGTTTATTCGTAACGATAGGCCCAACTCCGACGGTTTCGGCGGCACCGCTATATATTACAAAAGAGGCTTCCATTGCTGTCCTCTCCCTACCCCTCCTCTCCTCACTATGGAGGCCACTGTGTGTAGATTGGCTATGACTGGTCATCCGACCATCATCATAGCTTCAGTCTACATACCGTGCGACTCCAGACCAACCCGCAGCGACTTTGAGGCCATTCTCGCCCTCGGCCATTCAGTCATTATGTCCGGTGACTTTAACTCCAAACATACTGACTGGACGTACCTATCGACCAACACCAGCGGTATCACTCTCCTCGACATCACTAACTCCCTTGACTTAGACGTCATATCCCCCCTCACTCCCACTCACTATCCCAGCAACCCGACCTATTCTCCTGACATCCTCGACTTTGCAATTATCAAGCGAATCAATCTTGATCTCAGGTCCATCGAACCGCTCGATAACCTAGGCTCCGACCATCGCCCCGTCTCCCTCGTGCTAGGTTCGCCTAACGTTACCGTCACATCGCCTAAGAACTTTACGAACTGGAAAGGCTTTAAAAATACGTTAGTTTCAGCCTTAGAGGCCCCTAACTCTCTGCTCGCGATTTCGCCCGACCAATTAGATAGCACGGACAAAATAGATTAATTAGTCAATACTCTAACTAATGCTATTAACTCAGCCATCAACGACAACGAAAAGCTTGCTAAGCAAGGCAAACCCACGCTTCCCTTAGCCGTTAGCAATCTCATTAAAGCTAAGAACGCGGCTCTCCGGAGAGCCAAGAAATATCCCACGCCCGCATATAGAACCGCTGCGAATCAGCTTCAACGTAAAGTTAGGTCTTGCCTCGCGGAACTCCGTGACACTCAGTTTAACGATCTCATGGAGAATATCTCCCCGTCTCACCAAGCGTATTATCGAATGGCCCGAGCTTTACGCGTAGACACCGCCTCTCACGTTCCTCCTCTCACTCGTCCCGACGGCACCATTGCCTTCGAAGTCGAAGAGAAAGCCGAATGCTTCACCGACAGCATAGCGGCACAATGTTCGCCCAGCACGCAACCCGCGGATCCCTCCCACATCCAGGCGGTGGAGGACGAAGTTCTCCGCAGAGAATCTCTCCCTATCACCGACGACCCTGTCACAGTCTCTAATGATGAAATCTTGCTTCTCATTAGAAAGCAAAAGTCCAAAAAGGCTCCGGGTGCGGATGGAATTTCCAACCACGCACTTAAGCACCTGCCACAGCAGGTGCTTACCTTGTTAGCTATCATCTTCAATGCCTGCTTCGACCATAGCTACTTTCCAAAAGCCTGGAAAGAAGCGACAGTCATAGGCATTCCTAAGCCGGGCAAACCTCTGAACGTCCCGGCTAATCACAGACCCATCAGCCTCCTCAAGGCAATGTCTAAACTCTCTCGAATGCGGAACCATCTGTTTCCAACGGATGGCGACCCTCTCATTATTCCCCACCAGTTTGGCTTTCGCGCTAAGCACTCCTGCCCTCAGCAAGTCCATCGAATCGTCGAGTACATACTCGAAGGATTCTGTCCGCGTCGTAAAAAAACAATCGCGGTTCTCTTTAACGTAGCCAAGGCTTTCGACAAAGTCTGGCACAGCGGTCTCGTTTTTAAACTCTATAAAATAGTATTACCGGTTCGCCTAGTCAGATTAATCGCGTCGTTTCTTAAAGACCGTACGTTTCGATTCAAACATGAAGGCACGCTCTCCACGCTTCGTCCCATAAAGGCTGGAGTCCCGCAACGCTCAGTCCTCGCCCCTCTGCTGTACACCGTGTACACTAACGACATCCCCATCCCGCGGAAAGGCGTCGAACTCGCCCTCTTTGCAGATGATACCGCCCTTTACACTAAAGGTCAATCGATCCCGTAAACATCACCAGACTCCGAAAGGCCGTAAACGCCCTCGGTGTTTGGTTTCAAAAATGGCGTATCGATGTCAACCCAGAAAAGAGTTCTGCCATTCAATTCGACCACAAACGTCGTAATCGCCACAACGATCCGCACATTCGTATGTTAGGTATTCCCATCCCCTGGAAGCGCAGTATTAAATACTTAGGCGTCACCTTAGATCAGACGCTTTCTTTCAAGCCACACGTCGATAGAGTAACGAAACTCGCGCGTTTCTACTTAAGCCGCTTAAATAGTATGATAGGTAGAAAAAGTAAAATGTCTTTTAGAAATAAACGTACGCTTTATAAGGTCTGCGTTAGACCCGTCATGTCATATGCTTCGCCAGTCTTTGCCCACGCCAATCCCTCCGTCCTGTATAAGCTGCAGGTGGTTCAAAATCTCTTCTGCCGCAGGGCCACAAACGCACCTTGGTACGTGCGCAACGCGGACCTGCACAGAGATCTTGAACTACCTACAGTGCAACAGCACCTCAAAACACTCTCAGAATCGTTCTTCAAACGCGCCGAATCCCATCCCAATCATCTTGTTCGAGATTCAGTCTCATATACTGCTCCTGTGTTAGATTCGAAATTCAAAGTCGCTAGGCCGAGAAACGCGCACACTGGCGAACCAACGCAGTTAACTTTAGATCTCGAGGCCCTTCAGGCCGCAAATCCTAATTCTAACGTAAATTCTAATTCTAACGTAAATCCGAATTAATGCAATTTTATTTTTCATTTTTAATGTTTTTTATGTTTACTTTTCATTTTTGAGCACCTTCAGTGCTATGTAAACCCCTTAAGGGCCCCGCTAGCGCGGCCTCTTTCTCCAATTGGCCGTCGCTCAGATGAAGGCTGAGTGGCAAAAATGCACGAGCCGACAGGGGGTTTTTTAGTGGGTATGGTTCTGGTAGGCGTAGGGACGAGTCCCACATAACTTCGATCGCGCGCGCGGAGTATGCGTCAGAGCATTTTTTATGTCCTCCTGCCCTACCCGTGGAGACGAACCAAAAAAAAAAAAATAAATGTTCAACTTAATTTTGTTTGGTGGCGGCCATCTTGTGAAACCGTGTTCTCGTCAGGCACACACAGTTGCTGTACATATACAAGCTTAACGCACACATAAACGTGCTCATAAATAAATTAAACTACCTATAGGTACTTGAGTACTTGAAAATCGTCGTAATGCAGAACTGGAAAAGTAATTATCTACTTTTAAAACTCTATATCGAAATAGTAAAATAAGTGTTAAAGATCTATTTAATAACTCACAAAACGCTTTCGCTATTTATCCCTGTACATTCTTGCAAAGAGTTCCCAGTACTGGCATGATTGATATGCATACTTACGCTTCGTGTAACTTGTGGGAATGTATTATACAATTTGCCTTAAGCTAAAACGCGATTAATCCAAAAGGGTCTACTCGTTAAGCTTAATGATTAAACATTTATATTGATATTAGTATTTCAAACAAAGATTTGTAAAATTGACTTATAATACAGACGCGGCTTAACGTCTGAACAGATCCCGACGACGCTATTACAACAAGGAGCGCCGGCGTTCCAGTTAGAAATAGGGCAACACGGCATTCGAATCGCCTAACCCACCGGCGCGGCGGGCCAGGCTAACGCGTCTTACGCATTCCTACTGAGTTTCTTGCTGATTCTTTGGCAGTAGATGACCCTGTTGAACCAGTGATGGTTTCCATATACGACGTCCTAAGCCGAGGTCCGTGCCCTCTCGGGTGCCCTTAGGCGTATCATGTGTAGGAGTAGTTTAAGTTCCGGCTAAGCGCCGTCAGCGCTAAGCTACAAAGTCCGGTCAAATTTAAAAGGTCCAGAAATAAGCAGTACATTTCCTATAAAATAGTATAAATATAGGACCTATAAAAGGTAGTGAATTAATTTGTACTATTTGTAAACGATAGATGTTTTACTGATTTGTTTCTTATTGCCACTAAAGAATTATTTGTAATAATTATTATCATAACTCACTAAAATAGTAAACTGGCATGTGTAAGCATAAGGTTAAACATAAAAACATTTTTTTAAATTATAGATTTACACACAGGACGACGGCTACCGCACACAGTTAAGTTGCACATTCACAAACACACGCGCACATGGACTGCTCGCACAAATGACTGAAACTATCTATACCTGTTAACGCGTACTTCAAAATCGCTGCAGTGTATTTCGTCATTAACTTTTTTTATGTTAATTATTTTACTAAAGCTATTATTATTGTCCAAAACATTTCATGTTGGTAGTTGCTCTTCCAGTTAAAACCTCGATAAAATAAGCAGTTTGAGCTGTACAGTAAACTACGTGTTTGTTTGCCTACCGATCTTTCCTCCAAGTTTAATACTATAATATGGGGATTTGAATACATTTACACTATTTGAGCTATAGCATGGTGCGGGTGACAGTTTCAGTAACGTTCCGTTTCACTCTTGAATGTTGCCGCGATTTACAAATTACGACCATGTATTTCAGCTGTACCACATTCGTAACATATCAAATAATTAATAACTCTAGTAAATTAATTAAACCAGATTGTTCTAGTCTACAAATAAAATCTAATTGAAAAAAATGCATATAACGTAACGCCTTAGACGTTGTTTTACTGACAGATGTCAACGTCATACAGGCAACTGTCAGTTGTCACCCGCACCGTGCTACAGCGCAAATAGTATAGCATACAAACATATATCCCTGACTTTTTGAAATATCTATACATCACTAGTTATTATTTCTCAATTCTTACGAACACGACACTTTTGCAAATTCAGTCCAAGCTAGTAGGCAATAAAAGCTATTCACAACGCCCCGCTAAAAACACTAAAAGCCAGCACTGAACATATCTACGAAACCCAAAACACAGAGTAACATAACCGTACATTTGCTAGTTGTGACACTGCAGTGCCGAGGAGGGCACGGGCAAAGCAGTCTGCCTGTTACTCTAAAATAGCCTATTTAGGAAAATTGCTCTGTCGCACTACTCTCTGTTCTAGTATGGAAAACACATTTCGTACAGTAACTTTGTTTGAAAACCGATTTCAACTCTTGACTTCAAAGTTGGATGGGAAGAATTATAGTTTGGAGTTGTTTTTATTATGAGTAGATGCATTAGATTTGTATGAATAAATTAGAATTATTTAAATTTGGCACACATTTTTATGCACTTGATGCCATGAAGCACTATTAACTTTTTGGTACACGATAAATATTTGAAAATATTACAATAATTTATAATAAAATCATAATAATAATTACGTCTTTGCTCATGCGCATCCCGGTGGCGAGGTTTCACTCATGTAACTCCTGATCCTGTAGAAATTTCGTGATAAAATACAGCAAATGTCAGCAAGAGTGTTCAACCATTTACCAGAAGAAATGAAATGTTTGCCGTTACGTAAATTTAAATATACTCTCAGAACTTGGCTAATTGAGAAGTGCTTTTATAGTGTTATTGACTTTCTATCCAAAAAAAAAAAGTAATGTATCTCATTTTATGTCATGACTGAATTATTATATATTTTGACATCTAGTTTTTCTTATATAAATGAAATGTTTAAACTATTGAAGGCACTGTGAAATATTATGTAATTAGTTGTTATTGTGTTGCATTTTACCTTCTCATGTTGTTTATATGTTGGATCTTAATTTGTTCGCTTTTCATCTGCTTGTATGTAATATTGCATGCTGTTGTACAGTTGTAGTGTGAGGGACTCTTATACTGTGAATCTTGATAACTTCTTTTGTTACCACCTATAATGCAATAAATTTCATTTGATTTGATTTGAAATATTCCTCATTTATATACCTTTATAATGGTAACCACATTTTTAAAACCGACTCATTAGTTTCAGAATTCGTTGTTATATATAATAATAGTATAGAAATAAAGATATATCGATAGTATAGAAATAATAGATCTTGTTGGTCTGTTCGGTTGAGAAGCTATGCAAAAATGCATAAGACTACCAATCGCCGAAAGTTACTTTTTCTACCATATCTAATAAATTAACAATGATTAGAACAAATATTGATCGCTCAGAATCAAAAATATTGATATAACAAATAGATAGTTGTATTGTAAAAATAAACTGACACAAACTGAAGCCAAGTTTACCGATTCAGATAAACTCAATACCTTTAAATAGGCAAATAGATTCAATATATTGGCCGGTCACATCCCCGCACTTCGCACGTTGCAAACCTTTTTGTAAAACTACCTTTGAGGTAGATTTCGAAGCTTTAGGCGGCACTCGCATGTAAGAAATTAATATTTCTAGTAACTGAGAAATTGATAAGAGTGTTTTATGGTAGACGTACTGTATATAATAACTGTTTTAAACTATTGTGGTTATTTTCACTATAATTTAATGAATTTACGAGATTCTTCGAAGGATTTTCGATTTTTATTCCGCGCGTCCGATATTTGGATGCTGTTGCAAGCACTAAATCGCGGACTGGACATAAAAAACGAAAATCGTGGTAAGAATCCCGTAAATTCATTAAACTATCTTAAACAGTTTACTTTTATATTAAAAACCAATTTTAAAGCAAAAAACATGCAAGTGGCTGATTTGACCATCCTACGACGACATTCATAAGACAATGGACATCAAAATCAGTGAAAAAGTAAACACACATGTCTTTTTTTTCAATGTTTAGGTACTTTGAAAAATGAGAGGCGTGTAGGCATCCTTAGTCTTCAAAGAACAGCCGGCTAAGTGCGGGAGGCTAGTCATGCATATTCAAGAGTATTGCGGCTTTACCCGAGTGCCTAGATGCTACTTTACAACGCTAAACGGACGGGTTATAAGACGAGGCGGATTTTCGTAAATGAATGGTAGTTGATAGGGATATTATGTATTCTTGTTGCAAATGTAGACACAGTTATATATATTTTTTATTATATTGAGGTACCAAAGAGGTAGTAAAGATTAAACTAAAATATCAGTGCGGTCTACATATACAGCGAAGCTTTTGATATGGATATTTTAAAAAACATACTTTAGTCGGGAAAAAAATCTGAGTTTATCATAAAAGCTATTGTTTCTATAAGGTTCTAAAGCCACGGTTAGTTGGTTTTCTCAGCTGGCTGCTAACGTGACTGTTACTCGGAACCTTTTCATACAATTTTGGTAAGACATTAGTGTCTTAAATCAAGTGTAAGTATTGGAAACAAATATCTTACCGTACTACTCAGAGAAATAGTTTGAATTCAGATCATGAAGTTTATCAATGCAACTTTTAGTTCGACCAGCGGCAAATGTTAAGATCATAAGTTTATGATTGAATATGACGTGACCAATAATCAAAACGTACAACAAAAATGACTTATAACTTCTTTATAATGTATTAAAGACATACTATGTATTATTTTACTTGATAATGTTAATTATAAAAGTTTACGAGTACAAAGCAGAATAATCATACAAAATATAATAATCACACAACTTAATGCAACGATTACAACATTCCTCGCAGAATACCCAGTTATTACAATTCAACATTAATTCACAAATCACAGCAAGCGACTCAGTTTGATTGGGCTCTGTGGTTAATCTCGAACGCTCTGCGTTGTGTCTACTCGACGCTGTGCCTCTTTGTCATATAATCGTAGGCTCGTAGCAAAATATTTGATATGATACTGCAATTATATGTCCTGAGATTTTCATGTCACTCTCAAACTTAACTTACTAACAAGATTTCTCTATATTTGGTTTTTAAAAACCAACACATATTTTGAGAAATGTGCAAATTAGAACAAGTTATAGCAAAAAGTACTCTTTTACAACTTACACAAGCTTTCGTCAAGTCCAAATTGTGAAAGAATTCATATTAACAACATGACATCGTAGTCAGAAAGCCCAAAGAATCTGTATTGCTTTGTTACCATTTAATCACGCATAAGTGTACGTTAAATCATGGTTTCTGTAATGAAATAAAACATCTATTTTTCTTCTGATTTACCTCCGCACCCTTATCACTGAGACTTATAAGTGAGATCGTAGCACTATCTCCTCCTATATCCTTGAGCTAAACTGTCATACAATAATTGTTCAAAGATGATTGACGTGTTAATTCGTCCATGCTGTAAGTTACATCAACGGTATGTAAATCTATAAGTTGCAGAAATGATTTCTATTTCTGTACTATTTTAGTGAACTGACATTTTTATGACCCTCATGTATGGTTGGCAATAAAGTATATTTATATCAATGAAAACAAAAAATCATCAGCGAAACTTTTATTACGGATGGTACTGACTTTATTAAGCAACATCAAGTCTATTCACTACAAAATAAAGGTCATTTTTCCAAAATTTAGTTTGAAATACTAATATCAATATAAATGTTTAATCATTAAGCTTAACGAGAGAGACCCTTTTGGATAAATCACGTGCTCTTGGCTTTAGACAAATTGTATAAAACATTCCCACAAGTTACACGAAGCGTAAATATGCATATCCATCATGCCAGTACTGGGAACACTTTGCAAGAATGTACAGGGATACATAATATTTGAAATTATAACAATAGCGAAAGCGTTTTATGGCTTATTAAATAGATAGATCTATTAAATGAAATGAAATATTTATTTCTCAACATTGACAATTACTTGTTCTTATTGATGTCAAATAAAACATGACTCTACCACCAGTTCGGAAAAACCTTTGCTGAAGAAGACCTGGCAAGAAACTTCACGGGTATATTTTTTTCAAAATAAATTTACAGGTTCATTTTATGTCTATAAAAAATTATTCTTATCTGCATCTGTTAGCTCGGCCAGTCTCCCTCCCCCCCTAGTATCCAAACGACGAACACCCTTAAAACGGCACCCGTTCACGAGTCAACACTCAAACGAACACATTCTCGCTCCGATCGCCACGCGGTGCGGACGTGCAAGACCCAGTTCTCCGTTGATCGGTTCCTTCCCGATATTCCGTGGCGCTCAGTCTACTGACGTCACAGTTTAGCGTGTTGGTTCCGTGCTACGGTTTCCAAGGTTTTTCTACTCCGTCTGAGTGCTTTCGAAGTGCGATTTTTCTTTACTACTAAGCCCCTTAGTCTTAATAAGAAATAATAATAAGAAAAGTCTCATTCATCTTTTTATAACATAATGTAATTAACTGCAAAAAAAAAAAAGAAACTATTTCTTCTTTATATACTTAAATATGTTGATTGTTGTCATAACATTGCATGCTGTTGTCACCTATAATTGAGTCTACGACTTGCAATAACTTGTTAAAACTATGGTCCAAATGTGCATTATTTGTTGTAAACTTGTTGGTGATCTAATAAATAAATAAATAAATAAATAAATAAATAAAGTGCTGTGCTAAGTTGTGTTGTGCTTGTGCTGAGTGCAGTGTTGTGCCCAGCGTAAGTAGACTGGTTTCAGTGCAAAGGATACTTAACGGTGACAACGAATTTGTACTGAACCAGTCCTTTTTATTTTTATTTATTTCTCTTCTCTATTTTATTTATTTTTCTCCTATTTTCATTCATATTTATTTTTATCATATCTGTGTGTTCTTCGTGTGTATTTGTCCTTTCTGTCGGTAAAGGTTGACCCTAACGCGGTCAACTCTTTACCTGCGTACCCTTTTTTAGGTTTCTAGGTAGCGGCCTTCGGCGTACTACGGTTAGTTTTAAGTTATTCTCCCCAGCCCCCCTACCGCTGGTAGGGAGGTATGCCGCTAGGATTTTGCTAGGTTTTTAGGAACTAGGCATCTTTTATTATACTTATATTTTTACATATTATTGTCCCAACCCTCCCTAATGGATCCGCTAATCATTATTAACGCGTTCACCCAGGCGCTTGCTGCGGCAGGCAAAGTACGTCTTCTTATGGTAGCGTCGGGTGACGGGTCGCTCACTTCCCTCTAATATGGTTGAGGAGGGCGATGGCTGGATCCCGCGTTAACTCGTGAACGGGTGCCGTTTGAGGGTGTTCGTCGTTTGGATACTTGGGGGGAGGGAGACTTGCCGGGCTAACAGATGCAGAAAAGAATAATTTTGTATAGACATAAAGAGACTCTGTAAATTTATTTTGAAAAAAATATACCCGTGAAGTTTCTTGCCAGTTCTTCTTCACGAAGGTTTTTTTCGAACTGGTGGTAGAATCATGTTTTATTTGACGTCAATAAGAACAAGTAATTGTCAATGTTGAGAAATAAATATTTCATTTCATTTCATTTCATTTCATTTCATTTCATTTCATTTCATTTCATTTCATTTCATTTCATTTCAGGCGTCTCCATCCCAAAAGACATCCTAACGCAGGCCTTGCAGGCATCAATCGCGTCCAGACCCCTCAGGTATATAGCTCTCCCGCGTCTCCCGTTCCATTCGATATGGACTGCGCGTCGGTCTCATCCCCGCGATCATCTCGTAGGAAGCGTACCGCTCCCGGGAGCGATTCAGACTCCGCCGCGTCCGAAGCTTTGTCGGTCGCCGCCACCTTAACCGGCTCTCCTGAGCCTGCCTTCCAATTAGTTACCAAACGCTCCAAGAAGCGTTCGAAAAAAGCCGCGGTGTCTTCAACACCCGAACCAACCCCGGTGTCTTCTACACCCGCCCCCGCGCCACTCATGTCACTCGAAGTGACCGCGTCTCCGTCGGTCCCATCGAAGCCAGCGACGCGCTGCGGTCCCGTCCCGCCGAAACCTCAGCTCCCCCCGCCCGTCTTCCTGCGGGAAAAAGCGCGCTGGACCGAGGTTTCTAACTTGTGCAAAGAGCACAAAATTAATTACCTAAAAGCCGCCAACGCTGGCGATACAATTAAAATTCAAGTCGCGACCGTCGACGACTTCCGCGCGTTCACCAGGTTACTTTCCTTAAAACATATCGCGTATCAAACCTACGCCCTCCCGGAGGAGCGTAAGATCCGCGCAGTACTACGGGGCGTCCCGTTCGAGCTCGCGAATGAAGAAATCCTCGAGTACCTTAAGTCCCAGGGTTTCCCGGCCGAAGCAGTGCATAAGATGCACTCCAACCGCGGTAGGCGTTTTCCTTTAGCTTCCAACCCCCGTGGTCACCCTGAGCAGTGCCACCGCTGCCAACTCTACGGCCACGCAGCGGCTAACTGCTCAGCTCCCCCCAGGTGCGTTAAGTGCCTGGATCCACATTTTACGAAGGAGTGCACTCGCACTCCCGAATCCACTTCCCCCCCTGCCTGTGTGCTGTGCGGCCAGTCCGGTCACACAGCTAACTACAGGGGTTGCCCGCGCGCTCCGCGCTTCACCGCCAAGAGGGTCGCGCCTAAACCGGCGCCGCCACTCACTCCCGCTAACTTCCCGCCGCTGCGCAACCGGGGTCCCCCGGAAGCAAAGCCCGTTCAGCCGACGCCTACTCCGGCTCTGTCTTGGAGCCAGCGTCCGGCCGTTCCGCCTGAACCTTCCCGACCCATCCCAGCTCCCGTAGCTTCCGTAGGGCCGCTTCCTTCTCCGTCATCCGCACCTCAGTCATCGTTGGCTGAGGACATGAAGACCGTGTTCGACGTTATTCAAAACGTCGATATTAACGAAATTTCCGTGCTCGCACGCAAACTGCGAGCCGCCCGCTCTCCTCAAGAGCGTTTATTCGCGTTAGCCGAGCATCACTCGCTCCTAAGTTCGTTGTAAATTCTTTTATTTTTGTATAAATTCGTAAATAAATAAATTATAATGTCTAGACCCGCGAATCCCGCGTCCAGTCGTATTAAACCCAAGGGCTTATCCCTAGTATCTTTTAACGCTCGTAGCCTTAACACCAACCTTCCCGAGATTAAACTGTTCCTTCAGAACAAAGAACCTGACTTATTCCTTCTCCAGGAGACATGGCTTACTCCAAACCGCTCCAGGGGATTCGCTATACCTAAGTACGCGTTTATTCGTAACGATAGGCCCAACTCCGACGGTTACGGCGGCACCGCTATATATTACAAAAGAGGCTTCCACTGCTGTCCTCTCCCTACCCCTCCTCTCCTCAACATGGAAGCCACTGTGTGTAGATTGGCTATGACTGGTCATCCGACCATCATCATAGCTTCAATCTACATACCTAGTGGTACCAGACCAATCCGCAGCGACTTTGAGGCCATTCTCGCCCTCGGCCATTCAGTCATTATGTTCGGAGACTTTAACTCCAAACATACTGACTGGACGTGCCTATCGACTAACACCAGCGGTATCGCTCTCCTCGACATCACTAACTCCCTTGACCTAGACGTCATATCCCCCATCACTCCCACTCACTATCCCAACAACCCGTCCTACTCTCCTGACATCCTCGACTTTGCAATTATCAAGCGAATCAATCTTGATCTAAGGTCTATCGAACCGCTCGATGGACCTAGGCTCCGACCATCGCCCCGTTTCCCTCGTGCTAGGACCGCCGAACGATAACGTCTCATCTCCTAAGACCTTTATCAACTGGAAAGGTTTTAAAAATACGTTAGTTTCAGCCTTAGAGGCTCCGAACTCTCCACTCGCGATCTCTCCCGAACAATTAGATAGCCCGGATAAAATCGATTCATTAGTAAATTCTCTCACTGATGCTATCAACTCAGCCATCAGTGACAACGAAAAGGTTGCTAAGCAAGGCAAACCCACGCTTCCCTTAGCCGTTAGCAATCTTATTAAAGCTAAGAACGCGGCTCTCCGGAGAGCCAAGAAATATCCCACGCCCGCCTATAGAACAGCTGCGAATCAGCTTCAACGTAAAGTTAGGTCTTGCCTCGCGGAACTCCGAGACGCTCAGATGAACGATCTCATGGCGAATATCTCTCCGTCCCACCAAGCGTACTATAGCATGGCCCGAGCCTTACGCGTAGACACCGTCTCTCACGTTCCTCCTCTCACTCGTCCCGATGGCACTACTGCCTTTGAAGTCGAAGAGAAAGCCGAATGCTTCGCTGACAGCATTGCCGCACAATGCTCGCCCAGCACGCAACCTGCTGATCCCTCACACATCCAGGCGGTGGAGGACGAAGTCCTTCGCAGAGACTCTCTCCCCATCACCGCCGACCCTGTCACAGTCTCTAATGATGAAATCTTGCTTCTCATTAGAAATCAAAAGTCCAAAAAGGCTCCGGGTGCGGATGGAATTTCCAACCACGCACTTAAGCACCTACCTCAACAGATGCTTACCTTGTTAGCTATCATTTTCAATGCCTGCTTCGACCATAGCTACTTTCCAAAAGCTTGGAAAGAAGCGACAGTCATAGGCATTCCCAAGCCGGGCAAACCTCTGAACGTCCCGGCTAATCACAGACCCATCAGCCTCCTCAAGGCAATGTCTAAACTTCTCGAGAGAGTCATACTCTCTCGAATGCGGAACCATCTGTTTCCAACGGATGGCGATCCTCTCATTATTCCCCATCAGTTCGGCTTTCGCGCTAAACACTCCTGCCCTCAGCATGTCCACCGAATCGTCGAATATATACTTGACGGTTTCTATGCGCGTCGTTATAAAACAGTCGCGGTTTTCTTTGACGTAGCCAAGGCTTTCGATAAAGTCTGGCACAGCGGTCTCGTTTATAAACTCTACAAGATAGGCTTACCGGATCGCCTAGTCAGGTTAATAGCGTCGTTTCTCAAAGACCGTACATTTCGATTTAAACACGAAGGCACGCTTTCTGCGCCTCGTCCCATAAAGGCTGGAGTCCCTCAAGACTCAGTCCTCGCCCCTCTGCTGTACACCGTGTACACCAACGACATTCCCATCCCGCCGAAAGGCGTCGAACTCGCCCTCTTTGCTGACGACACCGCACTCTATACCAAAGGCCACAGTGTTCGGCACCTTGTAGCACGCACCGTGGTACGTGCGTAACGCGGACTTGCATAGAGATCTTGAACTGCCTACAGTACAACAACATCTCAAAACACTCTCTGAAGCGTTTTTCAAACGCTCCGAAACCCATCCCAATCCTCTAGTTCGTGATTCAGTCTCATATACTACTCCTGTGTTAGACTCGAAGTTCAAAGTCGCTAGGCCTAGGAATGCGCAAGCGTACTCATCCACCAGACTGTCCGCCGATCTCGAGGCCCTTCTGGCCGCAAATTCTAATTCTAACGTAAATTCTAATTCTAACGTAAATCTTAATTCTAACGTAAATGCGAATTAATTCAATTTTATTTTGCAATTTTTTAATTTTTGTTTTAATTATTGATTTTCATTTTGAGCACCTTCAGTGCTATGTATTCACCTTCAGTGCTTTGAGCACCTTCAGTGCTATGTAATCCCAGCGGGTGACCCCTTCTGGGCCCCGCTAGTGCAGCCTCTTTCTCCAATTGGCCGTCGCTCAGATGAAGGCTGAGTGGCAAAAATGCACGAGCCGACAGGGGTTTTTTTTGGGTATGGTCCTGGTAGGCGTCGGGACGAGTCCCACATAACTTTGGAATCGCGCCAGAGTATGCGTCAGGGCATTTTTATCCTCCTGCCCTTCCCGCGGAGGGGAACAAAAAAAAAAAAAAAGAGTCAACACGGGATCCAGCCATCCTTATCACTTCTTTCACTATTCAGATATAGATTTTAAAAGTAACTGTGCCTTTACAGATCAATATTCTAGTAAGTTTTACCTACGTCGGTAAATTCTCGTTACTTTGGAGAATTTTTGAAAGCAACTGTTATTAATCAAAGCCTGCCCATATTCTGAAACCCTTACATTTTAAACGTTTGTACAATTTTGTATAATTGAACGTAATTTTATTCTGACTTTTTGTGTAAAACACCGAGACCGGAAACACAGGTTTCAGCTGTCTTGTGTTTGTTTTTTCATGTTGTTGTCAAACTGTATAACGTATATTTCATGTATTTAATATTTATGTCAAAGAAGTTCTGAGTAGTTTTTTGGTGATTTCTTCCTCTCCGTCTCCGTCTGTCTACATGTACTACTCCTATGTCACTTTGATATTCATTGAGCTTTACAGCTTGTGAACCAGTAATGCAACAAAATATTAGAATGTTTTTTAACATAAAACCTTAAAAGTTCAGTATACTATTACATAAAATTAAGAATAAAAGTTGTAACTGGGCAAATTAAACATGTTATGATTATTGAACTTTACAGCTACTATATTGGGCTTTACAGGTACTATAATTAGTAAATTTTTGTTTATTTACAAGATATAACCTGCTTTTTCTGGCAAAAGCATTAATGCCGCAGACTCGTAACCAAAACAGTATGAATGTACAGGCAACTGTAGGAGACAATTGCGTATCTAGAGAAATAAATTTCCAAACAGGCCTTGAAGTGCTAATCGTAGCTGCTGTTTGCAGCTGTATGTGAGTGAGTGGGTAGGGGTAGAGTTATCTTTAATATTTTTAGTCTGGATTTGGAGATGACGCCAGTCGAGAGTGTGATGACAGGGAGCACATTGTACACTTTCTCTAGCCTCCACTGGGTCTTATTATTATTATACCTACAATTATCGGTTAAAAATCATCCACGTATGTTCATTAATTTAAGCAAATATACAACAACACTTCTTCAAAATTTTCTTCTAAATCAATCAAATCAAGTTTTTTGAAGTTCACATATAAACATGCTAATCAGCTTCGAAAACCCTAGAACCCCTTCTTACAAACCCTAATCGTTTTCCTTTAAAGCGATACTAACTCTCAGGATCCACAACAAGACCGACTTTCGAGGACCCAAGTCAAACAATAACTGGCAGTAACCGAGACTCAAAGTTCACATGATAAGCAAGATTAAAGGGCCCAGCGTCCGCAACTTTCAGTAACTTCTTGTATAAATAACAGATCAACATGAAAATCGGATTGTACGAGAGGCCCCAAGATAGTTTACTCGCTACATATTGGTTACATATTAAGAATTAAATTATTAGTTTGCTGTTTGTGTAACCAAGTTTTAAAAGGCTGAATTAGAGTAAGAGTAAAGGTTAAATTGTTGGTTGTGTTCGTAAGACGTGGTAGCGCATTTAGTATACATATAAGTTTAGTGAATCGTTTGACAGTTTATCGCACTGACTTCATAGAAAAAAGTGATACTTTTCTACCTCAACCGTGATCTCAACCGCATTACACGTGTATAAAACGGTTATTTACTAGTTTCGTTCGATATATAAACATTTAAATAGTTTATAAGTTATAATAAGGTACAACGGGACAAACTTATAATAATGTTCTACAAGCTAAATAAATAAAAGATAAAAAGAAACAATTTTCTGCTTATACTAATTTGTTACTAAACGTTGATCGCATTCAACGTTTAGTAACAAATTAGTTACTTTTAAATTAATAACTGTTTTAAACTATCGCGGTTATTTTCACTATAATTTAATGAATTTACGGGATTCTTACCACGATTTTCGATTTTTATTTCGCGCGTCCGATATTTGACCATGATCGCTTTTAAATTGTTAGTTCACCGCTCGCTGACCATACATATGCTTATAGAGATGGCCACTGCAATGCCATTTGTAACTCTTTGTATAATTGTGTAAGGGGTCTACTCACATACTCCGGCCGGCATCACTCGGGCGTCTTGGAAAGACTCCGATTACTCCAAACTACATGTAGCCTGAACAGACTGCGCGATCGGCATGAGATGAATATGATGGTAATTGCTTCGAGCCAGCTTTGTTATTCAACAATTACTAACGACATGAATGTGCTGGCGCGAACTATAAATATATATTTATAGACAAAAAATCCATAATACCCAGAAATTAACAATAGACGCTATACAGTCTGGATAAAAGGAAGTTGAGTCATTAGTTCTCAGCATCATGTAATGTTAAGCTATTTTGTAGAATAATTATAAGTTTATAAATTGTTCTTTTAAATATTTAATAGAATATTTATAAGAATAATTTTGTATAGACATAAAGAGACACTGCAAATTCATTTCGAAAAAAATATACCTGTGAAGTTTCTTGCCAGTTCATCTTCACAGAGGATTTTCCGAACTGGTGTCATGTTTTATTTGACGTCAATAATGTTGAGAAATCAATATTTGAATTTGAATAGTAAACAGGAAAGCTGGAGCGCTACAGCCGGTATTAATAAGTTCCACGAAATATATTTATGAGGTTTAAAGATGGTGTCTGCGACGATGTGCGTGGAACGACGACAGCGCTGCGCGAGAGCAGTCGCCATTCCACGCGTTGACGCCGCTGTGACGTCACGTTCCTCCCGCACGTCTCCTCCCGTGCGTCGAACACATCGTCGCAGACACCATCTTTAAACCTCATTGAGCAAGGTCTATAGAGTCTTTACTTTGCCCTCACTATAAGAAGCTATAAAACGGTTTCTGATTTTGGAATGGATTGAATTTTCATTTAGTTCTGTTTTCAGATAGTCCTGATGTTAAAACCTTTCGAAAAGTCAGTCCTTAAGTTTTTGATACGATTTTAATTTCATATCATACTATCGGCCGAGTGGTGTAATGTTAAGTAAGTGTATAATTATTGCGTCATACGCCGGAGGTCCCAGGTTCGAGTCCTGGCCGGGGCATTTATTTGTGTGCTGAACACAGATGTTTGTTCTCGGTTCAAGGTTGTTGATATTTATATATGTATGTTTAGTCTGGGTTCTCCCCAGTTCGCTGTAAGGTCCTCCATAACACAAGCTCTTCTTTTTGTTTTTTTTTGGCGATCTAACAAAAATATTTTATTTAATATTAAATCAGTTATGGTCAGCCATCTTCTATAATCGTTAGGCTTATAAATAATTAAAATAACACAATTTTTCAATATCAATTTTCTAACAAGGCAAAACTATTACAATTCAGAACAAAAAAATAAAGTCTCCACATTCCAATTTCAAAAACCCATTGAACGTAACAAATTAACACACACAATTCTTAGTAAATCTTCGACACCCAGAAAAGCCCATTAAAGGACCTTGTCGGCACAAACGACGCCCGCAACGTGACTGCCATTCTAATTCCTGTTTTCTAACAAACACTGCTTAGTGTTGCTGTTTCTAGAAAATTATTTGCCCTACTAATTGGCAACACAGTTTTTACATTCGGAATTAGAACTGTGGAGTTGGTAAACTTTATATGTAAGCTAAAGACGTTTTAAGTTCACGTGCAAAATTGAGGTATATTCAACATGAAAAATAATAATGAAAATGGGTTATATACCAACAAAGACTCTTTTAAATACCTGTATTAAGGCCGCCACATATATTTTCGTTTAAAATTAAGTCTTTAAAAAGCTCTCTGTAACGCCGAGCAAACAACTTACTAATTATCGATTTATTAATAAGGGGAAGTAATTTACGCTTCTCCTTTAAAGGACGAAGGGAAGTCCCGGGCGAAAGACGTTTACTGCCTAACAAAGGTCTCCCCCAAGGATTTCCAAAGCTTTCTTTTCCACATTAATGATCTTTAAGAGATACAAAAAACACGAAAAAATTTAATACGTCAATATTGTGGTGGGTTGATATTTTGGAATTAAATGACGAGCTGATATTTTAGAACAAATACAAAGATCCCTTGAAAAGACAATATAAAGAACAAAATAGCGAACATTAAGTGGACGTTACAAAGTTTACCAATATGATTTCAATTATAGTCACAGTTAACCTCAAGTAAAATCAAAAGCAATATCATATCCAGCTACATTACAAAGCAGTTATATCGAATCGCTGGGCTTTATGACCGTTATCCTACGAGCCAACAGTAATTAACCAAATTGGATTACCGCTACCACCCTGCGACCAATGGGGTAGCGACACCTGATATTCAGACGCACATTATTAATTAACATATTTGTGTGTCTCCAAGCCACGTAATGATAAATCAAGCAAAGTTATACATTCGATTTACGTTGAAAAAGTAATTCATACATGTGTTTTGGATAATTCTCTTATTCTACATATATTATTTATGTTATTAGATAATATTAAATAATATTAAGAGCTCATTTTGTTTTTGTTTGTTTAATACGTATTTCGTATTTTCGTGAAATTTTGGATAAAAATAGTAAAACAGCTTTGAGAAACAAATGTAAATAAAGGGTTATATTTTTGTTTACATCTCTGCAAAAAAACCTCCTCCAGCTAGACGAGATATTTTGATGCGTCTGAACCAATTTTCAAAGCATGTTTCCAGTCTGCAATAGATGTTACTTAAACGGCCTTCTCAGCCGCAGTGAACGCCTCTTCTGTTGATGAAAACTGTATCCCCTTGCGCTGGTTTTTAATTTTAGGGAACAAGAAGAAGTGACACGCTGCCAAGTCAGGGCTGGAAGGTAGATGACCCAAAAGTTTAACCGGTATTGGGAAGTCCCTTACGCAAAGGTGGAGTAGTAGAATATCATAAATACTTCGCTAACCAATCTGCAGATTTGTTTAACCCAAACTTTTCAATTGTCGCAAATTTTTTCCGTAACAGCAGTCAAAGCACGACTGTTACATCTTTTTAGTCTTTTTTCATCCTTTAAATTGAAGCAATCGCATTATAACTCGACATATCAGTGGTACACAGTCGCTTTAAGAAGCGCCTTGTTCTCAAAGCTCAAAGTCCATAATTATTTTATAATTGTGTACGGTATAGCTCGACTACTGTACTAATACTTGGCTCTTAAATATTATTGAAAAATGTTTTATCTGTATGTCATATATGACGGCCTATTTGGTGTAAAGGTTCCCTTGCCTTCCATGCCAGAGGTCCCGGGTTCGAATCCTAGTAGAGGCAGATATTTTATTATATTTGCTTTCTAGTCATGGATGTATATATATTTTTATTTAAGTTTATTTCTCAAATAATTCTTATTCTCTAATAACTAAATTAAAAAATCTCTAATTACATCACACAATAATTGTCATCAATGTCCCTAAACTTGGCCTTATTATTTATAAAATTTTTCATTACGGTTTAATAATGCTTATCATTTTAACTAAAATTTGACTTTTTTACATACATTTGTTCTCTTTTTTATATGAATTTGACCTTAGTTACAAGTTTAAATAGTTCAGTTCATTCGAGGCCCTCAATAAGCTTTTGATTTCAGTACTTTGCGCAAAAAATGACTATTTCCTAATTTTTATAACATTTTATAATAATCACTAAAATGAAAGTTAGAACCAAATTATATATATAAATATTTAAAAGACATAAAAGCAAATCAAGGAATACGTAACTGCGTGCATCTTTACCGATACAGACAAGGTTTTCGAACCAAAGGTAAATCATTATGCAAAAAGAAATACTTGAGGTAATCTGTATGATTTAAAATAGATGACATAGATATTCAGTTGAATAAATTACTTTAAAAAATGTCGAAATCATAACATAATTAATAATATCACTAAAAATATATTTATATCAGCTTTATAGTCAAATATTTTATTTTTGTGCTTTTTATTTGCTTGGGTTTATGTGCGAAATTATTTTCTTTGATTGGCAACCCTCAATAAAAACACACATTCGCTCTGTTTTTGTGCAACAAGGGAATGCAGCCTGCTTACTAATGAGATAGCAAACTAACACAATAAATAATGAATTAGTAGTTAATTGTTTATTTTTCCTATTTTTCCCTATTAAATGAAGTAACAAATATTTTTAGATTAAAGAATTTTCGGTGCAATACATATAGTTATTATAAGTTTACTCTAATGATAACTATTTAAACACTAAAAAATAAAAATAAACTAATTAGTATTTAGCTCAAGTGATTTTAAAATATGATTATTATAATAAAAATAATTATAACTTTATATTTTACTGAAACATAAGTGGCCGACGACACAAACATTTTGAACTCAACCCTTTCATTACATTTATCAAGTAATCTGAATTAATTTAAAATCTTCAAGACTGTCTTTCATGTATAAGAAAAATAATGTAAATCCATAAATGGCTATATGCATCTTATTTTCTTTGTAACTATATAAGTGTTTTGTTGAGAGCTGTGGATTTTGTAATAAACAAATAAATAAATTCTCATATTTATGAAAAAAAAATATATCTATTTGAGTTTATATATCTCTTAAAATTATTTATCCGTTATCTAGTATCCATAACACAAGTTCTTAATGATACTTAATTTGGGCTAGATAATGTGGTGTGACTGTTAGAAATATTTATTTATATTATTGATCCTGTTAAAAATTTAAAATAGTTTTTTTTTATTATGGGTACCTTGAGTTTTAGAAACGGTAAAAAGGCGAGTTTTCAGATGAAAGTCTTAAATTGATTTCATTAATTAGCGCCTACTAACAGCAACGAAGGAGGCTATGACTTGGAACTAGGATTTTGAGTAGCGGTAAATTCTAGAGTATCAAACTCTGTAATTGTTATTAAAATTTGCAACTACTATCCAGGTTAGATTGTTATAATTGAAATAACAAAGTAAAAGGCTGAACGAATTCATACCACAATCACTTGTAAGACTATATACCATTGCCTATAGCAACTATTCCATACGCCATTTTATTTCAAATTCTTATGTCATCCGATTCTGAATCCAGGCTCTCCGAAATAAATCCCTGCACAGTGAAGTTTAAAATAACAATGGCGAATGTTTTCAAGAACACAAACAATGGGACTTTATAAATTTATATTATAATAACAAGATTGCGAAAGTTACGTTACTTGGAGTTTGCTTTTACAAGACTCGGGGAGGAAATTTGAGGAAACGATTTAACCGTTTTTTGTTAATATTGTTATAATTTATCTTTGAATTCACAGAAATCAGAAAATAACAGGAAATTGGTATGGTATGAATAGATCTTCAAAGCATGATTTTGATGTAAAATCTATTTTCATTGATGCCATTGAGAATTGTTGGTTGGGTATGGTAAGGTGCAAGCAGAAAGATGTAGATCGCTTTTGAGACGGGTTTCCTCTCGGCTATTGCTTGTAGTTAAGATAATTTCAAGATTAAAATATTTAGTTTTCTTATCTAGTATTTAGATTAAATAAATAACATAGTTGAACTATTTTATTGTTACTATGACAAAGCTACCATTAAATTGGTATACTCAATGATTTATAGATACGAAAACTAATTACGTTATCAAATATTAAATTAATACTTTTCATGATAATTCTTAAATATCATCCAACAAAAATTCCATTTTATATCCCTTAACGAATCCCTTTTTTCCCGTCTCTAATTAAACTCATTTCTAGTGCCATATAAGAAACCGGGAGTACTTAACCCTACAAAAAAGATATGCCTCTCGACTGGTTGTGTTGGATTTATCGCAGACGCCGAGGGCCAGATAATTAATGACGCCCGGCGAGGCTCCGCAACCTTCAGATTCCTCGTCCCACTAATAGCTGTGTGGGCTTCTTAATTATCCTAAACCTGATTCAATTTTGTTACACTGAAACTAGATATCGTGCGTTTCAAACTTGGCATGAGAGGCTGGCTAGTATTTTAGATGAAGCGAGAAAATTTTTGTTGTGTTGTGGTGTGAGCTGCCTGGTGTGAATTGAAATTAAATTAAATGAAATATTTATTTCTCAACATTGACAATTACTTGTTCTTATTGATGTCAAATATAACATGACTCTACCACTGGTTCGAAAAAACCTTCGTTAAGAAGAACTAGCAAGAAACTTTACGGGTATATTTTTATCAAAATAAATTTACAGTCTCATTATGTCTATACAAAATTATTCTTATCTGCATCTGTTAGCTCGGCAAGTCTCCCTTCCTCTAAGTATCCAAACGACGAACACCCTCAAACGGCACCCGTTCACAAGTTAACGCGGGATCCAGCCATCGCAAGTGAGCTGTTCGCATCGGTTTTTCTGTAACGTTCCTTCAAGAGTACAATGTACATGTTAACGCGTGGAACCTCCACGATTTTATTGTCCCTTTCCGTTAAAGATGGGCGCTAAAAAGCTTTCATTCTCAACTATTGGAATTTGTAGCTCATAAATTAGGTGCAGTGCGGCTGTAGTATGTATTATATATATGATGGCCTCATCAGTGTTTACTATAATTTACCTAATAGACGTGTCATATCATCTACTACGACCCTTATATCTTTTTTTTTATGAGGTTTCTGCTGAACGGCGCGCATTGTAGAAAACTTAATGTCCCTAAATGATTTAGCACGAAGGTCTCAGTTTCTCAAGGTCGACGTAATATATCATGGTTCCTTAAATTCAAGTCCCATTAGGTTCGAAAAAGGAATTACCCACGTTAGACCGAATAAGGTTGAAAAGATTGAAGGAAATTGTTTTTAATATATTTAAGGTTTCAAACTAAGCCTCACATGAAACGTTGGGACATTCACATGTTTTTGTACGAAAAGTGTCCCAGGATATGTGTGATGTGAACTGTCAAATATAAAAATATCAAAATGGCTCGTAGCACCGACAGAAGATGTATTGAATTTACTTCTAAATTAATAAACCAAGCATATATATTCTAAGAAAATGCGTAATTAAAACATAAACAGTATAACGTTATATTAACTAACAAACCATTAAGGCTTTAAAAGCGTTATTCAAGGAACTGCGATGTAGAACAGCATTCATAAAAGAAATTATGGAATCCTTGGAACAACAATATCCTTTGTTTTGTCATGTAAATGAAATTCGCTTGATGTTTGTTTGCTTTATGTTTCAGTTCATTTCAAGCCGGTTTGTAAAATGACACAGGAAGCATGATATACGTCATAAATTAATTTGTTTAAAGCTTAATTTTTTACAGAAATTAATTTAAAAAACAATAAAAATGAATGAAGTATGGTATTATGATTTGACGTTTGAATGTTCTGCAAGCCCAGAATGACGGAAGTACTAAAGAAAGGTATTGTAATAAAAAAGTAAGGAAATTGTAATATTAATAATCGCTTACTTCCGGTAAAGTCAGTTTGTTCCCAATTATTATTTAATATCTATGAGTACATGGGCAGGGGAAATGATATAAAAGGCCGAACGGACTCTGAACGATAACATTCTCGCTCCGATCGCCGCCCAGTGCGGACGTGCAAGACCCAGCTCTCCGTTGATCGGTCCCTTCCCGCCATTCCGTGGCGCTCAGTTTACTGACGTCACAGTCTAGCGTGTTGGCTCCGTACTACGGGTTTCTAAGTCTTTCTACTCCGTCTGAGTGCTTTCGAAGTGCGATTTTTCTTTGCGACTAAGCCTCTTAGTCTTCAAAGTGCTGTGCTAAGTTGTGTTGTGCTTGTGCTGAGTGCAGTGTTGTGCCCGGCGTAAGTAGTCTGGTTTCAGTGCAAAGGATACTTAACGGTGACAACGAATTTGTACTGAACCAGTCCTTTTTATTTTTATTTATTTCTCTTCTCTATTTTATTTATTTTTCTCCTATTTTCATATTTATTTTTATCATATTTGTGTGTATTCGTGTGTATTTGTCCTTTCTGTCGGTAAAGGTTGACCCTAACGCGGTCAACTCTTTACCTGCGTACCCTTTTTTAGGTTTCTAGGTAGCGGCCTTCGGCGTACTATTGTTAGTTCTAAGTTTTTCTCCCCAGCCCCCCTACCGCTGGTAGGGAGGTTTGCCGCTTTGATTTTGCTAGGTTTTTAGGAACTAGGCATCTTTATTATACTTATATTTTTACATATTATTGTCCCAACCCTCCCTAATGGATCCGCTAATCATTATTAACGCGTTCACCCAGGCGCTTGCTGCGGCAGGCGTCTCCATCCCAAAAGACATCCTAACGCAGGCCTTGCAGGCATCAATCGCGTCCCCGGCCCCTCAGGCCCCAACCCCAGCCCCTCAGGCCTCCAACATCCAGACCCCTCAGGTCTATAGCTCTCCCGCGTCTCCCGTTCCATCCGATATGGACTGCGCGTCGGTCTCATCCTCGCGCTCTTCTCGTAGGAAGCGTACCGCTCCCGGGAGCGATTCAGACTCCGCCGCGTCCGTAGCTTCGTCGGTCGCCGCCACCCTAACCGGCTCTCCAGAGCCCGAGTTCCAATTAGTTGCCAAACGCTCTAAGAAGCGTTCGAAAAAGGCCGCGGTGTCTTCAACACCCGAGCCAACCCCGGTGTCTTCTACACCCGCCCCCGCGCCGCTCATGTCACTCGAAGTGACCGCGATTCCGTCGGTCACATCGAAGCCAGCGATGCGCTGCGCTCCCGTCCCGCCGAAGCCTCAGCTCCCTCCGCCCGTCTTCCTGCGTGAAAAAGCGCGCTGGACCGCGGTTTCAAACTTGTGCAAAGTGCACAAAATTAATTACTTAAAAGCCGCCAACGCTGGCGATACAATCAAGATTCAAATAGCGACCGTCGACGACTTCCGCGCGTTTACCAGGTTACTCGGATTAAACCAAATCGCGTATCACACCTACGCCCTCCCGGAGGAGCGTAAGATCCGCGCTGTACTACGGGGCGTCCCGTTCGAACTCAGTAACGAGGACATTCTCGATGACCTTAAGTCTCAGGGTTTCCCGGTCACAGCAGTGCACAAGATGCACTCCAACCGCGGTAGGCGTTTTCCCTTAGCGTTGGTAATCTTGTCGAATACTCCCAACTCGAGGGAGATCTTTAGAGAGGCTCGCACAATTTGCGGACTCTCAAATATCTCCGTCGAGCGTCCCAACCCCCGCGGTCACCCTGGGCAGTGCCACCGCTGCCAGCTCTACGGCCACGCAGCGGCTAACTGCTCAGCTCCCCCCAGGTGCGTTAAGTGCCTGGATCCACATTTCACAAAGGAGTGCACTCGCACTCCCGAATCCACTTCCCCCCCTGCCTGTGTGCTGTGCGGCCAGTCTGGTCACACAGCTAACTACAGGGGCTGCCCGCGTGCACCGCGTTCCACCGCCAAGAGGGTCGCGCCTAAACCGGCGCCGCCGCTCACTCACGCTAACTTCCCGCCGCTGCGCAACCGGGGTCCCCCGGAAGCAAAGCCCGTTCAGCCGACGCCTACTCCGGCTCTGTCTTGGAGGCAGCGTCCGGCCGTTCCGCCTGCACCTTCCCGACCCATCCCAGCTCCCGTAGCTTCCGTAGGGCCGCGTCCTTCTCCGTCATCCGCACCTCAGTCGTCGTTGGCTGAGGACATAAAGACCGTGTTCGACGTTATCCAAAACGTCGATATTAACGAAATTTCCGTGCTCGCACGCAAACTGCGAGCCGCCCGCTCTCCTCAAGAGCGTTTATTTGCTTTAGCCGAGCATCACTCGCTCCTAAGTTCGTTGTAAATTCTTTTATATTTGTATAAATTCGTATATAATAAATTATAATGTCTAGACCCGCGAATCCCGCGTCCTGTCTTATCAAACCCAAGGGCTTATCCCTAATATCTTTTAACGCTCGTAGCCTGAACACCAACCTTCCCGAGATTAAACTGTTCCTTCAGAACAAAGAACCTGACTTATTCCTTCTCCAGGAGACATGGCTTACTCCAAACCGCTCCAGGGGATTCGCTATACCTAAGTACGCGTTTATTCGTAACGATAGGCCCAACTCCGACGGTTTCGGCGGCACCGCTATATATTACAAAAGAGGTTTCCATTGCTGTCCTCTCCCTACCCCTCCTCTCCTCAACATGGAAGCCACTGTGTGTAGATTGGCTATGACTGGTCATCCGACCATCATCATAGCTTCAATCTACATACCTAGTGGTACCAGACCAATCCGCAGCGACTTTGAGGCCATTCTCGCCCTCGGCCATTCAGTCATTATGTTCGGAGACTTTAACTCCAAACATACTGACTGGACGTGCCTATCGACTAACACCAGCGGTATCGCTCTCCTCGACATCACTAACTCCCTTGACCTAGATGTCATATCCCCCATCACTCCCACTCACTATCCCAACAACCCGTCCTACTCTCCTGACATCCTCGACTTTGCAATTATCAAGCGAATCAATCTTGACCTAAGGTCTATCGAACCGCTCGATGACCTAGGCTCCGACCATCGCCCCGTTTCCCTCGTGCTAGGACCGCCGAACGATAACGCCTCATCTCCTAAGACCTTTACCAACTGGAAAGGTTTTAAAAATACGTTAGTTTCAGCCTTAGAGGCTCCGAACTCTCCACTCGCGATCTCTCCCGAACAATTAGATAGCCCGGATAAAATCGATTCATTAGTAAATTCTCTCACTGATGCTATCAACTCAGCCATCAGTGACAACGAAAAGGTTGCTAAGCAAGGCAAACCCACGCTTCCCTTAGCCGTTAGCAATCTTATTAAAGCTAAAAACGCGGCTCTCCGGAGAGCCAAGAAGTATCCCACGCCCGCCTATAGAACAGCTGCGAATCAGCTTCAACGTAAAGTTAGGTCTTGCCTCGCGGAACTCCGAGACGCTCAGATGAACGATCTCATGGCGAATATCTCTCCGTCCCACCAAGCGTACTATAGCATGGCCCGAGCCTTACGCGTAGACACCGTTTCTCACGTTCCTCCTCTCACTCGTCCCGACGGCACTACTGCCTTCGAAGTCGAAGAGAAAGCCGAATGCTTCGCCGACAGCATTGCCGCACAATGCTCGCCCAGCACGCAACCTGCTGATCCCTCACACATCCAGGCGGTGGAGGACGAAGTCCTTCGCAGAGACTCTCTTCCCATCACCGCCGACCCTGTCACAGTCTCTAATGATGAAATCTTGCTTCTCATTAGAAATCAAAAGTCCAAAAAGGCTCCGGGTGCGGATGGAATTTCCAACCACGCACTTAAGCACCTACCTCAACAGATGCTTACCTTATTAGCTATCATTTTCAATGCCTGCTTCGACCATAGCTACTTTCCAAAAGCTTGGAAAGAAGCGACAGTCATAGGCATTCCCAAGCCGGGCAAACCTCTGAACGTCCCGGCTAATCACAGACCCATCAGCCTCCTCAAGGCAATGTCTAAACTTCTCGAGAGAGTCATACTCTCTCGAATGCGGAACCATCTGTTTCCAACGGATGGCGATCCTCTCATTATTCCCCATCAGTTCGGCTTTCGCTCTAAACACTCCTGCCCTCAACAAGTCCACCGAATCGTCGAGTATATACTTGACGGTTTCTATCCGCGTCGTTATAAATCAGTCGCGGTTTTCTTTGACGTAGCCAAGGCTTTCGATAAAGTCTGGCACAGCGGTCTCGTTTATAAACTCTACAAGATAGGCTTACCGGATCGCCTAGTCAGGTTAATAGCGTCGTTTCTCAAAGACCGTACGTTTCGATTTAAACACGAAGGCACGCTTTCTGCACCTCGTCCCATAAAGGCTGGAGTCCCTCAAGGCTCAGTCCTCGCCCCTCTGCTGTACACCGTGTACACCAACGACATTCCCATCCCGCCGAAAGGCGTCGAACTCGCCCTCTTCGCTGACGACACCGCACTCTATACCAAAGGCCACGGTGTTCGGCGCCTTGTAACCAGACTCCAAAAGGCCGTAAACGCCCTTGGTGCATGGTTTCAAGAATGGCGCATCGATGTGAACCCTGAAAAGAGTTCTGCGATGCGCTTCGACCACAAACGCCGTCGTCCCGATGGCGATCCCCACGTTCGAATGTTAGGCATTCCCATCCCCTGGAAGCGCAGTACTAAATACTTAGGCGTCACATTAGATCCGACGCTTTCTTTCAAGCCACACGTTGAAAGAGATTCGAAACTCGCTCGTCACTATTTAGTCCGCCTAAATAGCATGTTAGGTAGAAAAAGTAAAATGTCCTTCAGAAACAAACGTACACTTTACAAGGTCTGCGTTAGACCCGTCATGACGTATGCCTCGCCAATCTTTGCCCACGCCAAACCCTCCCTCCTGCACAAACTGCAGGTAGTTCAAAACCTCTTTTGCCGCCGGGCCACAGGCGCACCGTGGTACGTGCGTAACGCGGACTTGCATAGAGATCTTGAACTGCCTACAGTACAACATTATCTCAAAACACTCTCTGAAGCGTTCTTCAAACGCTCCGAAACCCATCCCAATCCTCTAGTTCGTGATTCTGTCTCATATGCTGCTCCTGTGTTAGACTCGAAGTTCAAAGTCGCTAGGCCTAGAAATGCGCAAACGTACTCATCCACCAGACTGTCACGCGATCTCGAGGCCCTTCTGGCCGCAAATTCTAATTCTAACGTAAATCCGAATTAATGCATATTTAATTTTTCAATTTTTAATGTTTTCATTATTTACTTTTCATTTTTAATGTTTTTATTTTCTTTAATTTTTGAGCACCTTCAGTGCTATGTAATCCCAGCGGGTGACCCCTTCTGGGCCCCGCTAGCGCGGCCTCTTTCTCCAATTGGCCGTCGCTCCGATGAAGGCTGAGTGGCAAAAATGCACGAGCCGACAGGGGGTTTTTAGTGGGTATGGTCCTGGTAGGCGTCGGGACGAGTCCCACATAACTTTGGAATCGCGCCAGAGTATGCGTCAGGGCATTTTTATCCTCCTGCCCTTCCCGCGGAGGGGAACAAAAAAAAAAAAAAAAAATGAACGATAACACAGTCTCGGTCTGCGTGCGTTCTCGAGCGCACGTCGATCGCAGACGCCTTCCCGCTCTATTAGCCCCCGCGCTAATTGAGCACCCAAATTTCACTGGTTGTTGTCGTAATATATAATTTCATAGTTGTATACCGTATTAAGTTTCTAACGCCGTTTTCACGGCGGACAGTGGCTCGTTAACCGTACTTCTAATAAGTTTCTAACGCCGTTTTCACGGCGGAAAGTGGGTTTTAACCGTACATCTATTAAGTTTCTAACGCCGTTTTCACGGCGGACAGTGGGCTGTTAACCGTACTTCGTGGAACGTGAGCTTCGTCGACGGAATTTCGTCGTTCCAGGTGCCTCGAGTCTTCGTGTTCGAGTAAGTTATCCGCGTCGTCCTCAACCGCCCTACTGCATGTAGGGTGGTTTTAGGAAATTAGTCATCGTTGATAGGTTCATAGTATATATATTTATATATTGTTGTCCCTCCCCAACCCCTCCGCAATGGCTTCCCTAAGCTCTGACGAGATAAGGAAGAAGTTACTTGATAGTACCGGTGCTGAAGGCATGTATATAAATGCTGACAAGTACCGTTTCTTAGATTCTCTCATCCCTCATTTCATGACGATAATGTCCACAATGGCCCCTCAGGCCACCCCAGTTCCCCAGACCCCTCAGGTCTTAGGCCCTCCCGCGTCCCCTTCCTCCAGTGACATGGAGTGCGAAGTTGACGCCCCTCTGCGCCGCAAGCGCGCACCCGCGACTGAGTCATCCTCGGACGCCACCCCAACTGGCCCTGAGCCCTCCTCTTTCACCCTTGTTAAGAAACGCTCTAAAAAGCACTCGAAACAAGACCCGGCGTCCTCGACGCCCGTCCCTACACCCCCTGCGGCGTCTTCAACGCCAGCTGCCCCGGTGTCTTCAAAACCCGCTCCGGCCCCAACTTCTGTCAAGGCCAAGGTCCCACCACCCGTTTTCCTTCGGGAAAAGGGTAAATGGACTGAGGTCTCGACATTGTGCAATGAGCACAAGATCCATTACACCCGAGCGGTAAACTCGGGTGAATCTATTAAAATCACTGTCTCGTCGATAGACGATTTCCGAGCTTTGACTAAGCTCCTCACCGATAAGCAATATGCTTATCACACTTATGCTCTGTCAGAAGAGCGTAAGATCAGAGCGGTACTCAGGGGAGTCCCGTTCGAATTATCGAACGAGGCTATCCTGGAGGATCTGCAGTCCCAAGGCTTCCCGGCACTCGCGGTGCATAAAACGCACAGCAAGTACGGGAGGCAACACCCTCTCGCTTTGGTGATTCTCGCCGACGTCCCCAAGTCCAGAGAGATCCTGAAAGGGGTTAGCTCTATTTGCGGCCTCTCTGGGATCTCAATCGAGGCGCCTCATCGCCGCGGTCATCCCGGCCAGTGCCATCGGTGCCAGTTGTACGGGCACGCGGCGGCCAACTGCCGCGCACCGCCCAGGTGCGTCAAGTGCCTGGTCCCTCACTTCACTAAGGAGTGCAATCGCACTCCTGAAACTCCCTCTCCTCCCGATTGCGTGCTTTGTGGCCAGTCCGGCCACACCGCAAATTACAGGGGCTGCCCTCGTGCACCCCGTTGTATGCGCTCCAATTCCAAGAGGGCGGCACCCAAACAGGCGCCACGCCTTTCTCAAGAAAACTTTCCGCCGCTGCGTAGCCGAGTTCCTCCAGCTGCAAAGCCTACACAGTCCAGGCCTGCCCCAGAAAACTGGAAGCAGCGCCCCGCATCGAATCCCATCCCGGCTCCTCGCCCATACAAACCCACTCCTCAATCCTCCGTAGCAGACGATATGCGAAATATGATGAAAATGAAAATGCAAAGATGCCGAAACGTCGAAATAATTTTAAAATTAACTAAAATATACGCGATAATATCCGGTAAAAAGTGTTTTATTTAAAGCTATGAAAAATGTCGATGTTAGTGAAATCGCAGTCTTAGCCCGTAAACTTAGGGCTTCACGTACTCCGACAGAGCGTTTGCTAGCTCTGGCGGAGCATAGTTCCCTTCTCAATTCATTATAGGTTCATTTAAATGAATTGATCCCTAAATCATGCTTCGGCCGACCTCTGCCCAGCCCCGGCTTCACCGGAGGCTGCCCAGAACGGCCACCAACTCATGTCCCTTTGAGCACCTTCAGTGCAACTTTCACTACAGGCGGAAGACCCGCAAGCGGGTCTCCGCCAGCGCGCCCAACTTCCCGACGGGTGTCGCTTCCGATGAAGGCTAACGGTAATAACTACAGCCAACAGGTGGTTTTTAGTGGGTAGGTGCCATTCTGGTGAGTCCCACATAACCCCCCCGCAGAGGAATTTACCTGCGGGCGGGTATGCATGACGCATCTTCCACCTCCCTCCCGCGAGGGTGCCTCGGCAGCAAAAAAAAAAAAATGAACGATAATCTTTGCCAGAAGTTTTACATACAAGTATTAGAAATATAAATACGAATTGTCCATTATTTGATTTCCCACCTAAAGTGACTAGTTTTGATGAATTACATTACATGCATTAATTAGTACTGGTTAATTATACTACTTGGTACTAAAAGTGGAAGGAACTCATAATGTTTTAATGGATGTCCGGTTACACCTAAATGCCTTTATAATGGTTTAACGTATTTATGGATTTGAATTTATATTTTGCTTTATAATAAGTTTCTGCAGTCGAAGAAGGTAATGTTTTCAGACAATATTTATTCTTCTGAAATGTTATAATCGATCTATTATATCAACGCTTACATTTTTAGAATACATCCCTGATAATGCTGGATAAGTATTAATCAAATAATTTTGACAATATTGCTAACGTAGGTCCTTTTTCTAGATAGTATTTAACTCAGTGATTGAAAAAGGGCTGTTGTTACTTTTATTGGCTTGGACAACTATTTTGCTTGGCATAAGGTTACAACGCATTTTTTTTTTTGTATATAAAATATAATTCACATGCAAAGACAATTTTTTTTTTTGAAAAAGGTGTGTTCGAACTTGTGGTAGAGTCATATTTTATTTGACGTCAATAAGAACAAGTAATTGTCAATGTTGAGAAATGAATATTTCATTTAATTTAATTTCAATTTAGATTATTATGAATTATATTTCACTAATACAAAAAGAAAGCCTCTTTTTAAGAAATATATCATAATTTTTTTAGAAAAAGTAATTTCAGAAGCAAACTGGCAATCTTTCCCGCCCTAGGCCGGAGGCAGTATCGTGGCAGCCACCCTGTGACAATGCGGATATTGTAATTTGTTTATCCTTTTTCCCATCCTTTCTGACGTAGATATATGACATGAGCGTACCCAGCCGTACGCATATTTACCATTGATTAAAATAATGATATGCGCATAAAAAGGATGTTTTTGGATTCCAATCACAAAATTTTCACTTCAGACATTAAATATTTAATCTATTTTCAATACTGATACAAACACGATCTCAAAAAACATCAAAACACATTTCACGAAAACATATTACAAGAATAAAATAATATCATAAACAGAAAATAAATAAAAATGTAAAAAGAGCGCATCACATATTTCAAAGGAACGTTCCCTTCTGCGGTAGAATGTTGCTTGAATTCTGAAACCAGTATTTTTCCCGCCTAAAATAAAATATTTGTATCGAAAATTTCAATTTTTCATTTACATGAGAGCCTGAACTTCAGAAATAATATTTTTCGATGTATAAGGTTGTTTTTCTTTTCAAATTGAATCGAATCTTTTTTCTTCTCAACGAATGGATATTGTTTATGGAACAAACTCTATTTCTATCAGTTTTTTACAGATTTTATATTTGGAGAGTGTGCATATCTTCTTTATAAACTTGTAGAACCCTAACCGTTTCTCCACCGATCAATTAAATGGAGATAGAGGTTCCAACCGTTCAAAGTCGAGATCCCAAAAGTAGAATGAAACGGTTCGATAGTTCATTTTTAGTTTGAATCGCGAAAGTATCCACCGGACTGCCTCCGTCTAAATGTGGTCCCGGGGTGTTCAAAAAAGAGTAAATCAGATGCTCTTGGATAGGTGTGTGACATTTTCGTCTTCAGAATCATTTTCCACCAAGTGAAATGAAAGACAAACAACGCCTACCAGTTGTTAATATAAAAATATGAATATATATAGCACTATATATGAATATATATAGCACTATATATGCATAAAAATAACAGAGCTGTCTCTGAATCGTACTTAATGCAATCAAGTTATGACTGGATTTTCATATTTGATACTTAGTGTACGATTTAAAAAGAAATCAATACTCTTTTAGGTATAATATTTTGATGTTTTTTACTCAAATAGTTTGGCCCTGAGTGTAAACTCGAATGCTCAGTTAATTATTTATTTATTATAAATGTTCATTATATCCTTATCCTTCTGAAACTACTTTATCCTGAAAGGACAAAAGCGACATTTTATCTAAAAAACTCTATGGGCTTTGAATATGGAAGTTGAATATTTACAGGATGCGTTTCCGAAAATATGAAATAATATTGAAATCTTAATTTGCAGTAACTGTCTCGTGACGGAGTGGAGTCAAGCTGGGGGGAGATATGTACGATAACAGTTGTTTGTGTGCGAGCTGGGGATGTTTCTTTTGTAAGTGTTTCTTGACCACTTGTGGGGGACGGGGTTAAGTAGTTTTTCTGCTTCTCGATAGCTCCACGTGGCATTTGCATAGCTCTGAATCCAATGGGAATACGTTATTATAGGTTATATCTAAATATCCACACGGGGGAATAATTTTTCTTGAGAATGGATTACGTGAGTTTACGTCACATATAAAACCACCAACGTATTTTTCTTCTTTATTATAATAGTAGGTTCAGATTTACCTTGCGTTATTTTCATATAAAGCCGTCAAAATTTAAACCAACGTTGTTTTTGCTCTATAATATTTTCGTTAGATATATTGTATTGCCACTTCGTTATATAAAATGTACATGAAAAACCTATTAATCATTCAAAATAAATTTATTAAATAGGTAAAATTAAACTATTTTATTAATAAAATTAACCGTAAAAAAATATAAATGTACTGACTCTCTGAAAAGCAGTAATTGTACAACATTGTACCACAAAACGGGAGAAACATTAACTTTTCTTGTACTTGAATAAATACTCGTCATAAACCGGTTTTTCTCTGGTCTCTTTTTATTTATACCGCTAGTCACTCTAAACTTTTATCAACAGATATTGTACCTAATTTAACAAGATTTACGAGTATAATGACATTGACATCTCTCTCTCCCACATTTGAAAAAGGAACTATCTTTGCTTAGACGAAAGTAATTCTGTAATTTTTCTGTGTTTCTAGTTTGTACCGGTTTTACACGGAATCTTCACTGGTCCGTGAATCTCATATGTTTTATACTAATTTTATAAAATAACTGTATGAAAAAAAAACTGTTTTTTGAAATACCTACGAGTGTTATTGAGGTGGTGGCCCACAATCACCTGTAATTTAATAGTGACACTACTTCTTGGTCGCATTGTATGATTAGTGTGTATTTTATTGAAAAATTTACCCTTAATTTGAATTTATTATCAAAACGCTAAACTTCAGTTGGCATGTCAAAGCGCGGGAAACCTAACGCCAAATCAGCGCGTGCAAGCAGCAGTCTTGAACTTTTGTCGGAAAATGAATTTATGTCCCACGATATTGCTGTTGCGGTTAACCAGCCTTAACGCGTCGCTCAATATAGCTGTAGGATTCGAACTCTAAAATGTTCATGAAATTATTTTGTATTTAAATTAAAATGAGTTTTATAAGGACATACATTTTGTTAGTATATATTATATAGTTTTCAGTACTGTCAGTCAGAAATAAATTGATTAAATCGGTGGTTTCTGAGCGCGACTTATGTCTGTTGCTGCTTCACTGGCGTAAGAATCTTTATATTTATGTAAAAGTCAAATAATTACGATATATATAAAATAAAATATTTACAATTCTAAAATAAGCCGAGTACCGTAGTGGTTCGTAGCCCTGCCTCATACGCCCTGACCATACAGCGAACTTGGTCATCCATAATGCAAGCTCTGCTTACTTTGCGGCCACACAGTTACACTAATGCTGCGTTCCGTTTGCCGATTACAGCGCTCACAGCGCTCATATACCCGTTCCGTTTGCCCGTGAGCGCGCTCACAGCGATATCGATACGTCATCAATGACGTCATAAACGCCGCCATCTTACCGCTCACAGTGCCAACGCTACGGAGCATGGTCGCTGTGAACGGCCTGTCAAAACTGACACATGACGTTACTTTGTTGATGTTTTTATTAGTCTATTAAAGATTTTAAAAGCTTGTTTATTAATTTTCTTTTGTAATAATGTTAAAAAATGGCTCCTGCTTCATTCAGGGTCAAAGATCTTAATGAAATTATAACTTTAGACTTAATCGACGAACAATCAGAATGTTAGTGCGCTATTTACCGTTCCGATTGCAATATCACTAATAACACTTTTAGCGCGCTCAAACGAATCGGAACGGTTTTGAGCACTTTTAGCGCTGTGAGCGCTGTAATCGGCAAACGGAACGCAGCATAAGTGTGCGTCTGGAGATGATTTTTGTTATAAAAATGCGCTACAAAGTTAGGGACAAGTTTTGACTAGTTTATCTTTTGTTTTCTGATTCGTTTTGAGTACAATAGTAATCTAGTTAAGGTTGATCATCAATAATTAAATAATGTAACTAGAATAAACTAAGCGAATATTAGTTATAAACAACGATGTATAGTTATACATTTTTGAACATTTATTTTAAAAATTATATGTACAAGCTATAAAGAACTATACTTCGAATTGACTCTATAGCTGATCCAAACAAAGATTTAGGGTCCACTGTCGCGCAGCTGGAGACTCAAGGAAGGAAGAATTTAATTAGGGGACAAAAGAACGATCAAAGTTTATAAATTAAATACATAATAAATGTTTTGCTATAAATATGAACAAGATATATTTTATTTTAGAAGCTGCGTGGACCGAACCACGCAGATGGAGTTCAAGCAACTTTGGTTCACAATAAATAACTGGTTGAGAAGCTCCAATACACCGAACTAAAACTGATAAAGAAATGTCCCAAACAAACTTTTCTTCTGTATATTAACATTTGTTTATAAAATTCTTTAACAAATGTTATTTTCAACCTAAATACAGTATAAATAAAGTTTCACATTGTGAACAAGGGTGGTCTCAACGTAAATAATGAAATGTTGAGTTTTATTTCGGGTTAATAACGGTTAAATTTACATGTGCTTATAATTACATTCCCCATAAGGGAGAGTGGAATTAAGTCATTATTAACCATTAAGCGCAAAAACAATCTCTTTTGAAAAAAATCAAGCAGATTAAAAGTACTGGCAATGTTTTAAGGAATGTTTATATTGACAAGGTGACCTTGTCTCACCAGAATAAAAGTGGTATTTACTCTACTTCCGTTCGTTTTGTGTCTCTAATCAGTACAGCTTACGTAATTGGCTATGTGTGAGCTTGATTGACGAGCAACTTAATTATTAACGTTTTACAACTTTTCAAAACTACATAAAAACTTCATTATTTAATAAACTGCAAATATTTAGAAAAACAATTAATGGATATTCTTCAACGCACTGTGCAACCAGGTAGGCTTCAGTAGCTTAAATAACCGACATCTAATACATTACAAGCGAAGGCACTCCTATTTACGAAATAGACTTTTCGGTCCGATTTTCAGTGCCCTTTTTGGTTTTGGAAGCCTATTTTCTGCGAGAAGTAAGTTGATTTATTCCCTAATTAGTTTCCTCAGTACTCGATTCCATCACCGTATCTTATCTGTGGATTTTACTCCAATGTTTGCGATAAAAAGAGGGTCAATATGTCGGTTGGATAACTGATTTGAAAGAAGGTTTGTGAGAATATATCATGAAAATTTAAGAGTGATTGTGTATTTATACTTTTTTACCTAAACTTAAATGATATAGAGGACAAGAACTCTGTGTGTTATTAGGTACGAGGAAGAACATTTCAGGGAACTTAACACGATTTAAATAATATTTATAATGCCCCCTTTAACCCTTTAAAGGGGGGGCCCTTTATAATGTATCATGTATGACTAATATCTGTAAAAAGTTGGTACGTACCGCTAACAATTGTTTGAGAAATACTACCGGTTATAGGCAGTTTATTAAACAATTAAAACAGGATATTTTGGAGGATAAAAATTTAAATTAGTAACAAAATAAACCAAAAATAAATTAAAATAATAATTTTTATTTTCGAAACTTACTAATCAGGTAAAATATAATTTCTCAAACTATTACATACAAGATAACATATTTATGAATTATGGATAAATCACTTCAATTACCAATCGCTTAACAAAGGTATTTGGTACAAAACTATCCAGAGTCGGCCCCTTCAGACACCATGGTTTTGTAACAATAAACTGAAAAGATTGCATGTTATTCTAGCTCTAAGATTAAGATCTGGACACTATCCATCAGCAAAATTTGCATTTCTAATGAAGAAAAAAGACACGCCAAAATGCGACCAATGCAACAAAATAGAAGATGTGCAACATTTGCTGGTGGAATGTACCCTAAACTCTCGTCAACGAGATATTATGCTGAGAGCACAAGCCATCAACGTATTGGATGTAGGTATAGCACAATCAATACTAGCAGAACCAACGTCTAACGCTGCACAAATGTTATACGATGTGGTGGCGAGTGCTCATCAGATAGATAATTAAGTGGTTTTTTTTTTCAATGAGTTTGCTCAACTGTGTCATACAATAGGGCTGGCATGTTAAGTACAAAAGCCCTTCCAAAAAAAAAAAGAATAAAAAAACAAAAAGATAACATATTATATAAGAACATAATTTTTTAATATATTATTGAAATAAACCCCTCTATCCCCTTCCACGTTGTTGTAAGCAACAGGGTCGATGATGTTTGTACCTACTATAAAATTTTGTCACCTCCCTGCTTGCGCACCCACCTCCCTATCCGGGTGTCGCTCCGATGAAGGCTGACAGCATTCCCATGCTACAGCCGCTAAGGTGGTTTTTAGTGGGTAGGTACCACTCTGGTGAGTCCCACATCACCCCGCAGACGGCTGCGGTGGTATTCATGAAGAATCTTCCACCTCTCTCCCGTGAGGGTCTTGCTTAGGCGACATAAAAAATAAAAAAATTTACCATTGCGGAACGCAATAAAAATTTGAATTGAATTGAATTGAGCAATAAATAAAAAGGAAAAAAATATGTGTCTGAATAATTTGCTAACTGTTTCAAGCTGTTTCAAGAGCATTTCAATAATGACACAATAATTTCTTTTTCATCAATTATGGAAAAAAACATTTTTATGTATGGAACGCTGGCGAGTTATAGTTTATTTTGAAAATTCGATATCGAAAAGTAAAAATATATTTGTTCAAAATTTTTGTACCAGCATAAGGAAACTATTGTGTGATTTTGTACAAATTCAAGTCTTCAAATTAGATTTTATGATGAACAGGGCTTTTATGATGAAGGCGCCTTCTAAAGCAACCGTGTAACGCTGGTATAAAGATTTTAAGTGCGGTTGCTTAAATTTGAAGGATGAAGAAAGAAGTGGTCGTCCTTTCACTGCTGTTACGGAAGAAAACAAGTGACAAATTTGATTCAACCTAACCTGCAAATCACATACGAAGAGATTCACGATATCCTACACTACCAACTTTGCGTGAGGAGAAAAAGGCCACAACCTCGCAGGCGCTCAGAAGCAGGCGCTCGTGAATAGGTGCCATGATATGATTGATAAATTCGAAGCAGGTTCTTGCCGCCGTGTTTATGATATTATTTCAGGTGACGAATCTTAGATTTATCAATACAATCAAAAAAAAAGCGCCAGTGAACAGTATGGCTGTTTTAAAACAGACCGACGCCGACGAAAGCGAAACGATCAAGAAGCGCTGGAAAAATTTTGATCGCCACTTTAACCTTTCTCCTTAACGCGGTGCTTATTTAGTATAAATTCCCTTAAGAAACACAACTATCATCAATGCATACATATTACACTTGTCAGAATTTTTTGTTGCTGCGAGCAACAAGCGACCAAACAAGGACTCCGAAACCTTTATTTACACCACGATAACGCGCCCGCGCAGTTCGTGATCAAGTCGAGAGACGACTTCCTAAACACCACGACGGTAAAATTTGTAGTTCTGATTTGGTACCTGATTTGGTGTGACTTTTTCTTGTTCCTTTAAATTAAAATTAAAATTTCAAGAGGATACAGTATTCATCATCAGAAGGTGCGCACACTGTGTTCGAAAAAGCTGTTGAGGAAGTACGTGATGCAGACTGGAAAATGATTTGAAAAAATTGGTTCAGGTGCTTTGCGTAGACGCTGGGGGAGAGTTCTTGGAATAGATGTAATAAAAAATCTAACCTATTTAACATTTTTATTTTCATTCTCAAAACTTTCTGTGTGCCTCACGTAAGAATTACTGCTCCATAAATCATTAAAAAAATATTTCTCTTGTTCCAGGTTCACCAATCACCAGTGAAACAAACGATGATTCTAAAAATCTTCTGACAAATCAGCTCGTAGACAATCAGTGCATTCTAGAGTGTTCAAGTGTCAAAACGTGTCATTTTGTAATGTGAGGGTAGTCAGCAAAGACGTTGGGAGTGAATGGTGTATAGGGGGCGATGGCGGCGCGCGGGGGGCGGGAGGGGCACGCCAGCTGAGCGCGCAAGAGATGCGCGGGCGCGTATTTTTTCTACTGTATGCGGTTTTTATATCTGTGGCCGCAGAACGAGACTTAAAGGTCCTGCAGGCAGATGCGAAGCCCGCGTTCTTCGTGGGCATCGCTGCGCCGGCGTCGGCGAAGGAGGTCGTAAAGGCCTTCAATCGGACTCTGGCGGAGGTTTCAAGGACGTATTTGGCGGGAGACTATCCGGTCCATCTGAGGAATATCACGCTACAGCCACTGTATATCGAACTGCCGGAGGATGGGAGGTAAGGGATTTCATTTTTTCCGGGAGTTAATTTTTGAAAGTTTATAAAATATAAACAATTAAACCTTGTATCTAATAGTAGATTCATTTTGACTTCATAGCTTACCTATACTATTTATTTCTTATAATGTTGCAATGTACTAAATTTTATCCAAAATTGTTTTACTCTTCTGTCCAACGAACTCGTTGATATGTATAGGAGCAGGGGTGAGGTTAGTGGAAGTTATTTTGTACCAATTTGTTATTATATGTTTCCTCCCAGAAGCCATTAGTCTTTCAAAAAAATCTAAATAAAATAAATGCCTTTCGATGAATAATAACAGTACAAAGATGTGTAGCAAACGAAATGTTTTGTATTTACAATATAAACAACCGGACGTTATTAATGTTTTGCCATAGAACGCTCGGTACCAAAAACAACAGAATAAAATCGACACCGAAACATTTGTTGTAGCCTGCCTGTATGCCAAATATTGTAGTTAGTTTTGTAGGTAACATTTAAATAAACATGGTGAAGTAAAATTTTAGTTTTTTGATGAGATGTTTAAAAGAAAGAAAAAGGTTGAATTAACCCGTACTTTGAACATTTTTATGCATTTGAACATTTGTCCTTTTGCTGTCACAGTAAAATCTTAGTATAATAAACATCTTTTAATTTACCGAATAATAATTATAAAGCATTTTTTCTCACTTCACAAAGTTCTTTTAAATTACACCAGAGTGCAAGCCAAACGGCAACTTCATCTCCAGATCTTGTATTCTTTGCTAAATAACGATTTTTTGTCAAAAGGTTTCTGTACTGAGAAGTAGAGGCTCGCCTCCCTTCGCATTGTTAAGTAGGCTGATTTATCAATGGACAAGAAGAAATAAAATAGCGATCATAATATTCTTCATGGCTGGATCCCGCGTTAACTCGTGAACGGGTGCCGTTTGAGGATGTTCGTCATTTGGATACTTGGGGGGAGGGAGACTTGCCGAGCTAACAGATGCAGATAAGAATAACTTTGTATAGACATAAAGAGACTCTGTAAATTTATTTTGTAAAAAATATACTTGTGAAGTTCCTTGCCAGTTCTTCTTCACGTAGGTTTTTTCGAACTGGTGGTAGAGTCATGTTTTATTTGACGTCAATACGAACAAGTAATTGTCAATGTTGAGAAAATAAATATCTCTTTTTATTTTATATTATTATTTCAATTTTTCACAATAAATAGAGAATAGAGCAGTTATAATAATAGGAATACAAATAAATACCCTCTACGATTGATTGGGAGTCAGCTATGAATGCTTCATATTCGGAAGATTTTATTCTAACTTACTAGAACTTGTGTAAATTGTATTTATTACAAATATTATTTTTGATGTAAACTCAGAGGGAAACATAAGATTTATTATTCAAATAATGGTTGGACATGACACTGTTTAGGTTTTTTTATTTTATTTTGAAAGGAAAATAAAGGAGCCAATTTAAACGTAAACTGTACCATTTGAATTTTTCTCTGGTAAGCCTGAAATTATCCTGAAGCTATTCAGCATTACTTTTACTGATAAATAAATGAGCATAAAAAAACTGTGTCGTTTTTAATAATACGTACAGCTTAGAAACGTTCATCGTCCTGCCTTCACAGCCTATCATTTTTTAAATTCGTTTATCTTCCAATTCGTCCTTCTCTAGGTTTACTTTTGTTTCAAACGGTACATGGAACATGGATGCGGCCTATGCGGCCAAATTATTAAATTATTTACTGATTTCATTGCCGGCTATTCGTGCCAATTGACATAATAAATCTTAGGCATTTATTGTTTTGGACATATCGATGAGTGGTGCATTACCTACTGGAAGTTTTAGTTGGAATGGTCTTTGTTCATGTTATCTCATTGCCTCCTCCTTTTAACTGAAACGTAGCCTCGTTTGCGTAGTTATTATAACAGTTAAAATTATAACAGTTAAGTTTATTATAAATTATGACTGTTAAAGTTGTTATGAATGCTGCCCCATACCAGATATTACCAAGGGCAAGTTCTACTGTAAATATTAAATTATGGGTATTAATTAAACAGACGTCTTTTAAATATCATTATTCGCTTCTAATTGCCTTCTAAACTCCTAAGTCAGCCACATTTTGCGAGCGTCAGACCGATACTATATTAGCCACAAAATAATATGGTGTTGCATGAGGTTTTTGCTATAAAATTTTGAATTATTATCCAATGTCGATTATGGCGCTTCACCGGGTGCTATCGCACCACGGTCGCTTCGCTCGCTCGGCTCGCGCATGCGATAAATACAGTCTAACATTAACCTTACCCAAATTTAACTACCACACTTTTTATTTCATATTTAGTAGGCGTTGCAAAAAATACAAACTAGTCTATTAGAGGCTATCTCATTTTCCCGTGGCTTAGTTATAAAATGAGAAGTTTGATCACGTGGCCAATAAAGAAATCTGTGGTTTGACTTATAATTTCCCTTATATTATTAATGTGTTTCCGCCTTCAAAAATATAACAACTTTTTAAGCCAACCACTAAAAGTTACAAACTTATAACACAAATCAGAAAATATATCACTAAAACGCCTAATGTTAGCAGCTTGAGTGCTCGCGAGCAGGCTCCAGGACCCGGCCGCAAGTCCTATGATAAATGTTCCATGCCAAATGTCACTTTCATCCTAGTAAATTTGACGTGAGAACAGTTTCTACAACTTATATAAGAAATTGCAGGAATACGTTCAATTTTCATGTTTAATCGGCGGAAAGATTTGCAAGGATATCTTATGTTACTCAATGCTTGACAGATTCGTTTGACTGCGGCTTAATTTTTTTAGTTTTTTTTAATTATTGGTTTTTGATGAATGAAAAGTTGATTTTTAAATAAGAACTGTTGGTTACTAAATTTTAAGACATTTTGGTGGCAAATTCGACAAAGCAAGTCGGATTCTTTACTGTTTTTACTTTTGAACTAAGTGTTTTTACACGGTATGTATCAAAAGACATGTGCATTGAATTGAAAACTTATCCAGAATAATCCTATACTCACCATTAATGATACTCTTCAAATTTTCATCGTAAAGGAGAATATAGTCCAGCCTGTATGTTGCTGTTCTTTAGAAAAACTAAACATTATCCGTAGCCACGCATGCAGGTAAAGAAGATGTAATTAAAAATAATAATTAAATAATTGGCATGTGTAAAAAAGGGTTAGTGTTATAGTATAGGATATTGGTTTTTAACTTTGGAATGTCTTGATAGAGCAAGACAAAATGACGTGACCAAACAGATGTGACTTTTTGGTGGGAAATGAACGAAGCAAGTCGTGTTCTTCATTGATTGATTGATTTTTTTTTGTGAGCCTAAGTTAGTATTGAAATGAAATGAAATATTTATTTTTCAATATTGACAATTACTTGTTCTTATTGATGTCAAATAAAAGATGACTCTACCCCCAGTTCGGAAAAACCTTCGTGAAGAAGAACTGGCAAGAAACTTCACAAGTATATTTTTTTTTAAAAATAAATTTACAGAGTCTCTTTATGTCTATACAAAATTATTCTTTTCTGCATCTGTTAGCTCGGCAAGTCTTCCTCCCCCCAAGTATCCGAACGACGAACACCCTCAAACGGCACCCGTTCACGAGTTAACGCGGGATCCAGCCATCGCCCTCCTCAACCATATTATATATGTATAATTGTGATAGACAATACAATGAATGCTCATAGACATGTGCATACAATTGAAAGCCCAATGAGGAATGAAGACTGTGCTTTTCGTTTAGTTCCAAGGAGTCCGTTCCGTAGGAGTCTAAACTATCACTCACAATGTCACCATTATCATTTAAAAAAAAAAGAAATATTATGGCATAGCGGACTGCATAGCGTAGTTCTTTTTCCAAAAAAAAAAAAAGGAATTGTAATTCGATATTTTTCATTTGGAAAATTGAAAAATTGATGAGAAAATCAACGGTCTGATTAATTTTATCATTGCAATAAGTTTTAATAAGGATTGAATTGAAATTTATTGGATTGGATCGGAAATTATTTGTAAGTATTGTTATTTTTATTTTTTGGGATGCTTTTCACCATTGCCCAGTGTTACTAACATTAGAATACTTACTTTTCTTTGAATTGGATTTCATGAAGAACCAATTAATTATACTTATACAATCAGTAAAAAAACCGGCTGAAGTAATTGAAATGCAGTTCGAGAAGATAATTTATGTAGTAATTTTAAACAATCTGTAATTAGCCGTTCTTAAGACAGCGTTTTTTTTTATAATGGTCATTGATTTTTTTGAATAATGGTCTTCTGGAGTTGTTCAAGTTTTAAGTTTGTTCTTATATTATAACTATTAAAGCGGTTGCCTCACATAGCTGATTAAATCCATGCCTTCTACAGAAAGTATCCAAATACGAATTCAAGTGAGATCAAGATATAAATATGTTGAAACTTATGTTTTTTCAGGCGTACAAATTTTCTATTCATAAATGTATATTTATTCTATGGTCCTCTCGTTTGTATTGCGAGTATAGTCGATCATAATACGAGCTTCGTTTAGTTTGGCAGGATGTATTTTTCTGGGAATATTTGATCTGAAATATTCTGTAACAGTAAAATAACATGTATTGAGTGTTCACCAAAAATAAAGTACTTAATAGAAAATAGTTCAACTAGCTTACTACCGAGTTATCGATGGGCGCATCGTGTAATACGATCAAATTAAAGAAAACAAAAAATATATGATAAATAAATAATATGATTATAAATGAAAAATGTTATTTAATGATTATGAAAAATTGATTTTATTTTTTAATGATGCGTAATATAATAACATATCAAATCCACCCCCTTAGGATGAATTTTATAAAATCCTTGCTCAGTGCTCTCCTTCACTACATATTCAACCTGTATAGGTGCAGAGTCTCATTTTTTTTTATTGATTTAGTGCTGTCTGTCATTTAACTGGCTATATATATATATATATATAACTATATAAACTAGGTTTAGCTTGATTAATAATATGAATGAATAATAGGCTAATTTCTATTTGCCTTTTCGCCCATTCAAAACTTACATTTATAAAAATATCAATAACTTACTGTCCACGAACATCTGTGTTGTTCTGCGCTGTTATTGCTCAGTTTACGACTAGGCTGGCACCATTAACAAAATCGACGTTCAAGAACATTCTTTGAATAACTTTCACCTCAAGTATTTCCCTCAAAACATTATATTTAAAAACATCAATATTACTTAGGTACCGAACACAAAGAAAAACTTCAGACCCGTGTTTTGGGTTCAAATCTCCCGAGAAGGAAATGTATCAAATCTGACAAAACAGAAAAGAATAAAGAATAATAGATCCCAGTTATATGAAATGGATAACAAAGGAGAGATATCACGAATTTTGTTTAGATTTAAAAAAAGTGGAATTTAATTGACTTGATGATACAAAAGCTAAGGTTCTGTTGCAGCAAAATACAGCTTAAGACAAAAGTTATAGCTTAAAGGCTCTTGACTGGTAAACCGTCAATAAAAATAATCTGAATTTATCGTGACGTGGGCTCATACATTTTGATCGGCAGACCATAAAAATTATTAAAACAGATAAAGTATTTTTTAGTATAATGTCTTAAATGTTACATTTTCAGGAATAAATTAATATAGTTTTATTATTTTAATAGCCGGCAAACTAGCACGCGACGCATAGTACGGCCCCAAGGAGATCTCGACAACGACACTCCGCTTCAACTAAATATGATCGCAAACCACTATCGACTTTTTAACAAATATCGTATTATTATTCTTTTGTTGCAATTGGATTTTAAATTTTGTAATGTTATATAGTTATGTGTTCTCGACTTGATGAAAACTCGCACCTTTCTGTAAACCTCTAAAAACATATATTATATTCTTATTTATGTATACTTATTATGAAAAATATATATTGTCTGATACAAAAAGGAATTATAAGTACAAAAAATATACATGCCCCAAAAGTTAATTTTACCCTCAATGAACAAAGGAATAATTTTATACAAAACCTCTTCGATATAATATTACGGGTACAGCTCTTGATGTGGCCTACATACCCCACAAACAGAAAATACCCTCAAGAAATTTGAATCCGTTTTTTACAAAATCTGACTGTTTCATAGAGAATAGTTCAAACACACCAAACGTACTCCATTATTAAACTGTAAACATAACATGTCTTGAAATATTATCCCGCCTACACCTTATTATGGCGCCAGGATAATTACAGGATACATAATACATTAGCAACCGTAAACTACAGTTCTGTAATTAATGAAACTTAGCGAACAAGTAGGCACGACAAGGGTGATTTATCCAACAAACTCAACACACCTATTCCACATAAACTTGCTCCCACTTACTACCGCGTGTATGATTTATACCGAAGCACCACAGTTTGGCAGCTGACTTAGTTTAACTTACTAACCTAACTTTGAAATACTGGGTTCCATGAAAAAGTGCGATCAATTAGACAAGATTGAAGTATTTGGATGACGGCCAATTTATCGCAGTTTTGTTGAAATAAATTTCGAAATTTAAATGTCAACCTGTTTCGGAGGTTTCCAGCTTTACCGGATATTGATTTAAAGTTTCTAATATTAACGCTAAGTTATGTTCATACAGAATCCCAATTTGAATATGTCGATAAAATATAAAACACTTTATATTCGAACAAGTAACTTCTGATTTTATTTGCTAGTAAATAATTGTATTAAATTCAAAGTAAGCAGAGCTTGTATCTCCCTGTGATTCATACAGCGAACAGGGGGGGGGAAAGGGCAGAATGAGGATACATTTATAAATATGAACAACCACGGCCCGAGAACAAACATTTGTATTCATCACACAAATTAAAGCCCCGATCAGTACTCGAACCTGTGACCTCCGGCGTATGAGGAAGGACTAGTACCCACTCCGCCACTCTTTCCTCATGTTACTTCTAAAGAAAGAGGTTTTACACTGGACAGAAAAATAAAACTCTGTTCCATATTTTTAGAATGTATAGATTCAATAAATAGACAAACTAAAAAATGTTTCCTTTTAGTAATAGTAGTTACGTGCATTTATGATATTTTTAATATTAACAATAAATTAATGAAAACTCTAAATTTTAAACCTTCTGCTTACATTTAAAATAACTACTTTCGACACGGTAACTATAATTGAACTGATCTAATCAACGCGTTTACCGAATATTTTCAAAATCTTCGTACCACTCTGGAACTTTACGTCACACTTCTTGCCAAACTTCTCGTACGGGACTTCATACAGACACGTCATGCCAGCCCTCTCGCCGACTTTCTGAGCGGGTTCGCTTGTAAATATCCCTCCCGTTACTTTGAAACCAAGTGATTTTGATACTTCAAACCTGAAATCAAAATGTCATGTCGTTAATTTCTTTACGCCTTTTCTCGAATTCAAAAGAATCATGTGACTTCCTATAAAAGCGAGAACGCACGAGTACTAGAGGTTACCTACAAACAAGACAATGTTTATTTATGAGTACCTGTGACTAAATATATAACCTTATACGCGTACCACTAAATTTATTGAGGAAAATGTGTTCCCTAAATTTGTGTTGAAGTTTTTTTTATATGTATTGATGATAAGGTGTCATGTGTGTCACTACTGGGACTCTTCCTGCAGACACGATTTATAAGCGTTAGAAAGTTTTAGGGGTTGACTGAACAAAGAGTATTTTTTGTTAGGTATTTTGAAGCAGATTAAAGTTTGTTTGTACACAATATCGATGTTAAAGGATGTTACTACACCAATCGATCGACGTCGATCGATGGCAGAATAGAACAGACGACGTCGATCGACGGTGTCTACCACACCCATTGATCGTCCGTCGATCGCTGGCAGAATAGAACAGTCAACGTCGACCGGTCGACGTCGCAGTAGGCGTGATGGCCTATAATTGTCTGACACCACCCCTGAGTTGGTAATTTAGTAGTAAAATAATCATATGCACCTATAAATTTATATGAAGGTATCTGTAGTCTGCCAACCCGCAGTAGGCGTGATGGCCTATAATTGTCGGATGCCACCCCTGAGTTGGTAATAGTAGTAAAATAATCCCGTGCTCCTATACATTTATATGAAGGTATGTGTAGTCTGCCAACCCGCAGTAGGCGTGATGGCCTATAATTGTCTGACACCACCCCTCAGTTGGGAGAGGCTGATATCCCTTCAGTGATTATTAAGGGTATTACCACACCAATCGACTCGATCGATGGTTTTTACCACACTAATCGATCGACTTCGATCGACGTAGACCAGTCGATGTCGATCGACGGCGGTCGATTGGTGTGGTAACACCCTAACGTATGAATCAGTTTTTATGATCCAGTTTTATCAGCCTTGAAGGCTAAAAGAAAATTGTTTTTCGAAAAGTATCCTAGTTCACGAAATATTTGCAACAAAAAACTTTTATCTTATACATATTTGAACAGTTACAAGCAGCCAATTCGACAGCAAACTGAAGACAACTTTCTACAATCACGTTTCACGTGTCATTTAATGACCAAACCGAATAGACGACTGTCAAACGTGACGTTATGTGTTTCGGATATGGACATTACTATTGATTTCGGTATTTTATGTATTCGTAGTATATGATAGTAGTTAATTAGTAGCATATGATTGAAACGATAAGCAAGCCTTTCACCCTTTGTCTAGTTCGCTTGGGTCAGGAATGGGTTTGTCTCTTGAAGACGTAGGGAAGAATTCTTATGCTAGACCTAAGAAAGAAAGTTTGCCGAAAAAAGATTTTATGTATGGAACGCCAGCGAGTTCTAATTTATTTTGAAAATTCGATTATGTATTTAAAAGGAAAAATATAATTGTTATAAATTTACATATGCCTTAAATTGTTTTTACCAGCTTTATGAAACTATTGTTTGTCAAAGAAAACGGATTTGCATCGGGAACATTTTCGTGCAAAGGTTTTTTACGACTTCAAGTTCAACTTTAATCTGATGAATGGTTAAATCGACTTTTTGAATCAGCTTTTATGAATAAGGCGCTTTCTAAAGCAACTGTACCGCGGATAAAACGAGTTTAAATTTGAAGAATGAAGAAAGAAGTGGTCCTCCTTTTACTGCTGTTACGGAAAAATACGTGTTCCAAGTGAAAAAATTTATTGAACAAAACCTGCGAGTCACATACGACGAGATTCAGTACAATATGTAGGTTGGTTCGGGAAGTGTTCATGATATCCTACACCTACGCTGGGTACCCCACAAACTCACTGATGCTCAGAAGCAGGCGCAACTGGGATGGTGCCATGATTTGATTGATAAATTCAAGGCATGGCACCATAAGGCAGGTGATGAATCTTGGATTTAACAATATGATCCAGAAACAAAGTAGCCAGTCAACGGTATGGCTGTTTCAAAACGAACCAACGCCTACGAATGTGAAACGATCAAAAAGCGCTGGAAACATTTTGATCGCCAGTTTAATTTTCTTAACGGGGTCTTAAGTATCATTTCCCTTAAGAAACCAAAGTGGCATCAATGCAAAGTGGTATAGTAGCAACTGCTTGCCAGAATTTTTGCACCTGCGAGCAACAATTGACCAAAGACGCGACTCCAAGGCCTTTTGTTCCACCACGATAACGCGCCCTCGCTCTCTGCGATCAAGGCGAGGGACTACCACACCGGTAAAACTTTTGGGCCATTCACCTTAAAGCCCTGATTTGGCACCGTATGACTTCTTCTTGTTCCCTAAAGTTAAAAACCAGCTTAAAGGGATACAGTTTACATACACTGCGTTCGAGAAGGTCGTTGAGGAATTACCTGTTGCAGACTGGAATTTTACATAGACGCCGGTGAAGAGTTCTTTTGAAGATGTAATAAAATCAAATATAACCTTTTAATTTAATAAGAACATTTTAATTTTCTTTCTCAAAACTTTCTCAGTGTCGAACAACACGTAAAGCGTACAACAGGAATAAACATTATAAAAACAGCGGTGTCTTAAAAAAATATAATCTATAAGGGATGCATAAAAATGTACCTTGCCTTGAGCAATTCCACACCTATTCGCATGGCTCTGTACTCCGGGGCCACCGACAGCCCCGCGCCCATGAGGTACTCGTCCACTTCGAATGTGTCATGAATAGCTGTCACTTTCATGGCCTCCGCAAACATACGCAGCGACACCAAACCGGCTTTCGTTTTCGGCTGAAAAACGGTTTGTCATGAACGGTTTTTCATGGACATTTATAATACCCGTGTTGGGACGACACTGCTTTTTATGTGCCCTTTTATATTCGTGTACAATAAAATTGTTGGGTAATTTGAAGCATCCTCTTTGTGACCGGATACGTGCGCCCGATGGACTTGTTTTTTATGGGTTTGGGTTGTTTTGTGAATTCGGATATTGTTGTTAATTTAGCGAGCTTTAAATGGTTTAGTTCAGAGAGTGTTTAGTATTAAACATCTTTGATTTGTTCTTAAGAAAAATTACTAGTTTGTTCTGTTTACACTTTATTACAGAGTGCAAAGACCATGATCTTTCTTTTATATAACGTCTGTTACGATCAAATAATATTATTTTTTAATTCAACAAATTAATTTTTTATTTTTTGAAATTTTACATCACTTTAAACGGCAATATATCATCAGATGCTACGATATATAATTCATAGATATAACTTAGCTGAATAGGTCGATGGACAACGCGTTGGCAGTATCTAGGTCGACCTCCAACTGAAAAGGGTGAATAAATGGGAATAAAATCCAGGAGCATAAAAAATTTCACGCAATTCGAGTAAAAGAAAAATCGTTTAACTAAACGCTTTACGATTGGAATTGCCCTTTTGGGATCTCAAATGTTATTTGGTAAACATTTATTTATGTTCAGCCACGTTTGGTAACTTGGTTCTAAGGAGAACTTGAAATGAATTTACTGTTTGAATATTTTGTAATTTTCTTTTTTTGCTTCTAAGCCTCGTTCCAAACAACTTTACTCTAAACGATTAAATAATAATTTTTTTAATAAAATTAATATTTATACGTTGGTCCTGAACTTGTTTTCTTTTTAAACGCGTTATAAAACTTTTGTGACTTGTGGCTTAAACTTTTAACTTCACGCAAGCCATGCCGCGGGGAGCAGCTTTGTATAACATGAAAGAGGGCCAAGTTGGGACAGTACCCATGGGAACTCTTTCACATACGCGTGAGCTTCATTCTCGTTCATTGCACGTACCATTAATAGCATGCGAATACTAAAATCGATCAGAATGGATATATCCGCAAGCCTTCCGGTATCATATAACGAAAAACCTTTTATTGCGTTTCTTTTGTGTAGTGGACGATTTTAATAGCTTTTTTTACATTACATTTTTGATATTTAATAACTTTATGAAACTGAATTTCACGTGGTTGAATAAAACATTGTAATATTATAGCGGCAAAAGTGAGTTTGTTCCTGAAGCACGTATCAAATTTGAATCGGTCGTCACGAAATTTCTCATAAACGTTGGTAGGAAAGAGGGCTTGTTAATAACGCTCTCAAATTTTTTTGCCAATAAAATCCTTTATCATCTTTTGTTCGCGTATCGGGAACAGCTTTATTCTACATGAAACGTAAGTTAAGACCTTTTCATTTTAGCAGCTTAGACAAGAAAATGTTCAATAAAACTCACTTGAACATTTCTTATATTAGTTTAGATTGTCATCAAAAAAACTCACAGGAGTGTGCTCTACAAACAATCCTTTCTTCTGCGGCAAGCAGAGATTAACCCCAACCAGTGTTCTTCCTGAGCCATCTCCGTCCGTAAGAAAGCACGCCACGCTCATTCCCTGCCTCACGATAGACGTCAACAGCACTCGGTACTCCTCCACAGCCTCCGGATCTTTGGCAGTACCTGTCAATATGAAAGATTAATCATCTTAAGCTACATTAATTTTAAATCCAGGCCACTCCCTCTTAATTGAACTTCGTAATATCGCTCCTTCTGATGCTCGTATATTTAGAGTGAGAAAGCAAATAATGTGTAAATTACTTTTGGTACGTGGGATATAATTTTAAGATTTAGGAGTTTAGTTTATTAATCTTAATTTTTTTTAAATCAAGAATACTTAGAAATAACTCAGTACGGTCAAAAATTTGTATAACCTACACGGGCACGTTCATTACCTTATTTTATTTAAGCGCTGTAAGCATTTAGCAGCTTTGCTCTGTGTAGGTACTTATTAAGTTTATTTCCGTATTCAGGGAAAACCTATCGTTTTACTTTGTTGAAAATAAATGTTTCTTACATTTTTAGAATCTCAGGTTTGATCTGTTCGCCTCGCAATATACCAACATTTTTATTACCTCAAACTGTGAGCAATACGATAAGAAGTAAGTACACAAGTACATGCCTAACCAAGTAAAAACTAAGTATAGGTTTTATATTAACTTTTAACTTATTTAGGTATGTAAAGTTTATTTAACGAGAAGAAATAGAGATCTATACAATTTGTTAGTTCTTAATACGAGACCTGATTCATTTATCTATTTAAAGAGGCTTTGGCGCGCTTTCGAAGTACTAACAGTATCCCGTTATCCTGGAAATTATGGAAATTACAATTTAAATCTATCTGATGAATTTCTAGGAAGAGATAATAAATAATATATCCGCGTATAAATTAATTAGTTCCTACGTTACGCCAATGAATGAGTGTCGATTTTTTATGAAATTAACTTAAAATGAGGTTAAGATTGTTAGGTAAAGGAAACTTGAAGCATTTTTTTATATACTCGTACAGAAAGATCGTAGCTGCTCAGATTCAAACTCAAAATGAGACCTTCCACTGCCTAAGATGGAAAAAGATTCATATCCCAATATCGTTAACTATCGAATATGAATTAAAACTGTCAAATAAGAAACTTACGCCAATTAGAAAAATAATTTACTCTTAACGGTTGGAACCTGTACTTTGTAAGTTTACTTTCATATCGTCCTTTACATAAATAGTCAACAAATTATTAAAGTCGTAACATATGTTGTGAATATATAAAACTTTAAAAAAAACAAAAAGCACACATGTTTTCAAAATAATACCATAAACAATTTAAAGAAGAATGCACATAACTCAATACAGTAATACACAAAATTGAATATCTCCGAACAGGAAAAAACACGTTTTTGACATCGATTGAGTAACGAGATAAGGTTAGTCGTGAATCGGTTACATTCAATACAACGCAACATTAGTTACATATCGACTTCCCGCGGTTTCGCTCACTGCGGTGAGCTGTTGTTGGCTTGCGTGTTTGATGTGTGAGCTAATTCGTCGACGAATAGTAGCATGGGAATAAGTATTTGCGTTTGGGATTGTTCCACTTTAAGGAAGGATAATAAATGGATCAGTAAGGGTAAAATTGTATTTCTAGGGTTTTTATTGATATAAGGGGATATTGATCAAGGAGTTTGATAAGAGATAAACTTGTTAAAAGGATAAGGTACATTACAAAGGTAATGAAACAAAAATAAGCAGTTAGAAAGTAATATAATTATTAAGATTAATTTGATTTCTGCCAAAGATTATTACAATAAAAAAGAAATAGCTATTGAAGATGAAGCTTCAAGTCACTTGAAGGGGAATGCAAAGAGCTAACTCGGAGTTTCCTTGCGATATCAAATCTTAAATCTGATAAATCAGCGACGTAGACTGAAGGATTGTAATTTTTCCGTTGAAGTGGGCATGTAGCCCTCAGTATAGATGGCTGATATGATATTGAATAACTGGATCACCCTTTACAAGATTCGCCAATAATATAGATAATTTCAGCATATGTCGGGATCTGTGGGTGTGGTTTTTCACCGAATACTTCAAATATAGTTTGGGTATGTTATATGATTAAACAATGATGAAATAAATTGCTATAATTTATCGCTTGCAGACGATACGCACCTCGCGAAAATGATAAAAGTAACAGACAAGTTACTGCGTATTCGGTTTGTTTGAAATGTTTTATCGCGGTTGTGCTCGAATTATGAGGAGGGGGTAAAGGAAACTCTTACAGTGTTAGTAAAATAGATAAACCCTTGTTGAGATTATACTATTCAAATTCATTTTTGAATTCTTGTTTTAAAGGATCTCCAAGGTTGTGATAAAAATGCTTAGTTCATCCAAATCCAAAATCAATAAGTTTTAGTTAATAACAATATAGAACAAAACCACATGATGACATTTATTGATTAAAGATTTGAATTCATTGAACTCATAAATATGTATAGTTGTAAGTGCACTAATTTATAACTGTAGGAAACAATAAAACATTTTTATTTTATCACATTTTTTTATTTCACCAAATTGAGCCATCTTTTCTAGTTTTTACTTGGATTCACTAATCAATTGTAAAATATTGAGAGAATATGCGTGTAGGTTTATCTACACGAATACATTATTTACAAATTTGTTCGTCAAGCATCTTAATTCCATTATTTCTATCAAAAGATAATTAAACTTTCCAAACCATGGACAGTTACATACAAAACATAAAAAAAAAACGCTTTCGAAATCAATTTCAAACAAATCGAAATTACCTGCAGCGACCCACCAAACATCCTCCTTTATGTAACTCCCCAACATGAACTCCACGGCCGTTCCCCACATATCCTCAGGGATATCCCCGACATCAAATTTCAGACTTCTTCCCTCCGCGTTTATCCTTTCAAAACTTTTCCATATCTTAGAGCATCTTTGGGACGACATCGGCTCTAGAAACTGCACTCGCCTGAAACGCTTTTAGTACTTTAAATTTAAAATGACCTCTGTGAATAGTGAACGAGTGGAGAATGAATGAAATCCTAGATATTCTCGTAGTTATTTTTAACATGGTATGGTATTACTTATATTAATGCTGGAGCGAATGTAAAGGGTGCTTGAAGTTTTGAATATGGTTATTTTTATCTATTTTAGAAAATTTTTATTTTTAAATTTTTATTTTAAAAATTTTTTTAAAATTCTACTAGCATGTCTACACAAATTACTAATAAAAGTAAGTTATTTTTGTGTTATTACGGACTACATGAACAAAACACATGATTCATTCAATACTAATCCTATAAGCTTGAAGGGGTTTCTCAAATTACTTTTTTATAAACGAAATTGATTATATGTTTAAATATATAAAAGTGTTCGTGCCGTTTACCAATTTTCCTGATTTAGCTCAAATTTAAACTATCCTCAAAATTTTTTAAAAATAAATTGAAAAAAAGTTTCATTTTCAAATGACCAATATGTGTAAAGTAACAGACAACGGGACTCGCAAATAGCTACATAGTGAAGACTGCGTCGTAGCTGTAAGTATTTAAAGGAATCATCGACGAACCAGACTTTTTTTTTTTTTTACAGTCTCGGTCTGCGTGCGTTCTCGATCGCACGTCGATCGCAGACGCCTTCCCGCTCTATTAGCCCCCGCGCTAATCGAGCACCCAAATTTCACTGGTTGTTGTCGTAATATATAATTTCATAGTTGTATACCGTATTAAGTTTCTAACGCCGTTTTCACGGCGGACAGTGGCTCGTTAACCGTACTTCTAATAAGTTTCTAACGCTGTTTTCACGGCGGATAGAGGGTTGTTAACCGTACTTCGTGGAACGTGAGCTTCGTCGACGGGGATTCGTCGTTCCAGGACTTCAAGTGCCGTGTTCGAGTAAGTTATCCGCGTCGTTCTCAACCGCCCTACTGCGTGTAGGGTGGTTTTAGGAAGTTAGTCATCGTTGTTAGGTTCATATATTCAGTCTCGGTCTGCGTGCGTTCTCGAGCGCACGTCGATCGCAGACGCCTTCCCGCTCTTTTAGCCCCCACGCTAATTGAGCACCCAAATTTCACTGGTTGTTGTCGTAATATATAATTTCATAGTTGTATACCGTAATAAGTTTCTAACGCCGTTTTCACGGCGGACAGTGGCTCGTTAACCGTACTTCTAATAAGTTTCTAACGCCGTTTTCACGGCGGAAAGTGGGTTTTAACCGTACTTCTAATAAGTTTCTAACGCCGTTTTCACGGCGGACAGTGGGCTGTTAACCGTACTTCGTGGAACGTGAGCTTCGTCGTCGGGAATTCGTTGTTCCAGGACTTCAAGTGCCGTGTTCGAGTAAGTTATCCGCGTCGTTCTCAACCGCCCTACTGCGTGTAGGGTGGTTTTAGGAAGTTAGTCATCGTTGTTAGTTTCATATATTGTCCCTCCCCAACCCCTCCGCAATGGCTTCCCTAAGCTCTGATGAGATTAGAAAGAAGTTACTTGATAGTACCGGTGCTGAAGGCATGTATATAAATGCTGACAAGTACCGTTTCTTAGATTCTCTCATCCCTCATTTCATGACGATAATGTCCACAATGGCCCCTCAGGCCACCCCAGTTCCCCAGACCCCTCAGGTCTTAGGCCCTCCCGCGTCCCCATTACTCCAGTGACATGGAGTGCGAAGTAGACGCCCCTCTGCGCCGCAAGCGCGCACCCGCGACTGAGTCTTCCTCGGACGCCACCCCAACTGGCCCTGAGCCTCCCTCTTTCACCCTTGTTAAGAAGCGCTCTAAGAAGCGCTCGAAACAAGACCCGGCGCCCTCAACGCCCGTCCCCACACCCCCTGCGGCGTCTTCAACGCCAGCTGCCCCGGTGTCTTCAACACCCGCTCCGGCCCCAACTTCTGTCAAGGCCAAGGTCCCACCACCCGTTTTCCTTCGGGAAAAGGGTAAATGGACTGAGGTCTCGACACTGTGCAATGAGCACAAGATCCATTACACCCGAGCGGTAAACTCGGGTGAATCTATTAAAATCACTGTCTATATAGACGATTTCCGAGCTTTGACTAAGCTCCTCACCGATAAGCAATATGCTTATCACACTTATGCTCTGTCAGAAGAGCGTAAGATTAGAGCGGTACTCAGGGGAGTCCCGTTCGAATTATCGAACGAGGCTATCCTTGAGGATCTGCAGTCCCAAGGCTTCCCGGCACTCGCGGTGCATAAAATGCACAGCAAGTATGGGAGGCAACACCCTCTCGCTTTGGTGATTCTCGCCAACGTCCCCAAGTCCAGAGAGATCCTGAAAGGGGTTAGCTCTATTTGCGGCCTCTCTGGGATCTCGATCGAGGCGCCTCATCGCCGCGGTCATCCCGGCCAGTGCCATCGGTGCCAGTTGTACGGGCACGCGGCGGCCAACTGCCGCGCACCGCCCAGGTGCGTCAAGTGCCTGGTCCCGCACTTCACTAAGGAGTGCAATCGCACTCCTGAAACTCCCTCTCCTCCCGATTGCGTGCTTTGTGGCCAGTCCGGCCACACCGCAAACTACAGGGGCTGCCCTCGTGCACCCCGTTGTATGCGCTCCAATTCCAAGAGGGCGGCACCCAAACAGGCGCCGCGCCTTTCTCAAGAAAACTTTCCGCCGCTGCGTAGCCGGGTTCCTCCGGCTGCAAAGCCTACACAGTCTAGGCCTGCCCCAGAAAACTTTGAGGCAGCGCCCCGCATCGAATCCCATCCCGGCTCCTCGCCCATACAAACCCACTCCTCAATCCTCTGTAGCAGACGATATGCGTATCATCTGCGACGCTATAAAAAATGTCGATGTTAGTGAAATCGCAGTCTTAGCCCGTAAACTTAGGGCTTCACGTACTCCGACAGAGCGTTTGCTAGCTCTGGCAGAGCATAGTTCCCTTCTCAATTCATTGTAGGTTCATTTAAATGAATTGATCCCTAAATCATGCTTCGACGACCTCTGCCCAGCCCCGGCTTCACCGGAGGCTGCCCAGAACGGCCACCAACTCATGTCCCTTTGAGCACCTTCAGTGCAACTTTCACTACAGGCGGAAGACCCGCTAGCGGGTCTCCGCCAGCGCGCCCAACTTCCCGACGGGTGTCGCTTCCGATGAAGGCTAACGGTAATAACTACAGCCAACAGGTGGTTTTTAGTGGGTAGGTGCCATTCTGGTGAGTCCCACATAACCCCCCCGCAGAGGAATTTACCTGCGGGCGGGTATGCATGACGCATCTTCCACCTCCCTCCCGCGAGGGTGCCTCGGCAGCAAAAAAAAAAAAAAAAACCAGACTTTAGTCAGAGTTCAAAACTTGATTAATGTCGAACGCTTTAGAATATCGATTTACTTCCCGCATGTATAAATTAAGGTTAATTTGTATTTATTTTATACCAAACTGAAGGGGTTCACTGGATTCCTAACCCTTTTCATTTTTAAATTCGTGTTCGCCATATATTTCAACGGCACCGAAATATGAAAAACTTGAATTTAATAACGTGAATTCCTTTATTTACAAATTGTTTTCTTTTAAACAATCTGTACTAAAGAATATCAACCTGTATACCAGTCTATAAATCAAAAAGGTCATTGAATGCGCGGAATCCTTGTAAGAGATCTGCCGCGGTCGGTTGTGGTCACACAATGGATCTAGTGACAGATGTGTATTGTGTTCATCATGCCAGAAGTGAATGTGACATCTAAATGATAATGAAAATTCTAGCGCTTTGAATAAGACACGGAAAAGTACTACTAGTTACCGAGTAATTAGGCAGAAGCATTTTGTGCTTCATCTCAGCGTGCTTGGCGCAGTGGCAAATTGTAGAACTAAAAAAAGAATAAGCTATAAATTTGTTTTCTATCAGCGGTCAACCGAATAGGGATCAGCTTTGAATAATTTTCTTGCGTTGCTTCAGTATCGTAGCGTCTTTTTTTTTTTTTTTTTTTTTTTGCTTCCGAGGCACCCTCACGGGAGGGAGGTGGAAGATGCGTCATGCATACCCGCCCGCAGGTAAATTCCTCTGCGGGGGGGTTATGGGTTATGTGGGACTCACCAGAATGGCACCTACCCACTAAAAACCACCTGTTGGCTGTGGTAAGCGTATACCTTTAGCCTTCATCGGAAGCGACACCCGTCGGGAAGTTGGGCGCGCTGGCGGAGACCCGCTAGCGGGTCTTCCGCCTGTAGTGAAAGTTGCACTGAAGGTGCTCAAAGGGACATGAGTTGGTGGCCGTTCTGGGCAGCCTCCGGTGAAGCCGGGGCTAGGCAGAGGTCGGCCGAAGCATGATTTAGGGATCAATTCATTTAAATGAACCTACAATGAATTGAGAAGGGAACTATGCTCCGCCAGAGCTAGCAAACGCTCTGTCGGAGTACGTGAAGCCCTAAGTTTACGGGCTAAGACTGCGATTTCACTAACATCGACATTTTTAATAGCGTCGCAGACGATACGCATATCGTCTGCTACGGAGGATTGAGGAGTGGGTTTGTATGGGCGAGGAGCCGGGATGGGATTCGATGCGGGACGCTGCCTCCAGTTTTCTGGAGCAGGCTTGGGCTGAGTAGGCTTTGCAGCCGGAGGAACCCGGCTACGCAGCGGCGGAAAGTTTTCTTGAGAAAGGCGCGGGGCCTGTTTGGGAGCCGCCCTTTTGAAATTGGAGCGCATACAACGGGGTGCTCGAGGGCAGCCCCTGTAGTTTGCGGTGTGGCCGGACTGGCCACAAAGCACGCAATCGGGAGGAGAGGGAGTTTCAGGAGTGCGATTGCATTCCTTAGTGAAGTGCGGGACCAGGCACTTGACGCACCTGGGCGGTGTGCGGCAGTTGGCTGCCGCGTGCCCGTACAACTGGCACCGAATGCACTGGCCGGGATGACCGCGGCGATGAGGCGCCTCGATTGAGATCCCAGAGAGGCCGCAAATAGAGCTAACCCCTTTCAGGATCTCTCTGGACTTGGGGACGTTGGCGAGAATCACCAAAGCGAGAGGGTGTTGCCTCCCGTACTTGCTGTGCATTTTATGCACCGCGAGTGCCGGGAAGCCTTGGGACTGCAGATCCTCCAGGATGGCCTCGTTCGATAATTCGAACGGGATTCCCCTGAGTACCGCTCTGATCTTACGCTCTTCTGACAGAGCATAAGTGTGATAAGCATATTGCTTATCGGTGAGGAGCTTTGTTAAAGCTCGAAAGTCGTCTATCGACGAGACTAAGATTTTAATAGATTCACCCGAGTTGGCTGCTCGGATGTAATGGATTTTGTGCTCATTGCACAATGTCGAGACCTCGGTCCATTTACCCTTTTCCCGAAGGAAAACGGGTGGTGGGACCTTGGCCTTGACAGAAGTTGGGGCCGGAGCGGGTGTTGAAGACACCGGGGCAGCTGGCGTTGAAGACGCCGCAGGAAGTATAGGGACGGGCGTCGAGGGCGCCGGGTCTTGTTTTGAACGCTTCTTAGAGCGCTTCTTAACAAGCGTAAAGGAGGGAGACTCAGGGCCAGTTGGGGTGGCGTCCGAGGATGACTCGGTCGCGGGTGCGCGTTTGCGTCGCGGAGGGGCGTCTACTTCGCACTCCATGTCACTGGAGGAAGGGGACGCTGGAGAGCCTAAGACCAGAGGGGTCTGGGGGACTGGGGTGGCCTGAGGGGCCATTGGTGGAATTAACGCCATGATATGCGGGATAAGAGAATCAAGGAAACGGAACTTGTCAGCATTTATATGTATGCCTTCAGCACCGGTACTATCAACTAACTTCTTCCTAATCTCATCAGAGCTTAGGGAAGCCATTGCGGAGGGGTTGGGGAGGGACAATATATGAACCTAACAACGATGACTAACTCCCTAAAACCACCCTACACGCAGTAGGGCGGTTGAGAACGACGCGGATAACTTACTCGAACACAGCACTTGAAGTCCTGGAACAACGAATTCCCGTCGACGAAGCTCACGTTCCACGAAGTACGGTTAACAAGCCACTGTCCGCCGTGAAAACGGCGTTAGAAACTTATTAGAAGTACGGTTAACGAGCCACTGTCCGCCGTGAAAACGGCGTTAGAAACTTAATACGGTAAACAACTATGAAATTTGGGTGCTCAATTAGCGCGGGGGCTAAAAGAGCGGGAAGGCGTCTGCGATCGACGTGCGCTCGAGAACGCACGCAGACCGAGACTGTCGATCGTAGCGTCTGGCCCAATTCCCTCTCATATAGTTGAGGTGGGCGATGGCTGGATCTCGCGTTAACCTCGCGAACCAGTGCTGTTTTTTCCAAAGGTTTTCGGAACTGGTGGTAGAGTCATGCTTTATTTGACGTCAATAAGAACAACAAATTGTCAATATTGAGAAAAATATTTGAATTTGAATTAAGGTTTTGTATGATAAAATAGAAATACTTATAACTTCCTCATATTATGGATTTAAAATAATAAAATAACCACTATCGATTTACTAAAAAACTTATCGTGCAACTAGGGAAAAGGGAACTATTTCTATATCTAAGAGTAGACCTTTCGATTTGTCTCTCAAATTACACTCAAATAATAAAGTTAACGAAAATTTACGAAGCTCATTCGAGTAAGTAAATTATATAACAACAAAACAAGAGAACTTGCTCAAACTTTTTGAATAACAAATAATGATTTATTTTATTGCAAATAACATTTTTCTACTGCCTTTTTTAGAAATTTGGATAAATGTTATCTAGAGAGGACATTTTCTTTGTTTCTTTGTGTCTGAAGGTCTTTGTAATATTTTACTTGAAGCAAGTCAGCTATTGTCTTAAAGACATATAAAAAAATTCGTTTAGAATTTTGTATTCATATTCAAATTATACTTTTCTTTACAAGTTTAGACACACCGTTTTATTAACATTGATGTAGTTCATAATATGAGATAATTTAAAATAAAATGACGGCCGCATGGTAAATTCATACAAAGTTAGAAATATACAAGAACAAAAGGGGTTGGCTATAAATACTAATAACATTTTGTACATATACATCAATTTAAAAAAAAAACTTAACAAATCAAACAATATTTAAAGCGGCTTTGAATTATTCTTCGGGATAAAAATATGCCTTTAAGGCTGCTTCAAAAAAAAATTCACTTGGTTACGGATTTTCGTTGTCATTGGTAATAGATAACAAACAAACAGTATTGATTTTTATCTTTGCTATTCTTACAAGTTTTCCAAACGCCTGACAGGTTAATGTTTTGCTTCATGTATTTCATGGCCTCGGTTGAGACTTTTACCTTTAATACGCACTGACATAGTATAGGAGGAGAATAGGTCCGAGTAATTGCGCAGCGTATGAGAGCCGTTTGAACTCGATGGGTTATGATGCACCGGGTGGCTCATTCTGGAGGGCAGCGGGATCCAAAGAAACGGTGCACCGCTGGCCGACCGCAGGTTGTAGGGGGCCCAACTAGCGTTCTAGCCATTCGCGAAAGGCTGCCCCACCGCCTGTGTAAAATCCCGGGATTGCTCCATCGTGCCGGTTGGCGACCGGTTGGAGAGGGCCCGATGGCGATCCCCGGGGGGTTTTGGGCGTCCCCGCGGTCTCCATGTGAGTCCCCCACCAGTGGGTCTAACCACTCGAGTTGCTTGGTTCCAAACGTTGCGCTTCACTCAACTTCTATTCCTCTCCCCTATTCACCCTAACAACAACATAATGGAAAAGTCCAAAAAGAAAAATAAGTGCCGACAGCGGATGCACTCCCTCTCCCTAAAAGTACACTTCTCTAACATCCGAGGAGTGCACTCAAATCTCCACGATGTCCACCACCACCTTGAGACAGAGAGACCGCACTTATTCTTTCTGACAGAGACGCAGATCTGTGATCGTTCGGATCTGGCATACCTGCATTACCCAGGCTATATCCTGGAGACCAAATTTCACCCCAATGCGGGCGTGTGCGTGTATGTCAGAGACGAGATCTGTTGTCGGCGTCTCCGATACTTGGAAGTTCCGGATTTTTCTGTCTTATGGGTCTATGTAGATACTGGCCTGGACCGAATTGTATACGCCAGTATTTACCGATCACACACGGGAGCTCAGGAGACAACTCGACTCATTGAATATCTCAGTGATACTGCAGATAAGGTCCAACGACGCTATCCCTCTGCGCAGTTGGTGTTCCTTGGGGACTTTAATGCCCACCATGGAGAGTGGCTGTACCCGTTCAAGGACACCGACCACGCTGGCAGAGAAACCTATCGGTTCGCAGTAACTCATGGTCTCTCCCAGCTCATCCACGAACCTACGCGCATTCCTGACGTTGTTGACCATACTGCGTATTGCTTGGACCTTCTGCTGACAACCGATCCAGACAGATACTCGGTGTCCGTATCTCCACCATTAGGGACATCCGACCACTGTCTGGTGAAATCTGTGTCGCAATACTCGCCAACCGATACCAGCCCAAAAGGCAAAAGGCGAGTATGGCGGTACAAGTCAGCAGATTGGGATGAGATGCGTCACTTTTTCGCCTCTTATCCTTGGCGGCAAGCTTGCTTTACTTCTGATGATCCATCATGCTGTGCTGATGCTGTCTCCAGTGTGATATGTCAAGGTATGGAATACTTTATACCGTTCTCTGATGTATCCCTGGAGTCCAAAGCCCGCCCATGGTTTAATGCTGATTGCCTCCTAGCTGAAAAGCGAAAGCATGTAGCATACCAAGCCTGGGCTAGCGCTCGCAGAAGCAAAGCTATGGATCTCCCAGCTAAGAAGCAGGCGTACAATGCTGCTGCCAAGTCCTGCAAAAAGGTGATCAGAAGCGCTCGTTTCGACCACATTGGCCGTATCGGGGACAAGTTAGCATCCTATCCCACGGGGAGTAAAGCTTTCTGGTCCCTTGCCAAGTCGGTTGAGATGAACTTCTGTCGCCCATCACTGCCACCACTGCAAAGGCCTGACGGGTCTTTGGCCCACAGCGCAAAAGAGAAGGCAGACTTGTTCGCAAATCTCTTCGCGGAATGTTCACGTCTAGATTCCAAAGGTAAAAGCCCACCCACGTTACCTCCATTCGGCCCCAAGATGGAGGCCGTCCAAATTCACCAGAAACAGGTACTCAAATGCTTACAAAATCTAGACGTGAATAAGGCCAGTGGTCCGGATGGCATTCCCGCAGTGGTATTAAAGCACTGTGCCGCCGAGTTGTCTCCTGTTTTGACACGCCTATATCGACTCTCTCTAAGGACTGGAAAAGTTCCAAAATCATGGAAGTTTGCAAACGTACAGCCCGTACCAAAAAAGGGCAGTCGAGCCGACCCAGTCAACTATAGACCTATTGCAATCACTTCCATAATTTGCAAAATTATGGAACGTGTATTGAACCATCGTCTCCTGACGTACCTAGAGACCAATGAGCTCCTCAGTGACAACCAATATGGTTTCCGCGGAGGACGCTCAACAGGAGACCTTCTAGTGTACGTCACGCATCTATGGAGCATGGCCTTGGAAGGGCATGGAGAGGCAATAGCCGTATCCTTGGATATCTCCAAGGCCTTTGACCGGGTATGGCACGAAACCCTTTTGAGCAAGCTTCCTGCGTATGGCATACCATCTGGACTCTGCGACTGGATGTCTGATTTCCTGAGGGAACGGTCAATTCGAGTTGTCGTCGATGGCTTCTCATCGGACCTAATGGCGATCAACGCCGGCGTACCTCAGGGATCTGTTCTCTCTGCAACATTATTCCTGCTGCACATTAATGACCTTCTTTTATCGGATGGCATTATTGGTTACGCCGATGACAGCACTGTTGTAGAGAGATATGTCTCCAATGCGCGAGCGAGTCCAAACCAGATCCAATTTCAGAGAGAGTCGATGATCGAACGGGTTGATTTGACACTTTGTAGGGTTTCCGATTGGGGTGAAGCCAATCTTGTCAAATTCAACCCTTCCAAAACCCAGGCGTGTCTCTTCTCCGCTAAAAAGAGCACATTCAACTTGACGCCCACTTTCCAAAGTGTATCTGTACCGATCACAAACCAACTAGGGCTTCTAGGCATGACCATCACGTCGAAACTTAATTTCGGTCAACAGATTGAAACCATGGCACAGTCAGCTTCCAAAAAATTGGGAGTCATCGCAAAGGTCCGGCGGTACTTCAACTCCGAACAGCTGCTCAACCTGTACACAGCCCAGGTTCGATCTTGTATGGAGTACTGCAGCCATCTTTGGCATGATTCCGCAAAATACCATCTTGAAGCGTTGGATTCTGTCGACCGAAGGGCCCGTAGACTCATAAGTGACGACAAACTTACTTCTTCGAGACTGCAAAGTCTCGAGCATCGTCGAAAAGTTGCTAGTCTATCGGTTTTTTACAGATTGCACTTTGGAGAGTGTGCGAATGCTCTTTTTCAGTTGATCGAACCTTCCCCCTTTCTCCACCGGTCAACCAGGCGCAGACAGAAGTTTCACCCGTTTGTGGTTAGCGTGCCGATGAGCCGAACTAAACGGTTCGATAGCTCATTTTTGGTTCGTGTTGCCAAAGAGTGGAACGATTTGCCTGCGTCTGTTTTTCCAGACAAATATAACCCTGGAGCTTTCAAGTGTAGAGTGAATAGGTACCTCTTAGACAGGCGTGTACGATCCTCGTCTTCATCGTCACTTTCCATCAGGTGAGATGGAAGACAAACGCCTGCTAATTATTAATAAAAAAAAATTAAAAAAAAAAAAAAAATCCATAAATATTATTTTCTTTCAAAAATATGTCAAACTTGGTGTAACTTTAATTTTAGCCTAAACTTTCTCCAAATCCTACTTGCCTAACCTACGCATACTAGTGAGGGTGGCGGATAATTTCTACTATTTCTATCTATGGAATACTTTAGTGGCCAATATTAAAGATTTATACAGGGTGGTCCATTTATAGTGGTCCAAAAAATTTTTTTATGTAAAGGACATCCTAAATTATCATACAAAAATCGTTACTTGAAAAAAATTTTAAAGTTTACGATTTTTCGAAAAAAAAAATGAAATTTCTCTAGTCGTTTCACATAAATTACTCTAGTCTGAAAACTATTCGTTGGAATCAAATGAAAATTGGTATAGGAGTAGTCTATAAAAGTGTTTTAGGTATCCCTGTATGTCTAACCAGGCGCCTTTGGCTTGTAGATGGTTCGCGACGTAACTCTTGTAGGATAACATTTTCCCGGTCATTATTACTACGTCCAGGTTCTCGTCCACGAAAGCCGGGAATAACTCCTTCCAAAAAGGAGTTGTGAAGTCTCACGAAATCCCGAAAGCGCTGCATAGGTGAGCCTGGCTGCCGTTCAGCAAATTCTCGATAAAGCCGCGCTGCTTCACGCGCTACGCCTTGTGCAACGCCATAAAAATAATGCATCATGGCGTATTCGTGGGGTGAGTACGACGCACGATTAGCACGATTGTCAGCCATACTGGTAACAGAATATCCGAATCACAGGCACAATCAATAGCCCAAGCAACGTAAGCCAAATAGTAGATGAGCGATCAATTACGAGTCCATAAACAAGCCAAAAACGTTAAAATAGCACACGAAAGTTCACGAAACACAGTAGGACAGTTGCGGAGAGCGCAAGCGACAAACCACAACTAAGTCAAAGAGTTAAGTTAATTAGTTAAGACAATAGAGATAAGCTGGTAGTTGGTAGATGGTAAGCGAGCCGCCAGGTAAACAAATTACATGCATTCTTTTTTGCGAGCCGATTGGGTTTAACAGTAAACAATACAATATGTCTATCTCTTTTTAACAAATGGACTTGGATAACACCTTTGTCGTCGAATGGCACAAAATTATTTGCTGTTAAAATTGAAACAAGTTACAAGGTTGTGCAAATTTAAGTTTAAGAAATAAGAACAGATTAGTTCAAATTACGACTACCGTATACTTAGTAATTTTATTGTAGTAATGCTATTTTTGAAGATGTTACTATTGTTCGACAGTTTTAATTTTTTGTGTCATGAATAACCATGTTTTAAGATAATTTTTAGAAGCATGAGCAAAACTTTGGTAGTAAAATTGTTTGTTACAATTAATTGAAAATTTGTTATTTTTTTCAAATTTGAAAAAGTTGCAGGAGAAGTAAAATTTTAAAAACTTTATTCAGAATTTACGCTACAAATGCATTTAACGTGGTAGACACGTTTATAAACTACACCTATACCAATTTTCATTAGATTCCAACGAATAGTTTTCAGACTAGAGTAATTTATGTGAAAAGACTAGAGAAATTTCATTTTTTTTCGAAAAATCGTAAATTCTCTACCTTAAGTTTTTTTTTTCAAGTAACAATTTTCTAATGACTAGTTAGGATGTCTTTTACATAAAAAAATTTTTGGACCACTATAAATGGACCACCCTGTATATGTTATAGTAATAAGAGTTTCTTATGTTAAGAATACCTTTGGAACGGTACTTCACTCTAATACTGACTAGATTCTATCGAGGAAAACGTATGACTTCCTCCCCAAGTTATGACTGATAATGTCCATAGACACGGACGCCATCAACATCCATCAGGTAATTCGTTAGCTCATTGCTTGTGGAACCAGGAAAACGTGTTATATTGTATCTGCAATTGACACTTCTCTTTTCACGAACTGCGCAACAAGCCTACTTTATCACGAAGACAAGACTGTCAAGTCACAAGCCAATAGTATTGTATAGTTCTGAAGTATATTTTAACTTTCTTGTTATGTTACCTCGAGAGTTACAATTTATTGATGTTTGTCTTCAACTCAGGACAGACTCTATGATTGACGGATAAACAATTTATCTTAGTCACATATTCTATTAAATTATGTATTTTTGAGTAAATGTAGTAACAATTTAAAAAAATGATTTGTTAGTATAGATTATACAGGCTGTATTTCTATACCAAGTAACTTTGTTAGGACTCCGGGTGTTGGTGAGTGCGCTGCTTGTAGACGGAAATCTTTCTATTGTAGTTGTTTTGATAGCCACCGCTATAATAACAAACTAACCTATATTCATATACAAAACAGTATTAGATAAAAATATATAAAATATTTAAAGAAAGTAAGTGCTTTTTATTTCAGCGTGTCTGTAAAATTAAAGGTCAAACCGGAAAATAAATTTATACACATGAGAGAAAAATAGGAATCTTTATTTTGATGTAATAGTATTATTTTTTTTTTGCTTGTAAAGTAAAAAGCACTTTTACGTTTTTACATCGAGGCAAAACGGTCATGTTTTACCCTAAGCTTAAAGTGCTCGTAAAAGCTTGATCACGAGTGTGGCGAACCCTAAAGCTAGGTTTGGGTCAAGACGGCTGGTCCTGGATTGATCATATACTTGTCGGTATTTGTACCCCGTTTGAACCCTCGCTGGAGTGTTATATTGATTTTTACTTGATTTGCTAAATATTATGTACTTATCTTCCTTGGTTCAGGCAATGAGCTGATTTTCTTTATCTCACGTTGCTGAAGAGTGTGTTCAATTGCACGTTGTTCCTAGTGCATACGAATTTAAACACTTATGTTACAACCACATATTTAAAACATTTTTTAATTATTGAAAATATGACATATAAGTTGAGTGACAGCCGTAATCATACATTACTGAATTATGTTTATCTTTCTAGGGTCATTAGCTTTTCTTTGGTAGAAATTTTTTATTGGACTTGTACACCTTTAGGTAATTTTACAGGTAGGCTAAATCGTATCTTTAACATTTTAAGATTCTTTAATTTTTTGTGTTTGTTTTTCTGGGCTATACGGTGAACAATTAACAATATTTATATTTATAATTTTTCATATTTTTCACATGTTTTTACAGCCTTTAATTGTTGTGAAACGATTCTAATTAAATAAATACACGAAAAAGAAACTCTATTCTTCGACTTTTATGACAGGTTTTGTAGGTTATTCATATCACTAGCTGGCTAAGGTATGTGAAGTAATTTCATAATGTAAATTGAATATATTATATTCTAATAGAATCAGACAATTCAGAAGCAGAACATCGTTAGCACGGACGTCGATAAGTGCTCAACTTGCCCTATTTCTGAAGAGCCTTAAGAATGTAGTTTATTTAATCTGCTTGTTAAATGTTCTAGTTTTTAATACGATCTATTAAAAGGTACTGCTTTGTTTAAAACATGTAAAATCGTTATGTATTAGAAATACGTTTGTGTATACGTATGTTTAGAGATACGTTTGTATTTAGAAAGGAGTCAGTCAAACTGTTTAAATATTTTGTTAAGTTATGGAAACATTATATAAATATAATGCAATTTAAATGCAATAATAAAAAATCAATGGACCGATATCTTAAGGGGTTGCTCTCATTGCTTGTTGTTTTCAAAACCAGTAAGTTATCTTGAACACTTTAACGAATATTCAAGATCTTTTTAAAAATGTTGTGTTTTAAAGATGAATTTTTGTGTTATAGATTTGCTTTATCATTCAGATTGTTTATGAAATATAGTCAAGTAAGAGAACTGAATATCACTACGCGTACCGCGCAGTAAAGCTGTGAGATATTCTGGCAGTTTTCCAAATAGGAAGAAGTCTGTCTAGATTAGACTTAACTTCGTGGTTTATCGTACAATTGTTGACGAAATGTAGTGCTGGTAGAGTAGAACCTTCAAGTTAACGGGGCAACAACCTTGTGTGATGGCTTAGGTATATATCGAGGTGTTTGACTTGAAGGTGTGGTTTGTCAATTGCAAGTAGAAAGATGATTTGTTGAAAAAGTATTACGGCCGTATTCAGACACGTGAAATGATACTTGAGGCTCTCTTAAGGATATATTTTGCTTAGAAAATATGGACTCAGAAGAAGTAAAGATAAAGTATAATTTAACTGGGCAGCATCTGTACTTAGGAACGCGTGTAGTCTCTAAATGTAGTCGTAAGGTGTGGTTTCACTGATATTAAATTTGTTAGCAAAGGAGGTGAGTCACATTCTCGCTCCGATCGCCACGCGGTGTGGACGTGCAAGACCCAGTTCTCCGTTGATCGGTCCTTTCCCGCTATTCCGTGGCGCTCAGTCTACTGACGTCACAGTTTAGCGTGTTGGTTCCGTGCTACGGTTTTCAAGGTTTTTCTACTCCGTCTGAGTGCTTTCGAAGTGCGATTTTTCTTTGCGACTAAGCCCCTTAGTCTTCAAAGTGCTGTGCTAAGTTGTGTTGTGCTTGTGCTGAGTGCAGTGTTGTGCCCAGCGTAAGTAGTCTGGTTTCAGTGCAAAGGATACTTAACGGTGACAACGAATTTGTACTGAACCAGTACTTTTTATTTTATTTATTTCTCTTCTCTAATTTATTTATTTTTCTCCTATTTTCATATTTATTTTTATCATATTTGTGTGTTTTCGTGTGTATTTGTCCTTTCTGTCGGTAAAGGTTGACCCTAACGCGGTCAACTCTTTACCTGCGTACCCTTTTTAGGTTTCTAGGTAGTGGCGTTCCGCATACTACGGTTAGTTTTAAGTTATTCTCCCCAGCCCCCCTACCGCTGGTAGGGAGGTTTGCCGCTAGGGTTGCTAGGTTTTTATTTAGGAACTCTAGACATTTGTTATTTAATTAGGTGCTAGGTTTGCTAGGGGACCTAGGCATACATTATATATTTATATATTACATATTCAAGCCCTCCAATGGACCTTGTAAGCGTTCTTAGGTCGTTCGCCCAGGCGCTCGCGGCGTCCGGTTGCCCCATCCCAGATGACGTACTAACGCAGGCCTTACAGGCTACTATCGCGTCCCCGGCCCCTCAGGCCTCAAACCCGGCCCCTCAGGCCTCCGACGTCCAGACCCCTCAGGTCTTCAGCTCTCCCGCGTCTCCCGCCTCGTCCGAGATGGACTGCGAATCGGTCGCATCCTCTCACGCGTCGCGTCGTAAGCGTACCGCTCCCGGGAGCGACTCCGAACCCGCGTCTGATACGTCGTCAGATGCCGTCACCCTAACCGGCTCTCCTGAGCCCGCGTTTCAACTTGTCGCCAAGCGCTCCAAGAAGCGCTCTAAGAAAGTTTCGGTATCTTCAATACCCGAGCCCTCCCCGGTGTCTTCAACACCAGCCCCCGCGCCGTTAAAATCGCTTGTAGTAACCGCGTCTCCGTCGGTCACATCGAAGCCAGCGACGCGCTGCGCTCCCGTCCCGCCGAAGCCTCAGCTCCCTCCGCCCGTATTCCTGCGCGAAAAAGCGCGCTGGACCGCGGTTTCAAACTTGTGCAAAGAGCACAAAATTAATTACTTAAAAGCCGCCAACGCTGGCGATACAATCAAAATTCAAGTAGCGACCGTCGACGACTTCCGCGCGTATACCAGGCTACTCTCGCTAAATCAAATCGCGTATCACACCTACGCCCTCCCGGAGGAGCGTAAGATCCGCGCAGTACTACGGGGCGTCCCGTTCGAACTCAGTAACGAAGACATTCTCGAGGACCTTAAGTCTCAGGGTTTCCCGGTCACAGCAGTGCACAAGATGCACTCCAACCGCGGTAGGCGTTTTCCCTTAGCGTTAGTAATCCTGTCAAATACTCCCAACTCGAGGGAGATTTTCAAAGAGGCTCGCACAATCTGCGGACTCTCGAACATCTCCGTCGAGCGTCCCAACCCCCGCGGTCACCCTGGGCAGTGCCACCGCTGCCAGTTATATGGCCACGCAGCGGCTAACTGTTCAGCTCCCCCCAGGTGCGTAAAGTGCCTGGATCCGCACTTCACTAAGGAGTGCACTCGCACTCCCGAATCCACTTCCCCCCCTGCCTGTGTGCTGTGTGGCCAGTCCGGCCATACAGCTAACTACAGGGGTTGCCCGCGCGCTCCGCGCTCCACCACCAAGAGGGTCGCGCCTAAACCGGCGCCGCCGCTCACTCCTGCTAACTTCCCGCCGCTGCGAAACCGGGGTCCCCCGGAAGCAAAGCCCGTTCAGCCGACGCCTACTCCGGCTCTGTCTTGGAGGCAGCGTCCGGCCGTCCCGCCTGCACCTTCCCGACCCATTCCAGCTCCCGTAGCTTCCGTAGGGCCGCGTCCCGCTCCGTCTTCTGCACCTCAGTCGTCGTTGGCTGAGGACATGAAGACCGTATTCGACGTTATCCAAAACGTAGACATTAATGAAATCTCCATACTCGCACGCAAACTGCGAGCCGCCCGCTCTCCTCAAGAGCGTTTATTCGCGTAAGCCGAGCATCACTCGCTCCTAAGTTCGTTGTAAATTCTTTATTTTTGTATAAATTCGTAAATAAGTAAATTATAATGTCTAGACCCGCGAATCCCGCGTCCTGTCGTATCAAACCCAAGGGCTTATCCCTAGTATCTTTTAACGTTCGTAGCCTTAGCACCAACCTTCCCGAGCTCAAACTGTTCCTTCAGAACAACAACCCAGATCTTTTACTTCTCCAGGAGACATGGCTCACTCCTAATCGCTCCAGGGGATTCGCTATTCCTAAGTACGCGTTTACACGTAACGATAGGCCTAACTGCGACGGTTTCGGCGGCACTGCTATCTACTACAAAAGAGGATTCCATTGCTGTCCTCTCCCTACCCCTCCTCTCCTCAACATGGAAGCCACCGTATGTAGATTGGCTATGACTGGTCATCCGACCATCATCATAGCTTCAGTCTACATACCCTCTGGCACCAAACCTATCCGCAGCGACTTTGAGACCATTCTCGCCCTCGGCCGCTCAGTCATTATGTTCGGAGACTTTAACTCCAAACATACTGACTGGACGTGCCTATCAACCAACCAAAGCGGTATAGCTCTCCTCGACATCACCAACTTACTCGACTTAGACGTCGTCTCCCCTATCACTCCCACTCACTATCCCGACAACCCGAACCACTCTCCGGACATCCTCGACTTTGCAATCGTCAAGCACATCAACCTCGACCTCAGGTCTATCGAACCGCTCGATGACCTAGGTTCTGACCACCGCCCCGTCTCCCTCGTGCTAGGACCGCCTAACGTTAACGTCACTTCTCCTAAGACCTTTACCGACTGGAAAGGTTTTAAAAATACGATAGTTTCTGCCTTAGAGGCCCCAAACTCTCCGCTCGCGATCTCGCCCGATCAATTAGATAGCCCGGATTAAATAGATTCGTTAGTAAATTCTCTCACTGATGCTATCAACTCAGCCATTAGTATAAACGAAAAGGTTGCTAAGAAAGGCAAACCCACGCTTCCCTTAGCCATTAGCAATCTTATTAAAGCTAAGAACGCGGCTCTCCGGAGAGCCAAGAAATATCCCACGCCCGCCTATAGAACAGCTGCGAATCAGCTACAACGCAAAGTTAGATCTCGCCTCGCGGAACTCCGAGACGCCCAGATGAACGATCTCATGGCGAATATCTCCCCGTCCCACCAAGCGTATTATCGAATGGCCCGAGCCTTTTGCGTAGACGCCGCCTCTCACGTCCCTCCTCTCACTCGTCCCGATGGCTCTATCGCCTTCGAAGACGAAGAGAAAGCCGAATGCTTCGCTGACAGCGTTGCGTCTCAATGCTCGCCCAGCACGCAACCCGCGAATCCCACTCACATCAAAGCGGTGGAGGACGAAGTTCTCCGTAGAAACTCTCTCCCCATCACCGCCGACCCCGTCACAGTCTCTAATGATGAAATCTCGCTTCTCATCAAAAGTCAAAAGTCCAGAAAGGCTCCGGGTGCGGATGGTATTTCCAACCACGCACTTAAGCACCTGCCTCAACAGGTGCTTACCTTGTTAGCTATCATTTTCAATGCCTGCTTCGACCTTAGCCACTTTCCAAAAGCTTGGAAAGAAGCGACAGTCATAGGCATACCCAAGCCGGGTAAACCTCTTAATATCCCGGCTAATCACAGACCCATCAGCCTCCACAAGGCAATGTCTAAACTTCTCGAGAGAGTCATACTCTCTCAAATGCGGAACCATCTGTTTCCAACGGACGGCGATCCTCTCATAATTCCTCACCAGTACATACTCGACGGCTTCTATCCGAAACGAAAGAAAACGATCGCAGTTTTCTTTGACGTAGCCAAGGCTTTCGACAAAGTCTGGCACAGCGGTCTCGTTTATAAACTCTATAAAATAGGCTTACCGGCTCGCCTAGTTAGGATAATCGCGTCGTTTCTCAAAGACCGCACGTTTCGTTTCAAACATGAAGGCACGCTCTCCGCGCCTCATCCCATAAAGGCTGGAGTCCCTCAAGGCTCAGTCCTCGCCCCTCTTTTGTATTCCGTATACACTAACGACATTCCCATTCCATCGAAAGTCGTCGAACTCGCTCTCTTTGCCGACGACACCGCCCTTTACACCAAAGGCCGCAGAGCCTCGGGTCTCGTCACCAGACTTCAAAAGGCTGTAAACACCCTCGGTGCTTGGTTCAAAAAATGGCGTATCGATGTGAACCCAGAAAAGAGCGCTGCGGTTTACTTCGACTACAGACGCAGTCGTATCCCCGACAATCTCCAATTGAGAATGCAAGGCACTCCCATCCCCTGGAAGCGCAGTACTAAATATTTAGGCGTCATCTTAGACCAGACGCTTTCTTTCAACCCTCACGTCGATAGAGTAACGAAACTCGCACGTTTTTACCTATGCCGGCTTTACAGTATGTTAGGTAGAAAAAGTAAAATGTCCTTCAGAAATAAACGTACGCTTTACAAGGTCTGCGTTAGACCAGTCATGTCATATGCTTCGCCAGTCTTTGCCCACGCCAAACCCTCCGTCCTGCACAAGCTGCAGGTGGTTCAAAACCTCTTCTGTCGCAGGGCCACAAACGCACCTTGGTACGTGCGCAATGCGGACCTGCACAGAGATCTTGAACTACCTACAGTTCAACAGTACCTAAAAACACTCTCAGAATCGTTCTTCAAACGCGCCGAATCCCATCCCAATCCACTAGTTCGAAATTCAGTCTCTTATACTGCTCCTGTCTTAGATTCGGTATACAAAGTCGCTAGACCGAGAAACGCGCACACAAGCGAACGTACGCAATTAACTTTAGATCTCGAGGCCCTTCAGGCCGCAAATTCTAATTCTAACGTAAATTCTAATTCTAACGTAAATCTGAATTAATGCAAATTTAATTTAATTGTCAATTTTCAATGTTTTATTATTTACTTTTCATTTTTTTTGAGCACCTTCAGTGCTATGTAAATCCCCGCGGGTGACCCCTTAAGGGCCCCGCTAGCGCGGCCTCTTTCTCCAATTGGCCGTCGCTCAGATGAAGGCTGAGTGGCAAAAATGCACGAGCCGACAGGGGGTTTTTAGTGGGTATGGTTCTGGTAGGCGTCGGGACGAGTCCCACATAACTTTGGAATCGCGCCAGAGTATGCGTCAGAGCATTTTTATCCTCCTGCCCTTCCCGCGCAGGGGAACAAAAAAAAAAAAAAAGAAGGTGAGTAGTGCGGTCTTTTATTGGATTCTGACGAGTAAAGTCGACGATTATATCATTATTATATAGCACTATTTAATTGCAGATTTATTTTTAGCAAATTATCACATTTAATGTATGTGTATTAATTCTAAAATTTTGAACAATTTTGCGACCTTGCACCGTTTATTGAAAGTAAATAAGCGGTTCAAATTTACTAGTGCCTCTCCAATGTCAAGAAAAAACCCGTAAATGCGCTATTTTATGTATTATGGAAGATCCTATGTTATATAGTGTTCAATTGCTATGAAAACTAGTTTTTGCTTGCGATTGACAGGGAACAATATTTTTGATGCTAGTTGTCATATGCATAGGTACGAATTTTTTTTATGCAGAATAATTTTCAGTCCTAAAGTCTAAGATTTAAAAGGCTTGGTGAGTCGGCATTTTTTAAAAAACGTATCGAACTTGTCCTTCATATTATTATTTCTTACTTTGTATTTTCAGTTTTTTGTATTTCATTTCGTTTTCGTGTGTTCAAAATTGAGCAATTCGTTGAAAACTACAACGTTTTCTTTGCAAAACGTCGAAACTTCCTAAATTAAAAATATTATCTCTATAAAAGAATGCAAAAATATTTCTTAGATTAAAGTTGTTTTTACAGTCTATAAAAATATGTCTCATTTCATTCTTTGGCATAAGTGCACTATATGGAGGCTCATACTGGATAATACTGGATTCCACCTAAATTCCTCTATAGTCATACATTAGGAGCCTTCCTTACTTTATCACACCGCAGCAACATTCTAGTCAAAAAAAAAATTCACACTCGTAAAATTTCCACAGGTTCACTGCCCGCGTACTGGAATCAACCTGTACCGCCCTACAAGGCCGGCGCGTGGCAGCCCTGCTCGTCACCGGCGCGGGCGCAGCGGCGGCGGCGGCGGTGGCTGCGGCCGCGCGCGCCGGCGTCCCCGTGCTGAGGACCTCGCCTACGCATCTACCGCTGTTTTATACTATTGCTAATGTGAGTGGCCGTTGTTGATTAATGGTGACTTAAGCCGCTTATAAACATTATGGTAAGCGAATTTGCTAATCTACACTTAGCTATTTGACGTCTCCTGAATGTGCCCGTTATTGATTTATTGATCGCCAAATAATCACATTAATACTGGAACAGTAACGTTCGGCTATATTCTCAAAAATGTATAGTGTCATTTGATTAAAATTTCTTGCTATAAGTAAGTGCTTGCTCATGTGGAATGTATATGTAGGGTAGATGGAGAAGTTCATGTAGAATCTGACTACAAGAAAGCTAACACTTGACTGTCTATAGACGTTGTTGAAATATATAACACAGATAAAAGAAACAATTGAAAAGGTCAAAAGGGATCGATATTTTATTTTAACTTACTTTTACATTTACACGGTGTCTTAAGATAAACATGTGCTTGAATTTTTAAGTAGTAAGACCTAATATTTACATATCAGCAATAGAAACAGTATTGAAAAACGAAAGGGTTTCCTTGCTATACGGCTATCGCCGTGTGGTTATCAAACAGTCACAATCTTTGCTTACTTAAGATCAGTTTTTGTTCTATCACACGCAGCAAAAGAAATTCGTTTATCTCGTATGCGTTTTTGGCTGTCCGGAACCAAACATTTCTACCCAAACCGACAGGTTTCCCCTCTACGCTTGATCCGAGTGTAACCCCAAAGGTAATTGTACTAACAGCCCAATACGCACACACACAAACATCATAACGATTAACAAGCAGCCTCGTAGGTTTAAGCTATAAGCGGAATCCTGTACCCACTCTGTAATTTACATCCCAGTTTAATCAACACGGTACTTAAGCTTTAATGAAAATTTATTCAGCTTTTTGAAGCGCTATTTTTCCAGTTAGTGTAACAACTCCAGTCAAATGAATATTTATGTTGCAGACGGCTATTAAAATGGTTTGAGCTGTGTTTGACGTAAATAATTGATTATCATGATTAAGTCATTTTTATGGGAAAAAAAAGTTCGTTGTAATAAAATCGGCTGAGTAGTGGTCAGCAGCCCTACCTTATACGCCGGATGTCCCAGGTTCACATTTGTGTGATGAACACAGATGTTTGTTCTCGGGTCATGGTTGTTGATATTTATATATGTATGTTTATTCTGGGTTCCCCCCAGTTCGCTATATGGTCATCCATGACACAAGCTCTGTTAATTTGGGCCCTTATAGTTGGTGTGTTTGTCTCTAATTATTATTATTTGATTTAATATATTTTGTTAATTTTATGTTTATGTCGACCGCGAGGAGTATTTCCATCTACGCAAAATTTTGGATGCAGAATAAGGTAATGCTTTAAGGCATTGTCATATATTATACAACCAATATACCTGCTTTTAATTTAGTCCGAAAAATTTTACTACTGCAAAATCTTATAGGCATTGCAAAATTTTAAACCAATAGTAAACTATGGTTTAAAAAAAATTTCGCTTTTTTTAAAAAAAGGTGTTAAAAGTTCAAGTGTGTATCTGTGTATCGTGTCTTTGTGTCTGTGTGTGACATCGTAGCTCCCACACGAATGTATCGATTTTGTATTAGTTTTCTGTTCAAAAGCTGAGTGAAGGTATCGAAAATTTTCTTAGCTATGTTCGATAGAAATCTGTTCAGAAGTAATGCTTAATATTTCTCATCAAGGAGTTTCTAAATTTGTATTTACAAATAACTAATTTATGAATATATTAATTCAACCACAAAGCATATCCCACACAAATATTTGTATTGAAGTTCATTATTCACTGCCTAAAATAATACTTAACTAAGGCTTCGCAAAATAATATAAATCATTTCATTTCTAACAAACAAAGGCTTTATATGCATAGTCAAGTAGAGCAGCCACCCTTTTGCATGTGTACGTACCTAAGCTTCAAACTAACTGCCGTGTTTAGGGTAGCAATTGTAAATGTTTAAAATAATATAAATCATTTCATTTCTAACAAACAAAGGCTTTATATGCATAGTCAAGTAGAGCAGCCACCCTCTTGCATGTGTACGTACGTGAGCTTCAAACATACTGCTGTGTTTAGGGTAGCCATTGTAAATGTTTAAAATAATATAAATCATTTCATTTCTAACAAACAAAGGCTTTATATGCATAGTCAAGTAGAGCAGCCACCCTCTTGCATGTGTACGTACGTGAGCTTCAAACATACTGCTGTGTTTAGGGTAGCAATTGTAAATGTTTAAAATAATATAAATCATTTCATTTCTAACAAACAAAGGCTTTATATGCATAGTCAAGTAGAGCAGCCACCCTTTTGCATGTGTACGTACGAGAGCTTCAAACATACTGCTGTGTTTAGGGTAGCAATTGTAAATGTTTAAAATAATATAAATCATTTCATTTCTAACAAACAAAGGCTTTATATGCATAGTCAAGTAGAGCAGCCACCCTTTTGCATGTGTACGTACCTAAGCTTCAAACTAACTGCCGTGTTTAGGGTAGCAATTGTAAATGTTTAAAATAATATAAATCATTTCATTTCTAACAAACAAAGGCTTTATATGCATAGTCAAGTAGAGCAGCCACCCTTTTGCATGTGTACGTACGTGAGCTTCAAACATACTGCTGTGTTTAGGGTAGCAATTGTAAATGTTTAAAATAACATAAATCATTTCATTTCTAACAAACAAAGGCTTTATATGCATAGTCAAGTAGAGCAGCCACCCTTTTGCATGTGTACGTACGAGAGCTTCAAACATACTGCTGTGTTTAGGGTAGCAATTGTAAATGTTTAAAATAATATAAATCATTTCATTTCTAACAAACAAAGGCTTTATATGCATAGTCAAGTAGAGCAGCCACCCTTTTGCATGTGTACGTACGTGAGCTTCAAACATACTGCTGTGTTTAGGGTAGCAATTGTAAATGTTTAAAATAATATAAATCATTTCATTTCTAACAAACAAAGGCTTTATATGCATAGTCAAGTAGAGCAGCCACCCTTTTGCATGTGTACGTACGTGAGCTTCAAACATACTGCTGTGTTTAGGGTAGCCATTGTAAATGTTTAAAATAATATAAATCATTTCATTTCTAACAAACAAATGTTTATATGCATAGTCAAGTAGAGCAGCCACCCTTTTGCATGTGTACGTACGTGAGCTTCAAACATACTGCTGTGTTTAGGGTAGCCATTGTAAATGTTTAAAATAATATAAATCATTTCATTTCTAACAAACAAAGGCTTTATATGCATAGTCAAGTAGAGCAGCCACCCTTTTGCATGTGTACGTACGTGAGCTTCAAACATACTGCTGTGTTTAGGGTAGCCATTGTAAATATTTAAAATAATATAAATCATTTCATTTCTAACAAACAAAGGCTTTATATGCATAGTCAAGTAGAGCAGCCACCCTTTTGCATGTGTACGTACGTGAGCTTCAAACATACTGCTGTGTTTAGGGTAGCAATTGTAAATGTTTAAAATAATATAAATCATTTCATTTCTAACAAACAAAGGCTTTATATGCATAGTCAAGTAGAGCAGCCACCCTCTTGCATGTGTACGTACGTGAGCTTCAAACATACTGCTGTGTTTAGGGTAGCCATTGTAAATGTTTAAAATAATATAAATCATTTCATTTCTAACAAACAAAGGCTTTATATGCATAGTCAAGTAGAGCAGCCACCCTCTTGCATGTGTACGTACGTGAGCTTCAAACATACTGCTGTGTTTAGGGTAGCAATTGTAAATGTTTAAAATAACATAAATCATTTCATTTCTAACAAACAAAGGCTTTATATGCATAGTCAAGTAGAGCAGCCACCCTTTTGCATGTGTACGTACGAGAGCTTCAAACATACTGCTGTGTTTAGGGTAGCAATTGTAAATGTTTAAAATAATATAAATCATTTCATTTCTAACAAACAAAGGCTTTATATGCATAGTCAAGTAGAGCAGCCACCCTTTTGCATGTGTACGTACGTGAGCTTCAAACATACTGCTGTGTTTAGGGTAGCAATTGTAAATGTTTAAAATAATATAAATCATTTCATTTCTAACAAACAAAGGCTTTATATGCATAGTCAAGTAGAGCAGCCACCCTTTTGCATGTGTACGTACGTGAGCTTCAAACATACTGCTGTGTTTAGGGTAGCCATTGTAAATGTTTAAAATAATATAAATCATTTCATTTCTAACAAACAAATGTTTATATGCATAGTCAAGTAGAGCAGCCACCCTTTTGCATGTGTACGTACGTGAGCTTCAAACATACTGCTGTGTTTAGGGTAGCCATTGTAAATGTTTAAAATAATATAAATCATTTCATTTCTAACAAACAAAGGCTTTATATGCATAGTCAAGTAGAGCAGCCACCCTTTTGCATGTGTACGTACGTGAGCTTCAAACATACTGCTGTGTTTAGGGTAGCCATTGTAAATATTTAAAATAATATAAATCATTTCATTTCTAACAAACAAAGGCTTTATATGCATAGTCAAGTAGAGCAGCCACCCTTTTGCATGTGTACGTACGTGAGCTTCAAACATACTGCTGTGTTTAGGGTAGCAATTGTAAATGTTTAAAATAATATAAATCATTTCATTTCTAACAAACAAAGGCTTTATATGCATAGTCAAGTAGAGCAGCCACCCTCTTGCATGTGTACGTACGTGAGCTTCAAACATACTGCTGTGTTTAGGGTAGCCATTGTAAATGTTTAAAATAATATAAATCATTTCATTTCTAACAAACAAAGGCTTTATATGCATAGTCAAGTAGAGCAGCCACCCTTTTGCATGTGTACGTACGTGAGCTTCAAACATACTGCTGTGTTTAGGGTAGCAATTGTAAATGTTTAAAAGACATGTCGTAAATATTAAATTTAACGTTTACATATCCATTATTTCTTTATATTTGACGATACTTTACTCAGATATCAAACATTTTGTAGTCAAAAGATTCTAGTCCAAAACAAACTATACGTTTGAACACGCTGTAAAGCATTATATAACTTTCTCTACACGTCATGTTTTCAAAGAAATAAGTGACAAACGAACATGTGGCTCACCTGATGTTAAGTGATGACCACCGCCCACGGACACCAGCAACCGAGGTAGTTACTGATGCGTTGCCGACTTCTTGAGGAAGGGGTATCTATTTTTTCTTGAAGGCCTGAATATCACGATTGCGAGAGTGAATTTATACAGAGATGCTACATCTCTGCGTAGGGCCAATGCGTCTTAGTTAAAAGAAATCTCGATTACCGTGAATAACATTGCTTCTCCGGTTGATATCCAGATCTTAATCCATATTGAGACGTTGAGGACAATTTAATTTATTTAAATAGCTCAGTCTACGAATTAGCAGCTTTTTTCGAAAATCTGTCTGATACTGGCAACACAGAAATAGGCCTGTAATTCTTGATATCGTCACGGTCGCTACCCGGATTTGGGAAAGATCGTATATCAAAACTATTATTCACGAAGTGGATTTTAAAATATATAAAAATATAAAATAAAAATCGTTTATTTCGGACCATAATCCATATCTTGGTTAGTAACAAATTTAACTTAAGGACTATGTTAGTGAATATTATATAATATAAATTCATAATTTTTTTCCGATAACGGGAACTATTTTATTTCGGATTGTCTCCATAAATCAATATCAACACCATAAAAATCAATTTTTCTGTTATCAGCTGTCAAAAGTCGGTCGTAAAATTATTCGCTTGTGATTCGTTCTTATTCTATCTCAAAATAAGGAGCAAAAAAGTAAACCTTGCGTTTATGCATATTACACATCCTCGTTATTTTATAACATAGACGTAACAGTAAATATTGTCTATGGCATTGTAAGATATAAATATATTTAATTTTTTGAAATATTCTTTGCACGAACGTATCCTGAACTAAACGAAACTATTTAGAGAACTTTAACCATATAAGGTGCGAGTCAGTGATTAAGAAATTTACTGTTATAAGTTGGTTACCTATGGGTTAAAACTTTCTACCTCAGCCTTTCAACCAGAGTTCCGCTTCATATGAAAAAGAGGGGTCGACGAGCCGTCTCATCAAATGCGAAGAGGACCTTACAAAGCTACGTAAAATAAAATGACTAGTATTCCCATTTACACAAGCTCTTATCTTTAAAAATATAGTCTTATTGGTTTTTTTAATTAATATTCAAATTCTTTTATCTTGCATTATTATAAAAAAATATAGCTACTTACACACACAAATCTGTACAATACAAACAATAATATCACATCCAACGTCTTATCTACATACATTCACATATTTACAAACAGTATTCAAAACATTCAACGTAATTACGCACATTAGGAAATTAATTAATATTTCGGCTAAATACTATACTCAAAAATCACTTGGCTCTATTTCTAATATTTCAAAAAGGACATTTATAGTAATTAAAGTACCATACAGTAATGCAATAAGGAAATTAATATTTTATAACATTCGATAATATAATAAACAACATAAATAACATTGATTCTGTCTCAGTGTCGAACTCAGCAACCTGTGATTTAGACAACATTATACCGCCAAACTTTGCAAAAGATAGCTCACTCAAAATATTGAATCAAAACATAAGAAGCATTAATAAAAATATGGCTGGTTTTCTTACAATACTCGCTAGGATAAACTTGAATGGGAGATTATTACATTAACTGAGTGTTGGTTGCCTATCACTCAAAATATACCTTACCTAGCAGGCTATAACCAATTTGCAACAACCAACAACATTACTCAAAATGAAGGCGTAGTTGTCTATGTCCATAAAGCACTTACAGTCACAGTGGAAGAGCCCACGTTCCTAGATTCTAACTGTCTTCAAATAGTTATGAATTCAGATACTGTTTTACTAGCCATCTATCGTCCGCCAGGGTACAAAGACATTAAAAACTTTTTGAATTCTCTTGACATCATCTTGATTAATGTTGCACATTATAAAAATATTATAATTGCTGGAGAAATTAACATAAACATCCATCAGGATCATCACGAATCTGTTAAAAGCAACTATTAAAACTTACTGGCTTCACATGGCTTACTACCTGCACACACACTACCAACTCGACAGCGTGCGTGCCTCGATCATATCATCTTAAAAAGCCAACAGTCTGCCTACACCTATGTTGCACATTCTGCCCTAACAGACCACGACACGGTTCTAATATTTCTAGATAAAAGTGTCCCTAAAATAATCCCTAAAAAACTAGTAGTTCGCGTTAACCAAAAAAACTTGACTTGACAAAATTAAATTATAGTGAGGTATATAATACGCAGGACCCTAATGTAGCAGTGGACACCATGATTAATTTAATTCAGCATATCATTGATAAAAATTCTAAAACTGTTAAGGTTCCTAACCGCAAACTAATATTAAAGCCTTGGATTACGCCTGGCCTATTACGATGTATACGACACAGAGATAGACTGCATAAAAAAGTTAAAAAAGAGCACAATAACATCACTCTAAAAATAACATTCAGCAGGTACAGGAATTTTTGTAATAAATTATTAAAGAAAGTTAAGATTGACTATGACAAAAAAGAAATTCTTCACGCCGGTAATAACCCTAAACAAATATGGTCAGCTATAAATAGCATTTCAGGCAGAAGCAAAAATAAGGAAAATACATCATTTCATTTCATAGCCGGAAATGAGAATAATATAAATAAGATAAATGACTATTTTGCTGAAATTGGAGAAAAACTAGCGCATCAAGTAGCACATGGTAAAGAACAAGTGGCGCAGCAAAACATTAATTACAATATATCACAGTCCATGGTAATGTTACCAACTGATGAGATCGAAGTTGCAACATTACTAAGATCAGAAAATCACTCCGTAGTGGCTGTGCTGTGGGATGGGATAGAATATCTAGTAATCTTTTAAAGAGACATGAAGCCTCAATAGTTCCCCCTTTAACACACATATGCAATCTTTCTCTCTCCACAGGGAAATTTCCAAACGCATTCAAAAAGGCAGTAATCTATCCTATCTACAAGAGTGGTGACAGGAGCTGTGTCAATAACTATAGACCGATAGCTATACTGCCGGCACTCTCAAAAATACTTGAACGGATCATGAATAATAGACTTATTCACTACTTAGAAAAATATAACATCCTTTCGCCGACGAAATATGGTTTTCGAACAGGCAAGTCTACCTCTGACGCAGTTCATGATATGGTGAATTATGTTGTTACAAATATGGATAAGCGACAAAAGGTGCTGGGAGTATTTTTAGATCTGGCTAAGGCATTTGACACAGTTTCTGTCCCGATCCTTGTTAAAAAAATGGAAAAATTGGGAATAAGAGGAATTCCTCTAAGTCTTTTTCAAGATTATCTGAGTGCGCGTACCCAGAGAGTTAAGATAGGTAACGATATAAGTACCGAGCGCACCCTTACTTACGGTACCCCCCAGGGTAGTGTCCTAGGACCGACGTTATTTCTTATATATATAAACGACCTGGGTACGCTCACTTTACGAAAAGGCAAAGTGTTTTGCTTTGCGGACGACACTGTCCTCTTATTCAGTGCCGATACTTGGACTACGGTGTACGCGAATGCTCAATCAGACTTAAATTTGGTAGCAAGCTGGTTGCAAAATAACTTGCTAACTTTAAATACGGACAAAACTAATTACATTGCATTCTCGTTAAAAAATAAACAACTAAATAAAGAAGCACAGCATTATATAATAGCCCACTCATGCTCCAAACCACATACCTCATCATGTACCTGCCCATGTATTTGTAAAAAACAGAGCGTCAAATACCTAGGCATAATTATTGACAGCAACTTACGATTTGCCGAGCACATAAACTCCCTTAAAAACAGAGTTAGAAAATTAATATACGTTTTTAAAACCCTTAGGCACGTACTTGACTTTAAAAAAATTAAATTAGTTTACTTTGCGCTTGCTCAGTCTATATTGTCTTATTGCATAACCTTTTGGGGCGGTGCACCAAAAACCTTATTACTACAATTGGAGAGAGCGCAAAGAGCCCTTCTTAAGGTATCTTCATTTCGACCCTATCGTTATCCCACGGCACAGTTATACGAAGAAAGTAAAGTTTTAACAGTGCGTCAACTGTTTGTTCTCGAGACTGTACTCAAGCAACACAAACTACTTGAATGTGACCCTTCTTTAACTAGTGGTAAAAGAAGGTATAACCCCGTAAATCAACAACGTACTACGCTTGCAACAAAATTCTCTAACCGATTCTTTTGCTATCTGGGAGGCTTCCTGTACAATAAAATAAACCTTAAGTTACATATATTCCCCCTATCAAAAGCTAGGGTCAAGATGAAGCTAAGCAAATGGCTACAGACACTTAATTATGAAGACACTGAAGCAATTTTTGGCCGTCTTACTTAAAGTTAATAAAAAAAAAAACAAAAGAAGAAAAAAAAAACTAAATGAATAAAAAAAATAAAAGTAAATAAATAATAATAATAAATTTTTTTTATACATACATGCACTATACATTATATGAACATACGTAAACCGAATTATTAATACACTTTAATATATTTACAGACACATACACACACACACTCACACATGCACCTACAAAACACACACTCAAAGTAGCTATATTTAACATTATACCAACTGGTCAATTACATGTAACCTCATTGTAAAGTTATAATTGTTTACTACATTTATCATAATATCATACAAATGATAAGCGCCTATCTAACCATATATTTAAATGTACTTTATGGAGACCTGGTGTCCAGCAACACAGGCCGCAAGCCTAGTTTAGGCACCAGTCTCACACAATATCAATTTTGTAAATGAAAAAGAAAATATTGTAATAGATTTATTGCTTATATGTAAACATATTGTGATGAGAAAATAAATTATTATTATTATTATTATATAATATCGGAAAATCATAACATCTTAAAGTAAATTGTGTATGTTACTTTTTATACAGAAAACAATTTATTGTTCTTGGCATACGTTCGCAAACTTGAAAGGTAAAAATAATTTTTAGTTTAATAGTTTTAAAATGGATGTACGTAAATCGCGTAAATTGAATCTCACATAATAAATTTCAATAAGAGATAATCGTTTTCCAATTTCACGTCATTCTATATAAAAACGTATTCCGGCTTATTACCATTTTATTACCAGTTCGAGATGGAAATGGGAAAAATGGTAGAAACTTTAATTGTGTACTTTAAACTATTTTTTTCTTTTGAAAGCGAGGTCGTCAAGAAGTCCTCTTAAAAAAATTCAGAGCAGAGATGTCGAAATAGTTGTCCTAAAAACAATCAATTATGTAATGTTTCTGAAATGTTTCTATATGTTTGTAGATATTTAATGTTCAATGGAATGTACTAATACGTATTAGAATTATTAATAAAAAAATGTAAATATAAAGTAGAAAAATTGTAATTCAAAAATAGACCATACTTTATTTCTGTTTTCAAACACACAAGAGCAAGTCAATTTGTTTTCAATGAAATTGAATAAACTTCACAATTCCGACGCCTTCAATGTATCAATCAACGCCGCACTCACACACGCCAAGATGCAGATCTAACAAGATTATCCATCACATTGAAGCGCAAGCGAGAATTGCAGGCTTTGCTGTTCTCCATTAATTGGAAGACTATTGCATAATTACTGCTGGAAACAATGGAGGAAATTCTTTATTTGTTTAATGGTATTTCTACAGTTAGGTAACTAATGTTACTTATAATGACAAAAGCCAATTACAGAAATACCTTGTGCTCAATAAAAGTTGAATTCAATCAAGATTAAATAAATTGATAAACTAAAATAAAATGGAAAATAGTAATGAATTTAAATGTGAAATAAAAAAATAAATAGAAAATGCATTTTTTATAGTAACAAGTACACTAATATTATATCTTTTCAACGTCAAAAACGTGCATCCTGTAACTAAGGAAGTCAATCACAGTAGCGTCGGGTGACGGGTCGCTCACTTCCCTCTAATATAGTTGAGGAGGGCGATGGCTGGAACCCGCGTTAACTCGTGAACGGGTGCCGTTTGAGAGTGTTCGTCGTTTGGATACTTGGGGGGAGACTTGCCGAGCTAACAGACGCAGATAAGAATAACTTTGTATAGACAACTCTGTAAATTTATTTTGAAAAAAATATACCCGTGAAGTTTCTTGCCAGTTCTTCTTTACGAAGGTTTTTTCGAACTGGTGGTAGAGTCATGTTTTATTTGACATCAATAAGAACAAGTAATTGTCAATGTTTAGAAATAAATATTTCATTTCATTTCATTTCCGTATCTTTACGCCGAATAATTATAATTGCCATATATTTATCTTTGTAATTTCGGGAAATATAAGCAATGGCAAAAGTTTGCTTTTGCATGAGAGTAAATAAAACACAAAGAAAACGTTCGTTAACACAGGTTTAATTACATACACAAGATGAAACTTAACGTAGTTTTTATAAATATTAATTATCTCTATTTTCACAAGAAAGCAGGTTAAAGAGAAAACATTATATTCGCGCTTTCACAATATTTTCACTAGAAACATAGGATAGGTTATGTTATAGTTTATAAAAGTAAATTCAAATTTTTCAGCTTCAATATGAATCCTTACATTGATCACACCAGAAGCGAAGTTTTTAGAAGTCGAAGCGAATTATCCCTTAATAGATGTAAACCGTATTCGAACTTCAACAAATTATTATTTGCTCGATTCCCCGCAAATTATCATCAATCACCCATCCAGAATATTTAGCAGATATTTTTTTGTTTTCTGGTAAAATATTTTGGCACCCCGGCACTTTATTCAGTGAAATCATTAATCTTAGACTATGTGATAACGCCAACAAGCTTTTGAAATAATGCTTGTACGTGACAGCAAGAAATGGCGCTCCAGTAGTTTAGATGATCCTGTCTGGGTTCTTGCGCGTATTTTAGAAGATGAGTACGCATTATCTAGGCCTGGTTGAAGGTTTATTTTGAAGGTAAGAAATGTACTAGAGTTAACCTGGATGTAAATTTATTTTACTCCATCTGACCTTGTTTTATTTAGGTCAAAGATTTAAATATCGATTTGGTACATACGTTGGAAAGCAAACACTTTAGATAATGGTAGTTCAGTGTAATGGTATTCAGATGAAACTGCTGTAGTGGCTAACATGTTCCACTTTTGGATTTAAGTAAGCATAAAAACAAAGTTTGGAACAAAATGTAAAAGCAAAGATAGTAGATAGTAGCAATTTGTTGAAATAGAATATTTTATCGTAAAACTTAAAACGTCTCGGATATACACTACTTTTTTTACTTCGCAAAATCATTAAAATAATGGATTGCTACAGAAAGTAAATATTTTGTTCAGATAATCGCATTTAAGGTTTCATAATTTAAACCTTATAACGTCATTAATTTTGGAAACAACTATCCAGCTAATTTAATGTTGATGTTTAAAAACGCCCTTTCTCCCGGCTTTTTCCTGCAATCAATATGCACTCGGGTTGGATGTCGCGCGGAATGACGCTCGTTTATTTCTCACTTAAGCGTCGATTACCCAGCGGGAGCAACTAATAACCTCCTTTAAATAAACGACGTGATTGGTCGGTTGAATAATGGGATTAATCGCCTGTATGTGCCTAAACTGGTAACGTTTTGTTCACAGGAATTGCTGCCCTTGGAGATCAGGCTCGAGATTACAGCGAGAGAAACTTTGTATGCGTTGAGGTAATGTACGCTTATGAAGGTTTATTGCTAGGACCTTGATTAACGATCTGGTTTCACAATATCTACAAAATATTTAATTATCTTACTGAATTTAGTAAATAACTCGAATGAAAAAATTTTTTTAAAACTTTTAGCAAATATACTAGTAAAGTAATTGAAACTACTTATACTAAACTACTATCATTTCAATCAAAACAGTTAATAAAAACATATTATGCTTCCATTGTGGTTGGTTAAAGCTGTTATGTTAAAGCTTAAACATCGCATTATGACAGTGTACCGCTGTTCCAGTAATTCTCAGAAAGTAGAATAAACACAAACAGTATATTTGCAGAAACATATTTCCTCTTGCAAAACATAATAATAAATAATGTAAAAATATTTCCAGAGCTACGTTGCTTCACACGCACTGGCACACATTCACTTTGCTCGCTGAAGAAGATATATACTCGGCTCTGTCGCTAAGAAAAGACCTTTTCTCGATCCTCACCGCTCAACCACTTAATCCCAAATGGCTTTCGCTTCCTTCAAAGTATTCTCGCCGTGCTCTCTTTAGGTACGATTAATCAATTAAGTAATATTCAACCTTTGTGCTGTTGTATGTTATGATAATAGGTTTTTTTATGTTTACACATTTTGGCAGAGGACTGTAATTTTTAAAATTTTGTTTATATATTATACAATACTTTAAATCTGCGAATTTTTAGATTTTTTTGTAAATTTTACAAACCAGGTTAATTGTTATGAAATCAAATCAAATTAAAATATTTTATTTCATGAAGGGTAAAAAATTACTGTTGGTGAATTTTTCTTCATCTTCATATTGATTGCGTAAGTGCGTAGACTGAGAGGAAACAAGGTTGTGGAAAAAAATCTTTTTGTCAGCATTGTAAAATTCATGAATTAGGTAATTAGGCATGCAGCTTGAATGAAGAAATTATACATTTACTTGAAGCATTAAGTAATACTTTAAGTTTAAAAATATATATTTACATTGTATCCTTGTTCTATCAATTTTTATATAAATATAAATGTAAATACAAATATAAATGAATTAACATTTTGTTCCAGGCGCTTAGCGGAAATTTCAAGATTAACAAGAGGAGTCGTTGTTTTGATTTGTGATCTTAATTATGCCAAGAAAGTCATCGATGAAGCTAAAAAGTTAAATATGCTAGATGGCCATTTCTTCTGGCTTTGGATAGATGCTTCTAAGGGTATTGATGTTTTTCATGACTTTGCTGATAATTTAAAATTCAAAGATGCCGATAATATTCTAGGAAACTCAGATCCGTATTTAAATGAACACGTTGAACGAAGTAAGCGAAATAAAGTAGACAATAATTTGGAAATGGATTTAGAAAACGAAAATTTAAATATAAGTGTAAATAGAAGTTCAAACTTAGAAGATACCATAAGTGTACAGAATTCCAGCGAAAATAACTTCTTTGAATCTTTAGTGATAAAAAATATATTATTTGAAACGCACAGTGTTAATAATAGAAGTAATTATAGTTCAAAAATTGTAAAAAATGAAACTGTAAATAAAAAAGGCGTTGAAACTTCTAAAATTGAAGATGATTTATCTGTAAATGAAAATAATATATTAGAAAAAAATGAAAATAGGTTTAGTAGAAGCATTAAAGGTGAACATGAATATTTTAATAAATACGTTAATAGCATAAATTTAGATGAAGAAATTAGAAACAGCAGTGAATATTTGGGAGTAGTTAGGGAAGATTTTAGAAATAGGAATTTAAATGATAGCGACTTTTTTCGAAGTGATACTAGTGAATTTTTAATGAATCCTACGGTGCATGCCTCTACAATGACTAATGTAAAGGATAAAATAAGGAAAAGAGGACATTACGTACACACAATGGCAACTGATGAAACAAGAGACCAGTTGGAAGACAATTTGACCGACATTTTTAACAACTTACCAGTTGGTATATTGGCACTGCATCCTCAAGCCATGAATGTTGGTGAGTAAATTTAATTGATATAAGCCGCAATTTTCATTACAAAATATATATTCACGACCGACTGGTGTAGTGGGAAGTAGCCTTGCCTCATACGCAGAAGGTCCCAGGTTCAAGCCTGGCCGGGACATTAATTTTTGTGTTGAACACAGATGTGTGTTCTCGGGGCATGGTTATTTGTATTTATATATGTATGTTTATTCTGGGTTCCCCACAGTTCGCTGTATGGTCATCTATAACACAAGCTCTGCTTACTTAGGAGTCATACAGTTGGCGTGTTTGAGGATTTATTATTATTATTTATTATTATTATAATTTTGACTCATATCTCAACTTTCAATATACTATAACGAGAAACTTTGAATCTTAATATTCTTTGTTAACTAAGATTCAAATTCTTTTTTGCTACTCGAGTCTGTTCTATTTGCTATCAGTTGTAACGGATTACATTTAGGTACGTACAGTCGGCCGCATAAGTCGCTTCACAGAATCAAAAGTGCAAAACAACTGAACACCCAACAAACTATAAGTTTTTGTCGTTACAAGGGCGCAAAATAAACTTAACTTACAAACTAATAATATACATAATAAGCATAACACAAATAATTCATAAGTTGCTTAAAGCTTTCATTTCAAAAGTCGAACTTTTGATTCTGTTAAGCGACTTATTTATGCGGCCGACTGTACCTTTTTTTACCGTTCGAAAAACTGGCACATGCGCACTTTAAAAAGATGTCATCCAGTAGAGCCCAATACAGACTACTTTGCTTTTGACAGCTCGTATGTCAGCTGATCGTGACCGCGGTATCTGCAAAGACAGCAAAACCGAGTTGAGAGTAAATTTTATTGATTAAAGCGAACATGCATCTTGCATTGTAAAAGTGGAGTACTGCAAATCTTTCAAAATCACTAAATTGTTCTCCAGGAACTAAAATGTGTCCCATCTTCTCTAGACAAAATATTCGTCCAAGCCGCGGTTCGCGTCATGGCGGGAGCGCTGCGGCGGGTCCTTCACGCTTGCGACGCATATTCTACTCATGCGCAGTTCTTTAGTAACGCCAGAGCTTCTTGCTGGGAGGAACCGAGTGACGAAGCCAATGACTTTTCTACTGAGTTCGTGAGGTAAGTTGTTTATTTTGGTTATCGTAGTATTAATAAAAAGTTATAACAATATCTAAAATACATTGTTTTCAAACTTGTTTGCGAACTAAAAGTATACTTTGGTTTTACGTACATACTCGTAGTTCCTGAGCGCACGGGCATGTCTTGGAGATTGCATTTTACCTACCTCAATAAATATTCTATCAAATGTTCAATAAATTTCTATAGAAACTTGATTGGGTTCAACCTTAACAATATTGAGAAAGATTGAATAATTTAGTAGGCATTTACAATTATAACATAATCTAAAAATATAAATCGAAAATGTGCATAAACCCTTTTTTTTAGCAAATATTTGGTATACAAACATTACTTATCAAACTATTGATAATTCATCAAATTTTAATTATCACACTTCAATACCTGCCGACTAAACGTGAACCCACAATTTAATTATCGCATAACAAGCAAACGACACGGAACATAAAGTGTCGAAGCACTCGTGCTAGCAAATCACATATTTTATTCCACACTCAAATTCCCAGCGATGTTTCCTATAAATAATTTATGATATAATTTGCTGCTTTTCGTTTTGATCGTAATAAATGCGAGCATTAAAGTTTGGCTCCTAATTGGGAAAATCGTATTTATGAGTATACTTTATGCTATGGTTTACAAACACTTGAACATTTTTATCTTAAAATACGATAAAGTTGGAACGTACGTAGATATTTAGTTTGTTTTTGTCTAATTTGGCCACAATCATCATCATTTATAATTCAAATGATTTTCTGATACATCCATATTACTCTATCTGAGTACTCACAATACAAAATTAAACCTGAGTGTGGTCTCAAAGTAAGCACAGTCTATGTAATGGCTTCCATATTTACAAAACAATTTTGACTCAAATAAATATGATTAGTTCGTAACAAATATTGAATCTGTATTATTTAGCTAAAAATTCCTTAACAGTTTCAAAACAACGACCGTTAGTTTTAGTTAGATACATCTTTAGTCTAATTGTCAGTTGAGGAATATCTGATCAGTAAAGGTTTGTTGAAAAGCTTTTCATTGAATTTTCTAAAGGTCAGATATTCTTTTTTATAAGCCTGAATTCGAACCAACTACATGACGCAGTACGGCAGATAAACACGTCACTTAAAGTTTCTTTGCTCAAAGTAAACAACCGGTTTCCAGGTATATAGATCTATTTGAATACAATGGTTATGTGATCGATTTGTTAGGGTGTTCCGTTTCTCTGGCCGTGGAAATAAGGTACTGTTTGAAGTCGGATATCAAAAAGAAGTTCAATGTTGATCTTAACGTACCTAATATTTATATTTCCTTTTTAATTATCATAATATCATATCCAGTTAAATAAACCAAAATCACTACAAGTTAGAATAAAATAGCCCTTATAAACACAACTTTAAAAGCCGATTTAGCACCAGTAGATGTCTTAATAACCTGAACAAAGACGTTTAAATATTTCTACGACAGCATTTAAATTTGCTACGATAATATAACCCTAACGCTTGGCGAAGCCATCACCATAAAAACAAATTGTGTGGCGCGTCCGAGAACGCAAGATTACTTTTATGTTCCCTATCTGAAAGACTGGAGAAGACTTTATCGAGACCCGCACAACCTTGCATCATCGAGTTCTTACTCTTTGGAGTACCACGAATTTACTATCATAATATTGAACACTGCAATTGTAAGCCGACTTAAGCCCGTATCCTATTGGTTTTTCCGAGTACAAAACAGATTTCCTTGAGTTTGATTTTCATTAGCGGTCCAGGAAAAAGGACATTTCACGTGACGTGAATTTTGCATTATGTATTGATTACCTAAATAAAAACAAGCTTCAATGTTATTTGACTTTAGTATATTGTTTCAAGAAATAGAACAAAAAAAAATTGTGCAGCTCAGTTTTGTGAAACATGGCTTCGACCAAACTTTTCGATAAAAAAATTATAAAGCCTCTTGACTACTCTAAACTTTGTAGCTCTACGTCAAACCTTTATCTGAGGCATCTTTGGTCAAGGCGCGTTCGTCGGTATTTTCTTAGGACCTCTCTACACACTTGTGTGCTATTTTCTCGCCTTTATTAAGTTATAACAATATGAACCGTTTCATGACTATCACTTTTGTAGCAGGTTCAATTTCTTTAGTAAATATTATGTTTGTAAAGTTACTTTGTTAACATTATTGAAATCGTTACTGTTAAGCGATTTTGTTGTTGAAACATTCATTCAAGAATGGCGAAGCTGTGGTTTTAATTTAACTAGCTCTAAATAAACTTGCTCGAGCATGTCGCCAATTACAGCCTCAAATTACGCAACTGTAATGTCTGCTCAGTCCCCCGACAACGAGCAAGATTCCAAATTACTGTCAAGAAATCTCTACCATTTTCCAGCTTATGTTCGTCTTTCATAACCGGACGTTATGTCAAATAAAATAAAATTTTGAAGCCCCTTTTCTTAGATGGTTGTAATAGTAATACACCGGAAAAAAGTTGGTACTTTTCGTAATAAAAATTCTGACTAGCCTTGATCCAATTTATGTCTAATCTCAACTATTTTTATTCCCATCTGACCCTAGCTTTTACGAAATACTCCTGACAGTGACGAGGGTAGCTTAATAACTTCAAATTTTTTTGTAAGGCATTCGTAAGCTAATCTAAAAAGCTAAGACTCTGTGCGTTAAGAATCCTGCGGCTCGATCTAAGGAAGCAAATTTATGTAAGGCCTTTATTGCCTTCATAAAAGACCTACATTGTATACATATTATAGAAACTATAAGTGAAAATCAAGTGATAACAGCGAATTCCGTTTACTTTTAAACATATAACATTCAATATATACATACAATCTTCAATTGGTGTAAATTTGATCACTAACATAAACTTTTAACCAATATTTTTAAATACTCCACCAAAAAAGTACCCTCAGCTGACTCGATGGCAAATCACAAACTAAAATACCAAATACAAACATAACGTCATCCAATAAACTAAACAAGGAACGAAACTACATAAAAATGCAGCTCTGTCAGTAACTGAACCACTTCAAAAACTCTTTTCGCGAGTGGAAATCGGTTTCCGAAATGAAAAAATAGGAAAACCTCGTCCCGCGACTAGCTATCCGATATTGCAGGATACTGGCAACTCGCCACGCGTCAACTTGTGATCTACCACAGGAAACCTAACCGAGTGCGTTTGTATTTCTCCGCTAGCATTTCAATTTTCGCACCTCGAGACATGTTCACAATGAGACTGCGCCACAATGGCACAAATGAAATTGTAAGTTGAGAGTCGTGTCCGCCATTCTGTTGTATTTTCTAGGATCCTAAGAGTTATTCAGAAATGTATTGTATACAACTTTTGATGTTAGGAAAAGCCCTATGGAAGTTTCTGATTCTCAATTAGGAGTTTCAACGAGCTCAATAACAAGTTAAACATTAACTAACTTGGGTAGGTCTTCTAATAAATATTTCAAAAGTACCTTAAATATGTACTTTTGAAATATTTGGATCTGTAATACAATATATAGATCAGATTATTTAAAATTTGTTTTGATCAAAGAATGAAACTTATAAAAAAACGTAATTATTTTTATCATCAAAAAAAAAATTACGTTTCTGTTATGTATATTTTCAAAGCAGTCAATATACTATTTTTTTATTCGTACAAGTTGTTTTCGTCCCCAATAGCGAACCTGAAGTCAATGGGTAAATATATTTACCTATCACTACTGGCCGCTGACTTCACAATCGCCTGCTTGCAATAAAACGGTTACTAAATATAATGATAATTTAAATTTAATTATACTTTCAGTTACCCCAGCATAAAAATAAAGCTAAACCCGTCAAACACCCCAGCTAGGGAAGCTCACAATTACAAGCTGTAAGATGAAGTTTTCAGCAAAGATTTAGAGGGAGTGCTATCTTGGTAATAGCGCCCAACTAAGGCTTAACGACCTCATTCCACATTTAAGACACGTCCAGCCACCTCTACTTGGAATATGCAGACTGCTTTATACAGTATTTATGTTAAAAACTTGTTGATATTTCAGTTATGTCACGTTAATGTCTGTCTGCCTGTATGTTATGTCATGTTAACAGTGTTTATTTTATGGAAATAGATCGCTTTAATAACATTGGATTTAGTTTGAGGTTGATAAATATGAAATATTTGTTCTACAACTTTCAGTTTTCTAGATGTGTAAAAAAAATATGTGTATGAGTAAAAATAAGTCTAATGGCCATGACAGATCCCGTGTTATAACCCTTACAATGAATAAAACACTTTTTACCGGATATTATCGCGTATATTTTAGTTAATTTTAAAATTATTTCGACGTTTCGGCATCTTTGCAGTTGCCGTGGTCACGATAGATCTATCGTGACCACGGCAACTGCAAAGATGCCGAAACGTCGAAATAATTTTAAAATTAACTAAAATATACGCGATAATATCCGGTAAAAAGTGTTTTATTTAAAGTATGAATCGTGAAAATTTAAGAAAATATACCCTTACAATGAAATAAATAGGTATTGGTGTGGGTTCCCTTTCAAATCATGGTTTTCTATTATTTCTCATTGTCTATATTTTAGAGCCCTACAGACAGCAGTATGTTGAAGCAGTGACAATTTTTCTTCTATCCTTATATTTGACCCATTTTTTTAAAACACAGCCAGGCTTACAAAATCCTTAAGTTTACTCTAGTGTAGCATTTTATTTTATTTTATTTATTTTATTTTATTTTTAATTATTTGGAAAACATACAGTGTTCTTATAGCTAGCTTAATACTAGAAAATTAACTAGACACCAATTATTAGTTTTCACATATCGTAAACTGTATAACTTGAGATAGAGCTAGGTACATATATAATACACACAAAATAAAACAAAAAACACAAATACACAAATATTACAAAACAAAAACCAATTAATAACTCAATCAAATAGATCAGGGAACGTTATCAAACCATTGATTAGTAATTTTAAGTCTGACTCTTTCTACGGAAGAATTAAAGATGTCAATCTCTGGTAAATTTATTTTATTTATCAAATTAGAGGCCCTTACAAAAAATGAATTTTGCCGATAATTAGTACATTTTTCTGTACTGTAATAAATTTTAATTTTCTCCACAAATATCCCTTGGATGCAACAGTTTTCAATCTCAAAATAATAGGACATGTTCGCTCCCTAAGGAGTATTCAATAGAATACGTGATCTGCATACTGGTGCTCGTGGATACAGTTGTACGCCTGGTTGTGTAGCTGCGAATATACAAACAGTTGGGTTATTTTGAATAGATACTACGTGAACCATGTATTTAAGCCGTTTGAGGGTGTTCGTCGTTTGGATACTTGGGGGAAGGGAGACTTGCCGAGCTCACAGATGCAGAAAAGAATAATTTTGTATAGACATAAAGAGACTCTGTAAATTTATTTTGAAAAAAATATACCCGTAAAGTTTCTTGCTAGTTCTTCTTAGCGAAGGTTTTTTCGAACCGGTGATAGAGTCATGTTATATTTGACATCAATAAGAACAAGTAATTGTCAATGTTGAGAAATAAATATTTCATTTAATTTAATTTTAATTCACACCAGGCAGCTCACACCAACATTAAAATTTTCTCGCTTCATCTAAAATACTAGCCAGCCTCTCATGCCAAGTTTGAAACGCACGATATCTAGTTTCAGTGTAACAAAATTGAATCAGGTTTAGGATAATTAAGAAGCCCACTCAGCTAGTCGTGAAGATGGTGTTGAATTTGTATGACTATTTATACCCGAATAATAAAATAAAATATAAAATAATATACCGAAAAGAAACGGAGAAAAACTAGCCTCTTTATACGTCACTGCCTTCATCTGGAAAGTGAAAACCCAGAACTTTTCATGATGATTGGTCAAGAAGTTATAGCGATGCAAACAAATATATATAAGTTTAAATTCTTTATTGTTTAGCTACTTCCTATTTTAAAAATCCTTTCAAATTATTCAAAGGGTCATTAAATTGTTTTACGTTCATCAAAATATTTAAAAATATAAATAATACTCATTGAAACTTTCAAATAACTGTGAAACTCTAAATCCCTACTTTTCAAAATATAAAATACAGGCATCAAACTATGACACAGCCTAATCCGATCGTGAGTTCCGACTGCAATTTAGTCAGAAGTGCCAAAGGGCTCAGCGGCGACTTGTCTTACTCCAAATTAATTGCTTGCGGTCGAAATCCTTGGGCACGTTTAATGTTATTGCTATTATATTATTTTCGCTTTATTATCAGGTATAAAAAGTATTCACAAGGATCGTCTACTACTAGTGGTGCGGTGAGATTACGCAAGAACCAGCAGGAATAAGTGTTGAGTTAACGAGCAATGTTATGAAATCGGTTTAGGAAAAAATTACTGTACTAACAGCTCAATCCGACACAAAGAAGAAGAAAAGCATCACTATAGTGTTTGTTTGTGTATAGTGTAACCTTTACTAATTTTTTGAATAAAAAAACTATAAACTTGAGTTTATTCAAATATAACTGAGTTGAGTTATACCAAAAGTTACTCAACGCAGTTTCGTATTCAAGTGTGCCTACTTTAACATGAATAAGCAAGCGCGTATAATGGGCGCGAATAAGCGATTAAAAATCAAGTAATTTAATAAATAGGTAGGTGATTTCCAAACGCCGCGTGTTGTTCTATTAAGCTAATGAATTATTCTTGATGTTTGTTTTTCCGACAGTTGAACCTATAGGATGTGTTTAGTTAAACTGTTACACTTATACAACGTAAATAGCAAAACATTATCTGAACCATTTGACCCATAAACTCACCTGCACGCCTTGATCGAATACCTTGATTTAGGGTCTAACTTTAACCTCCATGAAAAATAGTTTTAGGCACTTGATTCTGTGACTTGACACAGAACTAATGACACATTCTTTTAGTTTGGCACTTAAATTAGTTTCCTTTACCAGACTTAAGAATGAGCCATTTATTTGAAAAGAGTTCTTTCGCAAACAGTTTCAAACTCGATTATAGACTTTTAAAAGGTAGGGTTCACGTATTTATTGAGGTGTTAAAAACTGTGTAAGTGGTTCAATGCAAAATAATTTGAACTCTAATTATGTTTTATTTGTATTGCAATGTGGGTTCAAAATGCCTAGCCTTTCCGTAAAAATATGGTAGTTTTAAGTTCTAAATGGACGTAACGTGCAGATGTTTTTAATGAACGAAAAAAAACTTAAACAGTGAAATGTGTTGTAACAGGTGCTGTATTTTTGCTCATAAACAACGTCGCTTTATGTACTAGCCAAGTGCATTTTTTTTAAACATTAAATACACAGAGTAAAGCAAACAAACAAACAAAGCTTTTAAAATTTATTTTTTTATTGATAGATTCACGGCGCCTACTATGGAATAAAAAAATACTATCATAATTTAATGTACTCGTATATTTTCTAGATCTACGTAGTTTATTAATCATTTCTCTGGAGAGTCTTTGTAAATTGAACCGACGCAAACTGTCATAATAAACTGGACGCAACCCTTTTCTCTGAATAAATGAACACAGACAAATTATGAGATATGTACGAGTATTATGGAAACGTTTCTCTGGTGTTAGGGTATTATGTGTAACTTGAATTAAATTAAATTATCATTAATATTTACCTCGTTTAGTTTGCTCTCTGCTGCTGTATCAAATTTTGAGATACTGTAATGTGTGAAATTTTGCAATAAAAGAATAAAAATACTCACCAAAAGTATTTGAAGACCAATATTCTTGGTAATTAACTTAAGATGAAGTTTGTGCGGTTTTGGTAGTATAATTTTAGTTCCTTACCCATGCAGTAGTCGTTCTGTATGAAAAATAAATTACAGTATTTTTTATTTTGGGTATATTATTAATCATCATAACCATCGATGGAACTATTGCACGTTCGCTAACACGTGAGTCACAACAGCACTAAACCACCAAACAGAGTCCATTACTTTTCCAGGGGTTTATTGCTCGTTTATAAGGATCTTATCAACTTTCTGAGCTTCTTGCGATTGTTAAACAGATTACATATTTTTTGCAGTGGTTCAAAGTAGACATTTTGTACCAGCGAAGGATTGTTTCTGTGCTCTGAACAGAACAAGGGTCGGCTTGACGCTTACGTCGTGCTAACCATTATTCAATTCGTGAGGCACCATCAAGTTTTTTACCTTGCCAATTTCACGCATGGACCAATATTGTTTTGATGCGCTTAACAGCTTTAAGCCGCTCATCCAGCCGTGGACTGAATGTCATAAATTTCCATAATCGCCTAAAATTCATTTTAGTCGACCAAAGTTTTCGGACTACCACGGGACATTCATTTTAGATCGAAATTTCTAGAACAGAAGCGGGCAAACCAATGCCGAATTGTGCATACGTTTTATCTATTGTGTGACGGTACTGATATTCCATAATGACGGTACAAATACCATCATGTTTGAAGGTATTATAATGTAATGATTTAATGATATAAAATATATAATGATTAATGAATATAACGCTAATTAATAAACAAATATCTGAGTTCACAAGAATTCCAGGAAACAACGAGCTGTTGTATGTGAAAAAGCCAGAACTGCCAGTCGGCAATTTCATGGATTCTATATTATGGTATGAGTTTAGGTATGAAAAAGGAGAATATGTACCCATTTTTCTGGAATAGCGTAACGAAAGTGTGCAAAGGTCTATATTTTTTGACGCAATTACTGCAAAATAATTAAACAATATTAATATACTTAAAAATATATATTTACACAAATCTAATTTTTTTTTAAGTTTCCCAATAAGAAAAATAAATTTTATTAACACACTTCATAATTAATGGCGGCATAAGCTTACAAATGATTAGAAAAAAAAATTCGCGTTGTTAATTGGAAGAAAGGGTTCTGTACGATCAATTTGATAATTTTTTTGTCGATTCTAGTCCCTGTAAACAAGGCTAGAGGCAATTAAAATCTCCGAAAAATAAAGAAATATTTACCATAATTGCAAAGAGCAAATTACTAAAGACGTCTGCAAAAAAAGTTCTGTTCATAAAAAAGTTTGCAACATTTTGATGATTTATTTTCTTTCCAGTAAAATTTTTCGCAGCATTTATCTGAGTAGGTAATTAAATAGGAACGCCGGTGTTAAATCTTTCAAACTTCTAGAACAAAGTTCGCTGTACCAAGTTTTCTTGCTTTACGAAAGATTAAGTATGAATTTTAGGAATGCTCAGATTTTGTTGTAATTTGCATGAGATGATAAGTATTTTCGCAAATATATTTTTAAACCGGAGTATATTTTATTTTAGCAACATTTCATACTATCGTGACTAGCGACGCGCCCCAGCTTCGCACGGGTATACAAAGCATATACTTACTTATTTTCTAGTGTCGTAGCGTCGCTTCAGCTTGTTACGCTGAGCGTTCGGATTAGATTTAAATGTACCTACGTTATTCCTACTTAGAGTATTTGAATGTTATTTGATCCTTATCTTGCAAGTATTAGAGAACGAAAAGAATCGCTACCATGATATGACCATTGATAAAATTCACTCAAACAAAAGTATGTTCACAACTATCAATTTTATTTAAAAATATCTAACTAAAGAATCATTCGGCCTGAATCTTTAAAGAATCTTTGCGTACCGAAACTACCGCAACTGCAACCTTCCGCCTACCACATTAGAATACACAGAATATTTGACTACTCAAGTGTTCGAACAAACGTCAAACTTTAATATGTGATCGAAGACCTAAGGACCTAATTGGGGCACCACAGAGAACACTTCGTAGAAAACAATTACAGTCATTAAAATGAGTTTAAGTCCTTACGGTAAGTAATTACTCGACTTACTCGTATAAGAATATACGAAGAGTTTGCAAATTTTTTTAGTCGCGTGAAAGTTTCACTTGTGCGATAACTTGACATTGAAATTGAATGGAGTAAAGGGAAATGTATTTAATTTGATAAGGATTAATAGCGTTTCGATCTAAATAGCTTTCCAACGAGCACATTATAGTTGACCGTATTTAAAAAAATTAAAATCGATACAGGAAGCTATCCTTAAAGGCCTTACAGGACTTTTGATAGACCAATAAAAGATAAACCGTTCCACATCTCGAAGCGATTAGGCAGCATTTTGATAAAAGCTCCCAGCCGACAGAATTTTTTCCGATATATTGAAAAATTATCATCGTATTTTAGCCAATTTAAATTTACCTCTTGAATCACTCCGTCCATTGGTAAAAACCGTATGAAAATCCGTTCGATAGTTCTTGAGTTTGTCGTTTACAGACAGATAATAATGTTGTGAAATTTTATTTTAGAATGTTTAAATGCTGAACAAATTTCATCTTTAATTTGTGAGTGTCAGGATTTCTATTCATAAATGCCGAAATCAGGAGCTGACTAAATAAAGTGTCAATACAACTAGAATATGTATGACTCCGTAATAAAAACTTAAAAATCTCGTAATGAAATTTGATTTTTTGGGTAAACTCCAATTCGATCACATTATCATAAACCGTTCGGAAGTGAGAGGAAGCAGATCTTGGCCGCCTGCCAGCCGCGCTGACTCGGCGGAACGATGACCGGTTCCACATCACGGACCGAGGTCTTTCTGTAGTTCCTTCGGAAATTAGGCCGACGAACTAGGTCAGGCCAACTGCGAATACAGTTACGCACTCGTGGTTAACTCGCCATTTAGAACAGCCGTTCGAAATCATCCTTTTTATTGCGTTCTCTCGTACATGTGACCTATTTAGCCGCCTCCGTAAGTCTTGAGCCTTCCTTCTAACATTTAGCCAGTTAATTTGCTAGCTCATCACAAAAACGACCTAAACTCCCTGAATATAAAGACCTTTCTTTTAAAACACATGACAAGGAAACAACAAGAAGTGTAAAAATGTATCACATAATTCTAAATAAAGTCCCATTTTATCACCACCGCGGCGAGATGAGAAATTAACTCGAACCCACATCAAGCTTTAATCAAATAAAGGGATTCAAATATTTGGACGCTTTTGGGGCAGAAAGTGAGTTAGTAAAGTCATGCGAGATTACTCAGCGACTATTGTTAATAACTCGGTAACAAAGAAAAAATTACTAAATATGAGTCAGCAATATTGCTTTATGTGGAATATGAAAGCGGCGTTTTTTTACTGTGGTATATTTGTATTTGTTATTCATTTGTTTCATTGTTGGAATCCGTTTCATCAAACCGTTTCATCATATTAAATTATGGTACAATTTATTTTTAATTTTATGTACAGTAATTGCTTTCTAATAAATTGGTTAATTTCGTAATCTAATCATTCTGAAAACTGGTAACACTGAATTAATTTAATGATACAAATATGTTTCATTTAGAAGTACGATTTAGACATTTTCTGCTACTCTTCTAACACGATTATCTTGGAAACGACTGAAAATAAGACTATAAAACAAAATTTCACATAACCGCACAAATAAAACTTCATTACAAATCATTTTAGGAAAATCCATTTGTAATATCTCGAACGGACAATAACTATTCAACCATGAAATATATCCGGTTCCTACGGTCCGAAAACGGTTTTCTATATAGTTCTTTTGTTGTGGTAGATAACATAACAACATTAACAGGAAAATTCAAATAAATTCGGCAATGTACAATCCAAAAAATATTTTCGGTGTCATTTGATGTCCGAAGGCCGATTTATAGCTGTCGTTTTATATAACTGAATTATTAACTGAGTTTTATTATATTGAATATTAATATCGTTTTGTGTTTTAGTAACATAAAAATGAGTTTTTTTAACAAATAATTTTTTAATACTAGATCATTCATTCTTTAAAACTATAAAAGAATATGTAATTTCAATTAATCAACCAAATTGTTTATTTATATTGTATGAATGATATAACAATTTATAAACCTGTTTCATTTATTAGGTATTGTTGTTTTGTAAGGGAGGAATATAAAGTCGTTTTTTTTAAATATAATATATTTATTTAATCAAAGTTTGTAACATTGCTATCTATGCACTTTGCCATCTCATGGGTAGTTCATTGATCCCATTCGGACGGGAATCAATAAAATCTTTAAAGGCGTTTTGGACTGCCCCATCGGGGTTGAATTTTTTCCCTTGCAAGAAGTTTTTTTTTTTTTTCTTTTTATTAATAATTAGCAGGCGTTTGTCTTCCATCTCACCTGATGGAAAGTGACGATGAAGACGAGGATCGTACACGCCTGTCTAAGAGGTACCTATTCACTCTACACTTGAAAGCTCCAGGGTTATATTTGTCTGGAAAAACAGACGCAGGCAAATCGTTCCACTCTTTGGCAACACGAACCAAAAATGAGCTATCGAACCGTTTAGTTCGGCTCATCGGCACGCTAACCACAAACGGGTGAAACTTCTGTCTGCGCCTGGTTGACCGGTGGAGAAAGGGGGAAGGTTCGATCAACTGAAAAAGAGCATTCGCACACTCTCCAAAGTGCAATCTGTAAAAAACCGATAGACTAGCAACTTTTCGACGATGCTCGAGACTTTGCAGTCTCGAAGAAGTAAGTTTATCCAAATTAAAAAAAAAATCGTAATCCAATTGAATAAATCGAATTGAAACTCCTCTAATTTGGAGCCGTCTATTGTGCAATGTGTGGTCTAGCGTTGTCTTCAAGCAGCAGTGGTCTAGAGCAATTGACCAGTCTCGATTGTTTAGCAGCTAGCTTTTCCATCATAGTTTGCAGTTGCTGACAAAAGACATCTACCGTAATCGTCTGGCCAGGTTTAAGAAAGCTGTAGTGAACGACACCGGCACCAGTCCACCCAACGCTCACAAGTAATTTTTTTAGTATATTTTCCCTTTTGGCAATATTTGGCTGGTTTGCCAGGGTTCAACCATTGCGGTGAGCGTTTCCGATTGTCGTACAGGATCCACTTTTAATCACAGGTAATGATTCAATTAAAATGCTTTAATTATTGTTCCGGTTGAGTAATGTAACGCAGCAAACCACGCGCGTTTGTCGGTTTGCTGCACTCAATTCATGAGGTACCCACCTCGCAAGCTTTTTCACCTTCTCAATTTGCTTCAAGTGGATTAAAACGGTTTTGTCACTAACACCGCAACATATACCTAACTCGGACGTGGCTTGCAATGGATCCTCTTCCACAATAGCCTTCAATTCTTCATCATCAACTTTGGTCTCCGGTGGGACCAAAGGCGTGGACGCGGGGCTTGTTCTGCAGGTCAAAATTTCCAGAACAAAAACGTTGCAGGCAAAAACGCACTGTGTTTTCTTTTGCGACACCGCCGCCATATACAGCATTAATTCTTGGACCGTTTTTACAGCACTGGTGCCACGGTGGAACTCGTAAATAACGCGATATTTCAAGTTTCCCATTTTGTAAACTAAGTGACGCGAAGAAAAAAAAAAACAAAAGAGGAAAAAAACAAATGAATTACTGTTTTCGAAATACATATGCATGAGTAAATAGCTGAATAAATTTGAAATTTGAAAGAGGAGATAATACAGATCAAAGTGCCCAGTACGATAAAACGCCAATTTATAATAATCATTGAAACTACTGCAAATCAGAAGCGCTATATTATATAATTATTACAAATTTCACTTTCTTTATTGTTGTTATTATTGGGAAATTAAAGATCTATTTATAATTATTATAAAATGAGAAATAATTATACCACGCCAGACAACTTCAAAACAAACGAAAAGTTAAACTCTATTTAAGTATTCTACTGTCAGCACAAAATAATAACACACCAACTCTCAATGCACATGCGGCACCTCCGTACCTTCGGAATAAAATTAATTTACTTGTGCACTCCGCAGATGTGGCTCATTTGAAATGGATTTTTGGTTTGAAATTCAAATTTTTCTATTCAATCTGAAGTCAATTTTCGCTGAGAATTGGACACAATTATTTGACATGAGAAGTCTGCGAAGAAAACTAAATTACTAAGGTGTAAGCTTTATTCGAAATCGAGACTGTCTAGATTTCTATCAGATCAAACATTATAGTCAGATTCAAGGTAGCAGCTAAGTTTTATTCAAATGAGAAATGTTCTTTAATAAATTTTGGGAAAAAAATATTATGTCCTTGCATATTAAATTGGCATTTTGTCGTACTGGCCAATTTGATCTCTATTATCTCTTTTGGTAAAGAATTCCAATTTTTTATTTATACAGCTATACTCACGCATTTGTGTTTTGAAAACCGGAATTCATTAATTTTTTCCTCTTTTGAGATTTTCTTTGCGTTACTTAGTTTACAAAATGGAAAACTTGAAATTTCGCGTTATTTACGAGTACGATCACCGTGGCACCAGTGCTGCAGAAACGGCTCGAAGTAATAATGCTGTGTATGGTGGCAGTGTCTCAAAAGAAAACACAGTGGTTCCGAGTTTCAACGTTTCAGAACGTTTTCGTTCTGGAAATTTCGACCCGCATAACAAGCCTCGTGGATGGCCGGAGAACAAAGTTGATGATGAAGAATTGAAGGCTATTGTGGAAGCGGATCCTCGCAAACCACGTCCGAGTTAGCTGTAGGCTGCGGTGTTAGTGACAAAACTGTTTTGATCCAAATGAAGTTAATTGGGAAGGTGAAAAAGCTTGAGAGCCGGGTACCTCATGAATTGAGTGCGGCAAACCGACAAACGCGCGTCGACTGCTGCGTTACATTACTCGACCGGTACAATAATGAAAGGGATTTTAAATCTAATCATTACCTGTGATGAAAAGTGGATAATGTTGCGACTATCGGAAATGCTCATCACAATGGTTGAACCCTGGCGAACCAGCCAAATCCTGCCCCAAGCAAAATGTGACTCAAAAAAAGTTACTTGTGAGCGTTTGGTGGATTAATGCCGGTGTTGTTCACTACAGTTATCTTAAATCTAGCAAGACAATTACGCCATATGTCTATTATCAACAACTGCAAGCCATGATGGAAAAGCTAGCTGCTAAGCAACCGAGGCTGGTCAATCGCTCTAGGCTACTGCTGCTTTAGGTCAACGCTAGACCACTGCACGGCTACCAAATTAGACGAGCTTTAATTGGAATGTCTTAGACATCCACCGTGCTTCCCAGACCTTGCTCCAACAGATTACCATTTTTTCGAAATTTGGATAACTTCTTGCAAGGGAAAAAATTCAACTTCGATGGGGCAGTCCAAAGCGCTTTCAAAGATTTTATTGATTCCCGTCCGTATGGATTTTTAGCAAAGCAACTGCGGCACTGGGGGCTTAGTTGGCCAGCCCGCCACAGGAAGTGGGTTCGAAATAAAAAGTTCTTCTTAGTTGCCGCCTCAAATTAAGATATGTAGATAGAAATAGGTAGGGGACACTGGCCTGACGGTACGTTCCTTCCTTGGGTTGCTCGTCTTTCTCGAACCGGCTCCAGATATTATAATTACTGATCCTTGTGGGCAAGTACTGAGCGTCCCGGGTTAGGTACTAGTCCGCAAGTTTCCTCGGGTAATAATCCCCGTCAGTTTCAGACAGGTGAGTAGGTGTAATAGTAAATCCTGGAATGCCAGAGAGAAAAAGCGTTAGGCGCCAGTTTTAATAAAATGACAATTACGGCGTGGCGTTTAGAGGTCCCAGCGCCCAAGAAGACGAAAAAGAAATAGTCCTAGCGTTAACCAACGTTAAAAACTACATTACAAAACAAACACCTTACACTTAAAACACTTATAGGAACAAATTAGAACTCACCCCAGCGGGATTAACTTCCAAATCAAGGTTAATTCGATACTTTTAAATGCGTCTGAATTACGCAGCGGCTCAGTCTGTTAGGCTCCTGAAATAGAAATGGCCGTCGCTTCCGGTCAGTCGGCGTTCCATTGTCCAATTAGGAATGCGTGCGCGCAAAATAAGATTTATTTTCTAGCGTATTTCACGGTTCTGTACATTGAATTCTATTATTTAATTGTTTGTAGATAGTTTTGATTATTTATTTGTTTTATTTAGGTCGTAAGTTTAAATGATTAATAGGGTATTTGTGTAGTTTGAGTACTTATTAATTTTTAAAAATCAATTTATTTTATTAATTAAGTTTTTAGATTCAAATAGCGACAATGCTTCAAGATCAATAAACTACCTATGAGATGGCAAAAGTTCATAGATAACACCGGTACATACTTTGATTAAATAAATATAATATTAAAAAAAATTACTTTTTGTTCCTCCCTTATAAAACGACAATTTCACATGACCTAATAGTTCCTTGATACAGGGTCTGTCGTTATGAATGGATAATCCGTTAACGGCAGTTGTTCCATGTAAGACTGTAAGAAAATCGTATCTTCTTGCCAGGGTTGTCAAACAACAAACAACAGGGTTGTATACTATATAATATTAAAATGGCGTAGAATTTTACACTTTTTTATAAATATCGCTACTTTTTTCATCTATTACGTTACCATTTCATCAAGTTTAGGTATTTTTGTGTATTTTTTTAGTATTGTACTCTTGAAGACGTTTATTATTTAATTAAATACAATTTTAGGTGTTCTTAATATTTAACATTATCAAAATTGTCATTTTAAGATTTTTTCTTTTAATTTTTTTTATTAATGTCAACTTTTGATCATCTATTGTGAAAAAAAAAGTACGGCGCTATAGCTGATCAAAAAAGGTATTTCAATGTGTACTAATGTTATAAATGGTTGTAAAACTTCGTCATAATGATTTTATTCATTCAAGATACTTTACATAAACACTATCTTACTAATTAGGGTATTCAGAATAAAACCAGGTTGTTGTATAGTAAAAAAATATTTATTTGAAACCAAACCAAATGCTCGAAGTGTCCTCCGCCGGCATACGACAATCTTTTACGAGCGCCATCGATCAGGTAATATAATTAAATAATTTTCTGAGCTGTCAGAAAATTCCTCATTGATTGGTTTTTATGAAATTTGTACTATTTGTTGTTTTTTCTTTAAAAGTGCCTGACTAACAACAATAATAAGATGGAGAATTTTACCATATATAATTTTTTTTCCAAAGGCCTGTTTTTTGAAAATGTCATTAAGTTGAAAATAAGCAACCTTTGCAATATATTACTTGACGAACTCTTTTGTATTGGGGCTCATATACACAAGGCGTAACGAATATTCATTTTCACCGAACAAGGAATGAAACATTTCAGAGCAACTTTAATGTATTAGGTAAACATAAAAGTTGCTCTATGTACATACTTGATATGTTTCTGAAGTATATCTAAATTAGAAAATAATTTCGAACCGAGGTTTTTTAGCGACAATCGTTTAATGTTACTGACCAAACCTACTATTAAATAGCTTTTGGATTCCGAGAGTAGCCACAAACTAAATTCAAAGTAACACTGATATTCTAAGTGAACTCAACTGCAGGCATATTTACTCGTTTCTGCAGAGTTCCGGTTTTCTGAGCACGGTAACAGCTACGTTACACGAACAGACACAGCTAAAGTTGAGAAGCGTATTTATTGAGTTGCTAAGCGGAGTTCAAGGAAATCTATTTCATTTCGTTTTGTGAAACAATGTATTGTAAAACGCTATTTATTTGGATACCGTTTTTGAAGAACAAACCTCTGAAATTGAATTTCTTTCTAAAATAAATTCCCTTTTTTTTAAAGTGTCCAACTTTTTTGTTCTATTTATTGTACAAATTTCGTAACTTGTTTGTTTGTAGAGAAACAAGAATATCAACGGCAGCTGCACTTGCCGGGGGCACGGAACATCCCGAGCGTTCGCTAACAGCTTCGTTTGCAATTTTAAACTTAGTTCCGAGTTCAGACAAAGGAAACAAATGGAGACAAGTTGGACTCGTGCAAGGGCGTAATGTAAAATTGCATACTATAATATGGCCCGGAGGAAGATTAGTCGCTCACGCACAGTCTGCTGGGGCGAGAACAATTTTTCGCATAGTAACAGCACTCGCTCCACCTTTCGTAATGGAGGGCGAATTAGATGAAGACGGGCAATGTCTAAGAGGCCTCCTATGCCACCGACCTCAAACATCCGATAAAGATAATCTTACTCTAGCTTTCAATGAATTGGAAAGAGAAGACCAAGAAGCTGAAGATTTTTTCTTTCCCACTGCTCAACCGACAGTTTTTTCGCGAATGGCTACCCATTGCTGCTACGGACTAGCTATGGATTTATTAGAAAATATTGCTCAAGAACTTGAATTTGATTTCCATTTGTACATAGTTGAAGACGGATTATTTGGCTCAAGAAAACTAGTCAAACCATTTCGTAAGCTGAGTGAATATCGAAGTGTAGCTAATGAATTTCTTATTAAACAGCACACAATAAACATCAGAGATTTTCATGCTACTATTGATGACAATGACACTTATTTAGGGGAAGATCCTGAAGATAATGAAGATAAATGGGATGGCATTGTCGGTGATTTAGTATCTGGATCAGCACACATGTCATTTGCTGCATTAAGTGTGTCTACAGCTAGAGCAGAAGCAATAGACTTTAGCCAGCCATTTTTTTTCAGTGGAGTTTCTACACTAGCTGCCCCAAATCAACGACCCGACATACCCTTGCTAGCATTCCTGTTGCCCTTTTCGCCTGAACTTTGGATAGCTATATTTACATCCTTAAATGTAACCGCTATAGCTGTGGCGATATACGAATGGCTTTCGCCATTTGGTTTGAATCCTTGGGGACGTCAAAGATCGAAAAATTTTAGTATAGCCAGCGCATTGTGGGTTATGTGGGGTCTCCTTTGCGGTCACTTGGTGGCTTTCAAGGCCCCTAAAAGCTGGCCTAATAAGTTCCTAATCAACGTATGGGGAGGATTTTCTGTGATATTTGTTGCTAGCTATACTGCCAATATCGCCGCCCTCATTGCTGGATTGTTTTTTCATAACGCTGTGGATGATTTCCAAGGACGCAGCAACGTAAGTTTACTGACTTTTTACTTAAATTACTTAAATGTGATCAAAGTTCATTCATATTATTATCTTGGTTGCAGTGGCTTTCTCTGCGAGTCGGAACAGCAAGATCATCTGTATCTGAATATTATATACAAAGAAATAACCCTGAACTAGCTCAACAAATGCGACGCCATGCTCTCCAGGACGTAGAAGAAGGCATACGAAAACTAAGGTATATTCATTCAAAACCAAACTTAATTTTTATGGCAGCTATTTCACTAACTATTTTCATCATTAAAATATGCAAGAATGTACAAAAATCAATACACATATAAGAAAACTCGATACAACCGTTTTTAAAATTATGAATTTTAAGACGACCTGTTAGATTATTTATTATCCTTGTACTTTATTTTTGTAACAAACTATGATTGTTACTAATTTTGCCTAACCTAAACACGCTGAGCTGTATTAGTTCTTCTTTCATTTAAACATTACAATCATGTCGAATAAAGTGATATGGGGACAGCTAGTAGCCATAAATCGATTTAAAAACGTCGTAAAATTTATGACTTCATAAAATTTCTCTAGCCCCAGTACGCAAGGTTTATCTGATAGCCACTTAATACCTTTTAGTACATTTGCTTTATGGCCATGTTTATACCATAACTTTAGTTAGATAGTTACCTTTGACCTCAGATTTTTCTGATTTTATTTTTGTAAAAATTAACGAAAGCTAGATAATTACTCCGATACCCCGACGCAGTGGAAAATGCAATAAATAAAACAGATTGTATCTTATTCTTAGGGGGATTGAGTTAATGTTCGTCTGCAAAATGTCTGTTTTTATTGTTCGTTTTATTGTAGCGACGAAGTGTATATTTATACTCCACTCCGGGCTTAAGGGATCCTTCGGCTTATGGGTTATTTTAACACTTCTCGTTTATGAGGTGGGGCTTGAATCTGGGTACTTTTTTGACATGATAAAATAAAGCCCATCGTGCTGTAATCCGTTTCGTTTATGCTTGAAAAAAATTATGTAAGATATTTTTCTGTTTTGTAGGAATGGTACATTGGATCTTTTGATAGCGGATACTCCAGTTTTAGATTATTATCGAGCTACTGACCACGCTTGCAAGTTGCAGAGGGTTGGAGATCACGTGCTTGCTGAAGACACTTACGCGATTGGAATGGCAAAAGGATTTCCTTTGAAGGTACTGATATATATTATCAATAAAACTGTAAGTTTTTATGATACTGTACATTAATACTGAAAAAAAAAACTAACATAAAAGATTAACATAAAGTCAGTGATAGTAAATCAAATCTTTGAAATGAGTTCTTTTAATATCACCAAATATTCATATCAAGGTAATTAAAATACGCAACGAAGTAAATTTTATTTGCGGCGACATGTCATCGATGTGTAATTTTTCTGTTATTGATATATACTTTCCACTGTTGAGAATGATGTTGTAACTTTTTTTTTATCGTGTAACTTATTACAGTGATAGTTATAATATTATGAAGCATGACCATTTTCTTCGATACCCTGCATCTCCTGCTAAATATATCCGTTTATTTTCTTTAAAAATATAATATTTATTTCCTTTTGTAGCTACTAATAACAAAAATAGTTTATGGTGCCGCTTAAATTACATGCACGGAACCGAAGGTCATAAATAAATTCAATCATAACCACGTGTCCAGGTCCAACATCGTAGTTCAGATAAGTTTTGCGTAGATTTTATTTAGGCTTTTGAACTTACGCAAACAAACTTTTTTAACTATAAGTACCGACAGTGCAAAAGTAAAATTTTATTGTATTTTTTCGAGAACAAATATAATTTTAGGATTTATTCCCCTGGCTTGCATCAGCTTCTAAAACAGGTTAAATATAATAAACAAGAACTGCATATGCTGTCTAAATTGTGGATGTAAGTAGACAATGTTGTAGTAGTTTTTAAATTTTAATAATTGTAAATAATTTTTAGTTTATATTGTAGAAGTACATTAGCTTTGCGTATAACTAACAAGACGAGACTTTATGATTGAGTACAAATACAAGAGAACAAATAATTCATAAACCACAAGAAACATGCGATTTTCCCATTTCAACTGTCAACCAAACAAAATTTCAAAACCATTATTTATTTTTCCCAAATTTGCAATATCGTCAAGAAGATGACATACCTAAGCACCTACAGCGCTCATGCACGGAGTCAAGAGCAAAGTTTGAGTGGTGTGGATCTTATCGTTAAGATTGATGGATGGGCAACATGACACCGCTAATGGCGTGATCTATCGCTTCGTGTCATGTTACTGGGAATCAAAAGATTATATGGCATTTTATTTCCACACTTCAGACTGTAGCAATCTTTCAACAGTAATTTTTTAAGACAACTTTTTATAGGAGGAGCTTTAATTTTGGACGGTGTTTGAATCCTGCTTTATATGAGCACATGGTATGAATAGTATTTGTGAAATGTGAATTTATTAGCCTGGCTCTAATGGCCTCTAACGTTGTGATATTATTTACGAAGAAATCTAATATAAACAATAATAGAACTCTTGGAAAGGGATCCACTAGGTCAAATTACAAAAAGTAACGTTATTTTGAGAAATCACGTCTTCTAATTCATTTATTTGTACAAAATTAATATCATAAACAGTTTTTTTTATATTGAAGCTTTTGTAAACTAGTAAAGATGTTGTATATTTATTTTTCGTAGTATATCGACGAACCAATCCATTGATACCTACGAGTATAGTACAACCGATACTCAACTTGCTCACTTCGTTCGTTGTTGTCTCAAAGGGTCTTTGAAATTGCACGTATCTATGTGGCATAAGAATTCCATCTGGAATGCTGAGCAAGATGGAAGTGAAAATCATCGCAATTTATATCAACGCGATACCAAGTATGAAGTAATCGTGATAAAATTATTTGTCTGTCTGAAATAGTAAAGAAATCACCAGTCAAACTTACTATATAAATGAAAAAAGATTTCCAAATCTGAGTTTTGAAATTATTTTTCTATCTAATACAAATGTATTTTGTTCGCAGGACAGTATATCGGCAGTGATAGCGAAGTACTCTTCAAACGGGTACATGGATATCCTAACTGAAAAGTGGTACGGAGGTCTTCCCTGCTTTAAATTAAGTCCAGATTACGGGATACAGCCAAAGCCTTTGGGTAAATATTGAAGTTTCTGCTTACAGATTAATATTCAGATGGTGTTTCGAAATATCATAGGACCTTTTTCTTAACGTTTTTAGTTGTAACGAAATGTTTAGTCGCTGTTACAAGTTATTTGCACCGATCCCCTCGAAATTATCCGATACTTGTTGTGTCTCTAGGCATCTGGTTCCTTTCTGTAGAAAATTTCATTAGAATTTATCGCCACCCCAATGATAATCCGACCCCTAAGCGTGAACGCTGGGAGAGGCATTACCCAACAACCTAAAAGATTAAACATAGAATTTATCTTAGTTGAAATTAAGTGAAAAAAGTGGTCCATATTCTCGAGAGAAAATTTCATTCCGATTTCGTTTGACACAAAATGTTTGCAGAAATGTCTTTGGGATAAGCACTTTATTACAAAACATAATACTGCTGTGTGCTATTGGAAATATGGGTCGGCGAATAGCAATTTTTCCTTTGATGATAGCAATAAAAATGTATTGCACCGTATTGGACGGTCTGATTGTAAGTTACGAGTTCTCCAACAGTGATAAAAGTTTGGAGGCACGTGAAGAGTTACGGGGTCAGACGGAATTTCACATACTTTTGTGATGACATAAAGTTTTACATGGAAAGGATTCAGACTAAAATCAAATATTCATATAAAAATGTTTTTCACTTGCTACATTGATAAGTTAGATGAAATGATCTTAATCAACCGGCTCAAACACAATTCACGTAACAATAACTAAAAACGACTAGTGACCTTAAAGATTGCGATAGAAAAATCCAAGCTTTTGGCATTTTCAAGCCGAAGTTTAAATTTTAATAAAATTTTTGATATTTTGATTTGATGATAATAAAAGTTAAAAGTTTTAACACCAATATCATATCATTAATTTACGTATAATATTATTTGGAAATAAATATCCTATCATTTCATATTAACTTCATATTGTAGTGTATTATGTTGAGGAGAACAATAGAAGAGTAGGTAATATAAATAAATGTTATAAATCGCATTTTTTGATTATTACATAAAAAAACATTTTCAAAATGAAAAATACAAAGCGTTCCTCATTCTGATTCTTTATTTTATTTGCCGCGTCTCGAAGCGTGAAGTTCAGAACTGACTTGTGCGGAGAATTTGCATTCAAATGGCGCACATGATGAACACTGCAATGGAGATATTTTTCACAAGGAGAATCTTGCCGTGGAAAGATTGTAAATTTGTAATGTGGAATCAAATGATATTGTTTACTTATTGCATTTATGTAGCTTGTAAGAGTTCCTTTGGTTGTTATCTCGAGAATAATCTCAAAGAATTATTGACTTTCGAAAAACTTTGTTTGTATTGGAACCTGTCATAATTTTTGATATATCTTTATTAATGAAAAAGATAATAGTCACTTACGTGTTAACATGTTATACTTAGTAAAAGTTAAATATTTTTTCGTCGCGTGTATACAAACATGTAACATATTAAAGCCAAGATTGAACTTAACTTAATATAAGTGCTGTAAGTTTACCTATTATATAAATAAATAGCGAGGTTCTTAATATATGCAAATAGGTATCATATTTAAATTCCACTCGCAACAGGAACCATTCTTTTAAAATTATATTCAAATAAAATAATCACATCATACGTTATACAATATGTAATGTAATAGAAATTTCACATTTAGTTGCTGTTAAGAGATTGAAATTGCCATAAGAGTTGTAAAATGTATAGAAAGCTGGGTTCTTGTATGTCTTCGACTTAGTCTAAACTAAGAAAAGAGATAGCACGATATTATTTGTATACTTGAAATTGACTGTTTTATTGACATTTTGAGTAGCCGACACAGAGCATCTTTACAGGAACCATAGTTGCTGTGTTCAGTGGCGACAACCGGGCAGTCACCGGTAGCGTGTTGCCAACACGATACTCTATACAATACCATCGTTTGAGTCATTTAAAAAGTTAATGTTGCAAAATTTGTAATTTCCAGTGAAGTAGACCGAACATTTTTTTCAAATAGAAGCAACTGGACACAAATAGTGACTATGACTGCGTGGGGACGGATTGATTAATTATTGATTATACAGGTGTTTTGCTGTGTCCGAAAAAAGACACAAAAGTATCCACGTTTGCTTAGCACCTTATTTGTCGCCCGATTTATTAAATGAAGAGTGCGGATCCCGCGCCGTGTCGCGTTTTAGGTCTTTGTAGTGTAATAAAACTATTGTAACAAAAGCTTAATTTGGGATGTACCCATGATATACTAAATAACTTTAGGTCAGTGAGCAAGATGCTTTATTGCCACTAAGAATAGGATCTCAAATTGTAAAGGATACGCCACACCAGCGATATAAGATTGTTTTATATATTCCCTCAGGGAGTTATATATTTCTTATTTCCAACGTTTCCACCGCCAGGAGTAGCAGCGGTCGCGGGCGTGTTCATCCTACTCGGCGTCGGCATGGTGGTCGGCTGCCTCATCCTCGTCCTGGAACACTTATTCTACAAGTACACTCTGCCCATCTTGAGACATCAACCAAAAGGCACTATATGGAGGAGCAGGAATATTATGTTTTTTAGTCAGGTATATTAAACGAACCTAAAAATAATCAAAAAAATCTTATTCATGTAACATTGTTAGTTCTAAACTACTTAGAAACCTACGTGTGTTTACACGCCTTTATATTTTATTGTAAGAGTGTTAGTGCTACATCTAGTTTCCGACTTGAGCCAGAACCAGCAATATTTAGAGCAGATCGAATTATAGATAATTTCAGCTCACGCAGTCGTAATTCTTTGTTATATGAATGATGCTGTCCATGGGCCGAGACAATAGATTTTATCGGTTCGAAATTAACGGTTTTCATGCGTAAATAATTAACAATGTCGATCTACATTTCATAATAAAAAAAGACATTCAAAAACAAAAAAACCGTATTACTAAAATATGTAGAGATTTATAGTGACTTTTACATTTAAATCTACAGCAATAGAACACAATGTGACATTGTAAAAGGATATGTCGTTCGTTTGGGTATAAGATATAACGACTTTCGAAAGGATTGAGTTACTTTAAGTAATGCAAAAACTGAAAAATATTGTAGCAAATTCAAATCTCATTAAAATTATACCCCCCACTATACTTGTGGTTCTTTCCATCTCTAAAGAATTGACCTATTTTATATATTTTGTTCGCAAATACTTCGAAAGTCTGCTACAGAATTCTAATATACATATTAACTTAATATAACGAAGTACTAAGAAGCCACTTTGCCAAGCAAGCTCAAGTCTTTTAAGTTATCAGAGGTAGTTCGCCCCACCCAGTAAACAGTTTAATGCTTCTAATCCGCTGCTCGTGTGAAGACGTGACAGAAAGCTAGCGATCAGTTCATGTAGGGGCTTTTGAAGAGTTTTGATACATAGGTATTTTTAAAATATCGAAAACAGATATAACAAATTTAATTGACTTACATACGCTATTAAAAGAGACAATTACATCATATAATCGAACTTCTAAACTGTGTCACTAAAGACAAAGGTTTTTGGTGTTTAGTGACACAGTTGTTTATATTTAATATATGTATGTTTATTCTGGGTTCCCACCAGTTCGCTGAAGGGTCAAAGCCCGCCCATGGTTTAATGCTGATTGCCTCCTAGCTGAAAAGCGAAAGCCTGTAGCATACCAAGCCTGGGCTAGCGCTTGCAGAAGCAAAGCTATGGAACTCCCAGCTAAGAAGCAGGCGTACAATGCTGCTGCCAAGTCCTGCAAAAAGTGATCAGAAGCGCTCGTTTCGACCACATTGGCCGTATCGGGGACAAGTTAGCATCCTATCCCACGGGGAGTAAAGCTTTCTGGTCAATTGCCAAGTCGGTTGAGATGAACTTCTGTCGCCCATCACTGCCACCACTGCAAAGGCCTGACGGGTCTTTGGCCCACAGCGCAAAAGAGAAGGCAGACTTGTTCGCGAATCTCTTCGTGGAATGTTCACGTCTAGATTCCAAAGGTAAAAGACCACACACGTTACTCCCATTCGGCCCCAAGATGGAGGCCGTCCAAATTCACCAGGAAGAAATACTCAAATGCTCACTAACACTAGGCGTGAATAAGGCCAGTGGTCCGGATGGCATTCCCGCAGAGGTTTTAAAGCACTGTGCAGCCGAGTTGTCTCCTGTTTTGACACGCCTATATCGACTCTCTCTAAGGACTAGAAAAGTTCCAAAATCATGGAAGTTTGCAAACGTACAGCCCGTACCAAAAAAGGGCAGTCAAGCCGACTCAGTCAACTATAAACCTGTCAATTCCATAATTTGCAAAATTGTATTTAACCGTCGTATCCTGACGTACCTAGAGACCAATGAGCTCCTCAGTGACAACCAATATGGTTTCCGCGGAGGACGCTCAACAGAAGACCTTCTAGTGTACGTCACGCATCTTTGGAGCTTGGCCTTGGAGAGGCAATAGCCGTATCCTTAGATATCTCTAAGGCCTTTGACCGGGTATGGCATGAAGCCCTCTTGAGCAAGCTTCCTGCGTATGGCATACCATCTGGACTCTGCGACTGGATTTCTGAGGGAACGGTCAATTCGAGCTGTCGTCGATGGCTTCTCATCGGACCTAATGGCAATCAACGCCGGTGTACCTCAGGGATCTGTTCTCTCTGCAACATTATTCCTGCTGCACATTAATGACCTTCTTTTATCGGAAGGCATTATTGGTTACGCCGATGACAGCACTGTTGAAGAGAGATATGTGTCGATCGAGTCCAAACCAGATCCAATTTCAGAGAGAGTCGATGATCGAACGAGTTGATTTGACATGATGTAGGGTTTCCGATTGGGGTGAAGCCAACCTTGTCAAATTCAACCCTTCCAAAACCCAGGCGTACCCAGGCTCTTCTCCGGTAAAAGAGCACATTCAACTTGACGCCCACTTTCCCACTTTCACCATCTAGGGCTTCTAGGCATGACCATTACGTCGAAACTTAATTTCGGTCAACAGATTGAAACCATGGCTCAGTCAGCTTCCAAAAAATTGGGAGTCATCGCAAAGGTCCGGCGGTAGTTCAACTCCGAAGAGTTGCTCAACCTATACACAGCCCAGGTTCGATCCTGTATGGAGTACTGCAGCCATCTTTGGCATGATTCCGCTAAGTACCATTTTGAAGCGTTGGATTCTGTCGACCGAAGTGCCCGTAGACTCATAAGTGACGACAAACTTACTTCTTCGAGACTGCAAAGTCTCGAACATCGTCGAAAAGTTGCTAGTCTATCGGTTTTTACAGATTGCACTTTGGAGAGGGTGTGAATGCTCTTTTTCAGCAGATCGAACCTTCCCCCTTTCTTCACCAGTCAACCAGACGCAGACAGAAGTTTCACCCGTTTGTGGTTAGCTTGCCGAAGAGCCGAACAAAACGGTTCGATAGCTCATTTTTGGTTCGTGTTGCCAAAGAGTGGAACGATTTGCCTGCGTCTGTTTTTCCAGACAAATATAACCCTGGAGCTTTCAAGTGTAGAGTGAATAGGTACCTCTTGGACAGACGTGTATGATCCTCGTCTTCATCGTCACTTTCCATCAGGTGAGATGGAAGAGAAACGCCTGCTAATTATTAATAAAAAAAATAAATAACATAACCTCTGCTTAGTTGGCGGCCATACAGATGGCGTGTTTGTCTGCGGATTATCAATTTATTATTTATTACCCAAAACACTTAGTAAATTAACATATTTATATTATACGCCATGGCAATTCAAATTCGCTTTTAAAAATTAACAGAACCAACATAAAATGTCACACGACAAAAGGAGGATATTTAGTAAAATTCCATTTCACGCAAATCCTCAAAGCCAGTTGAGCCGTTTCCATGATTGTTTTTCATTCCGACATTAACACGTTCGCTGCAGATTATGTTTATAACGCCATGAGTGTTTGTGTGTGTGTTTTGTATTGGGCTGTTGGTTATTAATTTGATTGGATACTTTTACATTACGCTTAGATAATAAATGCTGAACATGTAAATGATCTGATATAAGTTTAATAAACAATTCGACTCAATTGAAACTCATTGCCCGATCTAATTCTCCTGAAAACGAAGTTCAGGGAATGCTATTATATTAAAAAAAAAAACGGCCTTACAATATTTTGACTAAAATTCATTTAAAAGTAAAATTGTCTTAGTAACACAAAGTCTGTTACAATGCCAGCATTACGGAATCTGATTAGATATTAAATTGTTATATATCATAACTTGAGGTAACTAATAAGAAAAATTTACTAGCACCTATTTTTTAACATACTGTACATTCGTAACTTACATTGCAACAAATCTATTCTATTTTGGTATAGTTTTACTGTTAAAGTCGTCGATGTTCCAACATTTATCGTATTAATTTTAGATTGTTTTCTACAGATCACGTTTTACATAGGTAATTTGAATTATTACCTCAGCGCGTTGAGTCCCTACATGTTCCGATATCCATTTAAGCCTATGGTCTGATACAATTTGAAATTTTGTCTCCACAGCAGCCTTTAATATTGTACTGCAGGGATTTTATGTATTTCTATTATGTGGTGGTAAAATACAAAGTAAAGACATTCTTGTCTAAAAAATAAATTAAAAAAGTAGTATTTCTTATTTGATTTCTGAAAGATAATATACAGTATAGTAACGGTAAAAACGGCATTAGCAAGGTATTACGAGAGAAAAAAAGAAGACAGAAATATAATAGCACTAATTTGACAAGCACATTGACAAAAAATGGTAATTATTAAGTTAGTAACCATGTTTGTTGCAGAAGCTGTACCGCTTCATAAACTGCGTGGAGCTGGTGTCGCCGCACCACGCCGCGCGCGAGCTCGTCAACACCATCCGCCAGGGGCACTTCACCTCGCTGTTCCAGAAGAGTGTCAAGAGGGTAAATATTCACGGTTTTGATCGATTATTTTAACCTAACCTAATACCGATTGAACGTCGCTACAGTAAACTTTATAACTATTTAACCAGGTTAGTTTACTTAGATATTACTAGATTGCGATAGTACGATAGTAATGAATCGCTGTTGTATAACTATGTTCCGGCACATAACTATATCCCTAGGTATATAGATTACTTTAATTATTTAATTTATTTTTATGTGCACACCTATTTTTATGTAAATTAAAATTTTTAAATATAATACACAGCACATTGATGTAGATGACATAGGTGAATATCTAAAGCGTCATTGTCACTAAAGTACGTCTTCTTACGGTAGCGCCGGGTGACGGGTCGCTCACTTCCCTCTAATATGGTTGAGGGGGGCGATTTATTATCCCCGTGAAGTTTCTCGCCAGTTCTGCTTCACGAAGGTTTTTTCGAACTGGTGGTAGATTCGTGCTTTTTTGACGTCAACGAGAACAAGTAATTGTCAATGTTGAGAAACAAATTTTTGAAATTGAATTCGATTCTCAGGCGTTGCAAGATTATTTTCAACTATCCTTGAATTCAGATTTTTTTGTTTTTCAAAACAAATGAATGTTTCCTTGGAGTATTAATCAAAGTGCACAGTCTTTTACTACGAGTATACGCTACAGGATCGATTAGAGCGAAAGATACGTGACGTTACATTACACACCAGGAAATTGGCTCAGATACTGCCCTAGATATGTTTACACATACAAACTCAATTATGTTGCTGTCCTATATGAAAGAGATAGAACGATTCACGGGCTATATTGAGCAAGACAAAATATTTCGTGTTCGTATAATTCCGTACGTATTCGTTTCTTGTCGTACATCGTCGGTTCCGCACGGCTCGCGAGCTGACATCATGAGACAAGTAGAATCAGGCGACCGGGAACACGATTGTTGAGGAGCTTGTCGCCTATCTCCTGCCATTTTACTTTACTCAGACCGCTATAGTAAATATCTTCTTTGAGTATAATAAAATAAAACTTCTAAATAAAAGTGTTGTAATCGAACTCCAGTTTCAAATCACACGTTATGAAAAGAACGTTATGAAGATTGTTACAAACTAACTTGATTGTGCAGGTAAAAGTAAAAAAGTAAATTTATAACAATTGCATTGGTTTTCCGCAAAGTAGAACTTAATTGTGTAAATTTTTATAATTTAATTAATTACAATTTTCAATAGTAAAAATTAAACAATTTAAAAAATCATTGAACAATTTACTTGTATACCTTAAACAATTAAACTACACAAACTGATTGTTTTTTTTTACGAACACAATTAGAGAAAAAACGGTTGATGACAAATCCAAGCAAATAATCAGTTGTTAAAAAATTATATGCAAATAAAGATCGCACATAATTTTATCTAGATAAATACAAAAGCTAGACACAAAATTTGGGAACTTTATAACAGTTATGGTACATAAAACTATATTAACTAAAACAAAGCGTCGCGTTGCGTCGCATCGTGTCATTTCAAAACAACACAGTATTTTAATTGCCTTTGTGTGTTCTGTAAACAAGCGCTGTTAAAAACCGTGACAGTATACTGGGTTGACACCTGAAATATTCACACAATGAACTGAAGGTTTCAAAATTACATTCAACTTTATAGTGAAAAGAATATGTTGGGGTAAAATAATGAGGTAAATTGAAAGATTTGCAAAACAGAAAAATTACAATCCTTAGTAAAAAATCAGTAAAAAAATAAATACAAAGGTAATACAACTTACTTTGTAAATCAGAGCCCTGTAAACTACTTCTTAATATTTAGCCAATACTTAGTTTTCAATACGATAAAACATTAGTTTTTGTTTTCATTAGTCAGTTATTCAACATACGTCAGAGTTCAACATACGTCAGAGTTCAACATACGTCAGAGTTCAACATACGTCAGAGTTCAACATACGTCAGAGTTCAACATACGTCAGAGTTCAACATACGTCAGAGTTCAACATACGTCAGAGTTCAACATACGTCAGAGTTCAACATACGTCAGAGTTCAACATACGTCAGAGTTCAACATACGTCAGAGTTCAACATACGTCAGAGTTCAACATACGTTAGTTCGTATGTTGAAGTCACAAAGTAGTTTGGTTTAAAATCACATTAAAGTTATTCCCGGAATTAATATCTCTGGAGCCTTGAAGACATTAACTATTGCGAGCATCGACATGACAGTGTACACTGTGAGAACTCTGAAGATGATGTTACTAGATAACGTCAAATAGCAAGATAGCAGTACAATACAAGTCAATTTTTTTTCCCTTTTTTTTCAAATAAGCTGAACGAGCAGCGACTTGGGTATGAATAATAATGCGATTTGTTAAATACACATGTTTATTTAGTAGTACGCTGCTACAATTCTTTTTGTTTATAGGGGTCGGTCACAAAGAGCTAATAAGATAAAATTCAATGGAAAGGGATCACATTTACAATACAAAGCGTTTACGTTAAACAAAAATTGCGCTCGTGGTTTTGTTGAAATGACGCGAGGGGCGCGGAGCGCGCGGGGCAGACGCGGCGTCCGACGCGACGTAGGGTTCCCGATGTGGAGAAACGGCGTTTTTTTTTTTGCTGCCGAGGCACCCTCGCGGGAGGGAGGTGGAAGATGCGTCATGCATACCGCCCGCAGGTAAAGTCCGGCAGTTGGCCGCCGCGTGCCCGTACAACTGGCACCGATGGCACTGGCCGGGATGACCGCGGCGATGAGGCGCCTCGATCGAGATCCCAGAGAGGCCGCAAATAGTGCTAACCCCTTTGAGGATCTCCCTGGACTTGGGGACGTTGGCGAGAACCACCAACGCAAGAGGGTGTTGCCTCCCGTACTAGCTGTGCATTTTATGCACCGCGAGTGCCGGGAAGCCTTGGGACTGCAGATCCTCCAGGATAGCCTCGTTCAATAATTCGAACGGGACTCCACTGAGTACCGCTCTGATCTTACGCTCTTCTGACAGAGCATAAGTATGATAAGCATATTGCTTAACGGTGAGGAGCTTGGTTAGAGCACGAAAGTCGTCTATCGACGAGACTAAGATTTTAATAGATTCACCCGAGTTGGCCGCTCGGGTGTAATGGATCTTGTGCTCATTGCACAATGTCGAAACCTCAGTCCATTTACCCTTTTCCCGAAGGAAATCGGGTGGTGGGACCTTGGCCTTGACAGAAGTTGGGGCCGGAGCGGGTGTTGAAGACACCGGGGCAGCTGGCGTTGAAGACGCCGCAGGGGGTGTAGGGACGGGCGTCGAGGGCGCCGAGGCTTGTTTCGAGCGCTTCTTAGAGCGCTTCTTAACAAGGGTGAAAGAGGGAGGCTCAGGGCCAGTTGGGGTGGCGTCTGAGGATGACTCAGTCGCGGGTGCGCGCTTGCGTCGCGGAGGGGCGTCTACTTCGCACTCCATGTCACTGGAGGAAGGGGACGCGGGAGGGCCTAAGACCTGAGGGGTCTGGGGAGCTGGGGTGGCCTGAGGGGCCATTGTGGACATTATCGTCATGAAATGAGGGATAAGAGAATCTAAGAAACGGTACTTATCAGCATTTATAGACATGCCTTCAGTACTTTGAAGTAACTTTTCCCTAATCTCGTCAAAGCTTAGGGAAGCCATTGCGGAGGGGTTGGGGAGGGACAACAATATATAAATATATATACTATGAACCTATCAACGATGACTAACTTCCTAAAACCACCCTACACGCAGTAGGGTGGTTGAGGACCACGCAGATAACTTACTCGAACACGAAGACTCGAGGCACCTGGAACGACGAATTCCCGTCGACGAAGCTCACGTTCCACGAAGTACGGTTAACAACCCACTGTCTGCCGTGAAAACGGCGTTAGAAACTTATTAGATGTACGGTTAAAACCCACTTTCCGCCGTGAAAACGGCGTTAGAAACTTATTACGGTATACAACTATGAAATTATTTGTTACGGCAACAACCAGTGAAATTTGGGTGCTCGATTAGCGCGGGGGCTAAGGGAGCGGGAAGGCGTCTGCGATCGACTTGCGCTCGAGAACGCACGCAGACCGAGACTGTGAGAAACGGCGTGAACATAAGCTTAATTATATTATTCTGAGAACTATTAGCAACGAAATGTATTAGGGAAAAATAATATCTCGAAATTATTTTTAAATTAGAATCGATTAGAAATTATTTATTATAGATTTTTTCTTCCATGAGTAGAGAAAACAGAAAGGAGAGAGCAAATATGACGCCATAGAAACCAGTTTTCAGTGACTGGTCGTCACGCGTAGGCACGCCGATTCAGTTTTCGGTCCAGTTAAGGGCGGCGCTGCCTTCTATGTTAACATCTTTCTTCACCAATGTTATCATAAAACCTTTTAGTTCCGATTTTATCTACTGAACAGATGAATTGGTAGCACTGTACATCTATGTAGAGCTTGACATAATAACTCACACAACGACAAATGAAAACTGGTCACATCGTCACTGCGTTGTTATGTAGTCTAATCGGAGCAATATACTAAGTCTTGGTTACGTACCGAAATCAGGACAAATAAAACCTTCTCATTTATTTTTGTTATTAAATTTTTGCTGCTTCTCATAAATTGTGATTTCCCGAACTTGATTTAGGGCTGATTGTTCAATTGACACCTGGCAAGACGTTCCCTGGAAATCATGTCAAGTTCTAAAAATGATTCTATTGATACTCGTAATATTTATCTGAGCATCGAACGATCAACCTTTAGTTTAATTACTCCAAATGAGATTAATTCAAATGCAGCAGGAAAGCCATTTGTTTCAGAAGGAACACGAACAACGTCGTCGCAGAAAGAGCAAAGCTCAGTTCTTTGAGATGATACAGGAGATACGGAGGTACGTCTACCTTCACATTCACACATTTAATGCTAATAATAATAAATACATCCCCAGACAAACACACCAACTGTGTGGCCCCAAAGTAAGCAGAGCTCGTGTTATGGATGACCACACAGCGAACCGGGGGGGGACCCAGAATAGACATACATATATAAATACAAACAACCATGACCCGAGAACAAACATCTGTGTTCATCACACAAATGCATGCCCCGGCCAGGACTCGAACCTGGGACCTTCAGCGTATGAGGCAAAGCTACTTACCACTACACCAATCGGTCGTCGATGCCAATATATGATAATAAAAAATTCTGTTTACCTTATAGTTACACCGAAAACCTTTAATACTTCTTTATTTAGTGTAAAAAGTTTGTAGCATGTCTGAACGGTTTCGATTCATCAGGGTGATCCGTATTGAAAATAAATGTATCGTCTTATTGACATAAGTTACTGGTTGTAATTGCAGTGTACCTATGCATATTTTCTTATTTATTCATGTTGTAGTTAAGACATATCTTCATAAAAGTAAACTCAATCTTGGTAAACATTGCTTTTCTTTCTGACGGTAATTCTAAACGCCGCGCAGTTTGAAATATGTCTAGCATACATGGTTGTGCTTCTAAAGACTTTCGTCCTAATTAGCATTTGAATTCATTGTGTTACTTTCATCTTCAAGAATTTAAATTATTCATGCTTGCGTTGTGTACTCGATATCGATGTAAATGATAATTTTGCTTTTGTTCGTTTGTAAGTCATGACATATGTAGGGTGGAAGCTTTGAGCGTCGCGAACGATGTATACTTCAATTTGGAAAGCTTTAAAAATTGTTATACTGTTTCTATTTTTTTTTTCAGTTTTGCACAATACATAAATACACAATTTAAGTTAGAAAATGATTTCATTGTTTTAGTAGATATGAATTAAGTTTTAGTAGAACGTTATATTTTAACATTACTTTAACTTTTAAGACGCATACAGCAACTTAGTATAGCATACACTCGGTATTCTGTTCTAAATTAACATTTTAAGCGTAATTTTTCAAGCGGTCCAATTTATCAACATTACCCAGATATAAGCTTGAAAATTCAGTTCAGTTTGATCTAAATGAACCATTTGCTAGTTCCTCTCTCAGTTGATGTTCAGTTTTGATTACATCAATCAATATAGATTAAAATGCGATCTAATACGTAGATTTAAGGGTATCCCTTTGTGAATTTGAAATGAGAATAAAGTTTAATGAAACACAACCCATTTGGCACCTACAGCTAGTGCACAGAATATCGCTAATTAAGTATTCAGCTATGCTAATTAGGTAGGATCTACAAAATAAAAGGTTTCACTGATATTCTGTATTTTATTACTCTGCGTATCTAAATAAATTTAACGGATTATATTCTCCTAATTATTTAATGATTAATGTTGTTTGATATTTTTATAAATAATTTTTCTACCGGTATTAAAAACTACACAGTCAGCCATCATTTGGTGTAGACATTGTATTCGAGAAACTACGCAACTTTACCAAAGAGTTGAAATATTAATTAAATTTGGAATTCCCGTACAAAATCGATGCATTCGATCATGCAGATTGTATGGCAAATTCAAAAAAATTTTTCGTATACTGTGAAACTGATTCAAAAATGACCCTGTATACTTGAATGATGGTCATTAATTTATGAACTTCAGGCCTTAGAGTGTAATATTTTGTTTCATATCACCAGGGTTCAACAAGGCCGTGATCACGCTCTTAATTCCATAAAGGAAAATGTAGTAGTCGAAACGTCCGAGGCCTCCGAAGAACTGACAGAGTCCAAGTTTCTGTCACCATCGCCAGACGTGCCGTCGAGGTCTCCCCGCAGTCGCTCGCCGAGGATGCTGCGCTCGCCGCGGCTTCGACGCAAGCGCTGCAGCCTCGCCGGCCTCAACGTCCGTCGCTTCAGCACTGATTCAGTCTTAGAATCAGATTCCACCTCCTTTTACGAACGAACCAGCCTGAACATAGGTAGGAGACTAAGCCGAGACATCAGCTGCCTCACTAACTCTCCTCCTGACATCAATACCAGACTCAGAACACCATCCCCAATGGCCAGAAGAACTGAGGGTTCATCAACAAGATCAGTTGGAGAAGTTCCGGACAGAACCAACAGACATTACCTTACTATCGAACATCCAAATAATAGAAACAGCGTCGAAATTTTAATTTCACAAGATCAAGAAGACCTTCCAGTTCCGCCTTATCCTAGAGTTTCCCCTACAGGAGCTGGAGCAAGTGTATCGAGAGTATCCGAAGAAGAATTGCTCAGTTTGTGGAGGAACACAGATCAGGGAGTCAGAGAAGCGTTGTTGACGGCTCTGCAGAACAGACGCACGACGCTTGACTTGAAGCAAGACCCCGGTTGAAAACTGACTGACTTCTCTCAGAAAAGATGGTCTGTGTTCAAATAGTTGTCGCATCTCGCGTCGGTCTCGGTCTCAGAGTGCGCCGTGGAGTCGTATGGATACGCTAAGATATTAACCACGTGCCTTTTAAATTGTTTGATGCCAAAGCCGAACGTTGGACAATCAGTGTTCATCTTAGTGTCTTGATATTTTAAAAGCTGCCTTATTTTATATTTTACAAATAATTTCTCGGTTTCCGCATCAATCAATCTAATGGTACTATTGCGTTCGTAATTTTAAATTGACATCATTACGTCCAGAATCAAACTAAGTGTTTATTACGTAGTGTATTATATATCTGTAGAGTTTAATAAATGATATATTGATGTTTGTAAAACTTAGGTAGGTGTGACCAGCCACTCTAAGTGCTTTATTCTGTAGATTGAATTGCATAAGTCATACAAATATGTGCATAAACGTTTCGGAGAATTTAAGATAAATGAAGATGTCAAAAAATATAATAATATCAGCACGGTCAAATTCCAGTTACATTTTATGTCTTAAGTGTCTTAAGTGTGGAGTACTCTTTCACACTTTCATTGAAATATAATGAAATAAAATCAATGATTTCTAGATTTTAGGGTAAATACGAAATTTTAATAAATGATTATAATAATAATGTAGATATATATAATGATAACAATAAAATACTGCCAAGTTGATTAGATAGAAATAAAGTCGTAAAACGCACCATTTTCCTAGATTGCACTTCCTAAGTACTAAGTTAGCTTTCCTCTTCTCTAAGCCCGTTGCCTATTCGTCCACTTACGTAGAACTTCACTATTTAAATTTATTACTAAAGTATGGTAATGAATGAATACTTAAGGCCTTATTACCAAATTGCATTTAAGCACACGCCGGCAGTTCTGTAGGATAAAGACGCTATATTTAGGTGCGGTTAAAAGTTAAACTGACAGTCACGTCGTTAAGTATTCTATTGTAGAGATATAAAAAAAGAGTTTTAATTTATACGCTACTGCTAGTGTAGTATAAATTTCAATTTTTATTTGAAAGGATATTTATGGCTATATCTGCGCCTTGCGCAAAACTGGCACACTGAATATAAATATCGCGTGGACTGATATAATCCAAAAGTCGTTTGTTCAAAATTACATGAGTCACTTTTTATTGTTTACGCAGTAGTCTGAAAAATAGTTTCATATCTTTTCAAAATAAGTGGGATTCAACAATTATTATTACAACAACATATACCTACTGTAATCATCAAAATTCTTTGATTTCTGACGTAATTACACTTTTTAAAATTATTGCTGTTTGTGTGAAAAAAATTACCTAAAATGGACAAAGTCTCAAGTTACCGTCCCATGGTGTTTATTAAAATATTTTTTTTTTATAATTTCAACGATCCTACTTATGTGCAGTGTGTGACTATATACAGAGCTTAAAAGAAAGCTGTTTTTACTTTCTCTTATTGCCGGCGTGGGTGCTGCGCGAAACTTAAAAGTTTTAAAGATATTGACATATTCATACAAAAATCTATTCTCGTAGTTATTAACTATGTAACTCATAGTAAAATATTAATCAATTATGTCTATTCTATATATCTATTAGTATCCGAAAAGCAATATTTTCTGAATAGTCTTTTTGTACGCCCGAGCTAACCTATAATGATAAGCTCTGGGCTACGTGCGTGTTGAACGGCTTCCTTAGCACCTAGAGCCATAATTCATTAAAATGGTTACTGGGACACTTTGGAAACCGTTGTTTGCTAGGTTAAGGCGCCATGCAAACCTCTTGTGAAGTCGTGCGTATGCTAAATATACCTATAAAACTAAATAAATGGATGATCTCTTCTGAATGCAATCCATTGTATATTCTCGTATCAACTTGCAAATAAAACAGTACCAACCTATTAAAAACATATATTTTATCCCAAAACTGGTTATTTTTGGACTCAATGTATGAAACGTCTCAGTATATTTTTATGTAACCAATATATTATCAGATGCTTATTTTTTGTACTAGGATCGAGATATGAAAACATTATTTTTCAAATATGCAAGCATCCGTTGTGTCTGCGAAAAGTACAATTTCACGCCAATGTATTTAAATAATTGGTTAACTTAAACCTATTGCAGTCGAAGCAACAGTAAACTTTGAAGTTCGCGCTATCCGCCAAGCTGATTTTAATAATTTATCTTATGAGATAAACTTTCTCGTTATAAGTCTAGAATACATTTAATATTATTTCGTCGGAATTCTGATGAAGGCATTGAATATTTGATAAAATTGTTTAAAATAATTTGCTATGGAATATATTGCTATATCGTAAATGAAGAAACAATGCTAACGCTATATGCTACGGTGTTGAAAACTATACTTAATTTGCTTTCCAATCGCCAGGCATAAATTAATAAATTTATTATTATAATTAATAGATTTTCATTGCAAAATATCTAAAAGCTACGGTTTCAAAAAGCACAACAGAATTGATTACAATAATAATTAGCACATGTTGTATTAAATTTCAAAAAATACCTTTTCAAAAATTGACCTCGGTACTTCTTGTATTCGGACCAATCACTCCTATAACTTCTTCTTTCTTAGATGACAATCATCTAGTGATATTTAAAGTCTTATGCATTTCTTGGTAAAGTCTGGTGTTATATTGTAAAGATACATGTTATAAATACATCAAATACTTGAGTAGGGAGTACTTAGAGTTCAATTATATGTAGATAGGTAGTTAGTTGAAACTTGTATGAAGTAAGGATGTCGCTGTATATGTTTAAACTTGTATGCATCTTATTCACAAAATTGCACTTTGGTCCCAGTGTCATTTTGATTTCAATAGTCGTTGTTGTTTTGATTTCAAAACCGTTAAGTACACACTAATTAAGTTCAAATAACGAAATTTATATATATTCCCTTCAAACAATAACCTATGAAGTGGTGAAAAATTAGTAACGATCAACTCCAGAACAAATCGAATTTTGAATTTTCACTCATTCTGTCATACGAAAACGTTACACTGCATGAGTCACGAACGAACTAAAACCGTTCGTGGATAAGACGCCATACAGTTCAAAAACACACCCCTCAAATGATTATCTTTCTAGATTCATTCACGACTAGAATGAAGTAAATTTTATATTTTCTTTTGCCATAAACATATTAAAACTGTATGCCAATTTTAATGTAAGTGCTAAAGAAAAATTACAATATTGTAAATAACTATGTTATTTAATGTTTCAAGAAGAAATGTATTTGAAACATAAAATGCAATGGTCAATGGGACTGCTGATTCTGTAAGTCTTGCCCCACGTTGAATACTTACTGACATAGAATGGTATAGATGGTTCAAATAATAAGTGCGCGCGTGTGTGCGTGTCCCTGTAAATACGCAACTAACTCTTGCTGCGTTCCGTTTGCCGACTTTAGCGCTCACAGCGCTCATGTACCCGTTCCGATTGCCCGTGAGCGCGCTCACACCGATATCGTTACGTCATCAATGACGTCATAAACGCCGCCATCTTCCCGCTCACAGTGCCCAAGCTACGGAGCATGGTCGCTGTGAGTGGCCTGTCAAAACTGACACATGACGTTACTTTGTTGATGTTTTTATTAGTCGATTAAAGATTTTAAAAGCTTGCTTATTAATTTTCTTATGTATTAATGTAAAAAAAATGGCTCCTGCTTCATTCAGGGTCAAAGATTTTAATGAAATAGTAACTTTAGACTTAAGCGACGAACAATCAGAATGTTAGCGCGATATTTACCGTTCCGATTGCAATAGCACTAATAACACTTTTAGCGCGCTCAAACGAATCGGAACGGTTTTGAGCACTTTTAGCGCTGATAGCGCTGTGAGCGGCAAACAGAACGCACTATCTGTGTGGCAGTGACGTGGCGGCCGCCATCTTGTCAAACCGTGCTCTCGTCGCTTTGGTGTGCGTGCACCATCAGCACATTTTCGTCACGCACACGCAGTAATACAAGCTTAATGCACACATATGGCCACGCGTACCAGTTTCTTGAACTATCTATACAATTTAGATCTTATTGTTTATGTAATTCGATTAGTTACTTCTCTTTATTGTAACACTGCTATTGTTAAGATTGAAATTTAATACTTGTCCTGTACATAGGAAAATTTTAAATGTATAAAAGAAAACTATTATTGTTTGATGATTTTAAAGTTTGTATTTATCATATATTGAAAAGCAACGATGTTGTCTGATGGAAAAGAAAAAGTATGTGTCAAAATTAATAAACTGTAAATAAATTGAAATGTGTGGTCCCATTGATTGAAATTATGTAGTAAAAAATAAAGATATTTGTGCCAATCATTTGCGTTTCAATGTAGTATTTTGGTATATCCTGTCATAATATTGATGCTGACCACAACACCTCGTCAACTGCAACGTTCACATAGAACCTTTTAACCCCACCGACTACTAGTGTTGTAATACAAAATACTGTTCCTCTAAATGCTGTTTATTCAAATCCGTAACAACGATTATAGACTAGCTGGGCGACTCATTTGCTGGTTCTATAAATCTGTGAGTAATTAAATAGTTATCAGTAATACCTTATTACAACAACCCCCCACAATACGTTCAATTGTCCCTTCTTTCGTAAAGTAACAATATTTAAGAATAAATTCACGAAAACCAAAAGGTTTGTATTCTATTTTATAATTTTTTTTAATATTTTCATATTCTCGGCATCTACCGGTATTTTACCGGTAGATGCCGCTATTTTACCGCACACGGGTCTAAGCCAAGTGTACATGAGGGTTAATTCGCAGGAAAGAGGAGCTGTGGATCATGAGAGATATCAAGTTCGGTGTTTTGGTCGGTTTGTAGAAATTTTCTAACTAATCTGCGTGTTTTGAGTACAATAGCTTTTTGTAATTCTTGTAAGAGGTTTGTTATGAATAATAAATTAAATAAAATGTACATTTTCAAACAAACTTGAATTTCCGGAAAATCAAACCAGATTTCATGTGAGGTTCGTAACTTTTTATTGTTATAGTTGCATATATTTACGGCCTAACAGCTGTCTTGTTTCATTTTGTACGCTTTAATATATTATACACAAGTGAAATAAACTTAGTTTTTAAATTATAAAAGAAGGTTTAAACATGTTATTTATAAACCTTATTAAAAATAGGTAGCTGCCAGATACATGCAGTCAAAATAAAAAAACATCACTATGGTACAGTAAAAAAAAATTACACAGATTTCTCATGACACCGTCGTTGTGCTTTCGGTGGTGTCAAGTGAAAGTAACGAACTACAGTCCAAAAATAGCATTCACTAGAAAATAAACTCTGTAAAGATTAATTAATTAATTATTTTCTAACCGCCGCCGATGAGCCGCGGCTTACTATTGACACTTGACTGACAGGTGTTCCTCGTGGCTAACGGCTGACTCTCCTCAGTGTTTACCTGAACTAGTAGTATATATATTAACCTACTTATAATTTGAAATTAGAACACAAAATACCTTAAAGACTTATAATGTATTAAATGCTAAACCTAATGGAGTAAAGATGATATTATGAATGAATTTTTGCTTACATTTTTAAATTTTTTGTATGAAAGTGCCTTTGTCCGCGGCTTCACTCGCGTAAAATAAAACTCGTAAATTTCATTTTGTTCTATAAAACTGATTATCTAGTATAATTAAATTCAATAAAATTAAATGAACATCGTTAATATGCTAGTTAATATATATAAAAATAAGAAAATACTACACAAATAAAAATAATTTTATTGATAACGAAATATTGCATTTCTTGCTTTGCCATTAAGAGATCAAAACTGGAATGTCACATAAACTTAAAGTTAAATAAATTGTGATCTAATTTAGATAATTCGTTTTGAAGATAAAACAAGGTTAGACTGTATTATTTGCTGTACACTGACTTTTCAGTTACTCGTTGATTGGTCGTCGCTTCAGATGAAGGCTGTGAGGCAAAAGATTTCCAGAGTCATTCAGGGAGTATTTTAGTGGTTAGTGGCTCTGGTAGGCTCGGAGCGAGTCAGCGCGCAAGTAGTAACAGAAATACAAAAAGAAATAAAGAAAAGTTATGAATTACTGAATCACTACTCATTCTCAGAGCCTACTATTTATTTAATTTGGCTTTACTTTTGTCTTTTAATGGCACAGCTGTAAATTTTTTTTTTAAACGAAAATCTGTAATTGGCCTAACGTTTAAATGTTGTTTTAGTGCAATTTTATGTACGCTGTTGATTTTATGATAAAATAAAATAAAAGAAATCAATTTTTGAAACAGTATAATATTAAATCACAAAATAAAAAACTATCAACTTTCACAAAAATTGTTAAAATAATTGTTATTTCTAAGAAGGATCTCCGGCTCAGTATATTGACACACACACACGCGACGCTGATTTTCAGCCGGGACCTCAACCAGTTAGATGATATGTGATTCTAAAAAAGGGTCATGGTGACGACGTAAGTGGGTGACATCTAATACATAAATACGAATAAATCTTTAGAAAAAATAAAAATATTTATATGGACGCGTAAGATATGAGATGAAAATTCGAGGTTCAAAAATAGTGATAATAAAGCGCAGTAGGGTTTCGCTATCCAAGGCAAGCTTTTTGCTGAGTTAGAAGAATTTTTATTTTTATTTTTTTTAAACGATATGCGATTAGTATTGGTGGTGGCAAATTGTTATAGCACTTGCTAGCCTGGTAACAAAAACTACCACGAAACGTCCTATGCCTTGGAGTCTATAGAGCGAAGCTCTGGTCCTTTATTTATTTGGGAAGAAGAAAATCTTATTTTTTTATATTCAAATCAATGTTTAATTACATTGTACATTAAACATGCCAGATGCTTGTGTGTAATACGTGTGTTCGAGGTGGAATTATAAGCAAAATCGCGTGCAAGGGTTTTGAACGCAATGCAACAACCCTTGAGCTCTCCTTAGTAGACAGGGACCGGTGACTACATCGCTATAATCGGAGTACTTACAAAATCACGAAAAGGTTTTAGTCTGAAAAAGCAGATTCTAGAGACTTTTGTGAGGTGTTTATCAAAGATAAACTGAACATCGAAAATTAGTCCTAGGTTGGGGTATTCTGATACTTGTTCAATTTGTGTGCCACAAACAAATGTCTTAGGTTTAAGATCTTTTAATTGACACATATAATTTTTTTCGAGTCCAATCCCGTCAATTTCTTCTTGGAGGGATTCTTAGGGCCAGGGAGTTTTTAGAAGACCACGAACTTGTCCGCTTCACATCATCATTCAGGTTATCGATTGCATAGTCAAAATTCTTCAATAAACAGCTCTCATAAAGTTGGACATCGTCTGCGTAATAATAAACTTGACTATTTTTTATTTCACTGGATAAATCAGAAAAATACAATAAGTGCAAGAGCAGACCTAGTATTGAACCGTGTGGGATGCCTCTTGATACAAATTTTTCCTGGGAAAGGACCATCCAGAAGTGAAACATCATTTTTTGAAACATCCACTATTTTTGATCGACCGCTTAAGTAACTAGAGAACCATTTCAAGGAAGCTTCTATAACTCCGTAGTAAGCCTGTTTTGAAATAAGCAAATCGGTAATGATACAATTAAAGGCTTGTGAATAATCTAAGATTACGAGTAGGGTGCCTTGACCTACAGCTTGTGCTGTCAGAATATTATCAACAACGTCAAGCAATACTGTGGATGTACTAAGTACCTGTAATATTGCGTTTAATTCGATCCTCAAGTAAGTAGTAACTCATATCTACCTGAGGCCCACTTACAAAGACCTGAGCTAGTCAGTTAGTTAGTTAAACTGTCTCTTCGTCACTTTCTATTTCTTTTGAACCGATAGAGACATAAATCAATATTTAGCCCAGTGCAAGCTGACTCGGAGCTGCACAAGTGGGCTATCGAGGTGACTATTTGTGCCGGTCTGTTTATCTTAAGATGATTATTAAAAACATTAAAAATACCACTGCGTCTCGTTATTCGGAATTCTTTTGTGAGCTACAAAACCTCAAATTACTTAAAAATTTGTTTAAATTCACCATTTTGATTTAAGATGAATTTAATTATTATTAGTATTCATGCGCATGGCGGTGAAATGTCGCCGCTGGGTCCTACCAGAGGATGTCAGGGAGTTGTTGAGAGCAAATAACGCAGCTATCCGGGCGTACGATTACGCTCCGATCGAGGCAACCCGCTTATGAGGGCCCTACAGCGAGATGCTAAATCTCGACTTGAACCTGACACCCTCCAACGTGTGGAAGAGGTGCAGACAATAATTAAAAGTTTAAAACCGCGGAGAGCCCCCGGTGCAGACAAAATACCAAACAGGATTCTGAAAGCTCTACCACTCGCACTCATGCAACTGTTAGTATTTATTTTCAATAATTTACTAACAAACGGCTCCTTTCCGCAAACGTTGAAGGAAGTAATTGTCACAGGTATTAGAAAATCAGGAAAACCGGCTAATCGACCTTCAAGCTACCGTCCTATTAGCTTGCTTAGCGCGATAGGCAAATTATACGAAAGGATCATTTTGAACAGGATCGAGAAGTCATGCATTCGAAGCTCCTGTTACCGGACGAACAGTTCGGCTTTAGGTCCCGTCCCTCCTGCGTCCAACAGATGCACCGCATCACGGAGCACATCTTGGAGCAAAGAAACGTAGGTCGAAAACCGATAGGGACGGGTTCGCTTTTCTTTGACGTGGCTAAAGCCTTCGACAAGGTCTGGCACAATGACTTGTTATTCAAGGTCTTCGAACTAGGCGTGCCAGACAGCCTCGAGCACATAATACAAGACTTTCTACCTTGTCGAACCTTTCGCTACAGATTGGAAGGTGCACTTTCCAATCCCCGGCCTGCATTAGCTGGTGTCCCACAAGGCTCGGTGCTTTCTCCGACTTTGTTTTTAATAAACACTAGTGCTATGCCAAGGACGGAGAAAGTTGACCTCGCGTTCTTCGCAGCCGCGCTATACATATCTGATAGAAATCTTCGTAGGTTAACTAGAATGCTCTAATCCGCAGCCAACGCATTAGGCGATTGGTTTAGGAAATGGAGAATAGAAGTCAATCCAGAAAAAAGTGCAGCAGTGTACTTTTCTTTCTCAACCAGCTCTAGGACAACCTCTAAGAAAACTTCCAAAAGATTAAGTTAGATCACTCTGTTTGGTACTCCGACCCCACGGGCTATGAAGGTCTAATATTTAGGAGTCACTTTAGATAGTGGACTCACATTCGCGGATCACATAAAACGCGTCCGGGACCTAGCTGCCTACGTCATAGATAGGCTGCACCCTCTAATCTGCAAGAAGAGTAAAATGTTTCTTAGAAATAAGCTTACACTTTACAAAACTTGCATTCGCCCCATCATGACATAATATGCCAGTGTGGCTATAGCTCACGCTAGAGTCGAACCTCAATCACTTGCAGGATATTCAAAATAGGTTCTTATAAAAATGCGTCGCCTGTGTCCGCAACCTAGATCAGCACACCATTGCCGCATTTATGAAGTTGGCGTCTAGACGGCACCTCGACAGTGCTCCCCACCATCCCAACCCGCTTGTCAATAAGTCAGCTGACTACACAGCCAATCCAGACGTGGCGGTCCGTTATAGGCGTCCGCATAGCGTCTTAACAGATCCCGACAACGCGCGACGCTATTACAACCAGGAACGCCGGCGTTCCAGTTAGAAATAGGGTAACACAGCATTCAAATTGCCTAACGCGGCGTTCGCATTGCTACTGAGTTTCTTGCTGGTTCTTTGGCAGTAGATGACCCTTCCGAACCAGTGGTAGTTTCAATATATGACGTCCTAAGCCGTATTAGCTTTAGGCGTATCGTTTGTAGGAGTAGTTTAAGATCCGGCTAAGCGCCGTCAGGGCTAAGCTCCAAAGTCCGGTGGAATTTAAAAGGCGCATAGAGCCATAAACAAACAGTCAATTTCGAAAAAAAACAACAATAAAATATTCTGTCAATATTACATAAGTCCATCAACGATATACAAAATTGTATAATAAACGTTCATTTTGATTTATATAGATTCAGTATACTATATAAAACAAAAGGGTAAACGTAGAGTTATTGCGTTAAAACTCAACGCATACACCTCTGGAAAACGTGTTTAGAACTATATTCCAGGACAAAACATCTACTTTTTCGAGTAAAACTTAACTCAGGAGCTTTGACGATAGGGTTGAATTTCAGTTGATGATAAGGGTATATTTCGAATGCAAATAGACTTAAATTGAAGACATTCTGCGGTCTGTTTGGCATTTCATTGGAAGCGCGTTCTCAGTAAATAAGCTGCATGGAGTCGTGAACAGCAGTTTGTTGAAATATACATGAATTTATGTACGCACCGGACTTATTTATTTATTACAAAGGAGACACAACAGAAACAAAAGATACTTAAAGACTGATCGGACATTTGACTGAAATTGAACCAAAACTCAGAAGCCAGTTCCTTAACTAATGCGCCACTATCACTTTATCGTTTCATTTACTGCGTCATATATGAAACGGGAATGACATTACCAGGCAGAAGGTGGGATGCGAGCCATTTTGTATTTCCCTATAATATATGAATGAATGAACGAATGCAAATTCTTGATTGCTCTTTACGATAACATGAAATTCTTACATACTGAGTTAAACATTATTAACATATATTTAAGTTATTTTTATGTAAAGTAAAGCTGCAAAAGGTGTCAACTCAGCTTGATATCTTGTTGCACGTTACGTAAGTAACAGAGCGCTGATTGCCAGTTGTGACCTTTAGAGTCTGACACAAGCTTTACAAATGAGATGTATCACTATCTATATTAAATAATTTTAAAGAAAAAACGAAAAGAAGTAACGTAAGAATATACATTGAATAAACATACATTAGAACACCATGAACAAAGAAAAAGAAAAAAATAGAACGTAAACTTTTGTGAAAGCACACGCGCCATTATGTAATTAGCAAACAAAATATATTGGTATTAATCACATGTTTTGGCCGAATTTCAAGTAAAGTATCTCATTTATGTGATATCTAAGGCATAGTCGCCGTTAATTTACAGTAACTATTTATTGGACTTCAAGCCTAAGTGCATTTCTTTTAAAGCTTTTTTACATTACCGGCGATACTTATTATAAGTTTTTATTTAAATTGCTATAAAACTGGCTTGTATGTTAGTGCCTATGAAAATGTTCTTAACAAAAGAACTTTTTACTAAAAATACAATCTTTTAGTAGAAAATACAAACCTAAAATTATTGTCATTTATATCTGTAGGAGATAGAAAACTATTATTTATGAGTCCCCATAAATAACTCGTAAACCCAATGGGTCCGCTGAAAGGTATACATTTTATCGTCATAAATAATGGTATTGCTTATGACCGCCACATTTATATCTATAGCTACATATAATAAAACACTTGAAAACGAATATCAGTTGAGCTTAATAGTTTTCTCTATTCTGCGTGTATGAATTGCTTATGCTTTTCCCGCTCATAAGCGTATTACGAGTGTAACCGAGAGAGGCTTCATTTGGGCTTAAAAAGCGGGATTTCAGTAATGTTTTCAGATGTTTGTTGAATTCTGTCTACTGCCGTCTTACTACTCGCGACTACTCGTGAGTATCAGTCATTTCTCGCTTTTTTTTTCTTGTGTTGTAAGAACTAAAAGCAAAGCCGCACACGTAATTAAGCCATACGTCTAAATTTCTTGGTACAAATAAAAGATTGTTAATTAGCTTATTAGAACATAAGATTATTCCTTGTTTTGTCACGTTCTTACTGCAAGTGAGTTAAACCTAGCTAACGTGTTATTTATTACTAAATATATTTATATTTATATTTAGTAATAAATAACACGTTAGTTGGTAATCAAGTTGTGTTGGAAATCAAGTCTTGTAATCATAACACAGGGAAACATTATAAATAAAAGTCAAGCATTTTGATTCAAATATACTCGGGAAGGGACACGCTCGATATCGATATTTATCGATAAACTTGGATAGTCAAACATACACGGTCTTTATTACGACACCTTTTTTTTATTAAACTTTCAGGACGATTTAATAAATATGGGGTTTTCTTCTTTTAATGCATTATGTGTAAAGATAAGTTTTGTTCTTTTCTAAATTACCAAACAAATCAAAAACTAATTGTTTTATAAGTACTTTATAAAGCGAATATAAATTAATTTCAAATATAAAAAATCTTGATAGTAGAGTTGATTAAAAAACATGTTTGTAAACATTTCAGCATGTTTTCTGCTTGTTTCTTTTTGTTGAAACCAATGTCGTCCACTTTTCATAATTTCATTTTTAAGTTAAATTTTCAAGTTGAGTTAAATCTGTTGTTTCTATTAATTTTGAAGTTATAAAAAAGTTTTTTTATAGGTACCAATAAAAGGACCCATGGAAGGGATCTGCATCTTCTTATAAGAGCTTGATATCAATAAAAAAAAAGATGTAATTTCTTCATTTGACTGTATTGCAAAGTAATCATCCTAATAAGTTTTCGTAAGAAGGCTTATTCTCAACTAACACGGGGACATACAGGCTGACATATTAACAGGTGGCGGAACAGCATGTTTAGCAAGTTTTTCCTATCAACATTGTTAATTGTTTTTATTTTTCATATTAAAACGTATGGATTTATTTAATTTGAAACTTTTCAAAACAGATAAATATAACTGTGTACTACCTAATAAACACTTATAAGCTGAGTTATGTTGTGGTATACGTAGAGTTACAGGTAAAATACTTGCGAGACCTTTTTGTATTTGTAGTTGTGTACAGTCAGCACATAAATAAATAAACCAATACTTTATTTATTACTAAATAATATATTACTATTATATTATTTAGTAATATATATATATATGGGATAATGAGCTGCCTGCTACTGATACAAAATCTCGCCTTATTTTTCAAATCAGTTCATATGACAGGCTTAAGCATGTTCGATGAAAGTTCAATATTTCTAAACGTCAGCCAGTCAATCATTTGCTGTTTTTTAGAATTATAATTCGGTGCATGATTTTGAATTGAATTACGACAGGGTGCATTACGACAACAACAACACTATTAGGTTTAAGGTTGGGTATTAATTGCGTTTGGATCCACTTCGAATAATTATCATAATTCATATTATCATGGTAATCACCACTTTTTTGGTTGGCTTCAATCATGAGCAAGATATCCGGTACAAAATCATCCATTCCGCCGGCATGGACGATGATCAAGCGGTTGCCCTTTGATAAGTGTTGCTTTAAACCAGAAGTGCTACCATCTGACCAAGACTTTAAGAGGGTATGTAATGTATGTATATAAGTTTCATCGGTAAAAAGAATTGGTCGATTTTGTTCACGATATTATGCAATTTTTATGAGATAGTTAATTCGCAAGTATCGAATTTCATGCTTTTCCATTACCAGTTTGCGGTTATCTTTCGTTGGTTCCCATTTAAAGCCGAATGAAATGACGTATTTGCGTAACGTGCTGACTAAACCTGTATAATCTATTTCTTCTTGAAATTTTGCGTGTAGTATTTTTATTGACGGATTTTTTTTATTTTTAATGTGAAAGTTTTGAATCGTTCTCCGCATTACTTGTTCATAAAATCATCTATATAATCGCAGGCTTCCGATTTGGTTAGGTGATTTAAAGGTTAGTCCCAGTTCTGAAGAACGACATTTGATTTCTTATAGGACATTTCTCACGGAAATCAATTAATCCATAATTGAGCAGGAGTCATAATAGTGCTCGGATTGCTATTGCATTCATTTTCTAAATATTTGTACAAATTATACAAAACATCTTTAGTTTGTGAACTCAAAGGCTTCCTTCGACCATGTTTCAAACTCGGAACCATTTTTAATGACCGACTTTACAATAATAACACTGAACAATAAATATTATAAACCATAAGAATAAACCACAAATAAAATCAATTCATTCATTTATTAACTAAAACCAAATAGTCAGACCTCACTAAAATTTGCAATGTTTTAACTAAACATAATTATTATTAATTTGACAATCACCATTGAGTTATGATTGTCAATATATTTTCTTCTTTAAAATGTAACAAACCTTTTTTTGACTGTACAAAGAAATTTAAATTTCAAGTTTAGAATTCCTGTAAATATACAAATTACTACTACTGATGCAAAAATGTCTCGAATGTAATTTACATATCATTAGGATAATATTTATCGATAACTTACTGAATGATTGCGAACAAACATATTTTCCTTTTTCATCAGGTGGAGAGCGAGTTCGTTTGCCGGCTTTAACCAGTTTGAAAAACACGGTTCATTTTACTAAGAAAAGGATAAAAATGTCTTTATTTGCATGAAGCAAGTACGAAAAGTTGTTAACAGATAAGGGTGTGATCCTTTACTTTGTCGGTTAGGCACGCCATGCAAATGTTTGTTTATACTAAGTCAAATAACATAAGAAAAATATTAGAAAAAATAAAGCACAAGCAATTCCACATATCAATACTTGTATTCGGTATTCTATTGATTATGATAAATGACTTAAAATATCCAACTTTATATCAAAACGGTCAACATTATTGTCTTTTTTTAAATAACTTGTTTGGGCCTTCAATAAAACTATATATAGTGGACTGTATGATATATATTAATCGTTTAGACAAATAAACTACAAGATCGTATTTCGAACTATTAGATGCGCGAGCGCGGATTGTGCGTGTGGTACTTGGTACGGCACTGAGCCGACAGTAGCTCACAGTCTCGGTCTGCGTGCGTTCTCGAGCGCACGTCGATCGCAGACGCCTTCCCGCTCTTTTAGCCCCCACGCTAATTGAGCACCCAAATTTCACTGGTTGTTGTCGTAATACATAATTTCATAGTTGTATACCGTAATAAGTTTCTAACGCCGTTTTCACGGCGGACAGTGGGTCGTTAACCGTACTTCTAATAAGTTTCTAACGCCGTTTTCACGGCGGATAGTGCGTTGTTAACCGTACTTCGTGGAACGTGAGCTTCGTCGACGGGGTTTCGTCGTTCCAGGACTTCAAGTTCCGTGTTCGAGTAAGTTATCCGCGTCGTCCTCAACCGCCCTACTGCGTGTAGGGTGGTTTTCAGGAAGTTAGTCATCGTTGATAGGTTCATAGTATATATATTTATATATTGTCGTCCCTCCCCAACCCCTCCGCAATGGCTTCCCTAAGCCCTGAGGAGCTTCTGAATAAGCTGATCGCTGATTACGACGCCCAAGGCACTCACTGCCCCCCTCATATGATTCGCACACTGCAATCATTTCTCCCTCTAAACATGGCACTGTTCACACCGGCCCCTCAGGCCACCTCCGTCCCTCAGACCGCTCTGGTCTTAGGCCCTCCCGCGTCCCCTTCCTCCAGTGACATGGAGTGCGAAGTAGACGCCCCTCCGCGCCGCAAGCGCGCACCCGCGACCGAGTCATCCTCGGACGCCACCCCAACTGGCCCTGAGTCTCCCTCCTTTACGCTTGTTAAGAAGCGCTCTAAGAAGCGCTCGAAACAAGACCCGGCGCCCTCGACGCCCGTCCCTGCGGCGTCTTCAACGCCAGCTGCCCCGGTGTCTTCAACACCCGCTCCGGCCCCAACTTCTGTCAAGGCCAAGGTCCAACCACCCGTTTTCCTTCGGGAAAAGGGTAAATGGACTGAGGTCTCGACATTGTGCAATGAGCACAAAATCCATTACATCCGAGCAGCCAACTCGGGTGAATCTATTAAAATCTTAGTCTCGTCGATAGACGACTTTCGTGCTTTAACAAAGCTCCTCACCGATAAGCAATATGCTTATCACACTTATGCTCTGTCAGAAGAGCGTAAGATCAGAGCGGTATTCAGGGGAGTCCCGTTCGAATTATCGAACGAGGCTATCCTGGAGGATCTGCAGTCCCAAGGCTTCCCGGCACTCGCGGTGCATAAAATGCACAGCAAGTACGGGAGACAACACCCTCTCGCTTTGGTGGTTCTCGCCAACGTCCCCAAGTTCAGGGAGATCCTCAAAGGGGTTAGCACTATATGCGGCCTCTCTGGGATCTCGATCGAGGCGCCTCATCGCCGCGGTCATCCCGGCCAGTGCCATCGGTGCCAGTTGTACGGGCACGCGGCGGCCAACTGCCGCGCACCGCCCAGGTGCGTCAAGTGCCTGGTCCCGCACTTTACTAAGGAGTGCAATCGCACTCCTGAAACTCCCTCTCCTCCCGATTGCGTGCTTTGTGGCCAGTCCGGCCACACCGCAAATTACAGGGGCTGCCCTCGTGCACCCCGCTGTATGCGCTCCAATTTCAAAAGGGCGGCACCCAAACAGGCCCCGCGCCTTTCTCAAGAAAACTTTTCGCCGCTGCGTAGCCGGGTTCCTTCGGCTGCAAAGCCTACACAGTCTAGGCCTGCCCCAGAAAACTGGAGGCAGCGCCCCGCATCGAATCCCATCCCGGCTCCTCGCCCATACAAACCCACTCCTCAATCCTCCGTAGCATACGATATGCGTATCGTCTGCGACGCTATAAAAAATGTCGATGTTAGGGAAATCGCAGTCTTAGCCCGTAAACTTAGGGCTTCACGTACTCCGACAGAGCGTTTGCTAGCTCTGGCGGAGCATAGTTCCCTTCTCAATTCATTGTAGGTTCATTTAAATGAATTGATCCCTAAATCATGCTTCGGCCGACCTCTGCCCAGTCCCGGCTTTACCGGAGGCTGCCCAGAACGGCCACCAACTCATGTCCCTTTGAGCACCTTCAGTGCAACTTTCACTACAGGCGGAAGACCCAAACTTTTCATTTAAAAAGTCGTCGAGTTTATAATAACATTATCCAAAACGTCGACATTAGGGAAATCACCGTACTCGCACGCAAACTGCGAGCCACCCGCTCTCCTCAAGAGCGTCTATTTGCGTTAGCCGAGCATCACTCGCTACTTAGTTCCTTGTAAATTATATATTTAGAATAAATTCTCCAATAGTAAATATAATGTATAGACCTGCAAATCCCGCGTCCGGTCGTATCAAACCCAATGGTTCGTAGTTAGATTTAATGCTCGTAGCCTTAGTTCTAACGTTCCTGAGTTCAAACTATTCGTTCATAACAACGAGCCACACTTACTGCTTCTCCAAGAGATGTGGCTCACTCCAAACCGCTCCAGGGGATTTGCTATTCCCAAATACGCGCTCACTCGTAACGATAGGCCCAACGCCGACGGTCACGGCGGCACAGCTATTTACTACAAAAGAGCTTTCCATTGCTTTCCTCTCCCTACCACTCCTCTCCTCAACATGGAGGCCACTGTGTGTAGATTGGCTATGACTGGTCATCCGACCGTCATCATAGCTTCAATCTACATACCTAGTGGCACCAGACCTATCCGCAGCGACTTTGAGGCCATTCTCGCCCTCGGCCGTTCAGTCATTATGTTTGGAGACTTTAACTCTAAACATACTGACTGGACGTGCCTATCGACCAACACCAGCGGTATCGCTCTCCTTGACATCACTGAGCAACTCGCCTTAGGCATCATCTCTCCCGTCGCTCCCACTCATTATCCCGACAACCCGAACCATTCTCCCGACATCCTGGATTTCGCAATAGTAAAGCATATCAACCTTGATCTCAGGTCTATCGAACCGCTCGATGACCTAGGCTCTGATCACCAGCTTCAGCCTTAAAGGCCCCGAACTCTGCGCTCGCGATCTCGCCCGAATCTCCAGATAGCCCGGACCAAATAGTTTTATTAGTCGATTCCCTCACTGATGCTATCAACTCAGCCATCAGTAATAACAAAAAGGTTGCTAAACCAATTAGAGCCATTAAAAATCTTATTAAAGCTAAGAACGCGGCTCTCCAGAGAGCCAAGAAATATTCCACGCCTGCCTATAGATCAGCTGCAAATCAGCTTCATCGTAAAGTAAGGTCTTGCCTCGCAGAATTCCGAGATGCTCAGATGAACAATCTTATGGAAAATATCTCCCCGTCCCACCAAACATATGGCCCGAGCCTTACGCGTAGACGCCGCCTATCACGTTCCTCCTCTCACTCGTCCCGATGACACTATTGCCTTCGAAGTAGAAGAGAAATCCGAATGTGTCGCTGACAGCATTGCCTCACAATGCTCGCCCAGCACCCAACCCGCGGATCCCTCCCACATCCAGGCCGAAGTCCTCCGCAGAGATTCTCTCCCTATCACCACCGACCCCGTCACAGTCTCTAATGATGAAATCTCGCTTCTCTTTAGAAGTCAAAAGTCCAAAAAGGCTCCGGGTGTACATGGAGTTTCCAAACATGCACTTAAGCACCTGTCTCAACAGGTGCTTAGCTTGTTAGCTATCATCTTCAATGCCTGCTTGGACCTTAGCTACTTTCCAAAAGCTTGGTAAGAAGCGACAGTTATAGGCTTTCCCAAGCCAGGTAAACCTCTGAATATCCCGGCTAATCATAGACCCATCAGCTTCTTCAAGGCCATGTCTAAACTTCTCGAGAGAGTCATACTCTCTCGAATGCGGAACCATCTGTTTCCAATGGATGGCGTCCCCTCATCATTCCCCACCAGTTCGGCTTTCGCGCTAAGCACTCCTGCCCTCAGCAAGTCCATCGAATCGTCGAGTACATACTCGATGGCTTTTATCCGCAGCCTAAGAAAATGGTCGCAGTTTTCTTTGACATAGCCAAGGCTTTTGATAAAGTCTGGCACAGCGGTCTCGTTTATAAACTTTATAAAATAGGCTTACCGGATCACCTAGTTATAATAATAGCGTCCTTTCTGTAAGATCGTACGTTTCGTTTAGACATGAAGGCAGTCTTTCCGCGTCTCGTCCCATAAAGGCTGGAGTCCGTCAAGGCTCAGTCCTCGCGCCTCTATTGTATGCCGTGCACACAAACGACATTCCCATTCCGCCGAAAAGCGTCAAACTCGCCCTCTTTGCCGACTACAGCGCCCTTTACACCAAAGGCCTCAGTGTCCCGGGTCTCGTCATCAGACTCCCAAAGGCCGTAAACGCCCTCGGTGCATGGTTTCAAAAATGCCGCATCGATGACGCAGACAAGAGTTCTGCGGTTTACTTTGACTGCAAACACCGTCGTGTCACCGAAAATCTCCACGTTCGAATGTTAGGTATTCCCATCCCCTGGAAGCGCAGTACCAAATACTTAGGCGTCACCTTAGACCAGACGCTTTCTTTCAAGCCACACGTCGATAGAGTAACGAAACTCGCCCGATTTTACTCAGGCCGCCTACATAGTGTGTTAGGTAGGAAAAGTAAAATGTCCTTCAGAAACAAACGTACGCTTTATAATACCTGCGTTAGACCCGTCATGACATATGCCTCGCCAATATTTGCCCACGCCAAACCCTCCGTCCTGCACAAACTGCAAGTAGTTCAAATTCTCTTCTGCCGCAGGGCCACAAACGCACCCTGGTACGTGCATAACGCGGACCTGCTCAGACATCTTGAACAAGCACCTCAAAACACTCTCTGAAGCGATCTTCAAACGCTCCGAAACCCACCCCAATCATTTGGTTCGAGATTCAGTCTCGTATACTACCCCTGTCATAGATTCGAAGTACAAAGTCGCTTGACCGAGAAACGCGCACACGAACGTAGCCACGCAACTAACACTAGATCTCGAAGCCCTTCAGGCCGCAACTTCTAATGTAAATTCGAATTAATTCAATTTTTATTTTCATTTTGAGAACCTCCAGTGCTATGTAATCCCAGCGGGTGACCCCTTCTGGGCCCCGCTAGCGCGGCCTCTTTCTCCGATTGGTCGTCGCTCAGATGAAGGCTGTGTGGCAAATATTTGCACGAGTCAGTCAGGAGGTTTTTAGTGGGTAGTGCTCATTAGGAGCTAGTCCCAGATGCCTTGTAACGCGCGCGAGAGGTATGCGGAAATGCATTTTTTGCCTCCTACCCAAACGGGGAACAAAAAAATAATAATAATAATAACATTTGTCTAGTAATCGTTCCTTCAATACCTTCACATACTCGTATTCACTGAAATCTTTAGACTAACTAGGAATGTTTTTAAATTTACTCCCACACATAGCAAAGGAGTGTCTTAAGCAAAAACTAGTTTTAGGTATATGAGGTTATTATTCTGTAGCAGTTCCTTGTGCTTCTAGGGTATATTAGTTTATTTGACGGCCTGTTAGGTGTGGAGGTAAGTGCCCTTGCCTTCCATGCCAGAGGTCCCGGGTTCGAATCCTGGTCGAGGCAGACATTTTATTATATTTGCTTTCTAGTCATGAATGTGTTTGTATGTTTATTTAAGTTTATTTCTAATAATAATATATTTTTTTAAATAGATATCTATGTGTTCTTATATATTTCTTAAGTTTATTTATCCGTTATCCATTACACAAGTTCTTAATGTGATACTTAGTTTGGGCTAACATATGAGTTGCGCCAAATTAAATATACATTAGTTCATATTATTTAGTAATTATTAATATATTATATTACTATTCATATTTTATTTTTAGTTACCTGCAAATAATTGTTTTCTTATCACGTTCTTAATTGTATTATTTATATCAAGTGAGTACCTAATTATTAATTTCAAATTTTGCAATGAATTTCAAAAGTAGTTTGGCATTATTGTTTCAAACACCTTTACTATTACAATTGTCAATATTACTCTTATTTCCTTTCTAATACACCGGTTTTACTATAGTTATCTTTAACATATCTGGAAAAGTAATAATAATAAGAAAAATAAACTTATATATCCCACTTAATTAATCTCTAACGAAAAGACAAACATTAACGACAAAACAACTTAGTTTACTGAAGAACAAAAACTATGAAAGTCAGTCATAAGAAGAGGTCCATATTAGATACCACATCGTCGTCGCGTCGGTATATTCATTTTTTTTTATTTTTCTATTGAATATTCTCGGAATTCTTCGGAATAAACGATTAAAACGAGGGAAATACTGTTAAGCTGGTATTGGTACATTAAGTACTTATTTAAATGTTACATAAACTTTTGATGCAATATAGTTTTAACTTATGAAGTCATACAAAATAATAACAACCAAAATTGTTTATTTCGTTTCCTTCCTCCCAGACATTCACTTGCCTAATGGATCTTCCAAATTCAACTATCACTTTATTGAATATCTAATCGCAGCTAGTAATTTCAAATAATATACCTATTCGTTTGAGATTTTTAATCATTATTAATATGAAAATTGTAATTATAGTATTAAGATTCGTTAACAAGTGTCGCCACTATACAAGAAACTTTACTTCACCATATTTTTTTTACAGAAACAAACATGGTGCTGCTGAAAGTCGGTACAAAATTTCAAAACTGCTATCCTCATAATTAAACTTCCCAAACTTTCAACCCTCAAGGAAACAAACAGTAAAGTAGCTCAGGACAAAATGCGGAACCACCTAATCCAGTGTGTTTGTTATCTCGCGTACGGAGCATGTGAACAGCCACGTACCGCCGCTGATGGCTGGGAAGCCACTTGAGTGACATCTAGCTGATTAACATCGTGAAAACCCCACGTCATGTGGCGTTATCCTGTTGCCCCTTCAGTGTGTAGTCCGTAGAGTATTAATACTGGGGATTTATCTAAGGCTATAAATCTTTATTAATCCCTTAATCACCTATTAACAAATGTGGTTGCAATATTCTGTCTATACATTTAAAAAACACTAGTTGAAGGAAAGTGACAAAGCAGAGTATTGAAAATTCAAGGTTTATCAGCAAGGATAGCAAGATCCTAGATCACGGTAAAATTAATTAAAACTATACACCTTTTACAACTGGTTTGTTAAAAATTATTAAAAACAATAAAAAAGGGTTTACAGATTTTTGGTTTAATTTGTAATTATGTAGCTTAAGAACCTCTACCGTTAAGAAATTTGCTACTATTATTTAACTGTTGAGAATGATTAAGTTTTTTCAACTAAGTTTCACATTATTCGTTTCTCCTCCACGTTCCTCAAGCTCTATGTACAGTTGACAAAAAACAGGGATCCGTAATACGCGCAGATAAAACGCTTTTTTTGTTAACCTTGTTTACCGGAATTGCTCCACTTAGGAAGTGGGTTAATTCTTTTTTGGAAAAATATATTATGTTTATTTTACTGTGATTTGATCATATTGAATGAGAATTGTTTCTCTTTGTAACATTTTATGTTATTGTCATTATTTAGAGCATTTATTTTGAAATGTTATTGGAATTAATTTATACATACTTTGAATTATATCAAAAATCTTTTATCGTTTTTTTTTCATCACACATACAGAGACGAAAAAATTTCTTATCATAATTCAACAAATAAATTATTAAATTGTTCTTTGCTGAATTATTGTTGATAGTTTGTGAAGGCCTAGGCAGAGGAGAATCACAATTTGCTGATATACATATATTCTATTACTAATATATAGAGGCATGTACAATAATAAAACATAAAAAACATAATAATAAATATCACTCTCAGAGGGCCTCCACAAAATATTAAACGATTGAATTCAAGTCACATTTCAATTATAATTTAAAATGTTATACAAGTTGGTCCAGTCTGAAAATCCTAATGGAAATAAAAATACACCTGACAAAGGTTTTACACACGTTTCAAACGCGTATTATGCCAAAAAGGTTTACGTTGACAGAAGGTCAACGCACAGCCCAGCGTTGCAAATTGTAAAAAAAACCTTATTTACGAGTAAACAATGTTTTTCTTTGTGCTATAATTACGATTAGCGGACCAATCTGAAACTACAAAGATCGATGGACCTTAAAAAGCTGATTTCTTACAAACAAAACACAGGCAAAATACAGAACACACAGACCAAGTGAAGCCAATAATCAATAAAAAATAGTTTGCTATTTTCGTAGTTATGTAAGGAGCGCGCGACCCACTCCTGGCTCCCGCACTCCTGGCTCCCGCACTCCTGGCTCCCGCACTCCTGGCTCCCGCACTCCTGGCTCCCACACTCCTGGCTCCCGCACTCCTGGCTCCCGCACTCCTGGCTCCCGCGCTCCTGGCTCCCGCACTCCTGGCTCCAGCACTCCTAGATATCATCAGTTTCAGGTGTTTTATAAATCAATGCATTGGCGAGCGCAGGTATCCGTTTGCTGTCATTGGCCGTTCCTTCCCTTAAACTAGAAAATGCGCAGCCAAGATTATTCCGCCCCCGTGGGATCTTTCTTTTTTTTTTTTTTTTTAACACGCACAAACCGTCGACTATTTGGTATGGTTCGTCAGACTGCAAAAGAAAAGAGCTGGAGGTATGTCTGGACCCGAGGTGGACGCATCTACGCTCGGCGACTCTCCGAAACGGAAGCTGTTCGAATACGCACCGAGAGAGATATTTGTAAGGTTTTTGGTGTTTAACTTATTTGTTCATCGCAAGTGTAAATGTAAATAGTAGCTTTAAGTATTTTTCTTTAACGCAGTCTATTAATAATTTGAATTTCCTCTTGCGCTTAAGTATGCTACGTGGTTTTAAATATTTAACTTATCATTATTATATACATAATTTAACGACAGTTCCTATATTTATCCATGTTATATTTGCATGTAATTATCGTAACGCATTGTGTCAGGGTGAACTATTAAAGAATATCATTTATAATTATTATAATTATTTACATCTATTTAGTCCTCTTTTGAAACGTATTTATTTTATAATATATCGATCTAAAAGTCTCCATATAACCGGTTCAGTTCAAAGTTTATTATCAGATTTTAATTTCTTAGCCAATTACAAAATGTTTATATTTTGTTTTCCTTGGTTATTATCAGTGTTGTGTGACTCGCGTCCTATGTACGTTATTATTGCTGAGAACTTAAAATGTTTTTTACTTAAGTACTTGCAATTTCACCCATGTATAAAAAACATATCACCTAATGATGGTTAAAAGGAAACATATTAAGGTAGGACATCTCAATCCCGGATCGCTGTGTAACAAGCACGACGAGTTAGCGGCGGCGATTGCGAAGCACGATTTAGATATTTTATGCATTAATGAAACTTGGTTACGCCTTGGCCAAGAGGGTCGCGCCCCTATGCTGGCTGATTATAAACTAAGACACCTTCCGCGTTGCCGAAGTTCGGGGCGTGTGCGGGGCGGTGGGGTGGGCTTTTTCACACGCAACGGCTTGAATGTGAGAGTGTGTACGCACCCCCACGCACCGCCGGTCGAGCAGATGTGGATTATCCTGTCCTGCGCGGGTGTAAGGGTGCTCATAGGGACTGCATACAGGCCAGTCTGGGTGGATGTCGACATCTTCCTTGATGCGCTCACGGATTCCGTAACTGCGCTATCTCCACGGGTAGCTCATATAATTCTGACAGGTGATTTTAATATAGATTTGCTAACAGGTCCCACCTGTTAATCCCACGCAATAAAAATCAGACATTTCTTGACTTCACTTAATTTAACTCAATATGTTAACTCACCAACTCACCATACCAGTCACAGTGCTACATTAATTGATATTTTTTGCAGTAACACACCTATTTCAAACATGACAGTCGATTATATTCCCACTTTAAGTCACCATTCTCTGGTTGTCGGTGATTTATCAGTAAAAAAATGGAAAATACCACCTCAATGTATTAAACTGAGACCCTTAAGGGATATTGAACCTGTGACCTTTGGAAGCGATTTACAAATGGTAGACTGGAACAGCATCGCGGGTTTATCTGATGTTAATGTTATGGTGACTACTTTTAATAGGACAGTTCTGTCAATTTTTGACCTCCATGCACCAGTTCGACAGGTGACAGTCAGAGACAAGCGATGCCCTTGGATAACTCCTACAATTAGGAAAATGATGAGGTTACGCGACAAGGCTCATGATGTGGCGAGGTTGTTGGGTCAGGACCGTCATAAGGACTATTACAAGGAGCTCAAGAGATGTGTAAATACAGCCTTATACTATGAAAAAAGAGCCTATTTCAGTCAATATATAAATAAAAACATACATGTCCCACGAGCTCTTTGGAGTAACCTAAAGCGCACAATTGACATTTCCTCTGCCTCACATGACTTGGATCTCCCGGTACATCTTTGCGACCCTGACAACATTAATTGCCATTTTCTTTCGGTACCTGGTGGAAGTCACGCTCCTTTACCTCTCATATCTCATTTCGAGGGCAACCGCCACGGCTCCTCCGTTTTTGTTTTTAACCCCGTTGACGAAGCACACGTACTAAAAGTAATACAATCTTTAAAATCGAATGCTGTGGGAGCAGACGGCATAACTTTAGACATGCTACTTCTAACTGTCCCAGAGACTCTAAGCACTATAACTTCTATAGTTAATACCTCATTGCTAACAGGGATTTTTCCGGAATCCTGGAAGATGGCTATAGTAATTCCTTTACCCAAAAAACCGGAAGTTACAGACATAAATGATGTGCGTCCAGTCAGCATTCTCTCGACTATTTCAAAAATATTAGAACGTGTCGTACATACTCAATTGAACGCTTACATCGAGAAAAATGCTATACTGCCGATATTTCAATCGGGATTTAGAAAATCACACGGTACAGTCACTGCACTATTAGACATCACGGACAATGTTTTGGCCGCACAGGATCGAGGCCTGGGAACTATAATGGTACTTCTTGATTACTCGAGAGCCTTCGACGCAATTAATATTCCGCTACTATTAGCTAAAATGACTTACTATGGTTTCAATCACACTGCTGTCAGATGGTTTTCGAGTTACCTAAGCAATCGTTCTCAGATGGTGAGATTGATAGGCAGGGACGGGGAACATAGGTTTTCCAAAGCATCTCTCGTCACCAGAGGCGTTCCACAGGGATCTATTTTAGGGCCCCTGCTACTTACGTTATATACAGCCGATTTGTGCACGAACATCCGCCACTGCCAGTACCATATGTACGCCGATGACACCCAGTTGTATCTTTCTTTTGATCCAAAAGAGACGACAGCGGCGGTGGACAAAATTAATGAGGATTTAGCGAGGATCTCGTCCTGGTCGGAAGCGAATACCCTTGTCATAAACCCAAATAAGAGCAAACTAATGATCTTAGGCTCTCCAAGGCAGATCCTCGCTATATCTGCTCATGATCCCAACGTGTTTGTTATGGGTGAACGAGTAGCTAGGGTGACAGAGGCTCGTAATCTGGGGGTGATGATTGATGAGCAACTGCGCTTTGAGAGTCACGTGATGAATGCAATTAAGATGTGCTTCTACAAGCTTAGCATTTTGTATTGTATACGTGACTTTCTGAGCGTAGATTTGCGTATTCAATTGTGCGATGCGCTTATTCTCTCCAGAATGTCTTACGGCAGCTTGGTTTACGGACCGAGGTTGCTTGCGCGTACGGATCGCATTGTACAGCGGGTGCAGAATGCGTGTGCGCGGTTTTGTTTTAAGATCCCTCCCCGCACTCATGTCACCCCATATATCAACGCCGAAGGTATGTTGAAGATGGCGCTGCGTCGAGAACTCCACCTAGCCAATTTGTTGTTTGGCATCACAAAAACAGGTTGCCCGAAATACCTGCTTCAAAAACTGGAGTGGCGCGCTAAATCCCGTGGCTGTAGAGCAATGAGCCGACCCCTTAACATGCCTTGGCATCGCACGACGGCCTTCCGTGGCAGTTTTAGGTACTCGGCGACCAAATGCTGGAACAACATACCGCCTCCAATTCGGAAACTAGACTCATTATGCTCCTTCAAAAAATCTTTTAAAAATTTTCTTATGAAGTATCAGTCTGGTTTGCCGAGTGGGGTGCGTGTTGTTCCGACATATGCGTCGAGTGTATAAATATACCTTTTATTTATTTATTTATTATGCTATATTATCCACCTCTACTCGTTTGTAAATCTATGATTATTGTATGTAAAAATGTAAAAATTTAATAGTTAAATATCAACTTTTAGTAGTTTAATTTGTTATATTTTTATAGTTAACTATGTTTGTATGTGTATATGTATGGGTGTATGTATGTTTATATATGCGCTTGTATGTGTATGTGTGTGTGTATGTATATATATATATATATATATATATATATATATATATATATTATGTTGTGTTTATTAACTGATATATGTTAGTAGCTGCGTTAGCGCGCAAACACACTGAGGGCACTTCGGAACATCAGCGCTGTAGCTATGGCTGCAGCATCATGCTGAGATGTGCCCTATTCGGCAAGCATGCTGCGGCGCAATGTTTTTATCTACGTAGTTGTCTGTTTTTGTTGATTAATAATTTTACTTTATTTCTTTTAATTCTTTTCTTTTGTTTTGTGTTGCAATGCACTTGTTTGTTTAATGCTTTTGTTTTATTTTTGTCTACTATCTGTTGTATTTGTGTTTTGTTAACTGTTGTGTTGTACTGTGCTGTAGCTGTTTGGCGAATAAATGTTTTGAGTTTGAGTTTGAGTTTGAGTTTAATAAACAAATGTAACACATGATTAATTTATCCAGGCTAACAACAGGATATCACAACATGAGCAACATAACATTCGTAACCCATGCTAAAGCGTGTCAGTCGCAGGACCGTGTGTTCTACTATATAATATATGTGAGCAATTTATAAATAAATAAATAATGTATATGAAGTGTTAGCATGTAATCAGAAAAGTTCTTTAAGTGTGAAAACACTGAATAGATGTTATGTTTCAAATAAATCTATATTTTGAAACAGTTTATTGTAATGATTTTGAGCCCTAGAAAAAAATTCATTTTTCTGTCATTTGTTTTACTCCACGGGATGTAAAATAATTTATTTTTTGACTGACGTGGGTGTCGTGGTACGGTGATATTAAATAGACAAGTTAAATTAGGGCAATCTAATTTAGAATTCACTATGTCATGCAAGAAAATCATATCTAATAGGTCTTCTAGGCTGACCAGACCAACATCTTTACATGATGCTTTCAAAACCGGATTTTCAAAATTTATTGTTTACTTATTTATTTTTTACTTATTAATTTTTTTATTCTTCACTATAGGAAAATTAATTAAAACTAGAGTTAAGGTTAATAACAAATGTTCCTATGTGTGAGATTCTGGTGCCTATGATAGGTTTATAAAACCTGTGTTACAGGTCACCAGTCCCCCCCCTCCACGTATGAAGGTACATCGATGTAGATAAACAATAGCAAATAGACAAAAACAGGAAAAAATTTAATAAATTTAACTATGACATAAAATTGTTGACAGGTGACCGTTTTATTGTGTGTGCTTACGCGTATGTATCAGTGTGTGTGTGAACGTGTGTGTGTGTGTGTGCATTTGTGTGTGAATATGTGTGTGTGTGAATGTTGTGTTTGTGAGATGATAGTTAATAAGTATACCGAATTCGCTCTGATGGGTAGTAAGCTGAGCATTTATAAATTTCTATTATTTGATTAATTTTTATTGGATAGTTTGCAAATTATAATTATTATATGCCTGTATATTTATTTTACTTCTGTACAATTAGAAGATTTTCAGTACAGTGGTAGTTCAGTCCCTTAAGATACCCAGTGACAATAGTTGTGCATCTAGATCTGGGAAGTGGATACATATAAAGGAAACGATTTAGCTTATTGTACAGATAGACACCCATAAAACAATAAAAGTTGTGCGAAGTAGCTGTTTTTAAGGGTAACAAAGGAAAAACTGACCCTTTTCTACGTTTCCCTTTAAGTAGCTCCGGGTCGTAAGGTTGCGAGTGCATAGTTAAAATGGTTTTAAGAATATAGCACTGTCTAACTGTAAGTACGTTGCATTCATTATACAATTTAATCGTAGGGTAACGAAATGAAACGAAACGGGGGGGCTTTGTACGATGTATATTATTTATTCGTTTTAAAATTAAGATGTTTTACGAAGAGTTTTTGGATACGTTCTATGCGGTTAATGTGGATTTGGTATTGCGGATTCCAAATGACGCTAGCAAACTCCAACTGACTCCTTACGTAAGTGTAGTAAACCATTTTAATACATCTTAAATCCTTGAAAGGTTTGCAGACTCACATTCAAAAGCCCAAGTTCTTGTAAGTTTTGTCAACGATGATGTCTATGATTTTTGCAAACATTAGTTTACCAGCTATAGTCACACCTAAGTCATGCTCTTCTCGAACGCGTTGGATATTTTGACCTGCAAAGTTGTAATCGTATAGGTTAGATTAGATATAGGTTTAGATTTTCTTGTGAAGTGATCTGGATGCATATACTGGCGTTTATGCTTATTCTATTTCGATTGTAGTATTCACATAGGCGATGTAGGTCTTCTTGTAGTTTTATGCAGTCATCAAGCGATTTGATGTTCATGAAAACTTTTTTGTCATTGGCGTAAAGAAGAAATTTAGCAAATTTAAAACAAGACCCGATATCATAAAGGTAGGCATTGTAAAACAAGATGCGAGCCTTGGGGTACCCCAGATGGGATAGTAGTATAATTAGATTTGTGACTCCCGACGGTCACGGCTTGGCGCCTATTGCTAATATACGATGTTATCCACCGAAACAAGCCTTCGTGGATCCCCAAGGTATGTAACTTATTTAGCAGAATGACGTGATCCACACGATCTAATGCTTTTTCGAAATCTGTGTAGATCACGTCAACCTGAGAACGTTGATCCAAATGGTGTAGCGTGTAATACACTAAGATGATATTTACTGAACGACACTTTAGGAATCCATGCTGGTTATAAATCGAGTCATATACAAGTGTTTCAAAAATTTTTGAAATAGTATTTAGCACGGAGATAGGTCTGTAATTGGACACCATTGCTTTTGAACCCTTTTTATGAATTGGCACTATGTGCGCTTCCTTCCAGATATTAGGAAGTACCCCTTACTTCAGAGATCTGTTGAATAAGATCGATAACGGTAATGCAATTGTGCCAACACATTTGACTAGAAATATTGGAAGTATATTATAACTGCCCGCTCCCTTGTTTATGTTTAATCTTTCTATATAAATTTTAACGCGCTCTACACGCAAAGGTACAGTATGTGCCATTATCTCCAGAGGGCGGGGGATCGTAATTAGGTCGTGAATGTTCAATATTTGACTGTTGAAAAACACTATAAAAAAAATATTGAAACCTTCACAGATGCTTTCTCCGTCTTCGTACGACACAATACCGTTTGTCATAATGTTTTCACGTGCGCCATAGATTTTTATGGTCCTTTGTTATGGTGTCCTGAGTACACTTCAGATGGTTATCGTAACATAGCCTTTCTAACAATTTTTCTCTTCATCGTAAGAGTGAAAAGTCATCGTAATCTCTTGGGTTTTTAAATTTTCTCAACCTCGAATGAATTTTGGATTTTTGCATGATAATTTTTATTAGCGCTGGGGTGTACCAAACTGAATAGGACGAGAGTGCGTTGTAATTTTTAGTTAAAGGGACAAATAGGTTTATAATAATAAACAAAGTCTTATAAAAGCAGTCAGTGGCCGCTTCGACGGTGCCTTTATTGAGTATTTGATTCTAAGAAACATTCAGAATGGCATTATTAATAGCTTCGTAATTTGCTTTGCGACAATTATATTTCAAATTATAGGAAGCAGTTAAAGGAGCACTGAAGATGTCTTGTGTCTCTATTTCCAGCGCTGGATGAAAAGTGTCCTCACTGACTAAGGGATTGTTAGAGATTTTAACCTGCAAGGTAAAGTTGGAAAAAACTAGATCAAGAATATTGCGTTGACTATTCACAATCATATTGTGTTGTTCTAGTCCTAGGACGTAGAACTCGTCGATCACAAATCTAGTTGCTTCCTGAGTGTGTGTGTATCCGTCGTGTAGGGCAGTTGTTTACCAGTCTATACAGGGTAAATTAAAGTCTCCGGCTACGAGAACCAAGTCGTCTGGATTTTGGCGCACCACTTTTCCAACAGAATTGAGTACAAGAGAGTACAAGAGTGAGGAATTGACTACATTGAGTATGTGTACATGTTGGTCGGACTTGCCGCCCACTATATAACAAACACAAATATTTTGCAAATTACGTTTAGTGGCCCCTAAGTGCAGACGTGTTACCCACAAAGGTTCTGTAGAGCAAATTGAACGTTCGGGACGTGGAACAGCATTTAATTTTCTCTTGGCGCAGATCATTACTCCGCCCCCCCGTAGTCTTTGTGAGTCTGTTATTCCGAAAAATATGATAGCTTAACGAAAGAAACTTTATTAATGTTAAATTGAAAACTTATAAGCGGCGATGAAAATGAATAAAGATTCCTTTGTTAATTGATACTTTTTAATTTTATTTAAACGGCATCAACAACCTTGCAGTTTGTGCGATAAACATCGATGTTTTATTACGACCTAAGGATGTATGTTGCTACGGGATTACCACAGTTTTGTGTTGAGTCATCTAGGTATAATTCAGTTTTCAGTCAATGTAGAGCCTGTGTGAATTTTTTTATAAAATACCCCATTTTTGGAAAGTAAAACTTATTAATACAAAATCATTGGTATATAAAAAATTTTTTTGGCCATGGTTATATTTTTGAAGCTTTTGGCGTTGATACCACGAGAACTTGGGGTCATGGTGCTCATAGACTCCTCAGTGAAATATTTAAACGATTAATAAATGGAAACGGTGACCCTAGGGTTGAAATTTGTTATGCCCAACGTACATCGTTTGCTATCATATTTTTTTTGGGCCTAGAATCCTCACAGGCCAACGCGGTTTCGAATAAAATCAAAATTTGTTTACACAATAGCGGTTCCATAATGATAATAACACTAACAATAAATTAATAAATTTCTTTGTTGTGAAAGTTTGGCCCCATTTTAGTAACGTTAAATTAAGAGCGCAGGCTCTAAAACTATACTTACTTTATTACCGGCGTATCCAAGTGCTTCAATATTGGTAGTCCTAGCTTACTACAAGATAACAAAATCGGAAAGACTTGGTGCTGGACGGCAGTCCGAACATCAGGTGTACAATATTTGTGCTCATGATAGCGTAGAATCAATTCCTTCCGTAGCAAACATGCTACAATACTACGGTAAGCCCACTGGTATCTTGAGTCCGTTGTTATATTGGACCCTAATAGAATTAAGGACTGTTTTCGAGAGTGCCCCAGGTATTTGAATATCGAAACTTGGAGCTATTAAGTAATTCATTTTGCTGATGCTAATGACGACCGAGTAGCGTAGTGGTTGGTAACCCTGCCTCATACGCCGGAGGTCCCAGGTTCGAGTCCTGGCTGGGGCATTCATTTGTGTGATGAACATAAATGTGTGTGCTCGGGTCATGGTTGTTGATATTTATATATGTATGTTTACTCTGGGTTCCCCCCCAGTTCGCTGTATGGTCATCCATCACACAATCTCTGCTTACTTTGGGGCCATACAGTTGGTGTGATTTTCTGGGGATCTATTATTATTATCATGTGGCATCCTACCACATTCCCACTGGGCCCAATGATTAGATCATGTATGTAAATTTTAAATAATCTAGGTGATGCTACACCAACTTGCCGTACTCCACACCCCAGTCCATATATAATAATAATATACTATGAGAATCATTCCATGTCCAATTTGTATGATCGCCCGTTGTACTACTCCAGCTTTTCCCAGAGTTTGTCATATACACCAGATCAAAAGCCTTCGAGAGGCGAAGAAAGTCGGAGGTCAGTATAGTATCTTACCATCTTTTAAACCCAAAATAACACATTCGGTAGATAACTGTGACCTAAAACCAAACTATGCGTCATGGAGAAGAAGCATTTCAACAAACTTTTCAAGCTGCTCGATCAGCCTATCCAATCGAAGCGCTCATGGCCGAACCGTTTTCACTGGAGCTTTTTTTTTTTTTTTTTTGGTTCCCCTCTACGGGAAGGGCAGGAGGACATAAAAAATGCTCTGACGCATACTCCGCGCGCGCGATCGGAGTTATGTGGGACTCGTCCCGACGCCTACCAGAACCATACCCACTAAAAAACCCCCTGTCGGCTCGTGCATTTTTGCCACTCAGCCTTCATCTGAGCGACAGCCAATCGGAGAAAGAGGCCGCGCTAGCGGGGCCCTTAAGGGGTCACCCGCTGGGATTTACATAGCACTGAAGGTGCTCAAAAAAGGAAAGTAAATAAATAAAAAACATTAAAAATTGACAAATAAAATTGCATTAATTCGGATTTACGTTAGAATTAGAATGTGCGGCCTGAAGGGCCTCTAGATCTAAAGTTAACTGCGTGCGTTCGCTCGTGTGCGCGTTTCTCGGTCTAGCGATTTTGTAAATCGAATCTAACACAGGAGCAGTATATGAGACTGAATCTCGAACAAGATGATTGGGATGGGATTCGGCGCGTTTGAAGAACGATTCTGAGAGTGTTTTGAGGTGCTGTTGCACTGTAGGTAGTTCAAGATCTCTGTGCAGGTCCGCGTTACGCACGTACCAAGGTGCGTTTGTGGCCCTGCGGCAGAAGAGATTTTGAACTACCTGCAGCTTATACAGGACGGAGGGTTTGGCGTGGGCAAAGACTGGCGAAGCATATGACATGACGGGTCTAACGCAGACCTTATAAAGCGTACGTTTATTTCTAAAAGACATTTTACTTTTTCTTCCTATCATACTATATAGACGGCTTAAGTAAAAACGCGCGAGTTTCGTTACTCTATCGACGTGTGGCTTGAAAGAAAGCGTCTGATCTAAGGTGACGCCTAAGTATTTGACAGTGCGCTTCCAGGGGATGGGAATACCTAACATACGAATGTGCGGATCGTTGTGGCGATTACGACGTTTGTGGTCGAATTGAATAGCAGAACTCTTTTCTGGGTTGACATCGATACGCCATTTTTGAAACCAAACACCGAGGGCGTTGTTCGGTGTAACCGAACACCGCTTACCTACGCAAACACGCGACAAATTATTTATTTTATTATTTTGTAATTGTGATTTTCATTAACATTAAACAACTCGTCCGAAACAGTCGTGTTTCCCTTTAACCATCTCAAACAACTACTTTAAAACATTTATCAATTTAACATTACTTTAAACATCTATGTTGAGGCACAAGCCTTAACATATGGTCCTTCACCCGTCTTTAGTGCTTTTGGTGAGTTTTGAGTGTGTTAGCAATCGGTTCGCTGGCCTTCCACAAGCGGACCTCCCCAGCGAATTGAGAAGGTGCTTATATCACACTTGTGAGCTTGCCTGGAGTGCTATTAGATAGACCAGCAACCAACAACAACAACAACATTAACCAACAACATTTTCAAGAACATTTTGAGATCAACAACAATATTTTACAACAATAGCAATGGATCATCTTTTGAACAAACAAGCAGAGCTTATTGAAGCTATCGAAAAACTATTTAACAACTTCAAGAAAGAAAACACCGAACGTAGAAAGGCAATAGCAAACGCAAAACTACTGGAGCTCACGAATTTGTTTCGCGATTTCAGTGCAAATCATTTAATTTTGAAACAAAATGAAGAACAAGAACATCTTTACTACCAGGAAAACCACTTCTCGTCCACGGAGAAATTCTACTTCGAAGTATGTACATACATAAAACAATACATCTCATCAAACCCGGGTGGTTCTAAGGGATCGCCAAACGAAGAAAACAAGAGTAGCTATGGAAAATCTGCAAAAGAAGGAAGCAAAACTCCGGTTATCAACGGAGCCTTGGATGAAAAATTGCGTCGTCAGGCGGCCAACTACAAGGCTTTCCAAAGAACTGTGAACTACATTGAAATCGACAAAATAACAGAAAACTGGGAATTTGAAGATACTTTGAAGTCACTTGAATCCCGCTGGAAAACAATAGACTCCCTCCATTGGGAGATAGAGGGTGATTTAAGTGGCAGAGAAAATCTAGAGATGGAAGAATTATTCAGCAACTATGAACATCAATATCAAACTCTGAAACGTTCGATAAAATCCAGGATATGGTCACAAAAACATAGAGAAAAAACTACGCCTACTCTAGAAGTTCCTACTTTCAACGGGAACTACAACGCTTGGGTGTCATTTAAAGATTTATTTATGGAAGCTATACATAATAACCCGAGTTTATCTAACGCGCAGAAGATGCAATTTTTAAAGAGTAAAATACGAGGCGAAGCCGAACGTTTAATACAACATTTGTCAATAAGTTCCGATAACTACACAACATGCTGGGAAATACTGACACATCGCTACGATAACAAGAAACTAATATTCTCTTCACATATAAACATTCTTCTTGACCTCCCTACTATGAAACAACAAACAGTCAATCAAATAAAACGCATGCATGATGTTACGCAAGAGTGTCTCAACGCAATCAAGAACTTAGGCGTGGATATAATAACCTGGGACCCTCTGATTGTACATATCTTAGATCAGAAATTAGACACCGAGACCCACACGGAATATATCGACTCCCTAAAGAACCGCCGAGAACTACCTATTTTAAGTGAATTTTTAGAGTTTCTGGAAGGAAAATTCACAGCATTAGAATCAGCATGCAGAAAAAGTGACAATCTACAACCTAAACAACATTTCGTAAAACATCAATTACCTTCAACTTCAAATGGAAAATTTTCAAATTATCCAAGTAATTCAAACAATAATGGAACAACGGAAATAAAAATGCGAAATCAACACATAACATCATTACTGTAAAATGTCCACTCTGCAAAAATGAACACGGGCTCTATAATTGCAAGAAATTTTTAGAATTACCTAATGAACAAAAATTACAATTAATTAAAGAACTCCGAGTTTGCAAGAATTGCTTATTTAGTCATAATGGAAATGAATGTAAATCGACGAAAACATGCCGCAAATGTATGAAGAAACATAACACCACGATACACGATGCCTTTATTGAACAACAGAATACACCGTCTTCTAGCGCAACAGTTAACAATAATTTAACTGAACAAAATCAACAAAACGAAGTTCTATTATCAACCGCAATTTTAAATATCAAAGGTCACGATGGTACTTACCACTACATGAGAGCTCTAGTCGACCAGGGCTCGCAGGTGAGCTTAATTACGGAGCGAGCTGCGCAACAACTAAAATTAAAAAGGAAACCATGCAAAGGAACAGTATTCGGTGTCGGAGTAAGAGAAAACAACGGGAAAGGAATGTTACACATACAATGTTATTCCATTCATAATGACTTCAATTTTCAAACGGAAGTTATTATCATGAACAACTTAATAAGTAACTTACCCAACCAAACCTTTAACAAACCAAACTGGCCGTTCATAGAAAACATTGCTCTAGCCGATCCCGAGTTCTACGTGAGTCGCCCCGTTGACATACTTTTGGGAGCTGAGATTTACTCACAAATAGTGCAAGGCGGCATCATCAAAGGAGAAGGCCTATCACAGCCTATTGCACAACAAACAAAAATTGGATGGTTACTATGTGGAAGCACCGTAACTTATCAATGCAACGTCATACTACATAACCTGGATGAGATAAAACAATTTTGGGAAATTGAAGAAATTAGCGAACAATCAAAATTATCCCTGGAAGGACAACAATGCATTAACTTTTACAACGAAACAATAAGAAGAAACGAGGATGGTCGCTACGAGGTCAGGTTACCACTGAAAGAAAATATCGAGAATGATCTGGGATCTTCGAAACAAACAGCCCTGGCGCAATTTAGAAGCCTGGAAAAGAAATTTAACAAAATACCTAAACTATCAAACGACTACAAATCATTCATGAAGGAATATGAAATATTACAACATATGAAACCATTCACCTGTAATCAAACTCCAGAATACTTTCTTCCTCATCATGGTGTAGAACGCATCGACTCATTAACTACCCAATATCGTGTAGTGTTTAACGCTTCCCATAAAACAAACAAGGGTTGCAGCTTAAATGACTACATGTATGCGGGACCAAACTTACAAATAGATTTACAAACACTACTACTAAGATGGAGACAATACCAATACGCCTTCACTGCGGATGTTGAAAAATTCTTTAGAATGATATTACTGCAAGACGAAGATCAAAGATACCAAAAAATATTCTGGAGAGAAGATTCTAATCAACCTATTAAAACATATACTTTAACAACGGTTACCTACGGAACTCGGGCTGCACCATTCTTAGCCATGATGACATTGAGGAGGCTGGCATCTGATGAACGATCAAACTATCCTGACGCTGCAAAAATCGTGGAATCAGCATTTTATATGGATGACCTTGTACACGGCGCCGACACAAAAGAAGAAGGGAAGAAACTTATCTCTGATCTAAACTTACTCATGAAGGCCGGCGGCTTTAATCTTAGAAAGTGGTCGTCGAACGAAAAACAATTGTTAGAACAAGTAAAGTCGGAGCGCAGTACTAGTCAAGACAATATATTCAACTTTAAAACTGAAAATAATTCAAAAACATTAGGGTTATGTTGGAATCCTACCGCAGATAATTTCACCTTCCAGTACAACATTCCTGAAAACAATTCAAAATTAACAAAACGTAGCCTGCTGTCGGATATTTCAAAACTGTTCGACCCTTTAGGATGGCTGGCCCCACTATCTATGAAACTAAAACTATTATTTCAACGCCTGTGGAAAGAAGATATAAAATGGGACCAACAAGTTTCATCTGAAATAGAACGAGAATGGTTAAACATAAAATCAGAACTTCAAACTATCAATGAATACAAAATACCTAGATGGTTGTTATGTCACAAGAATGACATCATAGAATTACATGGATTTTGTGACGCGTCGATTCACGCATACGCGTGTGTGGTGTACGCCAGGATCAAAGATAAAACACGATTGACCTTGGTTGCCGCAAAAACAAAGCTCGTGCCCCACAAGAAAGCTATAACATTACCAGACTAGAGTTAAGTGGAGCATACTTACTATCAAAACTTATTAATAAAATCAAGGAAGCATTAACTCAACATCAACTAGAAATCTATGGCTGGACGGACTCTATGGTTGTTCTTGGCTGGCTACAAGGAGAGAGTTCCCGGTGGAAGCCATTTGTTGCTAACAGAGTAAAAACAATATGCGATACAATATCAAAAGATCGATGGCACTATGTAAAATCGAACGAAAACCCGGCTGACGCCGCAAGCCGCGGCTTGTATGCGAATCAATTGAAAAATAACTTCTTATGGTGGCAGGGCCCCGCCTGGCTGTCGACGTTTAACGAAAAACAAATGCAATCAAAAATAACATACACTACGAATGAAGAAATCAGATTGAAACAAACAAACGTAATACAGAAACAAAAAGATAATATAATTTATCAATTATTGAATAAATTTAGTTCATTCAATAAAGTTACAAGAATTGTAGCCTGGTTATTAAGAACATTTGTACCTAAGCGTAAACAATTACCAAGCTATCTCACATTACAAGAAATGTCGGCCGCAAAATTGCTTATTATAAAGAACGTGCAACAAAATGAATTTAGAACGGAAATTATGCATTTTAACAAACATAAAACTATTAACTCGAATAGCAAAATATTAAATTTGAATCCGTTCATTGACCATCTTGGAATTTTACGGGTCGGAGGAAGATTAGAAAATTCGTCATTAAACATGGAAATGAAGCATCCAAAAATAATACCTCGGGACAGCAGACTCGCCGATTTACTAATAGATGAAGCCCACCTACTTACCTTCCACGGAGGTCCACGTCTCTCCATGGCGTGCCTTCGGCAACAATACTGGATTCCTGGGGGAAACAACGCTGTAAAGAAACGATTACGAAACTGTATTACCTGTAGAAAAAACAATCCAAACAAAGAACACCAAATCATGGGGGACCTGCCCGCCGCTCGTGTGGAGCCTGCTCCTCCTTTCTTCCACACCGGGATAGACTACACCGGATTCGTTGAAATCAAAGCTAACAAAACAAGAAACGCAAGAACCCTGAAAGGTTATGTAGCCCTGTTTATTTGTATGGTTACAAAGGCCATACACTTGGAACTAGTGACAGATTTAACAAGCTCGGCATTTCTGGCGGCCCTGCGAAGAATGTCAGCCCGTCGTGGAGCCCCACATCACTTATACAGTGACTGTGGAACCAACTTTGTCGGTGCCAACAGAAATCTACAAGAAGAATACGAGAAATTGAAACAAACTTACGACGATCATTTCATGGACACTTTATCATCCATGAACATACAGTGGCACTTCAATGCACCCTCATGGCCTAGTGCTGGAGGCTTATGGGAACGAGCAGTACGAAGTTTGAAGTATCACCTAAAAAGAGTAATAGGAGAACAGCGCTTAACATTTGAAGAATATTCTACAATACTTGCTCAGCTTGAAGCCTGCTTAAACTCCAGGCCCTTGTGTGCGCTCACCGAGGATATCAATGATTTAGATTACTTAACACCAGCGCACTTCATGTACGGTAGAGCAGATGTAACAGTCATAGAAACAGCAGAAGATGCTAGAACCAGATGGCATCTAACGAACGAAACGTTTAAACAAATCTGGAGGAGGTGGAAGGCAGAATACTTGACGCAACTCACCGCAAGAATAAAGTGGGTACAACCGCAAAAGGGCATACAAGTCGGTGATTTAGTAACAATACAAGATGAACACTTACCTCCTGGAAGGTGGCCCATCCAGGAGGTAAGTGTGCCCGCGTGGTCGAGCTGCACCCGGGTCGTGATGGATACACGCGCGTCGTTACCCTGAAAACTGCAAACGGATACCTGAAACGCCCTATCGTCAAACTTTCTGTGTTGCCGCTGCAACCTGCACCTGAAAAAGAAATCGAAATCAAAAACGAAAATACCCAAGAAAAACGAAGAACTAAAAAACCTAACTCTACCTTGTACAACATAACAATGGCAATATTATTTTTTACAACATTAATATCGAATTCCCAAGAGATTGATATTATCACAAAATTACATGAAAACCAAAGCTTATATTTCGACCCGCTAGCGAAAATGCAGCTCTTAAGAGACCAATGGACTTTAGTAACTTACTACAATATGGATCCCTACATAAACGGAAACATGGCATTCGAAAAACTACTCAATTACCTTGAAATAACATGTCGTAACTTAGGAGCGAACGATAAATGTAACTTAGTAACGCCACAACTGCGCCATGAATATACAGAACTACAGTATTACAATCAGCTGTTGATGACTCAGCACTTCAGCGATACCCAACAAAGATCGAAGCGAGGACTTATCAACGCTGTGGGCTCCATAGCTAACAGTTTGTTTGGGGTGCTAGATCAACAGTTCGCAGAAAAATATACCCAAGATATTGAATTAATTAAACAAAATCAAGCTCATCTAAAAAACTTATGGTTGAATCAGACATCTATCGTCGAATCTGAGTACAATATTATAAAAAGATCAGAAGAAATTATGTCAAAACAACATAAAATTGTAAACAAACACCTAAACAGCTTGGATTCATCGGTAAAGACATTAGAGAATGCATACAAGGAAATAAACAAGGAACAAGACTTTACAATATCTGCTATCTCAGCAATCAGCATACTTCAAAACTTAAAAACTGTCCAAAGTATGCTCTTGGACACAGTTACAGATGTTTATCAAGGTCGATTTAATCTGCACTTATTAACGCCAAAACAACTTCAAGAACAGTTAAACATAATTTCAGGATTATTATCTTCAGACATAATATTACCTATTGAAAATATCTACAGTGAAATTCAATCTATCTACAAATTATTAAAAATCAAGGCAAGAATGACTAAAAACTATTTTATATTTGAAGTGAAAATTCCCTTGATTAGCAGAGATACCTACGATTTATATCACGTAATTGCGATACCTCAAACCCACGAAGAAAAAACATATTCTATCGTATCAACTTCAGAATATATTGCAATTAATTTACAGAAAGATAATTACCTATCATTAACGATAGATAACTTACAAAAATGCATAATACGAGACTCTTCAACATACATGTGCAATCCTCAACATCCTATTTACAGATATAAATCAGACAAGGATCTGTGCGTCCTGGATGAAAATAATAACTGCAAAACAAGCATCGCCGCGTGCAAAAACAAGTGGAGCAGCTTAATGAAGACAAATACCTATTTTTATTATTGTTGCTCGGAATGTTACTTACGTACAATATGTGGAGATCGAGTTACAGCTCACCAGCTGATCGCTGCGAATATTATTTCATTAGAAGAGAATTGCATTATCAAAACTACGGATTTTACGATTTATGGACATAAACGCCACTTGAGTCGATTAGATATTATGTTCGATATTGAAAAGGTGGAAGTGGCTCCCATAAGTCACATAATCAATATTACCATCGACAAATATTCGTTATCCAATAAAACACACTCAGAACAGACTCAATTACACAGAGAGATTGAGTCTAAGATAAAAGAACTGAAAGCAAGCGAGACTTATGAGAATGAACAAAAAATCTCGCCTCATGACATTCATCATTACACTATAATATACGCAATAGTCAGCGTTCTTATACTTACCTTCGTGATATTGAGCTGCCGCCGCGCGAGAAGAACTTGGAAGGCCAACTCAACAGTTAAGGAAACAGCTGGAGGAAGTACATCCCAAGAGGAAGTGGAAATGAAAGAAATAAAAACTGAAAACAAAGAACCAGTGTTCCGGAAATTGGTGTTCAGAGAAGACTAGCGGCATCTTTGGGCATCCGGCTGCGAATCCGTCTCATCTTATGCTGGTGGGGAATATGTTCGGTGTAACCGAACACCGCTTACCTACGCAAACACGCGACAAATTATTTATTTTATTATTTTGTAATTGTGATTTTCATTAACATTAAACAACTCGTCCGAAACAGTCGTGTTTCCCTTTAACCATCTCAAACTACTACTTTAAAACATTTATCAATTTAACATTACTTTAAACATCTATGTTGAGGCACAGGCCTTAACAGGCGTTTATGGCCTTTTGGAGTCTGGTGATGTTATATGGGATCGCTTGACTTTTAGTGTATAGGGCGGTATCGCCTGCAAAGAGGGCGGGATGGGGATGTCGTTAGTGTACACAGTGTACAGCAGAGGGGCGAGGACTGAGCCTTGCGGGACTCCAGCCTTTATGGGACGAGGCGCGGAGAGCGCGCCTTCATGTTTGAATCGAAAAGTACGGTCTTTAAGAAACGACGCTATTAATCTGACTAGGCGAGCCGGTAAGCCTATTTTATAGAGTTTAAAACGAGACCGCTGTGCCAGACTTTGTCGAAAGCCTTGGCTACGTCAAAGAGAACCGCGATTGTTTTTTTACGACGCTGAGAGAATCCTTCGAGTATGTACTCGACGATTCAATGGACTTGCTGAGGGCAGGAGTGCTTAGCGCGAAAGCCGAACTGGTGGGGAATAATAAGAGGGTCGCCATCCGTTGGAAACAGATGGTTCCGCATTCGAGAGAGTATGACTCTTTCGAGAAGTTTAGACATTGCCTTGAGGAGGCTGATGGGTCTGTGATTAGCCGGGATGTTCAGAGGTTTACCCGGCTTGGGAATGCCTATGACTGTCGCTTCTTTCCAGGCTTTTGGAAAGTAGCTATGGTCGGAGCAGGCATTGAAGATGATAGCTAACAAGGTAAGCACCTGCTGAGGCAGGTGCTTAAGTGCGTGGTTGGAAATTCCATCCGCACCCGGAGCCTTTTTAGACTTTTGCTTTCTAATGAGAAGCAAGATTTCATCATTAGAGACAGTGACGGGGTCGTCGGTGATAGGGAGAGATTCTCTGTGGAGAACTTCGTCCTCCACCGCCTGGATGTGGGAGGGATCCGCGGGTTGCGTGCTGGGCGAACATTGTGCCGCTATGCTGTCGGCGAAGCATTCGGCTTTCTCTTCGACTTCGAAAGCAATGGTGCCGTCGGGACGAGTGAGAGGAGGAACGTGAGAGGCGGTGTCTACGCGTAAGGCTCGGGCCATTCGATAATACGCTTGGTGGGACGGGGAGATATTCTCCATGAGATCGTTAAACTGAGTGTCACGGAGTTCCGCGAGGCGAGACCTAACTTTACGTTGAAGCTGATTCGCAGCTGTTCTGTATGCTGGCGTGGGATATTACTTTGCTCTCCGGAGAGCCGCGTTCTTGGCTTTAATGAGATTGCTAACGGCTAGGGGAAGCGCGGGTTTGCTTTGCTTAGCAACCTTTTCATTGTCGCTGATGGCTGAGTTAATAGCATCGGTTAGAGAGTTGACTAATGAATCTATTTTATCCGGGCTATCTAATTGGTCGGGCGAAATCGCGAGCGGAGAGTTAGGGGCCTCTAAGGCTGAAACTAACGTATTTTTAAAGCCTTTCCAGTTGGTTAAGGTCTTTGGCGGTGTGACGTTAACGTTGGGCGTACCTAGCACGAGGGAGACGGGGCGATGGTCGGAGCCTAGGTCATCGAGCGGTTCGATAGACCTTAGGTCAAGATTGATTCGCTTGATAATTGCAAAGTCGAGGATGTCAGGAGAGTAGGTCGGGTTGTTGGGATAGTGAGTTGGAGCGATGGGGGATATGACGTCTAAGTCAAGGGAGTTAGTGATGTCGAGGAGAGCGATACCGCTGGTGTTGGTCGATAGGCACGTCCAGTCAGTATGTTTGGAGTTAAAGTCTCCGAACATAATGACTGAATGGCCGAGGGCGAGAATGGCCTCAAAGTCGCTGCGGATTGGTCTGGTACCACATGGTATGTAGACTGAAGCTATGATGATGGTCGGATGACCAGTCATAGCCAATCTACACACAGTGGCCTCCATGTTGAGGAGAGGAGGGGTAGGGAGAAGACAGCAATGGAAGCCTCTTTTGTAATATATAGCGGTGCCGCCGTAACCGTCGGAGTTGGGCCTATCGTTGCGAGTAAACGCGTACTTAGGAATAGCGTATCCCCTGGAGCGGTTTGGAGTAAGCCATGTCTCCTGGAGAAGGAATAAGTCAGGTTCTTTGTTCTGAAGGAACAGTTTAATCTCGGGAAGGTTAGTGCTAAGGCTACGAGCGTTAAAAGATACTAGGGATAAGCCCTTGGGTTTAATACGACTGGACGCGGGATTCGCGGGTCTAGACATTAAAATTTATTTATTTACGAATTATACAAAAATAAAAGAATTTACAACGAACTTAGGAGCGAGTGATGCTCGGCTAACGCGAATAAACGCTCTTGAGGAGAGCGGGCGGCTCGCAGTTTGCGTGCGAGTACGGAAATTTCGTTAATGTCGACGTTTTGGATGACGTCGAACACGGTCTTCATGTCCTCAGCCAACGACGACTGAGGTGAAGATGACAAAGTGGGACGCGGCCCTACGGAAGCTACGGGAGCTGGGGTGGGACGGGAAGGTGCAGGCGGGACGGCCGGACGCTGCCTCCAAGACAGAGCCTGAGTAGGCGTCGGCTGAACGGGCTTTGCTTCCGGGGGACCCCGGTTGCGCAGCGGCGGGAAGTTAGCAGGAGTGAGCGGCGGCGCCGGTTTAGGCGCGACCCTCTTGGTGGTGGAGCGCGGAGCGCGCGGGCAACCCCTGTAGTTAGCTGTGTGGCCGGACTGGCCGCACAGCACACAGGCAGGGGGGGAAGTGGATTCGGGAGTGCGAGTGCACTCCTTAGTGATGTGAGGATCCAGGCACTTTACGCACCTGGGGGGAGCTGAACAGTTAGCCGCTGCGTGGCCATATAGCTGGCAGCGGTGGCACTGCCCAGGGTGACCGCGGGGGTTGGGACGCTCGACGGAGATGTTCGAGAGTCCGCAGATTGTGCGAGCCTCTTTGAAAATCTCCTTCGAGTTGGGAGTATTTGACAGGATTACTAAAGCTAAGGGAAAACGCCTACCGCGGTTGGAGTGCATCTTGTGCACTGCTGTGACCGGGAAACCCTGAGACTTAAGGTCATCGAGAATGTCTTCGTTACTGAGTTCGAACGGGACGCCCCGTAGTACAGCGCGGATCTTACGCTCCTCCGGGAGGGCGTAGGTGTGATACGCGATTTGATTTAACGAGAGTAACCTGGTAAACGCGCGGAAGTCGTCGACGGTCGCTACTTGAATTTTGATTGTATCGCCAGCGTTGGCGGCTTTTAAGTAATTAATTTTGTGCTCTTTGCACAAGTTAGAAACCGCGGTCCAGCGCGCTTTTTCACGCAGGCATACGGGCGGAGGGAGCTGAGGCTTTGGCGGGACGGGAGCGCAGCGCGTCGCTGGCTTCGATGTGACCGACGGAGACGCGGTTACTACGAGCGATTTTAACGGCGCGGGGGCTGGTGTTGAAGACACCGGGGATGGCTCGGGTATTGAAGATACCGAAGCTTTCTTAGAGCGCTTCTTGGAGCGCTTGGCGACAAGTTGAAACTCGGGCTCAGGAGAGCCGGTTAAGGTGACGGCATCTGACGACGTATCAGATGCAGGTTCGGAGTCGCTCCCGGGAGTGGTACGCTTGCGACGCGACGCGTGAGAGGATGCGACCGATTCGCAGTCCATCTCGGACGAGGCGGGAGACGAGGAAGAGCTGTAGACCTGAGGGGTCTCGACGTTGGAGGCCTGAGGGGCCGGGGTTGAGGCCTGAGGGGCCGGGGTTGAGGCCTGAGGGGCCGGGGACGCGATTGATGCCTGCAAGGCCTGCGTTATGATGTCTTTCGGGATGTAGACGCCTACCACAGCAAGCGCCTGGGTGAACGCGTTAATAACGCTTAGCGGATCCATTAGGGAGGGTTAGGGACAATAATGTTAATAAATATAGGTATAATAAAAGATGCCTAGTTCCTAAAAACCTAGCAAAATCCTAGCGGCTAACCTCCCTACCAGCGGCTTGGGAGGAAAACTTAAAACTACAGTAGTACGCCGAAGAATAAAGCACCATTCCACGCCTATGCCGCGAACATAATAGACTTTTTAAAATTACTGGAATTGACATTCTGTCTGGTACCCTAATGTCCTACAAAAAGGCATTGCAGAGTGCCTTGCCCAGCGGTTCTTCAAGTTGAATTTGTCGTTATTTTTAATTATTATAGACCAGTATTGAATTTTTAATTTTTATTTTTATTCTTTTTCTATGTTGTACTATGAATGTTGGAACGTCACATGTTTTCTTATATTTTTATATGTAAACTTCTTATTCTTTTGTTTTTATTGTTTTAACTTGTAATTTTTTATTTTTTTGTATACTTTTTTTTTTATCTTATTTGTAAAATAGCTGTTAAATGTCAGTTGTCGGATTTTTATAAATAAGTTGTAGCTGCCTTTAATTGGATGGCACACATTTTAAGTTCTTTTATATGTTAAATTTAGTTTCGTAAGGTGTCTCATCTGTTGGCAACTTAATAATAATAAATAAATAATAAAGGCCGCTACCTAGAAACCTAAAAAGGGTACGCAGGTAAAGAGTTGACCGCGTTAGGGTCAACCTTTACCGGCAGAAAGGACAAATACACACGAAAACACACAGATATGATAAAAATAAATATGAAAAATAGAAGAAAAATAAATAAAATAGAGAAGAGAAATAAAATAAAAATAAAAGTACTGGTTCAGTACAAATTCGTTGTCACCGTTAAGTATCCTTTGCACTGAAACCAGACTACTTACGCTGGGCACAACACTGCACTCAGCACAAGCACAACACAACTTAGCACAGCACTTTGAAGACTAAGGGGCTTAGTCGCAAAGAAAAATCGCACTTCGATAGCACTCAGACGGAGTAGAAAAAACCTTGAAAACCGTAGCACGGAACCAACACGCTAAACTGTGACGTCAGTAGACTGAGCGCCACGGAGTAACGGGAAAGGACCGATCAACGGAGAACGGGGTCTTGCACGTCCGCACTGGGCGGCGATCGGAGCGAGAATGTTTTGTTTGTTCACTGGAGCTTTTTTTTTTTTTTTTTTGGTTCCCCTCCATGGGAAGGGCAGGAGGACATAAAAAATGCTCTGACGCATACTCCGCGCGCGCGATCGGAGTTATGTGGGACTCGTCCCGACGCCTACCAGAACCATACCCACTAAAAAACCCCCTGTCGGCTCGTGCATTTTTGCCACTCAGCCTTCATCTGAGCGACGGCCAATCGGAGAAAGAGGCTGCGCTAGCGGGGCCCTTAAGGGGTCACCCGCTGGGATTTACATAGCACTGAAGGTGCTCAAAAAAGGAAAGTAAATAAATAAAAAACATTAAAAATTGACAAATAAAATTGCATTAATTCGGATTTACGTTAGAATTAGAATTTACGTTAGAATTAGAATGTGCGGCCTGAAGGGCCTCTAGATCTAAAGTTAACTGCGTGCGTTCGTTCGTGTGCGCGTTTCTCGGTCTAGCGATTTTGTAAATCGAATCTAACACAGGAACAGTATATGAGACTGAATCTCGAACAAGATGATTGGGATGGGATTCGGCGCGTTTGAAGAACGATTCTGAGAGTGTTTTGAGGTGCTGTTGCACTGTAGGTAGTTCAAGATCTCTGTGCAGGTCCGCGTTGCGCACATACCAAGGTGCGTCTGTGGCCCTGCGGCAGAAGAGATTTTGAACTACCTGCAGCTTATACAGGACGGAGGGATTGGCGTGGGCAAAGACTGGCGAAGCATATGACATGACGGGTCTAACGCAGACCTTATAAAGCGTACGTTTATTTCTAAAAGACATTTAACTTTTTCTACCTATCATACTATTTAAGCGGCTTAAGTAGAAACGCGGGAGTTTCGTTACTCTATCGACGTGTGGCTTAAAAGAAAGCGTCTGATCTAAGGTGACGCCTAAGTATTTGATACTGCGCTTCCAGGGGATGGGAATACCTAACATTCGAATGTGGGGATCGTTGCGGCGATTACGACGTTTGTGGTCGAATAGAATGGCAGAACTCTTTTCTGGGTTGACATCGATACGCCATTTTTGAAACCAAACACCGAGGGCGTTTACGGCCTTTTGGAGTCTGGTGATGTTATACGGGATCCTTTTACCTTTAGTGTAAAGAGCGGTATCGTCTGCAAAGAGGGCGAGTTCGACGCCCTTCGGCGGGATGGGCATGTCATTAGTGTACACGGTGTACAGCAGAGGGGCGAGGACTGAGCCTTGCGGGACTCCAGCCTTTATGGGACGAGGCGCGGAGAGCGTGCCTTCATGTTTGAATCGAAACATACGGTCTTTAAGAAACGACGCGATTAATCTGACTAGGCGAACCGGTAAGCCTATTTTATAGAATTAAAAACGAGACCGCTGTGACAGTCTTTGTCGAATGCCTTGGCTACGTCAAAGAGAACCGCGATTGATTTTTTACGATGCGGATAGAATCCTTCGAGAATGTACTCGACGATTCGATGGACTTGCTGAGGGCAGGAGTGCTTAGCGCGAAAGCCGAACTGGTGGGGAATAATGAGAGGGTCGCCATCCGTTGGAAACAGATGGTTCCGCATTCGAGAGAGTATGACTCTTTCGAGAAGTTTAGACATTGCCTTGAGGAGGCTGATGGTTCTGTGATTAGCCGGGATGTTCAGAGGTTTACCCGGCTTGGGAATGCCTATGACTGTCGCTTCTTTCCAGGCTTTTGGAAAGTAGCTATGGTCGAAGCAGGCATTGAAGATGATAGCTAACAAGGTAAGCACCTGCTGTGGCAGGTGCTTAAGTGCGTGGTTGGAAATTCCATCCGCACCCGGAGCCTTTTTGGACCTTTGCTTTCTAATGAGAAGCAAGATTTCATCATTAGAGACTGTGACGGGGTCGTCGGTGATAGGGAGAGATTCTCCGCCTGGATGTGGGAGGGATCCGCGGGTTGCGTGCTGGGCGAACATTGTGCCGCTATGCTGTCGGCGAAGCATTCGGCTTTCTCTTCGACTTCGAAGGCAATGGTGCCGTCGGGACGAGTGAGAGGAGGAACGTGAGAGGCGGTGTCTACGCGTAAAGTTCGGGCCATTCGATAATACGCTTGGTGGGACGGGGAGATATTTTCCATGAGATCGTTAAACTGAGTTCCACGGGGTTCCGCGAGGCGACACCTAACTTTACGTTGAAGCTGATTCGCAGCTGTTCTATATGCGAGCGTGGGATATTTCTTGGCTCTCCGGAGAGCCGCGTTCTTAGCTTTAATGAGATTGCTAACGGCTAAGGGAAGCGCGGGTTTGCCTTGCTTAGCAATGATTACGTTGTCGCTGATAGCTGAGTTGATAGCATCAGTGAGATTATCGACTATCGAATCTATTTTAATCGGGCTGTCTAATTGGTCGGGCGAAATCGCGAGTGGAGAGTTCGGTGCCTCTAAGGCTGAAACTAACGTATTTTTAAAGCCTTTCCAGTTGGTAAAGGTCTTAGGAGATGTGACGTTATCGTTAGGCGCGCCTAGCACGAGGGAGACGGGGCGATGGTCGGAGCCTAGGTCATCGAGCGGTTCGATGGACCTGAGATCAAGATTGATTCGCTTGATAATTGCAAAGTCGAGGATGTCAGGAGAATAGGTCGGGTTGTTGGGATAGTGAGTGGGAGCGATGGGGGATATGACGTCTAAGTCAAGGGAGTTAGTGATGTCGAGGAGAGCGATACCGCTGGTGTTGTTCGATAGGCACGTCCAGTCAGTATGTTTGGAGTTAAAGTCTCCGAACATAATGACTGAATGGCCGAGGGCGAGAATGGCCTCAAAGTCGCTGCGGATTGGTCTGGTACCACATGGTATGTAGACTGAAGCTATGATGATGGTCGGATGACCAGTCATAGCCAATCTACACACAGTGGCCTCCATGTTGAGGAGAGGAGGGGTAGGGAGAGGACAGCAATGGAAGCCTCTTTTGTAATATATAGCGGTGCCGCCGTAACCGTCGGAGTTGGGCCTATCGTTGCGAGTAAACGCGTACTTAGGAATAGCGTATCCCCTGGAGCGGTTTGGAGTAAGCCATGTCTCTTGGAGAAGGAATAAGTCAGGTTCTTTGTTCTGAAGGAACAGTTTAATCTCGGGAAGGTTAGTGCTAAGGCTACGAGCGTTAAAAGATAATAGGGATAAGCCCTTGGGTTTAATACGACTGGACGCGGGATTCGCGGGTCTAGACATTATAATTTACTTATTTACGATTTTATACGAAAATAAAAAACAATAAAATAAAATAAAATAAATTTACAACGAACTTAGGAGCGAGTGATGCTCGGCTAACGCGAATAAACGCTCTTGAGGAGAGCGGGCGGCTCACAGTTTGCGTGCGAGTACGGAAATTTCGTTAATATCGACGTTTTGAATAACGTCGAACACGGTCTTCATATCCTCAGCCAACGACGACTGAGGTACGGATAATGGAGCGGGACGCGGCCCTACGGAAGCTACGGGAGCTGGGATGGGTCGGGAAGGTGCAGGCGGGACGGCCGGACGCTGCCTCCAAGACAGAGCCGGAGTAGGCGGTAACCCCGGTTGCGCAGCGGCGGGAAGTTAGCAGGAGTGAGCGGCGGCGCCGGTTTAGGCGCGACCCTCTTGACGGTGGAGCGCGGAGCGCGCGGGCAACCCCTGTAGTTAGCTGTGTGGCCGGACTGGCCGCACAGCACACAGGCAGGGGGGGAAGTGGATTCAGGAGTGCGAGTGCACTCCTTTGTGAAATGTGGATCCAGGCACTTAACGCACCTGGGGGGAGCTGAGCAGTTAGCCGCTGCGTGGCCATATAGCTGGCAGCGGTGGCACTGCCCAGGGTGACCGCGGGGTTTGGGACGCTCGACGGAGATGTTCGGGAGTCCGCAGATTGTGCGAGCCTCTCTGAAAATCTCCTTCGAGTTGGGAGTATTTGACAGGATTACTAAAGCTAAAGGAAAACGCCTACCGCGGTTGGAGTGCATCTTGTGCACTGCTGTGACCGGGAAACCCTGAGACTTAAGGTCCTCGAGAATGTCTTCGTTACTGAGTTCGAACGGGACGCCCCGTAGTACTGCGCGGATCTTACGCTCCTCCGGGAGGGCGTAGGTGTGATACGCGATTTGATTTAACGAGAGTAGCCTGGTAAACGCGCGGAAGTCGTCGACGGTCGCTACTTGAATTTTTACTGTATCGCCAGCGTTGGCGGCTTTTAAGTAATTAATTTTGTGCTCTTTGCACAAGTTAGAAACCGCGGTCCAGCGCGCTTTTTCACGCAGGAATACGGGCGGAGGGAGCTGAGGCTTCGGCGGGACGGGAGCGCAGCGCGTCGCTGGCTTCGATGTGACCGACGGAGACGCGGTTACTACGAGCGATTTTAACGGCGCGGGGGCTGGTGTTGAAGACACCGGGGATGGCTCGGGTATTGAAGATACCGAAGCTTTCTTAGAGCGCTTCTTGGAGCGCTTGGCGACAAGTTGAAACTCGGGCTCAGGAGAGCCGGTTAAGGTGACGGCATCTGACGACGTATCAGACGCGGGTTCGGAGTCGCTCCCGGGAGCGGTACGCTTGCGACGCGACGCGTGAGAGGATGCGACCGATTCGCAGTCCATCTCGGACGAGGCGGGAGACGAGGAAGAGCTGTAGACCTGAGGGGTCTCGACGTTGGAGGCCTGAGGGGCCGGGTCTGAGGCCTGAGGGGACAGGGTTGAGGCCTGAGGGGCCGGGGTTGAGGCCTGAGGGGCCGGGGACGCGATTGATGCCTGCAAGGCCTGCGTTATGATGTCATTCGGGATGTAGACGCCTACCGCAGCAAGTACCTGGGTGAACGCGTTAATAACGCTTAGCGGATCCATAAGGGAGAGTTGGGACAGTAATATTAATAAATATAAGTATAATAAAAGATGCCTAGTTCCTAAAAACCTAGCAAAATCCTAGCGGCTAACCTCCCTACCAGCGGTAGGGGGGCTGGGGAGGAAAACTTAAAATTAACAGTAGTATGCCGAAGGCCGCTACCTAGAAACCTAAAAAAAAAGGGTACGCAGGTAAACAGTTGACCACGTTAGGGTCAACCTTTACCGACAGAAGGGACAAATACACACGAAAACACACAGATATGATAAAAATAAATATAAAAAATAGAAGAAAAATAAATAAAATAGAGAAGAGAAATAAAATAAAAATAAAAAGGACTGGTTCAGTGCAAGTTCGTTGTCACCGTTAAGTATCCTTTGCACTGAAACCAGACTACTTACGCTGGGCACAACACTGCACTCAGCACAAGCACAACACTACTTAGCACAGCACTTTGAAGACTAAGGGGCTTAGTCGCAAAGAAAAATTGTACTTCGAAAGCACTCAGACGGAGTAGAAAAACCCTGAAAACCGTAGCACGGAACCAACACGCTAAACTGTGACGTCAGTAGACAAACAACGGAGAACGGGGTCTTGCACGTCCGCACTGGGCGGCGGTCGGAGCGAGAATGGACTGAAGCTTTTTTTTTTTTTTTGTTCCCCTCCGCGGGAAGGGCAGGAGAATAAAAATGCTCTGACGCATACTCTGGCGCGATTCCAAAGTTATGTGGGACTCGTCCCGACGCCTACCAGAACCATACCCACTAAAAACCCCCTGTCGGCTCGTGCATTTTTGCCACTCAGCCTTCATCTGAGCGACGGCCAATTGGAGAAAGAGGCCGCGCTAGCGGGGCCCTTAAGGGGTCAACCGCTGGGTTTTACATAGCACTGAAGGTGCTCAAAACAAATGAAAAGTAAATAATAACATTAAAAATTGACAATTAAATTAAATTTGCATTAATTCAGATTTACGTTAGAATTAGAATTTACGTTAGAATTAGAATTTGCGGCCTGAAGGGCCTCGAGATCTAAGGTTAATTGCGTACGTTCGCTTGTGTGCGCGTTTCTCGGTCTAACGACTTTGTATACCGAATCTAAGACAGGAGCAGTATAAGAGACTGAATTTCGAACTAGTGGATTGGGATGGGATTCGGCGCGTTTGAAGAACGATTCTGAGAGTGTTTTTAGGTACTGTTGAACTGTATGTAGTTCAAGATCTCTGTGCAGGTCAGCATTGCGCACGTACCAAGGTGCGTTTGTGGCCCTACGACAGAAGAGGTTTTGAACTACCTGCAGCTTGTGCAGGACGGAGGGTTTGGCGTGGGCAAAGACTGGCGAAGCATATGACATGACTGGTCTAACGCAGACCTTGTAAAGCGTACGTTTGTTTCTGAAGGACATTTTACTTTTTCTACCTAACATACTGTAAAGCCGGCCTAGGTAAAAACGTGCGAGTTTCGTTACTCTGAAATGAAATGAAATGAAATGAAATGAAATGAAATATTTTTAATGAAATATTTTATTTATTCAGTACATACACAATAATACACAATCAACTGATACATGGTACAAATAACAATTTTTACAGTATTTACAGATGGCATTAATTCAGCAGTACGCTGGACTCCACACTTGGGTTCCCTGTGTTGTGGAGACCAGTGTCTTCCCATTAAGGTTCTTTTTCCTGTTTATAACATTGAGTGCGTAGCGTATTTAACTGTGTTTGTATGTGTGTATGTGTTTGGGTGTGCATGTGTGTATGTGTTTGGGTGTGAATGTGTGAATGTGAGAGAGATTATGATGGTTTGTGTGTTCTCGTGTGATGTACTGTGTTCCCTACCGTAAGTTATAAAGTTTAAGTTATAAATTGGAAAATAAGTGTGTCTGTCTGTCTGGTTTAAATATTCATTTTAAGTAAGTCCTCAGTCTCATTGTAACTCTATCGACGTGAGGGTTGAAAGAAAGCGTCTGGTCTAAGATGACGCCTAAGTATTTAGTACTGCGCTTCCAGGGGATGGGAGTGCCTTGCATTCTCAATTGGAGATTGTCGTGGATACGACTGCGTCTGTAGTCGAAGTAAACCGCAGCGCTCTTCTCTGGGTTCACATCGATACGCCATTTTTTGAACCAAGCACCGAGGGTGTTTACAGCCTTTTGAAGTCTGGTAACGAGACCCGAGGCTCTGCGGCCTTTGGTGTAAAGGGCGGTGTCGTCGGCAAAGAGAGCAAGTTCGACGACTTTCGATGGAATGGGAATGTCGTTAGTGTATACGGAATACAAAAGAGGGGCGAGGACTGAGCCTTGAGGGACTCCAGCCTTTATAGGACGAGGCGCGGAGAGCGTGCCTTTATGTTTGAAACGAAACGTGCGGTCTTTGAGAAACGACGCGATTATCCTAACTAGGCGAGCCGGTAAGCCTATTTTATAGAGTTTATAAACGAGACCGCTGTGCCAGACTTTGTCGAAAGCCTTGGCTACGTCAAAGAAAACTGCGATCGTTTTCTTTCGTTTCGGATAGAAGCCGTCGAGTATGTACTCGACGATTCGATGGACTTGCTGAGGGCAGGAGTGCTTAGCGCAAAAGCCGAACTGGTGGGGAATTATGAGAGGATCGCCGTCCGTTGGAAACAGATGGTTCCGCATTCGAGAGAGTATGACTCTCTCTAGAAGTTTAGACATTGCCTTGAGGAGGCTGATGGGTCTGTGATTAGCCGGGATATTAAGAGGTTTACCCGGCTTGGGTATGCCTATGACTGTCGCTTCTTTCCAAGCTTTTGGAAAGTAGCTAAGGTCGAAGCAGGCATTGAAAATGATAGCTAACAAGGTAAGCACCTGTTGAGGCAGGTGCTTAAGTGCGTGGTTGGAAATACAATCCGCACCCGGAGCCTTTCTGGACTTTTGACTTTTGATGAGAAGCGAGATTTCATCATTAGAGACTGTGACGGGGTCGGCGGTGATGGGGAGAGAGTTTCTACGGAGAACTTCGTCCTCCACCGCTTTGATGTGAGTGGGATTCGCAGGTTGCGTGCTGGGCGAGCATTGAGACGCAACGCTGTCAGCGAAGCATTCGGCTTTCTCTTCGTCTTCGAAGGCGATAGAGCCATCGGGACGAGTGAGAGGAGGGACGTGAGAGGCGGCGTCTACGCGTAAGGCTCGGGCCATTCGATAATAAGCTTGGTGGGACGGGAAGATATTCGCCATGAGATCGTTCATCTGGGCGTCTCGTAGTTCCGCGAGGCGAAATCTAACTTTGCGTTGTAGCTGATTCGCAGCTGTTCTATAGGCGGGCGTGGGATATTTCTTGGCTCTCCGGAGAGCCGCGTTCTTAGCTTTAATAAGATTGCTAATGGCTAAGGGAAGCGTGGGTTTGCCTTTCTTAGCAACCTTTTCGTTTACACTGATGGCTGAGTTGATAGCATCAGTGAGAGAATGTACTAACAAATCTATTTTATCCGGCCTATCTAATTGATCGGGCGAGATCGCGAGCGGAGAGTTTGGGGCCTCTAAGGCAGAAACTATCGTATTTTTAAAACCTTTCCAGTCAGTAAAGGTCTTAGGAGAAGTGACGTTAACGTTAGGCGGTCCTAGCACGAGGGAGACGGGGCGGTGGTCAGAACCTAGGTCATCGAGCGGTTCGATAGACCTGAGGTCGAGGTTGATATGCTTGACGATTGCAAAGTCGAGGATGTCCGGAGAGTGGTTCGGGTTGTCGGGATAGTGAGTGGGACTGATAGGGGAGACGACGTCTAAGTCGAGTAAGTTGGTGATGTCGAGGAGAGCTATACCGCTTTGGTTGGTTGATAGGCACGTCCAGTCAGTATGTTTGGAGTTAAAGTCTCCGAACATAATGACTGAACGGCCGAGGGCGAGAATGGTCTCAAAGTCGCTGCGGATAGGTTTGGTGCCAGAGGGTATGTAGACTGAAGCTATGATGATGGTCGGATGACCAGTCATAGCCAATCTACATACGGTGGCTTCCATGTTGAGGAGAGGAGGGGTAGGGAGAGGACAGCAATGGAATCCTCTTTTGTAGTAGATAGCAGTGCCGCCGAAACCGTCGCAGTTAGGCCTATCGTTACGTGTAAACGCGTATTTAGGAATAGAGAATCCCCTGGAGCGATTAGGAGTGAGCCATGTCTCCTGGAGAAGTAAAAGATCTGGGTCGTTGTTCTGAAGGAACAGTTTGAGCTCGGGAAGGTTGGTGCTTAGGCTACGAACGTTAAAGGATATTAGGGATAAGCCCTTGGGTTTGATACGACAGGACGCGGGATTCGCGGGTCTAGACATTATAATTTACTTTTTTACGAATTTATACAAAAATAAAGAATTTACAACGAACTTAGGAGCGAGTGATGCTCGGCTAACGCTAACGCTAACGGACGTGCAAGACCCCGTTCTCCGTTGTTTGGTCCCTTCCCGATATTCTGTGGCGCTCAGTCTACTGACGTCACAGTTTAGCGTGTTGGTTCCGTGCTACGGTTTTCAGGGTTTTTCTACTCCGGACTGGAGCTTGACGACAATCAAAGTTAAGAACGCTCGGTGCGGCAGACCTAGGATGGGTGTCCGCCAGCGGCTTAAGTACTGTAGCGTTTCCATGCTTCGGAGGGCACTTTAAGCGGTCAGTTTATATAAATAAATCCTCTTTAAACTTACATATGTAATTTTGAGGACAATCATATTGGTTTATTTTACTAATCCTTTTCATTGGTTTCAATGCTTTGCGTTTGGATTTCAATGACATCTCGCAAGATATATTTAAGATATATAACATTACTGAAGACCCAGTGGTGTACTGGTAAGCAACCTTGCCTCATACGCCAAAGATCCCAGGTTCAAGTCCTGGTCGGGGCATTCGTTTGTGTGATGAACACAGATGTTTGTTCTCGGGTCGTGGTTGTTTGTATTTATATATGTATGTTTATTCTGGGTTACCCCCGGTTCGCTGTATGGTAATCTATAACACAAGCTCTGCTGTCTGTGGATTTATTTTTATTATTATTATTTATTTGCAGGTTATAACGTAAAATATTAATTTGTTAAAAAAAAGTTTCTTCTAATTCAAATAGCGTATTTTCAGAGATATATCTTTATTTAAAGTGATTGTTTTATTCAGTTTTATTAATTTCATCTATGTCGCACAGAAAAGAAATTTACAAAGGGCGGACTCAATGCTACAGGCATTCTCTACCAGTCATGATTGGAGACAATAATGTCAGATCCACATGTTTAGTAAATATTGTTTGTTTGGATCTCATCAGGGTTGGGATTTTAGTCCTTTTTAAAATATTTTGTCACCATTATAACCACTATTACAGGGTTGAGTTCTGGTTAAAGGGAACGAACTATCGATGAAATTATACGAACAACAATGACTCCAACTGAAACTTATGATCGGCAATGCATCATGAATCCCACTTACCACCATATGGACGGCGTGCTCGTTAACCGGCTCAAATAATATTACAAAGAATCATAAACTCAGATCCATAGATCTTTCAGATAAAAAATATTATTTATTATTTCATTGAGTTTATCATTTACGCAGAAATATGTTATTTACTGACGTGAAAATTAATTTTGAGATCCTTACGTGAAAGATTAAAAGCTCCAAAATACCATCCGGTTGTTTTAATGGACAGTTCGGGCTTACTTGGTACTTTAAAAAAAAAAAGTTGAAACCAGGATATGACATATGTAGTGAGACCATATTGCGCTATTATTTTTTACTTTTATACTTTCTGAGTGAAAATATTTACGTGTTTGAAACTGCCAATTAGGACCATCATAACTTGTACATGGTGCAACAGAGTTGGTAAGATATCTGCCAATGTACCTGCATTTATAAAAACAAAAACACAACGACAACTATTTTAAATAATACCTTTATTAACACACAACAAATATTTTATCATAATATAGTGACACAGCTAATCAATATTTATTGTTTCATGACGCTTGACAGTCGTAATTAAATAAAACAAATTTTCGTTAAACCATCAACATAATCAATAATTTTTTACATATTGTCTTACAACGATGAAATGAATAAAATTAAAACACGAAAGTTATTCGTTATTATTTAAATCAATGGTTAAACCAGAATTTCTCCATTGTCTAAGTGTCTACATAAAGCCTTCGAGTACGATATGCCTTGTAACATCCGCATAATGGATTGTCTTCATTGTACACTCGTTTGTGGTTTGTCTTCAAAAGATAGCAAACAAATTTACTCACCATAACTTGTGTAAAACTGCAAATTTTTTAAATACACTTCGTTATGACAGATAATCTAATTTTTCGCATTAGATTCTATATTGCCATAACTAATGAAGAACTTTATAATCTACAAACAGAACATAATGCTTGCTTTCTCGAATTTTTGAATGTGGTGATAATAATTACAAAAATTGAAAACTTTATCAAATTAATTTATTATTAAAACGACCTTGAATAAGATTTTAACCTCAAACAGTTTTCTTTGTCAAAACACAAACGCGAGTACAAGAAATGTCAATCAATTATCAACCTTCTAACTACACACCGACAATACATTTTTTTATAACCATATACATTTTATACACTTTCTAATATTCGGGAACTATAACCATACAGGCAAACTTAAGCGAACAAACAGACAACTAATGTTCCAAACTTTGAATGATAAATCCAAGATGAATCTAATTGTATAAGAATTATGTAAAATATTTATTTCATTTTAAAAAATCTATTGAAATCATCTACATTCAGACTAACGAATAATATTTATAATATTTTTGTTTAGTCCGCCTTATTTTGCCAGTGTATACTTGGTTGAATAAATACAAAATGCAAGCTTTTACAATATACGTAATTTGTTACAATAATAATATGCAATTATTCATTAAACATTTGTCTAAGAACATTGGTTAACAATGTTTTAGGCGTTCATAAATTGACAAACATTCTAATAATATTATGATACAGACAAAACTATTTCTGCACCAAGTGTAGGTTTGTCTTAAATTTTCAAATTACGTTCAATACTTATATGAAAAACGTAAGTACTTTTAATTAACAAGAAATTTTAAAATTTTGAACTGAAATAAACTTAACAAATGCAATGAGAAACTTTTATTTTGATTCACATTTCCTAACATTCAGGTAAAAAGACCGCGGTCGAGGTTAATAGATAGGTGTCATCGAAGCAACAGAGATATTTAAATTAGAAATAGCAAACGTAATAATGACACAGTGGGCCCCATAAATGCAAGCAATGTCAAGTGAAACTTGAAGGTAGAACATCTCTAGAATAATCCGAATCAACACTAGCTATGAATAAGATATTTTGTAAATTCAGAAATATTATGAATACTTTACATCTGCCGTGACTGTAGAACCGGTGTATTTTGCTGCATATGTTTAAGTACATCATAGATAATGTTTGTAAATTTTTCAGTTAACTGCAAATATATTTTTCAAACTATGAAACATCTCTTAAATGCTTAGAGATTATTTATAGTGAAAATGTTTTATTGTTTCAATACCTTAGAACTTACCCTCACATTTCGCTTGAAACTACATTTTGGGCCGCCCTGTAGTCCTACAATAATATACAAACGGACTATAATGCCACCTCTTAATCTCTACAAAGGTAGTTTCCTAGAAAAATAATGTGCTTATTTTCAATCCAAAGTAAAATGTATTGTCTATGTCAACTACAAGATAGAAACTAGAGTGCATACCAAAGAGATTCCTTAGGTTTCAGAAGATCTAAATAACTTGTTAAAGAAAGACTTATGTGACCACAGACTGGCAGCCACCGCAGTGTGCGACCGCAGAGCACACAGTGGCGCGACGGCGTGCCGGCGCTCAGTGTGGCCACCCCAAAGAACTCTTTCGTAAATGTAAATATAGCATCTCACGTGAAAGTGCTTCACGACTATATATAAAGCCACCGTATTTGTCAGATATATGTGGATGTTATCACGTATAAATGTAGATTTAGTAATCTGTGATGTATTGATCGAGATTGAAGAATAGGTCCAAAAATTATTTCAGAATATTGCTTCTGGTTTCATTTAGCGGTAGTTATTTTATCGCTTGTTTGTTGCAGCGTGTGAGGTTCTACAAACTATATTAAGGTTTTATCTTTGTTTGCCGATCATTGTGTCGGTATAATCACAGTAATTTGTCCAATAGTTAATATGGTAAACTTTACCTCAATGAACGATAAGTTTGAATAATCTATAATTAAACATTTATTTTCAAATACGATTGAGATAGTATTTTTTAAAGAATCTGTTATAGAAATAGCATGGCGCTAACTGTCATGACATTTTCAAAAAATTCAAAAAATTTCACGAAAAATCATACTAATTATTTTGGATTCAGTACAGTAGCGTTAGCAAACAATTACAAGTTACAGTATCTTAACCTAGAGGTTACGTTAAACACCTATAACGTAGACTAACGTAGCGTAGTCGGTAGGTAACAAGAATACAATAGATCTATATGCTGTAGTATCTCATACTATACATTTATATTTATACACATTGAAACGTATTTACATTGTAAAGTTTTATTCAGATATTTTGTTCTAATACATTACATACTGAGGAGCTGTTTAAAATATTTTTATTATCATACAGGTATAGAGAAGTAATTTTTCAATATCAATTTGAATATATTTAGCGACAGTCCTAACTGAATTTGATTTTAGCGGCAGGCCTAGCACGGGCTACTTAAGACTTAAGTCACAAAACAAGAAATCGATCAGTCCCAGTCTTGGAATGACTCTTAAACGGTAGCACGCGCTTACCTTGCCTCTCAATCTCTTGCTGTGACTAAGCTGTCTTGAGGGGATACACAAATAAACGAATGAAACCGATTACATCGATTACATCTGCCAAATTGTGATATAACACTTGATGTAAGGCTTGTGTTGGCCCGCTATGCTACGGCTGTAGTTATTTTGAAATGTTGTCCCAACATATTGCAGATTACCCATTTTAGCTATAAACTTACCTTGTTTTCAAGAAAGGGTGTGAAATTCTTTAAAATTTTGAAGGTATATCCAAAACACTGAAATGTTAAATTAAAAAATCTTACGTCCTTCGTGAAAATCCGACGATTCAAATTAATTTTCGAATTGGTCCTGTTTGATTCATGAATAGTGAAAATTTACAGGCAGGATTATGATCATACATTATATCATTTTAATCCGTAAAGCATGTTTTATTATTTGCGTTTTCGAGGAGTGACTATTTCAGAACGTGTCCACAACCAGACCCTGTAACGAACGTACTCAAAGAATATTGTAAAGTTCGTCATTTGAAGTTGTCTGTCACAAGTTAGAGGCAAGTTATCGGTTAATTTAAAATAGTTTCTAAACAATGAAATCGTTGTTACACACACAAAGAATAATTTTACTAATTATATACAAGACAACAATATATTGAAAGTTCTAAAGCCTGCTGATTTGCTGGAACTAAACAACACAGTCAAGTTTATTGCTCCTATTGACACTTATCTGTTTAAGATTGATCCATACAATATTTTGTCCACGTTTTTCTTGAACTTGGGTTCTGAAATAGCACTATGTTTTGAGTTTGTGTCTATCATTACTGATATAAGTATGAATTGTTTAAAGAAGACTATAATTTTAATTCGAATAGTTTAGTTTCTATGTAAGATAAACTTTAGACTGCATCATTTAGTTAACAAATCTCCACTAGTGACTATCAGAATACAGATCCCTACTCCAGCTCAGAAGTTACACTATACATACATACTTACTTAAAACTATACTGTTGCAATAACCAAACTAAATATTAATAAACAAATAAATTAACTTTCAATCAAATATTACGCAATAAAAAAACTAGAACCGACGACGCAAAAAATGTCCGCCACCGTAGACTGTCTAAACGAACTTTTACACACAATACAAAATTTGCATTTAAAATTGATATATTGTAATACAAAATAATGCTGAAACGTTCGTGCTTAATTATATTTTTGCATTTCGAAACCAAATGAAAACTTCTTAACAATGTTGTTAATTTCATAAAAATAAGATTATTATAAAACTCGAATAGAAATGTCATTTGAACCCAAACACGTTGTATGCAATGTAAGCCCTAACGGTTGATATTATGTCTCTACGGCCGGATTCCCCACACTGCTGTAGTATGGCCAGCGCGCCGTGGGCCGCGCGTCCCGGCGCGGGCTCGCCGCTGTTCAACTCTCACAGAAGTTCCAGTCGATTGCTCGTCTATTGGTACATTACATACTAACATTGCTTCTGTGAAAACAGTATCGAAATGGACGCGGAAATACTGTGTAATTTTTCTAAAGTTTATATCTTGGAGAGTTTAGATGTTTTGAGCAGTACGTACACAACAACTCCGAGGTTTTTTAAAGAATGCCGTCCATGTATTGAAGAATATGATGATGTTGATTTTTCAAAATTACTTATAGAGTAGGCACCAAAGGCGTTGAGCATACAAAATGGTAGACCGCATTCTGTAAATTGTTTTTAGTTTGGAAAGGCTTGCAGATTATAATTCTGTATGCTGCCGGCAAGTCTGTTGGTGTAATAATTTATTTTTGCCTCAGCGCCTTAGTTATAAAGTAAATCGATTGATGAAATAGTTTGTTGCAGTCGAAAAATTGACGAACTTCTCCTCTCTCCTGCGGCACCTCACAAACGACTTTATTTACGGAAAGAGTAAAGGTTTTTATAGATGATGATGCTAAATGAATATGAACTTTAACCGTTGCAGCTAGAGTTGTTATAGCCCTGGGGCTGTGGCTGGGGAAAGTTGCTATGTCATCCTTGAGTGTTGTTATTAGGTCTGTTATTAAATGTTTGCTACAGGAATATGGACTTTAACCGTTGCAGCTCGGGCTGTTATTGCCCTGCGCTAGCTGCGGATGTCTCAGATTAAATTGCTAAAGAAATGTGGACTTTAACAGTTGCAGCTAGGGTTGTTGTTGCCCTGCGGCGGCTCGGTGAGCTTCTGTCCGCGGCCGCCGGCCAGCATGGCGGGCTCCGAGTCCAGACTCTCAGACATTTTGTCGCATATTATGTCCACTAGCCGCTCGAAGACAGTCTGGAAGTTGTAAAACAAATAATTAGTACCTACAAGTTTTGTATAATTGTTAAATTTAGAAGTCAAAAGTTATAAATATAATAAAAACACATCCCCAGGCAAACACAGGAACTGTAGTTTCACGGCCGAGTTTTTTCGAGTCCTGGTCGAAACAAGCATTTGTGTGGTGAACACAGATGTTGGTTCTCGAGTCATGGTTGTTTGTTTATTCTGGGTTCCCCCCCAGTTCGCTATATAGTCATCAATAACACAAGCTCTGCTTACTTTGGGGCCACACATTTGGTGTGTTTGGCTGGGGATTCATTATATTGTATTATCATTATTTTTACAGATTAATTGCGTTTTAACCTTGTACCCAGTTACGCATGACTTTAGCAATGAGGCGGCCGCCACAGGCGATGAATTTTCGAATTTAGTATTCGAACTGGAAAATCAGCAAAACTCTTCTCATCATCACGATAATTGCTTCCATAGTAATGATACGATTGTAAAAGATAAGTTAAACTCATTATACCGCTCCTTAACTTTTCAAATTTCATGCTTACCATATGCAGAGTAACTTTTGTCTTATGAGAACTACTTGTTATCTTATTATTCAGATACAAAGACTAGACCAGCAGACAATGTTTTTTTTTTAATTTTGAGGTAAATTTTAACATATATGATTTCACATGACAAAGAACATATTAATGCTTTCTCCAGACATGCCAATCAACGATTAAAAAGGTTTGAGTTTTTACTAAAATACTTAAGGTACCATATTGTTCATTTACAGTATGATGGGTATATTGGGCATATTATTAATGACACCATCCCTAAACTTCTACACTCATCCAATTGTTTAGAAACTTTTAAAAACAACTGATTAAACATCAACACACACCCTTTTATCTCACTTTAATATTAATGTAGTCTTGGATGGTTTGTAGAAATCAATGGCAAGTAAGTCTGCTCTCACTTCTTTGCCATATTTTGCAGTTAAAATCTGCATTAACCATCATTTTGACTCTCTTGTCGTACTCTCTTTACTAACGTTGTAAATACTTCTAAATCCAAATATCCGCCTCACCATAACATGAATTAGTATCCTTAGCAGTGGTCCCATCACAGCTCGTTTTATGTCACACGACACATACACTTGCAGCACAACTCTCATCGTACCTCAAATTCAAATTCAAATTCAAATATTTATTTCTCAACATTAACATTTACTTGTTCTTATTGACGTCAAATAAAGCAAGACTCTACCACCAGTTCGGAGAAACCTTCGTGAAGAAGAACTGGCAAGAAACTTCAAGGGTACAATTTTTTTTAAATAAATTTACTATGTCTCTTTATGTCTTTACAAAATTATTATTATCTGCTTCTGTTACCTCGGCAAGTCTCCCCCCAGTATCCAAACGACGAACAACACCCTTAAACAGCACCTGCTCACGAGTTAACGCGGGATCTAGCCATCGCCCCCCTCAACTGTTTTAAAATTCATAAAATCTTCCAGACAGACCGATAACCTCACCTTAACATTAATATTCTCCTTAGCGCTAGTTTCGTAGAACTCGACCCCCAACTGATCAGCCAACTGCCGCCCGCGCTCAGCGCTCACCACGCGCTCGTCCTCCATGTCGCACTTGTTCCCCACGAGGATGACTTGCGCGTTGTCCCAGGAATACGTTTTTATTTGGGTTACCCTGTTGAGAGAGGTTCATTTCGAGCAAGTTGATTTGGGGAAACAATTGCAATAAGCTGATAATTCTACGAATTTAAGGAGGCACGATGTTAGTGATTTGGAATGGTATCATTTATTTGAGTAGATCGAATACTCGTCTCGATCGAATACTCGATCGTTTATAGTTAACAAATGGTAAATGGCAAGCATGTTAACCTGCAGTAGGTAAATTGATAGAATAACGATTAAAGATGCGTTGCTAACCAATGGCTCAGTGGTCCGTTTCTCACCGTTCATCGAAATACAATTACGAAATACAAGTTTTATTTGCACAAATATAGGTATCTATATACAGGTGTAGGGTCATTACAGATACAAAAACAAAATAGTTCAGCCATAGTTCATCATCAAGGTATGTACATTGCATTTTATATTAGTATTTTTCAGTAAAATAAAATTCTTAAAACAATTCTTAAGTCCAATATTATTTGCCATTTATCATTAAAATAATCCTGTACAGAATAATAAAATTTTTCTATTATTAAATATAAGATATAATATCTAAGATTTATACGCAAGGAAAAGTCAGAATTTTTAACTTTTTAAAGAAAGGCCTACATGGATCTCTACTTCTGAGGTGACAAACAGACCTTATGCATCGCTTCTGTGCTTTGAAAATTTTTATAATTTAGAATATAACGCCGTAACGTAGAATTGAGCCCACCTATGCGTAGTATACTGATAATACTTCCGTCTCGCTCACTATATTTGATAACACGCGTAACGCGCATGCGACTTTATGTACTGTAGTCTTAATGTGCTCTTTCCGTCTAAGTTTTTCGTCAATAATTATTCCTGAAAATTTTGTCGAATTTACTTCATTTACTTGATGTCCTGTAAAGTCCATATTGCATAATGTCAAGTCCCTATCTCTGTTTTTGAAATTAATTATTTTTGTTTTAGTCAGATTCATTTTAAGGTTATTATTGATCAACCAGTCCATAATGTTGTTCAAAGTAGATTTAACATCAGATTTTAACATATCGAAGTCATTATTGCTACAAATCAGTGTGCTGTCATTTGCAAATAATATAATATCATGTGATGTTATGTCAGGAAAGTTATTAATATAAATCAGAATTATAATGGACCCAAAATATTACCCTGTGGTGCGCCATATTTGACATGCCTAAATTGTGAGAGGAAGTTTTTCTCAGTAATTTCAGTGGCTTGAAGTCTGTTATCGCGGTACGATTTTATTTGGTACTATGGTGGTTAAATACGTAGAACTGTAATAGTACCCCAAATGAGATGCTAACAAAAGGCTCTTACTTGCTTACTTTTAAATTCAATCTTTGAAAATTAAATAGAACTAGTGATATCCCAAACAAGATGCAACACACATCTATGCTGAATCGTTTGCATTGTATGTAAAAACATCACACATTTTTTTGTAAACCAGGAATACTTTTTTATGATTTATCAGACATCTAAAACCTGTATCTCAATGAAATAACTAAACTTCTTAGGCCACATCTCACTTATAGTCCATTGTTATCTGTGAAGATCCATAAATTATTCCCTGTTCTATATCCTCCCATGTACTGTTTATGTATATGAATTTAGGAATTTACTTGCTAAATTTAAAAAATACAAAATGGTCATGAACTTACCAGTCCTGTACACTGTTGAAGCTCTCCTCGTTAGTGATGTCGTACATGAGGATGAAGCCCATGGCACCCCGGTAGTACGCAGTCGTGATAGTGCGGTAGCGCTCCTGTCCCGCAGTGTCCTGGAATACCGGGATATGGTTTTTTGAAAATAGTACCTTAGTTTGTAGTTTATAAGTTTCAGTTAGTTTAAAAGATTAGCTTTTTAGTAGTATGCATTCAAATCCATGCATACGTTTTGAATCATGAGACATTAAACATTTGGATTTGAATGCATGCTATGGTAAATCAAATCCATTCTTGTTGTATCTGCTCATATTCTAGGATATATTAACTTAATGATTTAACTTAGGTTTGCGTATGCATTTGTTCGTGTATTCCCATACAGGAAGGTCAAAATCGATACTTTGATACGATCAACCATGTTACCGCAGCTATATCTTATTGAAGAAATGTTCTTAGTCGGTCTACATCATATCTATTTTTGACTGAATTAACAATGAGCTTAGGAACAAAAAAGACCAAGTGAAAACTAAAACAATTGACGAAATAACGTCATGTCACGCTGTAGGTCGTTTAAAATAAAAATTAGCAATGCCTATTTTTGAAAAATGTATACTGTATTTAAATAGTTAATTAAATAAGCATTGACTGTAAAATATACAAATGAATCAAAACAAATTACGATGCGTTAATCAGGGCTCATGGGCACGTCAGTAATTAATAACCAGAAAATTATTTTCTAACTTCGCCGCTTTCTGGGGATCCAACTTTCTAACCGAGTAGTTTTGGCTGATCGGCAAATTAAGTTCCACGTTTGATTTTAGTGGATATAATTAAAATAGCAAATACGAGTTTGTAGTAGTGAAACACTCACCCATATCTGCAGTTTGACTCTCTTATCGTGGCGGAAGACTGTCTTCACCTTGAAATCGATTCCCACCGTCGACACGAAGGCTGAGGTGAACGAGTCGTCCGCGTAGCGGAACAGGAAACTGGAAATTATCAGAACTAACGATGTACTATATAGTGAGAGTGAAAACTAAAATTATTTTCATGTTTCAAAGTGTCGGTTGTAGGTGCTGTAGCTCAACGCTAAAGACTCCATGACATTTTTGAATCTGTTTATATTGGAGCTGTAGTTAGTGCATTTGTCTAGGGGTTTAATTTTTATAATAAATAGAATTAAAACATAAATAAATAACTAGGCTCTGTGTTTTAAAACATGTTTTAGCTACTATTTTTGTAAGGAGCACCTAGACATATCATCCAACAATATTACTATATAAATAATAATAATAGATGAGGTGAAATGAAATACAAAAGCTAACAAAGTCACAAAATCAATATAGAAAACCAAAAAAAATCAACCACATTTGTCTTTATTTTAAACACCGTAACCGTACTGTAAAAGTCAACCTAATAATGAAGAGCCGTAGCGACTGGTTTCCCAAGATACGGGCCCTTTGAGCCTAGCTTGGGTGCCCCTGGCTACGTGTGCATATTTAAATTTCTTTTGGACTTTAGATGGCAATGCAATCGTTAATATTGTCAAATACGTGTAAAAATTATGTACAATTCTTTGAACCTATAAATATGTATATCTGTTAGCGCACTATTTTGTAACTTTATAACACAATAAATACATTTTTAATTTATTTTATTTAAATTGCTTGATAAACTTTGTGATATGCTTTTGCAAGTGGATTCAAAGGCAAATATTCGTATTATTACAGGTAATAGGTCTTTACCTATGAAACTGCCGTTTTGCCGTACTGGCCATTTCAAATGAAAATATTTTTTTTTTTTGACTGATAATTCTAATTTCAAATTAATTTTATGTGACAAACATGGAATTCTTTTTCTAGAATCGTCATTTGTTTAATAGTTAGTGTTTTGTTTTCAACGCATTCGAACATTTTTCGTCATCATAGATAAGTTAAAAATTCGAGTAATTATGGAGTATGAGTACCGTCGTGGCAGCAAAGCGGCACAAGCGGCACGCAACATCAACGACGTTTACGGAGCGAACACTACAAACGAACGCACCACCCGTTATTGGTTTACCCGCTTCCGTTCTGGAAATTTTGACTTGAAAAATGAACCCCGTGGTCGTCCGAAAACTTTGGTCGACAATGACGAATTAAAGGCAATTGTGGAAGCTGATGAAACTCAATCCACGGCTGAATTAGCAGCAGCTTTCGACGTTAGCATCAAAACAATATTGGTCCATTTGCGTCAAATTGGCAAGGTAAAAAAGCTTGACATATGGGTACCCCACGAACTCAATGACCGCCAGCGCGAAGTACGCGTGGAGACGTGCCTTGCACTGCTCAGCAGGCATACAAATGAAGGAATTCTGAACCGCATTGTTACTTGTGACGAGAAATGGATCCTGTTTGACAATCGTAAGCGCTAAGCAAGTTGGTTGGACCCTGGTTCAGCACCCAAACAATGCCCTAAACAAAAACTTACCCCTAGAAAAGTGATGGTCACTGTTTGGTGGTCTAACGCGGGTGTAATTCATCACAGCTTCTTGCCAAACGGGACAAGCATTACTGCAGATGTGTACTGTGAAGAACTGAACACAATGATGGAGAAGCTCGCACGTCTCCAACCAGCTTTGGTCAATCGTTCGGCTGCACTGCTCCTGCACGACAACGCGCGACCTCATACTGCACAGCAGACGGTCTCCAAGCTACAAGAGTTGGGGTTGGAAGTTCTCCGTCATCCGCCGTACTCACCAGACCTTGCGCCTACAGACTTCTACTTTTTCCAGAATTTGGATAACTTCTTGGCGGGAAAAAAATTCAATACCCGAGAGGCAGTACAAAATGCCTTTGAAGAATTTGTTGCCTCCCGTCCAGCTGATTTCTTCAAGAAAGGCATCAATAAGCTACCAATGCTTTGGCAAAGATGCATTGATTGCATGGGTGATTATTTTGATTAATAGAAATAAAAAATATATAAAAAAATTACGCTTCATTTATTTCGTGAAAAACGGCAATTTCATAGGTTATTTCACGTTTGTTTTAATTTTTCATTCATAACTTCTGTATTGTTACAATGCATATTCCATTCCGCTACCGGATATCGCTTGCCAACAACTCACATGTGGAATTCTGTATTTGTTCGTTTCCTGGCTGTGACAGGCAGTCAAGTACAAACCGCAGGTAACTATTTCCCTTACCTTTAATCGGTAGTTTCCATTATTTATACATTTACGCAAGTTTCACCTTCATAAACTGTTTCACAATATAGCAATTATAAATAACCTTACGTCGGTCGTTTGATAAAAGTTGATAACCTTATTTAATTTATTGCTTACAGATCCTAGTGATGAAAAATTACTAACCTGGCAAAATATATACAAAATACCTACAACAAAGCTGTAGTCTGTGAAATTGATTTTAGTCAGTTTTTGCATACTTTTTTAATGAGTTTCAAATTTTTGCGCAGTTCTTAAAAACAAAACAGCTGACTGATCTTTATAGAAATTAGTACAAAATTCAAGTACAAGTAAGGCTAATAAGTCTAGTTTTACTGTGACCAATTACTCGCAGCTGAAGACCACAAAAACGCAAATATTTTTTGCTAATTTGTTCATAAAGGTCAAAGGTATTTGAATATTGTTTTATGCGAAGAGAAAATGTTTCTTTCAATTCTTAAAAATGATATCTTTATGAAAAGCAAAATTACGCTTTTTGTACTTCTTTAATGAAAAATAGCTTTACAGATTCAGAAATTTTTTTTAAATTATATTTGCCGGCTTTTTATATAATTCTAGCTAATGAAAAATGTTAAAGAATATATTCTATCACTCGAACCGCCGCTAAACTGCAGCAATAAATAAAGTCTTGTGTGAACAAATGATGTTCACGAACCAGATTCCAGCTCCATCCAGTATCCATAAATCAAGCTATGCTTTAAAACCATACATTTGGTGTGAGTACACTGGATATTCTCAAGAGGGGAGCGATCGGTTCTCTTTCCTGTGACCTAATACCAGTAATATCTGTTTTAGTTATGTATGTTTACCTAGTCTTGCCCACGGAGCTGTTGCCAATGATGAGCAGCTTGAACATGTAATCGAAGTTCTGGTCGGAAGCGTCCTTCTGCCATTTTGGATCTCCTCCTCCGGCCATCTGGAAACCATTAATGAATGTTGTTGATTTTCTGAAGCATATATAATAACAGTGTGTCTTTTTATATTATTCTGTATGTATGAAACGCGCAGGCTTGGCGTTTGTCTCTTATCTCGACTGGTGAAAGTGACGGTGAAGTTGCTACAGACTGTTCAGGACATTTGTACGCACGGCTGTATGTGTGCGGTAAGCTTGTATACAGGGTGTAAAATAAAGGAAGCATAATACTTAAGGGTCAGTAAGTATACCATTGTTAGTTTATTTTGTATTGTTAATAATTTTTCATTATTTACTGTAAAAGAATTAGAGTTATATATTTTTTATTTCATAACTTTTTATTTCAATGTTTTTACTCAACATCTTTGACAGCCCTAAGTGGTTTTCATATCTACCTAAGCATGAGGCGAGCGCAGTTGTCGTCACTTACCTACCTATCGACTATCGAGCACGTAATGCGATGCGACTGGACACGATTTTAGTTTCTTTTATAATTTCAAATAAATAAAAAAAAATGAGATTTTGTATTTACTTATTTGAAATCAATTTTATCCTCGCGCGCCTCATGCGTAGGTAGGTATGAAAACCACCTAGGGCTGTCAAAGATGTTGCAGTAAAAAAATGTAAATATGTGAAAGTCTTAACCAGCCCCAATAACTAAAATTCTTTTACATTATATTCTTATAATGGTATATTTACTGATCCTCAAGTATTATGCTTCCTTTATGTTATACCCTGTATATGTAGCAACTGTGTGTGCGTGATGAAAATGTTCTGATTGTACACACACACTTAAGCGACGAGAACAAAATGACGGCTGCCACACAAAGCCAATGTGCATATTTACAAGCCCATTGTATTGCTTTCATAGCTAGAGTATCGGTCTTGGCGCAATAAACTGAACTACAATTGTTGTGCATAAAGTTTGTGAAAAAAAATTACTCTAGCAGTTATATAAATAATATATGTATAAATAATAATAATATATCAATATTAAAATTTACAAAAATTTATTTTAAAAATATTATTAAACAAAATTATCTACGTAACGGCCGGTCTACACACGTTCAAGTTGGTAACTAAATATTAACTAAATTCTAAGTTAAAAATTACAGTTGTGTGAATTGTAAACAGTCAGATAAATGACAAGTCGTAACTTAAAATTTAGTACAAAAGTGATTAAGTAGATTAGGATTCGTTCTATTTTTCGTATAAGTAGGTGGGCGGGGCTTCTCACTTAACACGTTTGGACGTGATTTTTTAGTTAAGTGCATAAGTTGACAAAGCGGGTGGCGGCAAGAACTCGTATTTATTTCACATTTTCTCTTTTTTTATTAATTTTGGAGTGGAGTTTAGTTTCAACTTTAAAATTTGTTAAAGAATATTTATAACAGGTATGCTTGTAGAATAAACGATGTAAAAAATTTAGAAAAAAACATATTCTTGTAAAGATTTTAACTTTCAAATAAAATTCTTCTCTGAATTTGTCCAAAATCACGTTTACCACATATCTAAGTACAGAATTGACGAATTCCTTGACATTCATCACTGCTCATCTTCATTGAACTTATGAACTTAACTACTTAATCCGTTTGGACACACAAGTGACATGTAGTAACTTAAAATTTAGTTACCAACTTAGCTACTTAATACGTGTAAACCGCGCTTAAGAAAACCAATAAAATCACTTCTTCTTGCAGGCTCGTTTGTCCCTCCATGCTTCGAAACGAAATACTTTCTATCCACAACCAAAATATGCACTGCCACTACACATACTACGACAGTAAACTAACTTCAAAACAACTGTTTTTAAGTATGAATACAAAATACAGTTAATTGACTATGTTATTCGAAATTCTACTTTAACAATTTGCGATAAGGTAGAATATAGTATAGGTTTCGTTTAGAATTTGAGCGGTATGACTGTGTCGTCATATCCTATGTGATAGGGGCGTTCGTTACAGTCGTAGCTTAGATAGCGCGAACGATAAATGTTTTTTGTTTACAAATTATAATTTTTTAGGGCGTGCATGAGCTGTGTCAAGTAATCGTCTGTACTTTTTAACATTTCTCAGTCAGAGTTTGTGTTGTTAAAAACCCTATTAGAAATGTAAAGTTAAACATTTCGAAATAAATACAATGTTTTTCAATCAATTTTAAATCAGGTAATAAATTTTTAATTTCTATTTTTAAATAATTGTTACTTAGACAGACTAACAAATTTATTTTGCTATCGTGCTAATAATACACTAGTTAATTCGTGTAATAAAAAATTAAAGTTGAAAGTTGTAACGATTCGATCCACGCAACTCGTGTTATCCACACGATAAGAAGTTCTGTGTGAAAAGCACCTGCTGTTAGAACAAAGTTGTTCTGACTTGTAACTTAATAAGTGACCCGACTATTGATTCGAAAAGCTATTTAAGATAATGCCCTTGCAAAAGCCATGGGAACATGCAGTAGGCGTCGAAACATCGAAACATAATAAATATTTGTCAAATCGATCGCTTTGTAACTTCGTACTGGCTCCATTATTGCTTTGAAGGGCTTAGAGTAAATATTTTGTAAAACTGTTAATGACATTTTATTTTAGAATGAGGCGGTTTTATCGAAACTGAAGGCGGAAAAACGAGTACTGGAAAACCTACACGAAGTCTGCCACTCAATAGTTAGCGGGCGTGGTGGTATATGAACTATTTGAAGCCACACTGAAGCACTCCACTGTACTTAAGGCTGTTGTAAAAAAAAATTGAAGGTCGCATATGAGCGCCTGGCTCAAAATTGAGCTACCTTGATAGTTCAAGCCATCTTCCTTTAATTCTTTTGCCCAACATCGTGGAACATATTAACAACTAGTATGGGTTCATATCTCAGGCACACTTATGGAATTCGTCTATTGTCCACGATGTGTCCATAGAAATGAGCACCGAATTCACTAACTAACTAGTATACCTACCGAGTAACCTATACAAAAAAATCCTGGCTTTTGCAAGTGCCTAAATGTTCCCCATGTTACACATTTCAGTAAGAGAAGTCTAACGCAAGTCTATCGACTGAAAACCTTTGCAAATCTCTAAAATAATGTAACCGTATTTCATACTAAGTCTAAAAATTGATTAATTAAAATTATTGTGCTGTATTGTTTTTATCTCACGTCTCTTTGGCATATATTTAATAATTAACTGCTGACAGATGAAACTCATACATAATCGATGTTTGTTGTAGAGGATCCCAGTTTGCTGACAGTCAGTCTTCAAATAACATTGAAAAGAAGGCTTTTGATTTTAGGATCAAGCTTTTGGAAATAATCCTTTAGATATCAAAGTAAAAAAAAAGTTGTATAAAAATAGGTTTCGAGTTTCGGATGTCTAGTATCTATTTAAATTGCTGCGTATATCTTGAGTACCATCCATAATTTGTTTGGCTTGCTGCGTCACCTAGGATTTGCTTGCTGGAGTGCTACAAAAGCAAGCAAATGTAGCAAGATAATGCTCAAAAGTGCATTTATCTGGAATTAAATTACTATTTACTCATCTATCTTAATATTTAAGCACTGAGGCTACCTCAACTGTAAACAATATTTTGTACCATTTTTATTTTAATCAATTCATTCCAAATTAACGATTGATTTTTTCCTCAAAAATAATTATAACGGCTACTTATATTGATATCAAGCTACCTGGACGTATATGATTTATCAGCCCCAAATACTTTTCTAGAAATAAATTATAACATATGCTCAATTTCGTTTTACTACAAAGCATTATAATCATATATTTGCTCATAAATTGGTATAATGCAAACATGGTTTTTTTGGTTATTTCACGGCTTAAATGAATAAGGCAAATCTTTTTGGTTCACAACCTATGGTAAGAATATACTTTTAAGGTTAGGTAGCTAAAAGTTTCTTCTTTGGACATTTGTGGGAAATTACGAAGAAAAATAATGAGGAGGCCCGTGGACTTCAGAAAATCCAAATAAATTAAATACTGTACGTATTCCTTTGTTTAGGCAAATTGGTTGAAAGTAAATGTAAATATAGACAAAAACGGATAGCAATTAAAGAAAAATTTTCAGCATTTGTTGCAAAATTTTTTAGCAATATTCGTCAAACAAATGTCTGTTCTATTATACGTAGACCTTACGTACCATTTTTTGCGATTTTGTTTCATAGAATAACTTTTTTTTAACATTGGATCATTTAAGACCATTTTCATTTATGAATCAGTCATGTTACTTTCGATTTCTAAAGGTTCCTGTAGGTAACGTCACGGCTAAGCCTTAGGAAGCACGTCAGAATGCCGCGACATTTCAGTATAGGTTAATATGAATTATTATGAATTAAGAAGAAAATACATTTAAATATACGTTTGACATAACAGAAATAAAAGAACTAAATAAAATAAAATTAAATAAAGTATATAAAATTTATAATATTTGCAATTACTAAACTTGGTGGTAAACCCGAGTGTACCTACAAGTTGAGAACGTACTTGTTCATTCTTGGACAACGTCGACGTAGAGAGCTTATTAGAAGCCATTTGTTAGAATTGTACGTATCACATACTACATTAAAATAATGTATAGTTGTTAACAACAATTCACTTGATCGGTCCGTCATTTATAAGAAAAATTTAATAGAGATTGTGTTTAAAATATTGCCCTAATGAATGAAAAGCGCCTCTCGTTAAATAAATAATAGTTATCTATAAACTTACCTTACTTGTCCTTTTCCTAGTAGACAAAATGCACAGAAGTTAACAACCGAGAGTGCGAAGATCGGTATCTAGCTATTTAAAAGTTTAATTATTAGTTAAGTAGGTCACGCAAACGGACCCGGCTCTTTTTATTTACAACTGATAAAACACTTTTTTCACTCTTGTACTATGTTTATAGGGATACCAAATCTGATTCAGAATAAAATCGATAATTCAACGATGTTCTTTCGTAACCTCTAGGTTAACACAAACTGGGATTGACGTCACGTTTATAGAAAATTAGAAGGGGAGATTAAAAAACGATAAATATTATGTGCGTTTTTTTCTTTTCAAACTAATACTTTAAAATAGTGATTAGTTTGATAATGAGCAGCAATTTTGCGCTCAGCTGTTACGATTCACGACCCACTGTACTAAATGGGAGCGGGGTAGAAAATTCAAAATGGCGCCGAAAACTGCGCGCGCATTCGCTTCTCAACAAGCTGTCAAACCGGGCGGCCAATGGATCGAGGCTTTGCAAAACAAAATATTTTGTAAAAAATTTGAATTATAATGACTTCATAAAATATTTTTTTTGATAGTCAAAAAGTTATGAGGATTACAGATGGCTATAACTATTGATTTTTTTGTATTTTTATTGTAATTTCTAGAATTTAGTAGATTCGTTGATGGAGTGGTTGTACGATTTTCATGGTTTACATACTTCACAGTATGAAGCGTTGAATCAGGCTCTCAATATGTATGGTAGTATAAAAAAACGTCAAGCTTTATTTTACATGTCGCTACGAGTAGCTTCAGGCATGACAGATCTTTTTTAGAAATGTTTAGGATCTGAAAAAACCTCGTGCCTTATCAGTTTTTAATATGAAAGTAGCCATTTATTCATTTTCGGGAGCTAAGCTCAAAGTTCGAATAATGTCTTCTTTTGATCTTAGCTTAAACAGATTAGATTTGATGGCGTAGATTATAACTAAAATACCTACATAGTGCATGATGGCAATACTTTTTATTTATTTAATTTTAATAGGTCCGTGTTAAAAAGCCCTAGTAGGTCAATAAAAAGGTTTATTAGGTCAGCCTAGTAGCAGACCTTGGCCTACGTGTGACCCAGTTGTATCCATCCTCCTTGCTCTCGAGCTCTTACAAAGAAATCCAGTTACATTTGTTCAACTTCCTTGATAATGTGAGTCTGAGAAATAAATATAGTTGGATAGTGAAATTTATCGGACTTTCTAATGGTGTCAGTGGAATAAAACCAATAAAAAACAATTTTTTTTAAAAGTCACGTTCTTTTTGCATATTCTCTTATCTTTGTCTAGACAATTTATTCGTTGAGATAAATCTACAAGTAGCAACGACGTCCGAGTGGCGTAGTGGCCAGTATCCTCCAACCCACAAGGGTTTTCGGGTCATGGCTGTTTATATTTATGTATGTATGTTTATTCTAGGTCCCCCCGAGTTCGCTGTATGGTCATCCATAACAAAAGCTCTGCTTACTTTGGGGCTATACCATAAGGGATAGCTAATTTGTGCCTAAAACTGAGGAACTAACTGCAGATGATATCATAAATAACATCATAATAGTAATTATGTCTGCATCCGGTATTTTTGTATTTATTTAACAATTTGTTATTTACGTTCAAAAGCAGTAAATCATTGTCAATACGTTGTTATAATAAAATACTCAAATATTCTAAAACCTTATTATAAAATCTAAGATTATTTGGATGGTACTATTAATAAAATGAAATAAATGAAAATGATATTTATGAAATTAATGAAATATAAATAGTGTGTAAGCCGCTTGGCTGCGACATGACATCGGCACACACAGTTAGCTGTCTTGCTTTTCCTCCATCCATATTGTAGCCGAATTTTATACATACCATATCGTGTATTTAACAATTTTGACAAAAGAGTGCCGAGAGGGTTTTTCCTCTCCGTCTACCTGTAATACCTTGTAAAGGCCGACGTTTAGGTTTATTACCCCTACGAAGATGAACATGGAAGAAAAGTGATTATGCGATTTTTACCTATGATGAAATAAAATACGTTAAATTACTACTTACCCATCAATCCGATAAGGTTTCTTGATAAGATCTTTGCAGCTGGGTTTCTGTAAAATTTTGTTTCGTTTATGCTCAAAATAACAGTTTTTGACTTTGAATATTATAATTATAAGATATTTTGGAGGGTTTAAGTTTCTAAAGCTTTTTTCTATTACTCGATTTGTAGGTATCTTTGTATCTTATCTTTGGAGAATTGTAACTACATTGATAAGTGCATCTAGTAGCATGTAATCAAACATAATACCAAATGACACTTTAAATAGGTTTGGTTTTTACGCCACCTGTTGAAGTATACCGGTACTAATAGCATACCTTGTAGTATGGAAAGTTAGCGTTACAAACACACAGATTTATTTGTGTACATTACATAATTTCAAAAATAGATGTCTCTTAAAGAAAGAAACGAAGAACCTCGAAAAAATATCTCCTAGTTGGCGATTAAAACTTAGTAAAGTCTGATTCAAGACAAGAAATAAAAACACATTTTCGTTTTTTTTTTAAATATTATTAAAGACTATTTGTGCATGCTTAAACTTTGGGGTCACATCAATCGCAAGAAAAACAGTATAGATGGTTCAACTCATTTGTGTCAACCTAACTTTGTGTGTCATCTGTTAGTTGTTCGTTGTCAAATCATGTTCCGTCGCTTTGATGTGTATGTAATCTGTAAATTTTGTCATGCACACACAGTTGCTTTATGTGTATAAGCTTAACGCTCACATATACCCGCGAGCAAAAATGACTTTAACTAACCATATATTGTAGTTAGCTGGGTAAGAAAGACAATATAGTTTGAATGATAACATGTTAACGTTAAATCGTTCACCTATTTTCAACCATCTACAAGATTTGTTTTACATTTCAGCGCCTCCGTTTAATAAAATTAACGGTATCAATACCTTTCATTTATTTGTCCCACTTGTAACCTTCACGCTTAGCGACGACGCAAAGCTAAGATACAATAATTAAATTATAAGGGTAGAGATTGGAACTTAATATATTTAAGCCCCCTGGCTAGTTGGTGTACATATGCTATTACAGTGAATAGATACTAAAAGTGAGACTGAGGAATCAAATTAGCAGGTTATTTGAGAGTCTTATCAGAATTTATCTCTGATAAGACAGATCTAAAATAATTTTCTAGGTCAAAACCAGCGAATAAAATAATATTAAAAAGAACCTAAAATATGAACTTAAAGAAATATCAGTATTATTTGCGATATAAGCACATTTTTAGACGCTGACTTCTCCAGCTAGCAGGCCAAAGTTTGTAACTGCCAAAAATACTACTGAATTTGTAGAATTAATGTGCGTTAACCTGATTGATCTAGCGATAAAAGAGAACATGATGCAGAAACTTATGAAGTTAATTCAATGGTGTGCTTACACTCTGTACACCCGCAGTAGGAAAACGTGGTGAAGTCTAATACGCTCCTGTAACCTGCGTGAGCATGATGTCCCTGCAGTGGAATAGTTGAGGCTGTTGTGCACTGCCTCACGGGGCACTGAGACGCCTGACAGGGGCATACAAATTGGTGATGAATACAGACTTTAGTTATCGTGAAATGGATATTTAGAAATTAGAACTCCCATCCACCTTCATTCAGGAAGCTTCGCTATCGATTGGGGCTTTATAGAAAATTTGTATTTGTCTAAATGCACATAGTCAAAAATAAAATTCGAAAGAAAAATAATACGCCTTCCGTTAATTGTTAAAAAATTACTAGTTACCTAATGAATATACAAATTACAATGGTTTGGCTTTAAAATACTCATGAACAAAACACTTCCTAGAAGGATCCTTATACTAATATTGTTTTTATGTGCAATACATTGAGGCACGTATCCTTTTGAAGAGTACTGGACCTTCAATATTTTATTAAAAAGGTTTAAAGTTGCATCAATAGTCGAGAGCCATAAAGACTTACAAGAAAAACGCATGTAAATTTATTTCCGAGAGTAGGAAATCAGTTTTTGGTAATTTTACGTTTCTTTCAATTTCTTCAAAGTCTTTTGCTTATATCTAAACTTAATTTAAAACTGGAGATTTCCTTGCTGAGGGCGCCTTCCTGCTTAGGTACTACCCGTTAAAGCTGAAAATTACTTTTGTCTTTGATAGAATATTTAAATAGGTCAATTTTTACTGGGTGACTTTTCAGTCAGTTGCAACGTTTGATGTAGACGGTCTATGCGTGAAAGTGAACTACTATAAAAGGAAATTTAAAAAAAAATTGGTTTACCCATACGAAATTGATGCAAACGTCGATTTAGGCCCGTGTTTTTGTTTAAGTTTGTGGGGATTGCTTAGGTTGACAATTTTATTGTAATGCATCGGACAGCACGCAGTCGCTCGCTGGCCGCCTTACGGTTACGCCGAATAAAGTGAGCCTATTTTATATTAGCATTTGATTTCCATACCCTATTATAAATTATTGCTAAAGTGGTGAGGTTACCTACCACCTCACAGGTACGAACAAGTTAAAAAATAATTTAAACTAATGCATGAATTAGGGATATGTAGGCCTTCGAGTAGCCCTTGGTCAAGCCCACTGCACGTTGTAGCTAAAAAGGGGGGTGAAATTAGACCTTGTGGGGATTATAGAATGTTAAACGCAATAAAGAAACCGGATCGATACCCGATACCGCGGATACAGGATTTTACTTATGGATTGCACAATAAAAAGGTATTTTCGAAAATTTATATTTGCCGAGCCTAACATGTTACAAAAATTAGACCTGAAGATATTGAGAAAACAGCCATTATTACACCATTTGGTTTGTTTGAATTCCCAAGGATGACGTTTGGCTTGCGAAATGCAGTTCAAACGTTACCGAGATTTATTAATAACACCGTTTTAGCGGGTATAGAACAGATTTCTTACGGTAACAGTAATATAAATAATAACGGATTATTGTCAAAGCAGTCATTCCTATACGGTTGTTTAGATGACGTCATTTTAGGGTCAGATAACCAGGCTATGCACAAAGAACATCTGAAGTTATTATTTGAACGTCTCGATAAGTATAAAATGTCAATAAAGTTGTCGAAATGGGTATTTGGTAAAGATAAAATAGAATTTTTAGGATACGAGGTTTCCGAAAATGGTATTAGTCCTTTGCCCGATGAGGTTAAAACCATTGAAAAATATCCAAAGCCACAAACCGTAGAACAACTTCGTAGGTTTTTAGAAATGTTGAATTTTATCGAAATCATATACATAAAGCCGCAAAAGTGCAGGGAATTTTAGATAAAGGGGTCTCCACTTTAGCAATAATTTATGATACCCTATCATAAGTTATTGCTATCTATGGAAATCAAATGATAATATAAAATAGGCTCACTTTATGCGGCGTAACCGTAAGGCGGCCAGCGAGCGACTGCCTACTGTCCGCTGTATTACAATAAAATTGTCAACTTAAGCAACCCCCACAAGTTGTTCAGGTTCACGAAAAGATGGTGTATATCTTTGGTAACTGACTCATAAGTTACCCTGTATATAGAGACGCAAGTGAAAACCTTTTTTTATATTCTAAAAGTTTCGTGGGGCTGAATGTTAGGTACCGATAGAAAGATTCAAACTTCTAAAGTGTTTCTCAGTGTTTATAGATAGCTATATTATGGAATATGTAGCGTTGTGAGCGTTAAGAAGGTTTCTACAAAATTATAGTTTAATTTTGTCTTGCAGAATATCAAATTGAAACTAAGAGGCGAAGACTTTAGTGAGTGCTAATTGTGTGTGATCAAATATTCGTACATTTTTAAAAACAGTGGTTATAAGCAACTATTATTGTGTTATATATTAGCAGTCTGAACCTTTCGGTTATGAACCCAGATACTAAAAGTGAATCCCTTATGTTCGTAGTTAGTTTTAATAATTCTCATACCAATTACTTAACTGTCTAATTTTGTTTTGTTTTAAGACTTAATAAAATAAAATGTCATCGAGTTGGTTTGTACTGAATTGTAAAACATTGATTCCGTGTAAAATTGTATTGTTCACAATCATTTGTTACCTTCAAACTTTCTGGATATGAAGTTTCTAAATGTGTGTTTCCACTGAAGCAGAATTGGGTCGAATACAATCACGGTGCTCTTAATCACCAGTCCCCTTTATTTTTTGCCGCCGAAGCAACACCTTCACGAGAGGAAGGTGGAAGATGCGTCATGCATACCGCCCCAGGAAAATACCGACCTCTGCGGGGGTTATGTGGGACTTACCAGAATGGCACCTACCCACTAAAACCCACCTCTTTGGCTGTGGCAAGATTTTACCGTTAGCCTTCATCAGAAGCGACACCCGTTGGGAAGTGACACGCTAGCGGATCGTCCGCCGGATGTGAAAGTTGCACTGAAGATGCTCAAAGGGACATGAGTTGGTGGCCGTTCTGGGTAGCCTCCGGTGAGGCCGGGGCTGTGCAGAGTTCGGCCGAAGCTTGACTTAGGGATCAATTCATTTAAAAGAACCTATGATGAATTGAGAAGGGAACTATGCTCCGCCAGAGATAGCAGTCACTCTGTAGGAGAATGTGAAGCCCTAAGTTTACGGGCTAAAACTGAAATTTCCCTAACATCAATATTTTTGATAGTGTCGCAGACGATACGCATATCGGAGGGTTGAGGAGTGGAGTTGAATGGGCGAGTATCCGGGATGGGATTCTGGTGTGCAGCGAGGCGCTGCCTCCAGTTCTCTGGAGCAGGCTTGGGCTGAGTAGGCTTTGCAGCCGGAGGAACCCGGCTACGCACCGGTGAAAAGTTTACCTGAGAAAGGGGCGGGGCCTGTTTGTGTGCCACCCTCTTAGAATTGGAACGCATACAACGGGGTGCACGAGGGCAGCCCCTGTAATTATCGGTGTGGCCGGACTGGCCACAAAGCGCGCAATTGGGACGAGAGGGCGTTTCAGGAGTGCGATTGCATTCCTTGGTGAAGTGAGGCACCAGGCACTTTACGCACCTGGGCGGGGCGGCGCAGTTTCTGCCGCATGCCCCTACAACTGGCACCGGTGGCACTGGCCGGGATGACCGCGGCGATGAGGCGCCTCGATCGAGATTCCAGAGAGGCCGCATATGGTTCTGACCTCTTTGAAGATCGTCCTGGACTTGGGGACGTTGGCGAGAACCACCAAAGCGAGAGGGTGAGGCTTCCGTACTTGCTGTGCATTTTATGCACCGCGAGTGCCGGGAAGCCTTGGGACTGCAGATCTTCTAGGATAGCCTTGTTCGATAATTTGAACGGGACTCCCCTGAGTACCGCTCTAAACTTACGCTCTTCTGTAAGAGCGTAAGTGTGGTAAGCATAATGCTTACCGGTGAGGAGCTTGGTTAGGGCTCACAAACCGTCTAACGACGAGACTAAGATTTTAATTGATTCACTCGAGTTGGTCGCTCGGGTGTAATGGATCTTGTGCTCTTTGCAATTGATACCTCGGACCATTTTCCCTTTTCCCGAAGGAATACGGGTGGTGGGACCTGAGCCTTGACTGAAGCCGGGGTATAGGGTGGAGTCACTTTGAGTGACATCAATGGGGCCGGGGCGGGTGTTGCAGGCACCGGGGTAGCTGGCGTTGAAGTCGCCGCGGTGGGTGTTGAAGACACCGGGATGGGCGTTTCACTGGAAACAATATAAACTGGGCAGCGCTGAGCGGGCTTTAGCAGGACGAGCAGAAAGGACGGAGTCGAGCGAAGGGCTTCGCAGCGGAGGGTAAACGATGAAGGTGAAAGTCATTAGTAAAAGCGGGATTTAATCATCAAACGAACGGACTTCTTGGAATGGAACGCCAAGCACAGTATACACTTCACAATATGTGCACGGCACAATATACTTTTCGGAACTTGGTCTGTGCTTCTCCGCTCCGCTCCGCCCAGCTGCGCTTCAGTACAAACTCAGGGTTACAAAAATATATAAAAAGTGTTCAGTTAATTCCGATATTACCCATTAGAAATAAACAAGCAACTAAACAAAACTTTTCTTTCATAGTTTTATTTACTTATTTATATTTTACATTATATATAAAAAATATATTAAAACTTATTCAATAAAATAAAACTTTAGTCTCATAAATAAGTAAGTATATCACAATTTCAAATCCCTTTGTGGACCCGTCTGTTATTTTAAGGTCCTCGAGTCTGTCCAAGGGAATCAAAGCAATCGTTTAAGAACAATCCTAGGACAAGATGAAACATTAAAGCAAGTATTTGTAAAGATAATGGCTCTTCAAATAGGCACCAGCACTTCACGAGCACCGATTTTTGTTTCATAAATCATTTTGTGCGAGTATTGATACTCAGGAAGGTAGAAAATAAATACCAAGCAGAAAATAGTTTATTTTAGATTTATTTTATCGCCCGTGGCTTCGTTCGGGCAAGCAAAAGTCCGTTTTTATAATTACAGTCATGTCAAACAAAATTATTAATTAACACGATGCCATTTATTTTCCAAAAATGACACAAAAAATATTTTGAATTTAAATTTCTGAGAGCAAAGTGACTATGTTCTCATAAAAAAAAAAAAAAAAAAAAAAAAAAACAATAATTCGTGAACGCAGATGCGACCAACTGTTTAATGCGCCTACCGGTGCGGTCAAAATAGAAACTTCAATTTACAAAAAATCTTATAGAGTTTGTACAAATCCCTTAGTATATTAAAACAAAGAAAAGTGTCAATCAATCTCATATGTGTTAAAAAAGTAATTTAAGGCAAAGCCCAAACGTATTAGTTTCTTTTAATTTAAATATATAATAAATTCTTCAACTGACGTTTGGTTGTCGTTTGAAATCAGGAGAGCAAAATACAATTTTTATTCATTATTACCATTGTTTATATAATTTCTGAACGATTCGTGTGATCGTGTCAATAAACCTTGAATTTAAAAAAGCAACTAAACGACACAGTATATAGTCCACCTTTCCAAACTCTAAATAACTACTATGAGCATAAAAAAATAGATTTTAATTTTTAGGTTAATTTTCACTAAACTTCTGTACTGCGTCTTTTTAGTCTATATCCAATGACTCAACATGGTGGTATTACTAATTTAGTTTGTATTTACTTTTTTACGAACATTTACCGCTTTACAAATGTTTTACAAAAAAATTAATTACCTATTAAAAGTTATTCCTTTTCATTTTCATTTTTTTTTTCATTTTTTCATTAAAGTATTAATCTAAAAAACAATGTAAGTATATAGAGCTAGCGATTCGAGTGACTGATTCGGACAGAACAGTTGTTTGCGGTGTTTAACTAGGACTAGAGTTTCAAAAAGAATTGAGCACAAACATACGCATATTAACTTCAAATTAATATGGTTGGATCAAATAAGCTAAGCGGGAAGAAAAATACAAATTTATAAGCACAGAACTTTTACGAAAAAATCACATAAATAACCAAAACCATTACGACGTGTCTCAAAAGTTTCCCGGCGCTATAAACAAGGAAAATTTGTATAAATTTTATTTTTTGTTAACGTTTATCTTATACGAAAGGCAAAGAAATTTACACCATACAGCCTGGTCTGTCGTAAATGGAATTTCTTCTTCTTTTGTTATTTGTAAAAAGTACAGACTTTTTTGCACATTTTTGCAAGGCAAGTATGAAATATCCAAAACTGGGTTTGTCCTTAAGAACATACCAAATTACATTTCAGTTCTATGTAAAAAATCGCTAGAGAAGTTTCAAATTTAAACAAAAAAATTGCTGTCTATTGTACGACAGAGCCTGTCCAATATTTATAGTGTTTGTCCAGTGTTTGGAGTGTTTGTCCAGTGTTTATAGTGTTTGTCCAGTGTTTATAGTTTTGACCCTAAGATGTCATATATTTTTATCGATAAAATTAACTGTACTACGAGCGCTTAAAATATGTACAGTCGTCGCACAAACACCTTGTATACAGGTCAGTGGCGTGCATACAAAATGTCCAGCATGTCCAGCTGACATAACAGAAGTGTGCACGTATTGGATTCCGTGATGAAAGCAACTGCGTGAATGAGACACCACGTTTTAGTGTAGGTTCTTCTCAAGCCCCTTTTTCCATAGTTTTAAATTTAATAGAAAGTAGATTTTATGCACTTATTGTTAGGCTTACAATTATTTTTATGTGGCTGAGCTTTTTAAATGTGAAATTCCGCTTTGCCTCGACACTTCTCAAAATAAACCTTTCTAAACCCGACTTCTTTTCTTTAAAGTTTCATGGATTCACGTAAAAACAGGTGGACGTTGGATCTTATACAAAATTAACGTAAAAAGGGTCCTGAGCCAACTCTCACATTTACAGAATTATGAATATAATTAATTGAAGTTTAAATCGTATTTAGTTGCGTTACAGCTGATTTTTGCATTCCGAAATTTTTTAACCTTATGTAGCTGCAACTAGGAAGTAGGCAATAAAATTACCTCACGCAGCTTCGACTACTTGGAGCATTCAAATTGTGACAGTTTTCGCCAAGCAGTATAAAATTTGAACGTGCTGTCGGGCGGCCGAGCAAATCAAGTCTGGTATGATATTCAAAACAATTTTTCAGTTTGATTCCATTTTTTCCCCGACGCTTTTGAAATCCATTTGTTCGTAAGTCAATTCCACCTAATCATTTTGACAATAAGGCATTGCTAACGTTTTGTGTGAAATACATTTTTGGGAAATGACGATGTAAATACCCACATATATACACAAATACACACCTTCCTAAAAGATACCTAATCACGCTACCATTCAAATATTGAGGATTATACATATATTTTAAACTTGATATAATATATTGTACATCCCGAAGATACCTTCATCCCGTAACGTTTCTTGGCAATTCATCTTCACGAAGGTTTTCTGGTGGTAGAGTCATGCATTATATAACGTCGATAAAAACAAGTAATTGTCATTGTTGAGAAAGAAAACTGAAATTTTTAATCTAAAGTTTTCATGAAAACTGCTTGTTTGCATGTATACAAATTGGCATTACGGGTTCTTGAGCACACGAGTAATGCGACGCAGAAGCTAACTTTCTGAATGTGGAGAAAATGTGTTTGAAAAAGTTTTCACATAATATTTTATTTTACCTTGAATGGATCTTCGTTACTTCTACGTATCGTGTGTTCTTATTGTGGCAACATTTTGTTTAACAGCCGATTAGTTGATCAAGCCACCTTTCGAAACACCGAGGTATTAGCATGCTCCGACGCATGGAAACGCTCAAGTATCTTACCGACTGACGGACTAATCCCAGGCCTATCCACACCGAAAGTGCTTTGACAATATTCCAGCCACAGCGAAAGACGTTTGGCTTTGATCGTGCTAGGATCTTTGTTCAGCTCCCATAAATATATTTAAAAAAATTATAATAAAGTTCTTATTCGGTCAAAAAAATGATCAATCTTAAAGAAGTTAACTTATGAAGTTAATTTGCGGTTGATTTTCTAGAATAAAACTTCCAAACATTTTTTTTTAATTTTATACCTATTTATAATTGCAAAAATTATGTGCAAATCTGGGAAAAATTTGACTTTCGATTTAGATGGTCATGTAAACTGTGCTTCACAATCCCCACGACAAAGCCTGCAGAAAGATCTATAATCATACGTGTAAAAAAGTCAACTGCCGGGTAAATAAATAACTATAATGTAAAATCCTAGACGAAACAAACGTTGGCAACCTCTGTGCTTGTATATATACGTGTACAATAAGTACATTTTAGTTACGCACACACAGTTGTTGTGTATAGATTATATACCTTATACAACGTGAAACGCACGCATGGGCCCCCGCGCACAAATGACTTGAACTATGTATACTCGAGTTAAATATTACTAATATGCAATACAATAAAAACAAACATTTATGTCAAGGAATCAAAAACTTTATTTAGAATTTTGAGATAATCTGAAAATAGCTACTTTCATTCTTCACAAAAAAAAGTTTGTATAATATCCGATTGAAACGGTCATAATATTGAACCAACAATCCTGATTTTGTTGAAGAAAATATTTACCTTGCTTAGTCGACTGACTAAAAGTTATTAATATTTAATAAAGTACTGCAAGCAAGTGAGGGACATTAAATTCAGGTTACATTGATGGAGATTGAAATCATTGTAATACTTTTGTAAAACTGGACTGGCCTATAAATGGTATCGTAATACGAGGTTTTTACGAGATAGCAAGTTTTTTGCGGGTTTATTTTCACCATTCTTTTTCAAACTGGTGGAAGTGCCTTTTGTTATAGAATCTCACTTAATGAAGATGGAGATATAAAGAAAACTAGAATACCGTGTTTCAGATTCTGAAGAAGTTAAAGATGATTAAGTTACGAACGTTTGTATGCATTTTATGAAAGTGAGAAGATTGCAGCAGTTTAGACGGGGTGTTCACATTGTAGTTAGTGCTCGCAAAGAATAATTAGGAGCTCTGATCGATTACACGATATATTGGTTTTCAAAAAACGCATTTATTACAATATGCTTAAGACTTAGTTCAAACTGTAGTATTTCTTAAAGTAACAAGGCTAAACCGTCTCTGCATTTATTGCTCTAGGGATGACGCTTGTAATTTTAATTTCTGCTTGCCGTGTTTTGTTAATCAATAACTCTACAAATAATTTTTACTGAAGTTCGTTTACCGTGCCCGTTCATGCCACTGACTACAGAAACAATAACCAGCATTATTACACAATGGCCAAACGACAATAACATAAAAGACCCGTTTTAATCTCATTTCACCCATTTATCAATATTTTTGGCAAAAGAACGAACTTTCACGACCGTCGCGGAAATGTCACCAATTTAAAATTAGAGCTGCGTCGACAGCCGCGCGGTGACGTCACGGGCACGTCATGTGATGCGCGGGATTTCAATCTTGACCAGTGTTTGAAAAACAATGTTACACTATTAATACACCGGTTTTTCAGTTTTTGCTTAGTGATAATGAACTGGCTTGGGTTGTATGCAATGACATATTACATATAGACTAGTCATACTCAAACATTACCGCACAAAAAAACGACGTCAACGTTACTATAGATATATAGAGTAACATAATTTGTGGGAGAAAGAAAGAATAATACGGTTCACTTGTTGTAAGAAAGAGATATCTATGTACTTCGTGACGTTGCTTGGCAATAATTGGTCGCGAGCGTACTTGACGTAGTACGAAAATAGTCGAAACTCTATAGCGTTGTTTCTTTTACTCCCATATACAAAACCATATTACATCTCGCTCTTCGAGTTTGTTGAAACGAATAGCCATGTCATTTTTAAAACGTCATTTTAAATAGCAAAATAATATAATAAATAAGATAGTTATAAATAAATAGTACTCTGGGGGTACGGAACCCTAGATGGACCTAATCTAACCTAGGGAGGTCTTCCTAATCAACAAAGGAAAAACACTTATAAACTGAAATTACTTTTATTTAAGATGAATCTATTTTATAATGAAATACAATGATAATTATTAGACTATTTTGGGGACGAAGCCCGCAATAGAATTCCGTAAAGGAATTCCCTAAAGGAATCCCCTCCAGGGATGCCATGGAACAATCTTCCATATTCTATATATTTTACATTTTACAAATAAAATCAAATAATGACAGACTTATAAGTTGCCAGTCATAAATATCGGCAAGTTTGTTTGTGCAATAAGCTCTTTTATTAAATACGGCACAAGCAAACGTTGCAGTACTTACGCATGAAAAGAAACGTTTATTCTATCTTTAACAGTATCAGTGTAATTAATACACTGTCTAAACACACAACAAGACATTGTGCGGTATTAAAAACACAGAATAGGGAATAAGTTTCGTTTAATGTTTAGCCGTGACACTGGGTTGCACAAGACCGAGTCAAATAGCCGGCAACTGCCTTGCATTTGCGTTGCCATTTTTGAGAGCGAATAACCCGTCTATATGTTATGTGTCATTGGTTGTATGCGTTTGTAGATGTTTGGTAAAAGAAAAATAGTATTGGAGGTGTTTTGACAGTTTCCATATGAGTTACCTCTGAGGCGTCTGAGTGGCGTTTATGTTTATGGCTGCAAAGGCAGCATCTTGTGAAAAAGATTTTAATACAGTCAGCGTGATGCAGTATTTAAAATTACGGGATTTTGTGAGTTTTTAAATAATTGTAGAGAACCTTCAAGTCCATTTAAATACAACTCATACTTAACCGTAAATTTTAACACACTTAAGATATTTTGAATTTATACTTAAAAAATGAATATAAAGGTTAATATAAAAATATTTTACGAAGTGAATTAGGGTCGACTCTTCAAAATAATAATAATTCCGCTTAAGCTTTGTCTTTACTTAGGACTTAATTATCTCAAAGAATAAAACTCAAGCTTTTTTCTTTAATTCTAATATTGTAGGGATTCTTAGTTCTTAATTGAAAAGATTGTTTGTGTTCCCACACAAAACCTTGTAGTCTATTTTTTTTTTCAAGGTTTTTTTTACAATGCGAAGCGGAAACTACCTGGCCACAATTATAAACTCTAAGATCATGACATTTTCTCTTGAAATTCTCTAAAGGGCACGACCAGAGATTTTTGTACAAATAAAAATCTTAAATCCTACTGTGAAAAATAAGTTATTAAGGTGAGATTCATGACCAAGTAGTTATAAGTTATATTTTCCCATACACAATTTCAATTGATTGAAATTCTTTAGTTATAATAGTTAATTTAATTTGTGTACAATTCAGCTTGACTTAATACTGAACGAGTAAACATTTGTTGTATGAATTCCGCTGTAATTTTGTGATTTAAGAAACCTACAATTTGATCAAGAAAACATAAACAGAAATCGTTTGACTTTTTACTAACATAACTTTCTTAATAACCTACTATTTAATATGAAATAGAAAAAGCCCATAAGGAGATTTTACGCTCCAAAAAATACCGTGTTTATCTTTCAATCACAATACCGTAAAAAGGTACAATTCGCAAAGGGTCCTTCACAATGATCTTAACAATATTGTGTTTTTCCTTATGGATTTAGAGATGAAGACGCACGCAATCTTGTAATTCACAGTCGTGTAAATAATGTAAATATTAGGTCTTTACCTGTGTGTGCGTAACTAAAATGTACTTATTGTACACGTATATATTAGGTCTTTACCTATGAAATTGCCGTTTTTCACGAAATAAATGAAGCGTAATTTTTTATATATTTTTTATTTCTATTAATCAAAATAATCACCCATGCAATCAATGCATCTTTGCCAACGCATTGGTAGCTTATTGATGCCTTTCTTGAAGAAATCAGCTGGACGGGAGGCAACAAATTCTTCAAAGGCATTTTGTACTGCCTCTCGGGTATTGAACTTTTTTCCCGCCAAGAAGTTATCCAAATTCTGAAAAAAGTAGAAGTCTGTAGGCGCAAGGTCTGGTGAGTACGGCGGATGACGGAGAACTTCCAACCCCAACTCTTGTAGCTTGGAGACCGTCTGCTGTGCAGTATGAGGTCGCGCGTTGTCGTGCAGGAGCAGTGGAGCCGAAAGATTGACCAAAGCTGGTTGGAGACGTGCGAGCTTCTCCATCATTGTGTTCAGTTCTTCACAGTACACATCTGCAGTAATGCTTGTCCCGTTTGGCAAGAAGCTGTGATGAATTACACCCGCGTTAGACCACCAAACAGTGACCATCACTTTTCTAGGGGTAAGTTTTCGTTTAGGGCATTGTTTGGGTGCTGAACCAGGGTCCAACCAACTTGCTGAGCGCTTACGATTGTCAAACAGGATCCATTTCTCGTCACAAGTAACAATGCGGTTCAGAATTCCTTCATTTGTATGCCTGCTGAGCAGTGCAAGGCACGTCTCCACGCGTACTTCGCGCTGGCGGTCATTGAGTTCGTGGGGTACCCATTTGTCAAGCTTTTTTACCTTGCCAATTTGACGCAAATGGACCAATATTGTTTTGATGCTAACGTCGAAAGCTGCTGCTAATTCAGCCGTGGATTGAGTTTCATCTGCTTCCACAATTGCCTTTAATTCGTCATTGTCAACCAAAGTTTTCGGACGACCACGAGGTTCATTTTTCAGGTCAAAATTTCCAGAACGGAAGCGGGTAAACCAATAATGGGTGGTGCGTTCGTTTGTAGTGTTCGCTCCGTAAACGTCGTTGATGTTGCGTGCCGCTTGTGCCGCTTTGCTGCCACGACGGTACTCATACTCCATAATTACTCGAATTTTTAACTTATCCATGATGACGAAAAATGTTCGAATGCGTTGAAAACAAAACACTAACTATTAAACAAATGACGATTTTAGAAAAAGAATTCCATGTTTGTCAAATAAAATTAATTTGGAATTAGAATTATCAGTCAAAAAAAAAATATTTTCATTTGAAATGGCCAGTACGGCAAAACGGCAGTTTCATAGGTAAAGACCTATTATATAAAAGAAAAACCTCTAATTTGTCAATCTGAATGGCTCCCTTATAAACCAGTGACTGGCTTAAGGTACAAGATAGTTGTGCAGATCATGACCTAGGCAGGTAGAGTTAGTTTGACAAACAAGAAGGATATAACCGTTTCATTTTATTTGTGTTATATTTACGGAAAGTTTTTTATAAAGAAGGAATCAAAGTAGTTCTATATATCGGCATCCTCCTCATGTGTCATAAAAAAAAAACAAAATGTGACAAATAAAAGTAATTGCAAATTTAAAAATATATTATTACCACTGGCATGTTTTAATCGAATTAAAAAATAACGTGAAGAAATTGTCGCATTCACTAGATAAGTGACATCTTTCCCAATTAAGTATCTACAAAGAGTCGTTATTTAAAAATAGTTATATTTTCTCATAATATATTCTCAGATGTCTTTTTAATTCCGGTATTTTAAGTAAGCAATAACAGCGGCAATATGTAACGTGCACGAATAAAGTGATTAGCGGTTATTTATGGCTGCGGGAGAGAAGCCAATTTTTTTCTCGACTATCGACTTGTTGTTTCCGTACAATTTACGATCAGTTAATAGGTACTCTTTGAATATTTGATTTGAAAGTTTTTCGAGTTGAATTAGAAAAATTAAATGTTTTTCACCTATTATGTACTCCTCGGCTACTGGTCAGAATGCCGGGGGTTTTCCGCTTTAAAATGCCTGCGGACCTTGAGATAAATTATAATAATAAAGCCCTAGACAAACACACCAACTCTACGGCCCCAAAATAAGCAGAGCTTGTGTTATGGATGTCAATTTATTTACAAATATAAACAACCACAAATGAATACCCCGTCCAGGACCCGAATCTGAGACCTCCGGCGTACGAGCCAGGGCTACTATCAATGATGATACTCAGCCGGCATTGAAATGAAATATTTATTTCTCAACATGGACAATTACTTGTTCTTATTGACGTCGAATAAAGCATGACTCTACCACCAGTTCGGAAACACCTTCGTGCAGAAGAACTGGCAAGAAACTTCACTAATAAATCTTGATACTGTTTTAAAATTGCTGCATCCGAAGGAAATAGTTTTTAATACTGGCAGTATTAAATCGATTTGTGCAAATAGATTTTTTCATACTATCAATTTCCATAAATTTAATATTGAGTATGATTTGTAATAAAGTTCGTACGGTCTGACTAGCATAACTAATACGTAGAGCGGTACAATTAAAAGCCATTTTTAATTTGCTTTTCTTGTAACTCACACTGACTTAATGTCAAATTAAGACAACTTCCAATTGACTTGTCTTTGAACTTTTTAAATGTATGATATAATGACCAGAATTTGATTTATTGGAGCTGATCTGATGCTGAACTCTTCATGGGCTTCTAGAGCAAGTGCCTTCTTATATCCCTCAAGTTTCTTTGAACGATAAGATACTTTAAAGTTGGTGAGAAGGGATTAATATCACATGGCGAAACCTTGTACGTGTTAGTTTCTTTAAACTAAGTAGAATTTAAACATCTTTGTCAAAAAGGTCCGACTTCGATGCCCTGTCAGACTTTTGGCTATTATTGCCGATGTAAAAAGTGATTTGGGCGCTGTATTGTTTGTATATATGTGTACTGTGTTTTCCAATGAGAATATTAAAAAAACTTAGGTTAAACTAACTTAACTTATCTATAAAATTACAGAAGTGTTGGCTCTGCTTTCAAAGGTCCTGGGTTCAAATCTATAAGAGATGAGTTTTTCTGAGATACGTTCGTTCACGGGTTATTCTGGATAACACCTAGTTAGCTGTATGGTAATCGTTATCACAACTCTTCTTTATTGTATCTTCCGTAAGACTTTTTCAATTTTTTATTTCATATTACATCAATTATTTCGCGAAAAACAGCGAAGTGATAAAACAGCTGAAATTAATTACCTTGCTACGACATTCACACGCATAAGAGCTCCTATTTTCGTTTTCTTTTCCGCTGTCGTATGATTTCTTACATATATCAAAGACATGTATTTTGTATAAACCGTTGGTATGAATGGTCCTCTGAGCTTTCTTGTGAACGTCAAGGCGTTCGCGAGCTGCGGGCGATGTCATCAAAAATGCATGTGTTGTGTGCGCATTGGCGAAAACTTTGAAACAATGTTCAACTTTCAAGAAACAAACAGAAGTATGCATGCATTCTTGCAGTTTTGCTCCAATACTGAAACTCATGCAATTTCATAATGTTAAGAAATGTAGATTTCAAGTGTTTCTTTGCAATAAAACTTAACAAGTTTTACAAAATACTTCTTTTGTACTGTAATTTATTAATTTCAGGGTATTCTTCGAATTTAACTTAGAGAATTAAACTATAGCCAACTGAAATCCTAAAAGAGCTCTTTCAGAGGGTTTGTCCCTGTACGGTTTGTCGTTAACGAATCATATTTTTATAAATGAAAACTTATATTTTTACCCCGGACGCAAAAAAAAGTGTTGTGATGTTTAACGTTTGTATCTATGTATCTATGTGTGACATCCTGTCTTTCATACGAATAAACCAATTTGATTTTAAAAAGCTTCAATAACTGAGAATCTTTGAAGAAAATTGTTTCAGCCATTCTACTCCTAGTAATGCGATTGTTTCGCCGCCAGCCGCGGTTTAATTTGTGCTTGTAAATATCTGCGACCTCTGGTGGGCACGACTGTCACAGTCATTCAAAAAAGCGCCGTTAGTTTCCACTAAAGGTCTGTGATTGCTTAATTTAAATTAGTTTACACACTATTTAACGAATTTTGACTCACCATGCGAATTTTCATGGTTAAAGAAATGCTTCTCAGGAAAGGTTTCCTGTATTTGTTTTGTTCATGATGTATATTTTTGATTGGTGTGTGGAAACCTGAAACAAGGTCAGCAGGCTTATTCACTCCTGATAATTGTGGGTGCAAATCCTAAGCGAATAAGAAAGAAAACGTATCATGTGACAAGCCTCTTTTCAGAAAAAAAAATTCCGACAGAGAGTTTGACCCAAATACAAAAAAAAAAACACGCAAGATCTGTAATTTTACCCATCTATTGTAGGCAGGTTAAATAGGCCGACGACTAAACTGAAAGATTTACGTGTGGTCAACAAAAATACATGCACTGTTGTGTGTTTGCATGCTAGTTACGTGCAAATTGCATGCCTTGTCGGCGGCAAGGGTCCGCGCGCCAGTCCTGCCCCGACCCGCTCGCCACGCGGTCGTGCCGCGCCACGCCACTCGAATCATTCGGGCCCAAACTACGATCGAAACGAAACTCACTATTAGAAAACAGCTTTTTCTCAAAACTTTTGCACCCCCCACCCTCGAACGAATTTACCCAACAGTGTCCATCATGAGACTGAAGTTCTTACGACTTTTAACAACTTTTTTTACCCACTAAAACCCCCCGCTTTTCGAAAACTTTTACCGACTTAGTTCCAAACCAAAATGAATTTAAAGGGAAATTGGTATGAAAAACAGTTTTTACACAAGAAACGACTGAAATATTCGTACGAATTGTAAACTTTACACGATATTTAGAGCCCTCTTTACACAGTTTACAAATTATGAACTTTCTTTTAAAAATATCCCTCTTGCAATAGTAATTTAGTGAAACGACCAAAACTGGAAAAATACAGTGATTAAAAAACTTGAAACTGACCAACTTAAGTGTGTGTAGTGTGTACTTATAAAAGTGTTTTATCAAAAATATTGGTAAACCCTTAGTGTGTGTGTGCGTGTTGTAGAAATTATTGCACCTTCACTTCCTAGAAATTAATTGGTAAGTGGATCTTTAGTTTCTAGGATCAACTGAATTTTACTGAAAATAACAACTACACCTAGTAGCTATATGAAAAAAAACTCTATTTATAATTTGAATCCCGGCCAGGTCAGCTGATTCGAAAATCTTACGAGTTCGTACTCTATCTCAGCTGTGACAAAAAGATGTCACAAAATGAGTTTTAAAATTAAATACAATAATAATTCATATGAACAAGCTCTGCTGTCGTATTGCTGTCAACTGTCGAAGTTTGATAAATATATTTCAATCATTAGAATGCACTTATAACAAAAATATCTTAAATAAATCGCAGTATTACGGTTTTTTTGTTTTTAATATTTTAACTATACGAAAATAACGTGTAAATTCATAAAAACCTCTTCAAGACACTCGTCATTATTTCCTTACAAATATATAAAACGATCAATGATAACTAAAGGCAAGTTTAAATTTGTTATCTAAAACAAAAATTATAAACATTATTCATTAATTTATTTATATATTTATTATCGCGTACCTTTATGTACACTGAATTCGTGAATTAAACATAATACTGACAAATATTCAATATGATTAACTAGTTCCTCCCGTTGGTACACTTTCCGTGCTAAAGCCTTTTGCTGAAGCAATGTCTAAAAATTAGCTAAACTCATTTGCATATGTTTCATTAGGTTTTTGAATTAGTTATTCCATTCCAACATTTAAACTTACTTGTTTACCGTTTCTGCATAAAACATAAATCATCCTTAATTAAAAATCTAGCATTTTTACTCGTTATACTACTGGGTTATGAATAATTCAACACAAAACATATGTTTATTATGTAAAACAAAAAAAATTTATGAACCACTATTGGTTGATTAAAAAATTATGTTCTATTAACTAGTTGAAAGCTGGGTTCGGCATTGTTTTATTAGTGGGTAAAGCTTTGAACTCCAAAAATTTACACATTATAAAGTATGAACCTGGCAACACTTAAAACATACGCCTAGCAAAATTAAGAACAAGATGAAAGAAAAACTAAAAAATGCTACGCTATTATTGCGAGTAGCTTGTAATGACATCGCCACGAAACAGACACTTGAGTTCGCGATAGTCATATCTGTGCCAAGACCAATGACATCGAGAATAGGTCCTATTTATAAATTCAATAAACTATGAACAATAAACAGTGTCAACATTAGTAATACTAACGCAGCAGTAAAAATAAGATATGAAGTTTTCTCTTTTTCTTTGAGTGTGAATAATTTCTTATTTTAGTAGTTAGCCTACGGTAACGAACGCACCAAGGGAAGTGCGGCGATTGTTGCTTAGCTTTATGTGCCAAGTGATTCAACTTGAACTCTCACATTATCAAAAAGATATCCGAAGAAGAAACGATAACTATTTGGGAAGTAGCTGAAGATAGCAATGCGAGAAGGATGCGATCTGCCACAGCTCCATCAAGGGATGAGTGCGTCAGTTGGCGTAGAGCGGCCTATTGAGCCTCTCTAAGGCATTTGTTGGCTAGCACACAGTTCAAAACTCACACTAAAGCAAAACTCATAGAAATCGTCGTGTTTAAAAGGGTTTCCATTCGTTTATCACCAAAAAGATGGCTACCTACACTTATCAAGCTATCTGTAAAGTGGCAACTTTTTGAAACATGGCATTGATCAATAATCTTTTCTTCTAATGGTTAAATACTTTTTTAATCGGTTCTGTGGTTTTATAGTTTCTCTTTTACAATTAATTCTTTTTTACAATTAAGGTCATAATCAAGTCAAGACCACTGCCATGTTTTACAAAGTTGCCATTTCACAGATAGCTTTGTAAGTGCAGGTAGACATTGAATAACGTATAATATCCTACAGCTTACATTAGGAATTATTCAGCGTAATATCTTCCAATGTAGAGATCATATAAAGATGATGTTTATCTGCCCTCAATAGGTTCGCATTAAAATAAAAGAAAATACCACATATTTACTTAAAAAAATAAAAAAATTGATACAAATAGTAAACTGCGTTTACCAAACATATCTCTCCCTTATATAGTATAGATTAGGGAAATACAAAATGTTTTAATACTAACGTTTGCAGAAATAAAGTGTTATAGACGTAACCATCTATTTACCTCGAACTTAACTGCAATTTGCAGGCGCGGTTTATGGAAACCATATAAATTACCTGTACTTTACTTCAAGTTTATCTTAATGCCATTTTGATTCGTTCTGTACGTATATTGACGCACCAAATGAACAGGATACAGAATACTCGTATGACAAATCCCTACGAATATGCGTAATGTTTACAAATAATCCACATTTCGAAGTTATTTCTTGTGACCAGGTCTGAAGTTAAAAATAAATGATTTTCTTTGGTCTGAAACTTTGGCTTTCGTTATCTTGGGTCAAAAAGACAAATTTATTTAATTCTAAGTAAAGCTAGCAAAAAAAAACAGAAAGCAAAAAACCAGAATACAGAAAACGCTCAGTTAGAAAAAAGTTGAGAGCGTTGACTGGCTATCCATTGAGATACTTCGGTACTCGTGTAGTTTGTTATGATGTAAAAAGGGGTTTTCGTTTTCATTGCTACTTTTATCTGCTACAGCAGTTTTTCTCAATCAGCATGTGTACAAACTTAGGAAGGAACTAAGGTCCTTATATGTTTTTTCTATCTGAAAAAAAAATTCTTAACTAGGTTTTTTCGGTTCGTAGAAAAGAACTGCCAAAATACCTATAAAACAATTCGAGAACTGATAATTTTCATTTTTCAATTAACAATCAATAGCAATGAAAAGCGATGTGTAAGGACGATATCCTTTATACCCATACAAGTACATAAGTATAGAAATCATGTATGATTTAAGGCCACTTTTTATTGCCACCTTCGTATAGAAAAAATTTAGATACGAATTTTATTGTATTCGTACTGCTGGTATACTGAAAGCGCTCAAAACACTCTGAGTTCAGAGCAAGCATTTTCTCTTTGTGTAATAGTTATAAAAGCTTTTATATTGCACAATTATAAAAAAACACAAGCGTTTTAATTTGAACAGACAATTTTTTTTTCATTGAAAAAGGATTAGACGTTTGTCTTCTATCTGATGGAAAGTAACGATGAAGGCGAAGGTGTTAATTTTCGGAGTATATACAGTTTAAATTATTTTTTCATAAATAATATTTAATACCCATTGTCTGCAATCAAGACCACAACTCAACTGTAAAAATTATACAAAGTAAATAAGGAGAATTTTCTTTGAGATGAGACGTTGTAATTCTTACTCGGTGACAAAGTTGTAAGTTTATGGATTGTCTTCACATATTTGAACGTTTTTAATAAATTATAAAACTTAATGTTTGAAATGTATTAGGATTTTTTGAAGTCTTAGCTGACCGTGATACGTGTAAAACGTTTTTGCTGAATAAGTATATATCAAATATACTCGAACCACGCGAAATATGTTGAACATATCTTAATCACTGTATGGATGGATAAGGTCGACAAGTATCGAAGTCATTTTGACAGCCTGTTTGGTGTGGAGGTCAGTGGCCTTGCCTTTCATGCCAGAGGTCCCGGATTCGAATCCTGGTAAAGGCAGATATTTTATTACATTTACTTTCTAGTCATGGATGTGTATGTATGTTTATTTAAGTTTATTTTCTAATATTTACATTAAAAAATATATCCATGTGTGTTTATATATTTCTGAAGTTTATTTATCCGTTATCTAGTATCCATAATACAAGTTCTTAATGATACTTAATTTAGGTTAGATAATGTGGTGTGTTAGTTAGAAATATTTAGAAATATTTAATTATCATTTGAAATCAAGTTCATGAGAAAAAGCTAAAAAGAAGGACAGTAGGATATCCTTAACCTTACACGTGCCAAGTATATAAATGAAGTATTATGACTTAATGCTACAACAAGCTTTCTTTAAGTAAAAGTATATCTGCAGACATGTTTTAGTTTGAGCTTCTTATGATCTACCAACTCGAGGATAAAATGTTCTTATGGCTTGAAATATAGAAGAGCAAATAAAACATGTTAAATAAAAAATAACACCACAGCAATAAAAAGTGCTGTACTTCACGTATACGTTATATTAATGCCTTTTTGTAAGAAATACGTGGCAACTTATTGTATACGCTTTTACGTAAATGAGCTTTCATTTTTGACGACAAGAGCGGATATCGTCTCTCGGAGGAAGTAATTTAATTTGTGTGTCATCAGAGCCTGAATATGGAAATGGCTTTCAAGAGATTAAAAACAGCCGGGAATCTTTTTGCAATTATTTCAGTAATATCATGTAGTTTATAAAACATAAATTGTTGAATGCAATATCGTTGAAAAATTGAGGATGAAGCTGTATAGTTGACAATTTATACACATGATCGTTTTTGAAACAGTGAATATTTTATACAAGCTTTTATGCCAACGAAGCGTTGCTGACCTCGGGTTTAATTGAATAAGCTGATCCTACCCTTTATATGAAAATTTAACTAAACAATTTCTGTAAATTGTACAGTACACTATGAAAATATATAAGTAAGATTGTTATAGATTTTATGTTATAATTGGGAAAACATTGTACTTTGTGACCTATAATGTATCCAACTTGGTCTGAGGATAGAGGCGCTGTATGCTGAAGTACGGGCTATTATCCAGTTCGGCAACAGATGCGGAACCTAAAATAATTGAACATAGGATTAGGTATAGGCTTAAGTACCCTATGTAAATCCTTTTTGGAAAATAAACATTATTATTATTAGTATTATGATTTAATATAAAAATTTATGTTTAACATTTCGTGTTCGTTGGCCGTTTAATCTCATTTGAAAGCGCATCCCGGACAACATAAAATCTTAGGCAGTCTTCCGGCAAACCGAGCGGGACGAATAATTACGTCATTTTTAAAAGAAATACTACAAACAACACAACAAAGAGATACAACAATTTAGTACAATACTTTACAATATACCACATAATGTAAAAATGGAAGCAAGTACTGAAAGAGAAAACAATTTAAAGAAGCAGGCTGCAGATAATTTTTCAATACGAATTAGTTATGTAGTCGGACATATGAAATGAAATGAAATATTTATTTCTCAACATTGTCAAATAAAACATGATGCTACCACCAGTTCGAAAAAACCTTCGTTATGAAGAACTGGCAAGAAACTTCACGGGTATATTTTTTTCAAAATAAATTTACAGAGTTGTCTATACAAAGTTATTCTTATCTGCATCTGTTAGCTCGGCAAGCCTCCCCCCCCCCCAAGTATCCAAACGACGAACACCCTCAAACGGCACCCGTTCACGAGTTAACGCGGGATCCAGCCATCGCCCTCCTCAACCATATTAGAGGGAAGTGAGCGACCCATCACCCGACGCTACCAGAAGACGTACTTTACTGACAATGACGCTTTAGACATTCATCGGGACGAAGAACTCATCGAACATGCAGACACATTACACATGCTTTGTTACAAATACTAGTACAATCCTGTTGATGAGGGGATTATTCCCAAGGGCTTTCATCACACCATCATGCACTCACATACACTCCTTATCACAAAAAACAGACAACCAGCGTCGCAAAACGAAACACAAACTCTCCAAGAGAACACTCACCACAACACTTTCAAATAGTGAATATTTTAGGCATTTACTTCGAGGCTAAATATATTTTCTCCTGAGGGTCTTGGTACGGGGTATTGGTAATTAGAACAACCGGCCATCATGCAAAAGCTGTGAAAAAACCCCATATTAATAATAAAAGTTTATTTTCTTCTGAGGATCTTGGGACGGGGTATTAAGACAACCGGCCATCATGTAAACGCTGTAAAAACCCCATATTAATAATAAAAAATTCTCTCCTGAGGGTCTTGGTACGGGGTATTCAGAACAACCAACCATCGTGTAAAAGCTGTGAAACAGCCCCATTATAATATTAACCCCTCCCGCGACGACTCGGAAAACCTTAAAATGCCCTGAATGCGTCAGGTTTTATAAACAATTTTTTTGTCTTGGAGGGCCTTTAGAAAAACGAAGAATTTGTTACTAATAAGATATATATATGGTTTAAATTATACCTTTTTGGATTCGTTATGAGTTTATCTATCTAATTATAACATTCAATAAATCAATAAAACTGACCTCGTTACATAAATATGCGTTATTTTACCATATTTTATGATTTTTTTTCACATAACCTTGAAACTTTAGCACATTATATCAAATTTACGCACATATTCACCAAATCAACCCTTATTTATTATACTTTGTATGTCTAAGTAGACAAAACAATAATAACTTCACTTCAAATCCATCTGTTTACACAATAAAAACTTGTTTATCTAAACTAAGAAAAAACTACGCGAAATGGCTGCCGCGTGCGAATGCCGTCGGCTCAACATAATTGTCTATAAGTACCGTTAACACAACAATGCATTGATTGCAATAATTCTTTTCAATCAATTAATTAATTCTTAATCATAGTGATAAATGTTATTGTAATTTTAATCTTAAATTATTATTACTTTAAATTAATTGATACTTTTTCGATTATATTGTTCTAATAATATAGGTAGCTATTGTTTTTTTTTTCAACTCAAGATAAAAAACTGTTTCAATCATCGTTATTATCAAATTGTGGACAGCTATATAGAACGATTGTCTCAATAATATCTAAATAAAATTTGAATTTGAATTTGAAATTTGAATTTGAATTTGAAACAAGAAATACAACATCATATTTATCAAGGGACCTTGAGCTCAGACAGATATTTTAGAAATCTTACTTTTTAAAATATTGTTTCTCTTGCACACTGAGTGATTAAAATAGAATTTTATTTTAGTAAAACGTAATTGTAGGTTAGTTGAATAATATCGTGGTATTCTCTGGAATTGTTAAGAAGATGATAAAGATAATTTTATTCATATATCCTGCATTACTGTTTTCACTTGCGGGTCAATTTGGAGGCACGAGCGGACAAGACAACTCAACTTTGCTTTTGACCCGTTGCGTGATATTCGTGGTGTGAAAAGCAATACTGTTGGTTCTAAGAGAAAACTGTGAAAGGTTTAAAATAAAAATAAAACAATATATTTTATTAAGAATTATATTTTACAGTAAATAAAGCTGTAAAAAATGTGTGTTGAGCAAATACAACATGAAAGAGTATTGACATGCAAGTCTCTTTATGCCTATAGAAAATTATTCTTATCTCCATCTGTTAGCTCGGCAAATTTCCCTACGACGAACACCCTCAAACGGCACCCGTTATCTCTTCAACCTATTAGTATTATACTTCTAGTATGTTCAACATGTAGAGAACCGCCTGGAGTCCCCTGGACAAGGAACGCGTGGAGGCTAGAAAAAGAAATACAAATAATTGCACCGAAATTAAACAAATATAGCTGTACGCTGTACAAAAATACATACCGCGGAGGCGAAGGGACAGTTGAGGATCAGAGCCCCATAATAATGGCTAGCCTGGCAACGCACACCCGGGTTGGCCATGTGGTCCAATTTCACTACGCGACCTCAGCTATCTCTCCATACTAAAAATATCACAAAATTAACTATTTGAGTACTTAACACCATATCTCTTATTATATATTTATAAGTATTCACAGAATAATACACTACAATAAAATAAACGGATGCAAGAGTGGGGCGCATCTTTTTGGATCGTACGAACCATACTCATTTGATTTTATTATCATAAAATTCATTTTATAAATTTTAAACTTGACTAACAAGAAAATAACAACTTATATTATGCATGTACAAATATAAAATTACATACAAATTAAAACTAAAATACATAATATAACAATAGTAATTTATTCTTGTTGAAAAAGTCTACAATTTTTAGTTCCAGTCGGAGAACAAACTTTATTTGGAACAAAATACCTAATATGACATCTCCTACGACAAGAAAATATAAAAAAATTGATTGATAGATAATACTTTTACTGCCGTTTTTGCACTTCGTACTCTTTTCATCATTTTGCATTGATTGTTCAAAAATTCATATTTGAAATATGATTGCGATGAAATTACGCAATATTATCAATATCTGTTTGTTAAATTATGTTCTTACATAAATTAACTACCAACTTATATATATTTTAAACCACATTTAAGAAAATTAATACAATAAATATTGTAAAATATGGCGGACACGGCGTCGAAGTTTAGTGCATTACAAAAGTTTTGCTACTTTATCATTGTAATTATAATCACTTTCAATATAACAATTACTAAAAACAGATTCTACAGTTATTTCTTAGTAATTCTATATATATGATATAACCAGTTACTTACCGATTTCTTCTTGAATTCATATTTCAATTACAACAAAGCACTTCCGAATAGTTCCAAACCATCATACAAAACAGTAATGGCGTCTCGGCGTCGGCATTAGTTTTTTTTTTCGTTCTATCGTTCGGTATATCAGTATTACCATTTAAATAATACTCGAAAATGTTCAATTATGAATGAATGAATCGATTACATTACTTAGTTCGTATTGCTAGTGCAAAAATATTGAAGAAAAGAGCGACCAATTGCAACTGACTCGTTATGTACACCATGTGTACGTAACGCGCTTGGAGCGTTTTTCCTTACGTACACCTGGTGTACATAAATCGCGCGACGGGTTAAAAGTATATTATATTTATATATTTTCTCCTGAGGGTCTTGGTACGGGGTATTCAGAACAACCAACCATCGTGTAAAAGCTGTGAAACAGCCCCATTATAATATTAAAAGTATATTATATTTATATATTTTCTCCTGAGGGTCTTGGTACGGGGTATTCAGAACAACCGACCATGGTGTAAAAGCTGTGAAAAAGCCCCATTCTAATATTAAAAATATATTATATTTATATATATTTTCTCCTGAGGATCTTGGTACGGGGTATTCAGAACAACCGACCATGGTGTAAAAGCTGTGAAAAAGCCCCATTCTAATATTAAAAATATATTATATTTATATATATTTTCTCCTGAGGATCTTGGTACGGGGTATTCAGAACAACCGACCATGGTGTAAAAGCTGTGAAAAAGCCCCATTCTAATATTAAAAATATATTATATTTATATATATTTTCTCCTGAGGATCTTGGTACGGGGTATTCAGAACAACCGACCATGGTGTAAAAGCTGTGAAAAAGCCCCATTCTAATATTAAAAGTATATTATATTTATATATTTTCTCCTGAGGATCCTCGTACGGGGTATTCAGAACAACCGACCATGGTGTAAAAGCTGTGAAAAAGCCCCATTCTAATATTAAAAATATATTATATTTATATATATTTTCTCCTGAGGATCTTCGTACGGGGTATTCAGAACAACCGACCATGGTGTAAAAGCTGTGAAAAAGCCCCATTCTAATATTAAAAATATATTATATTTATATATATTTTCTCCTGAGGATCTTGGTACGGGGTATTCAGAACAACCGACCATGGTGTAAAAGCTGTGAAAAAGCCCCATTCTAATATTAAAAATATATTATATTTATATATATTTTCTCCTGAGGATCTTGGTACGGGGTATTCAGAACAACCGACCATCGTGTAAAAGCTGTGAAAAAACACATAATAATAATCATTTATTTCGGAATCACATCACTGCACTAAGCATCACTTCATATTATTTGTCAATCTAATATACAAGTAACAGTATAATCTATTGTTGGTAAACCAAATAAATAAATATGTGTTAGTAGGTACAGTTTTCTTCTTAAGCTTAGTAAATAATTCACATACCCTTTATTGAATTATGTTACATTTCAGTCAATAAATAAAGATACACTTAAAAATCTCACGTATTAATAATGTCAAAAGAAGAAAAATTTAAGAAAAAATATATAAGGATCAGGTAAAACTGGTAGTTGCAATGACAACTCTTTATGAAAAGACGCAGTGAATCTTATTAGATTAGACAGACCTGTTGGCCACCTGAACAAACCAGCAAACTTTTCCGTTTAAATAAAACCTTGTAATTGAGATCTATTTACCTTGACCAGTGCCACAAAACTGTAGAAGATAGACAAACAGATTTCAGCTTACAAGTTAGTCTACACAGGATTAAACAGCGAAATCCAATTAAATTTGCTTTCGTGACGGACTGCCACGTTGGTTATTTATTCAGTGAGTACCTCCCGACACGCCACGTGTGGTATGACAACGCGACTGGTTGTCTCTGATCAATACTATGAAACGTAGGTACGTGGGCTTGGTGGAATAAATTGAGAACTTTAAAGTATAGCTCAAAAAACAGGGCTGGAGACAGATTCGTTTAGGATTTTCGGAGGGCCACTGTCAAGTTTCTAATCAGCAAAGAGTTTATTAAGTTAGAGCTTGTTTGATTTTTCAAGAGTTGCAAAGTTGGTAGGTTGTGATCAAGCAAGTCAAATAGAGTGTTGAAAGTGATGGGTGACACATATAAACTTTTCAGTTATAAATTTTAGGTATCAAAAATAGTTGATGATTCTCGGGCGAATCGTATTACTTGGGTTAGTGGACCTTATATTCAAATACGCGTTTATTTGAGCACAAAGCCTTGAAGGGTTTAATCCTGCCGAATCTAATCAGATAACGTTACAGAGGCATCTCATGATAACAGGTCAAGCAAAATATTGTTCCTAAACACAAAATTAACCGTGAACTACGAAGACCAAACATAGTTTTCTCACCGTTAATAATAGTAATCTATTCCTGTGTATTTAGGGAATCTCACTTAGGAACTTGGCAAATAGATGATAATTGTTTGGTAAACATCTCGAAATAAGCCCACATGCTCTGGAAACTTTAATTAAAATGTCACGTTTATACTGTTTATTAAATATAATAATAATAATAAACCTCCAGAAAAACACAGCATCTGTATGGCATCAAAGTAAATAGAGCTTGTGGTATGGATGACCATATGGCGGACTGGGGGGAACCTAGAATAAACACACATATGTAAATATAAACAACAATGACCTGAGAACAAAGCTTTGGGTGACGGGTCGCTCACTTCCGACTGACATGGTCGAGGAGGGCATGGCTGGATCCCGCATTAACTCGTGAACGGGTGCCGTTTGAGGGTGTTCGTCGTTTGGATACTTGGGGGGAGGGAGACTTGCCGAGCTAACAGATGCAGATAAGAAAAATTTTGTATAGACATAAGAGCTATTGTTAGTTTATTTTGAAAAAATGATACCCATGAATTTGTTCTTAACGAAGGTTTTTCCGAACTGGTGGTAGAGTCATGGTTTGTATAACGTCAACAAGAATAAGTAATTGTAAAAGTTGAGAAGTAAATATTTAGATTTCAATTTAAATTGGAAGGTTAAACCTTTTGTGTTTTTATATTAAGTATATTAATTTATAAAAAGTATTTATGTACAAATAAAGCGATATTTTGAAGAAGTTGCTGGACTCTTGCTACGATTATTATTTTTATCCAACCGTTTTTCGAGTATGCGTGTGAGTACATGTCTTTGGCACGCTCTACAATCTAAACCGTTTGATCGATATCAACATATGGGGTGTCAATAGATCGTCTCAGCTTTGGAAGTCACTAAGAGTATGTCATTACCCGGAATTTCCATAGGAACAGAAATTACTCGGGAAAATTATTAGTCGGGATTATAAATTTCCTAAATTAAAGTTTTCGCAGTAGTCTAATACATATTGTTTAATCCAGGCTCACATCAAGTATAAAAATAAGTTTTCTTACTTTAAATTACTAAAAAATCTTTCAGTGAGAAGCAATACAACACACCTATTAACATTAAAACCATCTTCAAAAACGTAAATTCTCGAAACAAACACACACATCATTGCCAATTGACTGCAAAGGCCAAAGTTTGAGGAAACTACTGCAATGCCAATGTCCAACGTCACCGCACAGCTTGGCCAATCCCCGCCGCAGGTGTTCCCGGAGTTTATATTTAGCCGCCAGTAGTGCGAGCGTTCATTGTCACCAACGTAAGCCAAGGCCTGGCCACAAATTGTTGGCCCATGCCTTTGACAGCGTCGTTGCATAATTTTACGATGATTTCATTATGGAATCTTGGTTTGAATTCGTCAAATTGGGATGCAGGAAGTGGTTATTTAAAGTGTTTGGGAATGGCGAAAAAACTGGCGTAATTATTCATCAGTTTCCAAGGTACCTATGCTTTTACGTGATGTAATGTACACAAAATCCATAAGAAATAAAAGGTACTTGTCAATTTAAACACAAATACTCGTCGAAACATTATTTTCATGTAATATTATCTAAAATCAGTAGTGTACTGACGAGTACTTAATATGCTGTAACTAATTCTAAACTGTCACCTCAATTCAAGGTTAAACCGTTTGACACTGAAAAGTCTTCGCAATTAAAAAAATAGTTTCTCTTTAATCTCACGGACTTGAGAAGTCAACCCAAAGTTTAATAGAATCTTAAATACCAACAAGACACCGTTTTAAATAACTTTTTAATTTCAGTCAGATGCAGTGGGAGCGACAAGAATTAGCAAATAGCATTTTTCGAGAGCAGCTGCCAAGACCTTATCCTATTATAGAGATTAGCGTCAGTCTGTTTTAATAATATTTTCGTTGAAAAAAAAAAACAGGATAAGCCCTTGAAAAGCCCCGCCGTTAATCTTCAAAGTCTTCCCTTCCTCAAGTTCAACTCAAAAAAATTATGGGAGAAACAATTTTATCAACACTTTTGCTTAATTACTGAAGATTACCTGAAACTTTTATGCTATTTAAGTTAGTGGGAATGTGTTATTTTTTACATTAAATTGGAAAAGTTTTCATTCAAAAATCACTCGTTTCTAAATATAAAGATTTCTTGTATAAATACTTGATCGACCGACCTATTGATTGACTTCGTTGGCACATCAGCACTGGGTAATAAGCATTCAATCGCTCAGTGGTAGAAGAATTTCGTGTGTTGACAGCTCGTCTAGGGCGGTAATGTGGCTTCCCAGTCTTCGTTAATGTGGCACGAGTATGATTCAAGAATAGGCACAGCCAACTCCTTTTGCTAATTTAAATGAAATTTCTGTCAATTAATCGTTGTCCTCACGCAATGTGAATCTCAACCAATCGCTTACTATTTTTATTAATAGTACAACACGCTATGAAGAGTAGAAAATCTTACTATCATACTTCGCCGCATGCAAAATAAACGAAGGAATGCCAAAATAACTATTTTAGTTGAAAAATTAGCTCATATTGTAGTATCTACTTTGGGACACTGGTTTCTATGTCAGCCACTGTGAAATATTTGAAAACGTACTTACGTTCCAGACGAGTTGTTTTAACAGACACTAAAATTACCCCAATGTTGAGGGACGCCTTATATCATCATTACTTTACGTTAGCCAACTTCTAATGGAAACTAAAAAAGTGTACAACTTTAAGTAGAGTTGCAACTTTAACTGCATGGCTTTCACTTTACCCGCGTGTCGTATGCTTGAAGTTGTAGCTTGGTTTATCAACATTAGCTAAATTATAAACGGTGCAATGTCTAGACCGCACTGTAAGTAGTGTGACTGGCTACATTCCAAATTTGAAATTTTAATGGAAGAGTTAGTATTCGTCTACGACATTATGAAGTCACAATTAGTTTTAGTTAAAATTTACCAACCGTCATGCAGGGAAATTGTAAAAGGAATATTAGAGTGTAGCGTAATCGCAGCAAAACAGAGTTAAGTCTTTAAATATGAGTTATTAGTCATGTCAAAATTATCTCTCAAAATTGTAAAGTTGTGAAGGGATTGTCGAGAAAGCAAACAAATTCCTAAGTATAGTTTTACTTTGTTTTTATTCAAATTGCCCACGGAGAAAAATAACCTTTCTGCCAATAAATTATTTTCTGATGTGAGACCTAAAAAAACAGCCATCTCATGTAGGCAATTGGTTGCCAGGTCGCCTTTCCCAGAATACGCTTCATTTGTATAAACCACGTAAATAAGTGCAGTCACTAAGTGACCTATTCACTTGTATTTGTAATAAAACATGTGTAATAAAGTTCTCCGTCCCGATGAATATCTAGAGCGTAAACGTAACCCTAAAGTAGCCTAAAGTTTTAACACGAAATTGTCATTTTAACAATAAATATTATAAAAAGCAATTTTCTTTACGTTTTTTCTAGACTTTTACTAGTTGTATTCTACTACGCTTATATCGGCACGTACAAAATAAAATTCCATATATTGTATGACATGTATTTTAACATGTCATCTACAAAATAAGTAAATAAGAGTATAACCCCAATCGAAATCAATTATGTACTTATAATTAAAATAACACATATTTATGTAAGAAATTTAAAATTTCATGGACATGTGTTGTGTGTTTGTAAAATTACAGATGACATCAGAAAAATTTACTTTAATTTAGACTAAATTACACGTCTTCAACTCGGAAATTACTGTAAATAATTTTGAACCAGTTAAGTTTTTTAACTTCGAACATACACAATTTCTAAAGGAATTAACTACAAGAGCGATATGGAAATTGAACCTGAATAATTTAGTTTCATCGTTTTGTGTGACACACCGTTGTTGATTTTTTATTGTTTCAAACAATACACGTGTAACAATAACGTCCTATTACCATGCGAAACGATGGTTGCAAATATTGAATGTCTAAAAATGGCTGTGATTGAAGTTTTCTGGAAAGGTCAAATCGAATGTCAAGTACATCAAAACCAGACTAAAGATACGATTTTTCATAATACTGTCAAGTGAGCGTTGTGTTGTAAACACGTATTTTGCTTATTTTCGTTGTTTTCATAATTTTCCATTGAACTTTTTCGTGTTCGTTTTGTGTTGTCCTGGTTTGGTAAGCGGTATATTACAGTTTAGTTGTAGTTTTTATCAATTGTGGAGTACAGTGGAGGCTTAGCCTCCAGACCTTATTACCACATGCAATGAAGCATCGGTAGTTTCTTCAACCACTGTTTTTTATTTTTATTTAACGCCCCTCGGACGTTCCCGAACCCGCTGTTGCCAAAAAAACTACCATTGATCCATCCTCTTCCATCCAATCACTTTACGTTCACCCTAGCCTGTCTGCCAAAAAAGAATACTCTGATGTAGATAACGGCCCCTTCCTTGTCCATGCGTCCAGGGACGAGTCGCACCCGGCTTCTGGCACGACCCTAAACAAGCTAAATTTCGGTAGGTTTCTTTTCACTAGCAATTTTAAAGTAAATTGCTCGCAACCGCGTTTCGGTTAAATTTACGAGCACTGCTGCAGCCAATGACTTTTTTTATAATCAGCCCTTTTCTTCCCATAAATATGTGCCTACAATACCCTCTTACAATATAACTAGAATGTGCTTAGTACGCGATGTCCCTACTCATTCCAGTCATGTGGCTTAATCTTAAAAGCCCGCCGACTTATTAGAAAAGTTGTCAGTCCTTCTGGCCCAACTTGGGTCCCAACTGGATCCGTTGTACTCACCGTGTGTGGCCAAGTCCTTCCCCAAAGAGTCCTTGCATTTAATACTTCCCTTCTCGTCGAGACATACATCCTCCCCTCTATACAATGCCTGAATTGCTGCCAGTCCGGGCATGTTAAATCCCATAGCCTTTCCACCTCAAGGTATTTCCGTTGTGCTCAACCCTACTTCTACTAGGCAATTCTGGCTTAGTACCTATTGACAAATCCTACTGTTCTCTCCTAAAAAACTGAAGTTACTACATTTCAAGTCATCCGCGCTTTCATGTGGGTATGACAAGTCTGCTTGTTTGGAATTAATTAATAACTACAATCCTCCATCTCCTACTCCTGGTGATGCATTAGTAAATCCATATGGTGAACCCGAAAATCTCCCTCATATCGGGACTCCAAGTGCTCCGACATGGCTCGAGAAAGAAGAGTAGCTGAAAAAGGATACTGTGCATCCATGACCCCATAAAACATTTTCAACGTGGTGAAAAAAAAATGAAATGGAATGAAACATTTATTTCGCAACATTGACAATTACTTGTTCTTATTGACGTCAAATATAACATGATTCTACCACTAGTTTGAATGTTTCGGGTAAGGCCTGTGGAAAAAATAGAAAAGGGATTCCTGGCGCATTTTCTGTGAAAGCCTAGGCCCCCGTACCCCTTCCTCAATTGTCTGGAGCTCCCAAAGCGCTTTCAGATCCGATATCAATATCCTAATTATCCAGCTCGTATAGTATGGCAGGCTCTTCCACAAAGTTCTGTTCCCAGTCCCCTTATAATATATACATTTCGAACATATCAGTAAATCCCTTCGGTAAAAAATTTTTCAAAAAATAAATCCTACAGCATGCTTATGATATTTTTATCTTCGGGTAAGGGTAATTAAAGCTGCTTCCAGTCTTTTAAACGTTGCGTTATCCTACCTAGGCAACTGGTTCCACTCCCATTATCTCACCTTATCCTCCTCCAAGAGTAATGCAATAGTGTTTACTAGGCAAAGACGTTATTCCCATTGCTCTATTTTTTTCCAAAACCATCCAATCCCAATTGTCCAAGAGTTCAAGTTCCTTAGAGTTATTTTTGATTCTAAACTGACAGGTTCTCCCCACCTTAACGATATAGCCAGGAAATGCGAGCTTAATATTAATTCTTCTTCGTTGTTTGTCAGGTGCTTGGTGGGGCTCCCACCCTTACTCCAAAAAACTCCTCTATAATGCTCTAGTGAGAAGTGTTATTGACTATGATTCATTTCTCTTGGAACCCTGTAACAAAGCAGGTCTTGTCACCCTTGTCAAAATCCAGAACCAGTCAATGCGCATTATCCTAGGTGCAATTAAATCATCTCCGGTTAACGCTATGAGGGTTGAACGTGTTGAACCACCTTTTTACCTTCACTGACAGTTTCTTGCTGATAGGTTTATTTTAAAAACCCTCCAACTTTCCTCCCATCCTCTCCACCCTAAACAAGGCTATCTCCAGAGTTCCGTTCCAAACTCATCATATTGGCATAATAAATTCCTCCTCGCCTTGTATCAAGACTCTCTTCCTTAGTCCCCTCCACAACTCCAATTTTCATATCAGAATCCCAGTATCTGTATACTTTTCCCTATGAATCCCTAATGTTCTCCCCTCCAATTCTAACTGTCTTTGGTATCCACAAAAATGACCCTCATGCCAACCGCCTGTTCAACAACACCATTAACAGTAAGTTGCATGACTAGAACTTTATCTTCACTGATGCCTCCAAACTTTCCACTGAAGGGTGTGTTGGACTCCCTGAGCTGTCTTATAGCACTCAAAAATAACTCCTTTCAATTAGGATCCAAATTTCCTCCTATCCTCCATAAAATAGCACCACCTTTTCCTCTGTAACCTTCAGGGCATAAACATAGTACTGGCCTGGATCCCTGACCATGCAGGTATAACTGGTAATGAGACGGCTGACTGTTTTGCCAAGGACTCTGTAGAAACCGGTTCCTTAATACATAACAGGTGCTTTGCCCAGGATCTCAGTGCCATGGCCAAAGTTCATTTGGACCTTAACTAGAGCACAGGTTGGGACAACTCCCGCTGTGTCGTTGGAAAACATTACGAAAACATCCAACCCACTATACCTGTTAAACCACGGTTCTGTCGATACAAGAAATTTAATAAAAAGACCACCTCTGTTAGCAGATTACGATTGGTTCACTGTTGCACTCCTGTATTTCTATACAGGATTGGCGTCCGTGACTCCCCATTATGCAATTGTGGCTCAGAGCATGAAACAGTAGATCATATCTATTTCAACTGCCCCCTCCTCCAGGCCAACCAGCATGAAGGTCCTCCTCTCCTCTGGTTAGAGCCTCCTATTCTGAAAATTATCTGTAAATATATCATGCAGTTTATAATATCCGTAATATATTTATAATATGTAATATCTTTGTTATTTTTGGTACTATGGTTTGGTTATTGGTGAACTACATTGGTAGTCAATGTTAAATGTGTACATATCTTTATGTTACTAACTCTGTTAGTTTGTTTTGTTATTGTATAGTATTGTTTGTTGGTGTTGGTACTAACTGTGTTGTTTTAGATAACTCAGTGACTGGTCTTCGTCGCGTACCTACTGTCTCATAATAATCACGTGATTCTGGCAGTAATATCGAGGGCTGGTTGCCATTGCGCCGAAATAATAGAATAGAATGGAATAAAGACACAAGGGCTTTGTTCACATCCGATTAACTTGGACGAACGTATTCCATGACAATGTCCTTGGTTGGGATAAACAACAGAAAGTCAGAAAATAAGTCGGTTTCTTGCAGTACAAATATCGTATAAATCAGCAAAATCAACAAAAACAAGAGCATTCATCAATTACGAGTAGTAAAACACTTCGGAAGTCTGGACATTGTAGACTAAACTTTTATTAAAGAAAATCTATCGAAAATAAAAAAATAAAACGGTTTTTTGGGAACTTGTCCCACTGCCACCGGCGAAAAAGAGACTACTTATCGTATCTAGTTCAAAAAATGAAATCCAAAATAATAATTTTAGATACTTGTACGTTAAAAATTTAATAAATTTGCGTTATATATGTATCACACAGTAATAAAATGATACAATATCACTATTTCCAATGCGATAAACAATTATCACGAGACAAATGTGAGGCTTTGTCAAAATTTAAATTTCGAATAATTTAATTAGTAGGTCCTTCAAAATCAGATTGTTACGTAAGAAACGTTACTTCTGGTCTTACAAATTGAATTTCACGCTTTATTTTCCTACGAAAACGTGTTTGAAATAAGAATGTGGAAAGTTCAAAACAATTTAGCCTTATCAAAGTTTTTATGTCCTGACGTGGAGTCAGACAAGAATCTAATGCGGTTCACCTGAAGAGTTTATTGAAAATTTGGTTTCTTCAATCACTATGTATTGGTTTCCAACACGACTATTTTTAAAATAATATAAAATAGTACAAATAAATATTTTTAATATAATATAAATAAGACTTTAACCGTCTAATGCAAAAGTGTATAAAGCTAGCGTAATTGCCGAAGGCCCTCTTACACGGGCCTCAGTTGAAATTACTTTTCTATCAGTGTCAATTTCAATTGAACTTATAGAGACAAATAGCAAATTTAAACCCGAGTTAACTAACTTAGGTGACTAAGACTAACACTTTGCAATAAGGAAGTGGGCCCAATTGATTTTAGCATCAGGAAATCCCAGTATGTTTACATCATCCCTGGTTAACAGACACGCCAGAGATCACGCAGTTGTTCACTGTTCTAATCCAGTTCCTCTAATATCGTAGGAAACAGCCATTTAAACTGAACTTAATTACGTATAAAGGAAAGTTAGCGGAACTCAAGGAATTAAAGTTTAAACTTCAGGTAGACAAAGAACTATTAATCAAACTCATTCAATGATCATTAATTTCATCCGTCTAAAGTTGATTGTGTCCTTGGCCTCAGGTTGCTAGGCGCTACAAACCCGTTTTGTTAGTAACTAATACTTTAACATGAGATATCTTAGTTTACTTTCAATAATTCCTTTTATTTTCGTTCTAGATAAAAACAAAATAACGCTTTCATAAACTACCAAAGTGTTATTTTTTAGCTTAGCTCTTGTGGTTGTTTTTATAACTCAGTTGAAGTATAAATAAATAAAACCTACACTCATAGTTAGAAATTAAAAAAATAACCTAATAACGAAGTAAACAGTAAATACTGGGTGAAAAGGAAATATAACTGGTTCCAGGAATGCGAGTAAACATAAAACGTGGTTATATGCAGTATAATTTTATACTGAACCACGTTTTCCATTTGACCTCACCGAGTTCCTAGAAAACTTGCTTTCACTACGGCTGCTTTAGGTACCTGAATTGGTTCACATCATACAGTTTACTCCGACACTTAAGACTCTTTCGATTCTTAATGTGGACTTTGATACATATTTTCCTATCGAATTTGGCTACGTTTAGATTTAAATATTCATATTTATGTAGGTACTTCGCAGACGCTACAGCTCTCGAACAGCTCGTCGGCTACGTTCACGCAGATTATTTCAGCTCGGTAAATCGTAGCAGTTCAGTCAGTTTGAGACTTACCGATTCTTATACTTGTTACATTTCCGTCCTGACACTTGACAGGTTCTGACACTTCCGAAGCGTCTATTTAAGTAGCGCAGTGGCTGATACTTGCGCTTACCTGTACAAGTATTTGAAGCTTTGGCTAGGAGCTAAGTGCTGAGTCAGCGTTTGTGTAATGTAAAAGACTTTTGGACGCACATTTGTTTAAAACTAAAATCATTCTATATTAAAATTGCTAAAGTAGCATAACTTATTCAATAATGCAATATTTCTAACCACAAACACACCACATTATCTAGCCCAAATTAAGTATCATTAAGAACTTGTGTTATGGATTCTAGATAACGGATAAATGAATTTTAGAAATATATAAACACACATAAATATTTTCTTTATATAAAAAAGTTAGAAATAAACTTAAATAAACATACATACACATTCATGACTAGAGAGCAAATACAATATAATAACTGCTCCTTCGATTCCAGGATTCGAACCCGGGACCTCTGGCATGGAAGGCAAGGCTACTTACCTCCATACCAAACAGGCCGTCTTGTATAATTTCTCAATATAATATTTCTTGTATAATATGTACAATATATGTATAATATGCTTTTGCTGTTGTTACTCAGAATTTCTATTTATACGATCATATTAATGACTGTTACTTCAACACACGTATATATTATATTATATATATTAATTGCGATTGCAGAACCCTATTACGTGTCGGAATCTTGGAATAGCGCACCCGGCGTTACTATAGACCTATTACGTTAACGAGCGTAGACTGCATCTGAACTGAAGCTGAGCGGTTTAGTGAAAATCAGTGAAGCGCAAAACGACCAATGAATCGTACAATGTTCTTAAACCATACAAAACAAAAAGGCTGTTCCTATGGCATTTGAATTAAATATTAAAATTTTGCTACTTTGCAACTCATACTCAACAAGAAAGAGAAATGGCGAGCGACTGGTGAATCGATCTAATAACATACAATTCCTACTACTGAATCGACTGGACTGAAATTTTTTTACTACTTAAATTGTGTTGTTTACTACAAAAAGTTGTGACAGTTTCCAAAACAAAGAACTATTTACCTATTTTGAATCAGTTTCTTGCAAATTTTTTCCGAAATTATTTTTTATATTTTTTTAAAATTTGAATTAGCAATGCGTAAACACGCTACAAAAAAGTAAAAGAAAAGTATTTGTATTGCCATAGACATAATAGACATAATGCCTGAGCACAAACATAAACTGCCTGTCATATGCTAGTTCGTCAAATCTTCAGCTGATTGCAAATACCATAAACCACTTTCATTAATGTTAGGTTTAATATTTAATAAAACTTATAATAAAAAAACTTTACAAAAGAAAGTCATTTTCTATCCAATTACGTTATTATTTCACCGTTATTTCTTTTGTAATATGTAGAGAACTATTTAACTAAATTCCATTTTTAGTTGTAATACTATTTTTTCCCTTTTTATTCTAGTCATTTTATGAAATAGACGGACAATTCAAAAAATATGCCAGAGATGGAAAAATAATTATAATAAACAGAGTAAAAACAAAAATAAATAACCACATATTAGATGCAAACTGTTCGCTCTTTATTCCAAATATTGCGTTTATTCTTTTAATCTTCTATTATGGCCTTTTAATGTGGCAGGACGAATGAGGAAGGCTTTATACACGCACCTATGTCACCCTAAAAAGATCCTTTAACGTATTCTAACGTATTCTATTCCACGGAGAACAGGAAAAATGTCGTGCAATAGGCCCGAATACGACAAACGATTCAATTATGGAGAACTTTGCCAAATGTCAGTGTCGAACCCTTGTTCGATTATATTGTTCATTATTTATTCAATTTAATGTCAATATTGTTAATGATCAGAGGAGCTAAAGTAAGCAGCTTGGGTCATAAAAAAGTTGGACCGTTGTAGAGTACTAACCTACTCTGAAAAACTATATAGTACTTTGCGAAAAAAACAATTAGTTTTTGGCTATCTTAAAAAGTTGAATATCATATCTCATATGATGACGATGAAAGCGTCATGAAAATAAAAATATGATCGATGAGAGCCATTTTATATTTGTTTAAGGACTTTTAATAAAATTCGAATGCACGGTTCCTATAAGATGTATAGTACTATTTCTCTAAAGGTCGCGATATTCACGGACTACGTGGGAATTTTAAACTGCGACGATTTATTTTGGCTTTCCGATAGTTTACTAACAAAGGGATAGATTTGAAACACTGTTTGCGTTTTCACATAAAATTAGAATAATATTAATTTCTCTATTTTATAATTCCATTAAAAGCAATCGGTGCAAAATATTTATAACAAAAATACACTTAGGCATGTTTTTTTAAAATCACCTAAAACCCGAAAGAATTTATTTCTCTACCTCTGTTCAAGCTTCAATCTTGAGGTGATAAAGTCTTCCTTTACTACGTACACGTTGAGTAAAACATTTGTATCTTCACCACGAAATATAAGTTCCACAGATAATAAATTCCTGTAAAAGAATATTAAAGACAGAAAAACGTTAAAATAGGAATGGTTTGGGTTTCAAACGACCTTCGATACAAGCGAATGCCATCAAATTTTATGTGCAAACGTGCTCTGAAAAGACCCTTTAAAATGTTTGGATGTGACGTATAACCTCGCCTCTGTATATTATAATTTATTTATGAATGAAATGAACGTCAGAAAGAATTATTTACTCGTCATAGACGGTACCAGTACCGGACATGCAAATAAATGATTTATCTATCTATCTATCTACCATTTATACGTACCAATAAATTACGTAAAACAGTAAAATATTCAAAATACATTGCCAGCCTAGTCTTAAACAGATACAAATATCTAACCTAAGTTAGAACCCCGCTCTACATTATCTGGTTCACATAGAGGTCTCAAACTACGCTCGGTTTTATACTTTTTGTGCAAGCTTAATCAACAACCAGTCCAACAACACGTCGTATACGCCATTCATATTGGTAACCAAGAAAGTCATTTAATGCAGCGGCACGGTATAACTATAATAAATTAAGGAAACTCCTCGTTTTAAATTCTCGACACCCACCTATACTATATTAATACGGGTTTGTATGTATAGTTGTTAAAAACATATATGGATTTAGGAATAATATGAATTCCGGCTAGTTGAAAAGGGCCAAGAATATGCATTTCTTAGAGAAGCTCGAAGTTGTAAGTCAGTACTGTGTTGTGTACCGAATATCACCCGCCTAGCGCATTAGGGGTAGTAGTTTCTTTTGTGAAGATGTCGTCCGGGGTGGAGCTACAGTCCTTCCCATTTTGACCGCCGTATAATTCACGTTCAAAGGGAAAGAACAGCCCGTTAAATTACACAGAACAAAAGCAAATCCAACTGAATGGTCTGCAACGCGTCATTAGCCGATTTAATAATTACACATGTTCAATATTGATCAATAAAAGAGCAACGACTAATACCGCTAACCATCAGCTAGGTTGCGTAAATAATTACCACAATCTGTCAAATTACCACGATCTATCAAATTACCACGATCTGTCAAATTACCACGATCTGTCAAATTACCACGATCTGTCAAATTACCACGATCTGTCAAATTACCACGATCTGTCAAATTACTACGATCTATCAAATTACCACGATCTGTCAAATTACCACGATCTATCAAATTACCACGATCTGTCAAATTACCACGAAATGTCAAATTACCACGATCTGTCAAATTATTAAATTTGTACACTACATGGATTACCGCTAAAGTTGAGCCATTACAAACGTGCGAGCTGAGTCATAAAACATTACGTCAAAAGGATATGAAGGGGTTACACACAACACTATATGCATATAAGTGTGAGCGAGAGATCTGATAAAAATTATTTATGACTCAGTTCGCACGTTTGTAATGGCCCAATTATAACAGAGTCAGATCTTGGGCCACATTCAAGGCGAATTTTAACAAATCACGCTTAAGATTTCGACGGTTACTTTGTAAGGGTCTAATTTATGTGACACCTCCAACTGAAGATTATAAAACTATTTAAACGATCTGTAATAAAATGAATCATATACGAGTAGTACGAAAACAACGTATTTCAAAATGCATCTGATAAAACAAGCTAAGAACAAGAAGGATACCTGATTTTTGATTGCATTTGGTGCTGATGAAATTTTAAAATCGGCTTTTGACGTCCATTGGACGCTCTATTTCTAAAGTGAAGAGCTGCTACGTAAACAGCTAGTAATAAACTTTACACGCTTTGCCTTGTTTATCCCATTCAAAGGAAGAGAATTCCAATATACTTCCCTAAAAATCAACACATCATATGCGAAATTTGACCCCGATTTATGCGAATCAAATTATACGAAATCTAAATAAAATACTTCCCCAACATAATGATATTCGAACATTCACGAAGTTTAGAAAGTCAATTAACAGAACTATATGATCGCAGATGGCAATCCTTATCCTTAGGGACATGAATCTCAGAATTGAATAATCTATTTAACTAAGCATTCACTGTTAGGTTTATTCACGTTGTATTAGGATAGAATAAGATTTTATTTAGATATAAATATAATAAATGAGGAAACATGAAATGGATAAATAGCACAGCTTAAAAATTCCATAAGCTCCGTTTTTTGTTTGTTGTTTAATTTTTTTTTTGTGCTGGCAATATCAGTTGAATTTTACCACAGGTGTCATACAGGATTTTTTATTGTTATTTAATTTAAGAAGGACCAAATGTTGTAATGGTAATAATAAAAGCTTATCCAATGCATATTCCTAAAAATATTTTATTTCTTCATACGTAAAAAACTGTACACTTTGTAAAAATCTTCTTTTTTTTCATCTTCTTCGTGATTGCATTAATACAACGTTACCTTTAAGAGGTATTATGGGTAAGAAGTAAGAGGTAGTAATTTAAATAGAAAATCTTTTATAAAATACTTCAGGTAGAAACTATACAATTTGACGACGACATGAAAGAAACACAAACATGACAGCTAATTATGCGTGCTAATGAAATACAGCACAGAACCGAAACAGAAATAGCCTGTGGGGATTTAAATCCCACGCCCTTTTGACATCCAAATAATCTTTGATCTTATAGTAAGTTTTTTGGTATGGGGCTTCCTTAATAGTTCTCTTGTACTTATTGAAGGGGAGGGATTTCACTGGTTTCGGTATTTTATTGTAACAACGTATTGACTCATTAATAAATGATTTGCTGCTTTTAGCCAGCCTTCATTTTGGAAACGCTAACATACAGTCGTTCCTAATCCTTACAAAGTAATCACTGTCATGGTATTTTTTTCAGTTTTTAGTTTATTAATATTCTTGTGAATGTACAAAATATTTTCATAAAGGTATTCTGATGCAAGGGAATAAATTCATTCTTTAATATTTTCTCTTAGAGATTCTCTATTTCATAATTTATATATTCCACGATTAACCGTTTTCGGCAGAGTGAAGATCGTTTCGGTGTCTGCGACAGAAGTATACCATAAAACATTAAACTATGAAAATAACTGAAATATACCATACTGGCTGTTTGCACAACAGTCAGTGAGCGAATTTTCTGAACCGCGAACTTGCCAGTTGTAAAATGTGGACCACCCATTGAATCTATGATTATGCCAAGAAAACCAGTATTATGTACTAGGTTACCTGTTACCATTAAGATACAAGTTTGATTCGACTTGCTTTACATTAGGTGCTGAAAATCTTGTATATTTTGTTTTTTTGACATTAAGTGTTAGATTATTTACCTTGTAAATCCAAATAGTGTATCACGAAGTAAGTTGTTGTTTCTGAAATGAGCCATAAGTTTATTTATAATGATTTTTCAAAAATTTTACTCAACATAGGTAATATTAATCGATCTAAAATAAGAAGTGTTTGTAGGACTACCCAATATAAATAAAGGTTTTACTTTACCATACTTCATTTAATCCGGAAACTCCCCACTAGCATACAGTAGTTAAATATTGTAACATCTATAATAGATGAAATTTTTACAGATATTTCCCATAGATCAGTTTATTTAAATATATAGTGTCGCAAAAGTTTTAATAAAATCCAATTGCTTGGCTTGAAATTTTAAATACACCCTGCTTTCACTTATCTATGCAAATAAATGAAGCCTAGCCTAGCTCTAGCCGTATCAGTAATTAAAATTTACACATCTTCTAAGAAATAATCCTTATAAAAAAGTTTTATAGGATATAATCCTTATATCCTATAAAAGTAAGATGACTCTCAGATGTAGATTGAAATGACGAAACGGGTAAAATCATCTTAAAGAAGAAAGTCTAATACTTTAGTTTACGAAAAGTAATAACACGTTTACACTTGAAACGCTCTCCAGCATAGAGTTAAAAACACGTTGTAGTGTTTTCCGCGTGTGGGATGTTAAACAAACACTAAAGCTAGGAGCTAAAAGAACTAACACCAACACATCCATCCATAATAACTCTCCAACTAAAACAAAGGAGTCTTCCCACAACTCAAAGTTCTCTACGTCAATTATCGTGGCAGTGAGGCCTGATGACACTTGTCATTGTTCCGTGACAGCGGCCTCTACAGCAGCCCACTTAGGAACTTTTCATTGTAATTATCTTTAGGTAATTATATTGGAGACGCATTCGACATTAAATATTGTTAAAATGTAAAAAGGAAGAGTTAAATTAAAAAAAATTTGAGAATTTCATGAGACGAGGTAATTAAAATAGCGTTTTTAGAAAGGCTAATAAATACAGAAAATATTTAATTTCTTAATCACCAATAAAACAATCAGGCGGTTTAAAGCCTCAGCTCATTTAAAATGATAGTCCTATATATTAGTATACATCAACTCATCAACATCCAGCCAAACGACTGAACAAAGGAAGCTATTTGTTACGTACATAAGAATTGTAAATATTAAAAAATAATGCAAAAAAAAAATAAGAACACTAAAATTTAAAAAAAATTATTTCTGAATTAAAGAGGGGAAAGGATTCTAATAGAAACGGATATCACACGAACGAAGGAGCGGGCTAGTGCTAATTCGTTTGTATAGATAATGAAAACACAGACAACAATTGTTCATAAACTAATTCTTAATTATTGGATTTGGATGCGTTATTTAAACGAAAGATCTTCCCTTACTCTATCTGGTTTAGTGTCTTATGACGTGTACAGCAAAGGAATATGAAATAAGACCAGAACGTTGTAATGGTAAGCAACTTCAGGTTACCAGAGGAATCGAGGCATCCATCAAGCGAGAAACGTAAATCTATGGAATTAGTTTTGTTAAATGGAATAGTGTTTCAGAGTTTTTGTGTGAAACCTCAATGTGAAATAATATAGAGTTACTACAGAAATAAGATAGAAAATAACAATGAAACTAGATTTTTATCTATTTATTGTATAAAAAAACTAACTATTTATAAATTCTCTTGTAGATTATTTTGATTAACCTGAAGAAGCTTATAAATAACTAAATTGAACCTGAATGAAAAATTATCGTATTTGTTACGTCTTGTAGTGTTGTGTTTACACCGCACCGCACCGTTTGAAGGAACAAACGAATACAAATATTTTGCATCATGTTATATTGTGTATTGATAAGATAATCGAACAAACAACCAGCATCAGGTTTAACCCTAACAGGACCTTAAAGATCAGGTACGTGTAGAGAGAGAGCGCAGAGCAATGGCAGCAAGATACATATGTTGGCACACAGGTTCGCACACCGCAGTGAGGAAGCTAAAGTAACATTATTCTAGGTTTTTTTTTTTTATCTGCCGAAGCACCCTCTCTCGGGAGGGAGGTGGAAGGTTCGTCATGAATACCTCCGCAGCCGTCTGCGGGGTTATGTGGGACTCACCAAAGTGGCACCTACCCACTAAAAACCACCCAAATGGCTGTAGCATGGGAATGCTGTCAGCCTTCATCGGAGCGACACCCGGGTTGGGAGGTGGGCGCGCAAGCAGGGACCCGCTAGCGGGTCACCCGCTGGGAATACTTAATCACTTAAGGTGCAAATGACATTTATATATTGTTGATTAAACGGCCTGGGCAGCCTTAAGCTGGTCCAGATTAGCCGAAAGTTGATCGGGGGGATCCGAGAGTGCATTTCTCGGTCTACGGACTTTGTACCTCGACGGCATGGACGGAGCAGTATAGGCTACTGTCTCGCGTATAAGGGGGTTAGGGTGCTCTTCGGATCGCTTAAAATAAGCGGTGGAGAGCGTCCTAAGGTGTTGTTGTATAGTAGGCAGTTCGAGATCTCTGTGCAAGTCTGCGTTTCGCACGTACCACGGAGCATCCGTGGCCCGGCGGCAGAAGAGATTCTGAACTACCTGTAGTTTATACATATCGGAGGGTTTAGCATGTGCAAATATTGGGGCGGCGTACGTCATGACTGGTCTCACGCAAACCTTAAAAAGCGTTCGCTTGTTCCTAAGAGACATTTTACTGTGCCGGCCTAACATACTGTTAAGTCGACCCATGTACAGACGGGCGAGTTTGGTAACTCGGAGAATGTGTGGTCGGAATGAAAGCGTACGATCGAGCGTTACGCCTAGGTACTTGGTGGTGAGTGCCCACGGGATGGGCGTACCTAGCATTCGGATGTGGGGGTCGTAGGGACGACGGCGTTTATGATCGAAGCGCATCGCAGAGCTTTTCTTTGGATTTACATCGATACGCCATTTTTTAAACCAGGCTCCGAGGTCATTTACGGCCTTCTGGAGTTTGATGAGTGTGTCGACGTGCACGCCCTTGACGTATAGGGCAGTGTCGTCAGCAAAGAGGGAGAGTTGAACACCTTTAGACGGAATAGGTATGTCATTGGTGTATATTGTGTATAGTAGCGGGGCGAGTACCGAGCCCTGAGGGACGCCCGCCTTGAGGGGGCGGGGGGTGGAGAGCGTACCTTCGTGTTTGAAACGAAAGGTGCGATCTTTAAGGTAGGAGCCGACTAGTTTGACTAGACGGTCGGGCAAGCCTGTGTTGTGAAGCTTGTAAATGAGCCCTGCGTGCCAGACTTTGTCAAAAGCCTTGGCTACGTCAAAGAAGACCGCGACTGTTTTCAGTCGTCTGGGGTAGAAGCCGTCGAGTATGTACTCGACGATTCGATGGACTTGCTGAGGGCACGAGTGTTTGGCTCGAAAGCCGAATTGATGGGGGATAATAAGGGGGTCACCGTCCGCTGGGAACAGGTGGTCCTTCATTCGAGCGAGTATGACTCTTTCGAGAAGTTTGGCCATTGCCTTGAGTAGACTGATGGGTCTGTGATTAGCTGGGTTATTCAAAGGTTTACCCGGCTTGGGAATGCCTATGACTATAGCTTCTTTCCAAGCTTTTGGAAAGTAGCTTAGGTCAAAGCAAGCATTGAAGATAATCGCAAGTAAGGTAAGCACCTGCCGAGGCAGCTGCTTAAGTGCTTGGTTGGAAATTCCATCCGCACCCGGGGCCTTCTTGGATTCCTGTCTCCTAATGATGAGTAGGATTTCATCATTAGAAACTGTGATGGGGTCAGCGGTGACTGGACGGGAGTCTTTGTAATCGACTTCGTCTTCCACCGCCTGGATGTGAGCTGGGTCTGTGGGTTGGGTACTCGGGGAGCATTGTGAAGCAATGCTATCGGCAAAGCATTCAGCTTTTTCGTCGTCCTCGAAGGCGGTAGTGCCATCGGGACGAGATAACGGAGGGGTGTAAGTACGGGCGTCTAGTCGGAGGGCTCTCGCCATCCTATAGTACGCCGTGTGGGACGGGGAAATATTAATCATAAGATCGTTCCTTTGAACGTCTCTGTATTCCGCGACGGTACGTTTGACTTTACGTTGAAGCTGGTTAGCGATTTGCCTGTAGGCGGGTGTGGGGTATTTTCTGGCTCTGCGGAGAGCGGCGTTTTTAGCTTTAATTAAGTTGCTAATGTCCAAGGGAAGCTTGGGCTTGCCATGCTTAGCAACCTTTAGATTCTCACTGATGGCCGAGTTGATGGCGGTAGTGAGAGAATCGACTATCGAGTCGATTTTATCCGTGCTATCGAGATAGTCGGATGAAATCGCGAGTGGGCAGTCTGGGGCTTCCAAGGCCGAAGACAGGGTGTGCTTGAAACCTTCCCAATAGGTATAGGTTTTCGGAGCAGGAGGGTCGTTTTGGGGTCCTAATATTAGAGACACCGGACGGTGGTCAGAGCCTAAGTCGTCTAGCGGCTGCCTTTTGTCAATCCTTTTATACGGCGGGACTGTGGTCACACGAGCATGGTTTGAAAACAGCACTGAATGCGCTTAGGGTGCAGTATAACAATGGCCGAAGGGTACTGTTAGGGTTACCACATTACTGCAGCGCATCGGCCATGTTTTCTCTAACTAGAACAGATGCCATTATTTGGAGAAAAAAAACGCATCTCTCATGTTGAGGTTGCGATTTAGCACCAATGATCTGCTGAGGATGTTTGCTGATAAGCTGGAGCTTCCAATATGGAATCATTTTATGTCCATTTTAGTTTAATTAATTATCATGAATGTCTTACTAACATAGTTATTTAAATTGTATCACTAAGGGCCAAGCTGGCACAATAAATGAAATTTATTATTATTATTATTAACATATGTATAGGTGACATAATCGAACAAACAACCTGCATCAGGTTTAACATATGTCAAACATAAAACCCGCAAAAAAGAATTGACTTTTGAAAACGTATTGCGGAAAACTAATCGACCTTAAAAGTTTCTCCTACGGATAAACTCCTTTGTCAAGCTGTATCCTGACTTGTCATATTCGTAACATACTCAAAGAATAGGGTAACCTTTTCAAGATTTCTTTTCTATTCGATCTCTCGGGAAGTTTTTGTGTACAAACGTTGGAAGCGAAAAACTAATTTGAACTAATAATATTGATACAAAATGAATACTTTTGAAATTAGATTTAGTTGTGAGGTAATTAATACAAAAGAAAATTAATTTAATTTGCGAAATCAATGGAGAAATTGGACTTTTGTGTAACCAAAACGAACACTGTTGCTTTGTACGTAGCCGAGTCAAAGCGACAGTTTGAACCGTAACACCTGAACAAACTAGACTAATGTAAGCAACGAATCAGTGTCTAAACTGTTGTATATTAACTTCCCCTCGACTATTTAAGGCTATAGAATAGCTTCAATCTAAGCGGACGTGCCTACTGGAACTTCAGCCACAAGATCGTTTAGACGGATTTACGTCTTCTTTACCAAGTAGTATCAAACGGAGTTTATTTAACCTAGGAGATGTATATTGCGTAGTTTATCGTGGACTTTCTTTACATTTTTATAACTTGAACCTTATCTTTACAACGTATTCTACGGGCGAAGTGAGAACCTCGGCATTTGAATAACTTAGTTTATTTATATTTTGAAGCTTATCTTGTTCACGATTTTGTGGCAGAAATACGATATAACTCAGTAAACTTTGAATAGCAAATTTTCTAAATCACATTATATAAGGGTTTATAAAGTTTCACAGTATTGTGTTGCACGATCGGTTTTTAAAAACTTTTTATACATAATTCATGACCGACTGTTACCAGTTCTTTTTATTTTGCGCGTTTGTTTTCGTATCGTGTTTGGAGCACGAATACGGACATTTCCGTTGTACTGCGAAGGATAATTTTGTAAAGTTCAGGAACTTAGTAAAATTTGAATTTTTCTGTCTACTAATCCATTAAAGAAACCCTCCCAATGCTTCTGGTATGGCACATGGCCAGTATTATACACCAGAATACCATACATGAGAGATCCGGTAGGGGCTTAGAAAGACAGAAAACAAACATAGCCATTTTATCCTCACCACGCTGCAAAGATATTTATAAATCAAACTGTACTATTAAAGACCACGTTTTTACAAAGTTAAATAACCAGATGTATTACTCTAGAGAAAATATCATAGCCAGTCATTACAATAAGTATTTTTCAAAGATTTTCGCACAATGTTGGCACCGGGCGATTGAGCTGCGCCAAAATAGATTGAATGTCGATTCTCGCCGGATTATTTTGTCACAGTTCTCTTGCAATGATTATTCCACCAATCGAACTTTATCATGAAGAGTGTTAAAATTTAAAAACGGCATATTATTTAAACACAATTTTAAAAATATGACTGATGGGGTCTAAACTGATGTGATAATAACAGTCTGTAACAAAAATCCTGAAAAACTGTGAGGAAGGGAGCGCTGTAAGCAGAAGTAAAACAGCATAACCCTAGTTTACTAGCTTTAAAATTTAGTTTGTGGAATAAATGTTCGTCTTAAAAACACGCGTGTATTGTTAATTGTTAGTTTTTATAATTGAGATTTTGAGCCCTTGTTTGAAATGTTTGCCTTGAGTATTTAGAACCTTTTTGTAGACTGATTCAACTTTTACTATAATTCTGGAACTACAGTTACGAAAACTATATTATTAATAAGTGTACAAATGAAATTCATTAATAAATTAGAACCCACCCCGAACAACTAGTAACAAAAAAAATTCAACCGTCAATTCCAATACCTAACCCATCGCAACACAAATTACGACGTCAAAACCATTCCAATTAATAAATAATGAACGAATTATCAACCATCAATGAATTTTCCGACAAAAACATTACGGAAGGAGGAAATATGTCCACACACTATTATAGTCTTATATAATACGAATAAAGGCATTCCCCAAGCGGGTGACTTAATGAAAATTTATGTCCGAGCTAAAGTAATGCTGGCCAGTTTGTGAGTGGCACCGCTTGTATATATGAGTGTCTATGGGAGTTCAGGTCTATTAACGTTGATGGAGGTGCAAGTATGGTGGCTGGAGGGGCACGTATGGCGGCTGGAGGCGAAATTAAAATTTTGTTCGACGAATTTGGGTGTTTTTATGTTTTGCAATTGCAATAATGAAGTTTTGTTTGTTTGGTGAACATTGAACCTTGGTATTAGTGGTTATTATATTATTTACATCCATACGTAACGCAGGACAGCTTAATAAATGATTTAGTTTTTATGAAAAGTGCATTTCTTTCTGTAATCTTATAAAGTATTTTGTACAAGTGCTTTGGCACGTGGACTTTGGCACAAATAAACATCTACGCTTAATATTTTTAACAATTCAAATAAAAATAAAAAATCTTTTAGTAAATCTTAATCATGTAAACTGTATTAAAGTACTTATGTAGCTTTGAACTTGGCGAGTGACCGCTAATTCTCATAATACAGGTCTACACCTAGCTTGAGAATTAGGGGACATAAATATTTGTTGCTATAATTACAGCCTAGTATCTATTTGAAGAACAAATACGTGCCTAATTGAAAAAAACTGCGTTACTAAGTAAAAAAAATGTACCATGACTTTGTTTAGTTATGAAGTATTTATATTACTTATTATCTCACAATAGTTTTTTTTAAACATACAGGGTGACCAGAGAAGTAACGTCCAAAAATTTTTTTAGGTGCCTGGTGTTGCGGGGTATCTGAATCACCCCTATGTATGTTATACGATTTTTCATAGTTTTCGAGTTACGATTTTTTTATGAATTTTCGCAAAATTGCTATCGTTTATTTCATCTGGGGCTACTACAAAGAAATCACATACGCCCGAGATTGCTTGAGCGAAGAAGAGCTTAGAGGGAGGATTGAAGAAGCCGAAAGAGTAGTAAGAGTGAATCGTGAAGCCTTCAGACATTTAAAAGATAATTTCTTACACACATCATAGAAATAAATAAAAAATATAAAAAAGCCAGGTCTTCCTTTTCTTCACCTTCATGGAGATTGCGTAAATACAACTTCGGCATACTTCGGGTAGACTGAGAGGAAAAAAAAAGCCGGCGGAAAATACTTCTCGGTACTGTTTCATTACTTGGGGTAGAGGGTATACAATGCGACGACGGCAAAACACACACGACAGCTAATTGTGCGTGCTAATGATATGTCGCAGCCAAGCTGTTTACATTGTATGTATATTATTGTTCACAAACAGAAATAGCCTGTGGGAATCTCAATCCTTTCGTCATCCATATAATTTTTAATCTTACTTATTAGTTAGTCTCACTTTTTGGCATAGCATTTTTTTAATAGTTTTCTTGAACTTATACAAACTGTCTTCAATCTGCAGAAAATGGCTATTCGTGGAACATATTGAGAGGAAAAAAGGAAAGTTTAAAGAGATTGGTATATTAACCCTTGCATCACAGTATATTAATGAAAGTATTTTGTTTATTCACAAGAATATTAATAGATTTAAAACTAAGAAAGATAATCATGATATTGATTACTCTGTAAGAACTAGGAAGACCATAGTTGACATTGCGTGTCCATCATTGAGGCTGGCTAAAAGCAGCTAATCATACATCATATTGTCTTTACGTTGTTAAAATAAAACTCCGATGTCAGTCAATCCCTGCCATGCAATTAATTCAAGAAAACCATCAAGGACTCAATGGACTCGAGTATCCAATAGTTTATTATAAAATCAACGATTATTTGGAAGACAAAGGGGCGTAGGATCGAGTTCTCCACAAATTGTTCCTGTATCTGAATAATAAACATAATGACATCTGTAATGTGTCTATTTGATTGTAAGTTCTTCGTCCAGATGAATGTCTATAGCGTCAGTCACCAAAGTACGTCTTCTTACGATAGCTTCGGTGGCGGGTCGATCGCTTCCCTCTAATATGGTTTAGGAGGGCGATGGCTGGATACCGTGTTACCCCGTGAACGGGTGCCGTCATAGGATGTTCGTCATTTGGGTAGTTTGTGGGGAGACTTTCCGAGCTAACAGATGCATACAAGAATAATTTTGTACAGACATAAAGATACAGTGTAAATTTGTTTTGAAAAATTTGTTTTGTTTCTGCTTCACGAGGGTCTTTCCTAACTGGTGATAGAATAACGCTTTATTTGACGTCAATTAGAACAAGTAATTTTCATTATTGAGAAATAAATATTTGAATTTGTATTCGTAGAATCCAGTAATAAAGACCGAGAACTTTACCGCACGTAGTCCTTGAAATATTAAATTTCATTTCAAATATCAAAGGAGAGGTACGTAATCAATACCTGGAATATTAACCCAAGGGTTGCTACATTTATATTTGAGCCGGCATCAATCGGCACTGCCAAGCGACAAAATCGAATATGTGTTAGCTGAACCTTCGGGAAAAATGCGGCTAGGCCAATGCCTGAATAATGACCGAATGGACTATAAAGACTATAATAAAAGATGTATAAAGCCAATTATGTATATTACTTCGGACCAGCCTTGTCGTTCAACAAATAATGCCGAACCGAAGAAGCCGGTCGGAACATGTAGGGAGCGTCTTTTACACACCTTAACTTGAGCACAATGCAATTAGCGTATGTTTCCATCGGCCGTCTTAATTCTTCTCTTCAATGGTTTAATTAATTGAAGAAACTATCACGTTGATTTACTGTTGGGTTTATATGGAAAAAAAGCATTTTATTCTTATTGAGAATTCGGGTCTATATCACTATAGAGCTTTACAGTTTCAATTACAAAATTGATCTCATGCATGCCTCCGCAGGTGTATCGGATGTAGAGTATTCGTGTAGTATGTGGCGGATTCAGAGGATGTTAAAATATGATAGGGTTAATTGTGATGACGAAGCGTAAATCCAACAATAACATGAATGCCGCCGCATAATGACGATGACGCTTTAGAACTATGAAGTTCGCATTGAACGTGATAGTCATTTATTTCAGATACGGACAGGAGCTTTCTTATTACTTAGGTCGGTATATTCTACTGGTATTTATTTACATGACTAAACTGCCAATGTATTGAGCAGCACTTGTTTTCTTTATTTCCAGTAGAGAATTGAACGCATTCCGCTTGCCCACTTGATTTTTTTTGTTCCCCTCCAAGGGGAGGGCAAGAGGAACTAAAAAATGCTCTTACGCATACCCCGTGCGCGCAATCGAGGTTATGTGGGACTCGCTCCGAGCCTACCAGAGCCTCTGCCCACTAAAAAAACCCCTGGACGACTCGTGCAATTTTTTGCCTCACAGCCTTCATCTGAAGCGATCTAATCAGAGAAAGAGGCCGCGCTAGCGGGGCCCTGAAGGGGTCACCCGCTGGGATTTACATAGCACTGAAGGTGCTCAAAATTGCAAAAAGAAGTTAAATTAATTCGAATTAGAATTATAATTTGCGGCCAGAAGGGCTTCAAGATCGTTTGACAGCTGGGTGGCTTGGTTCGCTTGCGACTTGATTTATTACACACAACAACTAAATAAATTTTCCTGAACTTACAATGAACGCGTAGAAAAATATAAATGTTATGTAATAATGTTATATTTATTATTAATTTACGCAAATACGCTGGTTCTGCGGCGATGGCACCACATTTATTTAGGATTCTGTTGAGATGTAATTTTTATCACCAGCTATGTTATTTTTATCAACCCCAACGAAGAAATAAGGGATTGATTAAAACCGGTTCAAGGTAAATTTTTTAATTCGTATTTATTTACGGATAAGTTGTATACAATTTATAATATTTACTATAATATTTAAGGACATATCCCTGTCCTTAATTCTACAAATTTGAATGCTTTCCATCAATTAAACTTAATTTTATTTTCATTATTTGGAACACTACTGCTTTTAAAATACAGATAATATCTAACTTTTATTGACCTTATATGTAAATAAACTTACAAGTACTGGTGTAGTAGTGAAAGCCTTCACAAAATAAATACATCCAAAAGTTAATTCACAATAATGTATCTACATGAAGTATATAATAAACATAAGAATTTATATGATGATGTATTTAACGACCGAGTGGCTTGGTGGTAAGTAGCCTTGCCTCGTACGCCGAAGGTCCCAGGTTCGAGTTCTGGCTGGGGCATTCATTTGTGTGATGAACACAGATGTTTGTTCTCGGGTCATGGTTGTTTATATATTGATATGTATGTTTATCCTGGGTTCCCCCCATTCCGCAGTAGAGTCGTCCATAACACAAACTCTGCTTACTTTGGAGGCCATACAGTTGGTGTATGTGTGGGGATTTATTATTATTATTATTATTAACTTTATCTCGATATCCTGTTATCCTAATTATCCTTATGCAGGGTCATGAGGCACATTTAGCTTATGTGGTGGTGAAAGGGAATTTATAGTGCACCACAATTGCTCGCTGCGGGGTGGCACCCTTCGACGTAATGTCTTAGGTATAGGGATTTTCTCACGGGGTTGGCCCTCACCATTAGAGCAGCGCGCTAAATACCTACATTCGTTGTGAAAACTCGTTGTTATATTATGCAGCCGCCAGGTCTGAACCTCGGACCATCAGGTGGAAAAAACAGTTCGCCGCCAAGCCTAAAAGTTTACATAAATGGGTGTCAATTGCCATTTTAAAATCCAAGTTTTTATCATTCATTTAGATATAATTTTTTTTGACCAAAAAATATTTTCAAATTTAATATCGAAATTATATAGATTAGAAAACTTAAAAAGAAGCAATTACTTATTACAAAATATGCTAAATGTCAGTGAACTAATAATATTAAAGAACTATTTTAATACTGTCATAATATACATAATATACGCATGTAAAAACATTATCTACGTAGCTATTATATATTTTATCCAAACGCCATTTCAATTTTTGGTATGATTTAATCGCTCAAACACATCGCTGTATCTAGAAAACTATTGATTGTAAACATTCTGTTACTTCTGCAATATTTCTGGACTGTAAACTAATTAATAAACTAATTAATATTACAACTTGATAGAATAATACATTTTTTTGCCAAATACCCGATCTAAACACGAATATCTATAACATTTCTTGGTTTTACCTACCTTTAACAGGTATATAAAGCAAGCAATATACACAATAAAAATACGTATTGTTTTGCAATGAATTCAAAAATCAATAATTGTTTTATAAAACAAGTTTAAACATAAGTCAGTTGCTAAATTTGTAAAAAATGGCTTTTGCCTAAAATAAAAAGTTGCTTTTTACTTAATCCAATAATTGTGAACTAGCTAACGTATTGGCTGTGTGATAAAATTAAAAATGTAATCAACCTTACACAAAGCTCTATATTCCATTATCATCTAATTAAAATAACCTATCTGTAGCAATAAATACCTCAATAAATCAACATTTAAATCATTAGATTCAGCAATAAATATCATTTTAACATTGACGTATGACTTGTCATTGTCAATAAATGTCAAACAGTGGGTGCACGTGTGGGAGATAATAACGAAGTAAAGTCTTTCCTGTCGCATTACAGTCAATTTGCTACAACAAAGAGGGACTTATGTACATAAAGATATAACGAATTTGAACTTTGAGTAGGTGTTTATAAAGCACATTAAGTAATATATAAGTAGAAAATGGTTTTGATTCCCAAGCACAGTTTGATCGCAAAGTAGGAAGCCTGAAGGGAGAACCATCCATGCGGAATCGCAGGTTCTCTTTGGTCGGTCGAACCCGCAGTAGCCTGTCATTTGGCCGTGTTTTGATACTATTTTATTATATTACATGCTACATTTTTGTGATGATAGATAGTAAAGTCTTGTAAAAATATAATAAGAACAACTAAACTAAAAATAGATGACTTGAAGACCACGGCCTGTGGCAAAACCCGGATCTATCTCCACAGACAAGCACATATAAGACAATTTGGTATATAAGACGCTGCAGAATTTTTATTTCCTCTATTAAACTCGCCATTTGCTTAATAGCTTTTTTTGGCTAAACGATATAAATGCAGAGCATCCGTATGTTTATAGCCGTAATAAAAAGCACAATGGCATAAACAGTACTTTTTATCTTGCATCTCATAATTTTAGCTTTAAGGATAAGCAGATACGTTAACTTAGTCGGAACTTTCGAGCATGAATGTTTGCGGAGAATTAAACGTATCTTTCAGGAATAAAAAATTCTTATAAATGGGAAAGTCTGTTTTGTGTTTGTTGGTCACTGAGCAGGTCTAAACAGAGCCGCGGACTGACAGTTGTAGTGCTGGAGAGTGACAATCACGTGATAATGTTTTATGAATACATTCTCGTGTGATTGGGAACTATGCGAGTGAAACCGCGCGGGACTTCTAGGGGCTCTATTTGAAATGAATGCGAATAATTTAGAATGGAAAGCGAATATATTATAATTCTTTTCTAGTATATAATATTTGAACATACATTTAAAATGGTGGCAGTTAATTGCAGACTTTATACCTCAAAAAATATGAATAATTTTCACAAACTTTACTACGATCACGTAAAGCCTCAGTTCCCAAAGTGGTCCAGGTGTCCACGGGAGACTCGACGGGAGTCTAAGTTAGATCTAGTGTCCACATTTTTTGGCGAGTTTTGGGAATATGGTAGAAATGTGGCCACCGCAACCAGAAAAATTTTGATAGTGGTCTATGAGAAAAAAAGGCTGGGAACCTCTGACGTAAAGTAATTACAACTTCAGCCGCAAGCTTTCACTGAAAGACATAGGTCCCCTGCAATTATTTCAAAATTGCTACCCTTCTGTTCGCATTCTGTGTTTAGGACCTTCACACATGTTGCATATAACAGGATGACATTTATAATAATCGAATGAGTATTAGTCCACTCATTAAATTTATTACAATTCACATTTTCCCTAACCCTAGCTTCAGCTCATTAGTCCAAATGCAAACCTGATTCGTTCAGTCAACGGGCGGAATCTAGAGATTCATCAATTAATAAGCGGATCGTAATACCCATCCGTTTGTAAAATACTGCATTAATTATTGAACTCGGATGAAGTGACTATCTCTATAAATGATGAGCATTAGAGCTGAAATGCAAATCTTGTGCGTCGCTGCAAGAATGATAAGGTTTGGAAATTTGAACGTATTTCAATATTTGAGCTTTAGGCCTTTGGTTACAAATACAATGAAATGAATGTTTAAAAATAAAGAAATTTGTATAGATAAGCATTGAGGTAAAGAAAGCTGCGTGTGACTTGGTAAAAACGAATGTATATTATAAGCTTTTAAAGAGTACTTACGATGCTCATTATACGGAGTTTTTTATGTAACCTGTTGGTCTTCAACTTTCATAAATACGCTAGAGGAATATAACATTTAGATTTGTTTTAACTTTTGTTTTAATTTTCAACATTCTATAAGATCAAATCTAATGCATGTTCGCCGCATTCGGAATGCAGGCCAAATTAAGAAGCAGAATTGATCGGTCTGTTTGAAACTAATTTCGCTATCGAACGAATCTAATTTTAAAAATACCGCAGATTGCAACAACCGTTATATTTGATTGTATATGATAAAAGCAATGTGAGAGATCACTATTAATTTATTTATTTCCATTTAATAGATTTCAAAACGTATTCATCTAGATAAATTATAAATATAACTGTAAGGCGTCTCGTTCGTAAATTGTACCATAAATGTAATCTTTCAACCTACGGGTTAGCTTCAGTTGCCTTTGAATAATATTATGATAGCTACTTATGCTCTCTTCATCATTTACTTTAGCAACCTCACAGCTGTTTAGGTTATACAGGGCTTTTTATCAATTATGTGGCCTGCTTATGAGCTTTCGTGGGCGACTGTGCTTCTTAGAAATCTAAACACTGCCAGAGCTTTTAATCTAGCTTGATTTAAAAGATATACTCAATTATGAATATAAATATAACCCTGGAGCTTTCAAGTGTATAGTGAATAGGTAGGTACCTCTTGGATAGGCGTGTATGATCCTCGTCTTCATCGTCACTTTCCATTAGGTGAGATGGAAGACAAACGCCTGCTAATTATTATTTAAAAAATTTTTTTTTAATTGCCGTAGTAAACATGAAGTAAAGCTAAAAATAAACTGAATTATATAAACTAACTGGACCCAGCAGCAGCATTTAAAGCGAAAGCAAACATTCCTGACAGCAGTACTGACTGCGTTCAAATATCACGCTCGCAGAGTCCGCCAGGAGACAAGTGAAGTAATTGGCTTGTCGATCGTAACGTTCAGGGCACTTGAACATAACAAGATCTCTTGATTCATTTGTGTAAGTATATTTTGTACACCGACACGTTTCATATATTTATAAATATCTGATGCTGTTTAATTCTACTTGGTTTACAAGTTCCTTAGATTTTTTATTTCGTAGAACTTATTTTATATTATATCGCACCACCATTCCAGTGACTGCTCAGTGTACCAATGAGTTTTTATAACTTAAGTAAATAAAGCTGAATGTTCTAACGGTCAAGGAAAACATCGTAAGGAATTTATTTATTTATTAAGATACACCACAGTGAACATATTAATCTTACACTACATAACATTTCATAAGTCTCTAAACTGATATTGCACGAGCCGACAGGGGGTTTTTTAGTGGGTAGAGGTTCTGGTACGCTCGGAGCGAGTCCCACATAACTCCGATCGCGCGCGCAGAGTATGCATCAGAGCATTTTTTATCCTCCTGCCCTTCCCGTGGAGGGGAATTTAAAAAAAAACTAAACTGATATGTGCACAATGTATATATTGTTGCAGTGGTTAACGTTACATATAAATAAAACTACAATTTTATGAAACAGAAAGACAAAGGATAAAAATAAATAAAATAATTTTTAAATTAAATTAATTTGCTAGTTAAATTCTTTCGAAGGTATCTGTAAAAGTCTGCCGACCCTTAGTAGGCAAACTAAGGGTCGGCAACTAAACTAAGGGTTTAATAATGCACCTTATATTGCTGGCTTAGGAATCAATTTTAACCGTAATCATTGGATACGTATTCAAAGCGATTTATTTTAGTTGAATTATTAGCTACCTCATATTCGTAGAAATGGTTATTCAACGTGTATTTGTAGCAAAATCTCATTAACTTGAATCATTCTTGAAAACACATGCAGTATACAATGTTGTTTTAATATTGCGTGAATGAATTCTGCTTTAGGGAACTTAACCACGCGTCCCTACCGATAGAAAAGGGTATGCAGGCAGCGGTCCACAGCCCGACTATTATTGTCGGAAAGTCATATATATTCTAACCGCTTAAGTAAAGTTGATATTGCGATGTAGAACACGCGTTGTGATTGGTCGGTTGAGTAGCGCGTCACCGCTACACTGCTATGAGCTAACTGCAGATATTATTATATTACATTAGATAGACATATATTACATCACCAAACAAAATAATTTAAGCTCAATAGCTTTTTTTGGCTAAACGATATAAATGCAGAGCATCCGTATGTTTATAGCCGTAATAAAAAGCACGATGGCATAAAACAGCACTTTTTATCTTGCATCTCATAATTTTAGCTTTAAGGATAAGCAGATACGTAAACTTAGTCGGAACTTTCGAGCATGAATGTTTGCGGAGAATTAAACGTATCTTTCAGGAATAAAAAAATATTATAAATGGGAAAGTCTGTTTTGTGTTTGTTGGTCACTGAGCAGGTCTAAACAGAGCCACGGACTGACAGTTGTAGTGCTGGAGAGTGACAATCACGTGATAATGTTTTATGAATACATTCTCGTGTGATTGGGAACTACGCGAGTGAAACCGCGCGGGACTTCTAGTATTGAATAACATCCTTGTAATATAGAGAAAGTAGGGGCTCTATTTGAAATGAATGCGAATAATTTGGAAAGGAAAGCGAATTTATTATTTTTCTTTTCTAGTATAATATTTAAACATACATTTAAAATGATGGCAGTTAATTGCAGACTTTATACCTCAAAAAATATGAATAATTTTCACAAACTTTACTACGATCACGTAAAGCCTCAGTCCCCAAAGTGGTCCAGGTGTCCACGGGAGACTCGACGGGAGACTAAGTTAGATCTAGTGTCCACATTTTTTGTCGAGTTTTGGGAATATGGTAGAAATGTGGCCACCGCAACCAGAAAAATTTTGATAGTGGTCTATGAGATAAAAAGGCTGGGAACCTCTGACGTAAAGTAATAACAACTTCAGCCGCAAGCTTTCACTGAAAGACATAGGTCCCCTGCAATTATTTCAAAATTGCTACCCTTCTGTTCGCATTCCGTGTTTAGGACCTTCACACATGTTGTATATAACAGGATGACATTTATATTAATCAAATGAGTATTAGTCCACTCATCAAATTTATTACAATTCACATTTTCCCCAACCCTAGCTTCAGCTCATTAGTCCAAATGCAAACCTGATTTGTTCAGTCAACGAACGGAATCTAGAGATTCATCAATTAATAAGCGGATCGTAATACCCATCCGTTTGTAAAATACTGCATTAATTATTGAACTCGGATGAAGTGACTATCTCTATAAATGATGAGCATTAGAGCTGAAATACAAATCTTGTGCGTCGCTGCAAGAAAGATAAAGTTTGGAAATTTGAACGTATTTCAATATTTGAGCTTTAGGCCTTTGGTTACAAATACAATGAAATGAATGTTTAAAAATAAAGAAATTTGTATAGATAAGCATTGAGGTAAAGAAAGCTGCGTGTGACTTGGTAAAAACGAATGTATATTATAAGCTTTTAAAGAGTCCTTACGATGCTCATTATACGGAGTTTTTTATGTAACCTGTTGGTCTTCAACTTTCATAAATACGCTAGAGGAATATAACATTTAGATTTGTTTTAACTTTTGTTTTAATTTTCAACATTCTATAAGATCAAATCTAATGCATGTTCGCCGCATTCGGAATGCAGGCCAAATTAAGAAGCAGAATTGATCGGTCTGTTTGAAACTAATTTCGCTATCGAACGAATCTAATTTTAAAAATACCGCAGATTGCAACAAACGTTATATTTGATTGTATATGATAAAAGCAATGTGAGAGATCACTATTAATTTATTTATTTCCATTTAATAGATTTCAAAACGTATTCATCTAGATAAATTATAAATATAACTGTAAGGCGTCTCGTTCGTAAATTGTACCATAAATGTAATCTTTCAACCTACGGGTTAGCTTCAGTTGCCTTTGAATAATATTATGATAGCTACCTATGCTCTCTTCATCATTTACTTTAGCAACCTCACAGCTATTTAGGTTATACAGGGCTTTTTATCAATTATGTGGCCTGCTTATGAGCTTTCTTGGGCGACTGTGCTTCTTAGAAATCTAAACACTGCCAGAGCTTTTAATCTAGCTTGATTTAAAAGATATACTCAATTATGAATATAAATATAACCCTGGAACTTTCAAGTGTACAGTTGGTACCTCTTGGAGAGGCGTGTATGATCCTCGTCTTTATCGTCACTTTCCATCAGGTGAGATGGAAGACAAACGCCTGCTAATTATTATTTATTTTTTTTTTAAATTGCCGTAGTAAACATGAAGTAAAGCTAAAAATAAACTGAATTATATAAACTAACTGGACCCAGCAGCAGCATTTAAAGCGAAAGCAAACATTCCTGACAGCAGTACTGACTGCGTTCAAATATCACGCTCGCAGAGTCCGCCAGGAGACAAGTGAAGTAATTGGCTTGTCGATCGTAACGTTCAGGGCACTTGAACATAACAAGATCTCTTGATTCATTTGTGTAAGTATATTTTGTACACCGACACGTTTCATATATTTATAAATATCTGATGCTGTTTAATTCTACTTGGTTTACAAGTTCCTTAGATTTTTTATTTCGTAGAACTTATTTTATATTATATCGCACCACCATTCCAGTGACTGCTCAGTGTACCAATGAGTTTTTATAACTTAAGTAAATAAAGCTGAATGTTCTAACGGTCAAGGAAAACATCGTAAGGAATTTATTTATTTATTAAGATACACCACAGTGAACATATTAATCTTACACTACATAACATTTCATAAGTCTCTAAACTGATATTGCACGAGCCGACAGGGGGTTTTTTAGTGGGTAGAGGTTCTGGTACGCTCGGAGCGAGTCCCACATAACTCCGATCGCGCGCGCAGAGTATGCATCAGAGCATTTTTTATCCTCCTGCCCTTCCCGTGGAGGGGAATTTAAAAAAAAACTAAACTGATATGTGCACAATGTATATATTGTTGCAGTGGTTAACGTTACATATAAATAAAACTACAATTTTATGAAACAGAAAGACAAAGGATAAAAATAAATAAAATAATTTTTAAATTAAATTAATTTGCTAGTTAAATTCTTTCGAAGGTATCTGTAAAAGTCTGCCGACCCTTAGTAGGCAAACGCGGTGGACTATGCAGTGCCTTATACCACCCCTTGGCACCCCTTGGTTCAGTGAAACGGGTGGCCTACAGTGGGAATATTAAGGGAGTAATTATTTTATAATTATTTATGTTGCCAAGGTCATATCGATTTATTTAAATGGAAATCAAAATATTTTTAACCTTAAACCGCACCAAAAGCTCTGACTTTATAAAAAAAAATCAAATAACTTTTTAGTAAATTATTTCAACAACGAAAGTTCCGCCAGGAAAAGAAATGAAATTCATCATATTTCACCTTTTTATTTTACTTAAATGTTACCAAACAGTTAGGTAACATTGAATAACAACCACGCATAATTTAAACACTCCGTCAAGTTTTTAATTTTCCCATTGTTTAATGTCAAAGTACAAGGGAGTTTCGTTGCGAAATTTTAATAGACATTTTCATATTTAGCGACCGCTTGATTCCCTAATCCTCCGAGCGTTATATTCTCCTGGGACCTGCTAGCGATTTTAATAATGCACCTTATATTGCTGGCTTAGGAATCAATTTTAACCGTAATCATTGGATACGTATTCAAAGCGATTTATTTTAGTTGAATTATTAGCTACCTCATATTCGTAGAAATGGTTATTCAACGTGTATTTGTAGCAAAATCTCATTAACTTGAATCATTCTTGAAAACACATGCAGTATACAATGTTGTTTTAATATTGCGTGAATGAATTCTGCTTTAGGGAACTTAACCACGCGTCCCTACCGATAGAAAAGGGTATGCAGGCAGCGGTCCACAGCCCGACTATTATTGTCGGAAAGTCATATATATTCTAACCGCTTAAGTAAAGTTGATATTGCGATGTAGAACACGCGTTGTGATTGGTCGGTTGAGTAGCGCGTCACCGCTACACTGCTATGAGCTAACTGCAGATATTATTATATTACATTAGATAGACATATATTACATCACCAAACAAAATATTTTAAAAATATTTGATGAATATAATAAAATAAAAAGGAAAATGATAATCTTTATTTTCTTAAATATATTGCTCAAATAATAAATTAAAACAGATCCTTGGAATTCCATTTCGAATTTGAAAAGGTTCCGTTCGTTCATTGTTTTCCAACAATTACTGCGAGTTGGTGAGCCGAGGGCTAAACACTTCACATAAAAACATTGCAGATCAGCACATTTTATCTTTTTAATTTCATTATTGTGATGTTAACAATATTAAAAATATATTGAAAAGTATTTCCTGACGTTGGACTCTATTGCCTGGAGCGCATGAGAGGCATGCCTAACGCTGCTTGGTGAAAAATGAGTGTCGGAATAGTATGAGCTCTTACACAAGTTTTACTGCGCACTGTATGAATTTAAAGCAGTGTACATTGAATATTTTAAATATATCCGATGCCTACAAATAAACAAAAAATACGTAGAATTACCAAAATAAGATTGCGGATCTTATCTAAAGCAGAATTTCCAAAATGAATGACTCACACTAGTTTAAGTTTACCTTCACATCGACGTTTGGAAACGTTCAGTTTGGGTAACTTTGGTCGATGGGTGTTGGTGTAAACATTATTCCCATGAATTTAATCATTTGCCAACAATATTAACCTTTATGCCAATTTTTCTCAGAAAGTTAAACGTACATCAGTTACCGAAAGGTCCGTTGTATCACAAACGAGTAGTTCTTCAGCTGGAGTTTCCCGCGAATCTATTCTAAAGAATAAAAGGTCCACGTGAATTACCGGCCAAAGACTTGGCTGTAATGAAAGCTAAGCTGAATTTCAAATAACCTTTATTTTCTTAGTTTTGCGTGAAAGTACCTTTGCTTCGCTAGTTCTTTGTGTTTGATTGTATTCAAATATGCGATGTTGGTATATAGTTGAGGAGGGCAATGGCTGGATCCCGCGTTAACTCGTGAACGGGTGCCGTTTTGAGGGTGTTCGTCTTTTGGATGCTTGGGCGGAGGGAGAGATGCCTAGCTAACTGATGCCGATAAGAATAATTTTGTATATACATAAAGAGGCACTGTAAATTGATTTTAAAAAAATATACCCTTGAAGTTTCTTGCCAATTCTTCTTCACAAAGGTCAATCACCAAGTAATTGTCGATGTTGAGAAAAATATATTTTAATTTGAATTTGAATGTTCATGCAGGTGATGTTAATAGTATTCGGAGTATTAATAATCAGGCAGCTCTTGAGCTAATTTAAGAATCGCTTTGACACTTGTTTGTATGTACCTGTAATACCGTGTCTGTGAAGATACCGCAATTTTGCGTTAAAGTGTAAAAATATAAAAAAACGCGAAAATATCCGGTTATAAAGTTTTGAATCGTGGAAATTTAAGGAAATATTTACGTAGTGTATTTCATAAGAAATTGTATTGAAATTGTACTAAAAAATATTGGTTCTTGTTAGACTTGAGTAACTCCGGAGTGATTCGTTCCGATGAACTGCTCACTCACGGTGAACGAAATGAACTCGATCACTACTGCGCCGTGTTTTCGTTCCACAGCTTCGCACATCAGTCCAGCGAAAATTTTACTCCATGTCAGAAATTGGAGTAAATAATATAGGAGTAAGCATCTCTATTAAGTTTGTAGTAGAGAAACACGAGTCCGGAGCTGTTCGAATTTCGTTCCGGCACAATATTTTTCCCGATTTTTTAAAAATTGTAATACCGAGTGAAATAGGCATAAAAAAATTTTTTGTTAATATTTATTGAATTCGTTATAATTATGAGACAAATAATTATTTTCTATGCTTTACTAAATTAAATATGTATTTTAAAAATAAGTAGACATGATCTTTTTTATAATACAGGCATGCTTGTTAATATTGAATTAAAATATTTGCTTCGACTATGGCAAAATTTTTACTTGGGAACTTTGCAGAGGAGTTGTTTGATACATGAATGCTGGTTGGAAGTATTCGGGATTCGGGAGTATGCAAAACCGGAGAGATAGCGCTATATGCAAGAGTGGGAGAACAAAACTAGATAGCTAACCCGAGTGAGCTAGGAATACAATAAAAAATACTTTATGTCTTACGCAATAAGTGCAATTATTACAAAATAAAAAAATTCTTCCGTACCATTCAAGGTCAAAGTTGACAGTGGTAATGAGTGTTAGGCGCCTATTTTAAAGCATTTTAATTCGCTTTGACTTTCGCGTAATTCATGCAAATTTGTTTACGTCCTGAGGTTATTATTTCTTCAAATAGTTTACAATGTAGGTACTTAAAAAGTGTAAATATAATATTAATAGGCAGTGTTCAATAACTTTTAAATTGTAATTTATTGTGTCAAAAAAAAACAAAGAAAAAGAACAATACATAAAAAAATATTAATTGAGCAACTATTCTTATATGTATAAAATATTGTATGTAAATTCTTGTAAGTAAATAGAACCGATTTATAAATACGCCTTTTAAAGTGAAATTAATAAGCCTTTTAAAGTGAAATTAATAATATATTGATTTATATTTGCCACTTTAATTGTCGGTCCAAAACCTGAAATAAGTATGAACGAAAATCGAATCGAAATCCATAAATAAATGAGCTTCTTGGGTAATTCATTTTACTAGGCATAGTTTTACAAGTCCCGATTTCAAACTCCCGACTCCATGCTCAGTTAAACACAAGGAACATATACTACGGCGAGGTAAAACATTGGCTGGTACTGCTGATTCGCGGAGCAAAAGGAACTGTGGAACGATTCAGCGGAACTAGTTCACTTCTCGGAACGAGAGTTGATGAACGACATCCTTTAAGTGAACGACAATGCCCAAGCCTAGTTCTTGTGTGTTCACAAATTCCTCAATGAATACAGCTAAGACATCACAATGCTTTGCTCAGATTTTCAAAAGCAACAGATTTGAAATTCCTCTCCTAGAACAGTTCCGCGTTGTGACTTATCTGCAACGTATCAGGTCGGCATTTGTCCAAAGGATTACCAAGACAGGGATGTCGAAGTAATTAAAAAACCAGTAACCCGGAGCATATAGACAATTTAATACAAAAAAAGTATTAAACCCAGTGGAAACATTTTTAAAGTTACATGCGCGATTTATTATATTTCTAGCGCCATCTATCATAACTTTGGCGAACTAAACTAGCTTACATTTTTATGATGGACATTTAGAAATTAGACAGCATTTATGATGTTCTCACAGTAGTTGATTAAATACTCGCCTACCCATTAGCAGATATTTTAATAAATTTCCACTTTAATTATTTGTCAAAGCTCTCTTTGTCAGTAATAAAATACGTTTAAGTTGTAGTTAAGGCCAGTATAATCCCTCACTTTATTTTGTTTCTCGTAATCCAAATTCTCTTACTGTTCGTAATGTAATGATATTTATACCTGTTTCACATTGTTTCGTTGAGTACAGAGAACTTAATCTCCTTGAACTAAATTAGATTGATCAATACGATCCTGTGAGTCCCAGGCTTCAACAGAATACTGAAATAGTTTACTGTACGGGGAAACTTCAATAAGTAGATAATTAAGTAGATTACCCAAAGCAATGCTACTTTTACTTTAAGAGTTTTATCAGAGGTACTTCTTAGCGCTGTTCCCAAATTACCAGCCTTATTTTAAGTAGATACTTGCGTTCCGGGAAACTGAAATACTGAAAAATCTTTATAAAGGGTTTTACAGTATATTGATTAGATATAAACAAAACGCTCCTCCTTATAATTAAAGAAAAAAAAAACAGTTTAGTTTAAACTTAGTAAACGACAGTAGAGAAGCAAAAGGAATCTGAGTTAGAATTAATTTATTTTATAGTTTGAAGGTTACTCCTGCTGCTTTATTAGATGTTAAAGTTGCTATGTTGAACAGCTTTTATGAAAATTTATGATGAGTGCTAAATAAAAACTTAGGAAATACATAAAATGTGCGTACTTTATTTAGAAATACGGTAACAGTTGAAAAGGAACAACATGATTCGTGATTCTATAAGAACGGGTACGTCTTCTTCAAAGTCAGCTACCTGCTGATAAGCTTTCTTATATAATAACATAAGAAAGATAGTTAGATATGTGTTTGATATAGATCAGATACAAGTGACGTTTGTTGCCAGTTCATCTTTTCGAACTGGTGGTAGAGTCATGCTTTATGTAACGTCAGTAAGAACAAGTAGTTGTCAATGTTGAGAAATAAATATTTGAATTAAAATTTGATACAATGAAATAAAAAAAGTAAGTAATTCTCCTTTAAAACCGTGTTATCCTCAGTATGTAATACCCCAAACACATGACGTCACCAGAACCATCAAATTTCTATCCCCAAAACAAGCTATCAATATCGGCATGTAATCCCAGCCCTATAATAGAGACGGATCACATGTTCCGATGAGGAATTGAATAGGTTCGTGTAGTGAGCGCGCCGGGATACGCTGCATTCAGCTATGCGTCGTTGCTCGGCATTACCGGGTGTTTTAATTAATAAATCAATTAAGTTGTACTGTTGGGAGTTGGCGGGAGCAGCTGATTCGTGTAAGAGGTAATGGATGTGGCAGAACCATCGACAGCTGGTGGAAGTGTTGATTAAACTGTGTTTAGGACATAGGTTTACAATAAGCAAATATAAAATTATTTATCTGTTAAGGTCAGTTGTCAGGAGGGGAAAACAGGAGAAAGTTCATCATATACTTTTTTGACAAAGATTTTGTGTGAGTCATTTTGAGTGACTATAAAAAAACGTCGCTTTGGAATTATACAAGATTTTACATAGGCCAATAAATTTAGCCTTAAATATTAAGAAAATACTAAAGATCAAGAGGCCGACAACTATTTATTTTATATATTTCTGTGAGGCGATAAGTCACTTACTTCAGTCAGACCCATCTGACCTTTTCTCAGCTTATAATATTACAATATATGGAAAAATATAGAATACAATACAAGCACACTTTACTGTCCAAAAAGAACACACAAAATACAACAAATAAAACCAAAATAAAGATAACAAAAATATTTGATACCGTGGACGCCCGTGGCACTAAATAGCGATTATTTCCAGTTGACCCAAATTTAAGAATATAGAAGAAAGTAAAATTTAAAAACAAATTTAAAAGCAAAATTTAATGGGCAGTGCATTGTAGTAAGAGTATATATTTTTTACATAATGTACAGCTACATACTAATACATAAATGTTTATGATACATGTACTGTATATTATTCATACAATATACTCATATAACAATAAAATGAGTATAAAATATGTTGATTCAATTCTTAGAAAAATCAATAGATTTTATATAGTATAAAACGTTCCATAGGGAGATGGCTTTTACCGTGAACGGTTGATGATAAAGATCAGAGCCTATATGCCTATAGCCATATGACTAAGAGTTGCCAGCAGAAAGTTAATGGCCAATCGCAAGTTACAGTCATGGTGTTGGTGAATTATAGAGGTGTTTATTCGGAGCGTGTTTATCATCCGTGTTTAATATCCGCGAGATCATCAACAAATGACCAGTTCGCATTCGCAGCAGCACGTTTAAGCTTCTCCTTATCTGTGCCACCAAAATTGCGACAAAAAATAACTTTGGGCTTGTTTCTAGAGGTACTTTTAGGAAACAAATAGGAGATCCATCTGGACTGTAACATTGTAACAAAGGAAAAAATTTGAAGTGGTATTATTTCTTTAAAAGCTGGAATTTAAAGTATTAGCCATATTTGAAGAAAATCGGCTCTACATATCGAAGTTTTGCATGGTTTTTTTCCGTCGTCGGTCGTGGGTTTTTTATCCGGTTTACCAATAACTTGTTATGACATGGAATTAGTTACAACATGTTATTGAGTTTTAGCTATAATTGAAATCTACTATGTGCCGTGTTTTTGAAAACATGAGCAAAAACCTGGAGATTTTGTTTGTTCAATCAATATTACTGAATTAATCAACTTTTTCAGATTACAAAATATGCCGTGCAAATGAGTTTTCAAAAACAAACAAGCTTAGATCCTCCGGCGAGGACAGGCCGACCGCCGTATTTAAAAACATGTGAGAGATTAAAAGGACCCTGTTTATTTTTTTATTGGACTCTTTAAGGAAGTATGTGATACGTAACACTGCCTCGTTAAACTTGTCTGGATGAGGTCACTGCTTAGTTCAATTTTAATAACTGAATGTTATGTACATACGAACGTATAAATCAAATATTAAATTTATTAAGTGTTCTTACCAAAACAGAAATTGGTTTAATTCTCAGCATAGTAAAAATTCGACAAGTTGTAGACGTTGTTTTAAATTATTAGTAGGCTCATTAAAGGAATTCTTCACTTATACAATACAACCAATCTCCTTCTTCATTATATTATCTCCAGTAAATCAAATAAGGCAAATTTTATTTATTAACTTCAAAGCGAGGCTACGTAGTCGTCTTTAAGTAGTATAATAACGCGGGAACCAGCTGTACATAGCTTCGTGAGTCGTATAAGATGGAAATGGGCGATACGTCGCCAGAATACCGATGCAAGAAGGGTATCGTGTATTCTGGTGACGGTCATGAAATAATTTAAATAATATTAAAAGTAAAAAAATCATTTTAACACCTTTGGTGCGTTACTGTGAAAGGCTCACTTTCGGATAGTGCTATATTAGGTATAAAAATCCTGTACTATATGTCCTATACCTTGCCCCAAAGTGGTCATAGGGTAGAGAAGACCTACTGGTGTTTTTATTGTTAATTCCAGAATAACTGATATCGTTAAAAATTACAAAATTTGTTTTATTGAAACATAAAGATAAGTATCACTCCATGTATAAGTATATATGCCCGTAATTCAAAGCAATATCAATATCAAAATTAACAAAACAAAGTAAAGGACCGTTTCAACCCTACGTCAGCACTGATTGTTAGAAATATTGATAGTTCGATAGTGTTGCCAATAAAACATTGATATTTTTTAAACAGGACATACATTTTACATAAGTTTTATTTCTTGCATTTCAAAATTCTTGGTAATACGTTTTTTCTCAGTGCACAAGGTCTTGAAAGACTATCTTGCAGTAATTTGGGAGTACTAGGTAAATCTTTGGATCAACTATTTCTTTAGCGGTACCATCGGTCTATATTTGGAAATTTTGCGGTGTGACCAGATGAGGGACTAGTATAAACTGTGCAGTATAAACTCACACTTCACTTACAAGTAGTTTTGTATGCAACCCAGGTTTAAGTATTGTTTCCTTTATCAGAATAGTTTCCTCTTGATTCACCGAATTCAGTGCACATTGTGAGCCTGCAACAGTTATTTTTCACTTTAACTTTGAAAATCAAAAATTATCGAAAGCTTCACTCGATGACAAGAACAATTAAAATAATCGAGGGCGGCTATCGGTTATCGGGGGTTTAAGAACCGATACACGTACGTAGTCATTTTTTTTTACCTTCAGGCCGTAGAATACCCTGAACGCCTGATATATTTATTTAAGTATTTAAAAGCACAAAGACAAACATGTGTTAATCAGTTTCTAACTCGATACCGCACTGAACGTGTTAACTAACTTTTAGTCGGCATTTATATTATTATTATTAGAAGAACCAGTACCTTTCTTCCGGAGAATAAGAACCAATATATACTTGGTTTAGGCCTGTGAGCGTTAGAATACTAAGAAAATAAAAATAAACTATTTACTATATCTGTATTGTGGTAGTAAACTTGAAGAAAAGTCTAAAAATAAAAAAATATATTACGTTCGTCACAATAGGATACTTCAAAAAAGCGTGGCTTCTTGAAACTGTGGCGAGAGTAGAGTAACCCATTCCCGGCGAACGAATTCATGTAAAAACTTTAATGTCGAAGTTATTTTTAGAAAAAATGTCTGAAAAAGTCTGTCAAAGTGGTGGGCAATTGCCGTATAAATGAAATAAAATGAAATATTTATTTCTCAACATTGACAATTACTTGTTCTTATTGACGTCAAATAAAGCATGACTCTACCACCAGTTTGGAAAAACCTTTGTGAAGAAGAACTGGCAAGAAACTTCACGGGTATATTTTTTTCAAAATAAATTTACAGTGTCTCTTTATGTCTATACAAAATTATTCTTATCTGCATCTGTTAGCTCGGCAAGTCTCCCTCCCCCCATGTCTCCAAACGACAAACACCCTCAAACGGCACCCGTTCACGAGTTAAAGCGGGATCCAGCCATCGCCCTCCTCAACCATATTAGAGGGAAGTGAGCGACCCGTTACCCGACGCTACCGTAAGAAGACGTAGCCATAAGCCTCACCTATAAGGGATTGTACCTTATGTGTTAGTGGTATATATATATATATATATATATATATATATATATATAATATCGTTAAGTGTTATCCAACTGATGTAATGTTCGGATTTAAACAAAAAAACGCTTAGTTAACAATAAAGCTGTAACCATCTTAGATGAGCTCTCGTCCAACAACCGTTCTCATTGGAAGATGCGGAGATATCATAAAACTAACAATAGACTATGAAAATTTAGGGTATCTTAAATTTACCCTCCAGTGGAATTTATGTCACGCCTACTATTAAAATAGATAACAAAATTTGAGTTCGAAAATGCCTTTTATAATATTGTTTGGAATATAATTTCTTTCGATTGTCGTCATTTTCGTTAATCTTACCATGTATCAATTACCTATTTGTATCTGCTTCGAAAGGAAACTAAAATGATGACCAGCTTAACAAAAGAATATGCATTTTGTTGACAATACTGACGCTGTCCACACCCGGGGCTGTACTTGTTTGTACAATAAACTACGCCGGAGTGAATACAGTAAGTTCTCGTGCAAATATACTACACGAACTGGTACAAACCGTCTTCTTTGCTGTTTCCACAGAACTGTCACCTTGCCAGGAAGTTTTTTTAATTAGGCCACAAAATGTTGGATTAGTATTTCACCGCTTTTACGAGATATTACTAGTAAGTTAAATGTGCAAAGTTTATATAATAAAGTTTTATCTCTTTATCTGATAAAATATATTTTTACCTACGTCACTATATTATGTTACTCTATTAAGGAATCGAACAGCATAATACAGATAATTGAATCATAGTTTTTGTTCAACGCAATGACAGAACCAATTTTTTACTTAACTACGAATAATGGAAACGCCTGCTTCATTATTGGCAAAAACCAATCAGAAGCTCGTATGTAGGTTATATGAATGAGTGAGAGCGTACTGGTGGTAATCTTTTGAGTTATAATTGAAAACATTTTAATAGTTTGTCTCTAATACGGCGCAAACCCTTAAGCTGCATTGTTATAAAGTCAGGCAATTTTGATAAATAACCTGACTTTATAACAATTATTATTATAAGAAAGAATTATTTTAAAGAGCAACTTTTTACATTAGAGCGGTCATTTTAAAATGTTGAGCTTATCCACTATTTTTATAAAGAAGAGATCGGTTTGTTGGTAATCGAACTACTGCTATGGATAAACTCTGCAAATTCTGAACAGATTCAATAAATGCTGCGACTGTAAAAATCCTACGATATCCAAGGGTTCCATTCATTCAAATATTTAATAAAATATTTCAATGTGATCAAGAGCCACGCAGAATTTATAATTTTATTTGACAATAACTTCAAAATTTTACTAAATTGTATAAACAAATAATATCTTCAATCATATTTATATATTGTAGATCTAACAGCTACCGGTATAAGCGAAGCGACGTTGCTTCTGAACATCAAACACTATGTCTGCTGAAGGCGTTTCTGACAAGGCTTTGGGTTCCTCTCTAACGGATGAACTATTCGTAAAAATGCATTTTCGCCATCCTGTTTTATCTCCAGGTAACTCTCGCTAAACTTTCATGTAAACACAGGTTTCGTTCAATATTTTTTTGTATAAATTGTACTTTTATTCCGTGTTTTTATTAAGTTTAGAGGCTCTTAGTTGTAAACGTATTACAGCGAGCGCATGCAGCTGCGCATGTTCCTAAATCCGATTTTACTAAAAGGAATTTGCCTGTCAGTGTGGAATAGTATTGGAATTCATGCAGTTCGTGGAGAATATCAGCTCAGGCGTAGATTTCGTGTTTTCTGCAGATAAGAGATTATGTGTGTACTGCATTGTTTCATACCAGTTCAGGGGATTTAGCGTTGAAGAGTAACTAACAGTTTGGAAGGCCATATTCCTGATTCGTTTCAGCCATCTGTTACTTTTCACAATCTGTTTTATGTTATATACAATAAATATAGTATAGATAAATAAACAATCCTCTTACCGCTCCCTAAGTAATCAGATACGATTCACGCTAAGTTTTACCAAAACAAAGAACAAAGGACAGCTTTGATTTATATATAAACAGTAAATTAACAAGTGCTTCTTCGGTCTAAAATTGAGAAGATGAAATATTTACAAAGGTGTTAAATCATACAAACTCTCGCACGTGTACGAGTTGTTCTACGACGTGAAACAAGAGACAAGCGAATTGATGAAACACATGAGCACAACGCACCGTGACAACTCGCCGCCGACTCGGGCAGATGTTTGAATTCAGCAAACGTTATGTCATTGACAACGGGCTTTGTTTTTGTTGTGTAACATTTGTTTACGTAAATACAAACCTTTTTGAACTTGCTTCCTCTTTTGTCTTATTATTATTATCATTTAATTTGTATTTGGTAATTAATTATAAAATAATGGATATTTGTTTAGAAGTGGTGACGAGATTAATAAAAAACTGTTTGTTTTCACTGAGTCTATTATGTTCAAAAAGTATAATTGTAATTACATAATTACAGACGACTGCCTTTCTATACCACGCGGCAGTCCAGTTTGGGGTTCCGCTGACTTTGCTAACAATGTATAGCCGCTACATTTTGAAAGAAATTTTATGTATTCATTTTAGATTTTACTTTTAATTTTTCGTTTAGTTTAAGCTGAAAAAAAAATTAGGTTAAATGAATATTAAAACATTCTGTTTCCAATCGAAAAGCTGAACGGCTTACTCAGTATTGCGTCGGCCTTCCTGTATAATTAATACAGCATAATTGAATAAAATAGAAGTATCAAAGAACTAAAAGAAAGAGGCAAGTATGAAGGCCCCTCTGAAGGATATTAATATTTTGAAAAGTTTTATAAATAAATTTCAAATGGCGGCTTCCTGAGTCTCCTGAAGTGTCTAAAGCAGCCATTTTTTCTTGATAGCTTAATACCAATACTCAGAATGGCTCGCAGATGACATTCCACTAAGAGCGGAAGTTATTTTTGTTACAGTAGCATGAAATAAACAAGTTACAATGACGAAGAAAATTATAAATTTTATTTATATAAACAATCGCTTTGCATTGAGTAAAGAAATTTAAAAAGCCATATTTATAAATTGTGTAACAATAATAGCAATATTTGAGAACACATGCTGTCGTACTTTTACACAAATAGAGACATAATTGAGTGTCATAGTTGGAAATTTCGTAAATTGCTAACTCGTCTTGTAGTCAGCATATGCGTCTACGAAGATCACACGTGACTACGGCGATGCTACAACGCTACGAGTGATGCTGTAGGCACTTGTCCCACCACCAACGATGAACGAACAGCGAGCAGAGCCAGAACTAACATGCGAGTAGGCGAGGAGCGAAAATCGAGTAGTTGACTGTCCCTGGAAGACTGCGGCGGGCTATTATTTGCATCAGTCATTCATATAGTTGGATTACCGCTTGGTTTATCTCCCGGCGAGTGTTCTGGTAGTTTAAACAGAGAGCAATCAACTGGTGATACGTGTCGCTTTTAACACGGGATCTTCTTAAGAGAGAAAATATTCGATCGAACTCTCTTTCTCGTCGGCGATGTGTCAGCTCGTCTACAGAAGGAACATTAGATTAATATTTCTTTGTTGTTGTGTTAACCATAAAACCTAGAACTACGGGGCCCTAGCCACGTTGCAACCTTTAAGCACTTACACTATTGAAAACGCTTGAACTGCATGGAGCATCTCACTTGGCTTCGTCATGCCTCATGAAGCTACATACAGTTGACGCATTTTCGATAGCGTTACCGAACTGATTTAGAAAACACTTGATCATTAGCAAGGAACATTGCCCAGAAGTAACAAAGGCTGTATTGTGTCCCATAAGTCCTGCGGGACCGGGAGACACGCGGGGGGAAGATGCCAGGACCTCTACAACCAATTATTGTTGTAAACCAAAACCAATTGTTGTAAAAGTGAAAAATAGCTGGTATGTACGCAAACTTCGTGATAACACGTCAATCGTGATAATACTTCATCTTGTGTGAAAGCCCACATCACGTTTACTTCACCATGGCGTTCGGAAGTTATTGCGGTCCGTGGGGAAATTTAGTATCAAGCGTACCTGATATGTTCACTTTTATTGTAGTGGGCTTTCTGTATTGGTTTTAATAAAACATCAACTTAATTTAGAAACCAATTTTCTCTTCAAAACATGGGAAACTTCTGTTTACTTTCAGTTAATTGGTGTATGACTTAAAAATTTAGGCAGGCAGTAAAATTTAGTCCTATACTAAAGATAAATAATATAAATTCTATTTCCAAAATTAAATAATTAAAATCTAAAAGAAATTTGCAATACATTACCGAACGCAGGGTAGGTGACATTGCAAAGGTATGATTTAGTTTATTTTTAAGTTTCATTAAACTAGCACAAAAGAAATACCATTTATTTGCTTTAAAATCGTTTTCATTGGTTGGGCCAATGACAGTAAACATAAGAAATAAAGCTTCGGCGCCCGTGCGGCGTCCGGAAATTTTTAACTTAAAAATTTTTCTGCGTTTCCTTTTATAAAATAGTTTATGGCGTCATTTTACTTATTAGACGGAGAAGCAGAACAAAAAAACAGACCGAACAAACCAGCTCAGCCCGCTGAACGTTTCATGAACTACAAACGACAACGAACAGACTCTAGTTATCACTATACAGCTGTAATTGTTACGTAAAACTATTGTTAATTAAAACTTTTGACCAAAAATCCATAAAGCCACATAAAATACTTATCTTGTACGACTCAGCCTTAACCTTAATAACTAATCAGACCACAGAGGTAATTAAAACAAACCTTTTTAAAAGCAAGATCTTGCCGGAATTTCACGGACTTTGCACGTTTCATAATGAGCGCGGCTGGAGTTCCCGCTGGAGCACCATTGTCGTGACTCTTGACCTGTTTAAGAGACCTGCACGACTACAATACGACGATATGAAGTTCGCTTTGAAATGTGCATGTTACAAACATTTTATTTCGTGACCGGCCAGGGTCTCTGCTTTTATTACTAAAAAGTAAAAGTGAAAGTGGTTTTGTTATGAGGCTTTAGGGATTTGTGTTTTTTTTTAATTACCTTGATGAAATACAAAACATGGTTTTAGGAACATTTTCACTTTGAAATTTGAGCTTTTTTACTACCACAACCTATTCCATAAAGCAAAAAACATAAATTTATGGTGGAAAAACAAAAACCAATTTCAGCTGAAGGTCAAATTAAAAATGAGTACAGCATTAGTAGGAATAATGGTTAATTTTTTGAAAAACATTTCGTTTGATCCTGCAACTTTTAAGCTTAATTTTTTGATACATATATTTATGTAGGTATTTATGTTCATATGATGCCATTTTCAAAAATCTCTTTAATCTTTTTAACTCGTTGTCTATTAAATATATATAACTAAAAGTTGACTACGTTCTACATCATGACATCTTTCAATCTATACAATTTTATTTCTTTTATTTAATACTCAGTTGTTACGCCTACAGATGAAGTTCCTTCATTTTACAACAATAATACTTCATCCAACATCTTCGAACCTTATCATCGTCATTTAAGTTTTATCGCATCCAACAACTGTAGAATGAGGTTAACTGCTGCACAAAAACCTACGCCAAGTACTGGTATATAAGCACTCGTGTAGACAAGGATACACGTCAACACGAACATATACACACAGTTTTTACACAGGCACAAAATTCAAAACAGTAAACTTCAAAGCTGCGACTTCAAATGTGTCGGTTTCAAAGGAATTTGTAGCGCGCGTGTAATGTGTAGTTGTGGAATGTGTCAAAACATGTTGTCTGACGGACTGGCGTGAGGGAGTTACGCTTTCATAGGTTTTGCTTAGCCGTGGCCGACCAGCGCAGACCTGCGTCAGCGATTTGACTAAGAGCTAGCCGGTTGGTCACTGCCAGTTTCTACTGACCGACAGAGACACACAAACCTCCGCGCAAGGCGGCCCGACAGTTCAATTATTAATATTGTAGTTATTATTGGATGTCGTGACTGAATCGATTTTATTTTTGGGTCTTCATGAATACTGAGCTCAATAAATTGAAGATAGATAGACGTTATTAACAACTCTCGTTTCGAAATTTTGGCTTCTGGAATGAATAAATGTAACCTAAAAAATACTCACGAAAAGTATCTAGAAGACTGCTGTTATGTTCATAAACAACGAAATAAGATAAATAAGTGGATAAATTTGCTTGATAGATTCTATTTGTTCACAATGAAAGAACAGGCCCTCAGCCTGTCGTCCTGTTAATATTGATAGATGCAGGATAGCTGCTAGCTGACCGACCGAACACTATTTATTTGACTGCTGAAAACTACTAAATTTGTGCATGTACTACGCGACCTAGCTGTCGCGGTGCGGGAAAAACAAAACCAGCAAATTCTTGCATTGTATGCTGCACAACGCTAGTAGACCACGTAAGCAAGGAACAACGTACAATCTCTAAATCAAAAATATTTAAATGCAGAGGCTACGTCTTATGCTTTAATTAAACTTACAGAGAAGAAAGTATAACAACGTAACCAGATAGTTTTGGACATAATGCACTCTCAACCTGTAACCTAAATCAGAATGTCTGTAAAAATCCTTTGTGGATCCTTGAAGGACTGTTCGCTTACTATACTGTAAGCGGACCGTAGACTTAGAATATAACAATTTATTGACACCGGTTCAAACAATAAGCTTGTTAGTTAAAAAAAAATTTATTTTTCTATAAAAAAAACCTTAATTGTTTTTTCTAAGTATTTATTTATTCGTAATAAGGTAATAAAATAACAAAAAAATTATACAAAATAATAATGTTTTTCCTGAAAACTATACTCCCAGTTCTTTCAAGCGTCGAGTGAATAGGTATCTCGTGGACAGATCTCTCGGATCTCGTGGATATGATCTCGTACATAGAAGACAAACGTCTCATCCTTTTTCAATAAAAAAAAATGTCAATAACAGGTTTCCCTAAAATTTACACACAATACTCAATAAAAAAATCAAAAGAACAGCAACAATAGAATTGCAAAATGTGTTGAGAAAAGAAAATCAATTTCAAAAAGAATTTCATTTGCAAGCAAAAAGCATTTTTTTTATTAAGACATTCAAAGCTCTACATGTATATGTATATGTAATGTTATGTAAATGTGTTCATATGTGTAACCCTAAAACTTAATTTACATAATTTTATTACCTCTTAAAAACAATATACTTAAAATCAATAAATACAATTACGATTTGAGCTATTCTGTAAAGGTTTTCATTACGTCCCTTTTAAATTTGTCTTTACCAATAACAATACGTAGTACTGAACTCAGTAAAACTTGCTTATTCCCTTTATAGTAAAATATTTTACAATTAGTTTGGAAGACATTCTTTTATTTTTAGTAACAATAAATCCTGAAATTTTTACAATGAATTTTCTCAAACAATTCAAACGGCTCTCAGATTCTTTTATATCGCATTTTTAAAACACGGGAAGTTTCTATTAAGCGAAGAATCATAAAGCAATAAAAGTTGCACAAGCTATTGTACCGTCACTTGACCCGACTCTTCGCCCGTCGCGCGTCGCGCGTCGCCAGAAACCTAGAAAAAAGAAATTGGGCTTTATTTTAAACGAACAATTGTTATTCGCAGCAATATTTAGGTATTATTTGAGTTGTGGCAGACTTTTTACCTTCAGTAACTTTTTTGTGCATTAAGTAAAACACGTTTTAACTGGATTTTATCTGGTATCTTTGCAGATAACATGGTCACGTGACCATTTCATTTTACAATATAATGGATCGTGGACATTTAAGAAAGTATTTTTTCCGCTTGGCAATAAATTCTTTTGTACTGTAGAAATGTATAATGTTATTTGCACTGCTCCTATATTTAGACTAATTGAACTAGAAGATGGGAAAAGAATATTGGCAAACTCACATACATTGTCAGTACCGCTTTTATTTCCGCAGAGCTTTTTACTATTTAAATGATGGATAATCGAAATGCAATCATAAGATTTATATAGAAGTTGGGAATAAAACTCCGAAATTATAATCTAACCTCAAAAAACACGTGAAAAAGACGTGAAAACGTTGTTTAATCAATAGGACGAATACGGTTAGAGGGTTAATACGTTCATAGGATGATCAGATGAAGCTACTGAAATTAAAAAACACTCTAATTTCAATTATTGTTCATAAATCAGCGAACCGTGACAAGACCATTGACATAAGGGTTCATTGAAATGGCGGCTCAATGTCTTTGAAGTTTGACAGATTGACAGTATATATAATTTTTCTAGATGTCGGTGAAAAAATAAATGGCGTTGTTACGGGAATAATTGGATTTTATTATATTTCTAAGTATCCTCAACAACTATCTCAATACTTGAGCTTGGTAAATACGTGTCTAAATTGACCTATAAACTAAATATAGCCCGGTTTTGATATGATTACAATTTATAAATATTACAGGGTACCCAGTCTGCCATTCTCTTTTTGGCTTAATATAAAAACAGATTTACCTTGCAGCTGTGTTTTTATTTTATTTTAGTTGATTTGTTTTATGTTTACTTTATGTTTTACCATAAACAGGTTGAAGACACAAGAATCGTTGCGGAACTAAGAAGAACTAAGAATCATTGCCCTCCCTGACTCCGGTCCATGGCTCAAAATCCCAATCACCAAACATTCCTAGACCGAAGTTCCTTATTTCCCCAGAATAACTCTAACTCAAAAGCATTCCAGAGGATTCGGTCACAAAAGACATATTTTGTTATCGCATCGACTGTAGAAGTTGATTAGAACGAGTGGGCACAGCGAGCAGCCTCCTCCGCGGGCGCGAAGCACCGGCGCGATGCAGCGCCAGGGATGTATGTGATATATCCCGCGGAAGAAGTAGTGTCTCTCACGTACGCGAGTCAGTCGGTTGCGCGGCCCCGCCAGCGGCCCACGCTCGACGTGCTCGTCGGGCCCTTGCCCGCCGCCCCGTCCCCTGTCCGCCCCACGGCACCCGCAGCCACGGCGCCTCCCGAGCCCGCTGGGCGCGCGCCGGCCTCGCCCACGCCCTCCGTCGAGCGGCCGGCTAAGCTGCGCGAGCGCACCAAAGCCAAATTCCTCAAAAAGCTCGGCCGCCATGAAGACAACGACTTCGGCAAGATCGTGCGCACCCCCGCGCCCGACGAGTTTGAGCTCCCCGCGCCCCTCCCCACCCCTGCGTTCTCTAGGAAGAACATCTTCGACCGCGACTTCGACGCGCTGTTCGAGGTCGCCAACTGTCCCCAGTTCGGCGCCAACGTGAGAGTGATGACCCCGGAGCCAGAGTACCGGCCCGACTTATCGGCGGCGCATTTCCCCGCGTCGTCGTCGTCCCTGAGCCTGCTTCCTCCCCGCCCTCATTCCGCGCCCACTCCCTCCCCCAGCCCCTCACTGCGTGCCTGCACGCCGTCGCCGTCGCCACAACGCTCCTCCTATGAAGGTCTCCGCGCCACCACGTGACTAGAGTGCCGTTTGATCACCAACTAACAGATCATGAGTGACCCACGTCCATCGCGCATGTTACATCGCAATAATAAGCTTCAATGATTCGGTTTCATGTCCATTATTTAACCTGGTGTGGGGTGTTGTTTGATGACTGACCTATCCTAGATCTTGGTTTAAGATCTTGATTAGACCCATAGTACAGAGAGCGTTTATTTGCGCAGGTTCAGAATCGAAGCCGAAGAAAGTAAGTTTCTTCCGCAAGCTAAGCCGCGGGCGCGAGTCGACGCCGGTGCAGGCCGCGATGCAGCAGCCCGCCCACCTCGACATGGCGCTGCGCGAGTTGACGCACGCGCTGCACAATGAAGAACTCAAGAACCAACAGCAAGTTACTTTCAAGCTGGTTAAAACAGGTAAACTTTAATTTCCCTTTTTTCTTAGAGCAGAAATGAATTAATGAAATGGTTTGAATAAGAGGAACAAGCGTACATTTATTTAATAATTGACTCCTATAGCATCCGTTTCTATGCACATATTGGTCACAGTTTAGCATTTAAAATCCCGCTCTACAATTACTAAAAAGAATAATGGTTCCTCTTCAGCCTCATCCTTTGCTTGACTGTAGAGGAGGGACCAGAGAGGTATCATCAACTCACTTCATAATAGCAATTCATAAAATTCATGTAATCGGTTTAATTAATACCAAATCCCAAAATTTACTTACTAAAAAATCTCAGTGTACTTTCCAATGAAATACTCTCCTATGTTTTAATAGAAGAGTGTAATAACATATGGGGTTTCGCTATTGGCATATAATATCTAAAGTCACTTTCAATCAGTTGAGATGGAAAGATAACTAACTACACTTTTGTAAACCCATCCCTTTTAAAATTGATATATCGGAATTGAATTCAAATATCAATTTCTGGATCACGATCACGTTCTAAATTTGATGCGTATATACCTGGTTATACAAAAAGCTCCACCACTAGTGGGGAAGTCATAAGTCTCACCGTTATATAGGTATTAAAATAACAGCCATACAAAAGCATACACAGAATCATTCTTTAATCTGATAAATGTACATACAAGCAGAACTTTCTCGAAACTAAAATGAATGCGATCGCGTTTGCTTGCGCGCGGCTGCACAGCGCTTCACTTTGTTTTGTTCACTTTTCCAATCTCGCATCCTCCTTCGTTTGGTTTTAGTATTACGTGAGGCCTTGTGCACTGTTGGGTGGAACTGTCTCTATGCCTAAATTGGGAGATTTTGTGACGGAGTGTAAGCTGAGAGACTAATCGGAATCATAGAAATCAAAATAACGAATCATCCGTTAGTTGTAGTTTTCTTACTTATAAGTTTTACTGAAATAATGTCACTTTACTGTAATAATTTTAAATAACAATGATACCCATAATATTCGTAATTAAACGTAAAGATTTTAAGAACATATGTCACATTGTAGGCTTAAATATCTCATTAAACCAAAACTGCAAAAAGATATAAAATTCACACCCAAAAAAGCATTGGAGCACACACAAATAAAACGTATTTTATATTATTTTAACGCATGTCTCTTAATCTAAATGATGGAAAACAATCTAAGGACGACGGTATTACGACTACTACACGTAATAAATTACTGATACTACTGACGAATTACATTTTCCATCACCACTACAATTGTAAAATATTCTCCTTAATATATTGATTTCTGTATCAAATGTCCTTTCATAATCAAACTCAACAAAAACTTTTCAACGGTAAAGTCCTTGCAATAAAAACTTTTAACAATATAAAATTAAAAATCAAATTGCGGCTTCCCTTTCTTCGGCTGTAATAATGAAGCCTCTGTCTAACTTTGTTTGCATTTCATGTTAACAATCAAAGCAACTTGTATTTTTTGTACTTTGAGTTGACTTTACTTGACGCAACTCGGGCATGTTTTTAGAATATTTTAACCTGTAGGAAAAATTTTATAACTCAAGCTTGGTAGATGCTATTTGAGCTATAAAGATGTGGTGTTAGACCATGTTTATTTATAATGGCTAATGTTCCTTTTCACCTTAACATTTATATTTCAAGATGCGGGTTGAAATGAAATGAAATATTTATTTCTCAATATTGACAATTACTTGTTCTGATTGATGTCAAATAAAACATGACTCTACCACCAGTTCGAAAAAACCTTCGTGAAGAAGAACTGGCAAGAAACTTCACGGGTATATTTTTTTCAAAATAAATTTGCAGAGTCTCTTTATGTCTACACAAAGTTATTCTTATCTGCATCCGTTAGCTCGGCAAGTCTCCCTCCCACCATGTATCCAAACGACGAACACCCTCAAACGGCACCGTTCACGCGTTAACGCGGGATCCAGCCATCGCCCTGCTGAACCATATAATAGGTTCGCCTAAATTGTGTATTCTATCTGAATGGGTTAATTGAGTCATTTAAGTACTGAATATTATTTGTAAGCAGTCCAAGCCTGCAGTTCTTCTCGAGAAAGTGCAATATAGAACTAGGTTGTTCTTGTAAATATATTTCCTACTTGTTGTATAACTTTAACGTGACGTAACGACCGACCGATGTATTTCGGCTGTTATTTACCAATTTTATTTATGTTAAATTTCATTTAAACCTAGTATTTTATCAGTAGTAATTTTTTTTAGATAGTTTTTAGTAGTAATTAATTAAGACATTATACTTTTGTTATATTAATAAAATAAACCCATGGTTAGTAATACTTATATTATTATTAAAATAAATTTATAAAATTTTTTTTTTTGGTGATTTTTTATTTAACTTAAATTTTGTTCTTTACATGACATTCTGTATTTAAATCTAGAATGCTCCCCTCCCTGAATTAATTTACTTTATTGTTGTTCCGTATTGAAAATTGTCCTAATAGCTTTTTTCTTATTTAATTTTATGTATACTTGCTAATTGTTTTATCACGCTGTATTCGTGTATAATTATAATATTACTTAGTTGGTATTCATTATTAAATGTAACTTGACAATGTTTTGGTAACTGTTATGTCGGTAAATAAATAAATAAATGAATACAATATAATAATGCGAATTAGTGTCTAAGCGATATCCTACAGTTTAGAAAAATATTTACTTAAAATATTGTAAAAAATTTGGATGAGCTACGTTAGGTTAGGCATAAAACCGATGGCCTCATTCTGAAACCAAGTGCTCTTCATACATTTTCAGTCCAAAAACACTTCTTGGTATTTTCGTTTTCGAATTCAAAAGGAGAAATTTTAATACTATTGGTAATATACTGTGCCTCAAATACACCTCTATGAAATTTTATTAATTCAAACTCGGCATGAAGTGAAGATATGAAGATTCAATTACTTTTTATACGTTAAACATTAATAGATGAATGTATATAAAAAGCGCTGTTTCAATTAAACATGGGTAAAACATTGGGTGTAGGCGCTTTACAAAAATATAAATCGAAAAAGTTCCAATACCTCTAACCGCAGTATCGATCTTAAGAAAGCCTTACAGCTAAAGTTGTTTGGTACATAAACTTACTGATGTTAAAACTTTTGATAACATCACTGTTTCGTTCTGTACCAAGTAAACAAGTTTTTTATTCATATTTATAAGTTCCACCATTTAATAATTATGCAGGCTGACATCTGTTAAACATTCTTCAAATTGAGGCAGATGTTAACTATAATATTCTACTCGACTGTACAGTAACCCCGGAAGTTGTCACAAAGAAATTTGAAATGAAAACCACATCTCTCATACCCATTACCTTTAATACACCTCAGGCGGACCCTACCTTAATTTACTCGCCGCATAGTTAATTTAAAACGGTAATTAGTTGAGAAACTTAAATGAATATTGTACAAAGTAATCTAAAATGTAGGTATGAGCTGGATTAACTTTTAAAAATTATTTTGAAGAGAATGCTTGTGATGTAAAATACTGCAAAATGTGAGCAATATACCTACACTACGCGCGGTCGGGTGCGGACGTGTTGGACTAAAATATACTTATTTATTTATTTTCGCGTTCCGCGGCTGCAGCTGGTGCGCGACAACTCGTGTGCCAACGAGTTATTGGAATTCATACAACATGCCATCGCAACATAGATATACAGACCTGCAAGACGAACTTCAGGGCGAGATTTGCACGGGTACGGTGCTGCTCAATCAGACGTTTGGCAAGAGTTACCTAATGCGGTCTTGCCATGGGGATGGAACTGAGAAAAGTATTGAAGATATCATCGTCCTCGACCCCAAGGTGTAGGTGCGTTTGTGGCCCTGCGGCAGAAGAGATTTTGAACTACCTGCAGTTTGTGCAGGACGGAGTTTGTTTTGGCGTGGGCAAAGATTGGCGAGGCATATGTCATGACGGGTCTAACGCAGACCTTATAAAGCGTACGTTTATTTCTGAAAGACATTTTACTTTTTCTACCTAACATACTATAAAGACGACCTGAGTAAAAACGTGCGAGTTTCGTTACTCTATCGACGTGAGGTTTGGAAGAAAGCGTCTGGTCTAAGGTGACGCCTAAATATTTGGTAGTGCGCTTCCAGGGGATGAGAGTGCCTAGCATTTTAACGTGGACATTGTCGGCGATTTGATGGCGTTTGCAGTCGAATAAACCGCAAAGCTCTACTCTGGGTTCACATCGATACGCCATTTTTTAAACCATGCACCGAGGGCTTTTACAGCCTTTTGGAGTCTGGTCGTGAGGCCCGGGACACTGAGGCCTTCGGTGTAAAGGGCAGTGTCATCGGCAAAGAGGGTGAGTTCGACGCCTTTCCGCGGGAGGGGAATATCGTTAGTGTACACTGTGTACAATAGAGGGGCGAGGACTGAGCCTTGAGGGATTCCAGCCTTTATTAGACGGGGCTTGGAAAGCGTGCCTTCATGTTTAAATCGGAACGTACGGTTTTTGAGAAACGATGCGATTATTCTAACTAGGCGATCCAGTAAGCCTATTTTGTAGAGTTTATAGATGAGACCGCTGTGCCAGACTTTATCGAAAGCCTTGGCTACGTCAAAGAAAAGTGCGACCGTTTTAAAACGCCGCGGGTAGAATCGATGGACTTGCTGAAGGTAGGAGTGCTTAGCGCGAAAGCCGAACTGATGCGGAATAATGAGAGGATCGCCATCCGATGGAAACAGATGGTTCCGCATTCGAGAGAGTATGACTCTTTCGAGAAGTTTAGACATTGCCTTGAGGAGGCTGATGGGTTGGTGATTAGCCGGGACGTTCCTACGACTGTCGCTTCTTTCCAAGCTTTTGGAAAGTAGCTATGGTCGAAGCAGGCATTGAAAATGATAGCTAACAATGTAATTAGCTAACTTTGCCAATTATAATATAATCCTCACAACATCAAGTCCAGGGTTGTATTTTAATTTCAAGTTAATTTCAACAGTCACCAACGCTACTCTTATATTTCTTGAGGACAAAATACAAAATGCTCAAACATTTAACATTAAAACCTTCAAAGAATCAATTAAAACGACTAAAGGGTTGACACTTGTCTGCCATTACACAGCAGAAAACAAACTAATTAATATTCATCCAATCAGATATTACAAGTCCTTCGAATGCAAACAAAATACCCGCTAAAAGTTGTCCATGAAATGTTTCACAAATCTAATTTAACTCAAAAGTGATTCGCGGAGTAACAAATTGAAAGGAACAATTCAATGTCGCAAAAGTAAATACCAATGTTTAATTTTTTATCATCCTTCAACTTTCATAAAGAGAAGAAAAGTGGCAAAATACAGTCCCAAACAAAATTTGCCGTAATTCATTAAAAGAATCAAGGTTAGTTAAACGGCATCCACCTGAGTTTTTAATTCAATAAAAACATCGTTTTTAATAGTTATAACAACCGGTAACTGCTTAATAGTACTTCAAATTATTTAAACTCTCATTTAATCAGATATACTTAGTCCCACACTCAGCTTAAATTAGAAAACGACCTAGTGAAACATTCACAAAATATTGATAAACAAAATTAATAGTTTATCAACGCTAGCAACGCCGAATTTTTAAATGAATATATCTAAAACCTAAGTATGTACTTAGATATTAGATACAAACATATGTTTATTTGGACATCTTATACAATTTGCAATCTGAAACCTTGTAACTACTACATGAACTGATAAATAGTAATAGTTTTGGGCCGCAGTTTCACTAGGAAATATGACTTATTTTGTGAGTCGCGGCTCTTGGCTGAGGATCAAGCTAAGGCGAGAATCACTTGCATGTTGTTTGGTCTTTTGTAGGCGCCCGCAGACTACGGGGCGACCACACAGCAGGGGATTCGGGTGTAAAACTAAGCCTGCACAGTATTTGGGGTGACGCGCTACTCAACCGACCTATCACAACGCGTGAACTACATCGCAATATCAACTTTACTGTAGCGATTAGTATATAAACGACTTTCTGACTTTCATTATATATCCTCTTCCGTAAAGAGGGCCGCGCCTAAACCGACACCACCGCTCACTTCCGCTATCTTCCCGCCGCTGCGCAACCGGGCTCCCCCGGAAGCAAAGCCCGTACAGCCGACGCCTACTCCGGCTCTTTCCTGGAGACAGCGTCCGGCCGCTCTTGCACCACCTTTCCGTCCTATCCTAGCTCCCGGAGCTCCCGTAGGCCCGCGTCCCGCTCCGTCGTCTTCGCCTCAGTCATCGTTGGCTGAGGGCATAAAGACCGTGTTCGACGTCATCCAAAACGTCGACATTAACGAAATCGCCGTACTCGCAGGCAAACTGCGAGTCGCCCGCTCTGCTCAAGAGCGTCTATTCGCGCTAGCCGAGCATCACTCGCTATTTAGTTCTTTATAAATTCTATATTTCGTACAAATTCGCTTAATAGTATATATAATGTCTAGACCCGCAAATCCGGCGTCCTGTCATATCTAACCCAAGGGCTTATCCCTAGTCTCTTTTAACGTTTGTAGCCTTAATACTAACCTTCCTGAGCTCAAACTGTTCCTTCAGAACAACGAGCCAGACTTATTGCTTCTTCAAGAGACGTGGCTAACTCCAAACCACTCCAGGGGATTCGCTTTACCCAAGTACGCGTTTATTCGTAACGACAGGCCCAACTCCGACGGTTTCGGCGGCACTGCCATTTATTACAAAAAAGGGTTCCATTGCTGTCCTCTCCCTACCCCTCCTCTCCTCAACATGGAAGCCACTGTGTGTAGATTGGCTATGACTGGTCATCCGACCATCATTATAGCTTCAATCTACATACCTAGTGGCACCAAACCAATCCGCAGCGACTTTGAGGCCATTCTCGCCCTCAGCCATTCAGTCATTATGTTCGGAGACTTTAACTCCAAACATACTGACTGGACGTGCCTATCAACCAACACCAGCGGTATTGCTCTCCTCGACATCACTAACTCACTCGACTTAGATGTCATCTCTCCCATCACTCCCACTCACTATCCCGACAACCCGAACCACTCTCGTGACATCCTCGATTTTGCAATTGTCAAGCAAAACAATCTCGATCTCAGGTCTATCGAACCGCTCGATGACCTAGGTTCTGACCACCGCCCCGTCTCCCTCGTGCTAGGTCCGCCTAACGATAACGTCAGCTCTCCTAAGACCTTTACCAACTGGAAAGGCTTTAAAAATACGTTAGTTTCAGCCTTAGAGGCCCCGAACTCTCCACTCGCGATCTCGCCCGATCAATTAGATAGCCCGGATAAAATTCATTAGTTGACTCTCTCACTGATGCTATCAACTCAGCCATCAGCGATAACGAAAAGGTTGCTAAGCAAGGCAAACTCACGCTTCCCCTAGCCGTAAGAAATCTTATTAAAGCTAAGAACGCTCTCCGGAGAGCCAAGAAATATCCCGACCCTGCCTATAGAACAGCTGCGAATCAGCTTCAACGTAAAGTTAGGTCTTGCCTCGCGGAACTCCGAGACGCTCAGATGAACGATCTCATGGAGAATATCTCTCCGTCCCACCAAGCGTATTATAGTTTGGCCCGAGCCTTACGCGTAGACGCTGCCTCTCACGTCCCTCCTCTCACTCGTCCCGATGGCTCTAACGCCTTCGAAGTCGAAGAGAAAGCCGAATGCTTCGCTGACAGCATTGCCTCTCAATGCTCGCCCAGCACGCAACCTGCCAATCCCTCCCACATCCAGGCGGTGAAGGACGAAGTTCTCCCCATCACCGACGACCCCGTCACAGTCTCTAATGATGAAATCTCGCTTCTCATTAGAAGTCAAAAGTCCAAAAAGGCTCCGGGTGCGGATGGTATTTCCAACCACGCAATTACTGCTGCATACTTGATGGCTTCTATTTGTTATAAAACAGTCGCAGTTTTCTTTGACCTAGCCAAGACTTTCGATAAAGTCTGGCACAGCGGTCTCGTTTATAAACTCTACAAAATAGGCTTACTGGATCGCCTAGTCAGGTTAATCGCGTCGTTTCTCAAAGACCGTACGTTTCGATTTAAACATGAAGGCACGCTTTCCGCGCCTCGTCCCATAAAGGCTGGAGTCCCTCAAGGCTCAGTCCTCGCCCGTCTGATGTACACCACGTACACCAACGACATACCCATCCCGCCGAAAGGCGTCGAACTCGCCCTCTTTGCCGACAACACCGCAATCTACACCAAAGGTTACAGTGTTCCGCAGCTTGTAACCAGACTCCAAAAGCCCGTATTCGCCCTCGGTGTATGGTTTCAAAAATGGCGCATCAATGTGAATCCAGACAAGATTTCTGCGATTCGCTTTGACCCCAAATGCCGTCGTCCCGCTGGCCATCCCCACGTTCGAATGTTGGGCATTCTAAATACTTAATACTCAGGTAGTACTAAAGCAGTACTAAATACTTAAGTGTCACGTTAGATCCGACGCTTTCTTTCAAGCCACACATCGATAGACTTTTGACGCCCGTCACTACTTAGACCACCTAAATAGCATGTTAGGTAGAAAAATAAAATGTCTTTCAGATACAAACGTACACTTTACAAGGTCTGCGTAAGACCCGTCATGACATATGCCTCGCCAATCTTTGCCCACGCCAAACCCTCCATCCTGCACAAACTGCATGTAATTCAAATTTCGTTCTTCAAACGCTCTGAACCCATCCCAATCCTCTTGATCGAGATTCAGTCTCATATACTACTCCTGTCTTAGATTCAAAGTTCAAAGTCGCTAGGCCTAAGAATGCGCAAGCGTACTCATCCACCAGACTGTCAGCCGATCTCAAAGCCCTTCTGGCCGCAAATTCTTATTGTAACGTAAATTCTAATTCTAACGTAAATCCGAATTAACTTAACTTCTCTTTGCAATTTTGAGCACCTTCAGTGCTATGAATTCACCTTCAGTGCTTTGAGCACCTTCAGTGCTTTGAGCACCTTCAGTGCTTTGAGCACCTTCAGTGCTATATAAATCCCAGCGGGTGGCCCCTTCTGGGCCCCGCTAGCGCGGCCTCTTTCTCCAATTGCCGGTCGTTCAGATGAAGGCTGTGTGGCAAAAAATTGCACGAGTCATTCAGGGGGTTTTTTAGTGGGTATAGTCTCTGGTAGGCTCGGAGTGACGAGTCCCACATAACTCCGATCGCGCGCGCGGAATATGCGTAAGAGCCTTTTTGTAATTCCTCCCGCCCACTCCGTGGAGGGGAACAAAAAAAAAATAAAAAAAAATCATTATAGTTTCATTTAAATGAACTGATTCCTCAAATAGTCCGGCTTCCTTCCACCCTGGTGAGCCCCATATCACCCCGCAGATCGGCTGCAGAGGTATGCATGATGCATCTTCCACCTCCCTCCCCGCGGAGGGTGCTCACCACAATCACATCTGTGGGAACGTGTGGTTTAGTTTCTTTAATGTTATCTCTTATACCCCTGACATCTTATACGCAATTTCATAATAAGGGGTTGCATAGTTAAGGCGGGAAAGGTTTACGAAAAAATAAATAACCAAACTTAAATTTCAATTCGAAATGAAATTTCATTTTAAGATTCTATTATAAAATATTTTTAATCTCTAAAGTGGATCTAAATTTGAAAAACTGCTTTTTAAGTAATTAATTAGTTGAAAACTCATTAAAGGCTCAGGAGACCCAAATGAATCCTTTCCTAACATTGCTACCGAGTTGGCAAACTTCCAGCGGTCCTGTCTAACGAGATGCCTAAAAGAGGTTTATGTAAATAAATGTATACGAAGAGAAACCGGGCCCCGAAACAAAACAAACAAAATGTTTGATGCAGAAATAAATAAATGAAGTACACACACAAATATCAGAACAAAAGTTTGGCAAAATGAATTTTAGCTACCAACAAACGAAGACTGAATAGTAATGTACTTATAATATAGAAATAGTTTTTATTTTTGTTAGTTTACTTATCGATTAACAATAATAACTAATTCAATTTTAATATTTTTCACAATCGATATATCAAACTGCAATATTCGCAAGTAACACAGTCTATTTTAAATTGAATTTCCACGGGACTCTGAGCCTGGCAGGTGCGAGGAGTATGTCAGCGACGGTCTGAGTCCCTGGGTAAGAAGCACGTGAACACGCTCAAAGCCTTGGATATCAGCCTCTCCCAACTCAGGGGTGGTGTCAGACAATTGTAGGCCATCACGCCTACTGCGGGTTGGCCGACTACACATACCTTCATATAAATGTAGAGGTGCATGGGTTTATATTACTACTATTACCAACTCAGGGGTGGCGTCCGACAATTATAGGCCATCACGCCTACTGCGACGTCGACTGTTCTATTCTGCCATCGATCGATTGGTGTGGTAACACCCTTATTTTTATTGCCAATAGTCAATTTTTTAGTGGTTGATTACTCACGTAGCTTCACGTTGCCATTGATGTCATACAAGTCGTATTTGTTAACACAAAGTTAAGTCCAGGAACAACGTTATATCCATTAATTAACTTGGAAACAACCAATCCGTAATAATATCCAAATCTTCCAGGAATTTGGTCTTCGCTAAGGTACTATTTATAACATATAGATAAAATATATTATTTCCCCTTTAGTTAAGTTGTTTTAAAATATTCGTTTTTTCCTATGCAGTGATGAGTATTAAAATAATATCCACTATAGTTACAAAAACCTTAATCTGACGTTTTTATCTACAACGTATTGTCTACTACAATTAACTGCGTACAACACGATACATCAAAATTGATACTTTCTAGATAACACTAAAAGCCTACAGTTATATAAGCCAACATTTCAATTCAAAGATACTTACTAGCGATCCGGAATCTCTATACAATGGAGGAACTAGCTTCGAAATTGATCGGGCATATCCGAGTTTTTATTTGTAGAATTCTATTCATTGCAAGAAACTTGACTTTGCACGGACCCAGTTATATAGCTCGAAGAGGAGTTCCGCTCGTTTACAGATTCATTTACTTTGTAATCTACATCGCAGTGTGTTACGTGGCGGTGGTGACGATCTGCCAGTACTACGGCTTCTACCAGCAGAACAGCATCCGCTTCACTCCCCAAACTGATTACTTAAAATGGAACAGTAGTTTTCCTTCAATTACTGTCTGCGAAGTAGCAAGCACCATAAAGAAGCTATCAGCAATGACCAACAAGGCGGGAATTCCGTCAGTGTTAAACAGTTATCTCAGAGATATTGCCTTTTATTCAGGCACTTGCTTCAGCTGCATGAGTATATGTCAAACCAAAGACCTTTGCCCGACCGACTTACTACAGATAAGCATTGCCTTCCGAACAACATGTGAGAATCTCTTCATATCTTGCACATGGAATGAGACTCCCATAATGTGTTGCAAATATTTTCAACCGTTACCCACAGAGTATGGATTGTGCTTCTCGATAAACAACAAACTCACTCCCGGTGTACCGCCACTATTCGTCGCTTACGTGAACGGCCGACCTTCTGCCAGATTAGAGATCACTCTGTCTCAAGAATACGAAGTGTTTCTACATTCGGCTGAAGATGTGCCGTTTTGGAATATGGAATACAACAGTCGAGTCACAGTGGCCCAAGGGTCTTCAGCTAGTGTCGTGTTCTCTATAATGGAAGTTGTAAACGAACCGGAAGTGGCTGCCACGTCCCCTGAAAGTCGGCAGTGCAGATTTCCAGACGAAAAGCCCGATGGTTTCAAGGCCTACAATCTGTATAGCTACTCAACCTGTATGGTTCAATGTCGAATTGATAAACAACTAGAGCTCTGCAACTGCACGCATCATTACTCGCCGTTGGTGTACGAGGACAGGTTCTGTGACCTCAATGGCCTAGCTTGTCTGACGGAGAACTACAAGTCGCTGAGTAAGCTGCAGGTTCCAGGTGACAATGCGACGGCTTTGGATTGCGACTGTATGCCGTCGTGCACTGAAGCTGACTACAACATTATAGCTCGAGATGTCACCAAGTCGCCAACGGAGTCTGAATCAGGCAGAACTGTATTCACTCTTGGTAACAGACCCAACCAGCGCGTCACAAGACAAGTGGCTAGAACCACGTTGGATATGGTAGTGGCGATGGGGAATGTTTTCGGACTCTGTTTTGGTAGTTCGTTACTTTCTATCGTCGAAATAATTTATTATTTATGTTTTAGGCGTTGGAAACCAGCAAAAAGATTGAATAAATAAGTCACTCACAGACAATATGAGGATTAATATTTTTAATGTTTTTTTTTTGTTACTCTCATCTTTGTAATAATAATTGGACTTATAAATTTATATAAAAAATACACTTAAACAATTGCCATAATGTTCAGTACAGTACTTTAATCAATTCAGCATCTGTAGCATCAATAAAACCCAGAAACAAACAGACAGACATGAAGTTCGATCTAGGGGATCTTATGCATGAAGACTGTTAATTTTGCCAAACGGCATTTCTTTACCAGCATTGTGAAATTATTGTGTGTCATAGCAAAATAGATCAGCGTCGGTAACATTTTCGTGCAATGATTATTTACGATTTCAAGTCGAACTTGAAACCTAATAAATCGTTTATTTGACTTGAATTAGCTTTTATGGACAGAGCGCCTTCTAAAGCAACTGTGTACCGATGGTATAACAAGTTTAAGTGCAGTCTAGGATTAGAATAAGTAAGGATTAAAAGAAGAAGTGGTCGTCTTTTCACGAAAGAAAATGTTCTACAAGTGAAACATTTGATACAACAAAACCGGCGAAGCACATACGACAATATGCAGCACAATCTGCAGATTGGGCATGATGTGGTACACCTTTACGTAAGGAGGATTGTTTCGCGTTGATTGACGCAATGGTGCCATAATATAATTGATAAATTCAAAACAGGTTATTTCCGCCGTGTTAAAGATATCATTACAGGTGACGAATTTTGGATTTATCAATATAATCGAAAAACGAGGCGCCAGCCAACAGTATGGCTGTTTCGTTAACCAGCTCATACCGTTTCCATCGCCAGAAGACGCGCTCACTGCGTGCGAGAAATTTTGCTTTGAAAAGATGTTATAATAACAATAAATCCCCAAACAAACAACCACATATAACCACAATAGAACCTATAGCAAATATAACCATTTGTATATTTTTCTCCCAACTTTATGAGTGTCCCACGTAGTACGTACTAATCGCTGCACTAAAGTTGATATTGCGATGTAGGCCACGCATTGTGATTGGTCGGTTTTGGTTGTGATTCTCGTCACCGTTACACGATTTTAGGTTTTTGTACTTTTATATTTTTTCATTTCTAAACTACGATTTTAATTTCTAAGTCTACTTTTACGAGAATATATCTATAATGAATGTATCTATAAACGCCGAAGGTTGTACAAACAAGTATGTACATAAATAAAGAACATCGTTATAGCACACAGACCTACACAAGCGAAGTCAAATTCAAATTCAAATATTTATTTCTCAACATTGACAATTACTTGTTCTTATTGACGTCAAATACAACATGATTCTACCACCAGTTCGAAAAAAACCTTCGTGAAGAAGAACTGGCAAGAAACTTCACGGGTATATTTTTTTTCAAAATAAATTTACAGAGTCTCTTTATAAGTCTTTCGGAACTCGAAACATGTACATACGAGTATAAAGATGGCTCGTGAGTTATTCGAGATAACTGACGTTAAACATGTTTACGTGTATTCGACTTTCCCTACTATAATATAAATGGTCCCATGTGCAAGAATACATTTGGATCAAGAAGGCCGGAAATTTATATGATTCTACTTCTACCTGCGTAACTGAATTTTACTTTTGGAATTCGTTTTATTTGTGGCCACTTTTTTATGTTAAATGTATATAATAAAAAATATTTTGAATCTTGAAATGTCAATGGTGGAAATAAAATAGTTAACCGAACACTGGGCGTTTGATATTTACACTGAGATAGTAATAATAATAATAATAATAATTTTATTTTCAAAAAGTACATAGGTGTGTTAGTAACAATGATCTTAATAACTAATAGTCAGTAAACTTAAAAGTTAATACATAAAACATCATAAACATACATTGTTTCATACTTTTAAATTGGACATCTGATTGATGAACAAAAAATATCCCATCTCCGACAAAACAAATACGTGAAATAATTAAGCTCGTTCAAACATTACCAAACAGCAAACAACAAAAATAATAATGGGATTACCCCGGATTACGAGGTGACAGTCCTAAGTCTGTGACAAAGTTTGATCAAATTAACAAGATTAGCGATATGAGTGACGTTCGTTCGCTGTTCCCAGGTTACGCGCACGTGTGGCAGCCTCCGCAACCTGCTAACGTAAAAGTATTCCGTGACCTAATTTACGGGATTTGTAGTGTTTTGTTAGTGTGTGCGGGAATTGTAGTTTTTTTGAAGTCTTTCAATATGAGCTTAAATAACTAATTTTTGAAATAGAATAGAAAGGTTTATTTCTTGAAAGGGCTGTCATGTTTAAAATTGTCAATATCTTAACAATAACCTAATAGTTTTTAGTCTAAACAGACCTTGCCAAGTGAAACTTCAAAAGCTAAAAGTAATTTAACGACGTAATATCTAATGCTGCGTTCCGTTTACCGATTACAGCGCTCACAGCGCTCATATACCCGTTCCGATTGCCCATGAGCGCGCTCACAGCGATATCGATACGTCATCAATGACGTCATAAACGCCGCCATCTTCCCGCTCACAGTGCCAACGCTACGGAGCATGGTCGCTGTGAACGGCCTGTCAAAACTGACACATGACGTTACTTTGTTGATGTTTTTATTAGTCGATTAAAGATTTTTAAAGCTTGCTTATTAATTTTCTTTTATAATAATATAAAAAATGGCTCCTGCTTCATTCAGGGTCAAAGATCTTAATGAAATTGTAATTTTAGACTTAAGCGACGAACAATCAGAATGTTAGCGCGATATTTACCGTTCCGATTGCAATAGCACTAATAACACTTTTAGCGTGCTCAAACGAATCGGAACGGTTTTGAGCACTTTTAGCGCTGTGAGCGCTGTAATCGGCAAACGGAACGCAGCATAAAACAGCTCAGCGATAAGCGGAAATTAAAAAGTTAACAGCATGACATCGCAGTATTACCCACAAACCTGTCTGAACTAACTAACTTTGCCTATACCAATATAACTAAAACCTGACATACTTACTTCAACAAGTTTTTTTACACATTTCTGAACTATCCTTTCGAAGCGAGTGAAGCGTCCATCGCTGTAGGATCGTGAACTATTTAGAAAACTTTTAACCTTCGAGAATGTTCTGCCGATGGTTTGTCTTTGGGTTTCTATGTGTAAATAGTTAAATCTAACCGTACTGGAGTAACGTATAGGTTTGTTAAGATCTTTGTCTGTAGTGTAGCCAACATGTTCGCTTACCCTTAATAGTTTATTTTCCGGCCAGCAAGAAGTATAGTATAATACATGAAACATGAAACCTAACCTAACAACATAATTGTAGCAACACAGTGTTTCAATTGATTGATGATCTAAAGATTTCTTTTCATTTAATTTATAGTTTAGATAAGTTACCGCGTTTATAGAGCTAGCTTTGAAAAAATAAATTTTCTAGCATCAATCGTTTCAATCCGAAAATAACTCAGAACCGATCTGTGATTCATTAGATATCACAATCCTTCCGGGAAATCCATCCGGTTTAAACTTTCAGTTGTACTCTCGTATTTACTTAATTCAAAATAATTTGGTTCTGTTTACTTATCACTTTTTACGATTATTGTATTTAAATTAGTCCGTGGATATCTAATGTTATCAATTTAAGAGTTACAGTTTATAAATAAGGAACGAAAGAAATGAAAAAGGAATTAGAGTCATTAGGATATTTTATGTTTGTATGTTTATACTTTTTAAATAAACTAAAATGTTTTATTTTCATATATGCCGAACCTGATATAATCTTGATTGTAATTTCAACGTTTCTGATAGTCTGGTAGAGATTTCTTTGTACTGATAAGACCACCAAATATAACCCTTTTTATAAAGTTGTACTAAAGAGTAAATCAATAAACAATTTTATAGTTTGCCACAAACGTAATCATGTTATAACAAATATTAATTTATTCATTAACAATTACAATTATTTTTTGTAATATCGGAATTATTATCGGATAGCTTGAAATCCAGACCTGTAGTTTACAAAAGTAATGCCTAATACTGGTCTTACTCAGTGCAACGACAATCGTCCCTTTCAGGGCTCCGGTAAATACCCCTTTCAGTGTTAACCAGTCTGTCCCATGCAGTGCTCCAATGTAGTATTGTTACGAGCTTCAGCAATACTTCATCCTTGATGCACTCTCATTCATGAAACTTCCGCAAAAATCTAAATGTTTTTTTTTTACTTTTAGTTCAATTAAGTTTTTGCAAGTTTACTGAAGAAGAATCTCAACAAAATTGTTGTCAATCGTTGATTACAAAATTAGTATGTACGTAATTCTACTTTTTGAATTTCCATCTAAGTAATTGCCTCAAACTAAACAATGTTTTTTTTTTTTATAAAAGGCTTCTCAAAGTGTATATTGGAATTTTTGCCACTATTAACCGAATCGTCCCAGCCGTACGTAGGCTAATTATTGGTTGTAATTTGCCTGTATGAATAAATCTCTACCGGGCCGCATAACTCGAAAACCTATTGGACCGATGTGGCATGAAAAAGCCTTTTGTACCCGAGCTACATCTAAGATAATAAGGTTCGGAATAATTTATGGCGTTCTTGTAGAGAAGACAAAATCCTACTACGCAGATCATGACTTATTGGAACATTGGAAACTTTTGCTAAAATCTTTAAATGCCCTTTTTTTTGGGTTCTGAACTTCCTCATCTACAATCTTGTAAGAATAAATATGCATACAATCTCACCCTATCATTTGACATCTGTGATACAAGCGAGTTCGACATTGTTGTTCATGTATCAGGTAATGCTATTAAAGTTTGAAGAGTGTTCCACTCCACAATAATGTAGCCAACGCTAATTATTTATTTATTAGTATTAGTTCTCATTCCTAATTTAGCAAAATGGAGGACCAGAATTTTAAAGATTGGTTCTTCTGTACGGTTTGGAAGTGGTATTACTTTGTCTGTAGATTTATTACTATTATCATTAAATAAATACTCTCCCATTTTTAGGAATATAATAAACCCATAAAAAGTCCATGTATGTTCAAATCTTTCAAAATTAGTTGTAAATACCTTGGAAGAAATATTTAACGTCATCATTGTCAACTGTAGATATTTTGTTCATGTAGCAAATTTCACTACTTATTGTAATTGTTAATTAAGAGGAGTCTATGATTTCACTATTCTAACTTTAAAGGGCAATGGTCGATAATATGGTAAATGACATTGAAGTGGTATAACAGAAGATTCGAAAAAAATTCGGATCGTAATAACAGTAATGATGAATACAAATTGTCAGTTTACGCGACTCCTCTGTCATACTCGTACAACATTTCTTTCACTGCTTACGATGTTGACAAGCGCTGTTCATAGTATGTTATGCAACAGTACGGTTATCGTACTTGATACTAAGGTGATGCTTACCACTGCAGGTATTAACCGACTTCTTTAATCAACAATTATCAATTCAGGTAGTGAATCGAACAATGGAATATTTTTCTTTGTCATTTCTTTCCTTGACAAAATAATTTCGGGCTCTGACTTCACTACACAAGTAATCACAACAAAATGAATGTTGTTATATATTTTTTTATTCGAAATTGACGGTTTATTTATAGCCCTATTGGCCTTTTAAATTTCACTGGACTCGGCTTAGGACGTCGTATATTGAAACTACCACTGGTTCGGAAGAGAAATGAATATAGTTCTGTGTCGGTTAGGCATTTTATATAATTCCTCCCACCCAGTCAGGTAATAAATATTAATTGTACCTAACAAGCTGACTTTAGGTAAGTTATCCATTATATAAGATACTTTATACTATTCTATAAGAACTTTTTGCTAAGACACTTTGAACCAAAGTGAATGAAAATAGATCGAAATAAATATTTCTTTTTTTAAATGGGTGAGTAGAGTTCTGTGCACTCGTTCTGTGCACTCCAGTCTAGACGTCGGAGATATTATATTGAACCGGATAAAACCTGAAGTAATTCAAAAATTCAATCATTTTGAACTGAACTCAAATTAATGTTGATTTTCAGCCAACTTAGGAAGTGGAGAAAGAGGTACCGTAATGGTTTGAGACCTCTGTGAATATTTATAAAAGTGATTGGCAACGTACAAGCACTTCATGGATTCGAACAACGAAGTACCTTCATCTGTCGAGAGGTTTTCGGTATACCGACGCAGTACAACTTCAACATCGCTCCAAGTTAGAGATATCTTCTTAAAATATTGTAACGACTTGCAGTTATAAGTCCAGGTAATCAGCCACGAGCACATTCCAAGAACCCGTGACTGTACTCAGGTAGAGACCCCTCTCGCATAAAGAGTAATTATTTTTCATAAAATTACTTTAGTTAACTCAAAAATAGGTTGAAAGCCTTGAGATCCAGAATTCACTTCAACGATTAGGTACGTAATTTTTATGGAACATAAAAAAAATCTTTTTTACTTGGATTATAAAAGATTATCTTGAGCCATCACACAACTCGTCAGACTTCCTCTGCTGGAAAACGCCACACCAAAGGGTCGCAATCTACCTAGCACCGCTAGTGAGTAAAGTTTCTAGGTGATCCTGGTATTATCCCCAGGCAGCAAATTGATCACGATCTGTTAATGTGGCGAACTGGCCTATAGAGTAAAATAAAACATCATAAAAGTCACTTCCCTAAACAAGAGTTTAGAGATAAAAACATCATACGTCCATCATCATTAAATACGCTGAAACATGTTTGATTTTGCGCATAATTAACTTCGTACATGTCCTAACTTCCACGTGTAGAAGTGGCTTAATTAGCTTTTACTTTAACCACGACCAAGAAGTTTTCTTTCACGAGTTCCGAAATGTAAGCACTGTTTTAAGACTTGACTTCTCTAAGGTCATTGTCACGTCGGGTTCCCATCACGCAGCGTATCTTTACAACTCAATCATAGACGGCCGAATGGCGTAGTGATGCAGTAATGATAGTAGCCCTGCCTCATAAGCCAGAGGTACCAGGTTCGGGTGCTGGTCGGGGTAATCATTTGTGTGCTGAATAGAGATGTTTCCTGCTGGGTTATGGTTGTTTATATTTATATAGGTAAGTTTATAATGATCCCCCTAGTTGGCTGCATGGTTGTCTATGAAACAAGTCCTGCTGACTCTGGGCCCTTACAAATGGTTTGTTTTTCTGGGGGTTTATTATTAATAGTATTTATAGGTCTACACGCATTTTAAGGCGGATATCCCCGGCATTCTGCAAGACCAGGGCAAAGGGGACAGAAACCGACAGATATTTAAAATTTAAAGATATTTACACACCTAGATTTATTAAAACAGTTTCATTTCTAATCCTCCATACGTAGAAGTTTACCATAATGGTAAACAAATTAATAAACCAATATTAATTCCTGTCCGTAACTCAAAAAAAGAGAACTCTAAAAAATAACACTTACATATACAAATGACAATTGATTACCCACCATTATAAGTTACAAATTAGCCAATCCTCACAGTCGCAAGACAAGTACGTACAAAACTTGGACTCACATTAGCGTACACGAGCAACTTGACGCTCCGCCGGGTAGAATTAACTTAGTTAACACGTTGCGCGCCAAATGAATTCCTTCGTATTAAGATTCAAAGTGAGGCTGTTCGAGTCGAGAATGGTGCCGGTGACTTAGTTTTCAGGAAACTTTGGAGATTTACGGCTGTTTTGCTTGTAGAAGAAGCTGAATTAGGTTTGGTTAGAGTTTGTACATAAAAAGGTTAATATCGGAAATTAGCATTAACATTTATTTAGCATGCTTGGAAAATTAGCAATAATTAAAATCCGGTAGGAATTTTGGGATAAAATGGTGCTTACTTTTGTCACTTCAGGACAACTGGATAACCGATTTTAAAAGCATTCCAGAAGGCACTGAATGTACCAGCTGGTAAGTGGCATCCACATCCATAGACATCATTTGACGACCGAGTGGTGTAGTGGTAAGTAGCTTTGCCTCGTACGCCGAAGGTCCCAGGTTTGAGTCCTGGCTGGGGCATTCATTTCTGTGATGAACACAGATGTTTGTTCTCGGGTTTTTTTTTTTTTTTTTTTGTTCCCTTCCGCGGGAAGGGCAGGAGGATAAAAATGCCCTGACGCATACTCTGGCGCGATTCCAAAGTTATGTGGGACTCGTCCCGACGCCTACCAGGACCATACCCACTAAAAACCCCCTGTCGGCTCGTGCATTTTTGCCACTCAGCCTTCACCTGAGCGACGGCCAATTGGAGAAAGAGGCCGCGCTAGCGGGGCCCAGAAGGGGTCACCCGCTGGGATTACATAGCACTGAAGGTGCTCAAAATGAAATCAAAAATTAAAACAAAAATTAAAAAATTGCAAAATAAAATTGAATTAACTCGCATTTACGTTAGAATTAGGATTTACGTTAGAATTAGAATTTGCGGCCAGAAGGGCCTCGAGATCGCGTGACAGTCTGGTGGATGAGTACGCTTGCGCATTTCTAGGCCTAGCGACTTTGAACTTCGAGTCTAACACAGGAGCAGCATATGAGACCGAATCACGAACTAGAGGATTGGGATGGGTTTCGGAGCGTTTGAAAAACGCTTCAGAGAGTGTTTTGAGATGTTGTTGCACTGTAGGCAGTTCAAGATCTCTATGCAAGTCCGCGTTACGCACGTACTACGGTGCGCCTGTGGCCCGGCGGCAAAAGAGGTTTTGAACTACCTGCAGTTTGTACAGGAGGGAGGGTTTGGCGTGGGCAAAGATTGGCGAGGCATACGTCATGACGGGTCTAACGCAGACCTTGTAAAGTGTACGTTTGTTTCTGAAGGACATTTTACTTTTTCTACCTAACATGCTATTTAGGCGGACTAAATAGTGACGAGCGAGTTTCGAAACTCTTTCGACGTGTGGCTTGAAAGAAAGCGTCGGATCTAATGTGACGCCTAAGTATTTAGTACTGCGCTTCCAGGGGATGGGAATGCCTAACATTCGAACGTGGGGATCGCCATCGGGACGACGGCGTTTGTGGTCGAAGCGCATCGCAGAACTCTTTTCAGGGTTCACATCGATGCGCCATTCTTGAAACCATGCACCAAGGGCGTTTACGGCCCTTTGGAGTCTGGTTACAAGGTGCCGAACACTGTGGCCCCTGGTATAGAGTGCGGTGTCGTCAGCAAAGAGGGCGAGTTCGACGCCTTTCGGCGGGATGGGAATGTCGTTGGTGTACGCGGTGTACAGCAGAGGGGCGAGGACTGAGCCTTGAGGGACTCCAGCCTTTATGGGACGAGGTGCAGAAAGCGTGCCTTCGTGTTTAAATCGAAACGTACGGTCTTTGAGAAACGACGCTATTAACCTGACTAGGCGATCCGGTAAGCCTATCTTGTAGAGTTTATAAACGAGACCGCTGTGCCAGACTTTATCGAAAGCCTTGGCTACGTCAAAGAAAACCGCGACTGTTTTATAACGACGCGGATAGAAACCGTCAAGTATATACTCGACGATTCGGTGGACTTGCTGAGGGCAGGAGTGTTTAGCGCGAAAGCCGAACTGATGGGGAATAATGAGAGGATGTTCTCGGGTCATGGTCGTTTGTATTTATATATGTATGTTTATTCTGGGTTCCCCCCCAGTTCGCTGTATGGTCATCCATAACACAAGCTCTGCTTACTTTGGGGCCATACAGTTCGTGTGATTGTCTGGGGATTTATTATTATATATATTGCAGTAGATGTTTTATTTATCAATGTTGAAAGTGATTATTTTATTATCGACCAATGATGCGTTGCTTGCCGTTGAAATTGCCTTTTTTCCAGTATCTTATTACACAGTTCCTTCTCTTCGACCGGAACACAACATAGTAACAATGCTGGTCAAAATATGAAGTACAGCCCAGAAGAGATTTTAACACAAAAAACGACGTAACTGCCACACTAAACAACTTGCATTTCCTCTTTATAATAATAAAATAGATTAGTTAATTATATTCACACAGAATATATTTCTTTATAAACCTTTTTTAATCTTTGTGCTATGTTCAAAAAGTTACCGTAGCTTGGCGGCCTCATTCGATTTTAACTTTTTTGAAATAACATATATTAGTGATGTATAATTCCTCTGTTATATCTATACATATCTGGGTTCATTGTCGGTCGTCGGATGTCGGATGTTGGTGTCGCATTTCTGACACCAATAGCGATGTGAATATTATATAACAACTACATTGTTATTAGCTAATAAAAAAACCACAGAACGTCCACCAAGGGAAAGCGAGGGTCATCCTAATCCTGCGCTCACACCGTATCAATTTAACCTAACCAGGAAAATTGTATCATTCGCCCAAAACGACCTTACTCACAGTTGGAGGGTAAAAGGTTAAAAGCAATTTATAATTCAACCCGCTCGTCCGTGCAAATTGGAATACTAACTCATATCTTTCGGCTTATTTCTTAAGACTGTGGATTATCTAACAATGCTGCTATTTATTTATTTAATTAATTAATTAATTAGGATATGCCTACAATATAGATACATAAAACTTAAAATAAACATTTCAAGATGTCTTAAATCTAGTACAAATATCACTAACGGCATATACAGCATTATATTTACAAAATTATGCGAAATTATGTTACTGGTGCAATTAAAAGAGAAAAGGCGGCTTTCTATGACTTTTACGTTAATAACAACATTAAAAAACCAGTTAAAATGTGGCGTTATCTTAAAAGTTGTTCGGCACTATCTGAAACTGCAAAACTTAATTCTTCTCAATTTTCAGATCCAAACGAAATAAACAAGGCTTTTTTAAATATTCCAGGCAATGGCGAACTTAACAAATTAAACTTTAACTTTTTCCAAAATAATTTATTTTCTCAGAGTCATTTTAATTTCAAACCCTGTACAGAAACCGAAATTCTTAAAATAATTGAAACGATTAATACTAACGCAACTGGACATGACAAAATTACCATTGACATGATAAAACTTAGTTTAGATATTACACTCCCAATAATAACTCATATTATAAACGAATCTTTGCGAACTGGTGTTTTCCCTAATACATGGAAAGTGGCTAAAGTCATACCTTTACCAAAAAAATCAAATGTAGAATGTTATTCTGATTTAAGACCTATCAGCATTTTACCTGTTATGTCAAAATTTGTTGAGAGAGCCGTATCACTGCAGTTAACTAGTTATTTACAAAATCAAAAAATAGTTCCCGATATACAGTCTGGGTTTCGTAGGGGTTACAGTACGGCAACAGCACTGGCCCATGTTACTGATGATTTAATTGCAGCATCTGATGTTGGAATGGGAAGCATCCTAGTGTTGCTTGATTTTTCACGCGCTTTCGACTGTGTAAACATAAAACTCCTGTTGGCAAAAATGCGTTATTACGGGTTCTCTGATACAGTTCTGAAATGGTTCAATTCATATCTGAGTCATAGGAGTCAATATGTGGCTATAGAAAATGAAGATGGCGTGGAAGTGCAATCGGATATACTCGAAATAAGTAGAGGAACGCCACAAGGGTCCATTCTTAGTCCGCTTTTGTTCATCATGTTTACAGCGGACCTCACCAATCAGGTAGCAAACTGCAGGTTACATCTTTACGCTGATGATGCACAGGTCTACTATTCTTTCTTGCCACAAAACACTACTATTGCAGAGAAAATCATCAATGATGATTTGCAAAACATATATAGATGGGCGGAAGTAAATAATCTTGTTTTAAACCCCCATAAATCTCAATATATGGTAGTAGGTACGAAACAACAATCGGAGACTATAATTTCATTTAGACCCAATATTCGCATCAATGATAAATATATAGAGCGAGTTAGTAGCGCGAAAAACTTAGGCTTAGTAATGGACCCAGAACTGAGGTATACTGAACATGTCAGTTTGAAAGTTAGAAACGCTTTCTATCGCCTCAAAATTTTATATGGGATTAGGGAATATCTTTCAGAACAGGTGAGATGTTTGCTCGTTGATTCCCTCGTGCTGTCACAGTTTAATTATTGTGATACAGTTTATGGGCCACGTTTGTATCATAAAACTTCAAAATACATTCAAAGAGTACAAAATGCCTGCATGCGATTCTGCTTTAACATCCCAAAGTACTCTCACATCTCACCTTATATCACTCAGTATAAGTTACTTAATATGGAATCCCGTAGAAAAACTCACTTGGCCACTCTGGTACACAAAATTGTTTACGAACAGAAACCAGCGTACTTATCTTCCAAACTGACATGGACAAAAGACCAACATAATTTCAATACTCGCAGTAAGGAAATAAGAAAGATGACTTTACCAGTGCATAGATCCGCAGGTTTTAAAGGTTGCTTCAAATTTGCGGCTTCTAAAATATGGAATGATTTGCCACCACCATTGCGGCAAAACATGTCGCAATTTACTTTAAAAAAAAAACTTAAGACTTTATACTTAGATAAACAAAAACAAAAGGTATAAGTAGACAATATGCATTGTAAGAATAAAAAAGTGAAATATGTGATAAAAAATACAATAATTACATAATGATGTATCTTTGTCTTTTTTTTTTAATATGGATATTATTTATATATGGATAAGTATTTATTTTTTAAATTAAATATATAATTAAATGTATACTGGGTTATATGAGTTGTTGAGAATGTTTGTTTATAATTTTCAAACCTTGTAATAAAATGTATATTAAATATTAATAAATATGGCTATTTTATAAATGAAATTAGCGTCTAACTACCAAGATAAAATATGCTTTCTTTATGTTTAATTAGTAGGGGCATACTGAAAACCAGCGCAGTCAAAATAATATTGTTATGACTGCATACGCTGAGTATGTACCTTTTGTCAAAAATAATATTTACCTAGAATTTAATTAGTTTTAAGACTTTTGTAACTTTCTCTGTGTGTATTTTTTTTTTTTTGGCAATAAATATTTCTTTCTTTCTTTCTTTCTTTCTTTCATATAAGTCAAAGCGTATCTATAACAATTATTAATATAGTTGTTTGATGTGTCCATTAGGACAAATCAAACATTTTATAATATGTCAAAAAAATATATATACAGAAAAATATAGAAATTAGATTAATATAATGTCAAATGTAGTAAAATGTCAGCTTTCATTGTAAATTATTAATGTCAATTAAATTCAATAAAAATTACATTTAGCAAAATGATAACAGAAAAAAAAACTTATATAAATGTCAAATGTCAAATAAATGTCATAACAAATTAATGATTAAAATGAAACTAAACATTAAATTATTAAACTACACATGTTAAAGTAAAAAACAAAAGTGAGGATGATAAAAAATAAGATTAAATATTATGTCAATTTGCATTCTCAATTAAATTAATAAAAAAATATATATTTTTTATTTAATACAAAATTTAAGAATTCAATACTGATTCAATATTTATTTGGAAGTCAAGAAATGTATCGAAGAATATGTCAATGTTGTTCTGTTATCTGCATTCATAATATATACAGGTAATGAAATAGCATACAGTTTCTTTTTAAATTTTTTGATTAGATTCCCGAGCAGTATATAAGTTTTTATTTTAAAACCTTTGACAGCCGTTTTTCTTATTTAGTTATTTCTTATATTACATAGTTTGGAACTTTCCCGTACAGCTGCATCTCGATGAATCAACCTGTATTTTTGAAAATACTTTTTTAAATAGATTGAAATTGACATTAACGGTAATATGTAATTTTCCATAGTGCGTCAAAGACAGTTTACGTATAAAGGTAAAACTAGGTGTTTAGGTATTCGATAATATTAACTATTTAGGGCCTGTAATGTGTTTCTGATTGAATATTTTTTTATTTTCATTTCACTTGTGTAAAGAATCAGAGGGGAGTTCGGAAGTAAACTTCAGTGCACAGAGTTTCGACTTTAACAAACATTTTAAATCAAATTTTAGGGCGCAGCCTCCTTTTATAATAAGAATTCCTATTACAAATAATATGAATTTTTAAAATTTGATTACTATCTGATACTTGTTATAATTTTTTAATGTAATATCAACGTGAAAAGTCAACTGCCTTTTAAAACTCAGCCAATGTAAAAATTAACCGTTTTATGTGATCGAATGTGTTTAATGATGTTCCAACTCAAAGTAGATAAGAGACAAGAAAAAAAATGTCTAGAAAATATGAACTATGGTTTGTGTCCAGTAATGCGAATTGCTAGATAGATATGAATGAAGATTGCAGAAAATATCAATGCTGATGGCAAAAAATGTTTTATTATTTTTTATATTGTCCAGTAGCCTATTAATTAGCTGTATTCATGAGCCTGGATGCCAACTTTCACTGGGTAGCTGCGACTAAATCTTTACACGACATACAAAGGTCTAGAACTTACAAATTTACTCTCCGTGAATGAAAAATAATTTAAAATAACTTTGCCAATAATTATATACAATTTTTTTATCTGTGTAAAATTTAAATGTTTCATTAAAATTAAGTTGCTCTCGAACGAAACTTTACTCTGCGAAGCGTGGGCGACGACAATATCGATCGGAATTTACTCTTAATCGTTCTGATGAAAAGAAATATTAATGAGAATAAAAGATATAAAAAGGTTAAAATCTGTGTTTGTTCATATAGGACAATTGTGTTTCCAAATAGAAGTGAAGTTTTGTTGGACAAGGTTCAGCACTCCATTCAATAAAAGCTTCTTATAAATATATAAGAAGTATCTACTTTTTTACACTTTTGTTAAATAAGCTTTCGTCCAAGTAACCGCATAAACATAAAAAACTTGCGATGTTATGTTTTAAGGTTAGCAATTTATAAACAGTCTGTTATCGTCGAAACATTTCTTATATGCCTTTTCCAAAATCCCGATCGCAAAGAACTAGAAAGACATGTCAGAGAATCTTTTACGATCTTAATAGATGATATGATCCAGCTTTCGATCGCTTTAACACGATTGCACCTTCCCGCCTTATTTTCTAAAAATATTCCGAGTCCACATTCAACAAAACCATTACAATTTGATTTCATAAGACATGACTTATGCATAAATTCAAAACAAGCATCATTTTATAATGTTTCAACTGCCGTCATGGAAACAGTTTATCAAATAATCATTGCTTCCTAGGTGTGGGAGCCCAGGTGTATCCAAATAATATGACAGTGCTATTTGTGTACTCAAAATACAATGATTTGGTTTTCGTTCGATGTAGGTGCACATTTTATTCATTATGTTCAATGACACGTAAATATACCCTTTGTGCCGCACGAAAATATATTGTTAAAATGAAAACAGTATAAAACTGTACTTATATAAAAGAGACACCACTTATGTTATTGTATTTGTCAAATGAAACAAAACAATTGATTCATGAAAAGAGAAATATTTATTTTAATGAATAAGGGACATAATTAATTAATGTAAAAAAAAGGTGTTATAAGTAATATATAAAATAAATTATGAACTTGCCAAATTTTAGATACTTAATATGTAGGATTTTTGTATAAGTATCTTTGAGTTTAAATTTAAAGATAATTACATAAATATATCCCGCCATTACTGTCACATTAGTGCCAGATTCTTCAAAGCCTGACTTCACGTATTATTTAAAACGAATTGACTAAACAGCAGACCTCGTTTCAGAAATATACCTACTATTTTAGGTCTAACTTCGTATCGATTCATGAACCCAGAAAAGTGATAAAATGAAAACCGTCGCATTCAAGTTATTTTGTTTATTTTAATGCCTTGTCGAGGTCACAACAAGTCACAACTCTACCAAAAACAGGTTTTTAAACATTAATACGCTTTTATTTTAATGAGACGGATTGATTATATCTTATCATAAAACGTTTGGAATCTTCATCACTTGTTTTCCACTTATAGTCACGTGGTTTTTAGGCCTGAATCACGTTTTTACAACCATCATCAAAATCTTAAGCCCATAGTGTTTGAGCCGTCGGCCGAAGACATATTCGGCATATAATACCGCAATGATTTTTTTTAATAGATTGAACATATAGTCATGAATTATATTTAAAAGGTTATTGAACTAACTTTTTTGTTTTTGGTAGTTTAATTAAATAATAAAGTCAAAGGAAATCATACGTACAACACTGGAGTCACATGTTCAAAATCTTAATTAGAATAGAATAGAATAAGAATAGAATAAAATTTATTTCCGGAAAACTTACATCTAGGAATACACAATAAGAACTTACAAATTTATTACTACGATAAACTACATAAATATCAATTATAATATGTGTCTAAAAATTTACAATAGATACTATAATTATGATAAGTCATCATATCGGTTTATCATGATCTAGGGTAACAATAACTAGGCAAATACCTAAACTAAGTAATTATGAATTACCTGTTTTTTAGGTACAAATTATTAAATTAAGTACAGTATGCTGTATAAACATTAATTCTAAATCTAGTAAGTACATTAACAATTAAATGCGCAAAGTGAATATTACATAAAATGTGTTTCATAATTCTCGTCCCACTATAAACATTAGAAAATAATAATAATACTAATACTACACGAAAAAATAAATAAAAATACAACAAAAAATTAATTAACATTTTGGAGACATTAATTATCTTATTTTAATACTATTAATAACTTCTCTGTATCTTCGTAGGACATACTCAAAAGTGATGCTCGGATTATTCGTTTAGTGTTGTTGTAGGTCAGAGGATATATGCCAAGATTGGTGTTTAATCTTTTATATAGAAGTGGTCCTAGGAAAATGTAAAATCTGGAAGAAAATGCCGTTTTTGTGCTTTGTGGACAAACAATGTCAAGCCGTCTTTTGTTAGCTGTTTGTGTGCTATAGTTAAGGGTGCTATGAAGTTTTAAAGTTGTGCTCATTATAAATAACTGCCTGACTGTCAGTACTTTACACTCTTTATAGAGAAGTTCAGTGGAGTAAAGGAAAGGTCGGAAATGGGAAACTTTCAAAATTGCTCTTTGGGCTCTTTCAACGTTAAGGAGAAGAGTTTTAGCTGCTCCGCCCCATGACGTAATACAGTAATTTAGTATCGACTGACACAATGCAAAGTATACCTGCCTCATAAGTTTAGAGTGTCCTATGCTGCGCAATTTTTTAAAAACAAATATTAACTTGCGTATTCTGTTGCTAACCGCATCTATGTGTAGTCTAAAAGACAGAGTTTCGTCTATAATGACACCTAGGTATTTTATTGTTTTAGAAGCAGTAATGTGAGGACATGAACACGAATGATTGATTTGATCAATACAATAGTGCGCGTATAGGTTAGGGTTTTCTGAAATTGATTTTCGCATAGAAAACTGGATGAAATAAGTTTTGTCTGAATTTAGAGTTAGTAAGTGTTGCTGTAGCCACTTGTTTACTACATTGAAGCCTCGTTGTGCAAGCTCATATAATTCTGTATCTGAGTTTGCAGAGAACAAAAGAGCTGTGTCATCAGCAAAAGATATGATTTTACCACCGTTTATTTTCAGGTTACAAAGTTCGTTAATGTATATTAAGAATAGTGTGGGACCCAAAACACTTCCTTGAGGAATTCCATATTCCGTGTTTACTAGGTCAGAACTTAGGATATTTCCTATTTTTACACATTGCGAACGATCGTGTAGGTAATCTGCAAAAAGTTTGTGTTGGGTTCCCCTTATACCTAAATTTTCAAGCTTATTTAATAGGATAGGAATAGAAACTGTATCAAAAGCTTTGGAGAGGTCTAAGAAAATTCCCATAGTCCGATTACCTTTGTCAAGTTCCTGGACTATGTGGTTAGTAAGATCAAGCACCGCGTCGGCAGTTGACAGCTTGTGCCTAAAACCGAATTGTGTATTTGACAGGATGGACTGTTTCTCCAAGTATTGAACAAGTCTGTTATTTATAATTTTTTCTAAAACCTTTGAAATGCCTGTTAATAGTGAAATTGGCCTGTAATTAGTAGTTTGATCTTTCTTGCCATTTTTGTGAATTGGAATATGTGAATATAAAAATAATACACATTTATACATTAGACTAACCTAAAGGCTTTTAAAGGAAGAGGTCTGTACTCGCGACAAGTCGAGGAGGTCTCAAAATGCGAGAAACTGACGCTACTGAGCCAATATATTAGGTCTTTACCTATGAAATTGCCGTTTTTCACGAAATAAATGAAGCGTAATTTTTTTATATATTTTTTATTTCTAATAATCAAAATAATCACCCATGCAATCAATGCATCTTTGCCAACGCATTGGTAGCTTATTGATGCCTTTCTTGAAGAAATCAGCTGGACGGGAGGCAACAAATTCTTCAAAGGCATTTTGTACTGCCTCTCGGGTATTGAATTTTTTTCCCGCCAAGAAGTTATCCAAATTCTGGAAAAAGTAGAAGTCTGTAGGCGCAAGGTCTGGTGAGTACGGCGGATGACGGAGAACTTCCAACCCCAACTCTTGTAGCTTGGAGACCGTCTGCTGTGCAATATGAGCTCGCGCGTTGTCGTGCAGGAGCAGTGGAGCCGAACGATTGACCAAAGCTGGTTGGAGACGTGCGAGCTTCTCCATCATTGTGTTCAGTTCTTCACAGTACACATCTGCAGTAATGCTTGTCCCGTTTGGCAAGAAGCTGTGATAAATTACACCCGCGTTAGACCACCAAACAGTGACCATCACTTTTCTAGGGGTAAGTTTTCGTTTAGGGCATTGTTTGGGTGCTGAACCAGGGTCCAACCAATTTGCTGAGCGCTTAAGATTGTCAAACAGGATCCATTTCTCGTCACAAGTAACAATGCGGTTCAGAATTCCTTCATTTGTATGCCTGCTGAGCAGTGCAAGGCACGTCTCCACGCGTACTTCGCGCTGGCGGTCATTGAGTTCGTGGGGTACCCATTTGTCAAGCTTTTTTACCTTGCCAATTTGACGCAAATGGACCAATATTGTTTTGATGCTAACGTCGAAAGCTGTTGCCAATTCAGCCGTGGATTGAGTTTCATCAGCTTCCACAATTGCCTTTAATTCGTCATTGTCGACCAAAGTTTTCGGACGACCACGGGGTTCATTTTTCAGGTCAAAATTTCCAGAACGGAAGCGGGTAAACCAATAACGGGTGGTGCGTTCGTTTGTAGTGTTCACTCCGTAAACGTCGTTGATGTTGCGTGCCGCTTGTGCCGCTTTGCTGCCACGACGGTACTCATACTCCATAATTACTCGAATTTTTAACTTATCCATGATGACGAAGAATGTTCGAATGCGTTGAAAACAAAACACTAACTATTAAACAAATGACGATTTTAGAAAAAGAATTCCATTTTTGTCATATAAAATTAATTTGAAATTAGAATTATCAGTCAAAAAAAAATATTTTCATTTGAAATGGCCAGTACGGCAAAACGGCAGTTTCATAGGTAAAGACCTATTATCATCCATTAAGTGCTGAAACAAAAAGCTTACTGATGGCCTAAAATGGACTTAACCCTTTGCATACATGTTGTCGGGGCACAAAATTACTAAAAAAAACTTAGAGCAATACAGGGAAACCAAGTACATCTATTTCATCATATTTTGTGTTCGATTCGGTATTAAAAACATTAATACCAATAATATGACCGATAAACTTCACATATTGAACCGCAATCATGGTTGCAAAAACATGTAATTAAATGGTTACTCACACTAAACTACTATGAAACTGAAAACGTCATACATCCATTTCAGTAAAATTGTATGAATAAATGATGAGCTCATAATGTTCATTAAAAAATGTAATGTAATCAGTACCTTGAATATATTATAGATATATATTCCTAAGTTATGACTGTTAATGGATTCATGTGGAATTCAACAGCATTAGTACACACTAATGCTTATGAACAGGTTCCCGTCTTACTAAGCAGTCGCCTAGTCGCCTTTGTATAACTGAAATTGTGTACGTTTAATAAAGATTATTATTATTATTATAAAAAGTTCCAAATTACCCATCTATTAATAAACAATTGGACGTTAAAACTGAGCATTAATTATACATTTGTTAACTCAAACTTCTAGATTCCAATGTTCACCGTTAGAGTTGTGTATTCTGCCACGATACAAGAGGCGCCGACATTTCTGTTCTATACATTTTGAATTACTGTTCAATATTTTATGTTCAAACTAATTAACAAGTATTCAAAACGTAAAATGTTCTTTATTATTCTAAATTCAAAGTTTTTTTTGTGAATAAGATGACGTGATTCCTTTACAATTTTGTTTAAAACTTAGCCAGTTTTTGTGGCTTCACTCAGAAAGTTTGTAGCGGCCACTCAGTCCATTGTTTGTTTATTTGATAGGTAAAGAAGGGTACGAATGTGCTTGTATTTTTACATATTCATCAGAAAGTCTTTCTCAAGTAAATCAGATTGCTTGAGGCATCATATGTTGACGACTTGCTTAAATTAACACGGACGGCTACGCCAAGGCCCGTGAAACGGTTACTTAACACATTCCCTGCGTTCCGGCAAGTATTTTGCCGTAGTTGAGAATCCGACAGTGTGGCAGCTCTGTGGTTCATACTTTGCGCTCGGTGGGGAGGTGATTGCCCTACTTACCCGAATGTGTAAAAAAGAGACGGTGATATTCTCAATACTGTTGCTTCAATTATAATCATTTTCTACAAAAAATGTACGGCAAAATAGTTCGTAACGCAAAGTAACGTAAAGTTATTCCTACCGTACCTACTCATAAAAATAATCAATGTTCCTAAGAAACATGGGCAGACACGAATAAAATACTATCCATATTGTATACAATTTAAGTGTGAACGATGTTCAGGGAACTGTCACTTTTGAACTTCAATAAAAAAATTAGAGCTTATGAATAAGTAATCAGGTAAGTACTTAAATATTTGTACCGTTGATATTGCTTGCTAAGATAAATTAGGTTGATATATACATTATGTTGTGTCTATAATAAAGAATATTATAGACACAACGTTATCATTAGGCAATTATATATATAGCGTTTTTACAACCTCGTGTATCGCTATCTATGAGTTTAAAAAAAAACGTAGATATGATGACTTTTCACGTCTGTATGGACCTTTGAAGTCAGGTCCTGGTGCTACAGAAACCGTAACGTACAGCAGGCAATATAGATACGAGCAGAGGCGTAGCACGGTCAGCATAAGGCTCAAGTCACAAGACAGAAAATTGATCATTCCCGGTCTTGGAATGAGTCTAAAATGGCAAAACGGATTAACCATGCAACTTTCTGTCATGCTGTGACTTAGGCTATATTGGCGTCGTATAAAAATGAACGAATGAATACGATTATATCTAGATTATATATTATCATCTACATTGTTATATGATCCGTGACATAAGTCTTGACTTAGCACGCCATGCTACGACTGCGGTGTTGGTCTCGTACCGCGCTGGTAGCAACGTAGGAAATGTGTTAAGTGGTATTAATCGTAGATTTTGTTTAGCAAATTTGGACTTAGAAGAGGTATGGATAGAGTTTTATTCCGCTAAACTAAATCTATTCTTAGGTGCGCCTTTAGTAACGATTTGACGTCTATGAGTACGGCGATAACACTCGTACTTACAGTAAAGTACAAGTAATAAACAAGTTAAAACAAGATTAGCAATTCTTAGTTATACATTGGCAGAAGTAAACAATTTTTACTTAAGAATATAGAAGCGTCAATTTAATTTTTTGCAACGAAATAAAATTTTGTGATTCAAGTTTAAAATTTATAGCCCCAAGTATTGAATAGTCTAAGTAATTATTTTTTATAAAACGGGGTATTACTATCGAAATATTTTTTAATCAGAATAAAAGCAGAAACTGTCAAACATGTTTCGAAGAAGTATCATCGAACTAAAACACCAGCGAACATATCTGTGAATACCGCCGCCGTTCGCGGGTATACTGTGCATCAATCGGCTCTGACAGCTAGTTGCTTATGGCTCTCCGTACGTAGAAGTAGGAACGAATACAGTGCAAATATAAAGTGAATTGTAAAGGTTCCAAAGGTTCAAATACCAAAGGTTCTAAGAGGCGCTGCCACATATTTTGGCCAGCGTCGATCGGCACAGCGCAGCCGGACGGCAAATTCTAATGTATGTGGATGAACGTCCAGGAAAAATGCCGCCAGGGGCTAATGCCGTTCGGGTTTTAGCGAGACAAGCCGCATGTATCTGCATTTCCTGCATATAGGCGATTGGACAACCCGATCGGCGCGAACCGAATATGTGTAGGAATTGCTTCGGGCTGGCTTTGTCGTTTAATAAATACTGCTGAACTTAATGAGTGGGTAGCGCCCCCTGGGTAAACTATAGTTGTAAGTTGAAATTGAGGGTTAAACAAGAGTATATAGACGAGAAGTAAGAAGAGAAGTAGAAGAGAAATAATGTATTACATGTGTTAGTTTGCTTTTCCGTAAATTAAACATATGTAGGTCCATTATCATCAAACATTTATTGTGGATTCACGTAAGCCTCTCTTCATACCAGGATCCCACTACGGACTCCTATGTTTGAATTGAATTTAAGTAGATTTTTTGCGTCATGAGCTTTTTCCATACAATATTATAAATAGACCTGGAATCTTCAAGAGTAGATTGAAAGGGCCACTCGTGGATCGGCGTGAACACTCGTGTCTTCATCTTCACTGCTCCTGATAGATGCGGTGACAGACAAGTTCGTGTCCAATTTCTAACAAAAAAAGAAATATATATATACATTGTGTTATTTGTCATCTATTATTATAAAAATGTTGTATATTACGGACCAAATCAATTATACCTAGAAGTTTCTTGCCAGCTCTTCTTCACGGAGGTTTCTCCGAACTGGTGGTAGAGTCATGTTTTATTTGACGTCAATAAGAACAAGTAATTGTCAATATTGAGAAATAAATATTTGAATTTCAATTTGATCAAGAGCCTCTACTTGGAGGGCATTATGGGTTCACCGTCGAGACACCACTACAAGAAACTCTGCCGACATAATTAATAGACTGTGGCGCTACTTCGTCTGCAAAGTAACGCCTCTTATCTTCCTCAATTCATAGTGTATGGGATGTTATTTTTACTAGAATTTTTTTTTGTTTTCAGTTTTCTACTTGAATGTCTTAATATGACCGTTACAAGCAGTGCTCCGTCGTTGGCTAGCAGGACTCCTTACGGATAATTCTTGGACAGAAATTCCAAGTTTCTGCTAATGTTATTAATTATAAATTATGAAATAGTATATGAATAAATTCTAAGAAAAACAGACTTCAATAGGCAAAGCTTATGTTATAGTCAACAAACTGCAGAATAAGCATTAAACGTTTTTGCAACACATACAATAGATATTTAAAATGTAAACAACAATAGCTTTATAATAACACTCTTCACATCGAAGTATCAACATTTAAATACATTTATGCTTTATTAATTCTTACTATAAACCCCAATGCTTTTCCTATCAAAAATTCTTCAGGCGTTTTCTAACATGGAACCTTAAATCTACAATGCCAACTTGTTTCAGTGGCGGACTTCACGATCCAGATGTCGCAGCTGTACGACAGGCACTCCACAGAGATGCAGGCCTTAGTGTCTACGTTCAAGAAACGCAACGCTGACTTGAGGAAAGAACGGTCAGTGTACATCCCCTTGTATTCTCAATCACGTTCATCCTGACAACACTCAAAAATTACAAACTTTCGAATTTGCGTATGGAACATAATTCAGGTGAAAGTGTCTTATCGTAATCAAAGACTGACAGCTTGACGTAATTACACTGTTTATTTTTAATTTAATGGTTTTATCTTATGCTATAGCGGTAGGTTGTGTTTTGCTTATTCGAAGAATCAAAGCGAATAGGATCATAATTTTTGAACAAATTAGTGAACATTTTGGTATTAATAACTTCTAATTGAAGTATGTAACGAAAAGCTTTTTTTACCGCATACTCTCTTTATACCTAAACAAATCACATATTACGAACTGTATAATGTTTTACTTAAACATACCAAATGAACCCATCCCACGATACATAAACAGATTTAAGAGAAAAGAGTAAACATACTAAGCCGCTTTGACGCGAGAAACGTGTTCATCCCTTCGCGAAAATTCATGTTCATAAAAATTTACTTAACAATCTTTTTACACTTTCGGTGAACATTTATCCTTAAGTCCTTTCTACAGAAAACACAATATTCTCATCGGTTTTCGTAAGAAAACAATATAAAGTTTGTAAGTAAAACAATTTGCTTCAAAATTGACAATAGATAAGTACTTTGCGATTTGCTCGCAACAGTCGTGAGATCTGTCAAAACTAGCTTAAAACCAAACATTTTCAGTTTGGATTACGGTTACAATCGCTTAGGCATTTGGTAATCAGCTATTTGACTAGATTACAAAAACCATCTCATATTATTTTGTGCTGTATAAGGACCCTAGAAATAATATTGATTTTTTTTAAAGTATTTCTTTCAAATAAACTAATTCCAAAGTACACTGATTTTTAAGACTGTCAGAACGCTTGCTCCAACACGTTCCCTGTGGGTGCGTCACATATGGGGCATTTTGAGATCCCTGTTATACGTGGGTGCACCAAATGTGGTGCACACCTCCATAGAAGTTCAAAACATTTTTAAAACTTACACGTGTGGTTTACCTTATATTTTTTTGCTCACACGTATGAACACTAAACTGGAAAAAATATTTTTACAATAACCGAGGAACATTTTCATAGGGTTGCCAGGATGTGAAAGTCTAAATTTACATTATTTTTTAGTAGTCCGATCAATTTAGACATCCGAAAATACATTAATTCACACAAAGCTGAAAGTTGGTAGGGTTGTTCAAAATATCATTATAAATAAACTTAAAAAGTCCTCATTGATCCTATACCTGGAAAAAATAATTACTCGAGGTCAAATGTCCCAAAAATTGGATTTTTGCGATTTTTAGCAAAACGATAAGGTTTATCATAAAATTAGCTCAGAAATGGTTTTAAGAACATTCAATTATCATAATATATTAGTTCGACGAGATTCTCTTCACCTTCAGTATCTTCTAACATCTGCCATAACTCTTGTTGTATTTATGGCAATGACGGTATTGGTCTTGTATGTTTCATGATAAAATAAAACATAAAACAAAAAACAAAACCGAAGCAGATGCGCACGAGTTCTATTGGTGTGCATTAAACAGTGACTTTGAGTTTAGATTTTGATACGTTCAGTAAAAAATGATCGATTCTCACTCGCGGGTCAATGAATGTATAGTTCGTACGTGTGTGCACCACATGTGTGTACGTGTGTGCACAATCTATTATTTATTCAAAAAAATATCATAACATAAACCTTTGCTTTCATTCTATCACAAGACTTATTTACACGTGAGTGAGAATGTAATTAGTCATAATTGAATTATGACTAATTACATTACATATGCTTATGGTGACCATATAAATTTTGCCCACATAAAGGCTCTACCTGACTTGATATCCACTTCATATCCGCATATCCACCGCATATCTACTTTATACTTACACTCATAACAAACGGTAGTGCACAGTCTCGGTCTGCGTGCGTTCTCGAGCGCACGTCGATCGCAGACGCCTTCCCGCTCTTTTAGCCCCCGCGCTAATTGAGCACCCAAATTTCACTGGTTGTTGTCGTAATATATAATTTCATAGTTGTATACCGTAATAAGTTTCTAACGCCGTTTTCACGGCGGACAGTGGCTCGTTAACCGTACTTCTAATAAGTTTCTAACGCCGTTTTCACGGCGGAAAGTGGGTTTTAACCGTACATCGTGGAACGTGAGCTTCATCGACGGGAATTCATTGTTCCAGGACTTCAAGTGCCGTGTTCGAGTAAGTTATCCGCGTCGTTCTCAACCGCCCTACTGCGTGTAGGGTGGTTTTAGGAAGTTAGTCATCGTTGTTAGGTTCATATATTGTCCCTCCCCAACCCCTCCGCAATGGCTTCCCTAAGCATTAGGGAAATTCAAGATCAGCTGATCGCTGCTCACGACGCTCACATCGAGGAACTGATTACCAAACTGGTCCTTCAGGCCACCCCCGTCCCTCAGACCCCCCAGACACCTCAGGTCTTAGGCCCTCCCGCGTCCCCTTCCTCCAGTGACATGGAGTGCGAAGTAGACGCCCCTCTGCGCCGCAAGCGCGCACCCGCGACTGAGTCTTCCTCGGACGCCACCCCAACTGGCCCTGAGCCTCCCTCTTTCACCCTTGTTAAAAAGCGCTCTAAGAAGCGCTCGAAACAAGATCCGGCGCCCTCGACGCCCGTCCCTACACCCCCTGCGGCGTCTTCAACGCCAGCTGCCCCGGTGTCTTCAACACCCGCTCCGGCCCCAACATCTGACAAGGCCAAGGTCCCACCACCCGTTTTCCTTCGGGAAAAGGGTAAATGGACTGAGGTCTCGACACTGAGCAATGAGCACAAGATCCTTTACACCCGAGCGGTAAACTCGGGTGAATCTATTAAAATCACTGTCTCGTCGATAGACGATTTCCGAGCTTTGACTAAGCTCCTCACCGATAAGCAATATGCTTATCACACTTATGCTCTGTCAGAAGAGCGTAAGATCAGAGCGGTACTCAGGGGAATCCCGTTCGAATTATCGAACGAGGCCATCCTGGAGGATCTGCAGTCCCAAGGCTTCCCGGCACTCGCGGTGCATAAAATGCACAGCAAGTACGGGAGGCAACACCCTCTCGCTTTGGTGATTCTCGCCAACGTCCCCAAGTCCAGAGAGATCCTGAAAGGGGTTAGCTCTATTTGCGGCCTCTCTGGGATCTCAATCGAGGCGCCTCATCGCCGCGGTCATCCCGGCCAGTGCTATCGGTGCCAGTTGTACGGGCACGCGGCAGCCAACTGCCGCGCACCGCCCAGGTGCGTCAAGTGCCTGGTCCCGCACTTCACTAAGGAGTGCAATCGCACTCCTGAAACTCCCTCTCCTCCCGATTGCGTGCTTTGTGGCCAGTCCGGCCACACCGCAAACTACAGGGGCTGCCCTCGTGCACCCCGTTGTATGCGCTCCAATTTCAAAAGGGCGGCTCCCAATCAGGCCCCGCGCCTTTCTCAAGAAAACTTTCCGCCGCTGCGTAGCCGGGTTCCTCCGGCTGCAAAGCCTACTCAGCCCAAGCCTGCTCCAGAAAACTGGAGGCAGCGTCCCGCATCGAATCCCATCCCGGCTCCTCGCCCATACAAACCCACTCCTCAATCCTCCGTAGCAGACGATATGCGTATCGTCTGCGACGCTATTAAAAATGTCGATGTTAGTGAAATCGCAGTCTTAGCCCGTAAACTTAGGGCTTCACGTACTCCGACAGAGCGTTTGCTAGCTCTGGCGGAGCATAGTTCCCTTCTCAATTCATTGTAGGTTCATTTAAATGAATTGATCCCTAAATCATGCTTCGGCCGACCTCTGCCCAGCCCCGGCTTCACCGGAGGCTGCCCAGAACGGCCACCAACTCATGTCCCTTTGAGCACCTTCAGTGCAACTTTCACTACAGGCGGAAGACCCGCTAGCGGGTCTCCGCCAGCGCGCCCAACTTCCCGACGGGTGTCGCTTCCGATGAAGGCTAAAGGTATACGCTTACCACAGCCAACAGGTGGTTTTTAGTGGGTAGGTGCCATTCTGGTGAGTCCCACATAACCCCCCCGCAGAGGAATTTACCTGCGGGCGGGTATGCATGACGCATCTTCCACCTCCCTCCCGCGAGGGTGCCTCGGCAGCAAAAAAAAAAAAAAAAAAAAAAAAACAAAAACGGTAGTGATATAACGCTGAAAAATATGTAGTAAACAAATTGGTCTTTACCAGTACCCATACAGGGTGGTTTTTGTGAAGCGCGGTGATGGCCACGTCCGAAACCACGAGAGTTAGCGAAAAGTCATGAAAAGAGTCATACCCTCGATTTATAAGTAAACAATGACTGCATATTTATTTTTTTCAAAAATCTTTTACTTTTGACGGAAACTGACCCGATACATTTTTCAAAAAGAAATTACATCCTGTATTTGAATCAATGGATTCTGTTGCTGAAAAGGATTAATATTTTCAAATAAACGTTTTATTAAAAATGTAAGGAACAGCAACAATTTTCTTTTAGTTTCCAATTTTACCTAACTAATAGTTGCTCAAAATGGTTTCCATCGACTCCAATGCATAAGTTTATATGTCTCTCTAAAGACTTTACTGCATTTGATACCATGACAGGATAAAATATCAAGCAATGAGCTTTGTAAGCTCTCAACTGTTTCGTAACGCGGTTAGAGCGTTCAATGTTGCTTTAGAATATTTTGATACTGATCGGTCGCAATTTTGCAAAAATTCATAAAAAAAAATCTTAGCTTGAAAACTATGAAAAATCATATAACAAACACAGGTGTGATTCAGACACCTCTGAACACGAGGCACCTAAAAAAATTTTTGAACGTCACTTTTCTGGCCACCCTGTATATTAAAAGCGACGCACCTCGGGAGAAGCTAACGGTCACTTCAAAATGACTTCAAATCACACTAGTGTGCGTTTTTATAACTATTCTACAGGCAAAGAACGGATAACATTGTGGTCTCTTGTAAAGATTCATTCATTCAATGCCACATGTTTGGTATGGAGGTAAGTAACCTTGCCTTTCTTGCCAGAGGTCCCGGGTTCGAACCTGGTCGGGTCAGATATTTTATCATATTTGCTTTCTAGTCATGGATGTGTATGGATGTTTACTTCGCTTCATGCCAACATTTATATATAAAAAAATATCTATGTGTATATATATATTTCTAAAATGTATTCATCCGTTATCTAGTATCTATAACACAAGTTCTTAATGATACTTAATATGGGCTAGATAATGTGATGTGTTAGTTAGAAATATTTATTTACGAGTATTTATTAGCGGCTTGTATAGTATTCTCAGAAAAGCATTTATTGAAAGCGATATGCTTTGCATATACAATAAAGTATTGAAATGCGGCACTGTACTTGAATGCGGGCTTTCACAAAAGCAATGAAAAGATTGCATTCATAATCATGCAAATTCATTACGTAACGGGCTGATTTCAATCGTCAAATAATTATTATCTGGAAAATAACTTTTACACTTGATAAGACTTTCCATAGGCGATGTGTCAGTTTCTTAAAACTATTTTTCATCATTTTCATATTTCCCATACGGTAAAACATTCCACCAGTCAATTGTTATAGAATGTTAAAATACAGTTTCGAATGAATAAGCTTTTCAGTCACTCATTCAATCTCGGGCCGAACTTTAGCTTTTGTATGCATATTGGTAGTGAATTGTGATACCTTTTAAACCATGTTTATATTTTCGTAATATTCCCGTTCATCATGCAAACCTAGAAGCACACCAATACGTTTATTTTATTCTACCTTCTAATCATTATATAATTTCTGAGAGAATTACAAAACTTTGATTGTATATTACTCTATACTTTGTTAGACAGCACATTGTAATTATTACGTATTTAATAACGCGGCTTACTCACGGCACACGGTCGGATAGGTCCAACTAGTTTCGGACTCGTCTGGAGTCCATCTTCGGGGGGTGAGTGTAGTCGCGGCTACACGCCTCGCCTCGCACTGCAATTATATTATTCTTAACATTATAATTATGTTTATTATCTGCTACAGCTTGTATACTTGCTCCGGAGTTATCCGCGACAAACTGTATTTTTTTAGTTTAACCTAAAAAATTATGTAACTAACAATAATTATACATAATTACGAATTGATCATACGATTATTTTTAAAATAATAATAGACATTTTGATCAGCACTCGTGTCATCTTTTACTGGACTAACAGCGTCGCGACTTTTCTTATTCTTAAAATACTTAAAAGAGCTACAATATTAATTTTTTGATACAATTTCGTGGTCAAAAATTAAGTGATCCATTTTTGGTCACATCTAAAACGCCAAATTTTTACAAAAGTTTGTTAAATCACTCACCTAGAATGACTGACAAAATTATTATTAAGATCATTTTAAAAATATATAAAAGTAATGTTGAGTAAGAATTGTATGAGAATAGAATAACTATCATTAAGTAATTCAAAAACACACAAAAATTAAAACATTTAATGAAACGCATGTAGCGCGAATGTCTCAGTCATATTTATTTCAAAAGATATAAAAATATATTCAAAATATCTCCCGAGCAGACCAACTGGGTGTGAACTGTTCGCGGGCTGGTTGCACCCCAACACCTTCAGTCAGCTGCCCACTCAAGAGGAAATAATGAATAATCGGAACCCTCGTGAATCTTCCTTGCATGATTTTTCTTTTCAGCAAATAAATGGGGTAGATCTACTCATAAATATGGAGGCTCCGTGCGCGTGGGCAGTTGATGGCAGTGCGGTGTGAATGTCAACGTGATGAAAAGAAATTAAAGCTTGAGTGAATTAAAAGGAGAATTCCTTGTTTGTAGGCATAGTACCTGCCTAGCGTTAGTGGGGTATTTTATGTATCGCTCATCGCTGCTCTCAATGAAAAAAAAAAACTTTTTATTCACTGTATTGCAATTAGTTTGGTAAAGGGGTTTAATTTTATTCATTCTCCTTACTGTTGGTTCATAGGATTTTTTAAATATTTTTGGTACTTAAACGTTATAGCCATTTAGGGACGTTAACCAACCAGCTTTTGGCTATAACCTAAAAATATGAAACATTGTAAAAAAATTGCTTAATGGATCAGTAAAACAAAAAATTTTAACGAAGGCATTTATAGAATGATGATTTATTTATTTATTTATTTAAATAGCTACACCAACGACAATATCAATATACAATTTCACAAAGATAAACAATATTATAGTATAACAGATACGTCTTTACAGGTGTATACAACAATAACAAAAATTGTAAACAAATCAACCTAACCAAAAACTAAGAGCAAGTAACAATCATAAAAAATATATATTATTATTTTTAATTTTCTTTGAACTAGTAATCGGGCAAAGCAAGTAACAGAAGATGATTGAACTGCCTAAAATAAAAATTAACTTATATTTTTTTTTCTGAAGCATAATGAACGTTATTTCTCATAGATATGTTAAAAAGAAACAATGCGTCAAACTTATTATATAACCTTTTGTTATTGAAAAGGCAAAACATCCTTTGAATTGGATCAAATAATGTTAATTATAAACATTTAAAGCTTAAGTTACTTAAACTAACGCAAAAAAACTCACTTACAAAAAAAAACTACCTGAGTGAAGTCAACCTAAGACAGTTTAAAATCTGAAGAAACAACTAACGATAGACGTGTAACACTTTCGTCTTCATCGTCACTTTCCATCAGGTGTGATAGAAGACAAACGTCGAATTATATATATGTGAAAACTTCTTGTGGCCCTGTTTATTTTAATCTACTTATTATAATTTTGTAACTAGCTGTAAGTTTTCCTTGTTAATAAATAAATAAAATAAATAAAAAATAAATAAATAAATCCTTTTTCAATAAAAAAAAACGACTTACTGAGAACTCCGACCGGTTAACTGAGCAAGCATACCAATTAAACTGGTTTACTTCACTGTAGACATTTTTTTAACTTCTGGGAAAATGAATGAACGAAACCATGAATGAATGGAAGAATGAATGAGATTTGCGCGATGAGCTTTTCAATGATGTTATAGTGTTTATGAATTGTGTAAAGTAAGGTATTTGCAACCAAAACGTTTGTAAGATCTGTCTAAATTGCAAAAATATTAATGTTCTTCAAATTGAAAAGGCAAGAATTTTCTTACCTCCTTTTATTGATGGGTTTTTAAATTAATTAGGTACATTTTAATATTATGTAATTAATAAGCTAAGTTCATACAAATTTACTTAGTTTTATAAAACCCTTAGTGGAATTGTGAAATATACAAAACAAGTTTACATAAAACAAATTTGTAAAGTTTCCTCCCAAAGAGAAATATCAAAGTTATATAACAGATTTGAGAATTTCATGAATTAGTGATTAGGGCGATAATGTTCCTTAAGAACAGGGTAACTTTGTACCGGAGTTCGGTTTCTTACTTTCAATCCCAAAGGGGCTTTTGATAAAGTAATGCACAAAATGGTCTTACATCTAGTACGGATTTATTCATTAATTATACTTCAGAAGCAAGTTATGAAATTTTCCTATTATTGTATTTCATTCATTCAGAAATATAACGAGATCAGTGTTTTACATAATAACATTTTATGAGATCTATCTGCACGCATATCAGAACGTGTATAATTTTTTTAATGGTTATTATTTGGGTGTCTTATTGATTAATCTTGACCGCCACAGTAACCACGTGGTATTTACGGTAAAAGTATGATTCACGGAATAGACCGTAAAATTACAGGAATGACGGCAATCTCTAAGGAAGTCAATAGTTCCAAACGAATACTTGATCAATGAACAATACAGAATTCATTAATAACATCTTCGGTTAATTCATGCCAATAGAATGTCGCTGAACATCAAATAAATCGCATGCTAGTTTGCAGGCTTTGACACTTGTCCATACAGATTCTAGTAACCCCTTCGTTTCTCACAGGGATTGAATCCTATTAATATTTAACTATGACGCCTCCGTCGTAACAGGCGTTAAATAGACCGTTTGTTAAATTCAGCTCCAATTTCCCATTGGTTTAAATTTTGATTTTTTTTTATCTTTTGATTCTTATCCTTGCAGATAAGAAAGCCAGTAATGTTTTCTTTGTTATATGAAAAGAAGTATTTTAACGTTTTTCAGGTCTTTCGTAAAAAAACTGTTGGCATCTGAAATACGAATATGAAACGAGAAACTTGTAAATTAATTTTAACCTTCTTTAACAGACTTTCGAAAAGTATCCCCAGAGTTTAACCCTCGCCATTAAACTTCTTACTTAAACTTTTAATTGTGAGAAGACTGACTTGTTGTAGGTATCTTCGAATCTAATAGATAGATTACTTAGTTTTTATAGTAAACGGTTTTGAATACTTTCAATCGACAATTTTCAAGAAATTTTTCTTTTGTTTTAAATTTTTATTTAAATTAATTTTAAAAGTCAGTATGTTTCAAAATGATTAAAACGAAGAACTTCACAATGAATCTTAAAAGGAATTTCCACAGATCATTGTAATACAATTTAAAAAACTTAATAAACGTTTATTGCTTTAAAGCCCCAAAAGATCAGAATAAAAAAAACCAGAAACTTGGCCCTTAAAATGATGGCAACCATGAGCCATGGCGAGAGAAGCCAGCGACTTACACTCAAAAGGTTTGGTACCGTTGGAAGGACGCCCTATTAGTTTTACTATTATTATGAGTACATGCAGCTCTAGTGGCAATAGAAATGTAATACTCGAGCCATCTAGGCGACTGTGGAACGTGACGTCATTTATCAGATACGGACAGCAGAACTAGTATCATTTATTACAGTTTCTTGTTTTATTTTCTGCTAACGGGTCATCCGCTAAGAAAAAGCATAGCACTTATAGTGCTCGGGGAGGCTTCAGACAGCCCAGACGGCTGAAAGCTGGTTTGGAGGGTCCGGGAGAATGTTTCTCGCTCTAAGGACTTTATACCTCGACGTAGCGACGTAGACGGCACACTATATGAGCCTGACTCGCGAATCCAACGATTGGGATGCGCTTCGGAGCGCTTGAAGAAAGCGTTTGAGAGCTTTTTAAGGTGTTGTTGTACTGTAGGTAGTTCGAAATCTCTGTGCAAGTCAGCGTTACACACGTACGAGAGTGCGTTTGTGGCCCTGGGACAGAAGAGATTCTGGACTTCCTGCAGCTTGTACAGAAGGGAAGGGTTGGCGTGGGCAAAGATTGGGGAAGCATAAGTCGTGACTGATCGACACAGACCTTATAGAGCGTTTGCTTATTCCTAAGAGATATTTTACTGTGTCTACCTAGCATACTGTTCAGGCAACCCAATTAGGGTTTGATCCAAGATGATGCCTAACTATTTAGTAGTGCGTTCCCAGGGGATTGGGGTACCTAGTGGTCGAAGCAAATTGCAGAACTTTGTTCTGAATTCACATCAGTACGCCATTTTTGAAATCATTCACCAAGGGCGTTAACGCTTTTTAATGAGATAGGATGCCATTGGTGTAGATAAGAGATTTGCAAGGACTGAGCCCTGGGAACCTCCAGCCCTGAGAGGGAGGTGGAAAACTCACCTTACTAAGATGCGATCTGTGAGATAGAACCTGACTAGCCTGACTAGTCGATCTGGTAAGCCTGTATCGTAAAGCTCGTAAATAAGAACTTTTTGCCAGACTTTATCAAAAACAATGAATACCGCAATCGTCTGGAATCGCTGAGTAAGCCCTCATCGATGCGGTGCATCTGTTGAGGACAAGAGTGTTTTGCACGAAATCCGAATTGGATGATGATCAGGGGGTCTCACACTATTATTGAAATCTTCGCTATAAATGTGTGATATTGTGATGACACAACTCGCGTACACGCAGCGCTCTAACTTACCTATGACTATCTCACACAATGCCTGCCTCTATGATATGTTCTATCTCTAAAATATTTGAAGCAAGTAAGGCTAGTTATACTCGTCGTATAGTCTGTAAATGCTGTTGCAATAAAACGACGTTTTATATTTTTATTTACAAACTATTATATAATACTATAACGTTAAACTGAGGCAATTTAAACTTTTATTCTATGTATCACTTAAATTATATCTCTTCGTTATCCTTTCGGGAGCCATGCTGTACCTATTCTGTTGCATAACGAAATTGATAGTTTTGTCAGCTTTAATACGAAAGGCAACATGCTGCAGTTAAACATTATTTAACAAGCTTTTATTAAACTTACACTTTTATTATAAAGAAACAAAGAGGAACGGTTCTAAAAGAGCTTTGATGTCAGATAAAACTGCCCTCGCTTAGACACAATTAAATTTAAAGTAATTAATATTAACAGCTATTAGGTTAAATAGCACTATATTTGCGGTTCGTGTAATACAAATCTTTACGTTCACTTTTATAGGTTATTCAACACTGAATGGTTTAATGAATAACCTAAATAATGTCAATAATCTTTCTGATATTTTATTCAGAACATCAGTTAAATCATCTATATACGTTCCAACATCTAAATTTTATTTTCCTGAATGTCATGTTTACGAACTTAAATACTCATTATAACTTATATTTGATTTAAAATAATTGATATTCTAATAGCATACATTGTTTAAATGGCCTTGGATTATTTTCATATTTGAACAGGCTTTCATAAGACAGTAGCTTAGCTCCAACTTTTTTCTTTAACGTTCCAATATTTTTTGAGCTGCCTACATAATGAACCTATTACCGAAGATCGAAAATCAAGCCCTGCCAAAAATATGATTGATGGCGTCAAATATTGATGATAAAGTATAGAGCTCGCATATTAATAAGAAGAAAATAAAAACGTAATTTGTATGGAGAAATAACGCCGGGTATTCATATAGTCGTTAAGGTTTATTTTTTAATTCATTAGAAAATCTTTGCGTCAATAATTTGGTTTGCTTAGAAATGAAAAGTCGTACAAAAACCGATATTATGAAGACGTTTCTATGGCTGGAACACATGAGCAGATGGACCTCGGGGCAGTTCAGTTCCCGAGTTGTGACCAAGACCAGGAACACTTTTACAATATGGACTGAAGATCTTCTTAGAGTTGCTGAAAGGTAATGGACGCGGGCAGCACACGGCCGAGCGGCTTGTGCTAAAATATCAATACATACCCATGACCCGAGAACAAACATCTGTATTCATCACAAATATCAATGCTTCGACCAGGTCACGAACCTGGAACCTCCGGCGTATGAGAAAGGGCTAGTAGGCTAAAGGGCCGTGACGTCACTCGGCCGAGGTTAGCCTTCTGTTGTTTTTACTTTTAATATTATTGACGTCAACATCAGTGAAAAAACACTTCAGATTAAGTGCGGCGATTAGCGTAGATAAGTTATATCGTAAACTGTTAGACAGCTCGTCGACTAACATGGCGTCCCTGCCGCGTTGACGGCGACTTTGTTCGATATTGTTAATAAGACGACCTATTTGGAATTGATAAATATTTGTGACAGCCTTAACTAAACGTAAATGTAAACGTGAAACGTAAATATTTCAATTTTATTTGTTTGCTTGTTGTTTTAATAATCCTTACCTGATCCTGGCATGACGCCATGCTGGCAGCCATGATGCCACAGGACTTCTTGACTGTGCCTACTTATATGGTTTACATGAAACTGACGTCATTAAATATTTACGCTACGTTTATTTTTTTTTAAAGGATGATATTATTTCTGTATATAACAGTTCAAAATTCAAATCTATCTTTAAAAATTCAGTAACTCATTTTTTGTTTCGAAAACTTTTTGTCTGCGCTCTTTCTACTAAAATTCTAAATCGATAACTACCCTTAAAAATGTATTTCTGCTTTGCACAATAAATACTAATGAATCCTGATTCCAGTAATCCACCTGACGAACCCTGGTGTATCCGTGTACCTGAACGTCCACTAGCGACATTTCTGTTGAGACATCTGAGCTTTAACAAGCTTAAAATCAATTCTCAACGTTTGCGACGCGTTCCTCTGTACTTAAATCGATCAACTTACAATATAATATAATCTTTAAGATCTTACACAATCATATCGATTGCCCATAATTATTATCTCAAATAAACTTTTCACTTACCTAGCCGCATACGTAGCCCAATTTTGGTTTGAACGGCTAAAAGACTCTCATATCCCTGAACTAAAAATCTCTTCAACATTTAGATGTGGAAATAAAATTTGATAAATTTAGGGACTCCTCCAAAATTATCTGACATGAAATCAATGTGAAAAAAATCATGTAGTGTGCAACACAACGCTCACTCCAATGAGCAAATATTCCATTTGAATCGAATAAACTCAACCGAAAACTCCGATTAAATTTCAGTTTCATAAATAGCGTGATGCTTGCACAAAGCAACACAAAGCGCGTGTCAATCTGTGGACACAAAATTAAATCTGAACTCCAGAGTAAATACAAATGAGTATAATTACTTATTGATTAAACCTATTAACTTTGCCCCTTTTGGGAGTGACGGCCTGGTGGTAAATGCTCCGTGGATTTATTTTCGTGTATTTATGATTTTCTTGCGCGTATTCATAGGTTAAAATCTCATAAAATTGAGGTTATAGAAGTATATTTCGAATAAACAAAATAACCACAATGCACACATGCAAAAAGTCTACTTGAAAGCGTGTAAAATTTAAGACTTATAAACCTCAGAGTATTATTTTTATCCCTGTAAACACTTCTTTAAAAAAGGCTAAGCAAAAAATATTCTAATAAATATTTTAACATGATAAAAATGTCCCTTCCCGAGGGACAAAATATCGAAGCCATGGGAAAAGTCTTGTGCAGATTAGAATTTAACAAGATTTATAATAATATTGACATTTTTTTTATCTCTCTCTACCAAAATTAAAAAATGAACTCTCTTTGCGATTAACTAGATAATTATATTATTTATATTTATTTTTTTCATGTATTTTGTAACCGTGTTTTTCGTTTAGTGTATTATTTTTGCATGGAAACTTCACTGGTTTCTGTACAAATCCGATAATATTCAAATGGTTTTTGCGATTAAATTGAAATAAAAGAACATTAATATTTCCTGACAGATACAAAAGTACTTTAAATGTTTGCAGTATACAGTCACAATATTATAGCTTTCTAAAATACCACAAGCAAATTTCATTTTTTTTTTCTCATTACTTAAAATGTAACCTTCGCAAAGCCACAGTCTACGTTTTTATGAGGTTAAAGTCTTTCAATTTAATTTTGAATTTATGGAAGTACCTGAAATATTAAAATTGGATGGATGCATAAAGAAGGGTGTATACGATAGTGCATTATGTTAAGAACCCGTATACTTACGCTGGGCTTCTTTTTTCGCAATTTTGACAATGTAAAAACTGTCACACGTGTTTATGCGTTTACAGATGACTGTGTTATAAGTGCTTTCTGACTACAGACTCTTACTGTAGACGTGAGCATCTCTGAACTGCTCTCATAGCATATGTTGTAGTTGTGTATTAAATAAAGAAAGTTTTTCAAATAGACTGCTATTTTTAATAGAAGAATCTCATGATGACATATGCCAGTCCGGCTTTCGCTCACGCCAGCAACTCGAACCTCAATCACTTGTAGGTTATTCAAAATAGGTTCTTACGAAAATGCGTCGGGGCCCTATGTCCGGTTGCCCTATGTCCGCAACTAAGATCTCCACAAGGATCTCGAGCTGCCCACCATTGCCACATTCATGAAGTTGGCGTCTAGACGCCACTTCGACAATGCTTCCCAACATCCCAACCCGCTGGTCGGTAAGTCAGCTGAATTCACAGCTAACCGAGACGTGGCGGTTCATAATAGGCGTCCGCGTAACATCTCAACAGATCCCGACAACGCGACTGCAACAAGGAACGCCGGTGTTCCAGTCAGAAATAGGGCAACACGGCATTCGAATCGCCTAACCAACCGGTGGGCCAGGCTAACCTGGCGTACGCATTCCTACTGAGTTTCTTGCTGGTTCTTTGGCAGGAGATGACTCTTCCGAACCAGTGGTAGTTTGAATATACGACGTCCTAAGCCGAGGTCTGTGCCCTCTCGGGTGCCCTTAGGCGTATCGTATGTACGAGAAGTTCCGGCTATGCGTCGTCAGCGCTAGGCTACAAAGTCTGGTGAAGTTTAAAAATAAACTGTTCATTTCGAAAAAAATAGAATAATTTTTAAGATAGAATATACAAAATGTTCACCCTTTAAAAATATACAAATTATTTCATTTCATGCATTTGTAAACATAGTATTAATCTTGTCCATACACCAAGGTAAAATTTATTGAATGTAGAAATTACCTGCACAAAAGGTACAAGCAAGTACGTTATCAATCAGATCGTTTGATTCTCAATGAGATGTCATTTCCTGCACGTGACAGGCGCCTCCTCACCTGCACACTGCTTGCTCAGTAGGTGGATGAACAGGCAGAGGGCGCGTGGTGAATTGACGCTCCTAATTAACCCGCTTCACTAGGCTCGGTGCACGTTCGATCTGCATGGATGGCTGCTTGCTATGTATGGCAACGCGTAAACTAAATTTTCATACAAAACGGGTTATTACAACATTGCCACTGTCAACGCGTTTACGCTGAAATGGCCAAATTGATTTGGGCGTGATAAAGAATGAAGACTTAAGCCCTGAAATAATACAAATGGTACTTTTATAGCAGGCTATGATCAAAGGTACGGCCCAAATTAGCTCTTACCATACCGTACCATACAGAGTACCAGATTCAAATATTTATTGTTTTTTAAATGTTGGCTTTTGAAACCATACTGCAAAATACTCGTAATATTCTTATCACATCATATAAAACGACACCAAATACCCAATTATCATCTTGTATACCTCTACACATTTAAATTAAGCAGCATAGTATCGAAATACAATGTGCCGTCGGTCGTGAATGGACCGGCCCAACATAGGGCAGCTGCATTAAACATGAGGTCGAGACCTAATTCCGAAGTCGCAGTGCGCCCTCAGCCCAGTGAAATGTTTGACAATCATCTGATAACGTAATAACTGCTTTCCATAAACTGTTCTAATTGAATTGATGATATTTTGCTTCTCAAAGACCTACATTTGACCGCCGAGCGTAGTGGTCAGTAGCCCTGCCTCATACGCCGGGACAGGTTCGAGTCCTGGCCAGGGCATTCATTTGTGTGATGAACACAGATGTTTGTTCTCGGGTCATGGTTGTTGATATTTACATATGTATGTTTATTCTGGGTTCCCCCCCAGTTCGCTGTATGGTCATCCATAACACAAGCTCTGCTTACTTTGGAGCCATACAGTTGGTGTGTTTGTCTGGGGATTATTATTATTATTATAGGATACAGTTAGAAAAAAATTGTGTACTTTGCATAAACTTTACAGATTCAGTGTGTAATGTGACTTGGTTTTAATAATAGAAAAATTTTATTGATCGATTTGCTTCAATTAGGAGTTTGGGAGTTGAGAAGTAGGTGCCGTAAATTGCGGGAGTTTGTCTTACTTAGGTACAAAGTTATCTATTTACACTGAAACATTAAAAGTTAAATTTTCCACACAGTTCTGTATAATAAAAGTATCACCACACCACTGGCGTCCCCAATCTTCTTACACACACATTGACATACACATACGCAAACGTATGCGACATCATTAAGTTATGTTTTATGTTTAGGCTTACGCTTTATGTTCGAATGCGTATTAAATTTGTTGAGAAAATTACAATTTCTCAAAAGTACTATGAAGTTAGAATGATTCGGACTAATTATTTCGGCTGGAACCCGCGATAAATCTTGAACGGTTGCCGGTTGAGGGTGTTCGAGGGAGACTTGCCGAGCTAACAGATGCAGATCAGAATAATTTTGTACAGACATAAAGAGACATTGTGAATTTATTTTGAAAAAATTATACCAGTGAAGTTTCTTACTCGTTCTTCTTCACGAAGGTTTCTCCTTTTTTTCTGCTTTGTTTAACGTCGATAAGAACAAGTAATTGTCAATGTTGAGAAATAAATATTTGAATTTAATATTGACTTTGAAAAAATTCAACAAAAATCAATATACAACATTTAAAACTCTTTCGTCCTGTCCTCCTGAAGTTTCAAACCTCGCTAGGAAGACATACAAACGCTGGCACAACTTCACCATCGACATATTAACGTATTCAAATTTTAAATTCGAGTGCGCGATATTTAATGATATACCATAACTCCCCATCGATCCGTAAAAAGAAAACCCCATACATAATAAGAGAAATAAAATGTATAAACATACATCATTAAATAAAATAAAACTACGAGTTCAATATAAACATCAACTTAGAGTACTAAAGTACATTTTTCAGTAAAATTTGCATTAAATTACCATTACATAGTACAAGCGGCACCGCGGCGTACAATTTCAAACACATGCCACACACGGGCCTTTTGACATTCATGTCAAAAGGATTTAATTAAAGTTCAAAATACTCCACTGTTGCTGGGTGACTTTGTGTACGAAGCAAATGTTCGCCTAAGTTTTCATATCGTTACAAATATACATATAATGAGAATTTATGAATTCTGACATGGTCGAAAATAAGTACGTCATCATCATCATCATCATATCAGCCACAGGACGTCTACTGCTGAACATAGGCCCCCCCAAAGACTTCCTGAGCGACCGGTCGCACGCGCTCTGCATCCAACGACTTCCTGCGACCTTTGTTATGTCGTCCGTCCATCTAGCTGGAGGCCGTCCCGCGCTGCGTTTTCCGGTACGTGGTATCCAGTCCAGAACTTTTCGGCCCCTTCGGCTGTCAATTCGACGCGCCACGTGCCCCGCCCACTGCCACTTCAGCTTACTAATCCTTTGGGCTATGTTGGTAACTTTAGTTCGTCTACGGATCTCCTCATTTCTGATTCGATCTCGTAGCGAAATACCGAGCATAGCCTTCTCCATAGCACGCTGGGTTACCTTGAGATTTCTTATGAACCCCATGGTAAGAGATCACGTTTCTGAGCCGTAAGTCATCACTGGTAACACACACTGGTTGTAGACTTTCGTCTTGAGGCACTGAGGTATTTTGGACGATAAGATATCACGCAGTTTCCCGAACGCTGCCCAGCAGAGCTGGATTCGTCGATTGACCTCTCTCTCGAAGTTGGACCTAACTAATCGGATAGCTTGTCCTAGGTAAATGTACTCGTCTACAGCTTCGAGAGCAGAGTTCCCAACTAGCAATGGGGTAGGCGCAACATGGATATTTGACATAATTTTCGTCTTATTCATATTCATTTTAAGACCTACCTGTTGAGGCCATCGAGCATTGTCCCGAGATCTTACAGCGATTTTGCCATGAACACAATATATCGTCGGCAAATCGGAGGTGAGTGATGTACTCGCCACTGATGTTGACGCCGAATCCTTTCCATTCCAGGAGCTTGAAAGCCTCTTCCAAAGCAGCGGTGAATAGCTATGGAGATATTACGTCTCCTTGTCTAACACCTCTCTGCAATGTAATCGCCCCCGTGCACTGCTCCTGTACTCATACAACTGAAAATCGGAGAGTCGACTTCACCATACGTGACCTCTCCAAATTGACGTTTATATTCAACGTGCCTCTTACCACTCGGTGATCGCTGCCAGTTTTTACTCTATGGATCACAGAGACATTGTTGAATATATGTCACCTAGTGGTCATGATGAAGTCGATCTCGTTTTTTGTGGAACCATCGGGGCTCATCCAGGTCCATTTCCTATAAAGCGGCTTCTGGAAGAAAGAGTTCATCAAAAAGAGTCCCTCTTTCTACAAAAAATCGGCCAGCCTCTGTCCCCAAGGGTTTCGCTGCCCGAAACCAAAATTTGCCACTTTCATCTCATCATCGCTTCTATTGCCTATCTTCGCGTTGAACTCCCCCATAACAACAGTGAAGTGCGTTTTGGACTTATGTATAGCTCTACTAAAGTCCTCCACTGCGTCATCCGGATGTGTCGAGCTCGGCGCATATACCTGTATGACCTTCAGCGAATACCTTTTAGATATTCTGGCTATAAGGTACGCTACCCTACTCGACACACTTTCTATGGCCATTATGTTGTTTATGAGGGAGTTGTGGACGATGAACCCGACACCACCTTGGGACTGTTGATTGCTCTCCCGGTAGAAGAACAAGTTGCCAGACTTCAGGACTATCACATCCTCACAGTCTCTTCAGATTTCAGACGGCCCTATGATGTCCCAGTGCAACTTGCTCAGTTCTTCTTCCAAATCGTATATCTTCTCGTCGGTCCTCAAAGTGCACGTATTGTGTGTTACCAGGGCCAGTCGTCGGTTCTGGTAGCCAGATCTCTGCCGGGGATTCTTCGCACCCCCTGCCCTGCCGTTACCATGACCGCTACCAGAGCCAGGCATAGCAGGGCTGCCGGGGCCTGGGGGCCTGGTCTTTTTGTCGTCCTTTGTCATTGGAGGGTTTTGCCCATATTCGCCACGCTGGGCAGGCGCGTTGGCGAGCGCAGTTATGGTTGAGTGAGATGGAATAACACAGGAACGCTGCTGCCCATCCCTGTTCCTATCCTTTAGACGCCTCTTGTCTATATAATGTCTAATAAGCTACAAATATGTCTTACTAAGCTACAAAATACATGTTTTTAGTGTTTATAGGTTATGTATACAAAAAATATTAAAATTATAATGTACAACAAAGTTTTCTTAATATAAGTATGACCACTTTATACAGTAAAATGGCGTCTCAACGCTTCTTACAGACACATTGACATAGACACACACTCCAACATATGCGACATAATTAAGTTGCCGATACGTGACACTGCAGGATTCATTTTAAATTCACTTTATCAAGACACGACTGCACTCACACAGTACTATGCCGGATAAAGGAACAACTGTTGCATCCGTCCAAATACACTTAAGTTATACCTAAAATTACGTGTTTTTCATTGAATAACACAAGTTTTCTTTATAAAAGATCAATGCAAGTACCTATGTAATTTCACATCAAGCGAGAAAACCAAACTCAATTCCTTAATGAAAAAAAGACACCACAATCTTCGGAAACCGCTTCCCGGTTTCATAAAAAAACAAACTCTTCAACAGTATCAGATTTCTAGCCAATAAATAACGAGACAGCAGTTTTTCGTCGTCGCCTAACAAGAAGCGAGTCCATTCGACTCGGCAGTTGCATCTCGAATTGGTGCGGCTTCGCAGAGGGACGCGCCAGGGCTGTGGCAGCCCGCCAGCTGTTATATTTGTGTTCAAAACTACGCGGCCGATAGGAAGTGACACTGGAAATCTGAGCAAACCGGAGCGACAATACTTTAAAGTGATAATGTTGAGTAGCATTTAAGTCAATTTGGTAAATTTTCTAGTAAAATGGTTATCCAAAAACCACTTAGTTAGTTTGTTTTAATACCGTAAAGAATGAAATAGCTCTCATCTTATAAAATAAAAAACATCTTAAATAAATATAGTCTGTCAAGCTTGAACGTCATATCTGAAATGAAACTCATCGTGCAAATGTTGAACCGATTTTCTTCGTGATGAATCTTTGTCACTGTTACAATATTTTCATACATATAAAAAGTAATCTTGACTAGCAGAAAAAAAAAACATTATTTGAGTTAATAATATTAGGTTATCTGTGTGCCTAAGCAATCCTGCCAAAACAGCAATGGTAAAACTAATAGCCAACAAATCAAAATTGCTTGAATTAATAGCTATCCATAACTAAGTAGCCTTTGTGGAGGCAATGACAAGCATTCATAAGGTACTGTATAGGTTTTATGCTGAAGGATACATCACTTGCGCGTTGTTCTCGATGCCACCAAGGTGAGCGCGATGTGCGGCCAGCAGTGGACACGTTCACGGTTCTACACAAAATTAAGCGTAGCCATGACAGCGCCGGGAGATGCCTGCACTGCTACTGACCGAGACATTGGACTCATCCTGAAGGCCACGCGTTTGATCTCCGCATATTCATGTAGCAGTTTTCGTCATCAATATCTCGTTTGATTTACGTTTTTATTTCCTTTGTTTACATTTCGGAATTTGAATTTGGAAATCAGTAACTGTCTAATTGATGGAACAAAGATGTTAACTATTGACCATGGCGCCACGCACGTCATAGTTCGTATAGTCATGTTTTTTTTCATTCGTAACTGCATGCTTATTTGCTCATCCTTATATCCTTATATATATTTGTAATTAACAGATAATTACCAAAAATAAATTAAACAGCAGACTTAATTAATGAAGAATTTAGATATAGATCCATGGGTTCATAATTAATTAAAGTAATAAATTCCTTAGATAAGGATTTTTATCCTTAATTACTGTTACAATGTTGTAATTTTCCAACCATTGAAATTTAGCGGATAATATGTTTTTCAGTATTTACCTTTTTTAGAATAGGTGTATTCATTGTAATAACCTAATTGCGGCGTTTCGGCGAAATATTAATTAGAGACTTATTCTCTTGACGATAAAAATGGCAAAGAGCAAGTCGGGCAACCAGCAAAAATACCACGGAGCCACAGGTAATTAAAATAACCTTAATGTGTCACTTTTTCTGATTATTTTGGCTGCGAAAAATTTACTTTTTACTTTACTTTTTAAGACCACCGCTATATTTTATTAAAATGTATTTAAAAAGGATTACAAAAATAATTTGGACACTCAGGAAGTTTTGAAAAAAGAAATAAAATTGTTTTATATTTTTCAAAGAACTGTCCCAGAACCAGCGTGTATACAAATGTTCATGCATCCGAACCAATTTTCAAAGCACATTTTCCAGTTTACAAACTCATCGACCTTGTCGAACGCAGGGAGCGCATCTTTTGCGATGAAAACTGTATCCCCTTGAGCTGGTTTTAAATTTTTGGGAACAAGAAGAAGTGACACGGTGCCAAATCAAGGCTGTAGGCGGATGACCCAAAGTTTAGCAAGACTCTCGTCTTGATCGCGGAGTGCGCGGGCGCGTTGTCGTGGTGGAGCACAAGGCCTCGGGTCCCGCGTTGAGTCTCTTATAACTCACAGCAGCAAACATTTCTGGCAAGTATTTTGGTACTGTACCAGACTACATTTATGCTACTTTGTTGTCATAATGTAATTGATACTAAATACCTCGTTAAGGAGAAAAAACTGGCGCTTATATTTTTACTGCACTTCTCAATCGTTGAGTGGCACTTTTCTTCTGGATCATATTGATACATCCAAGATTCGTCATACTGATTCTGTTACGATATCGTACACAAGGCGGGAAAAACCTGCTTTGAATTTATATTTGCTTTAGAAGGCGCCTTATTCATAAAAGCTAATAAAATTTAAGTCGATTAAACGATTCATCAGGTTACAAGTTGTTGTCAAATTGTTCCCGACGCAGATCCATTTTTATATGACACACAATAGTTTCATACTGCTGGTAAAAAGTTTAGAGATGAATTCAAATTTGAAACAATTATATTTTTACGTTCAAATAATCGAACTTTCAAAATAAATTGTAACTTGCCAACGTTCCATACATACAAACTTTTATTCGCAAAACTTTCTGAGTGGCCTGGTATTAGATATCTTTAAAATATTTCGATAATGCATAAAAAAGAATACGTGTATGCTATATCTTTAAGTTTATTAAGTTTTGAAATCATATTTGGAAATCATATTAGGGCTGCTTTTTCAATGCACAGATAATTTTTATCAGTAGTGTTTATTTGTGTATTATACATATAGTTTTATTATATAGTGTGTATTTTAACACTTTACAAAACTTTCTATAGAATTTTTGTCGAATTCTCAAAATTATTCTACTGAGAGTAGATATTGAAAAAAACGGCCCTTAGCGATTTGTATTTTATTAGAAGCAAATGGATTTATATTTCACTAGCTGGTGCCCGCGACTTCGTCTGCACAGGACTAGTATTTCGAGTAGCTTATATTAGCGTGGCGTAGAAAAGAGCTAACATTATGACATTACAATTATCACATAAAGAATTTTTGGGTCTTAATAAATAATATAACTTAGCACATTAGAATTTCATAAGGCAATTTTAATCTAAATATAATTTTTTTTTTCTTAATTTTGATTTGTATCTTTGTCCTATAATTATTAGAAAATACCATGTTACATTTATAAATTTCTGTTATTAGTCTGCTATGTATCAGTAACAAAATGTCGATCCTTAACTGGCTGTCAGTAAAACTTAACTTAAGTATTTGTAACATAGTTTAAGAGCTGTGGATTTTGTGATAAATAAATGAAACGAATAACAACGTGACAAAATTGATATGTTACAGTTGCACCATAATAACGTAACAATATTGTCAACATAAGAAATATGGTAAGTAAGTACTGCAGGGCCCTAATCATAGGCCTATAGGTAGCTGCTGCAGTATGCTCCTATAAACTATATTCAACGACTATTTTCCTTCAGCATAAACATGCAGATGTTTCGCTATGGAAACACGTGAGCAAGCCACATACAGCTGACCATGAGAAAAACATGGCTGCCCAAATGTATGCCTGCTACCTTCAAGGTTAGACCCTGCGATTTGTTGATCGTCATTGCAAATGCGACTTTTAATGGGAACTGCAGGCGTTTTAAATTGAACGGCAAGTTGTTGGGTATGATTGGGATGCGTGATTTAAGAACTTACGCTTTCGCGGCATAATTCTTAGTACGTGCTTTTTCTTCACTTCCAAAAAATAAAGTATGGTAGTTTTTATAATGTTTAAAATGTTTTTATTCTTTTATAAAACAAACTTGGTCGTTGTTCTGTAACCAAATACATTTATTATCATCTAATATAACAAAAAAAAACATTAAATAACTTAAGAAACCAAAAATACGACATTTAAAGTTTATTTACAAAATTTTTCCTTATATTCTTCAAATTAAAATTGTATTGTAAATTTAAATTATTAGCTCAACATAACCTTGTCAGTTGGCAGTGACACGACCTGTCAACAGTAGAATATGGCCAGGTACTTAAGGAGAATACATTCCATACATTACATGTGTGTAACTCTAGCTGTTTTGGCAGCGCACTCCAGAATAGCTCGCAGATGGTAGATTTTTTCCTACTTACCTGATATTTTCGGCATTTAACACAATATCTTTATAAATTGTAGCCTATGTGTTATTCTGATGTATAAGATAAATTATTGTAAAGTTTCATTAAAATCCATTCAGTAGTTTTTACGTGAAAGAGTAACAAACATCCATAATTACAAACATTCGCGTTTATAATATGAGTAGGATTAGATGCCCACACGTTGGTTTACCATGGGCCTGGGCATCTACGAGACGTCGGCTACAGTAAACATCGATATAGCAATTTTCGACCAAAATAGTTTCCTTTAATTATATTGTATCACACAATCTTAGTTAATAATTTACGATTTTTGTTCTTATATTTCGTTTCAAAGATAACTTTCAAAGTCTCTCAGAATGACTTCATGGCTCACCGAAACAGAGCGGGAAATTAATTATCCCGAAGGATGCCTTGCTCCAGCCAGGATACCTGGATAGCAGTTAAATTTTCTTCTTCTGCGTTTCAGTCCCTTCACCTTGAGTTTACAATTTCAACACATAATTTCGTATTTTGTAATTGTTTGCCTTTGGTAATATTGTTTATTTCTGGCTGATATTGATACTATGAGAAAGGTTACATTAGACATAAATTATAATGGTTTCCCGTCATTCTGAAATTGTTTTTCTGTTCTATAAAATGAGCGAGTCTAAAAGAAAAATTCGATACGTTCTGAAATTGTATTTCAAAAAAGGGAAAATTCGATACAAGCTGTAAAACAAAATTGTGACGGTAATGGACCATAATGCAGTGTCAGTAAGAGTAGCACAGCGACGCCATTTTACAAAAGTGTAGATAGATCGGCATCTTAGTGATTCAGACGAAGCTAAGGAATAGGAAATTGAACTCTTTTGACCCGTTTGAGAAATCCAGCTGTACAAAGCAGCTGTATATACCATGCGAGCTCACGCGAATAAACTTAGTGAAACGCGTTGTCATTAGGGACTGTCTTCTGAACATTATACAATGCATCAAGTTCGAAGAGAGTGATGTCTGGTGATGAACGGTGGGTCACTGACGATAAGAACGTGCGTGAAAGGTCAAGCACCACAGACTGACAAAACCCAGGTTCACCTACAAAAAGGTGATGTGTGTTTGTCGGGTTGGAAGTACACTAAAACAAGGTATTGGAAGTACATAAAATTACCTATTCGGATCTGTACTTTCAACATTTGATGAGTTCAAGCAAGAAATATGAGTAAATAGAACGGTCGAGCTAGAGCAACAGGAAGGGTGCGGTATTCTATCACGACTACGCCAGATTACAAACTTCTGTAGCCACTCAGCAAAAACGAAGAGAGTTTGGCTGAGAAGTGTCAAAGCATCTACCATGCAGCACTGACTTAGAAGCTTCATATTTCCACTTGTTTTGGTCTTCTCAAAAGTTCTTTAAGTAGTGTAAGGTTAACATCAATAGAAGATAGTTAATACTACTTGTCACAGTTTCTTAAAAATAATCTCAAAATGTCTACAGCCTCGGCGTCATGTCTCCGACTACTGCATGGGTATAAATTATTTAACGAGTCATACATATAATTATTATATTTGAAGAGCATTGCCTTCATTTTTTATGTGTAGACGTTAATGTATAAACGTTTAATGTATAACGAATGTATATGTTTTATATTACATGAAGAAAGTTTTTCTCTTTGTATATTTTATCAAAGGTATTGATCGCAAGGGTATTGTGGAAAAGGTATTCAATTAAATGTATAAGTAAGCATAGCCAAAACTTTATTACATCTTTCTAATGTTCTGCGTAAACTTGCATTATACAAAAAACATAAATTTTTAACGAGATTTAAACGAGATATTTCTCAGAAATTTGTTTTTTTATGTACGGGTACTAACTTAATTTAAACTCTTTTGAGTTCGAAAACACATAATCATTTGATAAACTCAGAAGAAAACCATTGCATCATAAACACAAGCTTCGGTTTCAAAACTTATGTCAAAAATGTACATAATGGAGCCTGAGATGAATGAGTACATTAGACCATAGAATAATTTGTCAACGAAAACCACCATCTGCTATTTACATAATAACTCAGTTCATTATTTTTATTTTTAAGTTGAAACGAATTATACATAATCCAGAAAAAAAACATATTGTTACTAAAGATTTATAAAAAGCAATCGTAGAGAAAGAAAGTATGTTCACTACAAACATTTTACAGTAAATTCAACTACGGCCTACGGAACAAAGCATAATAGTTGTCAAATCAATACATACACCGCTAACAAAAATTACTCAACGTCTTCGTCCAGTTAAATTAAGGATTCCTTTACAAGATCCAGGTGTTTACACAATAGATGACAGCTGCGGGCTTTCCTACATTAGTCAATATAAACACATTGTCACATAGCTGGAAACATATTAAAAACATTCCATGGACAAAACCAACCATTATTTAAGGCTTGACTCTGTAAAAATTTTATTAAAAGAAAAACACTTCATACGTAGTTTTTTTTTTTTCGAAATGGACAGTTTATTTATGGCTCTATCAGCCTTTTAAACTTTCTTTCTTTTTTTTTTGTATTTTCTGTCTTTTTACATTTCCTACTTTACACTACTTCCCAGATATATGTTTAATTGGGATATTTTTGAAAATGTCCCAAGAACATGTTTCACCTACATCTTATACTTTCCTTCGTTCTTATTCTGATTGCTGTGCAGATCATTGCTATTATTAAAAGGGTTTCCACTCCATTGTGACAGGCATTGATCATACAAACCGGCAAACGGTACTCAGTTGTTGTGTATGGATTGGCGGGTAAGATTGCGATTCCTTCATCACTACAGGATAGCAGGGCATCAAATCCCCCGCCAATCCTGATACATATCAATTTAGGTTCCTGGTTGCCGGTTGTAGCAGCGCGTGTGTTCTGTCCTTTATGCTACCTGTCACACGGGCATGGGCTTTTGTTTCCATAAGTGAGACCTTAGCAATAAGCAACGGACGATCTAGCCAGAGCGTCCCATCGCTTCCGCACCGGGCATATCTGGCTAAATGTATTATGGTCACGTTGCTCATACTTCGCGGCCTCACAATCACTGCAGTTTGGTGCTGTTCCTGCACGCCATTCTTTACAATCTGCCCTGAGGTGTTGGCCTCCGCATTGGCTGCAACGGTCTTTCGCAGCTTTAAAGAAATTTTAAGAATGGCCGCACTCCATACAACAGGTGCACTGTACTAGGGGCGACTGATCTTCCGCCCTTACACGCTGCAAGCCGATGTGCAGCATGCCGGCCTCAGTCCCCCTTTTCCATATCATGGGTGATGTTGTAATCACGATGTGCCCCGTTAATGGTGCTCTCATTCTTTGCTTAACTGCGAGGCGCTCTTCCCCAGGGCCAACCCCAACAATCAGGTCTTTGTTCTGCTTTCTTAAGGCCTGTAAGATTTCTTCATCGGTGTGGCAGGACAGGACGTCTCTGAGGATTGCGAAAGACAAGAAGAGGATTGCGGTTTTTGAGGTCCTCGCAAGTTATTCTGCTCCCTGAGCTGAGGATTCTGCGTTTTACTTTGTCCTTTTTCTCTTCCGTCCCACAGGTCATGATGACTTTTCTGTCCTTAGCCTTACGAACTCTATCAACCTTCACCCAGCCTTCCCTTGCGGTGATCACCTCTCTTATCAGATCGAGATTGCCTTCCCCTGTTTCGGTAGCGTCTTCGGAAGTGACGACAATGGAGTGCAGCGCGGATTTTTGGACCTGTGTGGGGATTTATTTTGCTGCTACATTTGCACATGTGGTGGCTTTTGTTCCAGTTGTGCTTGTATATTTTTCCAGCTCCTCCTTCAGTTCTAGCATTTGTTTGTTGTTTTCTACTAGATGGCGCTGCTAGTATATAAAAGCGCACATACACTTTTGTACAGGAAATGTCTCTCGCTTAGCTTGAAACAAAAGGGTGGGTGTGCGGCAAGTCAGTCAAAAGCAGGCTATTGAAACCAAACAATGGGGAGGCTCAATGGAAAATATTGAAGAAAAACACTAATTTTAACCAAAAATTTCCGGATTTACACTAAGTATTGCAAAATTTTCCAACACTGTTTTCCTCTGGAGGGGTCCTTTGTGCCTTAAAAGACGCGCAGGAACACGGCGCAGATGATGGTATAAGAATTTGAAGAATATTTGCAAAACAAAGTGTTTTATAAAATTTTGAAAGATAAAAACTACCAAAAATTGACTATTATATATGAATAATAAATGAAAAATTGAATTTTTTCGTCAACAACGATGTACCGAAAGGTGTTATTTAACAGCCTCGGATCAACAAAAACCTAAAAAACAAACAAACAACACAATACAATATATCAATACCTATTATAACCGGTCAGAACGGTATTTTGTCTATTAATTTCTATTAAAAAATCGAGTTTTCCGGGATTTCCACGAGATTCGAAAAAGAAAATTTCACCAAAACCTTATAAACAGGCAGGCGTCAACAAAACAAAAATTTAAGTATAAAAATCTCGAAAATCGGCCAGCAAATCTCAACAAAATATATATTTTTATAATAACTACCACTGGTTCGGAGGGTCATCTACTGCCAAAGAACCAGCAAGAAACTCAGTAGGAATGTGTACGCCGCGTTAGCCCGCCGCGCCGGTGGGTTAGGCGATTCGAATGCCGTGTTGCCTTGTTTCTGACTGGAACGCCGGCGCTCCTTGTTGTAATAGCGTCGTCGGGATCTGTTAAGACGTTACGCGGCCGCCTGTAACGAACCGCCGCGTCTAGGTTGGCTGTGTAGTCAGCTGACTTATTGACCAGTGGGTTGGGATGGTGGGGAGCGTTGTCGAATAAGCGTCTAGAAACCAATTTCATAAACGTGGCAGTAGTGGGCAGCTCGAGATCTTTATGCAGATCTAAATGGCGGACATAGGGCGGGGCCCCGACGCATTTGCGTAAAAGCCTATTTTGAATAACCTGCAAGTGATACTTCATACGTAGGATGATTGCAAAACCAATTGAAATTTTAAAAATACCCCAATTTCAATATAGAAGATGGTTGGAAGTTCTCTCCAACATCCTATACTAAAAATCATAAAACCTATTAGCCCACAAGCTCAAGCACAGTCAGCACTTTCTGTGTGAATCCTAAGTATTACGCTTGTAGATTGAGAAACAGCTAGAGGTGATGGAATGATTCCAGAGCTACCAAGTCTGTCTGTCACCTTGGGCTCTGGTAACCGCGGAGTCTGCAGAAGCAACCGAATCGTCGCGTTCAATATCAATAATCGCGATAAAATCCGGTTAAATATGATTTTATTAAATTAAGCGTTAAATTAAATACAAAAAAACAATAATTAAGCAAAAACATTCTTCCCATTGTATGATTATTTGATTATAATGGATCGTGATATTTATAATATATCTTACTTAACATAACATTGTTATTAAATACTTCCACTATGTAATATGCACTTCATACAAATTTCTGTCACAAAAATATTTTTCATAATGACTAAAAATAAACATGTCCATAAACGTTATATTTCATTTGTTGCTTTATGGGAATTAAATTTTCGATCATCAACGTAAAAGCTTGGATACAAGCTTCCATAAAATTTAAAATAATTACAATTTTAATAAAAGAGAAATAATAAACAGGACGGATAAAAAACACTTAGTGACTGTAAATGAGATACTTAAATAGAAATCCGAGCGACAATAAATTAAGTTTACGAAAAATTAACTCAACTCTTGCTAATAAATTAAAAAAATACTGAGTGGGCGAATTTAATACGTGTAACTGTGTAATTTAGTTATTCCATGAAATTTTTAAAAATATTGAAGGTGTATTGGCGAACTGATGTAATAACATTGTTGGATCATGAAACAGTACTAGAGCTTTTTGTTGTCTCAATTTTGGGAATGTATAAGTGGTTTTTTTTTTTTTTAATAGAAGAACCAAACGTATTAGTCGTTAAGATAAGTAATTTCGTTTGAACACCTGAACCGATTTCAGCGTTCATACAGAAGGTATCGCTTCAAAAAGTTTCCTCATTATATTTATGCTAAGATTTAGTTATCTCCACGAACGGTCCGTTGCACGTGACCAATACGGGCTACCCACGTCAGCCCGGTGAACTCATCTCGCAGCCATGTGGAGCGTACGTAAAGTTAGTTGTTTTATACGTATGTGATTAAAAGCAAAACAATTAAAATTGCTTGTGAAATATAAATTTCAAAGAAACTGCATTGCCCATGGCACGCACGAATTATTATCTCCGAACATATTTTGGTCTTTGTTGAATAGAATATTTTGTCGATTATTTGAAAAAAAATATGTTTGTGTTATTCATTAGCCTTTTTTAGACACCATTTCATGACCTTTGACAATTATTAACGGGTAAGAATTAAAATATACCGCACGTATTTTTGCTGCAAATATTTAAGTAAACACTTCACTAAATAAACTTTACTATGTTATCTGTAAAATAGTTTCTGTTTAAAAAAAGTTCAAATGGAAAATAAAATAATGTCGCCAAGAAAAATATTTTAAAAGAATGAATCAAGATTTAATCTCCATCCGTTTAAACATCCAACTCATAACGTCTTAGTGTGCACAGAAGGAACTGTCCACGAGGTACAAAGGCTCGAGCTGTGACGTCACCACCGGGGTCCATTTCCGCTGGGTCCTAGTGGGTTCTAATGCCTGCGGTTGTATAAGAAAGCTTTTTATTGCTACTATGATAGATTTTTTTGTTTGTATAATTATTGGACTAAGTTCTAAATTTAAAAAAGAGCATTTTTTGGCTGAGTCTAACCCAGTGTCGTCTAACTTTATTTTGTGTCTATACTAGCAGCTCATCTGTTTTATTTAAATATAGTAAATAATACTTTTATGAAATTATTTATTTAAATAGATCACCATTACTAAAAAAATTAAATTCAACATTTTATAATGAAGCGTTCGGTAATTTACCATAACAAATATTTTTTATAAGTCACTTATTCCAAAAATGGGAAGTACGTCTACCTGTCGCGTCGCTTTTGTTTAAAACCATTGTTGCAGCACGAACGTAGCGGAGGCAGCGCGAGCTACCATGTCGCTTTAAGAAGGTACATTAAATATGTATGCCCAGTGGTGCTGTTGTCTACCTACAATATCGATCGTTTATATTTGGGCTCCTTACTAATTATTTATGTGTGTTTTACACTCACAGGAATAATAGCTTTATTAATATTATCTATTTGTAACCCGACACGAAAGAACAGAATGCATACCTAGAACCTCAAAGAGATCGTTTAACTTAATATGATTGTCATACTTTTTCCTTATTATGATAACGAGGTAAGATTTGTATCTTTGTTTCTTTTCATGTGATCAATACACCCTGGGGCTGTTTAAGACCAAATTAAAAAATTTCTTCATTGGAAAGCTACACTCTCGAGGACTAATAACAGGTTATACTTCATACCAAAAGTGGTCACAAAGAGTAACGCGGGTGAAACCGACCTCTTGTTAATAATACAGTACTTCGAAACAAAAACTTTCGTCTGAATACTCCATTGACGTTTATGGCCATTGTTAGTTTTCTTTATAGTCGCATAACATTAAAAACGTTTTCTACGCATAATATATTGAATTTTAAGGTAGTATATATAACTTTTACTTTGATACTGCGAGGACATAAACTAGAACGTATCCTCCGAAGCAAAGGATGATAGGATAGGAAGGATAGGATAATCCTTGGGGAGATATGAATAAAAGTTGCAATATGTTTACTGTAAGAAACTTTCCCTGATACTTTAAAAAATTATTGGAAAAAACATTCAGTAAATTATTTTGAATATCACTTGTAAATAGAACGAAGGAATAATAAAATATTATGTAAAGAATTGTGTAGTGTGAATGTCATACTTTTTTTCTATTATTGTTCAAATGCTTTGAAATATATTATGCATTTATTGTAACTGTCACTAAGGTAAGAACTTGTCTCGACCCTCAGTCACAGATTGCGATACAAGCGATTCGGGCAGCTATGTGTCCTTCGCTTTTAATATGGAGTGTTTATTATTAGTCGCCAAACTCTGAAACTGCGCAACCCACTTAAGAGATGCTTTCGCCGCAAAAATCAACAGTTTAGCCCCTTACGCAAAAACTAAACGAATCGAGATAGGACCTCGTATTTAAATACAGAACTTCTAGATGAAAGGTTTCCTATTGTCGCGTATTCGAGGTTTTATAGTTATCAAAGGTATCTTAAAGCACGAACAATGGACTAAATAATATGTAGACTTAATTACACAATATATGATATTGAATGTACTTGTGTGCGAAAGCCTTTATTTCTAGCTGCAATTTAAAATTAAACTTTTATGGCATCTAGATAAATACTTAACTAGGTACCAGGTAAATTTTATGAATATGCTTGACCGTTTTCAGACTTTCAGACTGTTTTCGTATTATTTTAAACTTTAATAATAAAATGTGAGATATAGAGGCATTGCATAGTTTTTACCTATTTTTCTAGAAAATACTATACTAATTTAATAATCAGTCTAGTTGAGTAGGTATTTAATAACGCGGCTTACTCACGCTACAGCGTAGTCGCGGCTACACGCCTACACTCACGACTACACTCACCCCCTGAAGATGGACTCCAGACGAGTCCGAAACTAGTCGGACCTATCCGACCGTGTGCCGTGAGTAAGCCACTTTAATTAAAAATGTCTCACGTAAGTTTTATGAAATTAAATTAGTCTAGTTGAGATTGAAGTAAGACTAAAATATATATCAAAAAGAAATGATAATTGAGCTGAAACAATTGATAGCGCAGGCGGTTACTCAAGTTTTAAATAGCCTTCGTAGCGGTTGTAATCTCGTGTATGCTGTCGTAAAGATCGATATTATATTAATATTAATAACTATTTTACTTAAAATGGACACAAATCTAACGCATTAGAGTCTCTGAAAAGTCCAAAATTCTTTGAATGCCTCCTGTCCGAGCAAAGACGTACTACTACCGAGAATCGTCGCTGTCTCCAATTTTAAATAACTCATTTCTCTGAATGCTACTTGAACACAAAGCTTTTAAATGAATCTTTCTTCATGCTCATTAAATAAATATACTCAATCTTCAGAGATTTGTTGGAAATTGAGCGTCAGCGCTTCAATGCCTATTCATTACCACCTCATCGAGCAATATCCATTTCTTAGCGCCAAGTCAGAGGTTCTTTAGAATCAAAAGTGGAACGTGACTGGGCCTACAAATCGTTCCCTTGCTCCCTTTTTAGGGCTAGTTCCACTTTTATTTACGAACCTTTTTTCTTCATAAAACCTACGACAAAAGTATTTTGACCGTTTGGAAGCTGGAATTTGCGAATAATTGCTTGGTAAAGATTGTATTTATTAAACGCGTCTCTAGATCAAAATCTCACTTCTATGGATTAAATGAATATGATTTTAAGACTAAACATTGTAATAATTTATAAAATTAATATTAAGTTAATAAAAAAATAATTAAGGAACAAAATGTCCACTGAATGAGAAATACGTAGCAAAAACATAACAAGTATGAATATAATGCTAATTTGAAAATAAACATTCTTGAACTTTGTGACTACATTTAATTTAACAAATTGTATAGAATTTACTATACAAATAATAGACGACATAAATAAATAAAACCCCCTTTCCTATCTCTCCAGAATGGCCTCGCAGATTAAAAACATCCTAAATCACCATTGGCTTTTGTATAAAAACTATTTAAACGAGTTTTGGTCAGAAATAACTCTAACGATGTTAAAATTAACATTAATTACCATAACACTGCTGCTGATTTCCATTACACAGAATATCTGAATATTTATTCAAAGAAAGGACTAATTATTTCAAAATTGACGAGGATACATCAAAGGACGGGTTTTCGATATCGCGTTCATTTTAAGCTTTGTAGTTCAATTCTCCTTGTATTTAACCTGGGAATAAATAACGCGTCAGGGGCTGACGCTCGGGGTTTTGAAAGAGTGAACGATTGGCTACGTTTAGTGTTTCAAATACATTATTGTTGAAATATTGGAAAAAATGTAAAAGTATCAATGTAACTATGTGTTTTTCAAGATTATTTAATTACAAAGAGAGATTATTTATTTACAATTTACGTGCAATTTTTTGCCACTCAGCCTTCATCTGAGCGATGGCCAATTGGAGAAAAAGGCCGTGCTAGCGGGGTCCAGAAGGGGTCACCCGCTGGGATTTACATAGCACAGAAGGTGCTCAAAATGAAAAGTAAATAATTAAGGAATTAAAAATTGAAAAATAAATATGTATTAATTCGGATTTACGTTAGAATTAGGATTTACGTTAGAATTAGAATTTACGTTAGAATTAGAATTTGCGGCCAGAAGGGCTTCGAGATCGGCTGACAGACTGGTGGATGAGTACGCTTGCGCATTCCTAGGCCTAGCGACTTTGAACTTCGAATCTAAGACAGGAGTAGTATAATTATGAGACTGAATCTCGAACTAGAGGATTGGGATGGGTTTCGGCGCGTTTGAAGAACGCTTCAGAGAGTGTTTTGAGGTGCTGTTGCACTGTAGGCAGTTCAAGATCTCTGTGCAAGTCCGCGTTACGCACGTACCACGGTGCGTTTATGGCCCTGCGGCCAAAAGAGATTTTGAACTACCTGCAGTTTGTGCAGGACAGAGGGTTTGGCGTGGGCAAAGATTGGCGAGGCATATGTCAATACGGGTCTAACGCAGGCCTCTTAAAGTGTACGTTTGTTTCTGAAAGACATTTTACTTTTTCTACCTAACATGCTATTTAAGTAGTGACGGGCGAGTTTCGAAACTCTTTCGACGTGTGGCTTGAAAGAAAGCGTAGGATCTAACGTGACGCCTAAGTATTTAGTACTGCGCTTCCAGGGGAAATGGGAATGCCTAACATTCGAACGTGGGTATCGCCAGCGGGATGACGGCATTTGTGGTCGAAGCGCATCGCAGAACTCTTTTCAGGGTTCACATCGATGCGCCATTTTTGAAACCATACACCAAGGGCGTTTACGGCCTTTTGGAGTCTGGTTACAAGGTGCGTAACACTGTGGCCTTTGGTATAGAGTGCGGTCGGCAAAGAGGGCGAGTTTGACGCCTTCGAGTTTTCGGCGGGATGGGAATGTCGTTGGTGTACACGGTGTACAGCAGAGGGGCGAGGACTGAGCCTTGAGGGACTCCAGCCTTTATGGGACGAGGCGCGGAAAGCGTGCCTTCGTGTTTAAATCGAAATGTACGGTCTTTGAGAAACGACGCTATTAACCTGACTAGGCGATCCGGTAAGCCTATTTTGTAGAGTTTATAAACGAGACCGCTGTGCCAGACTTTATCGACAGCCTTGGCTACGTCAAAGAAAATCGCGACTGTTTTATAACGACGCGGATAGAAACCGTCAAGTATGTTCTCGACGATTCGATGGACTTGCTGAGGGCAGGAGTGCTTAGCGCGAAAGCCGAACTGATGGGGAATAATGAGAGGATCGCCATCCGTTGGAAAGAGATGGTTCCGCATTCGAGAGAGTATGACTCTCTCGAGAAGTTTAGACATTGCCTTGAGGAGGCTGATGGGTCTGTGATTAGCCGGGACGTTCAGGGGTTTGCCCGGCTTAGGAATGCCTATGACTGTTGCTTCTTTCCAAGCTTTTGGAATGAATTCAAATAAACGTTCTTGAGGAGAGCGGGCAGCTCGCAGTTTGCGTGCGAGTACGGAAATTTCCTTAATGTCGACGTTTTGAATGACGTCGAACACGGTCTTCATGTCCTCAGCCAACGAAGACTGAGGTGAAGACGACGGAGCGGGACGCGGGCCTACGGGAGCTACGAGACCTGGGATAGGACGGGAAGGTGCAGGTGGAGCGGCCGGACGCTGTCTCCAGGACAGAGCTGGAGTAGGCGTCGGCTGCACGGGCTTTGCTTCCGGGGGACCCCGGTTGCGCAGTGGCGGAAAGTTAGTGGGAGTGAGTGGCGGCGCCGGTTTAGGCGCAGCCCTCTTAGCTGAAGAGCGTGGAGCGCGCGGGCAAGCCCTGTAGTTAGCTATGTGGCCAGACTGGCCGCACAGCACACAGGCAGGGGGGGAAGTGGATTCAGGAGTGCGAGTGCACTCTTTTGTGATGTGTGGGTCCAGGCACTTAACGCACCTGGGGGAGTTGAGCAGTTAGCCGCTGCGTGGCCATAGAGCTGGCAGCGGTGGCACTGCCCAGGGTGGCCGCGGGGGTTGGGACGCTCGACGGAGATATTCGAAAGTCCGCAGATTGTGCGAGCCTTTCTGAAGATCTCCCTTGAGTTGGGAGTGTTGGTGAGGATAACTTAAGCTAGTGGAAAACGCCTACCGCGGTTAGAGTGCATCTTGTGCACTGCTTCAGCCGGGAAGCCCTGAGACTTAAGGTCCTCGAGAATGTCGTCATAACTGAGTTCAAACGGGAAGCCCCGTAGTACTGCGCGGATCTTACGCTTCTCCGGGAGGGCGTAGGTGTGATATGCGATTTGTTTGATCGATAGAAGCCTAGTAAAAGACCGGAAGTCGTCGATGGTAGCGACCTGAATTTTAATTGATTCGTCAGCGTTGGCGGCTTTTATGTAATTAATTTTGTGCTCTTTGCACAAGTTAGAAACCGCGGTCCAGCGCGCTTTTTCGCGGAGGAAGACGGGCGGAGGGAGCTGAGGCTTCGGTGGGACGGGAGTGCAGCGCGACGCTGGCTTCGACGGGACCGACGGAGACGCAGTCACTTCGAGTGACATTAACGGCGCGGGGGCTGGTGTTGAAGACACCGGGGTGGGCTCGGGTGTTGAAGACACCGCGGCTTTTTTCGAACGCTTCTTAGATCGTTTGGCAACTAACTGGAACGCGGGCTCAAGAGAGCCGGTTAAGGTGGCGGCGACCGACGAAGCTTCGGACGCGGCGGAGTCTGAATCGCTCCCGGGAGCGGTACGCTTCCTACGAGATGAGCGCGAGGATGTGACCGATACACAATTCATGTCGGAGGGCGCTAGACGCGGGAGAGCTTAAGACCTGATAGGTCTGGACGTTAGTGGCCTGAAGGGCCGGGGTTTGGGCCTGAGGGGCCGGGGAGTGCGGGGAGCCGACGTGGCGAGTGCTTGGGCGAACGCCTCCGCCATGTTAATGACGCTTTGCTTATCCATTTGGGAAGGGGTTGGGACTATAATATGAATATATAACTATATAAAAAATGCCTAGAGTTCCTAAATAAAAACCTAGCGAACCCTAGCGGCTAACCTCCCTACAAACGGTAGGGGGGCTGGGGAAAATTACTTAAAACTAACCGCAGCTCGCCGAAGGCTGCTACCTAGAAACCCTATAAAGGGTACGCAGGTAAAGAGTTGACCGCGTTAGGGTCAACCTTTACCGACAGAAAGGACAAATACACACGAAAACACACAGATATGATAAAAATAAATATGAAAATAGGAGAAAAACAAATAAAATAGAGAAGAGAAATAAAATAAAAATAAAAGGACTAGTTCAGTACAAATTCGTTGTCACCGTTAAGTATCCTTTGTACTGAGACCAGACTACTTACGCTGGGCACTACACAGCACTCAGCACAAGCACAACACAACTTAGCACAGCACTTTGAAGACTAAGGGGCTTAGTCACAAAGAAAAATCACACTTCGATAGCACTCAGGGGGAGTAGAAAAACCTTGAAAACCGGAAGGGACCGATCAACGGAGAACGGGGTCTTGCACGTCCGTACCGGGCGACGATCGGAGCGAGAATCGCCAAGTACCAATTGATAGATTACAGCTTTATATGGCTACGGAAAATACGACGTATTTTTCTTCAAATATTAGTTCTCTACCTACTACATATCTAAAAAGAAACGGCTTGCGTACGTGTCTGTTTGTGCTAAACTCGAAAGGTAGCCAATTAAATAACTAGATTATTTTATTTTATTTTATTATATTTTACATTTTTAGGGAATCTTACAGCTAGTCAAATATGTATACAAATATGTTTAAATTAAGGCCAATTACAGGTTTCCGCGTATAGTAACAATTAGTTAGATTTAATTAGATTACCAATAAAAATACTTTCTTAGACTGATTATTCCTTCAAATATCACACAGTGTTCACCTAGTAGGGCTGTATAATGCGTCTGGTAAGGTCTTAAGCACCATTGTCACTAAACTACATCTTGTTACGGCATCGTACATTTATTTTGAAAAAATGACTTCCGTGAAGTTTCTTGCCAGCCCTTCTTCACGAAGGACCTTCCAAACTGGAGGTAGAATCAATCAAATATGTAACGTCAATATGAATAAATACTTGTCGATATTGAGAAATAAATATTTGAATTTGAATTAGGCAAGATAAACAAAACATCCAAAAGACATCCAACAGAGAATCGTTCCCTAAAAATACAATATAGAAATAAACCACTCTTAATGAACAACCAACAAAACTAACACAAAATATGAATTACAAAATTTAATTGGAAAGGAAAGTGTAATTAATATTCTTCTATTCTAATTCAACCCCGCACACACAAAGAAATGAAACACCTCGGTTTCCACAGGCAACATAATTAATATTAGTAATGGACATGCAACCGCATTGCGGCCCGACTAACTCGGTGTACAAATATTGTTTTTCTAGGTACTGTGTAACAGGCAGCCTTGAATATTGAATAATATCATTGATCTTCCTCAGTCTAAAGGGAAAATGTTTGATTAAAACTTACCGTAAGGAGACTTCGAAGGTGTATTCATTTCGAAACTTGGATATTCATATTTCGACTGTGCTTTTAACCATTTCCGATTAATCGTGTATCGGATTAATAGTTAAATCTAATTCATAGCTACCCACACACATCGTGCTTGTCTACCTGACAGCGGGCTGTCTGGACCATACATTTTCAGAGAGTATATTCTGTATTTCCATTACAAAACAACACATCCTAACAATATTATAAACTTGAATGTTTGGATCTCTGGAGATTTGCACTCAATGACGCAAAAATGGCTGAACGGGTTTCAATGATTTTTGCATGTGGCTTGAGTATTATCTGAAATAATATATTGGCTTACTTTTATCCCGAAATTTAATGAAAGCGCGAGTTTTACCAAAATCAAAACGAACTTACAAAAATAAGTTTTTTTATTCATTCCGTACTCTTTTATATTCATATTGGTGATTGTGCATACATTATCCGTTGCTCGACAATCATTGTTCTTGTAAATCCTGCTGGCACACAATTAAATTATAAATATGAAGTTTTTATTTGGCTTCGGGACATCATATTTACTTTTTTTTATGTTTTCGGTTTCTGCTCTTTGTTTACGGTGTTTTTTTGTTCAATGATAGGCCAAAATACAAATGGTACATTCCTTTTTAGGATTTACTTCATAGGGTGTCTTTCATTCTGGCTGAAAGTAACCTTTTCCTTAATTAATTAAATCAACTTAAAATAAAAAGATCCAGGTTTTAGAACGGAACGGAACGGAGCCCTACCCGCACTTGCTGATTTCAAATTCGGGAAGTAGATTTTTTTATCTTTATTCATGGTGGATTCGTGATTCAATTTTTCAGTCAATGGCGACTTTTAATAATTTAGGGCTCTCTTAAACACGGGTAGATTAACGCGCGGTGTTCATGACAGTTCATTGAACCGATACGACACAATCTGAGCCAACACTTGCAACTGCTCGCTTTAAAATGCTTATTGTATGTTGGGTCTTACTTTAGTATTCACATACTTGACAGAATATGACTCAGAGTAACGCTGAGGGACATTTATGTCGATATTTTTACGGGAACGAAAACTCACACTGACCTGGTACTAGTAAAGGATATGTTCATACAGGATACCAAAAAATGCGACTAAAGCACTAAGCATTATTAACTCAATTTTTTTTTTGTTAATTAGAAATTATTAAAATTAAATATATATTTTATTTGTAAAACTAATGCCATTTGATGAATAAAAACAACTTATATTACGTTTAAAATTATTTATAGCTGTTTTCAACTTAGTGATGTAACAATATCCTATTAGTGTCAAAAAACAAAGCAATGATCAGTTATCATACGGAATTCATTCGTCAATGCCTTTAATGAGGCCATGGTGATAAGGTACCCAGCATAGTGAGGCGCTACGTAACATCGAAATGCAATCATCACATTATCGACCATTAGCCCGACTATGACAGCCTACAGGGTTTTTGTCTATGATTTACAAAAAAAAAGCGAAATCAATTTTTCTACCTGTACAGTCGACGTCAGTTATATAAAGCAATAAAACCATACAACCACTTGATTACAACGTTGTTGTGTAAACTCTTTGAAACCAATCAAATACTTTTTAACAAATTGTTTTAGTAATTGAACTAAAGTAGTTGCGCTCACTTGCGTTTTCAACTCTCAAACATAGGAACTGTATTACTGCTTAATTTGTACTGATGAAATTTATATACAGATTTACATAGATTGTCTCATACAATCAACGATTGATCATAGTTTGATCACAAGCGTATAGTAGGTATTAAGCTGTAACAAACAATGATCGTCACTCGAAATAAACAGTCATTAGGTATTAATTCCACAAATGCCTACCTGAATGAGGATCTCTAATTTCACAGCCATTTCATAATCCCTCAGCAAACCAATCTCGATAATCACCGATCATCATGAAGTCCGCCATCAATCACCGAGCGCGGCTGACGTCACTGGGTCGACTGCCATCCAGATTTATGTATGCCTAGCTCGGAAGCAACAAACTTCGTCACTACGAGTTGGTTATAAAATAGTTTAAAATTAAGCGTAACTTAACTAAACCTTCACTTGTTTTTTTTTACGTTTGATATGTTTAAATGGATGAAGCTGTTACTTGATTACTTTTGCCTGGCGGATTTTCAGTTGACAGAGGTACGAGTAATGGCATATGTACATATACGGGCGTCCCGCGGCTATGCCACATATAGATCATATAGATCAGCAGTAGCTGTGCTCAAGTCTAGTCATCCTCGACATTTTCTATCAGGCGAAATGGAAGACAAGTAAATATCAAGTATCAAGATTCAATTTCGGAAAATGAGACCATAAAAAAAACAAATGGTGTGATATCATGGGCATCCTCTGTCACAAATATTATAAAATAGAATAGAAACCTTATTTCCTTTACTCTGTCAATAAGGTATTTGTGTGACGATGTCAAAATTATTTTGACTTAAACTTCCGACCATATTTAAAAGCCTACACAATTGTAACAAAAGGTTCAACCAAGTATATCATTTTTTAATTTCGTACGCTGCTGGCAACTTTTCATCAAAATCAAATAAAATTACCCTCTCGGACAGGGCTGCAATATTTACCTTAATTTAGCTCGTGGGGAACCGCTGCCAAGGAAAAGGCTGCCCAGTTTGATTTTTATATAATTTGTTTTGTCGATTACAAATATTGTATTTACTCTGCGTTTCAATATTTTTTAAACTAAACTTAAGTGGAGTACGTTTTTCATGAAGAAATCTTACTTCTCGAAACATTCACCTAATTTGAAATTATTTTTGAGTTTCAATCTGAGATCGATTTATGCATATGTGATGCTAGATTCACATCATGTGTCATCAAACATTATCTACACCGTGGCTTAGGAAGAATAGCTCATAGCTGGCACTTTCTAGCAAATAAACTTTCTATTTCTAGAACTCTGGGATTCGAATCTTCGTGCAGACAAAAACTTATGTGATGAAGAAGAATTATTTACACTTTAAATTTTTTTAACTATAATTTAATTGACATATCAAATTATTACACAGCTTCAATATTTTCAAACACGGTTGACAATAAATGACAGTAATACCACAGGTATACAAGCACTGGAATACAACAACATCTATCCACGGAAATAAACGCGGAACTAAAAACATTTTTTTTACAACATTTGTTACAAACAAACATTTTACTCGATATCCCTCAACTCGTGTAATGAAAATGATTTTATCACGATTGAATTTATATATAAGGAAATGAAACCAACATCCGTACAGATCCATATCGAAATAGCTGATCCAATTTTACTTTTGAATGTTAAGCCTTCGAAGTTGTATTAAATAATTTAATTTTTATTATATAGCAGCGCCTAAAGAACAAGGTTTTCGTAATGAAAATTTAATTGTCAATTATGAGATGGCCCTTGTCGAGGGACACTTCAATTGGTTTCCAGGATTTCGGAAGATCTTCAATATTAATTGTACTCATTCGGAAAGATTGGAGCGATCAAATAAAGTCTTCATGATAATTTGTAATAATATAATGTGTTACTCGGTCGAGCTAAAATCGTCGAGCTCGAATAAATGCAATGATACTACAATATTGTACACAGATACACAATGAACAAAATAGCACGTACGCTGCGATGAACTATCTCAACCGAACGAGGAATACGTGCACAGCTGCAGGCGAAAACCAGTAGTACATCATATACACCGCACAGTAATATTAGACGCTCAAAAGTTTACAAGTGTTTATTTTTCCTTGTTAGGAAGTTGGAGTACTTATTACCTTTTCATATTTATCCCGGTATGGATATTCCCCAAAGGAATCCCTAATTTATTTTTGGTTTCCACGCACAGTGATGAAACCAATTAAAATCGTTGTTTGCTTTTTACTCTTAATAAATATTGAAAAAATCAATTTGAAATGACCAAATAAAAGAAAAATGTTACACCTAAAGCTATGTATGCCTCGGCTAACTAAAGGCAGGCTCACAGTGCGCACATTAATGCAATTTAACTACACAGTAAGATTAAAAACAAATGAATTTACTTATATTTTAATAGATTGGGCGCGTTGAGATTATCTTCTACGCGTCAAAACAAACAAACAATATCTACTGGCCATTCGAGAGTACATGCGCCCTTTGAGGGTGTTTGTCATTTGGATACTTGACTTGCCGAGCTAACAGATGCAGATTAGAATCATTTTGTATAGACATAAGGGACATTGTGCATTTATTTTGAAAAATTATACCCTTGTAGTTTGTTGCCAGTTCTTTTTCGTGAAGTGTTTTCCGAACACTTTATTTTACGTCAACAAGAACAAGTCATTGTCAATGTTGAGAAATAATATTTTTAATTTGAATGTCTAGCTGTTGGCTTCATCATTGGACTTTCATCACAAAAATATACCATATGAGCCCGATCTATCCAAATAATCCTCATTATTTTTTTGTTCTGTGAGCATTGTGAGGCAATTCTGTCAGCAAAGCATTCGGCTTTCTCTTCGTCTTCGAAGGCGGTAGTGCCGTCGGGACGAGTGAGAGGAGGAACGTGAGAGGCAGCGTCTACGCGTAAGACTCAGGCCATTGTATAATACGCTACGTGGGACGGAGATATATTTTCCATGAGATCGTTCATCTGAGCATCTCGGAGTTCCGCGAGGCATAACCTAACTTTACGTTGTAGCTGATTCGCAGCTAATCTATAGGCGGGCGTGGGATAGAGCTTGGCTCTCCGGAGAGCCGCGTTCTTAGCTTTAATAAGATGGCTAACGGCTAAAGGAAGTGTGGGTTTGCCTTGCTTAGCAACCTTTTTGTTATCACTGATGGCCGAGTTGACAGCAACAGTGAGAGAATCGACTAACGAGTCTATTTTGTCCGGGCTGTCTAGAGAGTCGGGCGAGATCGCAAGCGGTTGATTCTCTTAACTATCGCAAAATCGAGGATGTCAAGAAAGTGGTTCGGGTTGTCGGGATAATGAGTGGGAGTGACGGGAGAAATGACGTCTAAGTCGAGTGACTCAGTGATGTCAAGGAGTGCGACACCGCTGGTGTTGGTCGATAGGCACAACCAGTCAGTATGTTTGGAGGTAAAGTCTCCGAACATAATGACTGAATGGCCGAGGGCGAGAATGGCCTCAAAGTCGCTACAGATAGGTCTGGTTTTGCACGGTAAGCACATTGAAGCTATGATGATGGTCAGATGACCAGTCATAGCCAATCTACAAACAGTGGCTTCCATGTTGAGGAGAGGAAAGCAATGAAAACCTCTTTTGTAGTAAATAGCTGTGCCGCCGAAACCGTCAGAGTTGGGCCTAACGCATATTTGACAATAGCGAATCCCCTGGAGCGGTTGAAGTGAGCCACGTCTCTTGGAGAAGCAGTAAGCCTGGCTCGTTGTTCAGAAGGATTATGAAGATTATGAAGAACTAAAGAGCGAGTGATGCTTGGCTAACACTAAGAGACGCTCTTGAGGAGAGCGGGAGATTCGCAGTTTAGCGTGCGAGTAGGTCAATTTCCCTAATATGGACGTTTTGGATAACGTCGAACATGGTCTTCATGGCCTCAGCCAACGACGACTAAGGTGAAGACAACGGAGCGGGGTGCGGGCCTACGGGAGCTACGGGAGCTGGGATAGGATGGGAAGGTGGTACGACCGGACGCTGTCTCCAAGAGTTAGCTGGAGACCACTTAAGCTTCCGGGGGAGCCTGTTTGCGCAGCTGTGAGAAGTTGGCGAGTGTGAGTGGCGGCGCCAGTTTAGGCGCAGCCCTCTTAGTGGAGGGGCGCGTAACGCCAAGACAACCCTTGTAGTTCACTGTGTGGCTGGACTGGCCGCACAGCTTACATGCAGTGGAAGTGGACACGGGAGTGCGAGTGCACTCCTTCGTGATATGGGGATCTAGGCACTTAATGCACCTGGGAGGGGCTGAGCAATTAGCCTCTGCGTGGCCGTAAAGCTGGCAACGGTGGCATTGTCCTGGGTGGCAACAACGCTAACTAACGCGAGAGAACATTTTATGCACGGCTTCAGCCGGGAAGCCCTGGGAATTAATGTCCTCGAGAATGTCGTCGTTTGCGAGCTCAAACGGGACGCACCGTAGTACGGTACGGATTATACGCTCCTCCGGGAGGGCCTAGGTGTGGTACGCAATTTGTTTTACCGAAAGTAGGATAGTAAATGCGGAAGTCGTCGATGATCGCGACCTGAATTTTGATTGACTTGCCTGCGTTGGAGGCTTTTACATAATTAATTTTGTGCTCTTTGCACAAGTTACAAACCGCGGTCCAGCGCACTTTTTCGAGGAGGAAAGCCGGAGCAGGGAGCTGCGACTTAGCCGGGACGGGAGTGCAGCGCGTTGCTGGCTTGGATGAAACCGACGGGGTCGCGGTCACTTGCAGTGGCATTAACGGCGCCGGGCGGGTTTTGAAGACACTGGGGTGGGTTCGGGGTGTTGAAGACACCGCAACAAGCTTTAAACGCTTCTTTGAGCGTTTTGAAACTAGGGTGAACGCGGGCTCAGGAGAGCCGGTTAAGGTGGCGGCATCCGACGACGCATCAGATCGCTTCCGGGAGCGGTACCCTCGGCGGCTAACCTCACTACCAGCGGTAGGGAGGCTGGGGACGACGCGAAGTGTTGCCCCTATTGGACAAGCACTGTACTTTCACTCTGGGAAGAAAGGCCCCTGTACCGGGATCCAGTCTGCCGGTTTCTCGCACACCGGGTCAATGCTAACAGGCTTCGTTGTCAACGTTAAGTATCCACCTGCTCAATGCAGAGGTCTACTATGTAGTGTGTTGTCAATAAATTGGTAAAAAAAATGGCCGTAGACGTGAAGGCTTCGCGACGTGAACCAGTCGCGAAGTTAGGTTGCACTTAAAGTGCGGAATTGACTACGTTACGACCGGCCGAAGCTGGCCGGAGAGCGAGTTTCTAACTAAAGTAACAAGCGCCCAGCGTCAAGTACGTATCCAGAAAATCAGCCCGAGCCTTGCGAACGAACGTAATACCGATACGAGTAAGTATAGTAGAAGTATAGTAAGAACGGATACCGACGTAAATAAGCTCAACTCTGTTGTTCTGCTCCCACCTGTGGGGTATTTATTCGAGGGGTGCACGGGAGTGCGGAATTGACTATGATACGACCGGTCGAAACCGGCCGCAAAGCAAGTCACAAAGAGGCTTATCTCAAGTCTTCGGGAATGAAGCTAGATATTGATTCGAAACTCAGCGTTTGAGTATTGGTACGATAGAAGTCGTGAGACAACAATCGTGACTCGGCAGCCGGGAGCGACCGTCAACACGTCCGAACGGGGCCGGACGCAGATCGGGTCTCATATAATCCTCAGAAATGACAGTTTATATAAGTGAGGAACCATCATTGAGGAGGTCGTCTGCATTTAAGTGAACTCCTGAACATTCTTGATCTAATTTATGTACCTAACTTGTTTTGGATGGTCACAAAAATAACAAAACCTCAATACAATGGGACCAACATGGAGCTAAACTGAACTAAGTGAAAATAAACACATTACAATTAATAAAATTATCTTTCATAACACTTATGTCTGCAAAACATAGAAAAGAGAGAGAATCCTTACGAGAAGTGTAAACAGTCAGCGATCAACTAATAACGTATTATAAATATATAAAAGATGACCAAGCATTTATCGCTGGTTAGTCGAAGGATACAAAATCTTAACTGGCCAAGAAATAAGATTTGTAACTATCTCCTAACTAAATAACATACATAATTGTGATAAATATTTACCTATGGTAAAACAAATCAAGAATAATCTTAAATTAAAATTAAACTTAAAGCATTTTCAAGATGTAAAAGGGACTTAGAAAATTTGAAGGTGCCGTAATTATCGCGCATAGAGGAATGTAAATGTTATGGTTCAAGCATTCTTTGATCTCTTGAGTTAGGAAAATTACAATTTACTGGATCTTATTCTTCAGAAACGATATAATACGAGGGAACAAATAGATTTGTGTTCAAAGACATTTTTTTATTTGTGGGGTATTTACAGCTACCGTGCATAATTCTAAAAAGATCTGTATGCATTATGTGCCTGCACTTAACACCATCTAGATTCTACAAAGTAAATGTCTGATTTTCTTAAAGAATCAATTTAAATTATAGTATTAGAATTGGAATAGTAATTAATATCATGACTGGGAATATGAACTGGAGGCATTGGTCGTTGATTGAAGAATCCGTAGCATCCTAATAAGTTGTAATAAATCAGATTTTCACCTAAATTGGTTTTATTTACGTGCACAGGAAACCCTGACTTAAAGTTGCTAGTACTTTTGAGAGTGCCTCGTATATTAATGTGCTGTATTACTTTTTTCCTCTCTAGTTTCCAAGGCTTGAGATTGAAGATACCTATCTATCTACCAATATACTTTAGACACCTAGACTGTATTAAAATATCAAATCTTTTTCTTGAACTTTAATTTTGTTCTTGTTTAAAATTATGCTTTTAATAACTTTTACTTCTTTTTTAATAAATATTCACTCACTTAAACGACATAAAAAATTAAGAAAACATAACCTTATTTCGTGGTACGCGCCGAATGCGCGGTTACTCCTGAATGACATGCTGACAGTTGCGGTGAAACTCCATTAACTTGAATCAAATAACGTCATACACACCGTATTATAGTAAACTTACCCATTATAAAGCAGCGTTTCTGGTCATGGGACCAAAAGATGAAAATGCAATACGGATTAGTTCAAGCAAACGATCCTACGAAGATAACACGTCCTGACAATTATATTTTTAGTCAATTTGGTAACTTTCTTCAGTTTTAGACGATCATTAGCTCACAACTACTTGAACAATTTGTTACATTATTAGATGTGTTTTACTTCTAAAACGCTTCATTTCCTTATGTAAAACGGATATGTGTTTAAAACTATATACAACTCAAACACTCTCGTGATTTTTTGACACACGAGATGAAGAAAAAAATATTTGGACAAAATTTGAATCGAGAAACTTTTGTGTTCATCAAGTCCCAAACTTGGATGTAATGGGTTCTCTTCCCTTTTAACTCCAGGAAGTGTGCAGGTAATAATAGGGTTTAGTTGATTCTAAACCTGCCTAAGCTACCAATGGGGCTGGTGGCTCAGCATCAACACATCGTCTCCCATTCGGTCTATAAAAAACTCCAAGTCACTACCAAATATTCACAATTAAAAAGTGCCCAAATTTATTTATCCGAAAACCTTTTAGTGCTACTAGACTATCTAGTGGTTACATCTCGTCAGGGGTCGTACTACCCTCCTTCCTATTTTAACCTCCGAAAACAACCAAGTTTACGACGGTTATGATTCGGATAAAGACTTCTCTTCTTGAACAGCCAATGTCATTACTGGAACACACGCAATTCCAACTTTAGCCTACGTCGGCAACGCATCATTATCGCTAATCAAAATTCAAAATTTAAAATTCAAAATTTAAAATTCAAAATTGCTTTATTAGGTAAAATTCAGTAACAAATGTTGAAGGACACTCTTTTTAGGTACGCAGACCTGTGTTAGGAGTGAACACTCTTCCTGTATTGCACAATATTTTACCTAGTACTTTCAGAGTTTCAGACGAACCGTTCTAGGTGCTAATTCTCCCTATGCCAGGCTCTGCAATGTAATAAATAGCTGTAGCATTCAAATTAATTTACATTTTGATACAATACCATCATTAAAATCAAAGATTTACGAATGTTTGTGTGGTTCAGAAAAATGAGCCTATAAATAGCAGTGCGATTGCTTTGTAATCTCAATCATTGTTTTGTTACCTTTTCGATATTCATAATTATTATTTTACAATTGTACACTCATTATATAGACTTAATGTTCCTATGAGAATAGAAACTCTAATTACTGTTAAGTCCAATTATTATACTGTTGTGAACTGTATTTGCTTATGTAGTGTCTACCTATAAGTGATTGTTGCACCGAGCTTGTTTACCTTTACTTTATATTTATACGCACTTGTATTGTGTAAACAATTGTTGGTGAACCATTTAAATAAAAATAAAATAAAAATAGTACTAAGTATTGTAAGATATTTTTTGTATTTATAAGATACAAACAATTTAAAGAAGTAGGCAGAAATACATAAAAACAAAAACAATTACTTATTAAAAATGCAAAAATTCGAAAATATGTATTATAAAAGTTAGTCTGACATCACAAAGGCGTTCAGTGATGAAAGTCATAAGCTTACAGCGTTTATTATAAAAATTTATTATAATTCATAAGAGTAAACATCTACGATTAATTATATCTGTGAGAACTGAATCCATCATCATGTCGATCGCGTACTCGACTGCTGGCTACGACAAAGTAAAATAAACTTTGTTTACTATAACACAAGAACAACCATATTATTAGAACAGTGTTAGTATCATACATATTTCTGTTACAATCTCTATATCAACTTAACTGAGAAAACTTTCATAGAATACTTGCGAACTGTTTATAACAATTCACTTTACTTATCTAGGGAGTGAAATAAACTTAGATTTATACTGGTAAAGCCAATGACATATTACATATAGACAGGTTATCCGCTCTCAAAAATTGCAACGCAAATGCAAGGCAGTTGCCGGCTATTTGACAGTCTTGTGCAACCCAGTGTCACGGCTAAACATCAAACAAAACTTATTCCCTATTCTGCGTTTTTAATACCGTAACTACAATGCCTTGTTGTGTGTTTAGACAGTGTTCTCATTACACTGTTACTGTTAAAGATGGAATAACCGTTTCTTTTCATGCGTAAGTACTATTTTTTTATAACTATCTTATTTATTATTTTATTTTGTAATTTAAAATGACGTTTTAAAATTAGCATGGCTATTCGTTCGCTACTCGAAGAGCTAGATGTAATGCTATTTTATATGGGGGAGTAAAAGAGACAACGCTAAAGAGTTTCGACAATTTACGTACTACGTCACGTACGCTCGCGACCAATTAGTGCGAAGCAATGTCACGAATTACATAGGTATCTCTTTCTTACAACAAGTGAACCGTATTATTCTTTCCTTCTCCCACAAATTATATTACTCTATATATCGGGTAGGTATCTATAGTGAGGTTGACGCCGTTTTTTTGTGCGGTAATGTTTGGGTATGTCTATATGTAATATGTCATTGGGTAATGCAAACTGTTACTAAACAAGATTGTTGAGCATTATACTTGAGTCAGGAAACTCCAACACTGCGCCACGAAGGCAATAAAGTCAAGCTTGTGACTGCACACTTGAATGATAGAAATCAGAAGGCTGAGGTAAACCAAAAAAGGTCGTCTGGGTTGGTTGTGGAAATGGGAGTACCGCAAGGTTCCATTCTGGACCCAATAGTTTCCCTAGTCTATATAAACGATCTACCCCGTATCGTAGCCGAGAATCACGAGGTTGTATTGTTTGCTGATGAAACATTCTTATTTTTTTAATAAATAGACCAAACTCCAATTTTGAGGACGTTAACAATGCTCTCTCTAATGTTGTGCAATGGTTTGATGTAAATAATCTAGCGTTTAATATCAAACATTTTTATAGCAGTAGATTTCAGTAAAAACATTTTTTTTTAAATTTTTGACTTCTATTAGCAACATATCTCAATTGATTTCAATTCAGTAATCATTTCAGTAAATTTCAATCAATAATACTATTTTTCTTCATGATGTAAATTAATTATTGTAATAAAGTGAGGAAGACTTGACACACTGTTCAGTTCCCTGTTTAAGAAGCTGTCGTTGCCCTAAGCACTGGCATTTGTGTCCACTTTATTTAGTACATATTTTGTTTTATTTTATCTTTGTTCTTGTAATTTTGTTATTTTTCTTTACTAATTGGTGTTTTTACTTAGTTGTAGTCTGTAATCCTTTTTATTTATTTTTTTTTATTTAATATTTTATGTACACACAAGAATAAAAATACAAAGAATGAGACTTAGAGACTAAAAATGTACAAAGGTCAGCTTATTTCTTAAAGAAATTTCTGCCAGCAGACCTGAGAATGGAGAAAACTTTTAAAAATGTTTTTGTTTAATTGTAGTCTCCGTTGGAAAGTATAATTTGTAAATAAAAATAAAAATTATTAATGTTTTAATTGTCAGAATTACTAACATAGTCATAAGAACCGTAAATATTTGTCATAAATGTTATACATAGTCGTAACATGTATGACACATTCTGACATAAACAAATGCAGTGGGGGGGGTATCTCTCTTTGTTGACATCTCGTGTGGGGCGGTACTGCGACCGTTACAGTAATCACGTTACGTGGTTGTGTTCCGGTCAAGGGGAGGGACAGCCAGTGCTATTGCTGGAACAAAGGCAATTTCAACGGAAGCCTGCGGCCGGCGACGCGTCATTAGTAGATATAACCATCACAATCGCTGTTAATAAATAGCTAGTACGAAGGATGTCAATGGACGCAGATGTCATCAGTGTCGTAAAAAAGAAAAGCATTAAAATTTGATTTCACGTATTTTTGAATTTTATTCAAAGAGAGCCAAAGTTTTTTACCCTCGGCTATTTTTTCATTTGGTCCACTTATATTACCTTTTAAATGACAAAGGTAAAGATGAATGTCGTATTTCGACTTCCGTGAAGCGTATCAATATTGCGTCTACTATAAAAAAAATATTTTGTATTTTAAGTATATTAGGTAGTTGGTTGAATTTTGTAGAGAGAATTCTCTCCAAGTATATTTACCAAATTAAAAATAATTGTCTACTCTATTTTCTTTTCAAATTTGTACCGGGGAGTTCTCGAGCTTTTTTATCTGCTAGACGAGCTTACCGCACAGCTGCGATGTTCTACAAAGAATTATGAATAAATACCCTTTATTTTTACAAGTACAAGTTTTAAATACTGAATCCAGGAAGTCTTGTGAAGCAGGCGGAGTTTTATTCAACATTTAAAACCAATTCGTTCATATCAAGCATCCGTAACTAAGTAACTGTGAACAATAATAAGACAATGGCCCAGTATTAGATAAGTTATTACTTAGTGCAGATGTATTATAAATAATTTTTCTTTTATAAAATATAAAATAATAAAATCTAAAAATAAAATAAAATATAAAATCTTTGACTATTAAATGAACTTAACCCAACGGAATGAGTATATTTTCTAATAAAGATCACTAGTTAGGTTTGAAAGCGCTCACGACTCACGGGCGGCGCGATCGGAGCAAATGAAATTAGCACGGGGAAATCGGGTCACCGATCCTTGATAGTGCAGAGTTAGACACATCAGCTCTTTTAGTACCGAACCTAAGGTTAGTTACAGTAAAAGATTTAGAGAGCTGGCTTTCGGATGGGTTCTGAAAAGGCATAAGTGAATATAAGTTATTTAATGTAATTTATAAGTGTAACAATAACATAAATAGTGAGAACCACAGTCGCACACAAAAAAGATATTTTTTTGGCCTTTATGTATGCAATAAATGTACTTCATATTTTTTTCTTTTATATCCCTGTCGACCAGACATATATCATTTATGAGATAAACATATTAACTAAGTGTCACATTAAACTAAAGTTGATCATATTACCCAACAATATATTGATTATAATTATTTCTATCCATACAATGAATATCTGTCGTTTCTCTCTAAAGTTATCTACGCTTCTAAAATTGTAATAATCTTCATAATGTTACGATACTTTAATTATATTTCATTTATATTCGAATAATCTGAACCCGAAGTATATTCGAAAGGACAGCTGTTTTAATTCCTGACGAAGTGGTTGTGGAGGAGTTGGCATTGTGAAGGGTTAGGCAGGGCTACGGAAACAGTCCTTATACCAGTAGAGTGGTAATACAAATGGGATTATTTGAATCGGTAGTAATAATGTAAAGATGAAGTGTTAGGTAAATCAAGTGTTGCTTTCCATGCGAGGAGTGTGTGAAAACCTCTTTTGACAATAGTTTAAAACATAAACGGAGACCTAGGCTATTCGGAATACTTTTATAAATGCTCATTTTTATCATTAAATTAAACTGCCTGCCAATACTATGGACTTAATACACAACTAATTGAGATATCTATGTTCAAATACTCACTCTTTCACATACATACGTAATATTAGTAAGTTTATTAAAAAATTTATAATCATTACAAACCTTTAACCGATACCAAACTTAAGGACTTTTGGATCCCCAATTTTTTTATTAAATTATGTTTAATTTAATACTCCACTGGCTATTCGCTGGGTGATGGCTGTTGACATTTGCCTGTAATTGCTTCGACGACCGTTTTGAAATATGGAAAAAAATCTGTATGAAATTAGATGAATTTAGAACTTTGGATATTACTATTTACTTACTCGTTGCTGTAAAAAAATTATAGCCCCAGACCTAAATGCAATGTCTGAGGTTCGAACATAAGCAGACTATGTGTTGGGAGTCTCTACACTGAACTGGGACAACCCAGACTAGACATATACTAGATATATAGATAAGTAAATATCATGATACACCAACAATCATTTGGTTTATTACATAATATACCTGTCCCCAGCGGCCATGCGCTACGAACCCGGGACCCGGTCCGCAAACGCCATTGTTAAACAGTCCTCAATTACATTCAAGTAAACGCGTTTCTTGGGTCCTTTGTGCGACACGCTCAATACTTCCATTTATTTTCCATTGTAACCTTTAAACCAAATATTAATAATAGTAATAATGATCTGACAATCAAAATAACAATATTTTCTTTGAATCACCTTTAGTGATATCAAAAGTTTTTCAATTCACAAAATCAACGAAACGGTGAAACGTGTTCTGTTTGCAAGGTTTTCAAACTATAATAATAAAAGCGCTTTTGTCATTGAGGTGAAATCACTAAGTAGTGATTTAAAGCGCTTTATTTTAATAAATTTTATAAAGAGAATACATATAACAATACAACCTCAACAAGAATTAGTTGACCAACCAACCATACTTTTTTGAATAATAAACATTTTCAGAGCTGCACTTAAAAGCCTAATTTACTTAAGAGCTATTACAGCACATTAGGGTATTAAATTGTTAATATCCGTTACGGCAGCCTACTTATTTTCGCCTTTAACGTTGTTTTTTATTTATTTTAATACAGTAATGGTTTCCTGAAGGTGCCTGTTTCGTTAATAACGAGTTATCCTTTGTTAATTTTAAAATGTATGTACACAGACGGGATGACTAAATATCGATTGTCCAAAATAACACTAGTCATAAAATTTTGACAAATAATATTATTTGTCCTAAAATTTAAATGTCTTGGCGTGAAAACTTCTTAGTTTTACTGTCATAAATATCTTTATTCGTACTTAAGAAAATGATTAGTCATCTTACCAGGCACATAGCGAATTGAGAATGTATCGCTTCACTTAATCCGCGGTTTGCACTTTTGAGGAGATATTTATAAATCACCACGACGCGACGTGGGACACTCAGAAAATTTTAAGACAAGATTTTAAATTTTAGGAAAAAGCATTTTATGAGACAAAAAGGAACCCTCACTTCGTAATTTATGGCTACGGAAATACACAGAACTAAAGTATCTAGTATTGTAAAATAAAGAAATGTACTAACGCGGTGCAATAGGCAGTTTTCAAATAGGTATTTATAGCGTCCTTTATATCTCGCTAGATGGAGCTTGCATATGTTTAAGAAAAATAAAACTTGTCAGACGGTTGTTTTATTAATTAAACTGTTGTTTTTTTTACTATTTTAATAATATAAAGTAAATATTATTGCAAAAAACTTAAAAGTAAAATACATAGATCTCTTAGATTATAATGATAAATATGGTATATATGGTAAAATCGTTCATGAGCGAGCGCTACTCAAAACTGCCACCTCGAAAGTGGCTTCCTGCCAGTTACCCCGAGGCTACGAAAGCAAAAGAAGACAAATATTGTCAATGATCTCAGCACATCAGAAACCACGTTCATACCTACTAATACTAAAACCATTAGTTATTTAGTAGTTTATTTAGGGATAGTAGAGTTTATTTTGTTAAGGAAGGTGAGGACTGTAAACCTCCTAACCTCCCTAATCCTAATCACGTAACGTGTCGTGAGTGCAAGGAAACAAACAGCTGGTGCGACAAATAATGACTTCCATGAATGCGGATGCCTTGGGTCCAGGTGGGTCATGTACTTGTTTGCCACCTTCAAAATAGTTAACCATAATAAAGTAAAAAAGTTATCTTTAATTTTTTTTTTTGGTTTTAGGATATTTCTTCTTACGCTTTCACGTCCAAGCAACGTCATCGGCCATCATTAGACAAACACACCATTGTTTACAATTAATTAAACATACATTTTGTTATTATATATTTTTATTGTGAAGGAAATTATTTATTGATCTTGAGTCTGAAATTAGGATTATTATTATTATGCTTTTTTATTTTTTTCAATGTTCTACCATTCGTGACGATAGCATGTGTGCCGCGGACTCATGACCATAATGACACAAATGTAGCAACAACCGCAGTGTAGTTGAGCGGGTGAATCTGCAATATGGGTTTTTGGGTAATTTTTTTTCCATTTTCCTTTTTTGGTTTTTTTTTCTTCGCATCGACCGGGCTACTCGTATGGTTCTCATCGGAGGGATGAGGAGAGTACATTGGTAAGTTCTCGCACTGTTCTACTTGTGTTTAGGATGACTATTGTTTGAGTATTACCATGATTGTATTATTCCACGTCTATTTATATATTGGAGTTCATACTTCTTTCCAAATGTTCGGCCTTTTCATCGTGGAGTAACAATACACTAATAATCACACAACATTATATTTAATCATAGTCATGTTAATGACAACTCACCTGTCAGTAAATATTTTAAGGGTAACCGAATCACACATACACACAGTTAAATATATACATGCACACGTACACACACACAAACCCACATACCGCTGTCGTCCAAAAAAAATTTAAAAAAATTATTCTTCCTTTTTTTCATTCTTGTAAGAACTGTTTGAAACACGTTTTAATCAATTATTCCTAACATTTGTTTTACGTACTGTTTGCTAAAATCATTTTAAAAAATCTAATATTAATAACTGACTGTCAGTTTTATATCGATATTATTTTATTTATGCGTTATTTTAAGAGCTGTGCATTTTGTCAAATCAATAAATAAAAACCATTTATAAACTGTTACTAGTTAGTTTATTTGTGAGAATCAATGTGCGTGCTTTATGGATCAGTGACGGGGTAATGGTAGTAACGTAATATATTTCAAGAAAACATTAATTATTATAAATTACCTATTCTCCAGAAATCCAGGTGACCAAACTTAAATTATAAATGAGAAAGTGTGTTTTTTGCTTAATCAGGTAAGATGTCTAAATGGCTTAGAATAAAAAATTGGCATACAGATAGATCTAGATAAAAACATAAGCAAAATTTGTTTTCCCGAATCGTTAGGGAAAACAAATAGAACCGTGAGGGCAGCTCAGTAAAACATTTACACAGAAACAAAACATCTGGGAACAAAATATACAAGGCAATTTCCCAACTCTTTGCTTGGATATCAAATTCTCATTAATGATCAAAATTTTAAAGGAAAACCATTCTTGACATAAAATATTCCCACTTCACTTGTATTGTTTCCACACATTTAAATCATTTTTAGATGTATCTGTGTAGTGTAGTGTATAAACCGCTCTACATTCGTCTTTTTTTCATCTTATTAAAAACAGCTAGAAGCGTATCATAACACCACTTTCACGTTGAAATGCCGTTTCTTATAGTTATATTTTAATTTACCTAAACACAATAATTATGTCTAGTTTTTAATCTGCCACATTTTCTCTTTGAATCTGCAAGCAAAAACTGAAACTTATTTTGATATGTCGACTCGCGACGCCCGCTCTCAACTATTACCATAACTAATAGTTGCATGAAAACTGAACTTTACACAAAATGTTTGCCTTTACACAAAAATTTCTCCCAGTTCACCCCTGGTACCAACTGGGCGCCCTGACTCGAGCATTAATCTTCGCTCCTCGTAACTCCTGAGATCCGCGTAGATCCTGGAGATATTTCTGTTTGTTTTGTTCTTTTTTTATTTAATTTATCTTTTTGTCGACATATTAACAGCTAAGATAATCCTTTTCGTTACATTTCCAGATATTAACTCGATGTAAACTTGCCTTTCTCGTTACCTTCTGCTGCATCTATGAAAATTAACTTAAGCAATAAAATTATAAGATATTTTATTTACGTAAAGTTACAATTGATTGATTGACTATTTGCAAATAAGGATGTTTACAAATTAATTATTCATCTACGCAAGCAAAACAGAACTTGTGCATATAAGATCACCTTATATTAAGTTCCCTTCGGATCCAGTAATCATCCCTAATAACCATCAATGTCTGCAGGCCCGGCGCGAACCACCTGCCTCTGTCAACATCTGGAAGTAGTAGACCAACACACCTACCACATAATATACTCAAAATATCGTAACTGTCATTGGGTGAATCTATAATAATTTACGGTTTGTCTAGTTATGGCCGCACCTACAAATGTATTGTAAGCCTTATATATAATATATATGTAATAATAATATATATATATATATATATATATATATATATATATATATATAATAAATTAAATATAATATATTGTACGTAAACACGTAAGGGAAAAGTTTAAAGGAGACCAAAATGGCTTATTTAGGTACTATAAAGTTATATTCGTATTTATTAAAATAAATATATTTTTAATACTTGATGAGTATCTATAATATTTATAGAGCTAACAAGAAATATAGAGCTAACCACCTACGTAAACTATATTATAAACCGAAATATATTCTACCTAAGTATAACAAAGAATATGGTTAACGGACGTGGAAATACAACTTCCCGATATATTAAACACGATCCCGGATGAACTTCATGCAATGCATGTGAAAAACATTGTGATACATTAAATAAAACACTTTTTACCGGATATTATCGCGTATATTTTAGTTAATTTTAAAATTATTTCGACTAAAATATACGCGATAATATCCGGTAAAAAGTGTTTTATTTAAAGTATGTATCGTGAAAACTTAAGAAAATATTTAATGTGATACATGTATATGATGTAATGGGCGACTAACTCGCACTTACATAAACCTTATAGGTTTAAGGTGTGTTAGAAATAAGAATTATATATTTGATAAGTATTGAATAATGAATTTTAAAAAAATGCGTATAATCCGGTTGAAGATAATGAACCGCTAGTTAAATTGCCGAACAAAAACAATTCCATCGACACATATGCTGCGTTCCGTTTGCCGATTACAGCGCTCACACCGCTCATATACCCGTTCCGATTGCCCGTGAGCGCACTCACAGCGATATCGATACGTCATCAATGACGTCATAAACGCCGCCATCTTCCCGCTCACAGTGCCCAAGCTACGGAGCATGGTCGCCGTGAGCGGCCTGTCAAAACTGACACATGACGTTACTTTGTTGATGTTTTTATTAGTCGATTAAATATTTTAAAAGCTTGCTTATTAATTTTCTTTTGTGGTTCAGGCCGTAGATTTTGCCACAAATAGCGCAAAGGTGACGCAAAATTTTCTAGGAGTCTGTCGCACAAAGTGGCGCAAAATTTATTAAGGAGCACATACATTGATGTGATTTTATATAACAAACATGTACCTACCTACTAGCAAGAGGATTTGCATCACACTAGGAAAAGAAACACGATGTTGGTATATAAGTATGTTTAATTAATAACTAACAATAATTGTACTTTTGAGTACTTAATATTTTTTTATATTTAATCACACAACGAAAAGTAAAACAGGATGACAAAAACTAGTAAATATGTATGATTTGTTCAATTTATAAAAAATACATTTAATTTGTTAGATGAAGGTATTATTCAAAACTAATTAGTTAAAAGAACTGTGATTAATGTAATCTATCCAAACGTAATTTTTTTTAATTGAACAAACCGTGAGAATGAACTTCAGAGGAAACATCAAAAGGAACATTTTGCAGAAATAACATTGTCTTTACTGTATGTTGTAATGACGTAAGTCTATGTCAAACATTATCTGGCCACGTCGGGAAATGTTTGGATGGGGTAATACTTTAATCACGTCGTTTAACTGCATTTCACAAACGTCCTCAACGTTTGGATAGGTCAAGATTAATCCTTTACTACCTCTTGAATTTTTTACTTTTCTAGCAAATTTGACAGTAGGGATTTTATCTTTCATAGATAGAACACGTCCTACAAAGTGCTTCAAACTTTTTTTTGCAGCAAATTTTGCAACAATCCAGTCATCTATTTTTAAAATTTCGTCACCACTTGTCTCAGAATCGATAACAATGGCTTGTCTAAACCCAAAATGTATATCTGATTCATAGTTTTCCTTATCTATATCTTCTTTAAAACTTTCATATTCTGAACTATCTGTGTCGGTTAAGCTCAGGATATCGGAATCTTCAGAGCTTGATCCAATATATGTTCTTCTCATCTTCTTCTTCTTTACAGCTTCTTTGCTTGGTTTCTCTTCCCTATTTAAATTATTTTCACAATTAATTGTTCTTTCAGCAGTTAAATAGTTCTGTTTCCTCTTATTGGCTGTTTCTTTTGTTGTACTTGCGTTTTCCTTATATCTATTTATCTCTCTTAGAACATTACTTTGTTTAACATTTTTTCCTCTTCTCTTCGGAACTATTTTCATTTTTAGTGCTGATTCCGTAATAACTTTAGCCCCTTTATTTTTCACGTAATTTTGCTTCACTTTGGAAGCTTCTTCTAAGGTTATCTGTACATTAGAGGTTATTATTGGTTTAGAGAAGCCCGCTAAAAATGCTGTAGAAAGCTTTGAAGTTGGTATCTCTGGTTGTAAACATACGGGCAAATGTTTTAAATTCATCGTTATAAACGACAGATTTTGATTGCAACTCTTTGAAATTTCATTATACGCGTATACATCCGATGATTGCGCTTGTTTAGCATTTTGATCTGAAAATCTGAAATTATTATTAACTGCTTTCATGCATAACATTTTTAAACAGTTTGGATTATAAATCACCACTTTGTTATTCTCTGCAATGTCATTTTCTATTTCCGCTAAATCATTCACTTCACATTCCATCGCATTTAATAGTCCAGAGTCATTTAGAGCATCAACATCAATATTTGTTATTTTTATGTCTGAATTGGCCAATATATAACTATCACGGGTCCAGGCAAACATTTCTTCTCCAGATAATGTTTCATTTTCATTTATTTCTATACCATCATTTTTTTCTCTATCAATAATATATAAAAATGGCTCCTGCTTCATTCAGGGTCAAAGATCTTAATGAAATTGTAACTTTAGACTTAAGCGACGAACAATCAGAATGTTAGCGCGATATTTAGCGTTCCGATTGCAATAGCCCTAATAACACTTTTAGCGCGCTCAAACGAATCGGAACGGTTTTGAGCACTTTTAGCGCTGTGAGCGCTGTAATCGGCAAACGGAACGCACCACTACTGTTGGCAGCGCGTTAATGATGCCCATGGGCATGGCATATCTTAAAGTAACGGTTTCGTGTGTCGGCTATGAAAGCAATTAAAAGTAAAAAAGTCGTAAAACCTTGGAGTTAACTATTAAACTACAATTACTAATTATAAGTAAACACAGACCATTTACACTGATTCATTTGCGCAGATCCTGAGCTCGAGGGAATTTGTAGATCTTCTAATTACTTTATAGTATCAGGGTTTATATATTAATTAGTATAGATATTTGCCAAAGTTACCCAATTTCTTAATTGTTCATCTCAGTAACATAAATAAACACCCAAAATCCAATTTAATACCATTATCGCTAGCTACTATATAACCGAATTAGCAACTAGATCGGGTAATTACGGCCCGTCCGCTGCACGACTTCGAACGTCATCAGCAAATGTCCGGCCGACGTTAACCGCACGAAGACAGCTGATGGCTGGAGTTACCCACTAACAATAGAAAATCTAATGCAGGTTTGATATAACATTGAATCTTGTAAATTCATATTACCGCGTTTAAGAGGACTCAATCTGAGTTCATAGCTCAACACGGCGTACTAAAATTTACCAGTGTGTTTTATATTTTACAACAAATGTACCCACTAAGAATACATTGTCGAAGTAAGCTCGTTCTAGCCAATAAGCTACAGGATATTTTATAATTGTTTAATCCCAAATAAGTTATCATGTTTTTCGTGAAGCAGGCGTAACACAGGCGAAATAAGACTTAAGTACAAGACATGAGATCGACTAGTCCCAGGTTTCGAATCAGTTTTAAGTGGCAACACGAGCCAGCCATGAGACTCAATTTTTTGCCGTGAATTTGGCTTTCTTGCCATGGTATAAAAATGAACTAATGCGTGTACGATTTACGAGATTGATTCATTTTAAGATTGACAAACAAAGTGTTTACAAAAACAGTTTGTTTTAAAGCTTTATTTATAACTTCAACAATGTTACTCTTTTAATTCAGTTTATTTATAAGTTTCGTTTATAAATTAAGAAGAAGTAACGTGGACCAAATTCAGGAAAAGGTAAACTTGAGTTCCATAAAAATTGAAAATGAAAGCGGAAAATATAATAGAATGGCGCCTACTCCGCCAACAAGAGTGATGCTCCTAAATAAAAATGAAAAGAAGACTACGAAGACATTAACTATTACATGTATACCACACGCTTAGCAACAGAGGTGGACTCCACCTAGCTAATGACGTTGTATTGCAATTATCCATACCACAACAGCATTATTCACCCCACTGTATTTATATCAGCCCCATCCACCTAACGGGGTATTGCAAGGTCCACAGCACTTGAGGCTGGCAGCCTTTTCACCACTTACAAATAACTACTCACTGCAGAAAAAATTCTTAAAAGGTTTTCTCTCACCATCAGTGTGATTGGCTTAATGTATTTTAATAAATTTGTAGAATTTAAATGTTAAACCAGGCCACTCAGAAAGTATTGGGAAAAAAGATTTTATATGTAGACCGCTGGCCAGTTATAAAAAAAGTTATTTTTTCCAAATTTAAATGTAATTTTCGTGTAATGATTTTTACGACTTCTAGTCGCACTTGAAACTTGATGAATCGTTCAGTCAACTTCAATCAGTTTTCACTTTCGAGAAGGCCGTTGAGGAGGTAGCTGGTGCAGACTGGAAAATGTGCTTTGAAAATTGGCTCAGACGCGTCAAACTTTGTAGAGACGCTGGTGCAGAGTAATTTGAAAAGATGTAATAAAAACAAATATAACCTATAGAACATTTTTATTTTTTCCTCAAAACTTTCTGAGTGTTCTACGTATTTTCCAGCTGATTATTATTATGTAGTAAAATGAACATTTCATAGCTTGTTGAAAAATCTTCAGAAGAATAAATGTCTTATTTGTTGCAACAAATTTCATTTCCAAATATTGAAAAAAATACAACCAAGCAAAAAGTATGATCCAATCCTTCCCTCATGCAGCCTGTCCAGTACTTGTTTAAGGTTTGAATGATAGAGTTTGAGCATGCATTTTGCATGGATATCTGGCATTGACACGAACATCCGGCCGTTCACATCACAGCCCTGTGTGAGTTGTATACAATATCTTAACTGGAGACTTACTAAATCTACTTCTTTGATTATATCCAATTGAGTATAAATACAATGGGATTGTGTTCCATCGTTGCGCTGCGCTCCGTGTGCTTTCTTAGGACGACGATAGATGGCATCTTAAATCAAAGCTGCTGCCCAAATCCTGATACATAAACATAGTAATTTCTTTATCACTACATACATTACTTATTTACATTTTTTTAAATATCTTCGAGAAGTTCGAAAATGATCAGCCCGGCCTTGTTTAATCATCTAATTTGCGCGCGTAGTGTCGCGCACCTCACGCCACTACCGAATTGAAATAATTTAACATAGTAAAACACTTTAATTTTTTTAAACTGTGGCATTCCCGATTGCATTGGAGTAGGCATTCTAATCAAATAAGGCAGAGTTGTGTTGAGTCACTAATTAACGCGAATATAATATGCTGCACGTGTTACCGTTAAGACATGCTACGCCTGTAGAAACTACACGCACTCTTGAATTAACACAAGTTTGCTACATCCTCTGATTACAGACTGAAGGAACCTTTCATTCACCAACCGCATTAATTGTGTATTCACGAAAGATAGTCAAATATTGAATTGCCGTAGTCGTAGTTAATTAATATTATTACCTAATTAGCCGGCGTATAATTTGATTACTTGAAACGTTAAATACAAATATTTTTAGTGACTAGAATGTATGTGAACAGTAGTTGGTTTCGGCCGTCTTTGATGTGCGACAAATATTGCCGAGCTAAACCTTTGGGTAGTGCATTTTATGCCTTATTTACAGAGACGTAAAGTGTTAATTGACTTACTCCTGCATAAACTAACAATATAGGTGTAGATGGTGAAAGGTGAAAAAGTTTAAAGAAGTACCTTTATAGGTATTTAAATATGTAAGTTTTCCCTCCTCTTTGTTAAGTATTATTGTCACCGAGCTTAACCCAAGCTTTGTTATAAACTTGGTGGTTTTTAACCTATCTATTCATAATTTGTACGTAAGCATCTGATATCCGCTACTCGATGAATTTTAAGATAGCGGAGCAATGACATATTACATATAGACGGGTTATCCGCTCTCAAAAATGGCAACGCAAATGCAAGGCAGTTGCCGGCTATTTGACAGTCTTGTGCAACCCAGTATCACGGCTAAACATCAAACAAAACTTATTCCCTATTCTGCGTTTTTAATACCGCACAATGTCTTGTTGTGTGCTTAGACAGTGTACTAAATACACTGATACTGTTAAAGATAGAATAAACGTTTCTTTTCATGCGTAAGTACTATTTTTTTATAACTATCTTATTTATTATTTTATTTTGCTATTTAAAATGACGTTTTTAAATTGACATGGCTATTCGTTTCAACAAACTCGAAGAGCGAGATGTAATATGATTTTGTATGTGGGAGTAAACGAGACAGCGCTATAGAGTTTCGACAATTTACGTACTAACGTCACGTACGCTCGCGACCAATTAGTGCGAAGCAATGTCACCGTATTATTCTTCAAAGTGAACCGTATTATTCTTTCCTTCACCCACAAATTACATTACTCTATATATCGGAAAGGTATCTCTAGTTACGTTGACGCCGTTTGTTTGTGCGGTAATGTTCGGGTATGACTTGTCTATTTGTAATATGTCATTGTAGCGGAGCCTGTGTTTAATTATCCGCTCTGTCACTACTCAATAATAGGCTAAAAACTAGTTATAGAACGATCTTAAAAATAATCTGAAGCTCAACGAACACAATGAAGTGAACGAAGCCCTTGATATTATGACGTTAGTTAAGAAGCAACAGAACAATAAAAACGTACGAGAAAATACGCTAACTTCCGCACGCGCAAACGCTGTATGCTTATTGCAATGTAATAAACTCTTATACTTCACCTGGACGGTAGCGCGTAAAAGCTAGACAATCAAATTAAATAAAAGCGAGAGATAATTATTGCGGGTATTCATAAAAATTCTGTAAATGTAGTGTGGTTTTTTGATGAGATGTTCAAGTTTGGGTTATGCGTCTGTGTTTATGAGGCAACACCAAAACGTAAATTTTAAAACAAATTCTTGTTTTTTGCGAACACCAACAGTTCTCTGAACTGTTTAAACAGTTTTGTAGTTTTCAATCAAGTCTGAAGCATATCTGAACGCCATATATACTGCCCTGGGCAGAGTGGTAATGGTAAAGCAAGGTAATCACCGGGATAATTGCTCCTTGGATTAGCTTATGCCCAGTAGAACCCAAGTAACACGTTTCAACGTACAAGTCTGTATCACGAATGAATTATATTTGAGACTAAATCAATTAAAGTATCTTTTAAAATTTCTGAATTCGTCCTACTGCAGAGTGATTGTTGGTAGTATTTAAACGGGTGAATAAAATTTTGCATGAATTTTAAAATTATCTTGATTGTTTTTAATAATCTGTAGATTAGAAACTCTTTTGTCTACTCGTACGAGAACTACTCTATACTAAGTTTAAATAATAATTACAGTTGGATAAAATATAAATATCGAATTTTTCGAAGTCTGAATTGGTTATTATTTAAGGTCCAATCAGTAATCATTTAAAGACAGTGAACAAATTATAAAGTTCTAATGACACCATCAAAAGGTCGGTATGGAAATTACTACTTTGAAAGTTACAAAGGCCGAATTATTTTATTAATTATTTACAGAGAGTATCCCTGTATGTTGAAAGTTTGTAAGTTAGACTAACCAAGTAGATACCACTTTATCAAAGGCTTTACCACATGTTGTCCTTAAAATCATATATAATACGTAAATAATATGTGTCAGACGAAAACGCCATTCGTGGAATATATTCCAAAAATGCATTAGTATTTATTTATTTATTTATTTATTTATTAGATCACCAACAATTTTACAACAAATAATGCACATTTGGACCATAGTTTTAACAAGTTATTGCAAGTCGTAGACTCAATTATAGGTGACAACAGCATGCAATGTTATGACAACAATCAACATATTTAAGTATATAAAGAAGAAATTGTTTCTTTTTTTTTCAGTTAATTACATTATGTTAAAAAAAAATGAATGAGACTTTTCTTATTACTTATACTTATACCTACTTATACAATTCCTAGATAGATCGTACAAATATAAACAGTCACTCGTGCATTTGACCAAGGATCAAGGACTTAAACTGATTTATTGAGTTACAGAAAATATCAATATTAATAATACCAGATTTAGACATTCAATTATAATAAGAAGACATTGCTAAATTGTGGTTGTACGTTAAGTGCCACAGAAATCTTTTTTGAACACGCTCAAGCTTTTTGATATAAACGTCATAGTGTGGATTCCATACCACACTACAGTATTCCAATCCACTCCGGACGAGGGTGCTATATAATATTATTTTTGTTTTAGGGTTTTTAAATTCTTTACAATTCCTTAAGACGAATCCGAGAGTTTTAAAACCTTGTGTGACTATATTTTCTATATGTGTATTAAAACGTAATTTAGTATCTAAGGTAACTCCCAGATCGCGAATATATGTTAAATTTTTTAGTTTTTCATGTCCAATAGTGTGTTCTCTACTAGAGGTTATCCTGCTGCGAGCAAAATTGACAACAAAACATTTATTTGTATTTAGAGACATGTTATTCTGTTCACACCATTTAACTAAGTTATTCAAATCACTTTGTAGGAGTAGATTATCGTTTGGCAAGTCAATTTGTTTAAGGATTTTGAGATCGTCAGCAAATAAATAAAATTTAGAATAATTGAAGCATTGGTAAATGTCATTGATGAAAATGTTAAAGAAGACTGGTCCGAGAATTGAACCCTGAGGAATTCCAGAAAAAGCATGAATAGGGTCCGATTGGTAAATTGGTAACCGTTCACCACCACCATAGACCTACGATCGTACAAATAGGATTCACACCATTTCAGCAAGTTACCAGTTATACCAATAGAAGATAATTTCTTGATTAATAGTTTATGGTTGACTTTATCAAACGCTTTGCTGAAATCGGTGTAAATAACGTCAACCACTTTTCTTTGGTCGACTGCTCTTGAAAGATCCTCCATCAGAGCAACTAGGTTTGTGGATGTTGATCTTGTCTTTACAAAGCCATGCTGATGTGGTGACACCATCTGCTGAAAATGCCAAGTAATTATAGGCCGTAACAATGCCTCAAAAACTTTTGCAAATGTAGAAAGAATAGATATGGGTCTATAATTTTCAATACTACCGACGCGACCTGTTTTGTGTAATGGTATTATTAACGCGGTTTTCCAACTTGAAGGAAATATACCTGTGCTTAGGGATTTATTGAAGATGCGCGAAAGTGGATATGCAATAACTCCAGCACATTTGATAACAAAAACTGATGGTAAACCGTCTGCACCTGCCCCTTTGCGTAAATCAAGTCTTTTTAAAGCTTTATAGACCTGATCCCTAGTGAAAGAAATAGAAGCAAGATAAGTATTTCCAACATTTTTGGTATAAGTGGGTAAGTCATTGGTACGTTCTGGAGAATCGTTACAATACACGGATGAAAAATGAGATGCGAAGAAATTACAAATATCAGAGCCATTCGAAGCAACCCTTTCTCCAAGAGTCATTTCCGCGGGGAAAGTACTTTTGTTTTTTCGTTTACGTTTTATAAAGGACCATAAAAGTTTGGGGTTACTAGTTATGGATTGTTCTAAGGAACTTATATACCTATTATATGAGACTTTCTGTAATTTTGGAACTCTACGTTTTAATAAGTCATATGCTAAGACGTCTCGTGGGTTATTATTATGTTTCTTAATCTTCATTCTGTATTTATATTTTTCTTTAATTAATTTTATCATACCCGAAGAAAATGAAAAACACAAATAATAAAAATTAACGAACTTGCCACTTATTACAATGGGTGCGATTCTCATAGCAGGTTCAAATCAATATTGCGTTTATTGTGGCGCATTAACTGGCACGCTGTAGTGCGGCGATCGGGGTTTGTCGTGAAACGCACTGGTCCTCGTATTCCAAGATCTCGGTCCTCGGAATTGATAGGGACTTATATTTGAAATACTGGAAGAGGAATTTAAATTATATTTGGGAAATAGTTCTAAGAGGAATGTACGAACTCGCAATTTTACGTTTGTTATTTGCATTTGCGTAAGGAAATTTAAAAAATGCCTACTTATACGTAAGTATAATTGTAGACTACCTTGTATTAAATTTTATCTTTCAAAACATATCATCATTTCTTATGAATCTTTTTTTTAATTATTATGATGTTATAAAGTTCAAGTCTATCTTTCAAAAACGCAAAGTTTAGTTTCATACTTTATTTTTCTGGCTATTTGTAATTTGGTTCGTCTTAGTTTCTTTAGAGATCACTAATAAACAAGAAAATTAATAAGTTGTCCGACCGTACATTAAACTTTTTGAATCAGAACAAAACAATACAGTAGTAAATAATTCTTATTTGACATGATTTCAAAACATTATGTGAACCCTCAAACACACCCTCAAAGTTACGTTTAGAGTTAAGTCACTGGTGGCCTAATTTGCGTGTGCTGCAAGTCGGTTATAAGTTCCTTCGTAACATCGTTAATGAAAAATAGTATTTTACAGTTTGTCCGCTTTATTACATTATAATAAAAAAAACCCTGTCAGTTAGTGTCAGAAGTAACTTTTGAACTGTTAATCCGATTTTCATCAAACATTCACATCAAAGTTGGCTCACACATGGGAGCTATGATTCTGCAGACAGGCACAAAGACAACTCCCTTCTTTTAGGGTACGGAGGGTAGGGTAGGGTTAAAAAACAATACTTTTGAGCCAACCTTATACTCACAAACAATATTTGTGCCTAACATGTGTTCATCTCCATCGACCTATACAACCTCAAGCTAAAAGTCAACTCAATTGTTCCAGAACATCCTGCCCGTCATCTTTGTTCCACACCTGGGAAACATTTCTCCAAGAAGTGGAAGCCGACGTGGTGGCATACGGCAACGCAGCCGCCGCTCTGGACCGACAAGTCGCCACGCCACTCATCGACAGGACCTACCACATGAAGGTGCAGGCCCGCAAGCTGTTTGCACACAGGGAAGGATGCGAGAAGATTCTGGGGAAAGCTGATGATCAACTTAATAAGGTTCGTACGGGAAGTTATTAAGTATGAAAAAACACTGATTAACGAATAATGTTGTTTATTATATCAAATAATTGGACGGTATTTCAGTCTTTACTGTTAAAATCATAATACGAGAGGCTATTTAAACGACTATTTAATAATCAACATCTTAACTGCCAGGCTAAATATTTTAAGTAATTTACCACCCCTCACGATTCATGTCTAACTTAACGAAAATTATATAAATATAAGATCCGCTCAAACCTAAATAAGTAGTACACTGATTCCCCAATGACGTAAACGACTTTTGTAAATACACTTTAATATATGCATACAATTGGGCTTTATAAGCTGCTTGTGTATTACTCAAAGTAAACATTATAATATGGTCCTCTACATTCTAGTTAAAATGGTTACAGCGCCTTTTACAGTGTGCCTCAATTTATAGATTTTCTTGGATTTATTCAGCTGTCACAGTCTACGGTACTCGTAACAACCTGACATCGCTGCACCCTACCAAGGTGGCTTCTTGGTTTTGCTGTTAATGCTAAAGATGCAATTTCAAACTTATTTAGAACTAAAACAGTAAACATGTATGGGAACATAAATAAGTGTATTGGAAAGCGTAGAAAGGTATAATCTCTTTTTCTTTATTTGTCACTCCGAAGGGTTTGAGAAAAAAACTGGCGATCAGAATGTTTTTAGCACTTCTCGATTGTTTTGAAACCATCATACTGGTTGACTGGCGCTTTGTTTCTGGATCATGTTTTGGAGGAGCAAGATCGCATATGTGTATGAACGTTCGGGAATAAAGCCACTCGGCATTTGGCTTACGGGTTTTGACTATCGATACTAGCTCCAATTGTATTTCATTCGGCTAATGGCTGATCGGGCATAGAAGTGGCTTTGTGACTTTGTTGAACGACAAGCGGGCCTGTTCGTTCAACAAATACAAATCCACCGGCGCGAAAAAGTAGCACCCCTTAACATGCCCTCTATCGAATCCTGGCTGGAACAAAGCAAAAAGCTTTTTGATACATAAATACATCTCTTGTAAATGATGGGTGATTCATATATCACATTTGACAAGTTTACGTTCTTAGGCCATAGCTATTGAGACTTCCCCTTGTGCTTGGCAAACACGTGAGGAACTGACAGCATAGAAACAAGCTGATATATCGGTTTTTAATAAAACCTCCACATTTCCGAACCTAACAAACGGTATGCCCTATTTATTTAAAACCCAACCTTACTCGTACGGAATAGGAGTGATCTAAAGGTGCCATTGTCGAGCATGGCATGCCCTTGACAGTAGTGTTTGTATTCTCGGCACTTGTAAATAATTCAAGAGATGTGTTGTGAAGTGCAGATACTAACATAAAGTGTTCCATAATGTATTTGTCGGATTTCATTTCCACTACACTCGATCTCTGCTGCGGCTCAGCATTATTTATGGATGTATGTTTAGATGACTACAGAGGCTTTACTAGGATTAATATTTGTAGTGCATATTTGAAATGTCATCCTATGAGTTAGAGGCACTCAGAATGTTAAGACTTTAGTACTATGGATGTGGATAATCAATCTTTAGCTTTCCAGAGGATTACTGTAATATTCCTGATTAGAGCATATGTCTATAGATCCTACATGTATACCTAAGCGAAAAATTATAGCGGTTGGAATGAAATTGTAAAACTTACCGAGAAGTCGGCTACAAATGCTATTTTATCAATTCTTTGTCCTGGAATTATACTGGTACTTGCTATTGATACTGATTTAATTGCTGTTAATGGTTATGATTATATTAATGTCAAATTAATTTTGATTAACATATTAGTTTGTGAAACTCAAAATATAAAATGAAAATAATCAAAGCTGACAAAGTGACGTTCCAAAAGTTCTCTTTTTTGGTTATGTTTCTCTTATAAGAAAGGAAGTGTTGTGGTCAGTCGTAAATGTTTGTTTTATTTTACTACGATGACGATGACATTGCAGATGACAATGAGCACCATCAAGATGTAAGTCATACAAAGGAAACGTGTCTTTACGATCCAGAAACGGACTTCTTGGTACGATACGAAAAGCACTCTACAGCGGTCTACACTCCTCATTGGGTTTTCTATTTTATGCACATGGCCATGAGTATTCACTGCATAATACACTGCCATCATTATGCACTGAGCACTATCTTAGACACACGATAATGAAAATTAATAAAGAGCACGCCCTGTTAACTCCATTTCACACCGGAAAGCTCCAAAAGTTTAAGTTTTAAACGTTACAAAAAAAAAGGTTATTCTGAAGATAAATGCTGTATTCATTCACGACCAATGGTCTTGAGGTTCTACGGAGTGTGGAATTCTGATCAATTTTAGTATTATATTACAGCTTTAAAGAAATACAAATACCTACCTATATTAAGCTCCTATCTACCACACAAACTTGCCGGCTTTCACAGTGAACTGAAGGCCTCGGTAATGGCCGCCGCCTCACTCCTCACCGCACACTTCGATTGCCTGCTGCTTCCATCAATTTCAATGGAACACCCATTAGGTACAGCGTGAGGCTGAGCAGGAACACTTATCAAGTACTTGGATGGCAGCTTGTCTTCTCAACGCATTATTAATTATTATTATTAAGGCCATGTTTCAATACAACCAAGAACACAGAACCAACACTCACAAGTCACCCAGTCGTCAAGAAAAACGATATATTTTCCTTCTGAGTGGAGCTATTAAGCCGATAAGGGCTACAGGGTCAAAACACAAACGAAAATAAACTTTACAAAAAAAAAGGTTTATGTCAAAGTACTTAACCTCAAAGTGATCTTTCAAAAACAGTCAACGTTACAAAATACCCGACCAAAGTAAAATTGAGTTTCAAAAAATCTTTTGTGTCGCCCCTCACTTGCGGATAAAATTGTTGACTTAGAATGTCAATAAGGGTATCTTGACCAAAAGCTATTTCTGTAGTTGGCCCCACAAATATTGCCAACTTTAGCGATACCGGCGTAGTTTCTCCGTTTGTGTATACTGGTCAGTCAATGTATGGTAAAGAAGTCACGTTTATTTACTTTCGTTAGTTCTTGTTAGTTCGCCGGCTCGCGTAGAAGATCGAAGATGACAAACATGCGATCTGTGGAGCTAAGTAAGCAAATCGTGTGTTATTGATGACCATATAGTAAACTGGGAGGGGGGAGGATGAACCTATAAATAAGCTAGGTAGGTAGCTAAGGTATTTGTAAACACAAATTCAAAAACCCGTTATTTACACTTACATAATTACAACCTAATAGGCAATATGCATGACTATAGTCAAGGCATTTTAATAGGTAACATTTGACAATTCATCAAAATTCGACAACGTTACCTTGTAACGGCGGGGATAAAATAATATATTTTTTCGTTTTGTTAGAACTGCACAATTGCCTAACTTTTTTTTTATGTACTTGTCTTATTTTGCTCCTTAAATTTACGAAAGAAAAAATAATAATGGGACAGGGATTCGCCTGATGATTTTTAAAATTCACATATGTTTCAAGTCCGTATCGATTCATTAACTTTAATCGATGTTTTTAAGCAGGTCACCTCACTATGAAGATAAAACTGACAGACGTCAAATGTTACCTATAAAAATGGCCTGACTCTAGTAACCAAACATATTATAAAGTCATCAAAATATTTGTCCGAACAAATGTTTGTGTCACCGTGGAGATCTGTATCGGATGAGGGATACTAGGTAGAGCTTGCATCACTAAATCGTTCATTTATATGTGTACAGTTCGATGAGCTCACCTGTACTGCAATGTTTATAATAATAATATATATATATATATATATATATACAGTTCAAATATAAAATATTTGAACTGTAAGTACGAGCTCTATTTAGTAACCAAACTATTGTAATCATAAACATATTGCAAATATTGTGTACTTTTTTTTTGTGTGAACTGTGACACAGCTGCCAGTGCTCTCGAGTACTAACTCGGGACAACAGCTAGCTATATTTGCAGTTTCAATATGAAATCGCAAAATATGATGTGTATGTACTCAGTTGATTAAATCAATTAAGTCACAAATACAATAACTTATAATATGTGATTCAGTCCTAAGGAATTGTCTCCAAGTAATTTAGTTTATGTAGCCAGTCAAGAATTCTTTGTTTACATCCGAGTAATGGGAGGGTACAAATATAGTTAGCCTTATTGCTATGGAGTAGAGCTAGCAAGTAATGACATAAAATTGACGTCTCGGAAGTTCAGAATGGTGGGGTCTGAAGGACATACCTTCCCCACATTGCACTTGTTCGCAAGTTGAAATGCCATAGTTTTATGCTTATGTATTACAGTGTGGAGAATATATAGCTGTCTTACTGTGAGTACTGGGCATTAACTGTACGACAAGGTGGTACTTACTATACCTTCGTGGTTGTCCAAGCATTACCTTTAGAATATTTAATTCTGGATACATTTACAGAATAAATTGGGAGAACATTCTCGCTCCGATCGCCGCCCGGTACGGACGTTCCAAGACCACTCCGATTGATCGGTCCCTTCCCGATATTCCGTGGCGCTCAGTTCACTGACGTCCCAGTATAGGGTGTTGGTTCCGGGTTACGGTTTTTCTGGGTTTTCCTACTCCCTCCGAGCGCTATCGTAGTGATTTTTCTTTGTGACTAAGCCCCTTAGTCATCAAAGTGCTGTGCTAAGTTGTGTTGTGCTTGTGCTGAGTGCAGTGTTGTGCCCAGCGTAAGTAGTCTGGTTTCAGTACAAAGGATACTTAACGGTGACAACGAATTTGTACTGATCCAGTCCTTTTTATTTTATTTATTATTTCCTTCTAATATTTTATATTTTCTCTTCTATTTTCATATTAATTTTTATCATATTTGTGTCTCTTCGTGTACATGGTTTAGGTTTTAGGTTTCTAGGTAGCGGCCTTCGGCGTACTACGGTTAGTTTTAAGTTATTCTCCCCAGCCCCCCTACCGCTGGTAGGCAGGTTAGCCGCTAGGGTTCGCTAGGTTTATTTTAGGGAACTCTAGGCATTTTTTTTATATACTTATATATTCATATAATTCCCTCCCTTATGGATTCGCAAAACATTATTAACTTCGCGAAAGCGTGCGCGCAGAATCTCGCTGCGTCCGGCATCCCCATTCCAGACGAGGTCTTCACGCAGGCCTTATTAGCAATTAACGCGACCCCGGCCCCTCAGGCCACTATCGTCCAGACCCATCAGGTCTTTAGCTCTCCCGCGTCTCCCGTTCCATCCGATATGGATTTCGCGTCGGTCTCATCGTCTCAAACGTCGCGCCGTAAGCGTACCGCTCCCGGGAGTGACTCGGAATCCACGTCTATTGCGTCATCGGACGCTGCCACCGTAACCGGCTCGCCTGAGCCTCCATTTCAATTAGTTGCCAAACGCTCTAAAAAGCGTTCAAAGAAAGCCTCGGTGTCTTCAACACCTGAGCCCACCCAGGGGTCTTCAACACCCGCCCCCACGCCGCTTATGTCACTTGAAGTGACCGCGTCTCCGTCGATCCTGTCGAAGCCAGTGTCGCGCTGCGCTCCCGTCCCGGTTAAGCCTCAGCTCCTCAGCCCGTCTTCCTCCGCGAAAAAGCGCACTGGACCGCGGTTTCTAACTTGTGCAAAGAGCACAAAATCAATTATCTCAAGGCGAATAACGCAGGCGATACTATTAAAATCCAAGTCGCGACTATCGACGACTTCCGCGCGTTCACTAGGCTGCTTTCAAGGCCCAAACTGCACCAGGGGATTCGCTGTTCCCAATTACGTGTTCATTCGTAACGATAGGCCCGACGGTTACGGCGGCACAGCTATTTATCACAAAAGAAGTTTCCACTGCACTCCTCTCCTCAACATGGAGGCCACTGTGTGTAGATTGGCTATGACTGGTCATCCGACCGTCATCATAGCTTCAGTCTACATACTGTTAGGGGGGTTTTCCCCTAGAAAAGGTTTGCGTGGGGTTTAGACCACGGCCAAATCAAACGAAAGTGAAATGTTGACACCGGTCGTTTATTGTACACAAAAGTATTGTATTGTACACAAAAGCATTGTATTATAATATAAAAGGTATTAAAATTAAATTAGGAAACCTTGCGGTCGCTTGGCTGATCCTTAGTTTAGTCTATAAAATTACTTTATATTTAAATTATTTGTAATACTCCGTCCGCGAACCGAAGTTTTCTGAAGGGGCAATCGTTTCCCACATTCACAGTAAAGAACTAAAATCTTAAACAAAGGGGTACTCCGAAGGAGCTTTCCTTTAAAATAATTTGTATTAAATGACAAAAATCAAGGGTGGTCCATTTTATGGCCCCATAAAAATATTGGATATTACTTGGAAAGTAAGGAGATCGGGGTTCGACGCTTCAGCCAAACCTCCGCATCGCTGGCGTCCAAAAAAACACGGTGCAACAAAAAGCAGCCGATGAGGCTGGTAGTATGAAAACAGCCTCCTTTCTCAAGGAGGCTGTAACAACTTAGGCTCCGGAGGCCGCCACGTAGCCCACGGGCCAGACCTCAGTCCTACACGCCCGCACACCCCACAAGTTTCCTCACGCCGTCACTCGATAACAGTCGTCAAAAATCTCCATTCAATGTAAAAAACTCAAAGGTGTCGACTGCCAGATTCCTTCTCGCCGAATGTTCTTGAAACTTCCACTGTCAGCCAGCTCAACATTCACTTTTTTTATCCCTAAATTTCCACAATATTGGGAAAAAGCTATACAGCCCAGCACTAAGCTTCGAACGAATGAAAAAAGATATAAAGACGGTTTAAAGGATTTGACTAACAAAAAAAAGGTGTAACAATACCTTGTGACATCCATCATACCAGACCTATCCTTAGCGACTCCGAGGCCATTCTCGCCCTCGGCCATTCAGTCATTATGTTCGGAGATTTTAACTCCAAACATACTGACTGGACGTGCCTATCGACCAACACCAGCGGTATCGCTCTCCTCGACATCACTAACTCACTTGACTTAGACGTCATCTCCCCCGTCACTCCCACTCACTATCCCGGCAACCCTAACTACTCTCCTGACATCCTTGATTTTGCGATCGTCAAACAAATCAACCTCGATCTCGGGTCTATCGAACCGCTCGATGACCTTGGCTCTGATCACCACCCCGTCTCCCTCGTGCTAGGACCGCCTAACAATCACGTCACTCCTCCTAAGACCTTTACCAACTGGAAAGGTTTTAAAAACACGTTAGCTTCAGTCTTAGAGGCCCCAAACTCTCCGCTCGCGATCTCGCCCGACCAATTAGATAGCCCGGACAAAATAGATTCATTAGTCGACTCCCTCACTGATGCTATCAACTCAGCCATCAGTGTTAACGAAAAGGTTGCTAAGCGAAGTATACCCAATCTACCATTAGCCGATAGCAATCTTATTAAAGCTAACAACGCGGCCCTCCAGAGAACCAAGAAATATCCCACGCCCGCATATAGATCAGCTGCGAACAAAATACAACGTAAAGTTAGGTGTTGCCTCGCGGAACTCCGAGACGCTCAGCTTAACGATCTCATGGAGAATATCTCCCCGTCCCACCAAGCGTACTATAGTATGGCCCGAGCCTTACGCGTAGACGACGCCTCTCACGTTCCTCCTCTCACTCGTCCCTACGGCACTATTGCCTTGGAAGCCGAAGAGAAAGCCGAATGCTTCGACAACATAGTGGCACAATGTTCGCCCAGACGCAACCCGCGGATCCCTCCCACATCCAGGCGGTGGAGGACGAAGTTCTCCGCAGAGAATCTCTCCCCATCACCAACGACCCCGTCACAGTCTCTAATGATGAAATCTTGCTTCTCATTAGAAGTCAAAAGTCCAAAAAGGCTCTCGATGCGGATGGTATTTCTAACTACTTACTCACATCACTTACTCACGTACTCACACACCTGCCCCAACAGGTTCTTACCTTGTTATCCATCATCTTCAATGCCTGCTTCGACCACAGCTACTTTCCAAAAGCTTGGAAAGAAGCGACAGTCATAGGCAGTCCCAAGCCTGGTAAACCTCTAAATATCCCGGCTAATCACAGACCCATCAGACTCCTCAAGGCCATGTCTAAACTTCTCGATAGAGTCATACTCTCTCGAATGCGGTACCATCTGTTTCCAACGGATGGTGATCCTCTCATCATTTCCCACCAGTTCGGCTTCCGCGCTAAGCACTCCTGCCAATCGAATCGTCGAGTACATACTCGACGGCTTCTATTCGAAACGAAAGAAAACGATCGCAGTTTTCTATGACGTAGCCAAGGCTTTCGACAAAGTCTGGCACAGCGGTCGCGTTTATAAGCTCTACAAAATAGGCTTACCGGCTCGCCTAGTTAGGATAATCGCGTCGTTTCTCAAAGACCGCACGTTTCGTTTCAAACATGAAAGCACGCTTTCCGCCCCTCGTCCCAAAAAGGCTGGAGTCCCTCAAGGCTCAGTCCTCGCCCCTCTGTTGTACACCGTGTACACTAACGACATTCCCATTCCTTCGAAAGACGTCAAACTCGCCCTCTTTGCCGAAGACACAGCCCTTTACACCAAAAGCGTCAGTGTCCCGGGTCTCACCACCAGACTCCAAAATGCTGTACACGCCCTCGGTGCATGGTTTCAAAAATGGCGTATCGATGTGAACCCAGACAAGAGTTCTGTGGTTTACTTAGAGTACAAACACCGTAGTGTTGCTGACAACCTGAACGTTCGAATGTTAGGTACTCCCATCCCCTGGAAGCGCACTACTAAATACTTAGGCGTCACCTTAGACCAGACGCTTTCATTCAAGCCACACGTCGATAGAGTAACGAAACTCGCCCGTTTTTACTTAGGCCGCCTACATAGTATGTTAGGTAGAAAAAGTAAAATGTCTTTCAGAAACAAACGTACGCTGTATAAGGTCTGCGTTAGACCAGTCATGACATATGCCTCGCCAGTCTTTGCCCACGCCAAACCCGGAGGAACTAGAGGATTGGAATGGGATTCAGCGCGTTTGAAGAACGATTCTGAGAGTGTTTTGAGGTGCTGTTGCACTGCAGGTAGTTCAAAATCTCTTCTGCCGCAGGACCACAGACGCACCGTGGTACGTGCGTAACGCGGACCTGCACAGAGATCTTGAACTGCCTACAGTGCAACAGCACCTCAAAACACTCTCAGAATCGTTCTTCAAACGCGCTGAATCCCATTCCAATCCTCTAGTTCGAGATTCAGTCTCATACACTGCTCCTGTCTTAGATTCGAAATTCAAAGTCGCTAGGCCGAGAAACGTACACACGAACGTAGCGATGCAGCTGACGCTAGATCTCTTAGCCCTTCAGGCCGCAACTTCTAATTCTAACGTAAATTCGAATTCATTTAACTTCTTCAATATTTATTTAATGTAACTTTAAATTTTATTTCTCATTTTCCTTCAGTGCTATGAATTCACCTTCAGTGCTATGTAAATCCCAGCGGATGACCCTTTCTGGGCCCCGCTAGCGCGGCCTCTTTCTCCAATTGGCCGTCGCTCAGATGAAGGCTGAGTGGCAAAAAATTGCACCAGCCGACAGGGGGTTTTTTAGTGGGTAGTGGTTCTGATAGGCGTCGGAACGAGTCCCACATAACCTGGATCGCGCGCGCCAGATGAACTCGCAAAATAAGTTCTGTAAAATCAGTACAAGTTTGCACTGTATTGCTTAATATTTTCGTTTTAGAAGCTATAGAGGTACTTATTATTCTTCTATAACATATTGGTTTGGGTAACTTGCTGGTCACTAACAGATTTATTATGAGTTATTTAATTCCAAATATGTTTGGAGTTCTCTGTATTTCGATTTACAACGTGAATACTGCAGGTTTGGGCAATGTTTCCTTGATTAAATCATATATTTCTAATAGAAAACAGAAAATTGCAATAAGTGCAGAAAAATCATCAGGATCGGCAGTGACAATGGGTGTGCCCCAGGGCTCAGTTCTTGGTCCTTTCCAATTCTTTGTTTATATCAATGATCTGCCATCGGTCGTTAAGAATCAATGCGAGGTCATATTGTTTGCTGACGATACTTCCTTAATACAACACAGAGCAGTGGTTCTTAGCTAATAATTTGCTCTTTAATGAAAAAAAAACGTTTACATTGCCAAATGTCAAACAGGTAAACACAAACATTGTAGTTAAGAGCCAGGAACTGACTCCTGTAAACTCAACTGTATTTCTGGGCATAACCTTAGTCGCCAAACTCCAGTGGGGACCGCATGTTAATGGTTTAGCGAAAAGGCTTGGCTCTGCCGCATATGCTTTTAAAAAAATTAGACAAATTTCAAATGAAACAACTGCTCGATTAGTCTATTTTGGTTACTTCCACAGCCTCATGACATAAATATGGTATTCTTTTGTGGGATAGTGCTGCCGACAGCGATACTATATTTATTCTGCAGAAAAGGGCTGTTTGCGCAATCTATCAGCTCGGTCCAAGGGTATCACTTAGAAGTAAATTTAAGGAAATAAATATATTTCTTACCTTCCATTCACAATATGTTTTAGAAATTTAATGTATGTTAAAAAGAACATAACCTTGTTCAAAAGAAAAAAAGAGCTGCGCAATGTTAACACAAGAGGAAGAAATAAGCTGGCAGCTCATAATAGCAGGCTTCATAAAGTCACTAACTCATTCATGGGTCAATGTATACGCTTTTATAATAAGGTTCCTGAGGATATCCAAGGTCTTCCTATTGACAAATTCAAAGAAACTATAAAGGAGAAGTTGTGTGCTAGAGCATATTATAAACTATCCGATTATTTGGATGATAAAAGCCCTTGGGTATAATCCCCTCATTAACAGGATTGTACTAGTATTTGTAACAAAGCATGTGTAATGTGTCTGTATGTGCGATGAGTTCTTCGTCCCGATGAATGTCTAAAGCGTCATTGTCACTAAAGTACGTCTTTTTATGGCAGTGTCGGGTGACGGGTCGCTCACTTCCCTCTAATATGGTTGAGGAGGGCGATGGCTGGATCCCGCGTTAACTCGTGAACGGGTGCCGTTTGAGGGTGTTCGTCGTTTGGATACTTGGGGGGAGGGAGACTTGCGGAGCTAACAGATGCAGAAAAGAATAATTTTGTATAGACATAAAAAGACTCTGTAAATTTATTTAAAAAAAAATATACCCGTGAAGTTTCTTGCCAGTTCTTCTTCACGAAGGTTTTTTCGAACTGGTGGTAGAATCATGTTTTATTTGACGTCAATAAGAACAAGTAATTGTCAATGTTGAGAAATAAATATTTCATGTCATTTCATTTCCCTGAAACGAACTTTTTTTAGTTCTCTAATTTAATTTTCATGGAAACTTCAATATATAAACTAGTGGCCGAAACTTTATTTAAGTTGTTCTGAGGTTAAAGGTTATTCCATTTGCCTGCCTTTATATTGTTATATCAATCAATATGACCGATCTACATTTTAATTAATGCCTTAATACCGGTACTGGTCCCTGCTAGGGCACCAAAAATCATCGTGACCACGGCAACTGCAAAGATGCCGAAACGTCGAAATAATTTTAAAATTAACTAAAATATACGCGATAATATCCGGTAAAAAGTGTTTTATTTAAAGTATGAATCGTGAAAATTTAAGAAAATATACACCAAAAACGTGTTTTACATTTTTCTTCGTTAAGGCTCAACTTTTATTTTATTTTCTATTTTTGGAAAAATACCCATATTTCATCAAACTAAAAGTAGTAAAATTATAATTATAACTTGATGAAGTTTCAAATATAATAATTGCAATAAAATAAGAATTCATGGAGTTGCAAACTTTCATCTCGGAGCACTTTAGCGTTTAAGGTTTCCATTTCAGTTTCACTGGATACAGCGCACTAGGCGGCACAAGCCTGAATATGTCGGCGAGCGGCGCAGTGGCTCACACGCCGGAGGGCCCAGGTTCGAGTCCTGGTCGGGCATTCAGTTGTGTAATGACCACGGATGTTCGTTCGGGGGTCATGCTTGTTTTTATTGTGATATGTGTATTCTTATTTTGAGTTTATTCTATTCAGCCGAAATAGCATTTTCAGCTGGAGCCAAATAAAAATAATAATAAATCCCCAGACGAGCACACCAACTGTATGATACCAAAGTAAGCAGAGTTTGTGTTATTGATTTGACAGCAAATTGGCAGGGACAAATCGCGGTATGGTCATCCATCGTTTGATTGGGGGTTTATTATTATTATTATTATTTAGTTTCGGTTTATCGATATCTCTAAAAAATCCAAACCTAGTACAGGTAAAAAATATAGTCCATCAACTCGTAACAGGAGGCAATTCGAAAATCGTAAATTCATAGTACTACCCCGACACTCAATATAAGCGCCATTACTCAGAGCGCTCGCACGAATGACTGGCGTTTTATTGGTCGTTCGTTGGCGAGACAAGCGTCGGTGTCATTAACGCGGCTGTATAGCTTTATGCCGTGTAACCTGCCAGTGACAACATCTGGCTTAGCAACTGTCGGCAGGATTAAAACCTATTTGAAAACGAACGCTGCAGAATATTAAAAGAATTAGGTGCAGAAAATGAATTACAAAATGGCGTCACTGTTGGTATCTGAGGGAGTGGGACAATGACGTCATAAAATATAAATATTGAATATGTAGAGTTTTTACCAGCAGTTTATTTATACGTTGTAAGCAAGTCATTTATTTAGCTTAAAAGAACAGTGAGGCGGTTTACTTTGCTAGGTGACTGCTATGTTACTTCACTGTTTTTACTGATAAATGTTTGTTAATGACGTAAACTAGATTGTACTTACCAAAACTTTTGTTTTTTAAATAGCTTTCTTTTACATTTTAAAATTTTTCTTTCTTTTCAAAAGCTTTCGTACAATCTGGTATGAAATAATCAGCCATAAGAAGTTTATGAGAAAAAAGTACTTTTCAACATAACATTATTCCAAAAAGAATTACGAATCTATAATATTATCTAAATATTTTTCTACAGTGCTATAGTCTGTAACCAAATCAATTGAAATTATTATATACTAAGTATTGCTATGTTATGTTTACTGTTTGTGTGTATGTACAAGTTGCCATAATATAAAGTCATTATAGTTATTGTATTAACAAGTACATGCCCATATTTATTTCAATGGTAATGTGCATAAAATGTTATTTTTTAAATATTAGAAGGTCTTCAAACAACAGTTTTAGTTTTCTACTTCCTAAAGGTTGGCGGGTAAAAATGTCTGAAGGCGTTAAGCCCACCTGTAAACAAACATGTGTTATGTTTTGAATATATAAAAAACAAAGAAACTCTACATATTTACTAATTTATTATAACAATACCTCCGAAAAAAACCAATTACAAAGAAAGAGTAAGAAGCTCGTATTACAGACAGAACCCACACTGACTTAAACAGGAAACGACTATGACACGCGAAACTCCATATTCGTCAGACAATCATTCGTACTAACGTTTTAACTGTTGTCACTGAAGCCACAGACCGCCACATACTAACGTTTTGCTAATTCGTCGATGTTCCCGGTCGCAGAGCCGCCAGGACTACCGCGCGGCGTTCTTCAGCTACTGCAAGGCGCCGACCTCCGCCACGCTGGCCACTTACTACGACTCGCACAACACCTATGTGCAGCAGTTGACGGCCACCAACGCTATGCTGGACCAGTACTACAAGTTCACACTTCCTACTATGTTGCAGGTGAGCTGGGGTTTTAGCTTTCTAGGTTTATTACACGTAAATAGTTTGCTGTACAGATAGGTTGTTGATTTATTAATTAAAATACTAGGTTTTTCTCGAGAGTGCTCGCGGGAATTTTCATTCCTGCTAAGTTTATGGGATAAAAGCTAGCTTAAGTATGTGTCTTTTAGCTGCATGTCAGATCTTATCGAAATGCGCTGGCCTATTTCGGTACATTTAGGGTACAAATGAATATACTTTAATGTCACAATAACGTATGAATACTTTCATTTTTATAAAGGTCCGAGAGACTGATAGCAATTGCAAAAACACAAAACTGCAGTAAACATGTTTAATACGAGATTCATATAATCATACTTAGTGCTGTTGGCCTGTGTCTGTGCAAGTATATTCATCATTATTTCATTCATATACAAGTTTTAATTAGTTACACGTGATCGCAAGTTTTCATAATTACGCAAACTTCATAAAACAGCTGTGTTTTTTCACTTTAATGTGCGAAAATTCAATTGCCAACCACCATCAAAGGTATGATATTTTTATACATCTTTAGATATGTATAGTTAGACTATGTATACCATATATGTTTTTATTTTTAAATCGTAACTTCCTAAGAAAACTGAAAATTATGGCATAACAAAATCGTTCCCAGTTTAAATAACATTAAGTTACATACTAGAACATTTTAACAAATATTTCTCCGAATGTAAGTTTTAACAAAATAATCATGTAATTGGTGTTTGGATAGACTTCGTTACAACATAAGATACAGTGACTTAAATAGGGTGAACCTAATTATTTTGGTGAACCTTTATGCAGCAGCAATGGCGCCCGAAATAAACACAACTGTTAATCGTACTATAGTGGTTCTAGTAATAAACGTAAAGGTAATTGGTACCATCAGCTATCCCGATTTGCTGAGCTTTTGGTGAGCAGACGATTCAAAAATTGCCGTGAGTAGAGTTGGAGTAATAATAAAGTAGTAGTCTAAAATGTTCCTTCTTTTGCTTAAGTACCGTCACAAATACAAAGTTTTTTTGTAGAAAAGCCTTTTGGGTTAAAAAAAATCTCCAATTTTCACGAAAAAAGTGACCCTCGTCTCTCTTTATGTAGACCAGAGCGAGACGGTCGAATGGCGTGAGAATTGGCTCATTAATTGTGCTGTCAAGTGGTTAGTCAGTTAGGTTTAGGGGTTTCACATTTGTGGCAAAAATAGAGATGACAAGAGTGTAATGAAAAGTACTGTATGAATAATAAAATATTTAAATTAAAAATAAATTATAATAATAATAAATAATAAATCAAACACAAACACAGACAAACACACCAATTGTATGGTCCCAAAGTAAGCAGAGCTTGTGTTATGGATGACCATACAGCGAACCGGGGGTAACCCAGATTAAACATACATATATAAATACAAACAACCGTGACCCGAGAACAAACATCTGTGTTCATCACGCAAATGAATGCCCCGTGAAATATTAGCAGTTTACTTGTATTTTAATAATTCTTATCGAAGTAGATGATAATACGGATCGATACATATGAGGTATCATGGGTATGAGGCCTTATATGTTTACTCCTATTCTATCAATTAATACAAATATAGCCCTAATTTTAAACTGAAATTACGACACAATAAGACAAACAAAACTCGTTTTTGTTCTCGTTTCATTATTCAACGCCTTATCTTTAAATCCGTTTAATTCAACAATTGTTTCCCAGGACATCTATGGTAATAGCTCCTAAGGGCTTTTCAAATTTCAGGAGCGATCCTCTTTCCTTGAAAGCTGGATATATATTGTATTATTGAAGTATCAAAAGTAGTTTTGTATTCATTCCTAATTTATTAATTTTTGTTTTTCTAAACAAACAATATTTATTTATATACATTTACAAAGAGAACGTAACTGGTATTCAATATTGAGCTCGATATTTAATACCTATTAAACACAAAATGGATCGTCCACGGATCTCTGCTGCAAATCTATTGCGGTATCAAATGAAACGCCTTCTATGCCGGTCGCTCAGGGCTGTCGACACGTTTGTGAAGGAACCAAACTTTAATTTGATGAGTGACTTTAGTTTGATGCAGCTGATTTTTAGTGTAAGTGAAAGTCATATTTATCTCGCTACAAGAGTCTCGGTTTCGAATACTGGTACTGATTTAAGTTAAATAAATTAAATCCCTAAAATAAACATACATACATAAATATAAAGGACCATGGTCCGACAAACATCTGTGCTCTTCACACAAATGAGGCAATTCTTCATTTGGCAATTGCAGCCTTGATCACTTTTGTTGTAACACATTTGATGCCGTATGACATGACATGACAGGATATGACGTATAAATATCTACAGATTTTAATTTAATGTTATTAAGATTAATTTTATTTATATAATACTCTCAGAAAGAGATACTAATATACATCAAAATATTTGTCACTTACAAGAAGAGGGCGTAGAAGGTGGCCCAATACGGGTAAGCTAACAACAAGGCTAAAAAAAACAGAGTTTTTTTAAATAAAAGGAACCTTTTTTTACATTGTAGGGTGGGATATTTATCGATCTTCGAAATAAAACATAAATATTAGTTATTTGAGTTTCAATTATTTATTTAATGCAATAATCAAAAACCCTTACGATAACCCATTTTGCCCGCATATAAGCCTAAAACGAGTAACGCTTTTGGGTAAAACGGGTAGACCTAGGTTTTGAATTTTGGTTATACACACAACAGTTTTTATAGCTTAAATAAGTAAGAAATGTAACAAATTGACAATATTTTAACAGTTTGGCATATAGTCTATAACATATTCAGTCTTAAATAATAAAATTATCATAAAAAAATGTTTGGAGATCGGGTGGCAAAAATAAAAGTAAGTACTTCAAATAATCTCAACTTTCAAAATTACCTCTACGCTAACACGCTATCAGTCTTATTGAGATCAAAGTTTCATTTTAAACGTAGAAAAACATAGGGAAATATATAATTAATAAGGATTTACTTGCTCAAATACACTATTCCTGACACAAATCACAAAAATAGGAACCTATACCAGAATAAGAGGTACAAGCTTCATGAGCCCACTCTTTACAGTCTCCACATTCAATCCAGTCTTCATCAGGTGGATCCACATACGGGTCACTACAAACCAAGCAAAAATATTTTGCTTTTTTAATACGCTTAGTTATAATTTTCTTTGTTTTGCTAGTGGATATTCTAGTGCATATTCTTTATATTTGTTTTTTTTTTCTTTTCAACTGGCTTCACGCGTTTCTTCTTTTCTTCTTTCTCTTTTTGTTGTTCTTTAATCGGTGTGCTTGTTAACACTTCAGCTCTTTGGATCTTTCGTTTACGATTTGTTTTATTTGGGCTCAGTTTTGGCATAGGTCTTATGTCAATGGGTTTCATATGAATCAAAGGTGGCGATGGAGAAGACACTGGCCGAAGGGAAATACAATCAACTGGTGTAGAACATGAAATTCTGTTTTCAATGGTGTTTTCAAGATTATTAAAAACTTCAGATGGAATGGGGTTGTTCTCTTGCACATCAGCCACTAAAATAGAGATCAAACACTCATCATTTTCTAGCACTGACGGAGAAACAGTGCGGTCTGAGTCAAGAGATGGACGAATACTTGAAGATATTTCACCATTTATTAGAGCACACTGGGATAAATCAGTTGTTGTTGAAATTAAAGCTCCTGATTCCAATGGTTCGGGGCGGTCCGTCAAAGAAGAAGGCAAAAAATCAGACTCATCAAAAATATGACGATTTGTTGGCCAAATCCCAGTAGTTTTAAAGCCATTAATGGCATTTTGTGCACTAGCTGCTCTCATATATGATTCGCCAAATAGTCTTGATACCTCGTATTGGGAAATTATTCGTCCTACATGGCTTTTTTGAAAGGCACCAACTGCTTGCTCAAAATACGTCTTTAAAGGACCGTATACACACCGATCTAAGGGCTGCATACGATGTGTCGTGTGAGGAGGGAGTGAAACGAAAATGACATTATTTTTTGAGGCGTACTCCAAAGCACCGAGGTATTTGTGTGATTCGTGGTTGTCCATCACCAGAATAACTTTTCTTTCTGGTGTTGGACGAATTACTTCAACAAAATGTCGAAGCCATTCCAAAAACGTAGGTCCCGTTATCCAGCCATTGTCTGTGCAAGTAGCGTTGGTGCTAGGTGGAGCTCCATCCAACAATCTGGCAACCATCCTCTTCCTACCAAAAATGAGGAATGGAGGAACAAAAGATCCAGCTGCATTACAGCAGCAGACAACCGTAGTTAATTTCCCTCTCTCAACGCTTGAAATTACGCCGACCTGTTTTTTTCCAGTTCTGGATAAAATTTTGGGTGGCTTATTACTGGTAGTTTGTATCCCGGTTTCATCGACGTTATAGATGCGCGTAGCATCGATGCCATGTTTGTCTATCTCAGCTTCTAAGAGGTCGTAGAACCGCAAAACTTGTGGTTTATTGAACCCTCGGGCACGTGCCACAGATGTTGGTTCTGGCTGTCGAATGGAAAGTTCAGGGTGACGCTTTTTAAAACCAAGGTACCAATCGTTCCCGGCACAGTTATTTTTGAAAGGATTAGTTATCTTATTTTTTACGGCATACTGGTAAACGAGCTCTAAAAATTCGTTTTTGGTTAATCCATAAAAAATATCGTCCATCTGAAACACATACTCAAGTAATTCTTTTTCTTGTGACTTATTAAATACCGGCTGATACCTTCCCAATTTCTTTTCGGATGTTCCTTTTTTTATATGCCGTTGTAAAGTAGACAACGTAAGGCCATACTTTTTTGCAGCAGCAGAAACCGACGTAGTTATCGCTTCTTCCATTGCTTGTTGCATCGTAGTTTCACTCCAGGACGCACGATTTGTTTTTCGCTTATATTTATTCACCATCTAGAAAAAGACGTAGATTTTAGAAGAACAGTTAATTCCGGGCATAACGGGTACCTACCCGTTTTGCCCTACCTGTTTTGCCCCTTGACACATTTTATCGCAAAGTAATAATAACCTCAAAATGAAAGCAAAGCAAACAAATATTTTTATTCCAATTTAAAGTTAGATAGTACTTTTATAAAACTGTAACACAAACAACATGTCAACTATAAAGAAATCCCACTAATCATAAAACCCTTACCTTTTTATTTTTTAATAAAACCACTTCAAAACGTTTGTCACACACACCTTCGCGATTATGCGACTCCAGCGCCGGACTGAAACTGATTGAAACTCGTCAATATTCGAGAATGCTCGGCACACGCACACATTCACACCAATGCTTCACATAGCGGTGTACGAGTGCTTACCCGTCTTAGGCGGGTCACCCGTTTTAGGCTACCTTCCCCTACCTACCCGACACTATATCATTTTTTAAGATAACGGTTAATTCAAGTACAATAATATCATACAGAAACGAGTTTTCCTAAAGCTACCTGTTTATCTACTATACAGAAAATTGAGGAAAAATAAAAGTCTAAGTCAGAAAATCCCTTGTTGAATAATACAACTTTCTCCAATAAGAACGGCGTTATTGAAAAAAAATACGAGGACAAAATTGAATGCGTCTCCAGGCACATTTGTGACGTTTCCCATTTCTAACATGGAAGCCATCGGAATTATTAGATATGACGTCCCTGACGGATTCAGCAACTGAGATTTTGTAGAGATTCCGCTTTAATTAAAATAGATTTAGAGATGCAGTCTCGAATTACGGAAATAGAAAAAACATTTCCGACTTGGCGATTTAAATTAGAATTGAATTTAGCTCAGTCAATATTAGATTTCACTAAAACGGTTTACTGTTTAAGTTTTTTAACTGTCAGTTACTAACCTTAAACTAAACAATGCTTTCCTTAATATAAATATCTCTGACGGTACACATACTACAATTAGAACAATACAGAGAAGATAGGTTTTCCAAATAAATAAATAAACAAAAAAGTGATTCGCAGACTAATTTAGACTTAACAATGTACTTGGTTGCCTAACTGAAACCAAAAAAAAACTTTGAGCTAACCCTTTTTACTGAATTCATAAATCGTTCTCAAGCAACGCCATTTTAACGGCGTGTAATTTTTTATGGTGATGAGGCTCATAAATAATGTTACACGTCACCAATTTTTGTCCTTTTTACAGGAGTTGGAGGAGATTTTGACGGATGTGACGACAGCTGTGGGCGAAGCCATTTGTCAGGACGGTGAAATAATAAGCGAAAAGGTACTGGTTATTGAATATGTCGGCATAGGATTTATGAAAAGGTATATTTTCTATCAGTTGTATTGCAGAAGTAGCGATGCTCAGTGAGGCTACGGGTACGGAAATAAATATTTAAGACCCCAATTTTTTTTGATCTTTCGTAATTGTAATATTTATTTTTTAGTTGTGATTTCAAATAGACATAACGTAGTAAATAAATGTTATTGTTTTTGACGCCATGACGTTTAAACTCGAGGGTTTTATGTAATATTCTTGTTTCTACCGACGTCACAATATGTCTTCTGAAAATGTTTGAGATATCGGGAACTTTCGAATGTTCAGAGTGTACATTTTAATTAAAAACTGAAAGGTCGCATAGATTTGTGAATGTTCATAATACTTTTCTCAGGATTTGTTACGGTTAGCATACTTGTGACGTTGTTGATATAGATTCTTGTTGCTCGATCCAATCTATGTATGTACAGATGACATCAATGCAGAGAATTTTTAGTGCTATATCTAATAAACTAAAAACTGGGCCTGAATTTAAATCGTAGCACTGTTTAAAGAAGCACGGTAACATTGTCCAACTATTTTCAGTTCTACAAAAAGGAATGAAAACCTGAATTCCGGATGAATAAGTTAATTAACTTTTATTAGAATTGTATAATATATAAAATAGTGATACAACATTATGCAGTCATTAAATATCACACCTAGGCAATCGTGCGAGAACGTCCTTTTTAAATTTTACTTCTAAAAGATAAAACAAATCGACAAATTACAAATAAGTATTGCAAATTCTAACAGGAAGTGAATATCGAACTTACTTCACAAATATAAAACATTTTGTGTTTCCTTGAGGCGGTTTTCCTGGTATCCGGATATCAATGTTATTTATTTTATTACCCAAAACTTCCCAAATAAATACAAGTACAAAGAAGGTTCGGTTTGAAGCAGGTTCCTGTGTGGGCGGGTATGCTTAGGGCTCCGTTCAACGTCTGGGGTACCCCACACAATAAGGCTGGCGCATTCGGTGAGCCAGAATCCGTTGAACAGAAATGCCGGCCCCGAGCAAGTACCAATCGGGTAGGCATCAGGCTAGGCGGCTTTTTTCCAAAACACATGCACGTATACGCTTTCAATTTTGCCGCTCGGTTATGCCGATCAATGTCCACAGAGGTGATTCTTAACTTGTTATTGACAAAGTTCGATCACCAGAAAACTATAGGTGCTACCGTACTAAAGCGAGTTTATTTTCTGTTTGATTTCGGTTCTAAAACATTGTTCTACAATTTGCAGCTATTCTATTCGTCAAGGTAATCATTTGAAGTTCAGGGGAACTACAATCCTGTAATTTAGGTATACTTACAAAAAACCTTTTTTACTACGGCAAATCATTTCCTTCACATTAAAAATGCGAGCGAAGCAAAAAGTTTTATTTATTACACTTTGATCCTTACAAGCTTAAATATTTTTTTGTAAAACACAATATTCCTGTTTCAGGTTTACCGAACGACCTTTGCAAATTGTACGCATTAAATCCAAAATCGTTTATAATTAATTTGCGCCTTATTTAATAAATAACTTTAGCCAAACCCTTATCTAAAACGTTATTATAATTACATGTTTAGACACGATCAACTTCATTATGTGGGTGTGTTAAACGCTTTTATATTCATTAATGTATGTAGGCGCAAGGTGAATTTGTGCTGATTCATGGACGAAATGAGGAATTTTAGAATATTCCGCCGACCTCGCTCTACGCTACAAATCAGATATTGAAAATGGCGATAGTATGGAGAACATGCACTTTCTTACTTTAAATCCACTTGTTTCATATTTTTTCCTTTTCACTAACCCCTTTTCGTATATTATTGCACCATACAAAAACAGACAAATCCGCTGGCACATTTAAATTAAGGACCAGTAGTATGTTGCATGTGGCTCAAATAGTACCTCCAGTCCTCGCTCGTGGTGTGGACTGTATATGGACCATTGAAACACTTCAGACCCTTCAGGTATCGAGTTCGACAGCTTAGTGTAGATATCAATTTGTTATAATTCGTTTGTAAGGAACGTAGGTAGTTGTTTTTCAAATACTGTTCCGCAATAATATTTTTGACAACGGCCATGTGACTTGTAGACTTTCTCTAAATATATCGGTGAAGGAACGACGCAACTTTCAAATTTGGATCATCGTTTGTGGACAGGAGTTTGGAAGAATTACCACGATCTAAACCTTTACGCAATTTAATATCGATGTGATGATTTGATAATATATGTATTATGTAAATAAGCTATATATTAAACATTTTTCATAGTATGCTACTGAGCATGAGATATTGTAAGTAAATGCGTTGCCGCCTGTAAAGTTCCGTTGCAAATACCTCTTTCCTTACCTCCAATACAATAACTATCCACTTTTTTTCCCCAGAGCAACAGCCAACTCGGGCGCTTCGAGTCTTTAAGCGCTCAAGCGCGTGCCATCTCTAGCGCAGCGGACCTAGCGCACCTAGCGCGCACGTTGCTGAGCAAGCAGCCGGCGGGCAAGCCGCAGCAGCGCCGCTTCATCCCGCCGTACCCACCCGAGCCGCACGAGCCGCCGCTCGAAGTATCCAGCGTGAGTTTGGTAAATACGTGCTGGTATATTGATGTTGTGCCGTCGTGTCAGTATTTCTCCAGCGCTACGGGCCTAGCGGGCCTAGCGCTTCTAGCGCAACCAGCGCGCACGCTGCTGAGCGCAACCAGCATGGTCTGTGCGCAATATGATGTTTCGCATATTTGTCGGGAATTCCGTGATGGACAATACTTTTAATTGTAATAAGATATGTTTTATTAGGATTAATCCACAAATTCAATAAAACTCCCGGTAATCCAGCCCTTGGAATATAATCTTTCTTCTTACGAATACTAAAACTTACGTTTATTACCTTTGGAAATAAGCTTTATAAAATAATAAAACTTTAAAATGTATGTACTATGAAAATAAAATTTTGAAGCATTGATAATTATTTACATTTTGATAATATCTATAGACTATAAAAAAGTTATATCTGGATTCTTACAGCTATACTCTACCAATAATACTACCTTCTCTGAGATGGATGGACTGTAAGTTATGTTAGTTGAGGTACTCTAAATTAATGCACCAGCATTAAGCCTTTAAGTCAGATGCGTGAGGCTTACGACGCTTCTCTAGCGGACGGAGGGACGATAAACCGGTCTGTAACATAATGGCATGCTCATCATATTGATTTTGTACTAGATTTTGTTCGTGACTCTGCTCGGTAGTAAAGGGCCGGTACCCTTCAGAACGTGAATGAAAACTTGATCATTTGAATTGAAAAATCAACTAAAAACGAAAGACCCATGCCCTGTCTTTCGACACCAGGAGACTCAAATTTACTTTTCTTAGGAAGAGATTTATGGTTTCTGATTTTTATGACATCGATTCGATATTTGGTAAAACACAAACTATGCTTGAACAAAAAGAAACTTTACTTCAAAAAAAAACGTAAAAATGGTTGATAAAACTAACTTGAAATGCTGCGATTGAAATATTCAAACAACACAGATTGCAACACCCGCTGTAAATCCTACCTATTGTCCGGGTACATGTTGAAGACAGTGTGTGCTGGTTACTGGAGTCTTACCTACGTGTTAATAAACCGAAACATCCGACGGGAGCGAAGTAAACTCAGCTCGTAAGTTAGGTAAAGTTTGTGGGTTCAGGCGGTGTACAGGCGAACATACCGAACAATTCTTTATTTAAAACTTCGTGACTAAATACTTGAAACTCATTACAAATCTAAGGCCTTCAGTGTTTCATTATCTTGGTCATTTTATCTCTATCATTTTATCTAGCTTGGAATTTGATTAAACCTTTGTAAAATCCTAGAATAATATTTCAAAATGGAATGCTGAGCGCCGCTTTCTTCTAGTAAAGAAAACCTTTTGAGCTAAACTCGCGGACTTGCGCGAGTTCGATCGGAATATGTACGGTATATCAATAGACACAAGGGTTCATTGAAACATTAATGTGTTATCTTTATTTGCAGCTAGAGTGTGATTCTTAAATGTGCAACAGAGTTAACAACCGATGGTTCTAGATCGTGTGCAATCTTAGCAATGCCTTCAATGCGCCAACCTTAAGCCGATGTGAGAAAAAAACAACTGAATGCTTCAATAATAAGCATATCAAGTTTGAAGCTTAGGAAGCTTTTGCCTTGACCTAAGCTGGCATCCTTCTGCAAGCTTTTTGTGAATATTACATTGACTTGTGGCGGTGGCTGTACCTATTGCGCATGAAAAAGTTTACAACCGAACCAGATGGGTTTGATATCCGACAACTTGCTCCGAATGTTTCACAAGTGTTTCAGTATTTTCGAGATCAAATGTTGGAGAACATGTCAGAGAAATCAAAAGCAAAATGTGCATATCTGGTAATAAATACCTAGACGGATACCTAATTTATTTTAAATGAACGATTTCATTTTACAACAACATAAAACGTCTGAAAACGATCAAACCAACAGCTCTATAGCAATATTAAATTCTAAAAAATATTATCACTCGTAAATAGGACTCTAACGAAGAAAGCATTCGCTATCCACTCAGCATAAAGGGTATTCAATAAATCCATTTATTTGTCATAAAAAGGACAAACACGGAAGCAATCGGTTGAGTAATGGCGGCAAATATTTGAAACGGCGACTTTATAAAGGTTTTCATTTCAATCAATATTTTCTTTACGCTTTTGTGCTCGCACAATCTTACTATGAAAAAGGTTTGTTTAGATGTCAACTACTACTGTTAGGTTATAATCCATATAATGGATTGCGATTAGGTATAATTTAGAAACCATAGTTATTTTTGAACGCATTTTTATGTAAAAGGGTTAATGGATATATTTAACGCATTGCATAATCTTATTGTGTCTTAGAAACCACAACTTTTAAGTGACCCTCACTTTAAATATTTAAGGTATAAATCATAAGCAAAGCCAATGTGGTTAATACTTTAAACCTATACAACAACTGGCAAGATCACATTAATAATTTTTATTAAATATAGTTTTTACCTTTTTCTTTTCCAAGACTCAACGATGAAACACACCAACTGCAGGACCTCAAAGTAAGCAGAGCTTGTGTTAATGGATGACCATACAGCGAACTGGGGGGGAAACCAGAATAAACATACATATATAAATACAAAGAACCATGACCCGAAAACAAACATCTGTGTTCATCACACAAATGAATGCCCCGGCCAGGACTCGAACCTGGGACCTTCGGCGTATGAGGCAAGGCTACTTAACACTACACCACTTGGTCATCAAAACCTTTGAAGTGTCGCTTAATTTATTTCATTTATATCGTAAAGAAGCACTTTACAGAGTTTGAACTCAGAATGAATGTAGGATAGACCGGTGGAGTTGTGGAAACACGTGGCTTTGGGGGACAAAGGTTGAAGAGACGCCATCAATCTTCAACACCTGCTACTGAGCAATACGTTCAGGCACTGTTATTATTGGTAGCTGTATTCGTTACTCGTGTACTATTACAAATCGTGGTAAAACAGTCAATTACTTTATAGTTCTGAGCGATATAATTAGTGAAAATGTATGTTAATTATTTTAATCTCCCTGACAGTTTAAAGACTATAAGTATATGTAGCACTGTGGATAGATCTATATTAACAAAGAAACAATTGTTCATATCTATGATTCAAGAAGCATTTCTAAATATTTTTAGTATTTATCATCCTTCTTGGAATCATACAACAACCTCTGGTGCCAGAGGCGCTCGCTAAATCGCTGCTCCCGAATTGTTTAGTTGGTTTATCCAAACACTCAGATTTTATTCATTCGATTTTAATTATAGTTAAACTTATTGTAACAAGCTGCCAATAACGTGACGTAAAGTATTCGCTTACATCATATTCGTATCAGCAAACTGCTGCCAATGAATCAGGTCAATATTTATCTTTTTAAAAAGCTAACTTTTTTACACTTTCCTCGCTCATCTCCGAACGAAACTGTAAGTTAATTGAACACAAACTTGTGAAGTTGCTGGGAAACTCTTAACAAAGTAAATAGTAAATAATTTCAAGCGTTCCACTTCGGCGAGTTTTACTGGCTGCACTTTGCATGCATGATTGGAAGCTGGGACGTCTTCATCAAGTTTTAAAAAGGTTTCGGTGAACTGAATAAGTTAAGGAGTTCAGATGGGTTTTGTAGAAATACGAGGTGCTACTGGTTGTACTCTGTTTCAAGTATTTGAGAACTTTAACTTGTAGATTGGGGTAGACAAACCGCTTTTACTCGTAATACCATGGTCACATTATGTAGAACATAAACGATATTTACGGAAAGCTCTTACCTGTGTGTTCTATTTAACAAAGTGCTTTTCCCGCGATTTTACTCTCGAATAGACAATTTAATGTGCACACCATTTCGGTTATACCGCATTTTTTATAACATTTATTAGTACAGACTAAATGACGACAATATAAAGCTTTAAATAAATAAATAAATTCCGTACTATTTTACTGCTAAAGCTGCCATATGCTTCAAGAGATTTTCCTGAACACAATCAATTCTTTCCGGTCAAAACCAGCCTCTAGGTCACTGTACTAATGGTCTCCTTTCTTAAGAGCGCCAAGAACGCCAAAGATCACAGTTTCTAAAAATAAGTGAAACCACACAAGCTAAATCGAAAAATGTTTGTTATTAACGGTATATCTGACTTAGAAGGCCTTCAAAGAAAGGAAGCTTCGTTGCTTGAAGAGCAGTCTAAGTTCATAATATTACATAAACCAAATCATGATCGAACCTACGAGTTACCACCCCGTACACACGAGTATGTGCCAAAGAAGCGCACTGCCAATTCGTATGCGCAGCGTACTCTCACTTATACGATTGGGAAAATGTATAAGGAGGAAAGCCTTGAATGTAATACACGTGTGTCCTTTGTCCGATTTCTTTGAAAAGGCCCTTTTAAATAATATATATAATAAGGACGTCGCTTTGTTACAAATATGTTCGAGAGCTGTATGTATTACGCTATTTCTTCGCCTAAGCATCCTTTCCTCTGGCATGAATACGGACATAAACGTCGTTATAATTGTGTGCTAGAATTTTAATCATATTCAACATTTTCTAATTATAAATTCTCTTAGAGATCTGTTTTTTATTTTGAATACGGTAGGGGTGTGTAGGAGTGCGCACTTTCACGATTTGATGTTATAAAAATAAAGTTAAACAATTTAAGTTATATTTATTACCATTTATTAATTTCTTAGGTATCTGGCTACAAAAAAACTATTAAAAAATATACGAAAAATAGGCTGTAGAGAAATAAGTAAAGAAAATTGCAAGGCATTCGTTGCGCACTCTTGTACCACTCAGTGGACAAGAGTGCGCACGTAGGTGTGCAAGAATGCGCAGTACGCGTCACTTACGAGTGTTAGCGAGTTGCTTTTTGCAAGGAGAACTACTTAATACTTCAGATCATTTGCTATATGGACGTTGCACAGAGGATTTAGGATATGGTACCAATTGTGAAACTTTAACAAAAGTAGAGGTTGACGGAGTTAGGTTTTGGGAATTTGAAGGTAAGTTCTGAGATTGTTCACATATGTTTTTAGAGGCTTCTAAAATATCCTCTTCAATTGGAAGCAATTCCCTTACTGACATGCGGCGGAACTCTGCTGGAACGGTTGGCATGATAACTTCTGCTGTTTATAGAGTTACAGTAGATTCTTTTGCATCCACTTGTCGTTTACTATCTCCGCCCGCAATAAAATTTCAAGCTTCTTCGATAACGCTAACATCGACGTTTTTCCTTGTCGGTTTTCTCGGACTTACAGACATACTAGAAAAATAACAAAAAAGTATATTCACACAATCAAATACGTCTTTCTGTACATTATGGTTATTTATGATAAAACACTGTGCAAGAGTACGTGCACATTCTTGTCTGCATCGTTACTGAGCACTCTTGCACGCATCGCACAAATTTTTATGATTTTAACGCCATCTAGGAGCAGCGTCGGACAAATGGGCAAGCCGGCAAATATTTCGAAGACTAAATAAATCACTTAAAAACTTTTGAACAAGCCTTACCTTAACAATTTTTTTCAAAATCGATGTTTGAAAATCTTGGAAAAATAGATCGCAGTACGGAAAAACAAATTTTGTGAAATAAATCTTCCAAAATTCATTGAAAACTGAAATGTTTTAGTAGGCACACATGTAGTTTGTCTTCGATCAGTTGACAACTGAAGATGTCTGTCCTCTGACTGGTTAACGCCGATGCGTCCTCTTGTACGCCGCGCACTCTTACACACCCCTACTATGCACAATAAGTATTAAGTCGTCAGAATGAACTGTTAACGAACACATAAACTGTCAAGAAACTTCAATCTTTATATATTTAATGTACCTTAATACCTTATATACCTTTGCACTATACTGTACTGCCTATATTGGAGTGACATCATTAATGATCAAACCAAAGGTATTGACGGTACACCCCTCGTCTTGCTTGATCAAAGCCGAAATTACAGAAATGAAGGGCGACAGCTACACCAAAGCACATAGACACTTTGTCACATTTTTTTTTGTTGACATTTTTGGGCACATTTGCTCCTCAATAAAATAAAATTTATGGTGGTAAACGACAATATGTACAAGAAATTGTCACCATTGAGAAATTATTATTTGAATTTGAATTAACCTAGCATCTTGAAATGAAATGAAATGAAATGAAATATTTATTTCTCAACATTGACAATTACTTGTTCTTATTGACGTCAAATAAAACATGATTCTACCACCAGTTCGAAAAAAACCTTCGTGAAGAAGAACTGGCAAGAAACTTCACGGGTATATTTTTTTCAAAATAAATTTACAGAGTCTCTTTATGTCTATACAAAATTATTCTTTTCTGCATCTGTTAGCCCGGCAAGTCTCCCTCCCCCCAAGTATCCAAACGACGAACACCCTCAAACGGCACCCGTTCACGAGTTAACGCGGGATCCAGCCATCTTCCCACGTGTTAACTCGCATATCATTCGAATCTGTATCAAATTTTTTTCCGGATAAAACCTTTAGTACTTTGCCGCCGCAAATTTAAGTTTAATTTAGAAAATTGGTAAAGTAGTTAAGGCGTGAAAGCGGAACAAATAATTAAACACTTTAGTCAATTATGTTGCCTTACTAAAACTTGTTTCTGAACTTAAGTGTACGATCGTGGTGGGCGCGCCGTGTTGTCTTAATTATGGCCATTGCGATAAACAATGCTAACATTACATTAATTCTTCTTTATTAAACGTTCTATATTTAAATTATTTTCCCTTACCATAAATATCCCAGCGGTTTCAAGTTTTAGAAGGAACAGTCGAGTACTGAAATTAGAGCCATGTAAGAGCCATACAATGTGTGCGTTCGTCTAAAATTCACCAACAGTATTGAGCCTATCGTAATTGCTACTCATATCTTAACATTTACTGAACACATCTTTCTGCTTGACACCAGGAGAGCATGCCGCCCATACTGCGCGAGGAGATGCTGCTGGACCGCGTCGGCAGCGGCCAGGCACGCATGAGCTACGAGCAGCTGAGGCAAGACGCGCAGGACTTGGAGCTGCAGATCAAGCAGCTGCAGGTAACTGTTCTCCTGAAAAATGTCCGTGTGAGGAACTCAGAATCTCTTACGTCACAGTTAATCAAGCCGCCCCTGGCGTGGCTTCACGAATGTTACCTTGCTACAGCAACTGGATTTGTCAGCTATTTGTCAGCTATACGCTTACTGTATTCCGTATTGACGGCTAGTTAGCACAGGGTAGCAATGTTAAGCAATCTTACGCGGTAACTAAAAACCCTTTTGTATATTTTCAAGATTATTTATAAACATATACTTCACATCAGTAAAGTAAAAGAAAAATGTTGATTACCTCGTTAAATTGATCGAAGAAAACGGCAACAAAATGCTCTCCTCGTTATAATTTTTAATATTACTTTTGCACCATTCATCCACGCACTTGTCTCCGCGGCTAGCAATAATACTTCAAGTTTCGTAACCCAAACGTATCAGTAGAAAAAAAGGTGAAAAATATAATTAAGCAAACGTCTTGTATACTTTCCATCAAAAAATATAAAAAATCTTCTTCTCTTCCAGCATTAATATTAAATGTCTAATAATTTAAATGCTTCGTGAAAATCACTCGAATTCCTTGAAAGAACTTCGCCAAGTCCTGTACTTTAGTTGTATTTGAAACGTCTATTGTAATTCTAATACCCCTTGAGTACTTTTACCGCACTTATTGTGTAATTTCTGAGAAGCTGTTATTTTTCACAGGACAGCCTTGATTCCCTCGGACGGCTGCAGAGCAGGAACCTTGAAAACAACCACTTTGCTAAAGTGAACGAAATTCAGGTAAGTGTTTCTCGGAAATGTTTCATTACAAAAGATTTGCAAAAATAATATAAATGGCTTAATAAACCGAACTTTATTTTAATTGACGGCCGAGTACCGTAGTGGTTTGCCTCACACCCCGGAAGTCCCAGGTTCGAGTCCTGGTCGGGGCATTCATTTGCGTGATGGACACAGATGATTGTTCTCGGGTCATGATTGTTGTTATTTATACATATATATATGTTTATTCTGGGTTCCCCCTCCCCCAGTTTACTGTATGTTCATCCATAACACAAGCTCTGCTTACTTTGTGGACTGAAGTTTATCTGGGGATTTATTAATTTCTTTGCCAGTAACTGCAATAAAATACCTACTTACTATGCTTAGAGAACAAATGAAAATCTTCAGAGTGACTCGCCACCACACCGTCAACAGCGTGTTAACAACTCGACTAACAAACGTCAGATATAAAATATTATAATGAACTAAGTCTTAATACTTTGTTATCGTTAGGAAAAATTTAACTCTTCGTAGAAAATTGACAGCTGACGTCAGCTGCGAAAAGGTTGCTCAGAATTGAGTTCCGTGCCCATACCAACGATAAGGGTTCCCACCTTGTTAATCCATTCGCTTGAAAAGGTCCTATACGTGATTCAAAATAAGATCTAAAATGTCCTCCAGTGTCGGTAAAGTGAGTGTTCTTGGAAAGAGTATATAACTATTTCGTAGGTTTTATCCATGAGCCCTGTTGCTAAGTTGTAATGCGTTTTCAGGATTATCCTCGGAATATAATTTTGGCGCCAGAAATGCCAGGATATTTTCAGTAATAAATGTAATACTTAGGTAGTCTAAAGTCATAGAGAGTTCTTTGTTAACAGCTTGCTCGAGTATTATCTATACGGAACCACCACAAAAACATTTTTATGTTTGACTGCTCAAATATGTCTAAGTACTAGGGGCCGTCCTTTTGAGTCAATCATCTTGACCGACATTTCACTCATCAATGCCCACTCTCAGCCCTTGGATCTAGAAATTAAAAATAATGCTTGTAGTGGCTTCCGCAGGAACTGTTGTGGGTATTGATGGGAACTAAGTGTCGGGAATACGCTTGTCATACATATGAACACACACATGAGCGTATTCGTATTCCAGGTTAATGCCACAGAGATTGCCGGAATAATCTTTACCATCAGACACCGTTAATGCACTGTAGTGCTGCGACACAATAATTCCAATAACAAATAAAATTATTTCCAAAATTAAGCTTATTTTCAGCATTATCATATATTAATAGTCAGATATAGCATTGGTCCGACTCCTTACCCACGTTCAGCCGACAGACGTCCACCGGAGGACTTCCACAGGAAGACAGCGGCTATCAGCACCGCTCGTCACTTCCGGAAAACAAATGCAGAAATGCTTGTCTAACTTCTACAATAAATTAGTGATATTAAAGGGGTTAATAAGCCAGTGAAAATATCAGTAGAACACTATATTCCAGCAAAACTTAAAGATAAATTAGTTTGCACTTGTTTTGCTATTAGTGTACAATTCCCGCTTCAGTCGTTCAAATAGAACAAACTTTCAATTAATTAATGAATCAACGCTCGTTAAAGTGTTGTGCTCGAATAACTTAAAATAGACGGCTTTGTTTAAAATAGATACTCCTTTGTTTACGAAAGACATCGGGACTTAAAATCTTTAAAGTTTTCCAAATAATTAGTTTATTACCCAAAACTGCTATACAATATGCGTAGTTTATACTTTTCACCAGTTAAGTTATACGAATAAAACTAAATATCACAAAAACCTCAGCCGTTAAGTAGATAAGTACTGCAACGTTTGCTTGTGCCGTATATAATAAAAGAGGTTATCGCACACACAAACTTGCTGACAAATACAACTGGCAACTTACAAGTCTGTCATTATTTGTAATTAGAATATGTAAGATTGTTCTATGGCATTCTATCGCGGGCAGCGGTCCCAATAATACCAATATAACCATTTATTGTATTACTTTAAGTCTATCCATCTTTAATAAAGAAAGTGAATTGAGGAAATAGTTGTTCTCTTTTGTAGTTAGAAAGCCCTCCTGGTAGTAGGTGTAGACCATCAAGAGTCCCGGTACGCTTGAATTCTAAATTTTTTACAAAAATAATAAAATCGACGTTTGCAAACGCTCGCTTGCTATTAAAAAAAGTAATTTAAACATGGGAGAATAAAAAATTAAGGTTCCCAGAATAATTACATTTTCGATCGCTTCAGTCGAATAAAAGTTTCTCCTCGAGAAAAGTCCCAAATCGTCCCTAGAGGGTCATGTAGGAAAGTGTCGCTGTATACTCTACCTAATGGGTTTGAAAGTAGATTTTCAAATAGCTTAGACCCTGAGTTAGTGGAACAAGTTATAAAAATGACACGGGAACTCTCGAGGCACTCACACTATATAAATTACCTATTAGCCTATATTACCGTTTAGCCTATAAAAAAAATTAAAAGTTATTTATACTGTTTATAAGGACAAATATTCCTGCTTTGAAAACACAGGATTTTTTTTCATATTTCTAGTTTAAGTGATTCATATAACAATGTAAATTTTTAAAGTATAGTTTTCACTTCTTAATTTTAATTTCTATGTTGATATCCAAGAAGGCATAAGGTAAGGTACCATTTACTTAACTTTTACTTCAATTCTGGTATCTATTATAGTACCTAATACTCGTACAAACTTTTTCGAATCTTCCGACTTGTAGTATTTTCTTGCATCAACATTTTTTATTTATGTATTCAAAAAAAAAAAGGATAGGAAAGGAGTTACAAATACTTATACCGCGTATTTGTGCATTATTTCATTCGTTCACTTACGCACACATTTCTTTTGCGCGCTGCTTGTAACCGAATTTCTATTGAAAACCACAGAAGTAAATTGCTGTGTTCCACATTTAAAAATTTACATTTCGATCGGCATGACTCGACGTAAGTGTGCTGGGCTGGCGGACGGCAAATCGCCCTAAGAGCCTTTTGTAGTACAATGAGTTATAATATAAATAGTAAAATAGGAATTCAGTTTCATTACGGTTCAAACGAATAGTTATAAAGAACAGGTGGAATGAAGATATTCCGGCTCACCTGTATTTCTAATCAAATGATTAATAGGAAAGTATTTGAATTATGAAGTTATTTATCAAAGTAGGTATAGTATAGCATGTACAATTTGAAAACATATTTGCAATTTTTCTTACATCTTCAATGAAATTATTAATAGGCAACGATTTAGTCAACAAACGTCACGACAAATCTTATGCAAAGAGAAAAATATTTATTACTTGTGATAGCGTTAATGTAGATTTTACCGTGGTTTTTCTATTAGCCATTATTTAAAATGAACAACGCGTTCAGCGCCATCTATCTAATTTTACGGAACTTTTTCGAAACGAATAAAAAGCCGTGCTCCGGTCGTCCAACATATAAGGTCGAGCTGAAACCCAGCAGATGGCCTTGGACGCCATCTGTATTTTACTTCACATCAGTTTTGCCACATTTAGCTGTGCTCTTTGGTTAACTTTGTCGAGCCAGGTGAAAGCACAGGATTGAAACGTAAAACCATTCAGTAATACATGCCAAGATGTCGTGATGCTAACCACAAAATAAAATAAATATTTAGAGATTTATGTGGGTAGGTAGAAGGTACAGTCTAACTATTTGTTTACTTTTTTGTGTAAATATTTTTGATCGCACATAACTAAACTAGCATTTATATTCAATAGCTTCAAAAGAACGTTGAAATAAGTATAAGTAATTTTCATAACTTCATTTTAGTGTGTATACGTGTTTTTAGTATGGTAGATACGTAGGGCTCGTATTGTTCACTTTAAAATACTTCATTTAATCGACATTTTTGTACAGTCCAACCGACTCATCTGGTTTGATACGCTAACAATTGCTTTAGTTCCAGTTTTTGATACCGAAAGATCAGTTGATGGCACCTATTATAAAATGCGTTCTGTGAAATTTCTGTCACCTTTTGTATGATTTTGCAAAATTAATTATTATTAATTGGCTAAGTATATCATTACTCTTACTAATTAAATAATTTTTTCCCTAGGAGGAAATATCTCTGAAGAAATACGACTACAGGGCGACACAACTACACTTGGCTGCAGTGCGAGCTCAGGTAAGTAATACCTACTTGAAATTGATTCATTATACCGTCAACGTTAACGTGTGTTAACGTGTAAGAGGTTGCTACACGATTGACTAAACCTAGTGCGGCAAATATATATATATATATATAACACATATAATACGCAGGAGCAAAGGGGTGGTTCTAGACTGCCTTGTGGTTCAAATTACACTTAGGTACTTACCAATAGTTTGCAGGATACATTTGACCAGAGTCACGATTTCATTGTTGTATCAAATTAAGAATTTGATCAAAAAATTATAATAATAATTACAGAAAGTAAGTTTTGGACAAAGCTTACATAGCTTACAAACAATACATAGGTACATGTTATTTAATGAAAGTAAATAACATGTAATATTTTCTAGTTCACAATCGACGGTATCTCAACAAATAAGTGCTGTAACTAGATTGGGAAGTATTTAACGTTCAATGCGCTTTTACACATCATAATATTATCATTGCAATTTTTGTTTATTTGCAAAATTTGAAGAGAGTATTCTAAAGCAAGTTGATACGAAAAAATTACTTATGTGAGATTTTTTACATTTTTTGGTCAACATATTTGAGAGTTGAGAATTATCCCAAGACTTTCAAATACTAGGTCGACCTCGTAAACATTCTATAATATATAATAATAGATAATATTGTCGTGGATCGGACGATGGCTGCCTTAGATATTTGCATTGCGCATGTCAGTGGAGGTGCTCCAATTATCCATCTCAAACTATCAATAAAAGAGACAATAATGTAAATACATAAATGTATTCTGATAAAATAAGATGCAATTTGTCCAAAACCAGGAAATAATAAACATATCTTAATTGTTTTTTTGATGGTTTAAAAATAAAGAAGAAAATTAATCGCCATGTAACGTTATGTTGTATGATTCGATTTCAAATAATAATAGGAATAAAGTACAAATTGGAGAACGCTTGTACTCGACATAGACTTACATAACAGGATCGTACTGGGAGTAGTGTTTGCCGCAATGCGTTGCGCACAGCATCCCATTCAGTTTGAGAAATCTCTGGACCCAACATAACCTCTCACAGCTCATTTCGCAAATGAGAAAATTGTAACAATAATAATTAATTCAATACAAAACTGGTTCGTTTCGTTTCAAAAATATTGTTTGATAAACCTGCAATCACGGCTAGCAAAAATAAAATTAAGTTTCGTGCCAAAATGGGCTGGATATCTATGAAAAATCATATGGTGAGTGTTTAGATGTCAGAACATATAGATTTATATTTTGATGTTATTATTAGGTTGTATTACTAATGTTCTGTATGAAACATTTTAGAACCCACTGGAAAACAAGAAGTTTAATAATAAGGGATATCAATGTGAGGCCCCATGTACAACACATATCTAACAATAATGATAAAATAACATAAGTAAAGCAATGTAATACAAATTTAACTAATTTAAAATATTTGAGGATGTTTGGGTCACGCTATTCACAGAATTAACGGTGTAGTCAAGTAAGAGGAGTCATCGCTCTTATACAAACACGAATTTCACGAATCACAGTTATGAATAATATTTAAAAAATGTGGGAGGGAAGTGCCTTGGAAACATTATTTTATACTAAAAATCAGCAATTAACAAAAATGTACATGAACGATCAGATATTGATAAGAAAAATTAATAAGTAATAGTTTTATGTACGTATAAGGCCTATCAGCATCTCAAAATTAGCCCTGTGTCGGCCCTAAAAAGTGGGTATGATAACACTAACACTACCCTATCCCATATATTTTGTTCCCATATATATCCCATATATGTTGTTGTTTGTCCCATGTATTTCGTACTATCTCACTGTACAAAATAATAATAGAACAACAATATTAATTTCTTTTTACTTTTCATAAAAAATGTTTACTTACATTTTCTCCATATCAAATAGAGATAATATCAGATTAGCTAGATACGTTGTTTGATTTTGTTTTCATCCAACCAAATAAAATCGCGCGCCATTTTCCTTGTGGACTGTGGACAGCTAACTAGAGACACATTTCAGAGTGGTGAAAATTGGAACTAACTACAAACCCTTCCTTCACTGTGTTGTACACACTTGGATGCATTATCATCGACCGACGCGTTGTTCGTTTCGTTCAGTTAGTGAGTGAGCGTGAGCGAATCAACTAATGAATGAAGATTTTTTATTATTTATCGAAATCTTTCTCGTGCGTGCGTGATGGATAGTATCAAACGACCAATGATGTATATCTAGACAGTGAGATGAATTTTATACTATCTCTAGTGTTGAGCAATCTTTAAATATATGTGATAACTACCATTGAGTGAAAACTCTTTTAAAAATTATGTGATATCGTCAAGGTAAGTTTTATAAATATCTTATTATATAACTAATTCTGGTTGTCCTGATTTGCTCGGCTTCGTGTTCTCTTATTATTTTCATATAATTATATATATTGCGCTTTTGTTTTATGTCATTATCAATAAAATTTGCGTGCAGTAACCAGTCAGTGGTACTCTATATAACATAACCTCAAAATCTATGTTATGTGACTGGTTCAAATTAGTTAATATAAAGACCCCTATAAAATTATACTGTGTTTTCTTACATCTTTTATCAATATTATTTTGAAGCTTAGCTCCTGATACTTAGTAACATTATATGTTGTTGTATATCATTATATCAGTACATTTAGGCGGGAAATCATTGACAACACAATTCGTACCACAAGGTGAATAAATTATGCTACCTTGACGTTGCCAACAACTTAATACTTTTTTTTATTTCAGATATCCGCTGTGGTTACAAGTCCTGGTTACCATGAAAGCGATAACAGATAAAAGATCGCATAATAAAACTGGCTACCATTCTGATGACGAAAACGTACGCTATAAATTAAATGCCGAATACTTCAACGAAACAAGTAAATCACCTGCAAAAGCAACCAAAAAACAAAAACCCAAAAATAGTGAAGACGATGTGCGTTATAGATTCCCACCAGTGTTAAATAGGCTAGAGAAGAAGCCTAAACAAAAATCTAAAATCAAAGTTAACTTTTGGAGCAATAAAAGTAACCGTCTGCAAAATGCGCAAACAAATTTAAAGACTAAACGAAGACATACTGTTGCGGTAGTCCCTGAAAACAATGTCACAACCAAACCAAAGGCTTCTGGTGTGAAAGTGCGTAAACAAGTTTCATTTTTACCATCACCATTGTTTTCTGATAACCATGTGCCTATGGTGACTGTACCAGATGACTTGACTATTCATTTAAATGAAGAAGAAGCCAATGATTTGGCAGAGGACCTAAATTTGGCATTTGTAAACAGTAAATACAGCTCGAAGGGAAAACATCAAGAATCAAACAAAAAATCTAAGACATCTACTACTCAAACCAGCCCGAGAGGATCTAAACGTAAACATAGTGAGGACTCTGACACACGGGTACATGGAACCGAGAATGAACTTGAGTTTTTCTCTAAATATGTTGTTCAAAAATTGAGACGAATGGAAACAAATCAGAGAATATACTCGGAAAATCTAATTAACACAGTGTTAATGTTGGGTCAACTAGGAAAATTAAATGGTAAATCTAAAATAGATATTTAAATATATTTTCTACCAAGTTAAAGTTCTAAACATGTTAAGATTTGAATGGTTTGACATTGTTATAGTCTAATCCACTCCTTGAGAATTTTGGAAAGTTAATAAGTTTCTTATGTGTTTGATCTTTTATGCATTTATAATATGTTTCTTACGTCTTGTGATTGCATATAAACTTTTATTGACTGTTAAGAATACTGTTTAAATAATAATTGTTGGTTTTGGAGAAATCACAAGAAGAAAGGCACAACTAAAACCTTGTTTATTCTTGACTAATTATATTATGAGAAACTTTTCTTTGGTGTTATGATTGCAATCTAATATGAAACTTTGAGAACAATGTGTGTTGAAATGTTTTCTTTGTTTTTTTATTGATTCGTATGATTTTTTGTCAAAGATTTTAATGTTATGTTCTTTCACTACATAAGAATTACGTTGCAATGCACTTGTAGTGAATAATTTATTTTCTTTACACTTTTTATAAAACATTAGAATGCTTTAGATATAAATCCTAATATATATCTTTGAGTGCTAAACAATGTATTAATATATATATATATATAATATAAGTATAATATATAATATAAGTATATATATAATATAAGTATATATATATATATATATATATATATATATATATAAACATATACTTATTCATGAGATGTTATTAATTAGTTAAGACATATCATAGAAGCTGAAATAATTTTGCATAATTTATGTTAAATCTGTACATTATTTGTTTTAAACAAAAAGATCTTTAATGTTCTGGTTAGTTACTGGCTAGAGTATGTATAATTATGAAAACATAAGATTGGAAGGACAACTAGCACTGTGATATCTTCATATTTGTTTTGCACATAATCATGAAATTAAAAAAATAATTGGTCAAGTTAAATTTTCACATATATTTATTTTAAAGAAACAATATTTTTATTGTTGAGAATGTATTTGATTTAAGTAATGTCAATGAGAAGACTGTTAATTAAGTACATTCAATCATGTATTTGTGATAAATAAGCAATGTAACAAATTAAAATCAATAAGCTTCATGATTAGAAATATCCGGTTATGGCATATTTTTCTAAATTCTCTTTTATAACATATTTTTGTAAGACTCACTTTTGGTTTGTTAGTTAACATGTTCCTCCATCGCTGTCAATTTGTACATACATAAATAAAGAGTCACATAGCAATATTTTAACCCGAGTTAAACAGTCAGCACAAGTGGGCCTTATTAGCCAACATTAAATTTATATTGCTTAGGTCAATTAATTATCCATGGAATATCACAGCAGGAAGATGGTTCAAGGTCTTCTGTCAAGGATTTGTTTTGTTTTAAACAGTCTAAAAGGTGCATAATGGTTAAGCTTGTTTGCTTTTCTATCAGTAACAATATTTGATACAATTTTAAAGTACCAAAATGTTATTTTTGTAAGGGACTGTACTTTTTAATAAACTTGAAAAATATGCCTTTGCACAAAATGTCGTTAAAATAAAGTTCTTTTTAAGTTCTGTTTATTTGTTCTGTCATAACTTAAAAGCACAATTTGATATAAAAACGAAGATAAGTACAATTGTGTATTTCATATTAATTAATCTTATTATTTAATCTTATAAATTTCTTTATAGTTGATTTGTAAAAGTTGCCTTTGCCTAACTAGGCTAATAAATAACATAGTATACGAACTTGTTTTTTTAATTTATCTAATAACTCTAATTCCTTGATTTAAAAATCAACTGAACATGTTTGTCCTGGAACGAGCCATCTTTATGAAACTTATGAAGAATTTCATATATTGGATTATTATTGAAGTTAATTTCAATATATATTAAATCATACCTCTACGTTTGCACTCTCGTAGCTCCTGTTCCTGTGGAAATCTTGGCATAAAATATAGGTGATTTATGTTACTTCTGCATTTGTGAAGGAAGTCTTGGCATAGAACATAGGTGATCTATGTTACTTCTGCATTTGTGAAGGAAGTCTTGGCATAAAATATAGGTGATCTATGTTACTTCTGCATTTGTGACGGAAATCTTGGCATAAAATATAAGTGATCTATGTTACTTCTGCATTTGTGAAGGAAGTCTTGGCATAAAATATAGGTGATCTATGTTACTTCTGCATTTGTGAAGGAAGTCTTGGCATAAAATATAAGTGATCTATGTTACTTCTGCATTTGTGAAGGAGGTCTTGGCATAAAATATAGGTGATCTATGTTACTTCTGCATTTGTGAAGGAAGTCTTGGCATAAAATATAAGTGATCTATGTTACTTCTGCATTTGTGAAGGAGGTCTTGGCATAAAATATAGGTGATCTATGTTACTTCTGCATTTGTGAAGGAAGTCTTGGCATAAAATATAGGTGATCTATGTTACTTCTGCATTTGTGAAGGAAATCTCGGCATAAAATATAGGTAATCTATGTTACTTCTGCATTTGTGAAGGAAGTCTTGGCATAAAATATAGGTGATCTATGTTACTTCTGCATTTGTGAAGGAAGTCTTGGCATAAATATAGGTGATCTATGTTACTTCTGCATTTGTGAAGGAAGTCTTGGCATAAAATATAGGTGATCTATGTTACTTCTGCATTTGTGAAGGAAGTCTTGGCATAAATATAGGTGATCTATGTTACTTCTGCATTTGTGAAGGAAGTCTTGGCATAAATATAGGTGATCTATGTTACTTCTGCTTTTGTGAAGGAAGTCTTGGCATAAATATAGGTGATCTATGTTACTTCTGCATTTGTGAAGGAAGTCTTGGCATAAATATAGGTGATCTATGTTACTTCTGCATTTGTGAAGGAAGTCTTGGCATAAATATAGGTGATCTATGTTACTTCTGCATTTGTGAAGGAAGTCTTGGCATAAATATAGGTGATCTATGTTACTTCTGCTTTTGTAAAGGAAGTCTTGGCATAAAATATAGGTGATCTATGTTACTTCTGCATTTGTGAAGGAAGTCTTGGCATAAATATAGGTGATCTATGTTACTTCTGCATTTGTGAAGGAAGTCTTGGCATAAAATATAGGTACACTACATAAATACGAAAAACTTAATTCCGATAGTCATAATCACGAATTTCAAAATTCCAAATTTTATAACACCGAATGGTTGAATATTCCGTGTTTCATAATTCCTAAGTTTTCTTCTTCAAAACTTCACAATTCCGAACGTTTACAATTATGAAAATCAATATGCTGAATTTGAAAATACCAAACCATAAAAAATCCGAATTATTAATAATCAGCAGTGTTAGTATTAGCTGCAATAACAAACGCCTTGGAAAACTGCATGAGCACATCAATTTATACTTTCGAGCATTCAAGTAGTCAGCTGGGAATGAGAAAGTTTATTTAGATTTTTACCGATTTATTTCTTGAGTATATAGGTTATGTACTGAAATGCAAACCCCTATTATCTACATACAGACTGACTGCTACTCCTCGCTGCGCTTGTCGTCGCGCCTATTTTGTAAAATTTCAAAATGTGCCTTATTAATTTTAATTTGTGTCACAGGAGATTTAGATAATAATTTTTAATATATACCCGTTTTAGATACAAAATCTGAATGCTAGCATTGAATTTTCGGAAAATTATAATTCTGAATACCATATTCCGGACTAATAACGTCAGAAAATTTAAATTTCGTATTTATGAATTTCGATAAAATAAAAATCGTGTTTTTGAATAGTCGTAATTTAGTCTCTTAGGAATTGTCAAATTCGGAATTTAAAAAATCGGAATATTCAAATTCGGAAATACATAATTTGGAATTTTTGGGTGTTCCCATAAAATATAGGTAATCTATGTTACTTCTGCATTTGTGAAAAGCCACTACGTTTACCATAAAATGAACGCAACGCGCGGAGCGATTGCATTAACAAAAAACATTTTTTATAATAAAGTTTTAATGGTCGCACTTCACATCGCTATTCGCGTAATCGTCTTATTTGCGCTAAGTCGACGACGCGTGATGGTGCGACTTCACTTCGCTGTTCGGTGGTCGCATTTTCTTCGCCTTTGTATTCTTGTGTTCGTGCTGAAGTTTGAATAACAAGATCACCATCAAGTACCAGGCAAGTACACGATCGTGTACTGATTGCGTCAGGAGTGACTCGTGAAGAGTTTCTATTGCTTTCATTGAAATAAATTGTTTAGCAGAAAGTTTTTATCGACTTTTTATTCAGCTATCTCGCTGCACAATCATTCGAAACTGAAGTTGCAGTCACTTCTGGACCATGTAGTAGTAGATGTATTTGTGGGGTGATTTTATTACTATTGAACCCACAAGCAAATAAGCAAGTGCTTTGATCAGCTATAACTCTGTTATTTAAAGAAAGGGATTGGAGTGGCAGGCTATTTGTCTCTCGCTTACACACTATTGCCGACTATATTCTTCGAAGGCGGTAAGGTCAAAAAAACATCTATTAATATATGTTTTTCTACGTTGCCTTCATTAGTGATTTTTTTTAGTTTTTATTATTACATACTTATAAAATTTCTGGAGTGGTACTTACATATTTAACTAAATTTTGGTCTTTTAAGCTAGTTCTATAATTTTTTTCTACAGAATGTTTGAGCCTTAGAATGGATGTACTTTAATATATTTCCTATAGTTCCGTACAAAAATTATAAAATATAACCAGGTTTTCGTTATAAATTGTAAACTTTGAACGTAAGAATATTTGTCATAAATTGCACCCACCTGCGGTTCACGACTATCTACATCGGTATCGTTGTGTTTCTAGTTTCAATATATATATATAATAATAAAAGAATCAACTTTAAAAAAATATACCTAATTATGCAAAAACCGTATTTGCCGACCGTACCGCTGTTACAGGCCATCCCCTGATACCTTTCTTTAAATGACCACATAAATAATTGTAATAGTGGGCAAATTTGTTCAGCTGGAATCTAGATTATCTGATACCTTCACCAATTCCCAAAGTAACAAAACAAAGTCAATACAACGATATCCTCTTACAAACAAACAAAACAATTTGTACTTTCATTAGAAAGAACGTGGCACGGCTGTCCCAGAGCGAAACCGGCAGTTCGGACACTTGTTAGTCCTAACTTTTTGTTGGAATCAGAAGTGCCAGGTGCGGTTGGGCTTGGCTAACCTATGTCGTTAAATGTTTAGTGTTGTGAGTTGGCAGTTATAGTGTCCATGGATTGTTTTATTTTGCGTTTATGTTGGTCATGTGGTCAGTGCGGAACTTGCATTTATAGTATTATTTACTTTTACCTTGATTGCGTGTATTTGGTTGGCGGGGTAGGTGTTCTTGCCATTGTGGTATGATGGCCTATTATTGTTTATTTAATTTAACATAAACTAACGGCTGAGTAGCGTAGTTGGCAGTGACGCTGCCTCATACGCCGGAGGTCACAGGTTCGAGTCCCGGTGTTCATTTGATGAACACAGATGTTTGTTCTCAAGATTTGTTTCTTAATATTTATATTGTATGTTTGTTCTGGGTTCCTCCCCAGTTCATTGTATGGTCATCCATAACACAAGCTCTGCTTACTTTGGGGCCATACAGTTGGTGTGTTTGTCTGGGGATTTATTGTTATTATTATTATTATGACTAACCCAACATTAGTACATACATAGCTCTCTTTGCAATGATGAAGGCAAAAATAAATTTGTGTTTACTAAAAAATGTAATAGAAGTGAGTAAGTTTGCATACGCTCTATTTTATTACTTGTTAGAAATTCTGTCGGTCGGAAATTAACAGCGGCGCGCGCGACTGAATCCACGCGAAACGCCCTATAGAGGAAAAGCTTTCAATGGCAATGGCACTTGAATATTAGCGCATTTCTAGCGAATGTACACACTCACTAGTAACACAGTACAGTGAAATTGATGAGCCTCTTTACGTCTGTGGCGTGACACGAGCTATAGGTCCAGGAATAGGCTCCACTCAGGTCTATCGTCATTTATCATTCGTTGTATGTAGGCACACTTGCGCACCCGGTACTATTTGTATTTCCTAGCTACACTTGCGTGCAAATAATTTGAGTCACCCGAGGTATCCGTTTCATTTCGTAATGACAATTTGTATAATCCAGGTCAAATGCGTATCATCTGTAATATTATTTTAAATATATTTGTAATTCCCTTAAGTAAGAACATATATTTAATGGTGGAATAGTAATTTGTCGCTGTTCTTAAAGGAAATTACGGTACAATATAAACAATATGTACATTTATGTAATTAATTCTTATGTTAATTCTAAATGTAACGAAAGGCATTAAGTCTCAATTTAAGGTTATCTGACCTTGATATCTGATCTAACCATGTGTAAGAAGACATACTTCCAGCACCGCGTATCGTAGTTCTGAAATCTAGGATACTGTTATTATTACTCCGTCATAATAATTTCTTGATAGATGTGGGTAGGTATTTAATTTTATTGACGTCATTACTAACTCTAATTTGATAACTCGAGGGCTGATGAAGACATATTAAATGGAGAAGATCGAAGTGAATGGAGTTGGTACAGTAGTTTTGTTCAGCCCTGTATAATAAAAATAATAATAAAGTACTTACATTGTAAATAATTCTTGTAGCCTTTCAAAGAATATCTGTGTCAAGTGAATACGAGCGAAAAATGTTATATTTTTACAGTGAAAATCACTGGCTGGGGTACTGTTGTTTGGGTTACTTTGTCCTGCTTACTATTTTGCAAATATTTTTTGATCTACTAACCAGGAGTAGCAATGTTGTGCAAGTTTTTGGTGGCTTTTCAATTTATATTGCGACATAATAAGTTTAGTTCATCTGTACTCACGAACTGTCGCACATAATTGGTTTAAATGGTTTTATGTGTGTACTCATTTATGATTTGCTTTCTAGCCAATAAATGTATTTGCTTTCCATCTTCTTTACAATATCTTTATCATATTTTGCATCATTTTAAAATTTCTGAAACATTAAGATTACTTTAGCCTCAAAAGTTATTGAAAAATTAAACCATAGACTGTTTTTAAACTTCCTTCATGTATTTTTACTAAGTTATCAGTTTTATAAGGAATAGTGATGGTTTACTTAACTTTTACGTCCTTAACAACATGGAATGTGCACATTTATAGGCGTAGAACACTTCATAAAGTGGCCAATTCTACGATATGGCAACGACATATACCTAGTGGAAAGTTTTCGCCGAAAATTACTAAAGCCACCTTGTCGGACCAAAGAAAAATAGTGTTTTTCTAAGTGAATATTTTCAACAAGTTTCTTAGGAAGTGTGAATCGCGATAAATGTATGTAATGCTAAAACTCATCAGAGTTGACAATGAAACTATAGTGGTCATATTTAAATAACGCTTTTCTAACTAAAGTTTCTTATAGCAATTATTTCTACTAAGTTTATAAGAATTATGTTTCAAACTTAGTGGTATTTTGTGGTTATAAAGGACCAGTTTTATTTCATTACATCACTGAAGTAGACGAATGACTGAATTCCAAGTATGTATGTATTTATTTCAACCACAAAGAGACATCTCATTTTCAAGTACCTAGACACGTGCCTACATGTATTTACCGCCCTGAGTCAACCTACCGCGCTTTGTGAGGCTCTACAGCAGAAAAGAAATAACTACGTAGTACACGAAGTCCATTATCTAAAAGACAGGAATGACATCAGGAAGGTCGCACGTATGCGGCTAATGAGAATCGGCCCTTTATCAGACGTTGTTTGCAAACGGTTGCCATGCGACGCGGCAACGCAGCACAGGGCATCCGACGCGGCGGCCGCCGCAGTTCAATCGCGCCCTTCTCCGGAGCTGTACGCCCGGCAGAAAACGCGTCCCGATACGATAACGCTTACGCAACCAATAGTAAATACCCCTATACAGTGTTCGGAAAGCCTACACGGAATATGCAAACCTTTTTCTAGAATTTTTTTATACTACCTACGTGAATGTGAAATAAAAATTCTTTTTAACATGTAGCAAACTTTTTTAAATCTGCCGATTAAAAAGTTTAGTTTTTTTTTTAAAACAAAGCGTGGCAAAATTTTGTATTTTTATAAAAACGAAAATGGATTTAGTACATCGTCTGCACTATTTAGTGCTTTCGCAGAAATCTGAATTAATGACTATGGAAAGGGAGTCGAGATTGCGTGTACGCAGGCAGTCGAGTCTTCCTGAATACAGCAAGTCCAATAAAGCCCGCCAGAGGTTGGAACAAGCTTACTTTAGCGATGTAAGTAAACTAAATAAGTTGATATTTTGCCCGTAGTTTTAGTATAGGTAACTAACTAGCGCTAATTATAATTATAGACAATTTCCTCTTAGTTTTGTGAGTTCCATATATTTATGACATACAAACGATGGTTTTCAAACGAAAATTCTTCAAATCTGAAAATACTTTATTCGGCACTCTACCATTTTTAAACAATGCTTAAATTAATGTTAGTTAATAAATAATAGTTATTTAGATTTCTAAAGACTGATTTTTCAATTGTCTGATAGTTTTTTTTGGATTATAAACTGTGGCAATTTAGGTTTGATGGTATAAACTTGATGAAGTTAGTTAAAGACGAGGTCTACACTTGTTTTGTATGTTTGTTGAAATCTGAAATAAATAAAGCAAAGATTATAATGCCGGGTTATAAAAAATAAAGAACAGAAATACCGAGACAGATAGGTTCCGTTGCAGGTTGACTTGCTGCTGGCAGTTTGGAAACTGGCCGGAACTTTGCTCCGTGTAACGTTGCCGCAATGTGGCTAGAAGTTCATTTAGTTTATTAATTTATTGAAAGAAAAGGCGGTTCTTACTGAAAAACCAAAGACGACTGCTTTTATTTTACAAATATAGCAAATCACAGATATACAAACTATACCAGGGTTTCTCAAACTGGGGTACGCGAACTCCTAGGGGTTCGCCATCCGATGTAGGGGTTCGCAACATGGTTTACGTAATGGTGGCTCGACGACTTAAGGTTAGAATTACTCCTAAAATCGACTTGATAAGCGCAATGAAACTAGCCCACCCATCGCATTAACTCAATAACCTATTTATTTTTGGTACTGTACCTATTTGTTACCTTTTATTGAAATAAGAAACTATATTTTCTTCAACAGCCAAGTTTATCATTATCTTTAGGGATAAGTTCGCTGTCATATTAAAACTTTAACAAGGGTACGTGGAGCCATAAGTTTGAGAACCTCTGAACTATACTTTCTCAAGTCAACAAACACTTGTAAATAAATGGAGCTTGCAGAGAACTGGGACTCAGAAAGACATGTAATTGAACCCCGGCTCCACCCACGAGACGCGTCAGGAATTAAAGCACTCCCTATGACTTAGCCTAGTTCCTTCCTGACGAATGTGCTGGAAGAACGCTTGCAACCACTACACTAGTTTCAGAGATTATACATTTTACATAAACGTTTTAAATTGTAAAAACGAAATAACAAATATTTTCTTTGTATAATAATAATACCATAGCATAGAATCACATAAAGTTGTTTTTTTATTTCGCCGCGAATCAAATCTTTTGCCACCTTACGCTATGTCGTGTTTTCTCTGAAGCTGAAGAAAACCAAACTTCAGTAGTGAATAGGCTATATAGGCGTTTGGTGCTAACATCATATTCTCCATGATCAATACAGATTACTTGTGTAAATCAAATCAAGAACTTTCTATTTTTTTCTTTTCTTTCTTTTTTTTTCTTTTTTTTTTCTATATAATTTCTAGATTTATAACCCGATTAACTTAAATCATTGAACGAGAAATTCATTTTGCATCAACCAGATTTCGGACTAATTTCGTTACATGTAGGTTTTTTTTTTTCGAAATAGACAGTTTATTTATGGCCTATTAGCCTTCTAAATTTCACTTTTCAGGGCGCTTAATCCAAAGCCGGAACTTAAACTACTCCTACATACGATACGCCTAAGGGCACCCGAGAGGGCACGGACCTCGGCTTAGGACGTCGTATATTGAAACTACCACTGGTTCGGAATCTACTTGGTTCGGTCATCTCTTGCCAAAGAACCAGCAAGAACTCAGTAGGAATGCGTATGTCGCGTTAGCCTGACCCACCGGTGGGTTCGGCGATTCGAATGCCGTGTTGCCCTGTTTCTCACTGGAACTTCGGCGTTCCTTGTTGTAATAGCGTCGTCGGGACGTTATATGTAGCATTAGTTCCTGGATATTTTAGGAGATTTTTTTAATAAATTCATTGTAAAAGCTACTTTGGCCACTATATTTGCATTTATGCATTATATTCTTTTTTATCTTAATGCCGAAACAGTTTTGATACTTTTGGTTTAAAAGTAGATAGCAATGTTTGGAACTTATAACAGAACCGTAAGAATTATGCATTAATAATAATGACACTGCACTTATTAGGTTTTAGCCCGTAAGAGCCGTTAATACCTGCATAACGCTGAAAAAGAATAATGCACGAAAAAAAAGATAATACATACCCAGACAAACAGACTTAATGTATGGTCCTTTATACCCACCCAGAATAAGCATACAGATATAAATATTAAAAACCATGACTTCAGAACAAACATCTGTGTTCATCACACAAATGAATGCTCCGACCAGGGTTCGAACCTGGGACCTCCGGCGTATGAGGCAGGGCTACTAGCCACTACGCCACTCGGCCGTAATTAAGCATTATCGAGAGCCAGAAGTGACGTAGGGTCAAGATGTACGAGGGCGTAGTCGCGCAGGGACCTTTACTAAAATGAAAATTACTCCATACGCAAATAATTAGCGAGACAACTTTGATCCGAACAAGTATAAAGTCTTCGTGTCCCCGATGATACTTAGCTCATATTATTCCGCGTTTTTTATGTTGATTAATAAGGCCAAGTTTGGCAGACATTAGCTAACAATGTACCTCGGAGTTAGCTGGCAAGTCTGGTAAAATGTCTCGCCATCACTGTCTATTTCCATACGACTGACAGAGACGTAAGACAACTTTTGAACTCGAGCCCGCGCAAGTCGGCTTAATAATTATTTTTATTTGTCTAAACTTACCACCTACTTGGTTGGTAGAGATTTCCTAGAACAGATATATTCCCTTGAAAATAAAATAGACTTGCCTAAACTATACAATTTTGGACACGACTCTCATTGTTTTTGTCTGATTGGCTTTGAACTTTTATACCTACTATAACAACGGCTCTTGTAATTGGATCGGCATTTAAACTTTTATTTAACTGAGTTTCTCGGCCACCTGGTGAAATCATTGGGTTTTATGACGGTATTTAACGTCCTTAATGTAAAACCAATGTCCCCAACCTCGTGGTAGGGCTATTTCCATCGCTTATCTTTAATACCATTCATATATTAGGTCTTTACCTATGAAATTGCCGTTTTTCACGAAATAAATGAAGCGTAATTTTTTTATATATTTTTTATTTCTATTAATCAAAATAATCACCCATGCAATCAATGCATCTTTGCCAACGCATTGGTAGCTTATTGATGCCTTTCTTGAAGAAATCAGCTGGACGGGAGGCAACAAATTCTTCAAAGGCATTTTGTACTGCCTCTCGGGTATTGAATTTTTTTACCGCCAAGAAGTTATCCAAATCCTGGAAAAAGTAGAAGTCTGTAGGCGCAAGGTCTGGTGAGTACGGCGGATGACGGAGAACTTCCAACCCCAACTCTTGTAGCTTGGAGACCGTCTGCTGTGCAGTATGAGGTCGCGCGTTGTCGTGCAGGAGCAGTGGAGCCGAACGATTGACCAAAGCTGGTTGGAGACGTGCGAGCTTCTCCATCATTGTGTTCAGTTCTTCACAGTACACATCTGCAGTAATGCTTGTCCCGTTTGGGAAGAAGCTGAACTACACCCGCGTTAGACCACCAAACAGTGACCATCACTTTTCTAGGGGTAAGTTTTCGTTTAGGGCATTGTTTGGGTGCTGAACCAGGGTCCAACCAACTTGCTGAGCGCTTACGATTGTCAAACAGGATCCATTTCTCGTCACAAGTAACAATGCGGTTCAGAATTCCTTCATTTGTATGCCTGCTGAGCAGTGCAAGGCACGTCTCCACGCGTACTTCGCGCTGGCGGTCATTGAGTTCGTGGGGTACCCATTTGTCAAGCTTTTTTACCTTGCCAATTTGACGCAAATGGACCAATATTGTTTTGATGCTAACGTCGAAAGCTGCTGCTAATTCAGCCGTGGATTGAGTTTCACCAGCTTCCACAATTGCCTTTAATTCGTCATTGTCGACCAAAGTTTTCGGACGACCACGGGGTTCCTTTATCAGGTCAAAATTTCCAGAACGGAATCGGGTAAACCAATAACGGGTGGTGCGTTCGTTTGTAGTGTTCCCTCCGTAAACGTCGTTGATGTTGCGTGCCGCTTGTGCCGCTTTGCTGCCACGACGGTACTCATACTCCATAATTACTCGAATTTTTAACTTATCCATGATGACGATAACTGCTCGAATGCGTTGAAAACAAAACACTAACTATTAAACAAATGACGATTTTAGAAAAAGAATTCCATGTTTGTCAAATAAAATTAATTTGAAATTAGAATTTTCAGTCAAAAAAAAAATATTTTCATTTGAAATGGCCAGTACGGCAAAACGGCAGTTTCATAGGTAAAGACCTATTATATAGGGATTTTGTGATTTACTTTAAAGAAAACTGGCCTGGATGTCGTCTGTCTAACATTCAAAATAATGTTTTTTTTAAAAGTTTCAATGCATTATCTATAACAGGATTTCTCGAACCGGTGTACGCGAACTCCTAGGGCTTCTAGGGTTTATTGAAATAAAAAACTTAATTTTTTAACAGTCAAGTTTATTATGTTCTTTAGGAATAAGTGTTAGGGGTTCATTGTCATATGAAAACTTTAACAAGGGTACGTAGAGCCATAATTTTGAGAACCCCTGATCTATAGCATGTACAGCTGCCACTTACCACCAGGTCGATTGCAAGCTCAACAAATTATTAGGTCATAGTTTCGCGGAATAGAGTTTTTAAATCGAGCTCTAGGTTTGGAACATGCTTATATTCGCACCCCGGTAAAAATAAGTTGTAAGAAACAGCAAGTCCATAGTAACATTTAACTGCCAGGTGACTCAACGGCCTGCCTGACTTGCTGGAAATCGAGTCCGACTCATACAATACACCTACTGCGACATTTCATATAAAACGAATCAATAAAAATGTTACCCTACTCGGCTAACAACACGCGGCCAGACGCATTCTGTGATTATTTAATTAATTATCTGGCTCTGTTTGTTTGACCCTATGTGGATTGCTGTGGGATTTACTTGAATTATATATATAGGTAGAATTTTGTCTAGGTCCTCTAATACTTGTCTAATAAGAATTATTCTGGAATAACCAAAAAGAACATCGAAAGTGTTATTGTAGAAGCCCTGCCTCCAGCTCTTGGGGTCCAATTTATCTCGGCCTCCGCCGAGCTTGCACGCACTGCCTTAACCTGTAACGATTAGCTAGAGCTGCTATTGTTTCTCTTGGAAATGGAACAGGTTCAATATTAACGAATTCGTTTGAAATCTAATAAAAGAAATATCTATAAAGAACATTGTATTTTCAAACCAATATCTAGATAAAATACTTACACGTGCTCTTTGACCTTGAGGTTTCAATATCAAAAGAAACTAAATCCCAATTATGCCAATAAAGAGCCAATTGAAATAATTTTATTCTGTTCCAATATTTTCTTAATTCAAACATAATGATCACTTTATTTGAGTCAGTAATGAAACTGCTTTGATTTGATGCTTACTAAAGAATTTTTTTTATAATGTTTTTATAATTTTGATTACATTGAATAATTTTAGAAACAAATTATATTGCTGTTAGAAAACTTTCTGTCATCCTAACAGATACAAGAGTTTCTTGAAGCAAATGTCTTTCAAATACTCAAAACTTTCAATATCATAGTTTTCACCCCGTCAGATAAACGCATGTTACAGACTACCTTCATTATGTGACTCTGCGCACCGTACTTATGCAAATTTTACGCGAATGTGTATTGTGCTTAAGAAGTTCCGAGGTATAACTTTAATAACTTTTGCATGCACATTATACTGTACAGTGGGGTGGCGGCGGGCGGCGCGCGTGGGCCTAATAAGGATTTATTTATTTTATTGAACAAAATCATTCAGTGAAAAGAACTCTGTGTAGTTCTTGTTGGGAATACTAACTTGTTTGCTAAATAACTAACTTCAGTTGTTTTAAAACAATGTTTTTAAGGGTGTTAGTTACTATTTGCATGTAGTATTTATTAGATAGAAGGTATAACGTACCTAGTTGTAACAAATACAATTGAGCAGGTACGCGTCGCTGCTCTCCAAATTCTCTTTGCCGAAATAAATGATATCCCGCCATTTATTATGAATTTAAAGATTGAAATAAGTTATACAATTAATTTAACAGCGTCAGGTACAAGATTCAAACATCATTTGTGTAGCTCCATCAGTTAACCTATATAAATCGTTGATTTTAAGAAATACCATTATCCTGTTTACGATCCCCTAAAGAATTAAAATGAACCTCGTAAACAATCCGCTAAAGATCAATATATATAATCCAAAACCGGCTATTTTTAAATTAATTTATCTCGAAATTACGCTTGGCAAAGCACGGATAAGACCGGGTAAACTCATTAAAGGAAATCGTTTCCCGGCGATCTTTTCTCGCTGTCCGGGTTGTATTCGGGCTTGACGTGAAGTCTAGGCTCTGCGAATTGAATTACCCTTAACCTGATACTTGGTGGAATGCCGAATAAACTTGTCGAAGTGTACGGGACGAACTTGCGGAGCTCAATCGGGCCGTCCAAAATTACTTATAAACGAAACTAGCGTTTTCAAAGAAATGCCGCTTATTTCTTTGGTGATTTAGCCAGGCGAATAAACACTAGCATAAAATACAGAAATAAATGGTAACAGTGCTGCTGCGCCTTTCCGAAATACATGGCGTGACGTTCCTAGACGACAGGTTGGTAGATGTATGGTACTCACTGGGACCAATTGTGCGAGTAGCTTGACTGTACCTTGCCCGTGTAGTAAATAAATGTGTTTACGCAAAATCTAAATAAAATATAAATAAATAAATAATTATGACTTGAGTTAAATGATACAGCAGGTAGACCATAATTTGATCACTTAGTAATTCTGTTTTTGGATAGTGTCCTAACTGTTTGTACAGACGAGTAAAATTGCGTTACATTGAACCGTAAGATGAGTAAGGACGAAATATCATGCATAATATAGTAATAAGCTTATTCTAAATTATATTTGAATTCAACAGGTTTTTTATTTATGAACCTTTGGGTTCGAAATCTATTTACATTACGATTTAAACTTATTGTGTGTAATTAAGGGTGTACGAGCAGTCTTAGCCGCACTAAGATGATGTGGGCTATGTCAACGCGTCTGTTCCTTGGCTGAATGTTTAATCGGGCCTCCCTTTTCCCGAGACTAATCAAGCACAAAGCAGGACCGCTTATGTGACCCACATGTGAAAATAAAACAAATATCGTATCGCTAATACTTCGTAGGTACGGAACAGATGTGTATCAAGTGCGTGGTGATACAGGTTTCTTTCCTTGTGCTATTCAGAGCATTTTCCTCTGATTCATTGGTAGTAAATGGCCACATCGATCAAGTTTATCTTATTTTCAGTGATGGCAGGTATTGTCCGCGATGCTTTTGAATGGCATTTTCCCAGTCTGTCTAATAATAATTTGCCGATCCGTGGAGCAGTTGCTTGTTGCATGTTTACGTCAAATTAGGCGTCGAGTTAGGTTTATAGTTTTAAATTGGCAAAGTTAAGTGCTCCGAGTCTCACCAAGAACAAGGAAAACTCTTCAAACTACTCGAAGAGTTACGCAGCTAAGAAATCTCCCGTAGCCAAAGTCACAGGAGGTATTGCGTCCAAGCTCTCGAAACGACGAGTTGTTTGTTAGGCTTTCTACCGTACAGACCAAGTGTTGACCGCGTGCCATCTAAGAGTCAATGTCCGTCTTCATGACTACAACAATATCAAGTACAAGAGAGTCAAGAGAGTCCTAAGAAAACCAGAGCTATTCGTAAGGCCTAACCTCAAAACCTGGCAGAGATCAAAACCATGAAGAACAATAGGAAAAAATCCCCGTTTTGGAGTGTTTACATATTTCTTCCATGACTCAAGATTGCATGCTATCGAATTTCAACGGAAAACTGTTAATTGTATAAAGTTAATGCTACCCAAAAATACAATTAAAATGAAGTTCGTGAGTCTTTTTACTATTTACAAAGAAGTCAAGGTGTTCTTTACATTGCTAAGCCACAAGTCATAAATATCTAGCGATCTAGGGCCGATTGTTGAGCGTCAAAAGCTAAGCGGAAGCTGTCCTCACGCAAGCTGCTCTTGGCACGAACTTCCGATTTAACCAGAGTTTTGTTACTCTTGGCCTTCCTACTTGAGGTCAAAGCTACAAGGATAACGTAGGACTTTAAAATGTTGGTTATGTTCTTAATTTAAAAAGGCGAACGGATTTCATTCTGACTCGTTGATACCTCACACAGAAACACTAAGGGCTGTCTAGTACACTGCCTGCCGCGTAGCTCCAGTTCAAGATTAACCTACTTGAATCACGCATTGTAAGTGACTTACACCAAAACTTCTCAAAGTTACACTACTAAAGTTATACTACACTCTCAAGTGTTTCACCTCTAGCGAGAATACAATCAGAAACAGAAAATAATAACGACAATAGTCGAAACTGTCCCAATTATAATTTCTTCCGCAGGCGTAATTTCGAATTCTTTGAAAAAAATCATTGCAGATATGCATGAACCCCATACTCATTTATCTAATTTAACTAGCGACCTTAATGCATACCTGCAGAATCGTTGGAAAATTCATAAATTAAATGTCTAAATACCCAAGATGTTACCCCAAGATGAAAGCCCGCAAGGTCTTATTACATCTCATTGAATTGGTGAAAACTGTTTAAAAAAAGAATATAATAATAATAAACATAAAATATAAACACATGCCGAATCACACGAATTCTTTAACGCCGTTGCTATTCTTGTCCACACGAGAATTCCTTCACACTTAGCTAACGCCCGTCTGAAGTGGTATTTACTCTCTCCAGGTGAGAGAGAGAAACTAATTTATAATTTAATACATTATAATCTTTATTTTCCAACATTTTAAAATACAAGCGTATACAATCGATGACTTTCAATACTCGTACGCAGACCTGTTTTATAGAAGTCAGTGCCTTTCTCATTATCTCAAATTTATATTAATATGTCGAATGTCACGATGTTAAACAGAACACTAAAAGATCATAACTTAGAAATAAACTTTAATAAAACCAAACTAATATCTTTAACTGGAAAAGCCATGTAAAGGTAATTAGATTAAAGCCGGCTAGGTTTGCTTATGCTTTACGCCAAGTTACAAAAACAACGGATTTAAAAACCGCCCATAGACTTATTACGCCTATGCTCACTCGTGGCTCACTTACGGTATTATTTTGTGGTGAAACAGTGTAGATGCACCGGATGTCTTTATCGCACAAAAAAGACTCTTGCGAATACTGGTGAACATACCCCCCACCGATAGCTGTACTTTCGAAATCAAAAAATTCTCACATTGACGAGCTTATATTATATTATATATTTGAAATGAGTACTTTCTTAAGAAACCACCCTAATTACTACACCAAGCGTTCGGACATAGTATCGAAGTATTCTCTTAGACCATCTAGAAAGAACCAAATAGTGCAACAGATATCAAATCTAAATATGCATTCATGTAGTCCTCTATTAATGACTATAAAAATGTATAATCACCTTCCTAATTACATAAAAAACATTTAAAAAACAAATTTGTTTAGAAAAAAACTGAAAGAATTCCTATTGCAAAAATGTTATTATACGGTAAGTGAATACATGAACGACAAGTAGCTTAATAAAGTTGACATTCGTGTAGTAATAATAACATCTTGGTTTTGTGTTCTTTGATTTTATGTATTCCTTCTGTTTATAAGCCCCCTTGTGTATGTTGCAGGCCTACATTAGGCCTATAGTGTTACATGTTTTATGTGTTCATATGTACGCTCCTCTACTGTTAAAATAGATTTAAAACTTTGGAACATTATGAAAGTAAATGCTTCTATTGGCATCAGAAATTCATACTTGTTTACTGTCAAACATAGTACATAGCAAGTCAATGATGTTAACGGAACGAACCTTAATAAATCAGTTTTATTGCCCCATACAACTATCAGTTTTTGGCATTTTAGTGATGTTGCTCTAGAACGAATTTGCTTATCAACCCTAATTTACGCACTTCCAAAGACGCAGTTCTTTTTTTTTTTTTTTTTTTTTTTGTTCCCCTCCGCGGGAAGGGCAGGAGGATAAAAATGCCCTGACGCATACTCTGGCGCGATTCCAAAGTTATGTGGGACTCGTCCCGACGCCTACCAGGACCATACCCACTAAAAACCCCCTGTCGGCTCGTGCATTTTTGCCACTCAGCCTTCATCGGAGCGACGGCCAATTGGAGAAAGAGGCCGCGCTAGCGGGGCCCAGAAGGGGTCACCCGCTGGGATTACATAGCACTGAAGGTGCTCAAAAATTAAAAGTAAAATAAAAACATTAAAAATGAAAAGTAAATAATGAAAACATTAAAAATTGAAAAATTAAATATGCATTAATTCGGATTTACGTTAGAATTAGAATTTACGTTAGAATTAGAATTTGCGGCCAGAAGGGCCTCGAGATCGCGTGACAGTCTGGTGGATGAGTACGTTTGCGCATTTCTAGGCCTAGCGACTTTGAACTTCGAGTCTAACACAGGAGCAGCATATGAGACAGAATCACGAACTAGAGGATTGGGATGGGTTTCGGAGCGTTTGAAGAACGCTTCAGAGAGTGTTTTGAGATATTGTTGTACTGTAGGCAGTTCAAGATCTCTATGCAAGTCCGCGTTACGCACGTACCACGGTGCGCCTGTGGCCCGGCGGCAAAAGAGGTTTTGAACTACCTGCAGTTTGTACAGGAGGGAGGGTTTGGCGTGGGCAAAGATTGGCGAGGCATACGTCATGACGGGTCTAACGCAGACCTTGTAAAGTGTACGTTTGTTTCTGAAGGACATTTTACTTTTTCTACCTAACATGCCATTTAGGCGGACTAAATAGTGACGAGCGAGTTTCGAAACTCTTTCAACGTGTGGCTTGAAAGAAAGCGTCGGATCTAATGTGACGCCTAAGTATTTAGTACTGCGCTTCCAGGGGATGGGAATGCCTAACATTCGAACGTGGGGATCGCCATCGGGACGACGGCGTTTGTGGTCGAAGCGCATCGCAGAACTCTTTTCAGGGTTCACATCGATGCGCCATTCTTGAAACCATGCACCAAGGGCGTTTACGGCCTTTTGGAGTCTGGTTACAAGGCGCCGAACACCGTGGCCTTTGGTATAGAGTGCGGTGTCGTCAGCGAAGAGGGCGAGTTCGACGCCTTTCGGCGGGATGGGAATGTCGTTGGTGTACACGGTGTACAGCAGAGGGGCGAGGACTGAGCCTTGAGGGACGCCAGCCTTTATGAGACGAGGTGCAGAAAGCGTGCCTTCGTGTTTAAATCGAAACGTACGGTCTTTGAGAAACGACGCTATTATCCTGACTAGGCGATCCGGTAAGCCTATCTTGTAGAGTTTATAAACGAGACCGCTGTGCCAGACTTTATCGAAAGCCTTGGCTACGTCAAAGAAAACCGCGACTGATTTATAACGACGCGGATAGAAACCGTCAAGTATATACTCGACGATTCGGTGGACTTGTTGAGGGCAGGAGTGTTTAGCGCGAAAGCCGAACTGATGGGGAATAATGAGAGGATCGCCATCCGTTGGAAACAGATGGTTCCGCATTCGAGAGAGTATGACTCTCTCGAGAAGTTTAGACATTGCCTTGAGGAGGCTGATGGGTCTGTGATTAGCCGGGACGTTCAGAGGTTTGCCCGGCTTGGGAATGCCTATGACTGTCGCTTCTTTCCAAGCTTTTGGAAAGTAGCTATGGTCGAAGCAGGCATTGAAAATGATAGCTAATAAGGTAAGCATCTGTTGAGGTAGGTGCTTAAGTGCGTGGTTGGAAATTCCATCCGCACCCGGAGCCTTTTTGGACTTTTGATTTCTAATGAGAAGCAAGATTTCATCATTAGAGACTGTGACAGGATCGGCGGTGATGGGAAGAGAGTCTCTGCGAAGGACTTCGTCCTCCACCGCCTGGATGTGTGAGGGATCAGCAGGTTGCGTGCTGGGCGAGCATTGTGCGGCAATGCTGTCGGCGAAGCATTCGGCTTTCTCTTCGACTTCGAAGGCAGTAGTGCCGTCGGGACGAGTGAGAGGAGGAACGTGAGAAACGGTGTCTATGCGTAAGGCTCGGGCCATGCTATAGTACGCTTGGTGGGACGGAGAGATATTTGCCATGAGATCGTTCATCTGAGCGTCTCGGAGTTCCGCGAGGCAAGACCTAACTTTACGTTGAAGCTGATTCGCAGCTGTTCTATAGGCGGGCGTGGGATACTTCTTGGCTCTCCGGAGAGCCGCGTTTTTAGCTTTAATAAGATTGCTAACGGCTAAGGGAAGCGTGGGTTTGCCTTGCTTAGCAACCTTTTCGTTGTCACTGATGGCTGAGTTGATAGCATCAGTGAGAGAATTTACTAATGAATCGATTTTATCCGGGCTATCTAATTGTTCGGGAGAGATCGCGAGTGGAGAGTTCGGAGCCTCTAAGGCTGAAACTAACGTATTTTTAAAACCTTTCCAGTTGGTAAAGGTCTTAGGAGATGAGGCGTTATCGTTCGGCGGTCCTAGCACGAGGGAAACGGGGCGATGGTCGGAGCCTAGGTCATCGAGCGGTTCGATAGACCTTAGATCAAGATTGATTCGCTTGATAATTGCAAAGTCGAGGATGTCAGGAGAGTAGGACGGGTTGTTGGGATAGTGAGTGGGAGTGACGGGGGATATGACATCTAGGTCAAGGGAGTTAGTGATGTCGAGGAGAGCGATACCGCTGGTGTTAGTCGATAGGCACGTCCAGTCAGTATGTTTGGAGTTAAAGTCTCCGAACATAATGACTGAATGGCCGAGGGCGAGAATGGCCTCAAAGTCGCTGCGGATTGGTCTGGTACCACTAGGTATGTAGATTGAAGCTATGATGATGGTCGGATGACCAGTCATAGCCAATCTACACACAGTGGCTTCCATGTTGAGGAGAGGAGGGGTAGGGAGAGGACAGCAGTGGAAGCCTCTTTTGTAATATATAGCGGTGCCGCCGAAACCGTCAGAGTTGGGCCTATCGTTACGAATAAACGCGTACTTAGGTATAGCGAATCCCCTGGAGCGGTTTGGAGTAAGCCATGTCTCCTGGAGAAGGAATAAATCAGGTTCTTTGTTCTGAAGGAACAGTTTAATCTCGGGAAGGTTGGTATTAAGGCTACGAGCGTTAAAAGATACTAGGGATAAGCCCTTGGGTTTAATACGACTGGACGCGGGATTCGCGGGTCTAGACATTAAAATTTATTTATTTAAAATTTACAAAAATAAAAGAATTTACAACGAACTTAGGAGCGAGTGATGCTCGGCTAACGCGAATAATCGCTCTTGAGGAGAGCGGGCGGCTCGCAGTTTACGTGCGAGTACGGAAATTTCGTTAATGTCGACGTTTTGGATGACGTCGAACACGGTCTTCATGTCCTCAGCCAACGACGACTGAGGGGAAGATGACAACGCGGGACGCGGCCCTACTGGAGCTACGGGAGCTGGGATGGGTCGGGAAGGTGCAGGCGGGACGGCCGGACGCTGCCTCCAAGACAGAGCCGGAGTAGGCGTCGGCTGAACGGGCTTTGCTTCCGGGGGACCCCGGTTGCGCAGCGGCGGGAAGTTGGCAGGAGTGAGTGGCGGCGCCGGTTTAGGCGCGACCCTCTTGGTGGTGGAGCGCGGAGCGCGCGGGCAGCCCCTGTAGTTAGCTGTGTGGCCGGACTGGCCGCACAGCACACAGGCAGGGGGGGAAGTGGATTCGGGAGTGCGAGTGCACTCCTTGGTGAAGTGAGGATTCAGGCACTTTACGCACCTGGGGGGAGCTGAACAGTTAGCCGCTGCGTGGCCATATAGCTGGCAGCGGTGGCACTGCCCAGGGTGACCACGGGGGTTGGGACGCTCGACGGAGATGTTCGAGAGTCCGCAGATTGTGCGAGCCTCTTTGAAAATCTCCCTCGAGTCGGGGGTATTGGACAGGATTACTAGCGCTAACGGAAAACGCCTACCGCGGTTGGAGTGCATCTTGTGCACTGCTGTGACCGGGAAACCCTGAGACTTAAGGTCATCAAGAATGTCTTCGTTGCTGAGTTCGAACGGGACGCCCCGTAATACTGCGCGGATCTTACGCTCCTCCGGGAGGGCGTAGGTGTGATATGCGATTTGGTTTAATCCGAGTAACCTGGTAAACTCGCGGAAGTCGACGACGGTCGCTAATTGTATTTTGATTGTATCGCCAGCGTTGGCGGCTTTTAAGTAATTGATTTTGTGCACTTTGCACAAGTTGGAGACCGCGGTCCAGCGCGCTTTTTCACGCAGGAATACGGGCGGAGGGAGCTGAGGCTTCGGCGGGACGGGAGCGCAGCGCGTCGCTGGCTTCGATGTGACCGACGGAGACGCGGTTACTACGAGCGATTTTAACGGCGCGGGGGCTGGTGTTGAAGACACCGGGGAGGGCTCGGGTATTGAAGATACCGAAGCTTTCTTAGAGCGCTTCTTGGAGCGCTTGGCGACGAGTTGGAACGCGGGCTCAGGAGAGCCGGTTAATGTGACGGCATCTGACGACGTGTCAGACGCGGGTTCGGAGTCGCTCCCGGGAGCGGTACGCTTACGACGCGACGCGTGAGAGGATGCGACCGATTCGCAGTCCATCTCGGACGAGGCGGGAGACGCGGGAGAGCTGAAGACCTGAGGGGTCTCGACGTTGGAGGCCTGAGGGGCCGGGGTTGAGGCCTGAGGGGCCGGGGACGCGATAGATGCCTGTAAGGCCTGCGTTAGTGCGTCAGCGGGTATGCTTACGCCGGACGCAGCGAGCGCCTGGGCGAACGACTTAAGAATATTGACAAGGTCCATTGGAGGACTTGGAATTATAAAATGTAATATATAAATATATAATGTATGCCTAGGTTCCCTAGCAAACCTAGCGCCTATTTGTATAACAAATGCCTAGAATTCCTAAATAAAAATCTAGTGAACCCTAGCGGCAAACCTCCCTACCAGCGGTAGGGGGGCTGGGGAGAATAAATTAGAACTAACAATAGTACGCCGAAGGCCGCTACCTAGATACCTAAAAATGGGTGCGCAGGTAAAGAGTTGACCGCGTTAGGGTCAACCTTTACCGACAGAAAGGACAAATACACACGAAAACACACAAATATGATAGAAATAAATATGAAAATAGGAGAAAAATAAATAAAATAGAGAAGAGAAATAAATAAAAATAAAAAGGACTGGTTCAGTACAAATTCGTTGTCACCGTTAAGTATCCTTTGCACTGAAACCAGACTACTTACGCCGGGCACAACACTGCACTCAGCACAAGCACAACACAACTTAGCACAGCACTTTGAAGACTAAGAGGCTTAGTCGCAAAGAAAAATCGCACTTCGAAAGCACTCAGACGGAGTAGAAAGACTTAGGAAACCGTAGCACGGAGCCAACACGCTAGACTGTGACGTCAGTAAACTGAGCGCCGCGGAATGGCGGGAAGGGACCGATCAACGGAGAGCTGGGTCTTGCACGTCCGAACCGCGTGGCGATCGGAGCGAGAATGCGGTTGAAGACGCAGTTCCTTGAACGAACCCTTAAGATCTTATTCCATGCCTTCCGATAAAGCCTTAAACTCAAGGACTTAGAGTGTATCTCTAATTATCACGCAACAAAAAGCACAAACGTTTGTAATAAACAAAGGATGACATTGAAGTTAAGTCAAAAGAATCAACGTACCTAATTAAAAATGTGAAAGTTCACTCATTTAAATGAATCTGGTAGTATAAACCAGCGTTGTTTGCGAGGAAAACTCGCTGAATTAACCCGAAATTTTTGAAAGAAGCTTGTATTAAAAAAGGCATGTAAATTAGCTGATTTGCATCACACGGTCCCGAAGGTTCAGAGATAAGCAAATTCCTTCTCGGGATAGGTAAGCGATGGAATAACAGTCGCTTGTGATATTTTAAGTGCTGATAGAAACCTCAGACTTGCTTTTATTTAATTTAAAATCTTTGCAAAGCTGACAGAATCCATTACGTCATAAGTTCCACTTAGCCATTGAACTGTGAAGCTTAAGACGAAGCCTGACAAGTGGAAGTCGCTGGGAATTAAACATGACGGGCCATTGCGGGGAAATAGTCTGTAGGATTTTCATTTTACAGTTTATACTGGATCTGTAGGTAACCCTCGCTTTTTACAAATATTTATAAGCTCGTCGTGGCAATAAAGCTGTGCCTAATGACTGTAAGAAATGATCCTGAAAGAACGTTGATGTCAAATGCCGCTCGGTTCGAGAGATATGCAGTTCAGTTTTCGGCAAGACGAGCCGAATGAGCCGACTTGTATAAAACCCGAATGGACAAGCCGACTAATTGGTTCGGTCCGGTGACTTAGACTATGCAAATTCTGTATAATGTAGCTTTCTTTTGATAGGACTTTATGATATCGATGAGTTCTTCGTCCCGATGAATGTCTAAAGCGTCATTGTAACTAAAGTACCTACGTCTTCTGACGTTAGCGTCGGTTGAGAAGGGCGATGGCTGGAGCCCGCGTTAACTCGTGAACGGGTGCCGTTTGAGAGTGTTCGTCGTTTGCATACTTGGGGGGAGACTTGCCGAGCTAACAGATACAGATAAGAATAACTTTGTATAGACATAAAGAGACTCTGTAAATTTATTTTGAAAAAAATATACCCGTGAAGTTTCTTGCCTTTTCTTCTTCACGAAGGTTTTTCCGAACTAGTGGTAGAATCATGTTTTATTTGATGTCACTAAAAACAAGTAATTGTCAATGTTGTTAAATGGTCTGCGCCCGCCTTCGACCTTGCTTGACCTGGCGAAACAGTACGGATTGTTATTAGAAGCCATAGCTTCAGACAATTAAGATTATCTTAGATGGAATTCATCATAATACTACTGTCTGAGGATTAAGTTCGACAGTTATTTTGTGGCTTAGTTTTACTGAATAATCAAAATGCTGTTGGATACCTATTAATCGTACAAAATTTGAAGCCATATAAGTTAATTTAAATGGTGATTTATGTAAGTTAAAAGTATTTTTTCATTATTATTTCTTCTTCTGTTATAAATGACTATCTGTTTTGTCTCTTTTTCATTTATCATTATTATCGCATCGAAAAATCTATTTTCGAGAAGGTAAGAGTGGGGATACCATATCACTATCGCATAATAAACTCACTATAGGGTGACTACAACATCGAGCACCATTATAGTTCAGATAATGTGAAAGCGAGCAGAAAAATACTCCAACGAGTTTCTATGTTTCGGTTCTACACGTTAAATCAATTTTTGTGCCAATCACATTCGTCGAAAACAATTTGCAGTTTCCATTCGAGTCAGATATTGAATAACTGTCTAGAAATAACGGAAAACTATCGACTATCAAAGAGTCCAACTTTTCCAATTCTATCTTAAATATACCTAGAAGCTAAAGAAAATATGGTTTGTAATCTGCAGTGAGTGTCATAAATGAGACATTCTTTTGTTTGTAATTGATATATTGTGAAACTATTAATTCAAAATTCAAATTCAAATTCAAAATTCATTTATTTGCTTTGTACATGCGTCAAAATGATGTTGAATTATAAGTTGTGCCGGTACATGTACTGCTGAGAACAGCGTGCAAATAGTTTTCACAACAACAATAATAAATCTAAATACATAGTTTAAGTAATTACACAGTACTTTGTTAGAGCAAACATAAATATAAAATAATTAAAAGGTATACAATGCCAATGTCACTTAAGTACAGGTTTGTAGGTGGGTATCAAAATTTATTTTCAGACATAAAGTCATGTATATTGTAATATAATTTGTCAATTAAAAAATTAAACAAAACTGTACTAAACATTCTTTCTGGCAAGTTTTTGTACTCAAATGGTAGTTTATTGAAAATCCTAACTGCCATGCAATGTACATTGGTGCTATATATTTTGAGTTTTTGAGCAGGCACATAAAGTTTTTTCTTATATCTAGAACGAATTCACATTACATCATCTTCATTCTTAAAAAGATGCATGTGTCTCTTTACAAAGCAGCAAATTTCAAAAATGTATAGTGAAGGAAGTGGTAATATTTTCAATTTCTTAAATAGAGGCCTACAACTATCTAAGTAATGTACTTTGCAAATACAGCGTAGACATTTTTTCTGGATTTTAAATACTCTGTCAGCTTCAACTGAGTTACCCCATAAAATAAGCCTATATCGAATATTTGAAGAGACATATCCATGGTAAGCCAGTGTAGCTGCCTCAGTGGATATTGTGAGAGTTATTTGTTTAAGAACATAAATAAACCTATCAATTTTTGAACATAAGATGTTTATATGATTTAAAAATAAAAAATGCTTTGGTCACTAAAAAGCTACGTCATGAAAAATTACATAATTGTGCTACATTTTATTAAGATATTCCGATGGGATCGGAAGTGACGGGGGTGTGATCGTTCAAGCCGTCTAAAGTTCAAAGTTAAAGCTCAAAGTGTGTTTAAATTACCCCGATTCCGGTTATAATTAATAAAATTGTTAGTTCAAATACTGTGAACGTAAAAGTTATCAAGATGTTCTGTTTTCTGTTTAATGTTGAAGGGCTTCAAGATCACGACAAAGAAAGAAAGAAACTTCGTTTGATTCGTCGGCATAATCATTGAAATTTTACACTTTAATACTTGCAGCAAAGAACAATACCGGCGGCTGCGTGATTGACATTTATTTATATAGTAACAATAAACCCTAATGCCGAGTAATGGCGGCGCGCGTATCGACCGCCGCAGTAGCAAAAATCATCATTGTGACATTTCTTTAATTTTTGTACCAATTACATTTATTATATTGATACCATTGAAATAAACATTTAAGGTGCACATTTGCACATTTTATGCTGATGTTGTATTATTAGAATTCGAAGCAAGAATGTTTTTTTCCCGTTAAAGATATAATTCTTGTTTGTTTGTTTGTTTATTTGTAATAAGTAAAAACCAATAAACAATGAATGTTCCAGTTTTAATTATTATTTAATTAATACAAAGATTAGTTTACGCAGAATCAAAGCTATAGAATTTGACAGCCGTGTGGTGTGGTCACTGGCCCTGCCTCATACGACGGAGGTCTCAAGGGACTGCCTCCGGCTAGATGGACGGACGAATAGTATAGGTCGCAGGAAGTCGTTGGATGCAGAGCGCGTGCGACCGGTCGCTCAGGAAGTCTTTGGGGGAGGCCTATGTGCAGCAGTAGACGTCCTGTGGCTGATATGATGATGATGATGTATATGTACATATATGTTTATTATGGGCTCCCCAAGTTCACTAGATTGTCGTCTATAAAACAAGCTCTGCTTACTTTTGGGGCCACACAGTGGGTGTGTTTGCCGGGGGATTAAGAAACATTCATAACTTAGATTGCAACGATCTGGAACTACGCTAATTTCACCACGCGAGGCCAATCAACTCAAACTGACTCAGCACAACATTGTCCACAGCGTGAGCTGTTCGCAGCGAAGGCAGAGAGCAGTGCCGCATCAGATCGCAAGCTGTCCTCCTCGTCTTCTGGCAGCATGAAGAACAAGTGGCTCAAAGCTTTCAAGAGCCTCAAGCCGCCGAGCGCGCCGCAGCCGCATGCTGCTCCTCCTGATAAGTAAGTCTTTTATTATTATTCCTTACTTTCTTAATTGTATTATTTCATTAAATTTCTTAGGAAAATAACACTTCCAGCCAACATAGTGTCACAATCTTACAAAATTACACAATGGTTGAGGTGTTATGGCATTAGGTACATTACATTTCTTTCCTTCGTAGTTCTGTATGTACAGTATTTCCAAATCATAATCTACAGTAATGAGCGGTCGACGTCCAGCCAAGACCGCTTTGTCGAGAGAGGGTCCACCTTGGAACTTGGGTAGATGTTGATCACGTCTACAGATGCTCGGAAAGGAGTAGTGGAAATTTAAAGTATAAGGGAACCTAGTAACCTTTTACTGAAGCGTTTGACACGGACAACAGCTAGTCGATATGATTATAAAGTGGTATTACTATGCTTGTGTTAAAGACTCGCTGCCCGCGGGCCAATAAAATGTATAAGCAGGACGCCGCATGTTGAGCTCTCTGTCGCACTTGTAGGCCTTTCGGGAGTTTATAGAGGAGGTAATACCACCGTCGTATCTAATATTAGAAAAAATGAAAAATGCATTGCACTAAACTAAGTGACGCGTAAATCCCTAGCGCATAGCGCACATAATCTAACAATAGAAAAGTTACCTTCAAATTAAATTGGGTGTTAGACACAAATCTCTTTTTTCCTGATTATCGACATGTGTGATCTGTCTGACATCCGTGATCAGTAAACAGGTACTTATACTCATAGTGGCATTTAAAGCCTTTTAAATTATCTTCAAAGCTCCATTTCAAGTTAGTTTAAGTTACTGACGGAACCGAACCCATACATACATTCATCTTTGATTAGACCAGTTCGAAGCCACCTTAAATATTAATTTTGAAATCTATTCAAAATTAAGCTAAATCTTCCTAAGTTAATACGCGCTTTAAAGGGAAGAAATTAGCTATATCTACCAATATATCCCTTAATAAATTTAACAATCATCTATTCAAAGTTAGACAATCAGGGTGGATTACATTTTTATAAGGTTTCTTTCTACTTTGCTTTAAGGTATTGTTCTTGTAAGGTATTTCTGCCTCCGTTTAGACTGTGAATGATAAAGTTCGTGAAAGTTCTGAGAAATCTTTGAAATTTAAATTTGTATAATGTATTTTAAAGCGTGATTGAGATGCGACTAAAATTATGTAACGAAGCCTATATTTAGCTGCCTACCTAACCATAGATCAAACCATATTAACCATAGACACCTATGACGCTTTAGGTTTCACTTGGATAACATAATGGCTTGGATATTACAAACAGAACAATATGTCTCTTACCGATGGAACCCCTTCTCGATATCGAGGAAAAGCTGCACAATGTTTAAGTTTTGCCCAGTCCACGCTAAAATCTTTACGGATTTAAGACGTACTGCAATTTTACTAGACTTGTCCTTTATCTTGTCTCAACCCGCTCTTGGCTATTGGTCTAAAAACTCTGTATAATAATTAATCTCTGTAATATAATTACCAAATAAAACTGTATTTAAACATAATGAAGAGTCGTCTCCTGTAAAACAGGTCTTCCTAGCTCAGGAGACAAGGATCATTTATAATTGTAATTCTGTATTTATTTGGATAATAAAGATTATTATTATTAAAGATTATTAATACTTTCCAAGACTTAATTTGCCATACTTTAAATAGTCCCTCAATTTACTCTGTACTCACGACGTAACGTGGTGCTGAGTGGTATATACCGAGATGAACAAAAAATAATGTTCAGCCTTCAGCTTAGTCCATCTTTTCTTTCTGCGATCGTGTGTAGACTCAATAAAAGGCTGTGAATTGCTATGTGTTAAATACAGCGTCGTACCAAGACCTAAAACATTGAAAAAAATTCCTGGAAATTTTTGGTGGGTCGAGGGTAGAAAAAAAATTATGAACTATTTATTAGCCATAAACATTGATTTTTTTACTGAAATATACTAATAAGAGGAAAATTTGAAAAAGAAACTGTTCCAGAATTTTACGAATTGCAATAATTAGGTCATTGAAACATATGAAATTGTCGTTTCGTAAGGGAATAAAGTTAATTTTTGAAAAATATAATATATTTATTTAATCATTTATTTAATCAAAGTTAATCCATTGCTATCTATGTACTTTTGCCATCTCATAGGCAGTTCATTAATCCCTTTACTAAAAAAACATTGGACTGCCCCATTGGAGTAAAATTTTTCGTGCAGTGTGTGGTCTAGCGTTGTCCTGTAGCAGCAGTGGCCTAGAGCGATTGACCAGCCTCGGTTGTTTAGCAGCTAGCTTTTTCATCATGGTTTGCAGTTGCTGACAATACACATCTGCCGTAATTATCGTCTGGCCAGATTTAAATACGATGTAGTGAACGACACCGGCACTAGTCCACTAAACGCTCACAAGTAACTTTTTTAAGTCAATTTTCGCTTGGGGCAGGATTTGGCTGGTTCGCCAGGGTTCAACCATTGCGATGAGCGTTTCTGATTGTCGCAACATTTTCCACTTTTCATCACAGGTAATGATTCGATTTATAATCCTTTCATTATTGTGCCGGTAGAGTAATGTAACGCAGCAGTAGACGCGCGTTTGTCAGTTTGCTGCACTCAATTCATGAGGTACCCACCTCTCAAGCTTTTTCACCTTCCCAATTTGCTTCAAGTGGATTAAAACAGTTTTGTCACTAACACCGCAGCCTACAGCTAACTCGGACGTGGTTTGCGATGGATCTGCTTCCGCAATAGCCTTCAATTCTTCATTATAAACTTTGGTCTCCGGCCGTCCACGGGGCTTGTTCTACAGGTCGAAATTTCCAGAACGACAACGTTGGAACCAAAAACGCACTGTGTTTTCTTTTGCAACACTGCCGCCATACACAGCATTAATATTTCGAGCCATTTCTGCAGCACTGGTGCCACGGTGGAATTTGTACTCGTAAATAACGCGATTTTTCAAGTTTTCCATTTTGTAAACTAAGTGACGCAAAGAAAAAACCACAAGAGGAAACAACAAATGCGTGAGTATAGCTGCATAAATTTGAAATTCGAATTCATAACCAAAGAGGAGATAATACAGATCAAAGTGGCCAGTACGACAAAACGCCAATTTCACATGTAAGGACCTAATATTTAAAAGCGTTATTGATTTAATGGCCACGAGTGATTGGCTATTATTAAGAGCATATTAACAGATGTAAAATTATTTGTTTGTTGATATAGTCCATAAGTTAAATCTGTTAATGCGCTTCACACGACCACAAAATGAAAACCCCGGCAAATAGCTCGCAAAACTTTTAACTGATGAACTGACATCCTTAAAAATGGCTCAGAACTCCATCGAATAATAATAACAATAATATTGAATAAAAAATATATTCGAAAGCTGTGGGCAAAAGGTTTGCATATAAAGTTTTTGGCGAAGAGCAAAGGTTTATCTTTGAGGGTGTATAATATTATTTATATAAACTGCATTAAGTTTAGTTATTGCTTTTAAAAAAGCATTTGATCTGTCTGTGTATAAGCCACTACAAAATCATTCCTCCTTGTTTAGATGTATAACTATCTTAGCTAGATTATTTGGACGTGATAGTTCGTCGGGATTTAGCTTTGCCACACAACCAGTTTAGTTTCCACGTTGTTCTACACATGTTTTTTGATTACTTCTCGCAAAAAATGTAGATTTAAACCTAACAAATTCTAAAGCGCATTTACTTTATATACCAACTCAAGAGGACTTAACGTGACTTTTGTCCAGCTGTATGCCATGAGACCTTTATCTTCCTTTCCAGTTTTACATCTCTCTGAACCATCTAGCATCATGTAATCTCGATTCATATCCAAAACAATAATTTCTGAAACATATCTATAATTTATCTATACCTCAAGGTATGAGGTCTCAATTCGGTTGCAGCTCTGACCTACATACGTCGTATAACACGAGTCGTGTTTGAAACCTATTTGGACGATTAGATTGCTTCGCTGGACCTAGAAGATGAGTCATTCGGTATCACGATACACGTATAGGCTTTAGGTTCGTTGTCGATTCAAATGGTCATGGTTTGAGGTAATTTCTTTAAAGTCTGCTCCAACTGGAGCTATATAAATATTAATTATAGGTCCCAAAGGCCAAAAAATTTTAGTTTAAACGTTTACAGGAGTAATACTTCATATTTTAACCCCATAGTTCGTATGTGTAGACAAAACAACGAAGTTTGTAATGCCGATTCCGCTTTTGATTTAGATTTATTTGACTGTAATTTTAATAGATATAAAAGATCAATCTACAACATTTTAAAATGTGATTGAATCTTGCAACGCTGTCCTCAGTAACATGGGTGCAAATACATACATGTTTAAATCAATGTAATATATTCTTTGTATAATTTCTTGTTATTTAATATGACCTATTGTAAATTAAGCTATACGTACCACTAAAGCTGCAACATATTACATGTGTTGGCTTACAGTTAGGTTAAAAACTCAATGTAATATTATTTTTGTTAAGAAGACTGTAATCTGTTTTGTGTTCTAATAAATAAATAAATAAACTGGACTAGGGATATATAAGTTGAACTGATTCAATAGTTTTTAAGATTCCATCTGTCTGGATGGTAAGGTATGTAATGATTCAATAAATTAAGCGCATGTTTAATTTAATACTTTAAACGAAAACTACGCCAGGCTTTAAATGAACTGACTAACTTTATTTTAAAAAATCAAGATTTTAACCACAAAGAACATGGATTCACGTAATACCTTCGTAAACAAAAATACGACCCACACGACCGGGTAACAGTATGGCCCAGACAGTTTACATGTTAACTACATTTTGATTGAGCAGCACTGATTGAAACAAGTGACACGACGACGGGCTGTCATTTTGCAGATACTCTACGTTACATACACTGCGTGACACTGAAGCTCCGGACGAGTCCGAAACTAGGCGGACCTATCCGACCGTGTGTCGTGAGTAGGCCGCATTACTAAATACCTGACTATTAAACAAAATTAACGATTTAATAGTTTCAGGTTTTACCGATAATGAAATCAACAAATAATAACTGTTTATATCTATTTATTTATTATTTGGAGAACCAACAGCTTTGCTACACAGGAATGTACAATCAATTAACCATGGAGAGGCAATTAAAGGTTTTTGGTTTTAAAAATATATTTAAAAAACTGAAAAGCTAGACAAGTTTACAATTTTTTCATCTTAAATTAATAGGTAAAATACAATAAAAAAATAAAAAACATTATAGAAATTAATATAGTACGGAACTAATTATCTGTATCGAAAAATAATCTGGGCCGCCTTGCCACAGGACCGCTGGTGCAAAGAGGTCAAGATCTGTGCATTTAGTGTGCTTTAACAGTGTAGTGGAGTTCATGGAAGTGGAGTCTCTTTTGTCAAGACCTCCTCCGGGGCGGTACTTACTACACTCCTTCCTATGTTGACCGCCGTAGTGATGACGTTTACGTGGCTGTGTTGCGGACACGGGGAAGCAGCAGCCAGAGAAGTTACTGGAACAAGGGAAGTCTAACTGAAGTTCACGGTCGGTAACGCATCATTAGTCGATTCAATAATCACGATCATAATTATCAAACAAGACACCCAACATTAATGTGGCCATTGACCGTCAAGTGGTACGTAGCCCATCTGCTGGCCTTCAGTGCAGTTTAACAAGTTTCTACGTCGTAGCGCTGTCAGGATGGCTCTCGGTTTATGTGATTGCCATGGTGACCTTAATTAAATAATATTGAGTTTATGTAGTACATGTTTCTACTGATTCATTCACGATTGGATAGCTTTTTATGTTCATATCATCTACTGAATGTTACTTATTTCCAAATCAGATATCCTCGTAAACTCCGAGAGTAACAAACTGAAATCAACCATTAACAATAACCCAAGTAAAGTCTATGGCTGCAAACAAGTCAATCAATAAGAATCATGTCAAATTAACGATGAGAGGCCAATTATTCAGTGTCTTCCTTAATCGTGAGCCGGATACCAGAACTCGAGCTAGCAGTTAGTCTTTGGCGCATCTGAATAACTAATGATTTAGTAGGCGCTGTGTTTGTTTGTTATGTCTACACAATTAGCGTTAGTATTTGCTTAAAAGCTTTGTTACAGAATAATATAGATATGTTTCTTCTATACTTATATTATTGTTATTTATTTTGTGTGCATATATATTAAATATCTTTTGTATGATTATCAATGACGATAGTTCCTCGAACTTGCTAAGAATACTCTCGAATCATTCAGCGAGGTGATAAAATATATTCGTATGTTAGACACCGGATACAACACTAAAATGTAACACACTTTTTATGCGCTGTAGGTCAAAAATAATCTACCTCTATCATAATATTTTTTCCTTCGTATTTGCACGGCTTTTCTGAGTAATCCCATTAAAAATTCGACATTGGCTGATCAAAGCGACAATATTCAGAATAAAATACAAATTTGACGTTGTTCTATGTCTAGTAGAAGTAAGTTTAATGTACGAGGACATTCAAACAGATTCTTCGTCCAAAATATATTTATACATCAGGATGACAATTCCACAATGTCAAATTTTGTTTCCAGCACAAAAAATTGGCAAAGGCTATCGAATTTCCTGGTCAGTTTTAAACTTCAGTTGCTAAGGGAAAAGGAAGGTGCCTTCCGTCTAGGTTTTCTTGGATAAGTTTGTGATTTACAAAACAAAATGGTTTAGTACTACCAATATTATGTTTCAATAGTTACAATAGGTACTATGGATTATTACCATCGATAATTTGTTCGTATTATAAGCGAGGTTTAATATAACTCAAAAGGAGCCTTGCATTTAAGTACAAAATGTACCTATGTTTTTTGTTTTAATCTTACTTTAACTTGATCATCTTGATGCACCTCGCAGTCAATATTTTGAAAAAAGGATATTTATTCTGTGTAATATCTATTAACTTTTTATTTTAATGTTTAACCCCATTCTAAATATTACTAAATATTATGGTTTAAAGTTAACCGTCGGACCCGGTTTTGTCGAATCAAAATGAAACCGTAAATGAAAATCATAATTATTTGCGTGAATAAGTGTACAATGGATGTTAAAAGCATAACCGGAATCAACAGTTCCTGCTGACAGCCAGCGTGCTGTAGTCGCAGGTAGATAATGGTGTCGCCAGGTCGGAGCACAGAATTCTAATACAGAGATCCCAAAGGTGGCTTGATTAACTTTATCACACACAGCTTGACGCTCCCTCACACTTAGTAGGAATATAAAGTATCTCTCGACTGGACTTTTAGCAATTATATGGACATGAAAGGATTGCCAACCGCTACAAAACCTGATATTATATTGTAACAGCCGAACAAATGATTTGTTTATTTGTTAACACATAAAAACGGCTGAAAAGGTTTGAAAAATTAAAACTACAAGCAAGGTTACTAGGTAAAAACGTGTCACTGAATGTACCACAACGCCGAACAGCCTTGCACAGTCAATCATAATGAACCGAATGAAAATTCAATGATGACAACAGGACCGGTGGAAACCAACAACGTAAATCGACCCTCGCCGGTCACGGTTTCTATGTAAATACGATCGCTTTCGGAAAGTTTATCGTTTGGTGGTTGCATTATCTCTGAAGGAAAACATTCAAACATGTGGCTGCCCGTGGGATCCAACCTCCCATACGAAGGACGAACCGGTCTTTGTTTTATGTTTTCGGTTACGTTCCAGAGTTATGCGTGGTTTTTCCTGTAATTTTTTATTAAACTTGTGTGTACAAGTAACGTTTTTACTCTTAATCATCTAAAGCCGTAGCCAAAATTTTCATTTTTATTGCAAATCGTAAAGATTTGGCGGCGGATTCGCCTGATCGCCCACTTCATTCCCGTGTAAACAAAAATAAATCTTACAATACTTCTAAATATTGTATATTTCTAATCTACTAATTAAAACGATACCTAATTGACCGACGGGCAGCTTACAGCCTACACTGGACACGTGACATCGGTACATGATTTCCTAATGTAGTGCCGAAAATCACGGAGGAAAAAACATTTTGAGCATTTATAAAAATATATCTTTCAAATAGGTTTGTGCTAAAAGAAATCATTAATAACAGTTTAGTCATTCCAGAGATAAAATAAAATATTTCTAAATAAATAAATCTTCATGAAGAAAACAACGGTTTGCACAAACACGATATATTTTGAAACAGTAAACTAAACACACAAACACACAGACACACAGACACACAAGCCTCGCACGAAACTTGTGATTGCTTTGGGAGCTGTGCAGCTGACAGGCCTCCACGTGGGTCACTATTTGACCTCAGTATAACTATACTTAGAGTAATGAAGTCATTCGATACTACTTTAAGCTCACTCAAAGCTTTCGCTTCAGATTGTGATTGTTATGATAAGCATGTAAATTTGCACATTGGTAGGTTGATTATATGTCATTATATGATTATATATATCAACAAGCATGTATGTAAATGACGATAATACTGTCATAACAAGGCAACCAATATATTAAGAAATTACTAAATTGAAAAATCGCTAAGACTCATTTAGTCCTCTGATAATAATAATAATAAATCAATTTATTGACACACCAGAATACGAAATAATGAAATAGACGCAAAAACAAAATATTTGGGTATTTTCAAGGGTATTTTCAAAGTCAAAAGTGTATTTTCAGCAAAATGCTGCACAAAGAGGCAACGCTGGTTTTCAAAATACTCCTTGACTTTATGCCGGATGTACAAAATGCGGGTAATATTCAAATAAATTTAATTATACATTGTTAAACCTTCATTCCGTTAGCAAAGAAATTATTTCATAATTCAGAAAAAAATATATACAACATATAATAATTTGCTGATAAACAATTGTTACATATTTATGAAATATATAATTACTAGTCATATAATTACTAAAAAATAATTATGTACAATAAAAAGAAAAACAATTTATGACTGAGATATAGGATAACATTAGTATTAGATTCAGTTATTAATGGATATAATCAAATTACAATAGTTACGATAACATTAAAATATTCATCAACATTTCGAGTTCACAAATTTAGATTTTTATTTAAAAAGAAAAGAGGTGGCAAACGTGCATGGGGAAAATATTATAAAATATTAAATTATCGATTGACATTAACATGTCTACATAATTTTTTAGTCCTTTCAGTCGAACTCAATTGAAGGCCACGGTAAAATACTTTCATAGATAGCGTAAAGCTGGGGTAGTTGTCAGACGGCTCCTGCAAGTCCTTCATAACATCTACGTCATCGTTGTTGGTTTCAGGGTGAAGGAAAAGATACAAATATAGTTTTAACTGAAGCCATTTTTAGGAATTATTTATCATCATTCGTATATATAATAGCCAAGAGATGGTTACTAATTTACAGGGCCATGGCATTAAACTTATACCTGAGTGTCCTCTATTGAGACACTGCGCGCATGTGCAGGTCCGTATGCCCAGTGCCTCAATCAATCGGAAAAAAATATGAATTAATATTATATTATATCTACTAACATCGTCTTAAAGTTAAATTTGTTACTAACCAAGGTATGGATTATGGTCCGAAATAAACGATTTTTATTTTTGTTTTATAAGGTGGACCATGAGTTCGTATGCCAACATTAAATATGTAATTAATGTTAATTTAAAAAATATATTTAAAAAATCACAGCAATGCTCTACAGCAGCGTCTCTCTCATTAGAAGGAGAGATATTTGACTTCAGTAATGACAACCCACTTCACAGCAATACTGCCTAATGGCATTACAAGTGTTTTGTTTTACTTAACCTACCATTACAATAGGGCTTCATTTGTATAAATCTATGTACTGTGATTGGCTTCGCATTAGTCACTATAGGTTGATAGGTACCTAATTGGCTTTCGTGCCAAGCGCCTTGTCTGTGTGTTGCGAGCGGACAAGATTTAGGAAACAGTCCATCTAATTCCAAAGATCACAAACACATACATTGGGGAAAAAGGATTATTTTCTTAATTAGTAATAATGATCTTGGCTGCCTCAGAAATGTTCCATGTACTGTTCTAAAATTAAACAAAAGCAGTTCGGACCGATAAGTCTTCGATAACATGACAGCTTTGTTTTTTGGAAAGCCTAATGTTTTTAAAAGTAACCGTAACACACCTACGTGCTTAGTATTTTGTATAAATGAAAAATAAGTGTCGGTACCCTGTGATCGCAGAATGTACCAACGAGCTCAGACAACTTATGTTTCAAATGCTAGTTAGAGCCAATGTAGAAACCCACATTATAAACAAGTGATATTTGGAAGATTTATTTTAAGACAGCTAACAAACCCGCAGTGGGCAGCCATGGCGGGCATTGATTCCAAAACCACCCCTTCAGTTAACTCCAACTGAATGGCTCTGTAGTGGGGTAATTAAGTCTATAATGGAACTAGTATTTTACTCGTGATTATATTATCTAAATGTACTGTGTGTCTGTGTGTCTGTGTGTCTGTGTGTTTAGTTGATTGTTTCAAAATATATCGTGTTTGTGCAAGCTGTTGTTTTCTTCATGAAGATTTATTCATTTAGAAATATTCTATTTTATCTCTGGAATGACTAAACTGTAATGTTCTTTGCCTTAAGTTTTAGTTTCAAAAGGGATCAGCAAAAATATCAGATCCCTAAACTTATGAACAGCAAGGTGCTGCGATTAAGAAGCTGTTTAGCACCAGATAACCCAACCTGTACCTACATATATATAAAGCAATGTGAAAACTTGTTGAATCCCTAGTTGATTTACTGGCAGCCTGATAATAACTGCCTGAAGGTATTTCAAAAATCTAACCAATGTTATATTGGCAACCAGTATGTTTTTCAGACAATTTTTTTTTGTTGCTCTTTAAGAACCTCAACAATCAGACGGTTCATATGTGATCACTGAGATTTAAAAAATCCGCCATGTGACACTAACAAAACATTTGCAAAAAAACAGATCGGTCTTGTAAGTACTTAGCAAAACTTTGAATTGCCGTCGTCGGGTTTTTGCAGACAACTGTAATTCATTTACCTTCAAGTTCACTGCAGGTTAACACGTCGTGTGTGTAATACGTATTGGAAATTCCCTGACTTTTGTGCGCTGCTTTCCTTCACGACCCATTTCTGTCGAGAAAAATGGTTTTTCCTGTTAAGACAAAATCTATATAGAAAGAAATGAGTACTTACAGCGAATGTTGTACGCTGTGAATAAAAATTGTATAAGCTTCGAGTGTTTCAGATAGTCAATACCAGAAATGTACTAGAGTTAAACTTAAACTATTGGGTCTGCTGTTAAACGGTTACAAAGCTGGTAACAATAAATATTCCAACAACAAATAGTTAGCATCGACCTAATCTAGCTGTTCGAGGAAGAAACATGAAGACGTTGATTCTAGCTCGGTTATCAAAAGCCAAGTCCGCCAATAATTGAACCCCCGGTCTCGTGAACTGGCAGCCGGGGTAACTATCCGTTTCCATATTCTTGCAAGAATTTCTCGACCCCACGTTCAAAGCTGACCTCCTCGAAATCCGGAAGAAATGCAAGGAAATAATACTAAAACTGTACAAAGCCTCTGAAAGTTTTCAAGAAACGAAATATTTCGCAGCACTTGATTTTCTTCAAGTAAATATTGGAAGAATATGCAAATAGCTGCAGAATCAGAACACCTCATGCTGGCTCTACTGCAGGGCACGGCGAGATCTTCCATTGAACTATAGTTATGTTTTCATATTGATTTACTTAAACTTTAACACAGCAACTGTCTGCTAAAGTTGAATATTTTTTGTATAGGTTGAATTTAACTTCTTACTGTTATGTAACTTTAACATTTTGTTAAAGAATATGCAAGATTGTTTTATGAAAATGAACGAAAACAAAAAAAGTAGTTTTCTTTACAAGATTTTCGATCGGAATATGCTTGCACCAAAAGTTATTTGGGTATACCTTGAAATCTGTTCTTTAAAGTAATTGAATTGGGATAAAATGGATTGGAAAATCCAATCCAATAAAGTGTCAGCCACCTGCGCCAACTTGCTCAGTCTGAATGTTTCTTTGTCCTTATACTTATAGGAGTAGTTTTGCCCTGTGATTCAACGTACATTTTGTTTAATTTCTGATCACTTATACGTAATGTGACGCTCACTACCAACGATACATCTTGGTGATATAATTTCTTCGTCAACAGTTTACGTGACTAACTTTTATTCTTCTTACAGAATATGTATGCTTTGTGTTTATTAAAATTACATTCACTCTAATTCTAATTGTGACGTATCAACAAATGGTACAACCAGCACATCACAGATAACTCTCTCATGACTTACACATTTTGTATACTTTTCATTATCTTTTGGATGTTTCTTTCTTCTTGCAACAATAAGAACCACTCATTTGTACCACGCGGTGTCGGCGATGATGGCGTTGAGGTAACTGTGCCCTGTAGGTGCGGATCCCCTTTCTTGTACTTCCAACTTGCGCTGAAACATCCGATTGTCAACAGCATGTCTGATAGTAGCCACGTGTTCCTTAGAGCGCTATACCGTGTTGAAAAAATGCTAGCACATTCTCAGGTGTGAATTAACGATATAATTTGCTCGCATTTTTCAAATACCTTTAGTTTAAACACACCACACATTTAAAACGTAGATAGCTTCAACAAAATTCATTAGAATCCTTTTCTTTCCAGTAGTTTAAGCTTAATGAAATCTGATTTTATTGCAATTTCGATAAATGCTAAATATATATCGCATAGCATTAAGTATAAATAGCTTAAAAGAAGTAGTAAAATAATAAAGCCTTCGTGAGTTATAGATAGAGGTAATAAACTCCTTCCCTTGACATTGAGTATCATCGATCAAGCCCAATACGTCGCGCCGCTTCGCATAGCTGTACATTCTGTCATTTTTTAGAGCACGCAATGATAAATGATACACATTAATCCTTAATATTGGGATTATTTTTATATCCTGAAAGTGAGCACCTATATGGATTCCCGTTAGCAACAATGTTGAATCCTTTAAAAACTTACATAATTCATAATCCCTTTTCATAATACTGTTATTTGTAACAAGAAATGTTTTATAGGAGAAACGGCGCAGCCAGAGATGCAGTTCGCGTCGGAGGCGACCCAGAGGCTCACAACTTTCAAGAATACACCTACAAGAAGATCACCCCCTGCGACGTGTGCTCGCAAGTACTCCGAGGTGCGCAGTGTTTGTGAGCTATCTGTGTTTGCCGCTGCCAAATCGTATTACAAGCCGTTGACCTTCGACCTAGGCGATACTTGAGCTCGCAGCGAACATTTTTGTCTGGGAGTTTTTTAAATTGTTTTGATTCGTTCATTTGTTTTGTTGGTTTTATTTAATTTTTATTTCGGTTTTCATCTATTTCATTCAGGGCACAAACAGTCTTATTCTAACAATTGTAATTATTTTTTCTGAATCCTTTCTAATCGGCATTAATGTATTGCTAACCTACCAAACTTAAGCACAGGTCGAGCATACGCATTATAAAGTATTTTTAAAGATGCTGCTGCGGTTGGGCTTTTTTATTCGAGGAATTAAACCTAATTGCTTACATGCTTTAGCAGTAATACGATCAATGTGAGTGCTGTTGAACACGAGCCTCGAGTCTAAAGTGATGCCCAGGTCTTTAACTGCTGAGACTCGTTTTTAATTTCTCTGTAAGATTTCGTAATCATAATAAATTCGTTCCGTTTCTTAGACAAAGTAATAAATTGAAATATATCAAAATTTAAGAGTTATTGATTGTTTTGGCAAAAAAATTCTAATCTGGTCAAATCAGATTTTGGATTTCGCAACCTTGTGTCGTCAGCAAACAAAGGATGATGTGTGATGTGAAATCAATGAACTATATTTAATAATCAGCAACCAATTACAATAAAATCATTTACGGAAAGAAAAAATAGGAAGGGACCAGGAATTCGTGTGGATACTGATACTTGGGAGGAAGACTTGCCGAGCTAACAGGTGCTGGGAATAATAATTTTTTATAGACATAAAGAGACACTGTAAATTTATTTTGAAAAAAATATACCCGTGAAGTTTGTTGCCAGTTCTTCTTCACGAAGGTTTTTCCGAACTGGTGGTAGAGTCATGTTTTATTTGAAGTAATTAAGAACAAGTAATTGTCAATGTTGAGAAATAAATATTTGAATTTGAAATTGAACGTAGCCCTGAGGTATTCCCGACGATGTTCTGAGAAAATAACTAAATGAAATTTGTCGAATTATTCGATGATTTGTTAATTTGGATTACTTAGATCTTGTTTGTTGATGCCTTTCATATTATTGGATTGAAATCTTCTTTCTTTGATGTAATATAACAATCAAGGCCGTAATTACCTATAACAAACGCTGTCATGGCAGCACGTAAATTCCTCGTGACAAGGCACGACCTAGCACCGCTGTCGATGTGCACAACTCCTACCTGGCATCCTTCAAAAATACCATTCCGTTGTCAAACTGTAATTTTCTTTGTTCCAACATTTTAACGGAGCAAAAAACAGCACAAGTTATTGTTTGGCATAGTTCAGCGCCCTCAGAACACGACTTTAATTCGAAATTTTTCCACTTTCTTGAACTATGCAATTTAATTTTTTTATTATAAGCAGAATTATGTATTTTGTTTATCCTTCATTACTGGGTATACATTAAGCTCGCGTGAAATAGAGGAACAAGAAGATTCTGTTGTTTAATACTATTGGTTAATTTACTTGAGGCTTAAATTTATTCCTCAAAATCGAAACAGACGCTACAAGCTCCTAGGTAGCTCATTGAAATTAAATTATTCTAATCGTGAAAAACAAACTTTGTTCTTGTTACAATATCCAATAAATAATATCACTTTATTTACCTTATAAGAATGACTTCAAGTCAGTAATAATAAATATTTTTGTAAAAATTTTAAGGATAAAACACAACTAACAGCCAATACGATATAACAATACATCGACAAATAAAAGTACTCTCAACAATGCCTTTGCGAGTCTTGTCGTTCTTTAAAACCGGGAAAATCAGGCACCTCATATTAAAACGTTGTTCTTATCTCTAACAGGGCATACCCGTCAAGGTCTGCGCTGCAAGCTCTGCAAGACCAACGTGCACGTAGACTGCCTGTCTCAAGTCGGCAAGTGCCACACGAAGTCTAGACTGTTGCGGCGACAGAAGAGCACTTCCGAAATCGAAGCGCATCGCGTTAACGATCCCACGCTTGAAGAGGAAAGTAAGTTTTACAACGACGATACAACAAAAATACTACAAATATATCGCTTAAAACACTATACCTACCTATTAGATATACTAACAGTTATTGCGTTTTTAGATTGCAGGCAATCGATTCATAATCTCTTCTTGTTATTAGATACTCTGTTTATAATTTACTATCTCCTTCTGTAAAATTAGATCACGCTAACCGAAGCCGTGGTAAGTTCTTTTGATTGCATAGAATGTGCTGATTGGTATCAAATAACCTACTTCTTGCTGACACATAAACACACAGAACGGAGCCTTGAATTGCTAAATTTCTCACCAAAATTATATAAAAATGGAATTTCAACGCAAAAACACACAGTAAGTCGAAGAACACGACACTCCCACCTCGCTTTGGACTACACAAACCATTCAAAAACAAAGTAGTAGATTCAACACACAAAACTAAACCGATCATAATCGCAATTTGAAATTCAGGGGTGGAAGATGGCTGGCTACCAGGTCAAAGAATCACCAAAATCTCCTTCAGGGATCCTGCCGAGTTTGACGACGATTTCGATAGCTACCGTGACGGTAATAGTCCATTAGGAGTGACCCCTGATCCCAAGTAGAAAACTCACTAACATTCTTCAATACTGACAAGCCTGACCCCGTTAAATGTCTTTCTTGTCGACATTTGATTCCAAATAAATTAGTTTTTAGTGAAATAAAATGTCTGTAAAACATTTATGATTTTTATCCTAAAAAGATGACTGGAGTCAGCAAATTTTCCGAGTTCGTGAAGAGTCATCGGTTGAAGTATCGGTCGATCTAGATAAATCTTTATGAACAAGCTACACGTGTAAGAGAGGTCTTTGAAGTATGTATTCTGAAATTTGGTATTCGAATAATGGCTAAAAGAAAAATAGGTTATGAGTACGTATGGGGTTTTATCAGTTGGTATGTAAAGACTTGAACAGATCGTATGAATGGGTTTCATAGCCTATTCAATATAAGGAGAATAACATTGATTTTCTTATACTGAACCGTTGACAGTGTGAAACAAAAGTTACTTGTTCTTTACAGATAATTGTAGTTTTTTTATAATTACACTTGTAAAATGTGATAAATACATGCGTATTAAATTTTTTGACCGTTTTGTGACCATGAACACTTCTTTACGCTGTTGAAAGTTATTCAGTTTTTAGGGTTCAAACATTTTAGGGTAATATTTTGAATCAAAGGTCTTCAAGAGCACTACTAACACAACAAACTCGACTACCCACCCACCCACAACTTAGCAAGGGACTAACCTCTCACTCCCACAATCTCAGAGGAGGAACTGGATCAAACGTATCAAGTTCTGAAGCGCGCGAACGAGATCGGCAAGCCGGGAGCGGTGGGGCCGCTGGTGCGCGTGTCCGCGCCGGACGATGCGCCGGCCGAGCGGTCGCCGGCGCGGCCGGTCGCCGGCCTGGCCGTGGCGCCGCAGACTGTCTCGTCCAGCTCAGGTCTGGCGCACCCGAGCGTAGGCCCGCTTACTGCTGTGTATTCTGCTGGTTTACAGTTCTGCGGAGAGAGAAGTTGATGCTTTTGCTTGGGGAACTTCAAGTACTCATGACAAGCTAGTTGTCGAAGAATACTAGTTTGAAGTTGAATATGGCGTCCTATGTCTTATGATTTTTAGAAACTTTGAGATCACGAAGCTCGTTATATTTGATATTTTGTATATTTATCATATTTATTTATATTTTTAGTTTATTTATTACATAGTTAATGTTTGACAGTTGAGATAAAACTTTCCCCTGAAGTTAGATACAAGTGTCTTACTTGCATTACTGAAAGATTTATGACTAATTTATCAAAACAATATTCACCAGCAGAACTAGCCTTAGTAAAGCTACTCAAATAATAAAGGAATCCTCAACGTGACATAAATTTGCGACATGTCATTGTATCCATATTTTGATCAGTGATCGAAGTTCCTGAAACAGAATATCTTCTTCTTTCTCGCTGTCCAGCAGACTACATCGTCAGTAGGAGCTTGATTCACGCCCATCGTTTTTTACTGCACTTTTTTTCAATCTCAGCGGCTTTACGCTTTCAATCTTTTAATATATTTCAGACCCTTTTAGAATAGTCAACCAATGATGCTTGTTACAGATCACGAGAGGAACGAAGCCATTTTTACTAAATATTTATCAGCACTTGCTTTAATGCGTAGATATAACAATTTTAACGAAAGAGAATGGTGAAGTTTCAGTTATCCGAGATATATAGCGATTATAAATAAAATTGAATATGATTCGGTAACCTTTCGTGTATGATATGCGATGTTCCAGATATGGAAAATTTTATAAATGATAGAACTGCCGGTTTTCTGAACGACCGGATATTGAATCGACTTCTCCGTTTCTTTATGCATTCTTGAGGATAAAACTAGCTTCCACCGCTATTACATGAAGTGTATTCGCTAGCGAATTGGAATTTTATATGACGGGATGTAACTATACTTGTCATATACAGGGTGACTTGTAATTCGACGTATTCCCCTTGGGATGTGATAATACAACTAATTTCCAACAAAATTAACTATAATGTCCCCAATCCCAAGTAGGCTCGTTATCGAGATATTAAATATTTTTGGGTGAATCAAAAAAAATCCCGAATTAACTACAAAATATTTCAATAAATAAAAAACTATTGTTTTTAATAAAGTTGTTTACATTTTTATCAGTTACCAATACATCAACAAACATTTATTAATAATAATACTGGCACAAATATTAAACATTTTAAAATGGCAAGTGAATTTTGTAAAATTTTATAAAATTATATATTATATTTATTATATTATATATATTATAAAATTTTGTTTTGATTCACTAATTTGGTTAATACAAAACTGGATTTATTTTGAAAAATCAACAGTATATTAAGCGTACAAACTACTAGAAAAACTTCTATTAGCTATCTAAACAAGTTAAATTATTAAGACACAAACAACAATTCCCAGAAAAAACGTACGTAGAGCACGTGCATTGTAAAACCTTTTGTATCGTACCGTGGCTCAGGTTGCAGAGTTGCAATAAATTCCTGGAACTTTTTAGTTGTTATTGTTAGAAGTTGGATGGGCCTCATAAATACATTTGATTAGACCTCACTTTTTGCCCAACAATTTAAATGGTGAGTATTATGAGGAATTTTTGAGGAATGAGCTGAGGCGATTGCTTGAAGATGTGGGATTGGAAAGAAAATAAAAATATAAAAATAATAAAAATAAAATAAAATAAATAAATTCCAACACGATGGTTGTCCAGCGCACTATCGAATTACTGTGCGGCAGTGGCTGGATACCTCGTTCCCAAGGCGTGGGATTGGCATGGGGTCCGATTCTATGGCCTGCACGGTGTCCCGACCTGACACCGGTTGATTTTTACGTGAAGTCCCTTGTTTATGCAACACCAATTCAATCTGTCGAAGTCCTGTGAGAAAAAATAATCGAAGCGGCTAAAAAATACGACACTCTTTCACTTCAAGAGTGACAGGTGACAGAGATAAGGAAGCGTGTGCCGGCATGTATTCACCGTAGGGTAGGTCACTTTGAACAAGAGTTATAAAACATGTCGCAAAATTGATTAATAAAAGATTTTATAAATTTCCATTTTTTTCTTTACACTTAACCTATCATCATGTTATAAAATTTTTTCTGAAAAGCTTTTCTTTTTTTGTAAATAATAAAATGTTTTTGGTAGTTTTTCAGCTTTTCTAGTAGTTTGTATGGTTAATGAACGGTTACTGTTGATTTTTTAAATTAAATCCAGTTTTCTATTTACCAAATTAGTGAATCAAAACAAAATTTTATAAGAATTCACTTGCTATTTTAAAATGTTCGATATTCGTGCCAATATTAGTATTCATAAATGTTTGTTGATGTATTGGTAACTGATAATAATTCAAACAACTTTATTCAAAACACTAGTTTTATTATTTATTTAATTTTTCGTAGTTAATTCGGGATTTTTTGAACAAAACCAAAAATATTGAATATCTCGATAACGAGCGTCCTTGGTATCAGGAACATTATGGTTAATTTTGTTGAAAATGAGTTGTATTATCACATCCCAAGAGGAATACGTCGAAGTACAAGTCACCCTGTATACAGTGACGCTTCTGCACAACTAGCGGGTAGGTGAAACTTGTGTAACAGGCTTACTTGCTGCATCGACTAATATGATCAGATCCGTTTAGAAACTAAGTTCTACTAAATGTAAAGGCGCTTTTTAGTAGTAAACAACGATGAGCAGGAATGTATGTCTTTATGTTCGATTTTACGATAAGGAGTAAATAATGGTGAATCCTCGACCTCATTTCATGTTTTGAAGCTAAAAGAAAAAATACTCAAAACCATTCGTATCGTAGAGCTAGAACGTAAAGACATGTCGTCATAGGGCGGCTTGAGGTCACTCCTTTTGGTAGTTTTTTGAATTGCACGTTGTACGAAGTCAGGGCAGGGGCGGGGTGCGGTCGGTGCTGAAGACTTAGCTTTAGTTGACCCTTTCGGAGGCATTTGTAATACAAGATCCCCTGGATAGGACATAAAGTGGTCAGGGTATGTACTTGTACTTCTGGAACTAGACAATTATTTCAAAAAACAGGTTGAAAATTTGTCTGTGAAATTGTTTAATTTAGCTAAGCTATTTTTCGGATGCGTTGGATATGTCGATCAAACATAATCAAAGACAAAAGACATTATTACGGTTTAACCGAAAGTTGGAGGCTCGGGGCCATTCATGTTCCCTACAATATTGGCTGCATCAACGACACTGACGCCGTATCTGTATGAAGTAACAGTTCCAGTCGTCTTTTCTATTAATTCCGTTTGAATTTAGTCGTGTAAATTAGAAATGTTAACTTCGGTGTGTACAATCATACCTTGCACGCTTTGGCTCGTACTCTAGAATGATACCAAACCAAAATCTGTATACAAACATTGTATTCTATGTGAAATTGCCAGTACAATTTATTTCAGTCTAGACATACACTAAGTGTAAGTCTTATATAATTTATAGCCTCACCTTATATTTGGCCTTTTATGAAATTGACGTCTCTTCAAGATTTCACACCAATTACTGATATAATTTAACCGTTAATTTTACTTAAAATCTGTCACAAAAACTACTGCAGATTTCAAAAGGATAGCATTCTTGAATACGACACCTAAAATATTCCACCTAGGGCATCTCGTGGATTACATGTGAGTCTAGCGAAACGCGCGTCGTACCGGCAGTATAAGCGTGGTTGTCGTAGGCGCGGCGCGGTCGAGCGGCTTGCGGCGGCGGCTGTTCGCAGGCGTGCGCAGCTGGTCCATGTGGGGCTCGCGCTCGCGCCGCGGCTCGCCGCAACACTCCATCTCCCTCCCAGAAAGTATGCCTCCTCCTCCTACCACGTGCCAAGTTTCTGTGCTGTGCAACCTTCGTTTTGCAATGGCTGCTGCTCTAGTCTAAACACATAGTTTAATGTGGATTCACGCCTCCAACCATGAACCACGATCCCTGTTTTTTTTACTTTAGCCTCTTGAATGTTTGGTTTATTTAACTTTTTGTGCTAATTTTAAGTGTTTTCTGTTTACTTTTTGTTTATTTCTGTTCTGTTGGCACGTTACTTTGCAGAGTCGGAGGAGACGACGACGCGACCTTTCGGACAGCCTCTCTGTTTCATTAACGAGAACGGCGATCCTCCGCCTTCCATTCTCAAAGCTACGGGCAGTGTTCGCAAGAAAAAATGAATCCCAGAATAAGCCCCACAAACGAGTTCATGAATCCTATCAGAGTTGTCTCTCGGAAACGGAATCGAAGTGTGCCGACAGCCGCTTCTCGGATGTCTTTAGTGTTAACCCGAAGCGCCCCGCGTACTGTGATATGTGTATCTATTGTTATTCGTTACAATAAAATTCAGAATTGTATTGCTTCTTTTTTATTGAATCACCCGAAGTGCACTTTCACTGAATGGTAAACTGCGGTCGACGCGGAGTCACCGTCCTCGGCTGCAGAATGTAAGTGTGCATGGCTTATTGAGTGCAGGCTCTTGCTGCATGAGTTTTCTCCATTCCAATTCATTCAACACTACTTAATACTTCTCGCACTCTAACAGAGCAAGTTTCAAACTTGATTCTTAATGAAAACGAACACATTTAACGCTTTTGCTCACACTCGAAAACAACAAAAGCCACTATCTAACCGTTTCGTTTCATTTCGCTTTTAAATACTAGACACGAGCGATTTCACGGTATTGTTTGAGTTCATTGATTGAACTGCTCACGCGGCAGAGATGGTGCACAATAATAATTGAACACTAATATAGACAGGGCGTGTTTACTTTGTCCGTACAGGTGTAATGAAGAACTCCAAGAGTGCCCATATCTTGAGGCAGACAGACCGCACCAGTCCCTCACCTGGTATACAATTGAGTCTCGCATTGAGCCCTGTAGAACCCACATTGATTCAGAGATTCATAGCATTCAAATGCATTGGGCATCTCACTTTTTTCACATCCAATCTGTAACCATCAATATTCGCGATGCGACAGATTTTATTTTAGTAGTCGATTTTTGACACTTCAGTAGATTTCTGATTATTTTCAGATTACACTTTGTTATTTACATCTGTTTTCATATTTTTATTTGGCATATTCTTTAACCTGTCTTGCTAAATGTTACTTTTTATGAGCTTGTGCACTGTTTTATATTTTTTAATCTTTGATATTATTTATGTTTTGTAGTTGTTTTTACTTACTGTGGCTGCTGACTTGTATTCATTTTTGGGTTTATTTGCACTTCTCGCGCATAATTGAACTAAATATTTACATGTTGAAGCGCAAACGAACTCAAAAACAGTTTTAGTCTTAATTTAAGTGGTTGAATATAAAATATCCCGAATACTAAAGAATTTCAATTACTAAGAAATTTCATATCCCAAATAACATTACCCAGTCCATTTAAGGTAAACCCTGATAATGTAAATACTCATTTGATTAATCCATGAACATGTTGTTACTCCACTCATATAGATCCATTGTAGATTAAGTAAGTTGATGGCTATCGTATAACCGATGACTTTTATAGCTCCACATTCGCCGAGGCGCCAAAAGTTGAATCTTAGAATGAAGAGCCTCTCTCTGGACTCTCCCGAATGCGGGGAGATGCGGCGTCGGCCTGCCAGAGACCAGCCCCAAACATATGGTAGCAGAGTCTTATGTACGACCTACATCATAAGTCCAAACAACCTCTTCACGAACGCTATTTTATAAAGCTTTTTGCTTAAATTCCGTGAACCCGTCACACGAACCGCCAGCCTTTGACCGCTTTCCATTTCTTTGATCTCAGCATTTTGATAAGGTTAACGTGCCTTGTGTGAAACGTACGTACCGTTTTAGAGATTTATTGCATGTTTCTATATTTTTTTATTAAAACTAAACTATAGTCTTACGATCACGAACAAAAGCAATTCGGTATGTAAAATCATTCTGAAGTATCTCTTTTATATTTGTTTAGAAAGAATGAGAGTGAACTATTTGATTATTTTCGATTTCTATTCAGGGTTTAATTTTAAATAAATTTTAAAGAATTTGGTGACATATATTAGTAATCATCAGTAATCATCTTTAAAATCGCAATTCTTATTATTTTATTAAGAGAACCAACAACATAATTATACATGGTAAATTTTAAATCGTTGTTTAACTAAACATTATACCAACACCAGCTGGTTTCCCTAAAATTTTTTAAAAATAGTCACAGTAAATAGCAGAAATTATTAAAACAAATGTTATTTTGTGATTATATTATATTCAAACAGATGCAAAGGATAGAAGTTTAGTTATAATAATTATAATAATAAAGTAAGGGAATACAAATTGCAAAGTTTATTATTCTTCTATGGATTCTCGTGACAGATATTTATTGTAATTATTGACCAGACAGTTTAACCAAAGAGTGATTAGAAGTTGATGCTACTGGTGACGTCAGATAGAGGTCGAACGAGTCAGTTTCATTGGCTTACTATCGTTTAAATAACCCCGGTCCCTTTATTCTGCGCGTTGTTAATGACAAAATGTATTATAGAAAAGTGATATCTCCAAATGGTTTTCGAATGAGAGTTTGAAATATTTTCTTTACATACGAAACAAGGATTCTATTTAAATTTTACATCGTGTCGGGTCGTGTTCCAATTAGACAAAATTGCAATCTTTAGTTTGAATTAGTTTGTCCATTACTGGTCAAATATTTAGGAAGTAAAGTAAATATCGAAGTTTGTGTGACAGGTGTCGTTAAGCCGGGTTATTTGGACTCGGAGTAATAAATGTGGGCTGAGTGATGTGAGCACAATGGACGTTTCGCCTAGCTTTATGTGTTTTAGCCTCCATGTTAAATGTGCCTTTAGCTTTTAATATCTAAGGTGAGGTTTTGTTTAGTCCCTATTTTTGTCTATATTTCGAGTCGCTAACCCAAGATGTTTTATTAATAACTAAACAAAGCATGAAGTCTATTATATTCAGCGACATTCATAATTTAACTCCCGTTTTCTTTTATAATTTTGCTCAACCGCATGTTTTACTTTCTGTATTCTTATTATACTCTTTCCTTTTTCCTTTTCTAGGTAATAGGAGAGCATTTTGTATCCAGTCTGGCTTCCCTAGACTTAATAGCATCGTGGTTAAATATACAAGATCATGTATGTTTTCACGTTGTATTAAAATTTTCAGAAAGTCCAATGTACCCCTAAGAAAGTAGCAACCGATTCCGAACGCTATTTTGTAATTACTTATTAAAAATATGTTTTATTATGATATTGAACCTGCTTGATAAGCATTGATACTGTGCACGACAATAATATTAAATAGATAGTCGAACATAAATTAAAGTGTAACACCTCATCAGCACATGTATTAATACTGGAAGGTTCACCTGCACAGAGCTCGGACTCTTCATTGAAATGTTGTTTGACATTTCTAGAATCCATCAATCCATATGAATATTGGCAAATATAATATAGTTTCAACATTAGTTTAGTGCAAGTGATGTGTGATAAAGTGGAATTTATGTTATGATTGCACAGAGTGCACTTAGATTTAGAATGATCTCTACTTAATGTGCAACTTTTCATGCTCCTCATAACATTAAATTGAAATAATGTATGCTATTAAACTTTGTTTTGTAAATGCGTAGAGCATAAATCAGTCACTTGCATGGTTGTCTGAAGCATTCACAAGTAGTAACGGATCAACGTATTCAATAACTTCAAATTAAGCTAAGGAGCACTGCATGGTATGTCGATGTATACCTACTTAAGGGCAAGTTAAGCTCGAAGGTAATCTCTTAAAAGTTTTTTGCATTTTATTTTAAATACGAGTATTTTGTTTTTAATGTAAAATAATGTCGACTGAGAACATATTCAATTGCGCTATTGGATTATAACCATAAATGTAAAAGAAAAATAATTTTAAATTGAGTTTCCAAGTTTTTAACTAGCTTAACCTGCTTGAAAGTACCAGGCGTGCATAAACCTACAGGCGCTAAAACTCTCCATTCGCACTGCAGCTCCTTCGTCTCCCGTACACGGACGTAGATTGCTCCCGGCGAAAGGGCTTCGAATGAACAGCGTGGATCTGCCTGATGAGTTCGACAAAAGCCAGTCTTCGAACAGTGCTAGTCCTTGTCCCTCTCCGGTTAAACAGCCTGTGGTGAGTTGATACCGCGCTGAGTGATATCCGTAAAGTATATGCTTTTTCGTATTCTCATTAAAAATGAGCATCAAATCCTCGTTTAATAAGCGTTCTATTTTATCACATAATTGTCTATCTGTTGTTGCAACTTATGCCGATTGAGGCACTCAAAAAGAACAAGAGAAATGGTTTTCTTTTGGGTTTATTTAGAGTTTAATAAATGAATCTTTTCTTTTGGCATTAAGTAAGTTTAAACTTTTCAATTCAAATAGTAGACACTTCAGATTTGGATAATTTTGTTTTTATTTATAATTAGCAGGCGTTTATCTTCCATCTCACCTGATGGAAAGACGAGGATCATACACGCCCGTCAATTGTCTGTTTGCTAGATTATTTTACAGTTAACTTTAATAGTGTCAAGATGACCACATAAAAATAAATACTTTTACCATTGAGTCAAAGACACAAACTTCTAGTTTCAAGTCAATGAATTAATACACCAAGGTAATAATAATTAAGGTAAGGTAAGCATAATTTCCCAAAAACTTTCAGAAACACCAGCGCCTCCTCCCGACCAATCTATACGTGATCCTCTACAACTTCAAGTCGCGTCACGCCGACGAGCTCGACCTCAAAGCTGGGTACAAGGTCACCGTCATCGACACGTCGGACCCTGATTGGTGGAAAGGCAAATGTCTGGGCAAAGTTGGATACTTCCCGTCACATTACTGCACTCGATTGCAAGCGGGAGAACGCCCTTTGCAAGTTACTCATAATCTGCAGGTAGGAGAAAATAATTTGTTGTTTATTTTTTTTTGCATAGGCCTGAAATGAAATTGATGGCAAAATGTTCAAAAAAAGATCTCCACGTTAATTTTGCGTGACTTTCGAGTAGCGTACAATCCAGCTCAACACAATATTTCATATTTTTACCTTATGCCGCTGAGACTAGTACGCGTTGGAAAATCACTTTAGGCGAATACGCTTTCATACAATATTGCGTATTGATTTCTTCCTGTGGCTGTACATTAGTCCATGAATTCAATGACTCCCCCTAGTTAAAGATTCGTAGGCTGTTGGAAGCCGCCGCGCCTGCTGCATGCAAATTAGCAACGTTAACTTAACCAGTTCCCCTGGAACTGTCGTGTTTGTTTAGACTGACTATATACGTCTGAGTACCTGCCTATTCTTGCTAGTGATTCCCCGTCACCGCTAGAGAAGTCAGCTGAACGTTACTGGATTAACAGCAAATTAGGGTCAAAAATATATTTTGCTTTGTTTGTTTTATTTTCCCAAACTTACACAAATCTTAAAATCTGCAACTACCATACATATACCTAGTAGTCAACCATATTAGGACCTGGGATTTGGAGCAGAATGACACAGGAATATATTAAGAAATCAACGACAACAAACAATGTTCATGCTTTTAAGTAGCATTGACTAATGCCATCATAAAAATGTGGCGAAAACGGAGAACACAGCAAGTTTTGCCAACACTTACTTAAAAACCGATATAGATTTTAAACTTCGCCGTACACTTTAACAAGCCTTTTGTTTTAGGTAATAGGTAAACATTATAAGGCACCGTTTTTCGTAGGTAAGCTCTTGTTATAATTGTTAAAACGATTAGCTGTATTACGTTACAACCCCACGATATATAACCTCTAATCTGGATTCCTACGCAATACAATTTCCCTCAAACAATAAATATATCAAGAGCCATCCACGAATGCCAATCACTAGAAAAAAATCCCTTCGCTGATTGCATTGAAATCAATGAACGCGGCCGGAGCGGAATCTGGGTCAAAGTCAAAGTTCAGATGGATTTAGGCGAGTGACAGAGTTTCAAAGTACATTTCATACGCCCCATGGTTCCAGTATTTACTGGTTTCATTTTTTTTATAAGTTATTACGATATACGATTTCTTTTGTTTCGATAAAATCAAAAAGGACATTATTGTATCGCAGTATATAATTTAACGCAGCCACGCCTTTGGACGTTTTTTTAATGGAATAAATTTTATACAAATTTTACAAGTTACAAGAAGCAAAAAAATCATTCTATTATGTTAGGACTATCAATATACATAAAGTTTCTCTGACCGGATAGACTAAAAATGTTTAAACTTTCTTTTAGCAATATTATGATACAAAATTTTAATTTAAGTAAGAGAACAAAATTAGTTTTAGGTAGGCAACACAAACTTAAAAAGGTTCCTTTTCAATTTACCCTTCAAAGTAATAATATATCTTTCATAGCCAATTTCTTCTAAATAATCCTTCTCTTATTTGTTTTTGGAATCAGAATTGTAGACAAAATACTCATTTATTTTTTAGCGTCTTCTTAACAATGAGATAATTAAACATCTTGTTTTTCAAGGAAACAGAAATAACAAAAGCAGTCTTCAAATATTGTCCTGCCTTCCGGCTGTATCCTTTAGTTTGATGCTGTTTACAACTTAAACAAAAAGCATTATAATCTATTTGTAAGCAGTTGGCGTATTGGTTAAATTATTGAGTTAATAGGACCGAGTCGGCTCACATCATTAGTACTGTGGCAAGGTGCCGCATCTCGCAGGTCTGTACCCTGGTAACCTGGTACCCTGGAACACGGCTCAGCTACACGGTGTCGCTGTACATGAGAACATGTATAATGATAATCAATGCTTTTTTTATTTATCGTATTGCCATTTAGTTCAGGTCGGTGTGACCTTGCTGGACCGACAACGCATTACCTTACATTTAGTTTCATCTTTTGAACTAGTTCTTTATACGAATAGGGTTTTCTTTTAAAAGGTGTTGTGTCAAAAAGTGCCTACATTGATTTTATGACCAAATAATCTTCTTGGATAATACAAAACTGAGCTCTGTGGACGAATATCTCAGGTCGCTTGGTTATAATGATATTATATAAATAACTGGTTACGGACTCATTCGTACAGAAACAATGTATCGATGCGTCATGATAAACGGTAGACTTAAATGCAGATAAAACTGAACATATTTCTGTGTTTGTGTGTGTGTGTGTTTGTGTGTGTGTGTGTGTGTGTGTGTCCGCGCGCGTGTGTGTGTGGCGTCGTATCTTGCATACGGCTGGACCGGGTTCGATGCAGAGTTCTGTTTAAACGCGGAACGAACAGCAAATGTGCATTGCCACGTTTAAAGAAAATCGGTTGACCCGTCCAAAGTTAATTTGTTTAATTTGTGTTTACGAATAACTCTCTTGCACATCTTATCACACAAAGCAAAACTAATGAAAACCGATTTTCTCAAGCTCTGTGAAGAAAAACGAAGAATCCCAATATATTTTACTTAGTCCTTTCCCTTTGTAGTTTAGACATTTGATTATCTGCACTAGTAGGTAAGAGAAAACTTTGTGGTACCTCTTTGCAGGGATTACGGTAGCGCTCGAAGGTAATGCAATTTCCAAACTAGACTTATTTTTCACGTGGCGGTGGCGCTGTGTGAGTGGAAGTGATTTTATAAAGGAACAAAGGGAAGTATGCGCGTATTATGTATGCAAGCCGTGTTACTCTACTTATGTATATTTTCTTACTGGGGGCTTGGTTAGTAACGTGAGGTTTCTAAGACTATACTCACTTATTTTTTAACTACACTTGATTTAAAATAAGTACAAGTTGATAAAATAACGATGATAAGACTCAGGGTACAAACGCAATAAGTACATTATTTATTAATAAATGATGAATGTGATCGACCGTAGATAGTCTCTTTTTACACTCGGCAAAGACCCTCGCTAAGGCGTGAGCGTTGTCATTCGTAGGCGCCCCGTATACTTGGGGGGATGACACACCAACGCTCCCGCTCCCGTAGCTACTGTATTTACAAAAGCTGAATGACACAGTTATGAGTACTTAGTTTTGCCCAAGACTTCGGGAGCAGTACTTTTTTCTTAGTAGAAAAAAAGTACTGCTCTTACTTAGTAGTTTCTAGTTAAAAGGTACCCTAAAACCTTTTCTGAACCGCTAATAACGTGCGTAATTCTGGAGTGAAATTATAACAAACAAGCAACAAGCTCACCCTCGCACCGATCAGTATCAACAGTACCCTCCGCCGCGCACGCCGAACGCCGACTTTTGAACTGTTTACACAATTAATTATTATTTGTGCTGTCGTAATATAACACATAAAATTCGGCTTATTTTTCTTTCTATACATGATTATAAACTAACGAAACTATTAAATTTCTTTTCATAACATGAATATGGATTGGTTTCTCTGTTACATTGGTACATACGTCTTTTATTATATTTTCCTTGGTTTACACCCCCTACTGCAGTATAAAAATATAGGTACCGCAAACTCAAGTCAATGCGCCACTAATGATCATGATGAATATGAGAATAGTAAGGAACATTAACACAAAAAACTTTATGCCTGTTTGGTATGTTGGTAAGTAGCCTTGCCTTCCATGCCAGAGGTCCCGGGTTCGAATCCTGGTAGGGGCAGATATATTATTATATTTGCTTTCTAGTCATGGATGTGTATTTACGTTTATTTAAGTTTATTTCTAATATTTATATATAAAAAAAAAATATTTACATGTGTTTATATATTTCTTAAGTTTATTTATCCGTTATCTAGTATCCATAACACAAGTTCTTTAATGATACTTAATTTGGGCTAGATAATGTGGTGTGATTGTTAGAAATATTTATTATTTATTATTATTATTAATTAATCTTTATTTTAGTGTCCTTAAAGTTATCTTTAATCTTAACATCCAATAATCTCCCAAACAATTCTCTTCCAGGATGGTGACAACGGGCTCATGCTGCACCGCGATCAGATCGTGATCCAGATCGGAGAAGAAGTCGACGGCATCGCCATGATCCGCTCCGGGGAGCACCGCCAGGGACTCTGTCCTATGAAGTTCCTGCAGGAAGTGTGACGCCAAGGACCCCTAGGGAATAATCCACAGGTAGGAATCAATTTCGTTAATGTAACATTTGAATAACTTTGAAACGTGACATTTTTGAGCACAGTTGATATTTTCATGTTCTTAGAATGTTCCCAATCGCAATACAGGGTGTTAATCAAACTTTCTCTACTTTCTGAGCTTTGGCACGTAGTTTGACTAACACCCTGTACGAAGGTTGCATCATGAGTTACATTCAGAGGGCTTTATGGCAGTCTAGATTGTTAACATCTCGTCCGAGGCGGTACAGCAGTCCGACCGCCATAGTACATCTGTACCTATATAAAAAGGCCTTTCGCATCGTTCATCAAAGGGAGACTTGCGAGCTAATAGATGCAAATAAGAATCAGTCACATGTGAAGTTTCTTGCCAGTTCTTCATCACGAAGGTTTTTCTGAACTGGTGGTGGAGTCGTGCTTCATATAACGTCAACAAGAACAAGCCATTATCAATGTTGTATGTTAAAATATAAATATTTGCATTTAATCGATATTCAAGTATGAAAACACACAACCACTATTAATGAATGATGCCCATGATGGGCAAGGATTACACTGTGAAATAATTAAAAAAAATAGTAGTTTCCAGCTGGCGTTTTAGTGTAAATAGGGATTTATCTCTTTGCGTGGCTTATGAGTACCAAATTGCATATCTGAATTTGTTCCGACGCTGTAACTTTAAAAAAGTATCGAACAACGATGTTGCAAGAAGGAGGTCGTACATTGGACGTAGTAATACTCAACGTCACAGTGACGTTTACTTTATCTGTGACTGGTTACTAGTCTACAATGTCAAATATGGAACTGTCCATTCGCTACAAGAATATTAAACGAATACAATTCAGCTAGCTGTATGACGAAACACGCTGTATGACAATGTAATGGAAGTCGCCATGGTGTTTCAGATTGTTGATATCTAGCCAACTTGCGATTAAATTATTTATTATTGTATTACTCGTACGTAGACGATACAGATAAACAAATAGGTATTTCAATAATTCACATCTAAAGGATATATTTAAAGAATTAATGAAATTTACCGAATTCATTATATTTCGTATTACAGTAGAGACACACATTCTAGTTACACGGTTGGTTACATAAATTATTTATTATTGTATTACTCGTACGTAGACGATACAGATAAACAAATAGGTATTTCAATAATTCACATCTAAAGGATATATTTAAAGAATTAATGAAATTTACCGAATTCATTATATTTCGTATTACAGTAGAGACACACATTCTAGTTACACGGTTGGTTACATAAATTATTTATTATTGTATTACTCGTACGTAGACGATACAGATAAACAAATAGGTATTTCAGTAATTCACATCTAAAGGATATATTTAAAGAATTAATGAAATTTACCGAATTCATTATATTTCGTATTACAGTAGAGACACACATTCTAGTTACACGGTTGGTTACATAAATTATTTATTATTGTATTACTCGTACGTAGACGATACAGATAAACAAATAGGTATTTCAATAATTCACATCTAAAGGATATATTTAAAGAATTAATGAAATTTACCGAATTCATTATATTTCGTATTACAGTAGAGACACACATTCTAGTTACACGGTTGGTTACATAAATTATTTATTATTGTATTACTCGTACGTAGACGATACAGATAAACAAATAGGTATTTCAGTAATTCACATCTAAAGGATATATTTAAAGAATTAATGAAATTTACCGAATTCATTATATTTCGTATTACAGTAGAGACACACATTCTAGTTACACGGTTGGTTACATAAATTATTTATTATTGTATTACTCGTACGTAGACGATACAGATAAACAAATAGGTATTTCAGTAATTCACGTCTAAAGGATATATTTAAAGAATTAATGAAATTTACCGAATTCATTATATTTCGTATTACAGTAGAGACACACATTCTAGTTACACGGTTGGTTACATAAATTATTTATTATTGTATTACTCGTACGTAGACGATACAGATAAACAAATAGGTATTTCAGTAATTCACATCTAAAGGATATATTTAAAGAATTAATGAAATTTACCGAATTCATTATATTTCGTATTACAGTAGAGACACACATTCTAGTTACACGGTTGGTTACATAAATTATTTATTATTGTATTACTCGTACGTAGACGATACAGATAAACAAATAGGTATTTCAGTAATTCACATCTAAAGGATATATTTAAAGAATTAATGAAATTTACCGAATTCATTATATTTCGTATTACAGTAGAGACACACATTCTAGTTACACGGTTGGTTACATAAATTATTTATTATTGTATTACTCGTACGTAGACGATACAGATAAACAAATAGGTATTTCAGTAATTCACATCTAAAGGATATATTTAAAGAATTAATGAAATTTACCGAATTCATTATATTTCGTATTACAGTAGAGACACACATTCTAGTTACACGGTTGGTTACATAAATTATTTATTATTGTATTACTCGTACGTAGACGATACAGATAAACAAATAGGTATTTCAGTAATTCACATCTAAAGGATATATTTAAAGAATTAATGAAATTTACCGAATTCATTATATTTCGTATTACAGTAGAGACACACATTCTAGTTACACGGTTGGTTACATAAATTATTTATTATTGTATTACTCGTACGTAGACGATACAGATAAACAAATAGGTATTTCAGTAATTCACATCTAAAGGATATATTTAAAGAATTAATGAAATTTACCGAATTCATTATATTTCGTATTACAGTAGAGACACACATTCTAGTTACACGGTTGGTTACATAAATTATTTATTATTGTATTACTCGTACGTAGACGATACAGATAAACAAATAGGTATTTCAGTAATTCACATCTAAAGGATATATTTAAAGAATTAATGAAATTTACCGAATTCATTATATTTCGTATTACAGTAGAGACACACATTCTAGTTACACGGTTGGTTACATAAATTATTTATTATTGTATTACTCGTACGTAGACGATACAGATAAACAAATAGGTATTTCAGTAATTCACATCTAAAGGATATATTTAAAGAATTAATGAAATTTACCGAATTCATTATATTTCGTATTACAGTAGAGACACACATTCTAGTTACACGGTTGGTTACATAAATTATTTATTATTGTATTACTCGTACGTAGACGATACAGATAAACAAATAGGTATTTCAGTAATTCACATCTAAAGGATATATTTAAAGAATTAATGAAATTTACCGAATTCATTATATTTCGTATTACAGTAGAGACACACATTCTAGTTACACGGTTGGTTACATTTCTGTCTGAATATACGTACATCTAGGTTCTATAGGTACAATATACAATAAAAAGTTTATATGTGCCTGTGACTTTACGATTCATCAATTCTGTCGACCGTAAGGTTTCTTACGGTGACAAAAACCCTTTCCTTTTGTTCTCAGAACTGTGTAACGCCTTATTTTTACTTAAAAATTGCTACAAAGTATTCATTGTAAATGTAAAATATAATTCATTTTTGAACATTAACTTATTAAATAGTCAAATTAAATTACTGATGAGAAATTACAAAAACTGTGAATTTATAAATTATAGAAATAGTAACTCACCTAACTCGACTAACTTTATAAATTATTTATGTTTTAAGGTAAACATTGATATAGATTTTATTAATTACAAAAATAAATTTCTTGCTCCAAAAAATAAAACTTTAGAACGGCGTCTGGTCAGCAGCTCTACAAACTCAACAAAGTTAATAGGAGAGAGCAGCAACTTGAACATGAATAGCGAGGGAGGTGGCAAACTTAGTAAATCATTGAATCATTTAGTTTTCGACTATAAAATCACAATTGTTCACCAAAACATAGCGGGAGCACTTAATAAACGCGATTTGATTGAGGTTTCAGTTGCAACTCTCGAGCGGGAAGTAGGTTCGATTGACATAATTTGTCTAACGGAGACTTTTATTAAAGGTGGATCTGAAGCGAACTTTAATTTAAATAATTATGTTTTAGCTTCATATTACTCGCGCCCTCACGAACGTAGAGGCGGTGCTTGTATATTGTTAAAGACTGGTTTTAATTATAAAAAAGTAAATCTACAAAAGCCTGTCCTACACAGCTTCGAATTTTGTGCAGTTGAGATAACCGATTTCAACTTATTCATTATTTGCATCTATAGAACACCGTCTTCAGACATAAAGTCATTTTTTCATGAACTGGAAATACTACTAAATACTTTAAATAAAAGACGAAACAAGTCTATATTGCTATGTGGAGACTGGAACATAGATATGCTAAAGGATAACAAAAACTCAAAAAACTTGCTTAGCTTACTAGATAATTACAATATAACATTACATTTAAAAAAACCAACGAGAAAACGTGCATGTATTGACTTAATTGCCAGTGATCTGAATTGTGTTCAAAGTAACGTTCATTTCTAATGCTTGTCAGATCATGAAACAGCACAATCTATGTCATTTAGAATAAATAGTAATAAACATAAAATATGCAATAAACCAAATTTTTACTTTGTTTTTAAAAGAGATTTATGTCAAGATAATGTTAAAAAATTTATTGAGTGTATGAATGTTTTATCTTTTAACGACGTTTATGAAGAAACTGATGCAGAAAAAGCTTTTAATTTATTTCACGATTATTTGTCAATTTTTTATAATCTTTGTTTTCTATTGGTCAGAGTAAAAATTACAAATAAACCCGCAAGAAAACAGTTTATTTCTAGAGGGCTTAAAAGATCATGTCTCATGAAACGAAAATTATATCTTAAGTACAGGTTATGTCCTAGCAACAAGGTAATGAATAAATACAAATATAACGCCTACAGCCAATTTTTGAAAAAATGTTTCACTTACTCTCATGAAATAGAAAACACTAAATACTTAGCAAACTGTAAAAATGTATGTAAAGCTAGTTGGACTTTGGTAAAAAATTATGTAGACTCCAATAGTCAACACAAATCTATTGAAAAAATTAAATGTAATAACCAAATTTATTCTGACCCCAATGACATTTCTAAAATATTCAATGAACAATTTATTAACTGTACCAAATCTAATAACACGAAATATCATAAAATTAACTGTTCAAAAATTAAAAATAACAACAGCACGATTTTCTTGACACCTGTAAATGAAATTGAAATTTTAAAAATAATCAAGGCTTTAAAGAACACCAGAACGACTGGATATGACTCTATTTCCACACAAATTTTAAAAGAATGTGCTAAATATTTAACTGGACCTCTGACGCATGTCATCAACCTGTCTTTGACTGAAGGCGTGTTTCCAAGCAGACTAAAGAAGTCTATAGTGAAACCCCTTTTCAAAAAAGGTGACCCAGAAGACATAAATAACTTCCGACCTATTACTATGATATCAGTGCTATCTAAAACTTACGAAAGAGTGGTATATGATAAAATATATGGCTTTTTTAGAAACCAAAATATACTAAACTTGAATCAGTTTGGCTTTAGAAAAAATTATTCTACTACCTTAGCTTGCTATAGTCTAATGAAGGATGTGACAGAAGCCTTAAACCGCGGTATTTATCCCATTTCAATATTTTTAGACATGTCGAAAGCATTCGACCGGGTTTCACATAACATACTGTTAAAAAAATTAGAATACTATGGTCTACGAGGAACAGCTTTAGAGTGGATAAAAAGTTACTTATGTGATAGAATTCAATGTGTTGAAATCAACCGATTAGATGGAAAATATCTAAAACATGTTCAGTCCCCCTTTTTACCCAATGATTGTGGAGTTCCTCAGGGTAGCGTGCTCGGTCCATTGTTATTCTTGACTTATATAAATGATCTCCCAAATCAAATTGACCATAAATGCATATTATTTGCTGACGACACAACCATTACAATCAGTTGTGAAAAAAATATTGACGCTGAAAAAGAATCAAACAAAGCTTTAAATGACGTTATAGATTGGTTAGATGCTCATGAATTATTGATCAACATAGATAAGACGAAAATTATTCAATTTAAGACATACAATAGTAATTATCAAAGCTTGACATAAAATATAATGATACAAAATTAGAAATATCAGAATCAACGAAATTTCTTGGGGTTATAGTGGATGAGTACTGTAACTGGAAAGCCCATGTGAACAAGTTATGCCAAAAAATAGACAGATTTATTTACGCCTTAAAACGAATCGCTCAGGTTGTGTCGATAGAAGCAGCAAAACTGGCTTATCATGGCTATGTATCAGCCAATATAAGATACGGTTTAGTTTTATGGGGTAATTCAGTAGAGGCTGACAGAGTATTTATAATCCAAAAGAAATGTCTAAGATCAATCTGTAATAAAGATATGCAACACAGCTGTAAACCACTTTTCAAACAGTTGAAAATTTTGCCACTTCCATCATTATATATATATGAAATATGCTGTTTTGTAAAACAAAACAAACACCTGTTCCAATGTAGTGGTGATGTGACCGGACGGCGCGGAAGGGACAAAGAAAAATTGTATATTCCTTCACAAAAACTAGCCGTATTTAGTAACAATGTCTACTGTATGGCAATAAGACTTTATAACAAGTTGCCATCTAAATATAAAAACCTGCCAACTAACAAATTCAAAACTGGACTATTTAACTTATTACTAGATAAAATGTTTTATAGTGTGAAGGAATATCTAAACGACAAAACATTATAATGACTTAACATTTAATTTAATTTTAATATTACATTTAATCACTAAATTAACTATTTGACATATCATTTACACTGTTTTAATTTATTTTTATTTTTTATTTACATTTTGACATTTACTATTTTAATTGGAATGTTGATTTATGACACAATTTTTATTATGTGACATGTGTTTTTATTGAATAGCTTTATTGTATAAATTTCATGAGTGTAAATATTTCAAATCTCTTAACTTAATAATTTTAGTTATTGACATTATGTAAATTTGCACGCTGACATTGTAGCAGTATATGTACGGACATTAAAATTAAAAATTAAGACCTATTGTAACGCTTATACTAGCAAATAAAGAATTTATTATTATTATTATTATTATTATTATTAATTGTTCGAAACTAGCAGCCACTTTACTTCGTATTAGGAAGACCAACTTGGATAAACATTAGTGAGCCAATTATAATTCCCAAATTCAAATATTTGTTTCTCAACATTGACAATCACTTGTTACACTACCACCAGTTCGGAAAACCTTCGTAAAGAAGAACTGCATGGGTATATTTTTCAAATAAATTTACGTCTCTTTATGTATATACAAAGTTAGTCTTATCTGTATCAGTTAGCTCAGCAAGTGTCTCTCCCCCAAGTATCCAAACGACGAACACCCTCAAACGGCACCCGTTGACGAGTTAACGCGGGATCCAGCCATCGCCCTCCTCAACCATATTAGAGGGAAGTGAGCGACCCGTCACCCGACGCTACCATCAGAAGACGTACTTTGGGATTCCTCACAGTTGGAAACTGAGATACACAATACAAAGAGGAATCTCAGAACTGAAATCTCTCTGTAAAAGCTTGCAATACTTTAAAAAAATATTTGCAAAGTGTTACAAGATATTACAGAGAAACTTCACGCAATCGGGTGATCAATTGTACCTAAACGTACGTTAGTATAAATAAAATATTGATACAATATTTTCCTTTTTTATTATTTACTATTAATAAATAATTTTTCTCAACTTTCAGAAACCCAATGACTCAACGCTATACCAGCTCAAACCTTACTCCGAAGCCAACAACAACCAGCCCATAAACCAACAATACAATCGCCGAAAACTAATATACTGCGACACTATAGACGACATCCTCGAGAATAATGACGTTTTACAATGCCCCGTGTACGACAACGGAAACCAACTTGATTTACCGGTACCTGAAGGTATTTGGTGTTGGCAAAGACCTTTGGGCGTGAGACGGCAGAATTTAAAGAACGGAGCCTCGTCTGTTACTAGACCCTTGCGAATGGTTCAGGGTGTCGGACAAAATGCTGAGAAAACCAGGCCCTTAATGTCCAAAGATAGACCTTTGCTTTTCATTCGACAAATGTTTTAGGTTATGATTCGTTTAGTGACAGTTCATGGACCACATGGACCACATGATCGGGTGAAGAGATGTGATCGCTTTTGTATTTTATTAATTGAAGATTAATTACGATAACTTGATGTGCATTTCGGTAGTATTTAAGTACAACATTACTTTTCTAGTCAAACAATTATTTAGATAATTACACAACTTGGGTCATTCGATTTTGTTATTAAGTCATTTATTTAAATCTATGATTTATCTCACACATATCATTTGTATTTAATTCTCAGCACTGTCGCTGACACGTGGGAATCATTTAATATGAAAAAGAAGAGTAGGAATAATGACATAGTCTTTCATTATTTAGGAGTTCCATCGAGATTAAAGCTCGGGTGCTCATTTTTTGGAAAAGAAAATTTTTATTTTGTCATCTTCATCATTTACTATACGTGCAGTGGAATGCAAATGTCTGCCCAAAATACAACAGGTCACACAAATGATGCATTTAGTAGAACTGGAGCTATGCTGTTATGTACACGTGAGTACAGATGCTGCAGGTCGCGTCATATAAAAAGAACGCTGGCTGTCAAGCTGCGCAGTAGGCGGTATGAGTGTCGGCGCGGGACGGGGCGGGCGGATCACGGGCCACATGCTTGCTGGTGAGCTAGGGTTGTCCACTTAAAAAATATTTCGATGTTTAACGATATATTGCAAGAAAACATCGATATTTTTTCAATATCGATAATTTTCACAAAATTTTAATATTACCTCTTTTCAGTGAAACGTGCAAATTTTGTGGTCCTTGATTTCGTATGTGTGAATGTAGAATCAGAGACCAGAGTAACATAGCTAAACTAGTAATGTGATAATAGTGATTTTCTATGAGTGTTACTTGAATAGAATTATACTACAAGATAGTGGTGAGACGACTGAAATGAATTATACCTACATGCGTTACCGCCAAACAGCAAAGACAGCGCAAGAAGAGGGAGAGAGCGAAAATGAATATAATGAACCTATAGAATCCACAGACTACATACATAAAGAGTGAACGGTCGATCGATCCATCAGGATAGGTTAGGCAAGTAAGCTGGTCACTGACAGATGTTACTATTTATAAACAAAACCCTGTTTAAACTGAAATCATCAAGCAGAAAAAAAATTAAAAAAAGCAAATATTTGATGTTTCTATAAATAAATATATCGATATATCGAATACAATAAATGTTTGTGAAAACATCGAATTAATCCGATATATTGTATGGAATACATCGAATAAATTGGATATATCGATGTTAACTGAATATCCCTAATGTGCGGTTAACATGTATTAAGTAATTAAGTTGGTAACAAAATTTTAACTAAATTTTAAGTTACTGCATGTCACTTGTGTGTCCAAACGGATTAAGTAGTTAAGTTCATAAGTTCAATGAAGTTGAGTAGTGAATTCGTCAATTCTGTACTTAGATATATGGTAAATGTGATTTTGGAAAAATTCTGAGAAGAATTTTATTCGGAAATTAAAATCTTTACAAGAATATGTTTTTTTCAAAATTTTTATTCTACAAGCATATCTATTTTAAATATTCTTCAACAAATTTTAAAGTGGAAACTAAACTCCACTCCGACATTTAAAAAAAAAAGAGTGAATGCGACATAAATATGAGCTCTTGCAGCCACCCGCTTTGTCAACTTATGCACTTAACTAAAAAATCACGTCCGAACGTGTTAAGTGAGAAGCCCCGCCCATCTACTTATACGAAAAATAGAACGAATCCTATTCTACTTAATCACTTGCGTACTAAATTTTAAGTTACCACTTGTCACTTTACTGACTGTTTACACGCAACTTTTAACTTAAAATTTAGTTACCAACTTAACCACTTAACGCCTGTAAACCGGCTAATGCGCGGTTTTTTATTTCTATTTAATGATATTCTATATAATATATTTTTAATGTGCCAACCAATATACGAAGCCGCAAGCAAAAAGTCTAGTACTTTCGTGCGCGTGTACCCATGCGAAAACACACTCTACTTTCTTCAGCGTTCTTTTTACATGATGCGACCTGGTACCAGGCGTGGTGCGCGCGGCTGTGTGCGTCGAGCGTGCACATGCACAGCACCTGTGTGTGCGTGGCTGCAGGCGCTCGCCAAGATGGCGCCGCCAGCGTGCACGACTTGGACTTCTTATATCAATTGAAAGACCATTTTTCATACATTTTCGTGATATGATAAATTCTCTGAAGACGCAACTGAAGATGGCCTAATTGTAACCGAGGAATCAAATGATTAGTTTCGTATGTGTATTAAATAATAATCTGTAGGTAATTGTATGCATGTTTTAGAATTATTTTTAGTAACACGAATTTATTGTATTGTATGTATTGTAACGAATGGTTCTTTTGCGTCCATTTATTGTCCTTGATTCTACGGCACGAATTTCTTATGATATTTAAAACTTACACTACTTTATATTTACCTAAATCTGTATGATCGTACTATTATCTATCTAATATTTACCATACAGACTACTTCAGACTGTAAACGTGAAACCAAACAATGTTAAGTCATGAACCACGGACACAATATGACGGCGCGTCCGCCCTGGCCAAGCCACGCTGTAAGCAGTGCTCTAATGAATACATTTGATTACTTTGAAGAATACATTTTATAGTTTTATTTAAGTTTGAAGTATCTGCGCTTTACAGTCCACTCAACATGTCAAAAATCACTTCGCCATACAATGTAAAACTATGGTACAACTTGTGTATTGTAATATCAGAATAAATCTTATGATACGTGCACATAAGGTCCACATTTGATAATAACAGAACATAAGGCCCTCACTCGGTTCCTTATACCCAGTATCCAATATCAACTTTAATCGTTTTAATTAAAAATGTATAATTTAATGAAGTACATTACTGGAGTCATGTTCTATTGTGTATGTAGACTTCATAGAGTAGATAGCGATAACTATACATAAATATCCCAAACTCCAACCCTCCTTAGCTCCCGTAGATTCGAACTTGTCTGTAGATCTGTCTATTTACGTATTTTAGAGTATCAGATATCTAGTCACCTACCAGCATTACTCGTGTAGATGTCGTGGTCGGTATATAAATAGGGGATTTATCTAAATCATATTTACATATTTCAATGAACACATTTGACGCTACACACCATATCGTTACAAAAGGCATCATAATCATTATCTATTTCAGACGTGTTACCTGTAGTATTACAGAGTAAAATATATGTATATATATGCACAAAAATATCGTTAACTATATTGAAAAATATTTTATAATCGTTACAAATTATCATTTGTTGAAAATACATTCTTGCTAAGCGACCTTGTCATGTTTTTTTCTGTGTTCCGTGTAACGGCAAGCACCATTATTTACCTCTCATAGACTATGTTACATCAGATGAATACAATATAATTTTATTTACAATTAAAATAAGTACATAATATATTGTCCTATTGCACTGCGGCTGTAAAATAATTTCTTGTATAACCTAATTATTTTCAAATATAAAACCGTCCCTTAAAGTTTTAACAAGTATACCTAAGTATACCTATATACAATTATGATTATTATTGTTGTATAAATGTAGTTTATATATTATAAAAGCACGTTATTCTATATTTAAAATACATATTGAAGCACTATGTGTAGGTAGGGGCTACGCTTTTATTGTCATACCATTTTAATCTCCACGTTTCCTATGTTTGACAAATTCAATTGAGAAAAATTATAGATTTTCATAACGAATACATTAACATTTTAATTTACTTAGTATAATACAATTTAAATATTTAAGAGCAAAGGCTTTAAACTCCGTTTATTGCTAGCATGAAAGCCTTGATTGATTTTCTTTATTTGATATCTTCTTAGAATAATTGCCTTTAATAAGGACCATACCTAACTACGTATTCCATAAAAATAATATTAAATTATTGATCCAAAGAATCTTTATTTTGAATAAAAATGCAAGCTATATTTCTACCTATCCAAAAGGAACCAAAATACTTAATGATCTACGTTAGGCTTAGACATTAGAATATACTATTAAAGAAATAAGTATGAGTCTAGATATCGATCAAATTGTCAAAATGGAATTATTATGGAATTTTGAAATAACTGCCCAGTCGGGTTGGCGGAAAAAGGGTCTTACTATGAAAAGTGTATAAGTCTCGAAAAGTTGAACAGACCCCACCTTGAAATAAAGATGGCGGCTAACGCACTGGTCGACTGTGTTCGCTATTTAAATTTTAGCCTTTTTGATACACATGAATTTATTTGCTTTTTATCTCATACCCAGTTTCCTTTTTTCGACAGTAAATTAGTTTGCTAAGTTAATTGAGGTAGTTATTAGAGGTATTATGTTAAATTTAATTATGATAATGGAGTAAAAAAATCATTTTAATTTCACTCACGTTCATACTTTGTTAGACATCAGAAACATAATTGCCTACCTTATTTATTGTCAATACAGTTATTTCAAAATCCTTAAATAATAATATAAATACATAAAGATATGTCCTTATACAACATGTAGTAACGTAATGTTGCATTTATTCTAAAATAAGTAAATGATGTGGTGTCAGTAGAGAATAATACTTTTGTGTTTAGACTTAGGATTGCAATTTGTTCAATTGTCATCGTTTTATATTTTTAAATTTGTAACTTAAACTCCTTACTTCTTAACAATATTTTGCAAATGTTTTAGGATAGAACTTCATCATTTTTGAGAAAGACAGGTCACTGAACTTGATGAACAATAGAAACAACAACATTCAAGGAGCATTATAATCAGGATCCTTTACCACAGTTCTAATTTTAAAAATATATTTTATTTTAGATTTAAAAACTCTTTGTAAATGACAGCTACAACAATGAAACTATCGTTTACGACATAAAGCTAATTCTACGTTTTCTCTTTTTTATGGTAGTTAGTTAACAGGGAAGGTTTTTGTAAATCGATGATCTGAAATTTTACAATTTTAATTGTTCTAATGTTGTAGGTAAAGCCTTACCAGAAACAAAAATTCCTCGCAATGTTGCACAAAAACCACTTCGTTTTTAAAACAATTGGCCAAATTTTCATTTGGCCAATTGTTGTGGTCAGGCTTGTCCTATGTTCTGTAGGTCTAATTTATCAACGAAATTATTTATTTGAAGAGAGAAAGAGAAAGAAATAATTTATTGTGTGTTTTAAGGCAATGGTGATAATAAGTGTGTTTAACATTATTTGTTTCCGCTTCAATGTAATTATGTTGGTATTGCGTTTGTTTTACAGAGATTTACTGAAAGATGTTGTGTTAGATTGGAATAAAGATTTAATCGAATATTTACGCTGTTGTCTTATTCATGTTGAACCTTAACCAATGCTCGGATCCGGCAAAGGAGTTCCTAACTAACAAGAATGAACATGGAATGAACTTAACCTTTAACATAAATCGTAATAGGTAATGCTGTATGTAATGCAAAGAGCAAACCAGGCATTGTTATTTATTTCGGTATTGTATGCCGTTGTGACTTATCTGACGAAATTACCAAAATATTGAGAGGCAGTTCTTTCGTAGCAGTGTCTTAGTTTAACATTGTTAATGGGTCCGCAAACCGCCTATTCGTCTAAATTACTCGGTTGGTCAGTAAATCGAATGTCCTTCTGCACCGCGTCCCGCTGCGGTGGCCGGCCGCTAAGTCCGCAGGAAACCGCAGAGGCAAAGACCCTACATGTTGCTGCTCGATAATCCACTATCAATAATTGAGTAAAAGCAAAAGTATCGATAATATAGATAGTGTCGATACTATCGATCGTATCGATAGCCCCGTTAACTTAAATACTATCGATAGTGTCGAATCTTAATATCGAATGCACTATCGATAGTATCGATACTATTGCTGCAGAATATTGCAATAACAATCTTTGATAACAAATCGATAGTATCGCCATGCCGTTTAGGTCAACTCAAATACTTATATCAAGACTATATGGTCTCAGATTATTTACTAGCTACATCAACCAATATTTATTAACAATAGGTACTATTGAATCATCGATAGCGCAAACATATCGATAGTATCGATAGTATCAATGGTTGCTACAATAGCCATAGCCGATATTGAGTTTCAACACTATCGGTAGTATATTGCCACGTCTATACTAGACGATTTCCGAGGTCAACTATTGATAGTCAAACTGTCCACAGTTCGGCAGCAATACTCCGCATTCACTTATTCCTTCCGTTCATTCAACACTCAAACCTTTGAGGTAAAATCAGAACGTGTTTAAAAGGTCTGGGTATATCTATCTACAAACCAGATCTGAAAATGTTTGGTTTTTGCCACAGATTACCAACATTGAAGACAATAATTTAAAAATAAATTACCCCCTCAAGTCAACCACATCATTTGATTATTTGCTAAACAAAGTATGAATGGTCATTACTGGAGTGAACATACATTTTCTACTTAACGTTAGTAGTAGGGATTGGCGGATTCTGGCTCACTTATTAGGTATGGTATCAAACGCGAATTAATTTCATAAGGTCGCGGGTAATCGAATCAAACCGCGATGCTCGCTAAGTTAGCGAACGTTCATCAAGGCTATCTCATTTTCCCGTGGTTTTGTTATAACATTAGAAGATTAATCAAGTCACCAACAGACAAATGTTATTGAGTATTCAGTTTTCTTTAATTATAAATATATTATCTTAGTATACTTTTTACTTTTACTTTTATTTTAACTTGTTACATAAGGCAAAACAAATTCTTGACATAACAATGTAGGCTTGTCATAACAATGTGACGACGGTTACTTTTTGTGTTTCTTGGAAAATTACAAAGTTAAAATGGGTTTTTTATCAAAAACAAATTATTGTGATAACAATAAAGGGACATAATTTGCTTCGAATCAAACCGCGATGCTCGCTTAGTTAGCGAACGTTGATCAAAGTAATCCTCGTATCAAAATAATTAGGTCACGGCCGCCAATAGTACGCGGTGAAGTCCAAATTTCTTCAAAAATCCAAAATGTCCTGTTTCTGGGTAGTAGTAAGCAACTACAATTATATTTAAACAATGCTGGTTTTTATATTAAAACCAGATCAAAGTAGGTATTTCAATCATTTGATACCAACTACCACAGTTAGAGTACCATCAATGTTATTTGATTTTCATGGTTTAAACAACTTTTTCATTCATACTATCACAGTAACAGTACCTTTAATGTAATATTAACGATAACCTTTTTTGCGTTGAAACTGTGGGAGATTTCTCGAACATTTGATTGCTATAGTTATTATATAAATAAAAATAATAATAATCTTTATTTGTTCTTCACATACAAGGCACATAATAAGATGTTAGATGTATTTACTTTCACAATTTATTCATGTACTAGTGAAGATTGATGCATGAGATTTTTCGAAGCATGTGTTTCAAGAGTTAGAATTTTAAAAAGAGAAAACGTATGTGTAACTAGAAGTGTAGACATTTCAAAATTATATAATAGGGAATATTACATCTAAACATCAGATATGTATTTGTGAAAGAGAGAGGGAGTGGGATTGTTTATACGGGTGCGTGAGTGTGTATGTGTGTTTCAGGAGTTAGAATTTTAAAAAGAGAAAGTGTATGTGTAACTAGATCTGTAGACATTTCAAGATTATATAATGGGGAATATTACATCTAATCATCAGGTATGTATTTGTTAAATAGAGAGGGAGTGGGATTGTGTATACGGGTGTGTGAGTGTGTATGTGTGTTTCAGGAGTTAGAATTTTAAAAAGAGAAAAAGTATGTGTAACTAGGACTGTAGACATTTCAAGATTATATAATTGGGAATATTACATATAAACATCAGGTATGTATTTGTGAAAGAGAGAGGGAGTGGGATTGTTTATACGGGTGCGTGAGTGTGTATGTGTGTTTCAGGAGTTAGAATTTTAAAAAGAGAAAGAGTATGTGTAACAAGAACTGTAGACATTTCAAGATTATATAATAGGGAATATTACATCTAATCATCAGGTATGTATTTGTTAAATAGAGAGGGAGTGGGATTGTGTAAACGGGTGCGTGAGTGTGTATGTGTGTTGCAGAGGTTAGAATTTTAAAAAGAGAAAAAGTATGTGTAACCAGTACTGTAGACATTTCAAGATTATATAATAGGGAATATTACATCTAATCATCAGGTATGTATTTGTTAAATAGAGAGGGAGTGGGATTGTGTATACGGGTGCGTGAGTGTGTATGTGTGTTGCAGAGGTTAGAATTTTAAAAAGAGAAAAAGTATGTGTAACCAGTACTGTAGACATTTCAAGATTATATAATAGGGAATATTACATCTAATCATCAGGTATGTATTTGTTAAATAGAGAGGGAGTGGGATTGTTTATACGGGTGCGTGAGTGTGTATGTGTGTTGCAGAGGTTAGAATTTTAAAAAGAGAAAAAGTATGTGTAACCAGTACTGTAGACATTTCAAGATTATATAATTGGGAATATTACCTATAATCATCAGGTATGTATTTGTTAAATAGAGAGGGAGTGGGATTGTGTATACGGGTGCGTGAGTGTGTGGGAGAGAGTATCTGTTTTGTATGTATATGTATGAAATGAAATGAAATGAAATGAAATGAAATGAAATGAAATGAAATGAAATGAAATATTTATTTCTTGACATTGACAATTACTTGTTCTTATTGACGTCAAATAAAACATGATTCTACCACCAGTTCGAAAAAAAACCTTCGTGAAGAAGAACTGGCAAGAAACTTCACGGGTATATTTTTTTTCAAAATAAATTTACAGAGTCTCTTTATGTCTATACAAAATTATTCTTTTCTGCATCTGTTAGCTCGGCAAGTCTCCCTCCCCCCAAGTATCCAAACGACGAACACCCTCAAATGGCACCCGTTCACGAGTTAACGCGGGATCCAGCCATCGCCCTCCTCAACCATATTAGAGGGAAGTGAGCGACCCGTCACCCGACTCTACCATAAGAAGACGTACTTTAGTGACAATGACGCTTTAGATATTCATCGGGACGAAGAACTCATCGCACATACAGACACATTACACATGCTTTGTTACAAATACTAGTACAATCCAGTTAATGAGGGGATTATACCCAAGGGCTTTTATCATCCAAATAATGGGATAGTTTATAATATGCTCTAGCACACAACTTCTCCTTTATAGTTTCTTTGAATTTGTCAATAGGAAGACCTTGGATATCCTCAGGAACCTTATTATAAAAGCGTATACATTGACCCATGAATGAGTTAGTGACTTTATGAAGCCTACTATTATTTATTATTTATTAGCTGCCAGCATATTTCTTCCTCTTGTGTTAACATTGTGCAGATCTTTTTTTTCTTTTGAACAAGGTAATGTTCTTTTTAACATACATTAAATTTTCTAAAATATTTTGTGAATGGAAGGTAAGAATATTTATTTCCTTAAATTTACTTCTAAGTGACACCCTTGGACCGAGTTGATAGATTGCGCGAACAGCCCTTTTCTGCAGAATAAATATAGCATCGATGTCGGCAGCACTCCCCCACAACAGAATACCATATGTCATGAGGCTGTGGAAGTAACCAAAATAGACTAATTGAGCAGTTGTTTCATTTGAAATTGGTCTAATTTTTTTAACAGCACATGCGGCAGAGCAAAACCTTTTCGCTAAACCATCAACATGCGGTCCCCACTGGAGTTTGGCGTCTAAGGTTATGCCCAAAAATACAGTTGAGTTTACAGGAGTCAGTTCCTGGCTCTTAACTACAATGTTTGTGTTTACCTGTTTGACATTTGGCAATGTTAACTTAACACATTTCGTTTTTTTTTCATTGAGGAGCAAATTATTAGCTGAGAACCACTGCTCTGTGTTGGAGATGCATTTGTTTACTGCTCGATAGTCAGTTTCTTGTCTTTTGATTTTAAATAAGAAGGAAGTACCGTCAGCTAACAATACGACCTCGCATTGATTCTTAACAACCGATGGCAGATCATTGATATATACTAAAAATAGGAAAGGACCAAGAACTGAGCCCTGGGGAACACCCATTGTCACTGCCGATCCTGATGATTTTTCTCCATTTATTGCAACTTTCTGTTTTCTATTAGAAATATATGATTTAATCAAGGCAAGCGCTCGGTTTTTAGTGCCGTAATGGTGCAGTTTCATGAGTAGAGTAGTATGATCCACACAGTCGAACGCGTCGAATGGACAAGTCACAAAAGACACCAATAGCATCACACGACTCCTCCCAGGCGCTGAATACGTGTTTTATGAGCTCAACACCGGCATCGGTTGTTGAGCGACCCCGCGTGAAACCAAACTGCTTAAAATTCATTAAACTATTACCGTAAAAATGAGAGAGTAATTGATTTAAAATTAATTTTTCAAAAATCTTACTGAGCGTTGGTAGTATAGATATAGGTCTAAAATTATTAGGGTCAGACATACTACCTGCTTTGAATATTGGAATTACCTTACTCAATTTCATTAAATCAGGAAAAACACCATTATCAACACAGTCATTAAATATACTGGCTAAGTACGGGGCTATACCATCAATGACAGATTCAATAATTTTAACAGAAATCCCATCTAAATCGGCAGTATTTTTTACTTTAATGCTTTTAAATGCATTTAAAAATTGTGGAACAGTAACATGTTTAAAAATAAAATCAATATCGCATGAATTTACATTTTCCGTTAGCAGTTACTATGCAAGAGTGGAACATGAATTAATACTCGAAGTAGTTGACACAGGGATGGCAGTAAAAAAATTTTCAAATGCTTCAGCAACTTCTTTGTCAGTTGACAACACTTTATCATTAATTTTTAAATTATATTTGGTGTGTGGTTCTTTTGCTTTCCCAGTTTCCTGATTAATTATATTCCATGCAGTTTTTGAAATGTTAGTACTATATTTAATTTTATTATTAATGTAATTAGATTTAGCTACACTGCAAACTCGTTTAAATAATTTTGAATACTTTTTAACATATTCATAAAATGTCTTATTATGATTATAAGTTCTTTCACTGTACAATTCATATAATCTATTTCTACTTCTGCATATTCCCACTGTTGCCCAGTCACTAAACCTAAATAAATTATTATTTATACATATTTTCTTTTTTTTAAAACAGAGTCATATTCATTTCTAATTATATTTTGAATAGAGTTATATTGAGTAATAGGATCTCCACAGTAATCTAATTTAAATGTTTTTTCAAATATATTTTTCCTAAATGTTTCAAGCCGTCTCTCATTCATGGGTATCAAGGTAATTTCTCTTTTTAGAGTCTTTTTTAGCCCAATATCAAAAGTGGCCAACTGCCCGCTCACAGTATGGTGAGTCTGTGTGAGACTGAGTCTTATAATTAGTGTAATGGTTTTAGCAGGGATTCGGTGTCGGAGTATGACTTTTCTTTAAGCCATGTTACAACTTTATTTTTGCAGTTAAATGTAATTTAGTGGTATATGTATGGTTCAAGAAAGTAGAAAAATCTTTGGCTAAAAGAGGTTTTCGGAAAGGTGTAGGAGAAAACTAGATGATTTCTTTTAGATTGAATCTCAAAACAGAAGGGTGTAATTTTATGCTGGAGGAGTGTAGTTTGTAACATAAACAATGTCCTATATATTTAAGGGTGCTAATTAAAAATCTATATTGCTTTCTTTATTACTTAGCCAGCCACAATTTGCAGGCGTCTGAACGATACTGTCTTAGCCACTATAAATTTGCTGTTGCGGGGTGTTTTTGTTAAAAAAATTTTGAATTATCATCCAATTTCGATTATGGCGCTTCGCTGGGTGCTGCCGCACCACGCTCAATGCGTTCGCTCGGCTCACGCATTCGATAATTACAGTCTAACCTAACCTAACCCAAATTTAACTACTACGCTTTCTATAGAGTATTTAGCGGGTGTTGCAAAAAAAAAAGATTAATTAATGTATTAGAGGCTATCTCATTTTCCCGTGGTTTAGTTATAAAATTAAAAGTTTGATCACGTAACCAATAAAGAAATTTGTGACTTGGCTTTTAGTTTCCTTATATTTATATCTACTTTACACAATTTACATTTCAAACATTATTTCGAATCCACCCATCCGCATATCAAAGCTGTCAATGCCTTCCAACGAACACGGTTATTAACTACTGCACAGACAAATGTTATTGACATAGTATTCAGTTTTATTAAATAGTATTTTATGTTAGTGAACATATTGCGATTATAATCATTTCACAAACGTATAGAAATATATGAGTAGTAAAGTTTTTTGTTAGTGTTACCACCTATTGAGAGCTATAATATTTAATCTTCTTAAAGCATGTTAAATTTTTTGTTAACCTTTATATTAGTCATGCTCAAATTATATCTCTGAAAGGAAAGAGTGATATATATCTTTTCAAACAAATTATTATATCTCGTTCTGAGCGAGATTTGGATATTAATGTTAAATTTCGGCCGATTGAAACAACTGAAGCAAGTATACGTACTGACACTGATTATACTTACTGATCTTATGCTGCAATAATTATTTTTCTGTAGTGTTATTTCCAAATAACTGTTATCGAAATCTGTTATTGTTATCGTTGTATTATAACAGTATGAAAAAGTTATTGGACTACTGGTCATAGTAAATTAGACCTTACGACTTAAAGGATAAAATCTTATGCAACAGAAATGTAGTCTTTAATAATAAAATATTTAGGTTTCAGTGTCTACAACCGTACTCCGTCGAATTAAAGTTGATTTTCTATTAGCGTGCGAAAGCAGTATAATGATTATCATTGTGAAACGGTAATTCAGATGTTAGTCAAATTAGACTTAACTGCTACGAAATAAAGTGTAAATTTGTCTGGTTATCGAAATTAACATCTATAATGTAAATGTTATTTTCACAAATCATTAATTTACCATCCACTTTTTAGTATTTACAAAATAAAATACATGAAACTCGTAATCAGTGCCGCAGCCTAATTATTAACGTACTCGTACTATTATTACTGCGTTTAATCGGCACGAGTCAAACCAAGAACGCGCGGGACATCCAACTGACTTATTTCAAAAAAAGTAATTAAATTACAAAATCATTTCTTTGAAGATACCTAAAATCTAATAGGTACTGCACTTGTAATGAAACTTGATTTAGTCGAACAATAATATATCTTTTAACAATGCAGTAACGCATGGTTTGCGCGCCAGGTAGCTACGAAAGTGAATGAGAAGGCGTTGTACCTTTGTTTCGCTCACGCGATCACAGCCATACATTCAACTTTATCAAATTTCTTTTAAATGAAAGATCTAACATTTTGATAAAAAAATTATTTTAATATGAAAATACAGTTTTGAATAGATTTCTTTCAAATTATTTCGTTTTATAAAGTATCCTCAGTAAGCCTTTTTTTTAAATCAAATGTTGGTATTTTGTTAAATCTAAAGTATACAAACAAAAGACTAGACTTCCACAGACCGAAGTCACGTAGTTTTGCAGAACTGATCCATTAAAAATTGAAACATAAATCAGGCATACTAAATTTTACATAAACAATACAAGTTGTTTGAGCAACGCGTAGTGACCACATCAATTTTTCTTTATATTCTTTAGGAATTCTAACTCTCATGAAAATAAAAATGCAAATACTGTTCAGTTTTAATACACAATTTATCTATAATATAAAGATTAACCCTGGACAAGTGGAAATAAAACTAAAACGAATGAAAAAATTTTAAGATGGTTACAAAAAAAACTAAAACTCAAAACAAATTTTTTTTAAATCGTACATAAAAATTTTCGCAATTTTCAAGATGGTTACAAAATAAAGTAAAACTTAAAACAATTTTTTTTTAAATCGTAGATAAAAATTTTAACAATTTTCAAGATATTTACAACAAAAACTAAAACTTAAAACAAATTATTTTTAAATTGTGTTAAAAATTTTAACAATTTTCAAGATGGTCACAAAAAAAAACTAAAACTTACAACAAATTTTTTAAAATTCGTACATAAAAATTTTAACATAACTCAAACATACACAATTTTTCACAAACAATAAAAGTTGTATAAGCAACGCATAGAGATCACATAAATTTTTCTTTTATTCTTTAGGAATTCTAACTTTCGTGAAAATAAAAACACATCTATCTGCTTTCCAAAAGATTTCTTCCGCAATAATGCATTCCATACAAGAAGCAATTTCCTTAAATTTTGTCTAGTTTTCAATTTTTATAAGCGAAAAGCGAAAGACATCAAAAAATACCATTCAGACTGTATTTGAAAAAATCGCAAGTGTACCTATCTGCTTTCCAAAAGTTTATAATAATAATAATAATAAAATTGCCATTCACTGTTCATATTATTATATAATAAATATCTGCAGTAATTTCTAAAAGACCGTTTAATATTAAAAACAAGACAGTGAGGTTATTTTAACATATTGTCTAGTACTTTCTGAACTTCTCAGTGACGTGTTTAAACTAAAGTGGTAGTTTATTTTAACATATTTTGTAAAACGACCTTGGAATTGACCAACTAGAATTGAAAACAACAAACACAAAAATTGTCATTACTAAGACCTAAAAAACTGTCAGAGAACGGTTCGCACGTGAATTTCACGATTCAATGAAAAATCATTGCAACCAAGTTTGGGACTCGCTTAGAGGATCTGATTTGTGTCAAAATCTAGTAATTTCAATGCGAATTCTGTGTGATGCAGTAATCGATGCGATAAGAGCGCTGACGTGGTTTTTGTTTTAAATTTATGAAGTTGATTTATATAAATATTTGATTATACTCGAAGTTGATTTATATAATTATTTGATACTTGGATTAACCTGTTTTTCTGATATTTAATTTTCTTAAGTATTTGAACTTTGATTGTTTTCATTTTTAAGAGGTAATGATTTTTTCCATACTTTTTATAACTAATGTTGAATTTTCGCATGGCTTTTATTTTACTTTTTATTTTAAATTTTATCATTTCAAACATTACAAAGTATACTCGTTAAAGTTTTGTTGATCTACTTTAAATATTTTTCCAACTTTTTTAAAAATACCTTTATTTTGTCAGTTTCTCTCTTACAAAAAAATAGCTATACAGATAAATGGGATTTTGCTCTGTCTCCTTTTTTTTGTAAACTGGCTACCATTTGTTGGGACATAAATATTGATACTTTCAAAATTCAAATGTCATTTAAAATTTCAATGTTCGAAAAATTCATTTCTTTTTGTCTTATTGTCATCGATTGTAGATCATTGTTTTAAAATAAGAATGATCATAGGGCGACACGTATTTTTTGTATGCTATAAAATGTTTTCAATTCTAGTTGGTCAATTCCAAGGTCGTTTTACAAAATATGTTAAAATAAACTACCACTTTAGTTTAAACACGTCACTGCGAAGTTCAGAAAGTACTAGACAATATGTTAAAATAACCTCACTGTCTTGTTTTTAATATTGTAACGATTTACACTTTAAGACTGATAGATGATATAAATGATATAGATGATAGAGATGATAGTTGCTGCTGCTGCTACTGATGCTGATAGATGCTTCTGATATATGGTGATAGATTCCTTATGATGCTGATACTGATAGGCGATGATAATAGGGATGTCAAATGAAACCCGTTGAGTGCGTAATGATCACTGTTTTTATTGTAATAATGTCGAATTTATATACATCTAATATTGCTTACTCAGGTAAACGCGGTGAACGAGTGCAATGACACATTGGCTCGTACATCTTGCGAGTCTCAAAAAGAATACAAAACAAAATTAAATTAAATTAACTTGTAAAAATGTATAAAATCTATATCTTAATATAATATAATTGAATCAGTCTATTCGTGGGATTTTTTGAAAAGAAATCGATGACGTTGGCCGATTGAAGGTGACGGATCGCCCGGGCTGGTCATAGGTCCTGGCGCCAGTGGGTGAAGGTGCGGGGTCCTCGCTGCGGGCGCGCTGCGCGGGTATCGCGTACACAGGGCAGGTCGACGCCGTCTGATGTTCTTCTCCTGTGCTGCGTGCTGCGGACTGCGGTGAACTTGTGCACTCAGGACGCTGCCTTCGTCTGAAAATAAAACAACACATCGAAACTGTTAGGGCAATTATAGTTGAGGCTAAGATGTATATCATGACGTAGTGATGTTGATGGTGAACCGAGACATTATTTATACTCGCTTCCTTAAGAGTATGGATCTGTTTTTTGACTGTCTCGTAAATTTCCGAGTCTGCTTTTATTCCAGATACAGAGACTGACGTGTTTATGAAGTTATTGAGTGCTGATACGGTCGGCATTGTTTCTATATATGCATTGTTGATATTTATTTTGCTGCGATAGTCATGATGGCCGAACAAGGTAAAGGTGTCTCCTTTCACGTTACAGTCCTGACCTAGCGCAATGACGCCGCTCCCTTCGAGTGTGTGTGACGTCACACTTTCCGGACACATGATGCGCACATGGCACTGCCCACAGCACGTGTATAGCCACGCTGCGTTAGAATGTAATTTAAGCCACATATCCGCGCACTGCATTGTTTTTATTTTGCAAAAGGTTTCTTTGTTTTCTTTAATTAATATTTGAGTATCGCAAATCGAGTGTTGTATTCTTAATTGATAGATAGGGGCATTTAGAGGGCATAATAATCCGTCATCATGATACTTAATGCAGGATAATATATCCGTCTGTGACATCGGAATGAATGTATCCTTTCTCACATTAAAGGCCATGAATTCCATACTTGGTATTGCGTAATAAGTTGTATTATAATTGTTTGATATAGGTAAACTGATGACGCGATCCAGCTCATAGTGTTCACTCGTAGTCAGCGGTATTTTTATTTCCATTATTAGATAATTGCTTTTAATTTTAGTTCGGACATGTAGGATTTCATACAGGTATTTTATGTTTTCAGGCTTCACAGGAATTGATAAGTCGCCGTTTATCTGTCCCGAAATTATGTTTAGTTGTTCCTTTAATTGATTGGGTGATAAAATGTGGGTATCCAATCTTCCTTGGTAGATGTCTGTTACTGTGTTCAGCAGGCTTTCTTGAACTCGGCGGATATTTGATATCAAGTTATCGGTGTTTATGGTATTCATCATGATGTAAACTGATACTTTAAGGACGTTTGATTCTCTTGAAAGACTTTGTAGTTGATTGTTTATAATTTCGAATTGTTTGTTCATGTGTTTTTCATTGCGATGAATAATGTTACTTTCGGTTTCGAATATGGAGGTCTGGTTTTTCATTAATTGTAATAGATGATATTCGTTTTTCTGCACTTTTTCTATGTCACTTTTGTACTGCTCGGCGAACTTATCATCGAGTACTCCGAAGAGAGAGTTGGCTATGTTGCCGATTGCGTTTATAAGGCCTCTTTTTGATCGATGATAGTGCTCCGTGCTCAGAAGCAGGTCGTTATAGTGACGGATTTCTTGAAGTTCATTTTCAAAATGTGATAATGTCGGGGAGCATATGTCCAATCTTGCTTCAATACATAAGTCATGTAAATTATTTATATGATTTTCTATATTTTCCATATTTTGCCAGTATGAGGTCAGATTATAGTAGGCCACAAGAGTCCATTGATCTTTGATGGTTTGCATTTCAGCGATCTTGTCAAAGTATAGCGACTTATTTTGATAAATTTTTGTAATGTTAGAAATTTGCAGACTCGACGGAATGATAGTCATGATAAATAATATATGCATTAGAAAGTTTTGTAATATGTTTTTTTTTTTTTTTTTTTTTGCTTTTTCAGCCTTTTCTTCATAAAATTCTATGTTCTGTACTGTCTTGATAATTTAATTGGATACGTTTTTTAATTCACTTGATGATAAAATGCTTGTATTGCAATTTGCTTTATTGCGCGCTCTGTTTATGAAACGCAACACCCATGCAGTTGTTTTGATAATACGAGTAATAAAACTCATTTCATTTAATAGTTTATAAATTATAAGTTCAGAACTTGATTGTAAGGCTGCATGCACACTGTGGATTTTTTTATATTCGATTAATGGTTCTTGATATGTCTCAGACTTTGAAAGGTGATAATCTTCGAGAATGAATTTAGGGCCTTCCCACCATAGAGTATGGGTTGATAGACTACTGCTGCTTAGACCTCTAGTCGCGCAGTCTGCGGCGTTTTCTTCGGACTTCACATGCTTCCAATATTTAGCAGGAATAATATTTATGATTTGGTGTACCCTGTTTGCAATAAATTGTTTCCATTTTGTTATATCTCCGTGTAACCATCCCAACACAATCATGGAGTCAGTCCACGCATGAATGCTGATGTCTTGAGATAAAAACATGGTGTCTAGAATTTTCTTCATAAGTTGAGATAACAATAATGCTCCTAGTAGTTCCAATCTTCGTAGTGATATTTGTTTTTTAGTTGGCACTACTTTCTTTTTTGCAGTGATAAGCCTCGGTGTGCGCTCGCCTTTATCGTTTTCTGTCACTAAGTATATTGCGCACGCGTAAGCTTTTTCAGACGCATCGCAAAATCCATGTAGTTGAAGTGAATGTCCGCTGTGACCTAGATAGCGCGGGATTTCAAAAATATGTAATTTTAAGAGGTCCTTTTTTAATTCATTCCACTCATTTTGGATTGATTCTGATAATAAGTTATCCCATGATAGCTCTGACAGCCATGTTTGTTGAAAAAGGATTTTTCCTCTGATTGTGAGTGGTGAAAGCCAGCCAAGTGGGTCATAGATTTTTGAAACTTCTGATAAGAGCTGTCTTTTAGTTATTTTATCTTGCTGACTTTCAGTTAGTTTGCAATGATAAGAAAATGTGTCAGTGGCAGGATTCCATCGCAAGCCCAGAGTATTTCTGTTTTCGGCGTCCTTGAACTCGAAAATACGGTTTAACTCCTCAGATGATAAATCTTTCGTGAGTTCAGGAGTGTTGCTGGACCATTTTCTTAGATTCATTCCCGCGCCCTTCAGGACTTCGATTAATTCCACTTGTAACTGTTTTGCTTCAAGGATACTGTCGCTCCCGCACATTAGGTCATCAGTGTAAAAGGAATTATTTAATGCTTGCGCAGCCAAATGATATTTTTCTTTGCTATCGGAGGCAATCTGACGTAATGTTCGCATGGCTAGGAACGGTGCGGCCTTGGTGCCATACGTCACAGTAGTGAGATGATATTTCTTGATGCGATCATGGGGTGAGTTTCTCCAGAGGATAGTTTGTAAGGGTTGATCGGATGGTCTAATCCGGATTTGTCTGAAAAATTTTTCTATGTCTGCTGTCATCACATATCTTGGCTCCCGCCATTTCAATATCAATCCCTGGAGGTCCTGCTGTAGGTTGGGTCCACTCTCCATAAGATCATTAAGGCTGTGGCCCGATGACGATTTGGCGGAAGCGTTAAAAACAACACGTAATTTGGTCGTCGTAGAGTCTGATTTTACAACGCCGTGGTGAGGTAGATAGCATGCTGTCTCCCTCGCACTTATGGTGTTGTTTACTTCGATCATATGACCCAGTGACTCATATTCATGCATAAACTGTTTATAGCTGTCTGATAATATTTGATTGTTAGCCATTTTTTTCTCTGTTTGTGCAAATCTGGCCAAAGCAACTGATTTTGAAAAACCCAAATCTTTCAAAAAATTTTGTTTCATGGGGATGGCCACCTCGTATCTACCATCCTGTAGCCTTCTTGTAGTAGATTGATATAGGTCTTCACAGTACTGCTCTTCCTCTGTTAAAGGTGAGTTAACATGGGAATCGTTGATGTCTTCGGTCTCCCAGTATTTTGATAAGTCTTCTAATTGATGTACGACAACATTGCATTGGAATGTCTTCACATTCCCTGATAGGATCCATCCCAGTTTAGTATGTTGAGCGATAGGGGCTCGTGGGGGGCCCCTTATTAGACCATCCATGATAATGTCTGAATATATACTGGCATCCAACAATATATCAACTGGTTTTGAAATATTATATTCTGGATCAGCGAGGTTGAGGTGTTGAATATGAGGCCAGGACTCGTTCTTAAATGATAAATTAGGCAGGTTATTGATGATGCGTGATATTACGAGTGCTTGGGTACTAAATTGATAGTCACCGTATAATGATTCGCAGACTAGTGTAACCATGCTTTTACTTTGCTTTGAACTGGGACCAATGCCAGCCACAGATGCGTGATAGCGTTGGCGTTTTAGTCCTAGAAGTTGAGCTGCATTTTCTGATATAAGAGTTACTTGAGACCCTTGGTCTAGGAGCGCCCTTAGAGTTATGTAGGTACCATCCGCCGACTGTATTTTAATAGATATTGTCGTAAGAAGTATCTCTTCGTCATCCGATGCGACATAGTTAGCATAATGTTGCTTAGGTTGCTTATTCGAAACTGGAGCGCTTACTGCTGAGTGCGATGTACTCGGAGTGGGTGGTGGCGCCTGCACGTTTTGCGTTGCTTGCAGTTTACTGTACGTGGACTTTGATTTTGATTGCATTATTGAGTCATGAATTTTGGTGTTATGTGGTTCATTGCACTCCTTACAACGTCGAATCGAAGTGCATGGTTTATCGTAATGCGTGTAGAGACAATTAGGACAGATGTTATGTTTTGATATCGTTTCTATTTGCTCCTTGGCAGGTAGATTGAGGAAAGTTTGACACATAAATAGGTCATGGAATGCATTGCACACAACGCAGGACTTGCGTGTGTATGTTGGTGCGGCTTGATAAAATCCTCTGCGCTTGTTCTGATATTGCGGCGGCGGTGGCGGCGGGCCGGTCTTGTTATAATATGGAACATTCTGTGCTTGATAGACACATTTTTTGGTACTATGATTATCCTTTTCTCTACATTGTATAGGTTCCAGCGCCGTAAATTTACTTTCAATAAACGTCATAAATTCTTCAAGTGTAGGTAGTGAGCGCGGCGCCTTGCGGGACTCCTTGTAGTCGCTGTAGGTATCAATGTCTAGCTTTTTCGATAAAATGTGTACTATTAAAGGATCCCAGCTGTTGGTGTCCACCCCCAGGTTATGTACGGCGTGGATGCATTCAGTTGTAGTGTCGTAGAGCTTCTTCAATTCATGTGAGGTTTGTTTGTGAATATTGGGCTGATTGAGAAGGATTTCGACTTGCTTGGTGAATAGGAGCTGCGGGTTATTGTAGCGATGATCTAATATTTCCCAGGCAGTGCCGTAGTTCTCGGCTGATATATGAAGGTGTTGAATAATGCGCTCTGCTTCTCCCTTGACCTTACATTTTAAATATTGCATTTTCTGCGCGTTTGTTAGATACTTATTGTTATGTATCGCTTCGGTGTATAAATCGCAAAATGTAGGCCACTGTGTGTACTTTCCCGTAAATATGGGAATATCAATCTGAGGTAGAGAATGTTGTAGGTGTGCGCTTGACCCTAGTTTTTGGTTCAGGGTCCGCTTTGAGTTAAGGTACTGGCCCTCGATGTCAGCGAATTTTCTTTCATATTTATTGTCTGATCCTGTTGATAAAATATCGATGCGCAGATGTAGATCATCGATGTTTCGCCAGCGCTGTTGTAGGTTACGCAGTTCGTCTTCAATCTCCCATTTTTCTTCGAGTTTCTCGATATTGATGCGATTTATCTGTCGCTCCGATGCCCGGAAATTAGCGTATTGTTGTACTAAAAGATCTTGCAGCCCTTGGCGCGTGTCGGATTTTTCCAAATGAATGCTTGGGATGTGAAAGTTTGTTTTCGATGTTGTTGGTTGGGAGAGTTTGGGAGTTGAAGGCCGCTCGGAGTCCGATGTCATGGTCGCTCTGGCTGTTGTATAGAAGCTCATAACTTCATGATAAATGTTTTTTGTAAAATAATCGGATGTTTTGTCTTCTGCTGATTCCAATTTCTCATTATTGAGGTCAAATTCACCCCACAGGCTGTCGATTGCTTCTAGACGTTTAACATAGTATTCCGGTGTTTTTCGATCCGCAGAATCCTTCTTATAATTGATGTAGATCCTTTCGATCTCCCGCATGATAGTGCTCTGACGTTCCAGTAGATCTTGCATGTCGATAGGTGATATTGAGGTATTGATTGATTGGATCCTGTCTACCCAATGTCTTCGCAGACCAAGTACAACCTTATGCGCCTTCTCAATCTGAGCTGGGGGATCCCGCTTGTGGGAAGCCAGCCAAACCGATTCGCAGTTATACCAAATCCACTCCGATCAAAGGATAGCAATGGCGTAGGATCCTTATGTTCGCTGTTTTCCTTCGACGAAGGTCCAAACAATAAAATGCTCGAAGGACCAAAAAAATGTAACGAATTACACTTTAAGACTGATAGATGATATAAATGATATAGATGATAGAGATGATAGTTGCTGCTGCTGCTACTGATGCTGATAGATGCTTCTGATATATGGTGATAGATTCCTTATGATGCTGATACTGATAGGCGATGATAATAGGGATGTCAAATGAAACCCGTTGAGTGCGTAATGATCACTGTTTTTATTGTAATAATGTCGAATTTATATACATCTAATATTGCTTACTCAGGTAAACGCGGTGAACGAGTGCAATGACACATTGGCTCGTACAAATATTAAACGGTCTTTTAGAAATTACTGCAGATATTTATTATATAATAATATGAACAGTGAATGGCAATTTTATTATTATTATTATTATAAACTTTTGGAAAGCAGATAGGTACACTTGCGATTTTTTCAAATACAGTCTGAATGGTATTTTTTGATGTCTTTCGCTTTTCGCTTATAAAAATTGAAAACTAGACAAAATTTAAGGAAATTGCTTCTTGTATGGAATGCATTATTGCGGAAGAAATCTTTTGGAAAGCAGATAGATGTGTTTTTATTTTCACGAAAGTTAGAATTCCTAAAGAATAAAAGAAAAATTTATGTGATCTCTATGCGTTGCTTATACAACTTTTATTGTTTGTGAAAAATTGTGCATGTTTGAGTTATGTTAAAATTTTTATGTACGAATTTTAAAAAATTTGTTGTAAGTTTTAGTTTTTTTTTGTGACCATCTTGAAAATTGTTAAAATTTTTAACACGATTTAAAAAAAATTTGTTTTAAGTTTTAGTTTTTGTTGTAAATATCTTGAAAATTGTTAAAATTTTTATCTACGATTTAAAAAAAATTGTTTTAAATTTTACTTTTTTTTGTAACTATCTTGAAAATTGCGAAAATTTTTATGTACGATTTAAAAAAAATTTGTTTTGAGTTTTAGTTTTTTTTGTAACCATCTTAAAATTTTTTCATTCGTTTTAGTTTTATTTCCACTTGTCCAGGGTTAATCTTTATATTATAGATAAATTGTGTATTAAAACTGAACAGTATTTGCATTTTTATTTTCATGAGAGTTAGAATTCCTAAAGAATATAAAGAAAAATTGATGTGGTCACTATGCGTTGCTCAAACAACTTGTATTGTTTATGTAAAATTTAGTATGCCTGATTTATGTTTCAATTTTTAATGGATCAGTTCTGCAAAACTACGTGACTTCGGTCTGTGGAAGTCTAGTCTTTTGTTTGTATACTTTAGATTTAACAAAATACCAACGTTTGATTTAAAAAAAAGGCTTACTGAGGATACTTTATAAAACGATATAATTTGAAAGAAATCTATTCAAGACTGTATTTTCATATTAAAATAATTTTTTTATCAAAAAGTTAGATCTTTCATTTAAAAGAAATTTGATAAAGTTGAATGTATGGCTGTGACCGCGTGAGCGAAACAAAGGTACAACGCCTTCTCATTCACTTTCGTAGCTAGGCATTCTCGCTCCGACCGCCGCCCAGTGCGGACGTGCAAGACCCCGTTCTCCGTTGTTTGGTCCCTTCCCGATATTCCGTGGCGCTCAGTCTACTGACGTCATAGTTTAGCGTGTTGGTTCCGTGCTGCGGTTTTCAAGGTTTTTCTACTCCGTCTGAGTGCTATCGAAGTGCGATTTTTCTTTGCGACTAAGCCCCTTAGTCTTCAAAGTGCTGTGCTAAGTTGTGTTGTGCTTGTGCTGAGTGCAGTGTTGTGCCCAGCGTAAGTAGTCTGGTTTCAGTGCAAAGGATACTTAACGGTGACAACGAATTTGTACTGAACCAGTCCTTTTTATTTTTATTTTATTTCTCTTCTCTATTTTATTTATTTTTCTCCTATTTTCATATTTATTTTTATCATATCTGTGTGTTTTCGTGTGTATTTGTCCCTTCTGTCGGTAAAGGTTGACCCTAACGCGGTCAACTCTTTACCTGCGTACCCTTTTTTAGGTTTCTAGGTAGCGGCCTTCGGCGTACTACGGTTAGTTTTAAGTTATTCTCCCCAGCCCCCCTACCGCTGGTAGGGAGGTTTGCCGCTAGGATTTTGCTAGGTTTTTAGGAACTAGGCATCTTTTATTATACTTATATTTATATATATTATTGTCCCAACACTCCCAAATGGATTCGCTAAGCGTTATTAACTTCGCGAACGCGTTCACCCAGGCGCTTGCTGCGGCAGGCGTCTCCATCCCAAAAGACATCCTAACGCAGGCCTTGCAGGCATCAATCGCGTCCCCGGCCCCTCAGGCCCCAACCCCAGCCCCTCAGGCCTCCAACGCCCAGACCCCTCAGGTCTATAGCTCTCCCGCGTCTCCCGTTCCATCCGATATGGACTGCGCGTCGGTCTCATCCTAGCGATCATCTCGTAGGAAGCGTACCGCTCCCGGGAGCGATTCAGACTCCGCCGTGTCCAAAGCTTCGTCGGTCGCCGACACCTTAACCGGGTCTCCTGAGCCCGCCTTCCAATTAGTTACCAAACGCTCTAAGAAGCGTTCGAAAAAAGCCGCGGTGTCTTCAACACCCGAGCCAACCCCGGTGTCTTCTACACCCGCCCCCGCGCCGCTCATGTCACTCGAAGTGACCGCGTCTCCGTCGGTCCCATCGAAGCCAGCGACGCGCTGCGCTCCCGTCCCGCCGAAACCTCAGCTCCCCCCGCCCGTCTTCCTGCGGGAAAAAGCGCGCTGGACCGCAGTTTCTAACTTGTGCAAAGAGCACAAAATTAATTACTTAAAAGCCGCCAACGCTGGCGATACAATTAAAATTCAAGTCGCGACCGTCGACGACTTCCGCGCGTTCACCAGGTTACTTTCCTTAAAACAAATCGCGTATCACACCTACGCCCTCCCGGAGGAGCGTAAGATCCGCGCAGTACTACGGGGCGTCCCGTTTGAACTCAGAAATGAAGACATTCTCGAGGACCTTAAGTCCCAGGGCTTCCCGGCTGTAGCAGTGCACAAGATGCACTCTAACCGCGGTAGGCGCTTTCCGTTAGCTTTAGTTATCTTGTCTAATTCTCCCAACTCGAGGGAGATCTTCAGATAGGCTCGCACAATCTGCGGACTCTCGAATATCTCCGTCGAGCGTCCCAACCCCCGCGGTCACCCTGGGCAGTGCCTTCGCTGCCAGCTCTACGGCCACGCAGCGGCTAACTGCTCAGCTCCCCCCAGGTGCGTTAAGTGCCTGGATCCTCATATAACGAAGGAGTGCACTCGCACTCTCGAATCCACTTCCACCCCTGCCTGTGTGCTTTGCGGCCAATCCGGCCACACAGCTAACTACAGGGGTTGCCCGCGCGCTCCGCGCTCCACCGCCAAGAGGGTCCCGCCTAAACCGGCGCCGCCGCTCACTTAACCACTCACCGCTAACTTCCCGCCGCTGCGCAACCGGGGTCCCCCGGAAGCAAAGCCCGTTCAGCCGACGCCTACTCAGGCTCTGTCTTGGAGGCAGCGTCCGGCCGTTCCACCTGCACCTTCCCGACCCATCCCAGCTCCCGTAGCTTCCGTAGGGCCGCGTCCTTCTCCGTCATCCGCACCTCAGTCGTCGTTGGCTGAGTACATGAAGACCGTGTTTGACGTTATTCAAAACGTCGATATTAACGAAATTTCCGTGCTCGCAAGCAAACTGCGAGCCGCCCGCTCTCCTCAAGAGCGTTTATTTGCTTTAGCCGAGCATCACTCGCTTCTAAGTTTGTTATAAATTTTATTTTACTCGCGATCTCTCCCGAACAATTAGATAGCCCGAATAAAATCGATTCATTAGTAAATTCTCTCACTGATGCTATCAACTCAGCCATCAGTGACAACGAAAAGGTTGCTAAGCAAGGCAAACCCACGCTTCCCTTAGCCGTTATCTTCTTAAAGCTTCTCTTTATCTTATTAAAGCTAAGAACGCGGCTCTCCGGAGAGCCAAGAAATATCCCACGCCCGGCTATAGAACAGCTGCGAATCAGCTTCAACGTAAAGTTAGGTCTTGCCTCGCGGAACTCCGAGACGCTCAGATGAACGATCTCATGGCGATTATCTCTCCGTCCCACCAAGCGTACTATAGCATGGCCCGAGCCTTACGCGTAGACACCGCCTCTCACGTTCCTCCTCTCACTCGTCCCGATGGCACTACTGCCTTTGAAGTCGAAGAGAAAGCCGAATGCTTCGCTGACAGCATTGCCGCACAATGCTCGCCCAGGACGCAACCTGCTGATCCCTCACACATCCAGGCGGTGGAGGACGAAGTCCGTCGCAGAGACTCTCTCCCCATCACCGCTGACCCTGTCACAGTCTCTAATGATGAAATCTTGCTTCTCATTAGAAATCAAAAGTCCAAAAAGGCTCCGGGTGCGGATGGAATTTCCAACCACGCACTTAAGCACCTACCTCAACAGATGCTTACCTTGTTAGCTATCATTTTCAATGCCTGCTTCGACCATAGCTACTTTCCAAAAGCTTGGAAAGAAGCGACAGTCATAGGCATTCCCAAGCCGGGCAAACCTCTGAACGTCCCGGCTAATCACAGACCCATCAGCCTCCTCAAGGCAATGTCTAAACTTCTCGAGAGAGTCATACTCTCTCGAATGCGGAACCATCTGTTTCCAACGGATGGCGATCCTCTCATTATTCCCCATCAGTTCGGCTTTCGCGCTAAACACTCCTGCCCTCAGCAAGTCCACCGAATCGTCGAGTATATACTTGACGGTTTCTATCCGCGTCGTTATAAAACAGTCGCGGTTTTCTTTGACGTAGCCAAGGCTTTCGATAAAGTCTGGCACAGTGGTCTCGTTTATAAACTCTACAAGATAGGCTTACCGGATCGCCTAGTCAGGTTAATAGCGTCGTTTCTCAAAGACTGTACATTTCGATTTAAACACGAAGGCACGCTTTCTGCGCCTCGTCCCATAAAGGCTGGAGTCCCTCAAGGCTCAGTCCTCGCCCCTCTGCTGTACACCGTGTACTCCAACGACATTCCCATCCCGCCGAAAGGCGTCGAACTCGCCCTCTTTGCTGACGACACCGCACTCTATACCAAAGGCCACAGTGTTCGGCACCTTGTAGCCAGACTCCAAAAGGCCGTAAACGCCCTTGGTGTATGGTTTCAAAAATGGCGCATCGATGTGAACCCTGAAAAGAGTTCTGCGATGCGCTTCGACCACAAACGCCGTCGTCCCGATGGCGATCCCCACGTCCAAATGTTAGGCATTCCCATCCCCTGGAAGCGCAGTACTAAATACTTAGGCGTCACATTAGATCCAACGCTTTCTTTCAAGCCACACGTCGAAAGAGTTTCGAAACTCGCTCGTCACTATTTAGGCCGCCTAAATAGCATGTTAGGTAGAAAAAGTAAAATGTCCTTCAGAAACAAACGTACACTTTACAAGGTCTGCGTTAGACCCGTTATGACGTATGCCTCGCCAATCTTTGCCCACGCCAAACCCTCCCTCCTGCACAAACTGCAGGTAGTTCAAAACCCCTTTTGCCGCCGGGCCACAAACGCACCGTGGTACGTGCGTAACGCTGACTTGCATAGAGATCTTGAACTGCCTACAGTACAACAACATCTCAAAACACTCTCTGAAGCGTTTTTCAAACGCTCCGAAACCCATCCCAATCCTCTAGTTCGTGATTGAGTCTCATATACTACTCCTGTCTTAGACTCGAAGTTCAAAGTCGCTAGGCCTAGGAATGCGCAAGCGTACTCATCCACCAGACTGTCCGCCGATCTCGAGGCCCTTCTGGCCGCAAATTCTTATTCTAACGTAAATTCTTATTCTAACGTAAATCCTAATTCTAACGTAAATGCGAATTAATTCAATTTTATTTTGCAATTTTTTAATTTTTGTTTAATTATTGATTTTCATTTTGAGCACCTTCAGTGCTATGTATTCACCTTCAGTGCTTTGAGCACCTTCAGTGCTATGTAATCCCAGCGGGTGACCCCTTCTGGGCCCCGCTTGCGCGGCCTCGTTCTCCAATTGGCCGTCGCTCAGATGAAGGCTGAGTGGCAAAAATGCACGAGCCGACAGGGGGTTTTTAGTGGGTATGGTCCTGGTAGGCGTCGGGACGAGTCCCACATAACTTTGGAATCGCGCCAGAGTATGCGTCAGGGCATTTTTATCCTCCTGCCCTTCCTGCGGAGGGGAACAAAAAAAAAAAATTCGTAGCTACCTGCCGCGCAAACCATGCGTTACTGCATTGTTAAAAGGTATATTATTGTTCGACTAAATCAAGTTTCAATATAAGTGCAGTACCTATTAGATTTTAGGTATCTTCAAAGAAATGATTTTGTAATTTAATTACTTTTTTTGAAATAAGTCAGTTGGATGTCCCGCGCGTTCTTGGTTTGACTCGTGCCGATTAAACGCAGTAATAATAGTACGAGTACGTTAATAATTAGGCTGCGGCACTGATTACGAGTTTCATGTATTTTATTTTGTAAATACTAAAAAGTGGATGGTAAATTAATGATTTGTGAAAATAACATTTACGTTATAGATGTTAATTTCGATAACCAGACAAATTTACACTTTATTTCGTAGCAGTTAAGTCTAATTTGACTAACATCTGAATTACCGTTTCACAATGATAATCATTATACTGCTTTCGCACGCTAATAGAAAATCAACTTTAATTCGACGGAGTACGGTTGTAGACACTGAAACCTAAATATTTTATTATTAAAGACAACATTTCTGTTGCATAAGATTTTATCCTTTAAGTCGTAAGGTCTAATTTACTATGACCAGTAGTCCAATAACTATTTCATACTGTTATAATACAACGATAACAATAACAGATTTCGATAACAGTTATTTGGAAATAACACTACAGAAAAATAATTATTGCAGCATAAGATCAGTAAGTATAATCAGTGTCAGTACGTATACTTGCTTCAGTTGTTTCAATCGGCCGAAATTTAACATTAATATCCAAATCTCGCTCAGAACGAGATATAATAATTTGTTTGAAAAGATATATATCACTCTTTCCTTTCAGAGATATAATTTGAGCATGACTAATATAAAGGTTAACAAAAAATTTAACATGCTTTAAGAAGATTAAATATTATAGCTCTCAATAGGTGGTAACACTAACAAAAAACTTTACTACTCATATATTTTTATACGTTTGTGAAATGATTATAATCGCAATATGTACACTAACATAAAATACTATTTAATAAAACTGAATACTATGTCAATAACATTTGTCTGTGCAGTAGTTAATAACCGTGTTCGTTGGAAGGCATTGACAGCTTTGATATGCGGATGGGTGGATTCGAAATAATGTTTGAAATGTAAATTGTGTAAAGTAGATATAAATATAAGGAAACTAAAAGCCAAGTCACAAATTTCTTTATTGGTTACGTGATCAAACTTTTAATTTTATAACTAAACCACGGGAAAATGAGATAGCCTCTAATACATTAATTAATCTTTTTTTTTTGCAACACCCGCTAAATACTCTATAGAAAGCGTAGTAGTTAAATTTGGGTTAGGTAAGGTTAGACTGTAATTATCGAATGCGTGAGCCGAGCGAACGCATTGAGCGTGGTGCGGCAGCACCCAGCGAAGCGCCATAATCGAAATTGGATGATAATTCAAAATTTTTTTAACAAAAACACCCCGCAACAGCAAATTTATAGTGGCTAAGACAGTATCGTTCAGACGCCTGCAAATTGTGGCTGGCTTAGTAATAAAGAAAGCAATATAGATTTTTAATTAGCACCCTTAAATATATAGGACATTGTTTATGTTACAAACTACACTCCTCCAGCATAAAATTACACCCTTCTGTTTTGAGATTCAATCTAAAAGAAATCACCTAGTTTTCTCCTACACCTTTCCGAAAACCTCTTTTAGCCAAAGATTTTTCTACTTTCTTGAACCATACATATACCACTAAATTACATTTAACTTCAAAAATAAAGTTGTTACATGGCTTAAAGAAAAGTCGTACTTCGACACCGAATCCCTGCTAAAACCATTACACTAATTATACCACTCAGTCTCACACAGACTCACCATACATATACATACAAAACAGATACTCTCTCCCACACACTCACGCACCCGTATACACAATCCCACTCCCTCTCTCTTTCACAAATACATACCTGATGATTATAGGTAATATTCCCAATTATATAATCTTGAAATGTCTACAGTTCTAGTTACACATACTTTTTCTCTTTTTAAAATTCTAACTCCTGAAACACATGCTTCGACAAATCTCATGCATCAATCTTCACTAGTACATGAATAAATTGTGAAAGTAAATACATCTAACATCTTATTATGTGCCTTGTATGTGAAGAACAAATAAAGATTATTTTTATTTATATAATAACTATAGCAATCAAATGTTCGAGAAATCTCCCACAGTTTCAACGCAAAAAAGGTTATCGTTAATATTACATTAAAGGTACTGTTACTGTGATAGTATGAATGAAAAAGTTGTTTAAACCATGAAAATCAAATAACATTGATGGTACTCTAACTGTGGTAGTTGGTATCAAATGATTGAAATACCTACTTTGATCTGGTTTTAATATAAAAACCAGCATTGTTTAAATATAATTGTAGTTGCTTACTACTACCCAGAAACAGGACATTTTGGATTTTTGAAGAAATTTGGACTTCACCGCGTACTATTGGCGGCCGTGACCTAATTATTTTGATACGAGGATTACTTTGATCAACGTTCGCTAACTAAGCGAGCATCGCGGTTTGATTCGAAGCAAATTATGTCCCTTTATTGTTATCACAATAATTTGTTTTTGATAAAAAACCCATTTTAACTTTGTAATTTTCCAAGAAACACAAAAAGTAACCGTCGTCACATTGTTATGACAAGCCTACATTGTTATGTCAAGAATTTGTTTTGCCTTATCTAACAAGTTAAAACATGCTGCATAACGTTTAAATAATATGAACAATAAGACGCTACTTAACCACCCTTTCGTAACATATTTGCAATACCTTGCGGGTGAAATGATTATAATTCACAATAGGTATACTAAGATAAAATATTTATAATTTAAGAAAACTGAATACTCAATAACATTTGTCTGTTGGTGACTTGATTAATCTTCTAATGTTATAATAAAACCACGGGAAAATGAGATAGCCTTGATGAACGTTCGCTAACTTAGCGAGCATCGCGGTTTGATTCGATCACCTGCGACCTTATGAAATTAATTCGCGTTTGATACCATACCTAATAAGTGAGCCAGAATCCGCCAATCCCTACTACTATCTGGAAATAGGGCATTTTTGGTTTTTGTGGAAAGTTGGACTTCGCTGCCTACTAGGCGCGAATTATTTTGATACGCGGATTAATCAAAATAATATCGCAGATTAGTTTGATGAACGTTCGCTTACTTAGCGAGCATCGCGGTTTGATTCGATCACCCGCGACCTTATGAAATTAATTCGCGTTTGATACCTACCTAATAAGTGAGCCAGAATCCGCCAATCCCTACTACTTGCTAACTTTGCCAAAAATACCTTCTTCAGACGTTCTTGTTCCTATTATAAATTCCCATGATAATTTAAATAAATTTAAATTCAAATTAAAAAAGTTTATGTTTGCTTGAAACAAATTAACTGTATAATAATTTATTTTTGTTTCTATTATACTTTGTCAATCTAACATGTATTGACAACAAGTCATTTATTTGTAATAGTTTTATTGTATACATTTCATATATTATGTTCTTACTTACGTATCCTATCAATATGTATATATATATTTTTTATACAATGGTACTTTAGGTCTAATTGTGTTCACTATCTGTAAATATGTTTGTTAATGACTGTGTGTAACATAAATAAATAAAAAAAATTTCAATATACGACGTCCTAAGTCCATATCGTTTGTAGGAGTAATTTAAGTTCCGGATAAGCGCCGTCAGCGCTAAGCTACAAAGTCCGAAGAAATTTTAAAGGCCCATAGGGCCATAAATAAACTTTCCATTTCGAAAGAGAAAACAAAACTACTTAAAAGTAGGTGCAGTCTTAGCAAAAAATAACCACGATTCAAATCAATAAAGCCCTGCGTAATGTCAATAAGCGGAACAATCCGGATTAGGCAAGTAACTACCTGCCACAGACTGAGTACGTATTAACCTACCACGGCCTTCACTGACCGGCAAAACAGGCTGCTGAATTTTACAAATAAAATACTCGACTGCTAGAGTTATTTTCCCGTTTAATTCCTGTTCCCATAAGAGTTCCTCCAATAAATATGTCCTATGTCACTGCCACGACTGAGATGCATCTAATGACACGTCTGGGCACACGTCTCACACGGCTGGGCAGTTGAGCGTGCCAAAGAAATATATACATGCATACAAATACATAAACTCGAAGAACTTAACCCTGCTTCAGACAGTTACCGCGTTACAGTTACCCGTCAAGTTTCTTGCCAGTTCTTCTTCACGGAGGGTTTTCCCTTCGGTGGTGGAGTCGTGCTGAATTTGACGTCAATAAGAACAAGTAATTGTCAATGTTAAGAAATAAATTATGAATTGAATTTGATTTTGAACAGTCGGGTAACAACATTACAGAAAAAACTTGACATAGGAACGGTGATTTTAATTTTTATTTATTACAGTAAATAACAATTTTCTATGTAACCTGATAGAGACAGATATGGCTGTTGAATAAATCTATAGGTACAGTACAAACTGTACAAACAGTACAAACAGTACAAACTGAATTATTTGCATAGATATTTTTTTTTATTAATTTTTTTTTGTTCCCCTCCACGGAGAGGGCAGAAGAATTAAAAAGTGCTCTTACGCATTCTCCGCGCGCGCGATCGGAGTTATGTGGGACTCGTCACTCCAAGCCTACCAGAGCCTATACCCACTAAAAAAAACCTCCTGAATGACTCGTGCAATTTTTTGCCACATAGCCTTCATCTGAACGATGGCCAATTGGAGAAAGAGGCCGCGCTAGCGGGGCCCAGAAGGGGTCACCCGCTGGGATTTACATAGCACTGAAGGTGCTCAAAGCACTGAAGGTGAATTCATAGCACTGAAGGTGCTATAAATGAAAGTAAAAAAAATTGAAAAATAAATGAATGAAATGAGTGAATTAATTCGAATTTACGTTAGAATTAGAATTTGCGGCCAGAAGGGCTTCGACATCGGATGTCAGTCTGGTGGAACAGTACGCTTGCGCATTCCTAGGCCTAGCGACTTTGAACTTCGAATCAAAGACAGGAGTAGTATAATTAAGAGACTGATGCCCGTCTGCACTAAACTCTACAAAGCATAAACTTAGTTAGGTAACGCCTAAACTAAGTCACACATAAGCATCGCCTTACTCTGCGTTGCTCTGTTTACGTTAAGTGTCTCCTAGAACGATCGTTGCCTAACAAAGCGAACGAAAGAACGAAAAATTGATTTTCCTTGTCATTTGTCCTGCATGACGGTTTATTTAACCTTCCTATACCCGCGCGCTGGTCTGTGAGACCAACGAAGTAAATTTTCGTATTTATTTTATCTTTCGTATATGCTAGAGGTTTGCACTTTTTGTTAGCTGCATGATTTGTTGCCGCGATCGTATACGGCGCCAATCGGTCTGTGAGATCGACGCGAGTACAGCTGAAACTTTTTGTGTGAGTAATAATTTCTGTTTTATTGATTTTGATATCATATTGTGTTATTTAGCATAATTTAATTATCTTTTATTATTTTGAGTTCCTAGTTTACGACAAGATAGATGATCACCAAATAAGTTTGTTGTTGAATGACGATATTTCGGATTCTGACTATGAAGATCAAAACGAGACCGAGATGGAGGATCCCCTATTTTGGTTACACATATAATAACATTACTATAGGTGTTCTTGAAAAAAAAACAATGAGATTGTGTCCTGAATTTTCGGTCTGTAAGTCCATGCGCGGGTATAGGTGTAACACAATTTGACGCGGGTATAGGAAGGTTAACTAAATATCCCTTTAATCAAAAGTTCAAACAAAACGTAAATATTATTTACTTTGTAATAGATATATTTTATTATATCAATACATAATGCAGCTGCTAGCTATAGTGCATAATGCGAGATTATTTTTTTCAATGAACAATCAATAAACGAAAATGTCAATATTAATAACGAACAATTTTGGGTCGTTCAAAAACTAATCAGAATAGTATAAAGTATTGTGGGAACTTGTGTAGCTCAGGTTTCTTCAATATACCAACGAACACTGAAGGAGAAAGGAATTTTTGCGTTGGAGATATGATGTTTCATGTTTGTTTTCTAAAAGGTGACTCCTTGGAAAAATATTAATATAATAAACGTAAAATTTTTCTAACTAGTGTATTCGCATAACTTTTTGAACGACGTGGTACCTATGCTTAAGTTCTTGCTTAATGTTATGACATGGGAAATCGGTGTCCTAAAGTTAGGAATGTCTTAAGCATTTAGGCACTGACTTAAGTTTAGTGCAACGCAATTCTCGTAGCTAAGCACGTCGTAGAGACTTAAGTGCCTATCAACTTAGGCGCTGTCAAAGCTTAGTGCAGACGGGCATGAATCTCGAACTAGAGGATTGGGATGGGTTTCGGAGCGTTTGAAGAACGCTTCAAAGAGTGTTTTGAGGTGTTGTTGTACTGTAGGCAGTTCAAGATCTCTTTGCAAGTCCGCGTTGCGCACGTACCACGGTGCGTTTGTGGCCCTGCGGCAAAAGAGATTTTGAACTAACTGCAGTTTGTGCAGGACGGAGGGTTTAGCGTGAGCAAAGATTGGCGAGGCATATGTCATGACAGTCTAACGCAGACCTTGTAGAGTGTACGTTTGTTTCTGAAAGACATTTTACTTTTTCTACCTAACATGCTATTTAGGCGGCCTGAGTAGTGACGGGCGAGTTTCGAAACTCTATCGACGTGTGGCTTGAAAGAAAGCGTCGGATCTAAAGTGACGCCTAAGTAGTTAGTTCCGCTTCGCATCCGCTTCCAGGGGATGGGAATGCCTAACATTCGAACGTGGTGATCGCCAGCGGGATGACGGCGTTTGGGGTCGAAGCCAATCGCAGAACTTTTGGATATTTCGCAGGCTTTAATATTATATACGATAACTACTAGCGCCACCCCTCGGGCTGTATTTGAAACATTTGTAGAAAACTAAATAAAGACTTATAATGTAAATAAATTTAAATATCATAAGAAAACTTCCAAGAATCGCTCAAAACAAAAACCATTAAATTCGATACAATGTGTTAGGAAGATAATTTATTCAACTGGATTACGTACCTATGCAGTTAGAGAACTAATCAAATGTAAATTGATTTCGTTTCATTGAACAAAATGAAACTACTTAGTTATACATTATACGCACGTTATGTCTAAAATGGTTTTTTTAATTTAGTTTATTAATTAACTTTGATTTAGGCAGTCACTTTACAACGTAGTTTGTAGAATCGCAGAGTTTAGTTTGACTACAGATATGAGGAACCTATCTAGATATCTCTCCCATTAATAAAAATTAATGTACCTAATTAAACTTAAGGTCAGGCTTCATATCGGGTGCTGAATATTGCATACCTAGTCATATGCACCTACGACGGTAGGTCGGTACCCTGGCGATGACCTAGCTGGAAAGGGTAGGTATAGTTTTTGAATTTAAATGCTCGTTTACTCGGTAAATTTTTTTTAATTTGTTATGGCGACAGGCACTACGCGGGCAACGTGAATATTCGCAATGACTGTCTTTTTATTTTGTTTTAACAGTCAAATACACCAAGATTTGAAAACTAACTAAAAAGTGACCTGTATATATTTAAAAAGTAAGCAAACCTTGTTCCTGGTGCTCAGACTTGATGTTAAGGTTCGATCACCACGATTGCCCCCGCCCTCAAAAATGTATATATCTTCAAATACTTCATCATAAACTTTGACAATAAACGGCCGAATGTAAAAACCTAACGAACATCTAGGCTTAAACTTTGACAACCATCTAAGTATTCAGTCCAGTAAAAATACAACAATTTCATGTTGTATTAGTTCGGCATTACTTATCTAGGTGGCGTTGTATTAAGTTGAATGATACTTCAGGTAGGTCAATATTTGATTTTTTTATATATAGGTACTAAGTACCTAATCACCTTTAAATTTAAAAATTTTCAGTGCCAAAGGATTATTTAGAGAATTCATTAGAAAGGTATAAAAATAAAAAGATGTCAAAAGAAAACTACGTTTTAAGCAACATTAAAATTAATTAGTTTCAATCCAACAAATGAAGATGTCTTAGATTTGTGTAGATTTTCAAAGGCTTGTAAATATATTTTAAGGTATACGTACTTATGTAGGTTGCCTCAAGTTAAAACCGTTATTTGATAAATAAAACATAAGCATCCAAATTAAGCACCTACTCAAACTGGCCTATACAAATAAATAGGTAAGTACCTATCTGTTGTCACGGTTTATGCGCCTCATGGGAATTCAAGTGAACCCCAAATACCGACAATTGCCGACCTTAGTGTTCGCCACAGACCGTGTGTCGATAACCCTGTGCCTACAGACGCGGCGTATCACGCCTGCGCGCCGATGACGTACCGCAGGCGGTCTAACTTGGATGCATTCCAATGTATTCGCACTGTATTTCGACACTTACATTACCAACTTCTCATAAAATGCATTTGAAATATCCACAAAATCGTTCGCTACTACAAAGTTTCATAAACCTTAAATTTTAAAAATAAAGCCGAGAAATGCCTAAAGCATCCAGTCAGTCCAGTGCGCTCGCCCCGCGCCTTTTTCGCATTCCGATACACAGATGGCAGCACTAAAAATATTTGAGATTCCTCGGATTCCGATAGTGTGGGCACGGCTCAAATGTCAAACGCTACTATTTCGTCAACAGTGTCGTGGCGCGCTAGTTGTATTTTGTAAAATAATAACAAATAATACAACCCGTGTTTATATATCGGACAATGGACATGAAACTATAGAATCCATGACCATTTCTGAACGTTCGTGCAATGAACAGTCGTGTTTATAAAGCGCAAGTGGAATAACGTTGAGACGGATTTTTTTCTATTGGATAACTATTGATTTTTCGCATAGCCGGTGCAAAACAAAGTGAAGTTTAAGATTTTTACATAACTGTTACGAGATTTTTACACGATTAAATCATACATTAGTGAGACAGCATTTGTGTTGTTATATTGTGGTACTACAGTATAATTTGTGCGAAGAAATCGTGGGAATATTCAAACAGCGAGGTAAGTTTTGTTCTGTATTTCATACTTAAATACTTTTTGTAATATTATGATTCACTTTTAGGATGTATGAAGTAATTATGGTTATTGTAAATCTTACAATAACCTTTACATTACTTCCTTTCAATACACTCGCTTTATCAAAAAGCAAAACATTATTCCGCAGTCTCGAAATAATCGATAAAACAATCAAAAATGTTCTAACTAGCCGATGTAAATAGCTGTGTAAGTAGTTACTGTAGCGAGTACAATCTACCGGTTTGATTTAAAATCTTCACAAAAAATTCGCTGGTTTGCGAACGCCGAACTGGCGAAGCATGCGGGCGGCCGAGATACTGTGAACATAATAGTGAGGAATGCGACCGACAGCCGTACGCTCCGGTCCCACATACTTACCTACATACATGTATATTGTGTTGTGATAACGAAATGATAATACTACGATTAGCCAATGCTTGGCGCTTGCTCGCCAATATTTGATATGAATGCGTTTTTGAAATTCGAACGATATGTATTTTTCTTTGTGTTACTCTGTCTTTAAGGTGTAATTTTGAAAGTACCTTTGTATTTAGGTAGGTAGGTATGCCGTCGTTTTTCGATGTTCTAATTAAATAGAATAATTATTTGTACGAATGTAAACAGTTCCTAATTTTAGATTTGAATAGAACGTTCGGTTCATTCATGAACAACGTAGGACTTAATTAAGAAATCGTCGAAAATATAACAATAGCATAATCTATTGTTTCTTGATAATGCTTCATTGTTTTACTAACAACCTCATTGGACGGAAAACAACACGGCCCTGTGATAACAGCGTTTTGATAACGTCATTGAATAAATTGTGAGTTCATACAACAAAATACTGGCTGTATTGAAATATTAAATAGCTTTAAAGTCAGCTGCGAAGCCGTATAGTTTGAAACATCTGCCTGTTCCCAGGCCCTTTTAGCCACGTGCTAACAAAACAGCAGGGGTGGTTACCATCATAAACTGCACCCCACTTTAATAACGAACGCTCCCCTTACTATCCCCACAATACCCATCCAAATATAAACCCTAAAATAAATGGATAAGATTCAAAATCATATTTACAAACATAATACGAAAATAGATTATTATTTTTAACATAGGAATGTCAAGGACTACCAACCAACCATGTGGCTTCGTTTGAGCGCCGTTGATAATAGAACGCGGGAATTCCATTTTAGACTCTAATTTTAAAAATTCTTCGAGAATTTTATTATCAGTGTATATTTTGGTCTTATAAAATTGTAGGTATTGAAATAATTAAAATAATCACGAATGTTGACGTATTGTAAGGGGTAATTGTGTTTTGTTTGTTATGCATTAAATGAATTCTATCGAAGCTTGAGATATGACCAGTAAAGTTATGTTGAATTTCCTTTTCTTGTTTTGGAATATAATCGTGGAAAGGTAATGGTAGTAAAATGTCAAATATTTTTCATTATAAGCAAGGCCTCTTTTAGGGTTCGTTTTTAAGTAGTGCACAGCACGTGTGCAGGGCTCTGGAATCTAGATATATAATCGGTTAAGTAGGTACCTACCTGTAGAGAGGAAATTTTGTTTGGTTTTTAAATATTACATTTCATGGACCCAGTGGTGTAGTAGTGGTGTAGCCTTGCCTCATACGCCGAAGGTCCGAGGTTCGAGCCTGGCCGGGGCATTCATTTGTGTGATGAACACAGATGTTTGTTCTCGGGTCATGTTTATTTGTATTTATATATGTATGTTTATTCTGGGTTCCCCCCCAGTTCGCTGTATGGTCATCCATAACACAAGCTCTGCTTACTTTGGGGTCATACAGTTGGTGTGTTTGTCTGAGGAATTATTATTATTATTATTTAATAAATAAAAAATAAATAAATAATTGGAAGTATTAGATATTATACTAGTAGGAAGATAGGTTCCCAAGTCCAGAAGTGGTATTTTGTCCCGCATTTCGATTGGCATTTGGAGCGACGTCGCTGAAATAGCGTTATCTTAACTAAAATGCCTATTAATATTAGCAACCCCTTGAAGGTCCGGGCTAGCTATGTGGTACTAAGTAAATTCTTCAAACAATTCATTTTTATCCTTCGCGTCTGATAATAAAATAAAATAGCTTGTCTTTACAATTCTTTCATTTGTATTTTTTCTTATTTGTATCATATACCTATCGTAGATTCTAGCATATTCATAGATGCATAATTTTGATGATAAAAAAATGAGTATGTAACTTCTGTCGATGTCAGCGACAATGAGAGTTCAGTACAGATGATGCAGGTGCAAGGCGACTCCAACAAATGCCTACTGGTTCGCAGGCTTGTGGCCGCGGTTCTGCCGAGGCTGAGCGGGAAAGATATCGACTAATCAGATTACTGCATTTATTTTTGTCTTTTTTCATGATATTTCGATTAATAGTTATAAGTGGGCAAACGAGATATGCCAATTACTTACAAAAACAGTAGTAATAGTTTTGCGTACATAATTCTTCCTTTTTGTCTATCTTAATAAAACATAACCTATGTCACTGCTGGTGCATGTAAGTACAGTGCGGGAGCTTGGCGCAGGCGCAGATTCGCATTGGGATCCCCTGCTGTGTTGTCGCCCCTTAGCATGCGGAGCGCCTGCAATAAATAAATAATAAATATTTCTAACAGTCACAGCACATTATCTAGCCCAAATTAAGTATCATTAAAGAACTTGTGTTATGGATACTAGATAACGGATAAATAAACTTAAGAAATATGTTTATATATACATACACATCACATCCACGACTAAGAGAGAAATATAAAATAATATCTGCTCCTACCAGGATTCGAAATAGATAGGATAGGAAAGAAATATAGGTAAGTATATAATAATAAATAAATCCATAGACACACGTCAAAGTAATAAGAGCTTATAATACAGCGAAATAGGGGGGAACTGAGAATAAACGTACATATATAAATATCAGCAACAATGACCCGAGAACAAACATCTGCGTTCATCACACAGTTGAACGGGGCAGTTCGGAATCCCGAAAGACCCGAATCTTGGACCTCCGACGTATGAGGCACAGTTACCCACTACGCCTTTCTGCCGACATGATACATGTGTGTAGGTATAATTCAGCAACCAAAAAATGTAGTTAATTAAAAAGAGTTTAAAACAGTGTTTAAGTAAATTAAATGAAGAGTCGTGAGAGTAATGAGTGGCAGATGTCGAGCAGCTGCTACCGTCCACTTATTGCCGATTTATTGAGGCTGTATCACCTTCCTGGAGCCGCTCACGACCCTTCGCCTGCGCCGGAGCGTCCGTGTGCAGATATTTAATACGGCTACTGTTCCTGTGGTTATTGTACTCGTGCGATGGATTTCGACTTTCGAAAAAAAAAGTTTTTACAGTAGTCGTTTTGTGTAAAAAAATTTTGTAAAAAAACCGATGTATCCAGTCATTTTTGGTCACATTTGTGTTGAATTGAAGTGTTTGTATTTCACTATGGCAAATCAGTGGATAATACAGCTTGAGTGTGACTCTGAGAAAATCTATTAGGGATTTGCAGCGCGCTCTATGTGGTACAATACCTACAACAATAATTAGAAGACTGTATTTAGATAAGTTATTTATTACTAAAAGTTTTAGTTGCAGTAAACTATTTGTTTTGAACCATTGGAAGAAATAAATTAATTGAATTGCACGACACATACAGGTGACGTAAAGTTGGTCTATTTTTCATTAAAATAAATAATAATAATAATAATAAATATTTCTAACAAGCAGACCAAATTATCTAGTCCAAATTAAGTATCATTAAGAACATGTCTTATGGATACTAGATAACGGATAAATAAACTTAAGATATACATATACACACATAGTTATATTTTTTTAATATATAGTTATTAGAAATAAACTTAAATAAACGTACATACACATCCATGATTAGAAAGCAAATATGTGAAAATATCTACCCCTATTAGGATTCGAACCCGGGGCCTCTGGCATGGAAGGCAAGGCTACTTACCGCCACACCAAACAGCCAGGCCTCTCAGAAAGTTGTCGGTTAAAAAAAAAAGTTTTATGTATAGAATGCTGGCGCGCTATACTTTATTTTGGAAGTTCGATTATTTAAAAGTAAAAAGTTATTTGTGCCAAATTAAGAAAAATTTCAAAATATTTTTACCGGCATTATGAAACTATAATATGTCATAGAAAAATGGATCTGCGTCGGGAACAATTTCGTGCAATGATTTGTTATGACTTCAAGTCCAATGCTCAGAAGCAGGCGTGCGTGGACTGTCCCATGATACGATAGATAAATTCAAAGCAGGTTCTCCCCGCCGTGTTTACGATATCATACTGAATATCATAGGAATCTGAGATTTATCAATATGATCCAGAAACAAAGCGCCAGGCAACAGTATCGCTGTTTCCAACCAACCAACGTCTACCAACATGAAGCGATCGAGAAGCGCTGGAAACATTTTGATCGCCAGTTTTTTCTCCTTAACGGGTATCTAGTATCAATTCCCTATAGAAACCAAAGTAGAGAGAGAGACTAGCAAATGCTTGCCAGAAGTTTTGCAACACTTTGTGAGTGTCCTGCGTATACCTATTAATGCAGTAAAAGTTTTACTGGGTAGGTACAATATTGTTGCCTAGCATATTTTGAACCCCGACGCAAAAAGAAGGGTGTTCATTGTTACAAGATGGTCCCTGTGTGAGTGGACCAGTGCAGTGTTATGTCGGTTTTATTTGAAGGCTGAAGGAATAGAGTTTGGTTCCCCAGGTGTCATGAACATCGGTTCAGCCGTTCAAAAGGTATTCCTGGATTGTTCTGTCAGTCCGAAAGGAATAGTCCGGATTTTTTTAATTTTTGATAAAAATTGTGGTAAAGAAAAGAAATGTCACAACCTGGGCTAGGTCTTTGTACACCATGTAAAAAAATTGACAAATAAATGGTAATTATAGGAAAAATACAAATAATTTGATTTAATTAGTAGTTAGATGGTAAGAAAATAAAAAAGTCAACAAAATTTTATGCCGAACCAAGTGAAAAAAATTAATTGCTCACCTTTTTTTTTCGAAATGGACAGTTTATTTATGGCCCTATTAGCCTTTTAAATTTCACCGGACTTTATGTCCACCCTACTTCAACTGCCTGCACTGAAAAAAAATTTACAACACTATTTTGGCAAGTAACTTCAAAAAGTAGCGCATTTAATAAGTCCGGTCATCTGATTAAAATCCCTTGGATTTTTTTTACTGGGGAGCCGTGAAAGAGAAGTTTTATTCAAAACCCAGTTTCGACTTGACGTCGACCTTTGGGACACCCTGCATATATTATATTATTAATTACAGAAATAATTGAAACCTACCCATAATGGTCAAGCTAAGCAAGAGCAAGCCACCCCGAGGGCTGCCAACCCTGACGTGTCGTTGTCATTTATTTCGATGTTTTACGCCGGTATTCATTTACCTGATTAAATTACCCAAGCATTGAGCGGCACTTGATTCGCGGCGCCCATTTTGTTTATTAATAGTTTAAGGGTAGAAGGGGAAGCCAGCCGCATTTACTCCGTCTAGATAGACCGCTTGGTCACCTATTTCAATAGTTTTTATTTCGGCTAGAGGCCGCTCTAATGGACGTCATCATGCCGCCGCCGGCCAGTTCGGAAACTCTTGGCGTGTTGAATGGACCGAAGGCTTTGCCAATCGCGTGGATGCTAGTTTTGTAGTTTAGAAAATTCCCACGGGGTAAGGGACCACGTGGGTAAAATATTCAGTTTAGTTACTCTACAGTCGTATTGCCTGCAAGCAATGGACGTGTCAAGAATATTTTCAAATTTTTATTAATTTTTTTTATCACCTGTTAAATAGTTTAAAACAATCAAAATATGAATTTCCACAATATTAGTCAATATAGTTACTAATCGCAATGGATACCTATAGGTAGATTATGTTATTTTCATTTGACATTACGACACAAGTTTATAATAGCTGAATTTTTTTTTTTTTTTTTTGCTGCCGAGGCACCCTCGCGGGAGGGAGGTGGAAGATGCGTCATGCATACCCGCCCGCAGGTAAATTCCTCTGCGGGGGGGTTATGTGGGACTCACCAGAATGGCACCTACCCACTAAAAACCACCTGTTGGCTGTGGTAAGCGTATACCTTTAGCCTTCATCGGAAGCGACACCCGTCGGGAAGTTGGGCGCGCTGGCGGAGACCCGCTAGCGGGTCTTCCACCTGTAGTGAAAGTTGCACTGAAGGTGCTCAAAGGGACATGAGTTGGTGGCCGTTCTGGGCAGCCTCCGGTGAAGCCGGGGCTGGGCAGAGGTCGGCCGAAGCATGATTTAGGGATCAATTCATTTAAATGAACCTACAATGAATTGAGAAGGGAACTATGCTCCGCCAGAGCTAGCAAACGCTCTGTCGGAGTACGTGAAGCCCTAAGTTTACGGGCTAAGACTGCGATTTCACTAACATCGACATTTTTAATAGCGTCGCAGACGATACGCATATCGTCTGCTACGGAGGATTGAGGAGTGGGTTTGTATGGGCGAGGAGCCGGGATGGGATTCGATGCGGGACGCTGCCTCCAGTTTTCTGGAGCAGGCTTGGGCTGAGTAGGCTTTGCAGCCGGAGGAACCCGGCTACGCAGCGGCGGAAAGTTTTCTTGAGAAAGGCGCGGGGCCTGTTTGGGAGCCGCCCTTTTGAAATTGGAGCGCATACAACGGGGTGCACGAGGGCAGCCCCTGTAGTTTGCGGTGTGGCCGGACTGGCCACAAAGCACGCAATCGGGAGGAGAGGGAGTTTCAGGAGTGCGATTGCACTCCTTAGTGAAGTGCGGGACCAGGCACTTGACGCACCTGGGCGGTGCGCGGCAGTTGGCTGCCGCGTGCCCGTACAACTGGCACCGATGGCACTGGCCGGGATGACCGCGGCGATGAGGCGCCTCGATTGAGATCCCAGAGAGGCCGCAAATAGAGCTAACCCCTTTCAGGATCTCTCTGGACTTGGGGACGTTGGCGAGAATCACCAAAGCGAGAGGGTGTTGCCTCCCGTACTTGCTGTGCATTTTATGCACCGCGAGTGCCGGGAAGCCTTGGGACTGCAGATCCTCCAGGATAGCCTCGTTCGATAATTCGAACGGGACTCCCCTGAGTACCGCTCTGATCTTACGCTCTTCTGACAGAGCATAAGTGTGATAAGCATATTGCTTATCGGTGAGGAGCTTTGTTAAAGCTCGAAAGTCGTCTATCGACGAGACTAAGATTTAAATAGATTCACCCGAGTTGGCTGCTCGGATGTAATGGATTTTGTGCTCATTGCACAATGTCGAGACCTCGGTCCATTTACCCTTTTCCCGAAGGAAAACGGGTGGTGGGACCTTGGCCTTGACAGAAGTTGGGGCCGGAGCGGGTGTTGAAGACACCGGGGCAGCTGGCGTTGAAGACGCCGCAGGAAGTGTAGGGACGGGCGTCGAGGGCGCCGGGTCTTGTTTTGAACGCTTCTTAGAGCGCTTCTTAACAAGCGTAAAGGAGGGAGACTCAGGGTCAGTTGGGGTGGCGTCCGAGGATGACTCGGTCGCGGGTGCGCGCTTGCGTCGCGGAGGGGCGTCTACTTCGCACTCCATGTCACTGGAGGAAGGGGACGCTGGAGAGCCTAAGACCAGAGGGGTCTGGGGGACTGGGGTGGCCTGAGGGGCCATTTGTGGAATTAACGCCATGATATGCGGGATAAGAGAATCAAGGAATCGGAACTTGTCAGCATTTATATGTATGCCTTCAGCACCGGTACTATCAACTAACTTCTTCCTAAACTCATCAGAGCTTAGGGAAGCCATTGCGGAGGGGTTGGGGAGGGACAATATATGAACCTAACAACGATGACTAACTCCCTAAAACCTGTTGAGAACGACGCGGATAACTTACTCGAACACGGCACTTGAAGTCCTGGAACAACGAATTCCCGTCGACGAAGCTCACGTTCCACGAAGTACGGTTAACAAGCCACTGTCCGCCGTGAAAACGGCGTTAGAAACTTATTAGAAGTACGGTTAACGAGCCACTGTCCGCCGTGAAAACGGCGTTAGAAACTTAATACGGTAAACAAATATGAAATTTGGGTGCTCAATTAGCGCGGGGGCTAAAAGAGCGGGAAGGCGTCTGCGATCGACGTGCGCTCGAGAACGCACGCAGACCGAGACTGATGAATAGCTGAACATTCATTTGAGATATTATCTCTGTAATGTGGTGCAGTTTGGGTCTGCATTTAAACTATTCATAGACTTGCTGTTGTACACCGAATGCTCTGCATGTCAACATCAAAATCTAATTAATTTCAAACTTTAACTATACATTTACATCTCGCTCAAACATTTTATTAATTGTTTGTTCCTTTTTACCTACTCTACCTAAAACTGCAAGTTCCAATTAATTACCAAAAAATAAAGTTACTTAATTATGATGTTTTCATATCTAACACACTTTTTATTTTTAACAATCACTAAAATTATGAGTTTAACTGCATTCTTGAAATAGTAAACGTTAATTTAGTTTTCTCTTCCAAGTGGCGGGTGGTCGGCATCGCGCCTGGCCTGCATTCCGTCAACGTTCGTTGAAGCAGCTAGAGCAGGGTTTCTCAAACTGGGGTACGCGAACTCCTAGGGGTTCGCCAATCGACGATAGGGGATCGCGACATGGTTTACGTAATGGTGGCTCGACGACTTAAAGTTAAAATTACTCCTAAAGTCGGCTCGATAAGCGCAAAGAAACTAGCCCACCCATCGCATTAACTCAAAATATTTTTTGAAATAATAACCTTTATTTTCTTCAACAGCTAAGTTTTTTATTATCTTCAAGAATAAGGTTTAGGGGTTCGCTGTCATATTAAAACTTTAACAAGGGTACGTGGAGCCATAAGTTTGAGAACCTCTGAGCTAGAGGTTTAAGTAATTATATGAAACTAGATTTTGTGCTCGGCGTCGTTCGCTTATCCCTCGGCAACAGTACCTTTCCGGACGAAAGGTGTCGTGCCTGAAGGTACCTTCTGCACCACTTTGACAAAGTACTCACGGTTGCATGAAGATCGGTCGAGCAGTACAGCCGTGAGAGCGGGACAAATATACGAACTCTGTTTCGAAGGTTTTCACATGGAACAGACGGTAAACAGCCGACTGAAATAGACAAAGGGTGTAAAAATAAAATATATTTTTATTTACTGAATTTCTGTCTTTTGCTTTAAGCGGAAAACTTGAATCGCAACTCTATTGCAGTTGCATTTATTTATTTATTCTTTAGTGTGTTCGAATGCACGAAGGCTTACACAAAACACTCAAAATTCATTTCAGTTTAAACGATCGCTTCGACGTTGTATATATTGCATTTTGTATTTATTTAATATTTAACGTTTTTCTGCCAGCCGAACCGATGGAAAGTGACAATGAAGTATCTCTACCTTGGTGAGGTTCCTCTACCTGTCAAGAACTTGGACTAAAAGCCAGGCAGATCATTCCACGGTTTGCAAACCGAACCAAAATGACATCTCTCAAAAACAAACAAATTACTGCTATACACATATACATTAATATTGAATGTTTACAATATTCTCACGCGTCTAACCAGCGTCTAGCCACACTCACAATGCGGTATTTCCGCCAATCGGAACCCGGCGTCCAGTGGCCATTTGCATATCTCGTGAGATCGTTTGGCGACATTACTCTAATTCAGCCATCACATCGCAGCCAAATATTTCACACGGCAGCGAGCCGGATCCAAATATTTAAATATTGTTTGCATAATTGGTGGCGCTTCTGCTACTGAGATATAAAGTTTGAAATTATTTCAGTAATAAACAAAATAATTTGGGAATTTAGTAGGGAACGAATATTAACAATTACCTTATATTCTTGTAGTTTTCTTGGAAAGAAGTTAGTGCTTAGTTACGTCATCTTCCATTAACATATACCCAATGATCTTAATGGAAGAAATTTCATTCGATAAGCTCGCTAAATAGTTATTCCTATATTTTGAACTGCAAGTAGGTACTCACTTGACTTAATTATCGATTTTGTAACTAAAACACAGTGACATCTAATTTCCACTAAAGATTTTTAACGCGTCTGTAAGTGCTTTATGCTGAAAGATTGTACACCTAGTTCACGTCCTAGGTGGATAAGCACGGGACGTGTTTGGTAAAATTTTGCAGAAGTCACAATCTAACACTGTATTACTATAAATATTTGTGCATAACCATGGAAGATAACTAGAACCAAAATAAAAGTTATTCCAAAAAATAAGAAACTAAAATTAAAACGATAGGTGTTTTGGAGTTTCACGAAGCTAATCATTCTTCTACTTATCCACGCATACCAACCTATACCAAACATAATAGCCGGACAGACCAGCCAGTTTGGCTGGACATTTGGGTAGAAAGGTCGGACACCCTACATTATTGAGGATTTTGTCTCAGTACTAATAGGTACGACAAATTTTTTTTATGTACATAAAATCAAGCTTTTTCACAGAGCGCAGGGGGCGTCTCTCGTCCCCTGCGCTCGGCTACGCTCGGTGCTCGCTCGTTTGCGAAATTTAAAAAGCCTAACAATAGCCGGACAAGCCGGACACTGTTTATTTTGGCAGTCAAAAAGCCTACCTATATCCGGCTTTATCCGGACGCCTGGCAACGCTATCTACGCACGTACACCCACGTAAAGCCACGATCTATTTGTTTCACGATCTCTAATGATCCAACGCTTTTCTCCCAGGGTCACCACACGATGGAGAAGATGGAGTCAGCGCTGGACGTGCTGTCGCGCGCGGCCACCATGGTGCAGCCCTGTCCGCCGTACCCTGCCAGCGACTCCGATGGCTTCGGTGAGTATCCTCCATTAAAGCAAATTGAGCAAGCTATCTAGGTGATCATGCGGAATGCGGCCTCTGTTTGTAATCCTTTACAACACCGAAAGAAACCACCCCCTCAACTTCAGGGCAGTGGATGTAATGTAGTGGGCGTGTCGAGTAGTGCTGGTGGCCAGCTTGGCAACAACGGGTCCGCCGCGCCATGTGTTTCGGCTACGGACAGAGGCTGTTTCTTCATTACGCCAGTATATATTAACCTGGCTGAATTACCAAACTATTGAGAGCCACGGCGTTTGTCCGTGTTAGTAGTAAAGGTTGGAAAGGGGAAACTGCATTCCGCTAGTGGTGGGGTAGTACCTGTATCTGTCTGAATATATCAAAAAGAAGATACTCAAGTGTTCTGTGTTCCTAGTACACAGACGTCGCAGGCGGTTTTATACTTCACTGATGCACGTTCCTTCTAACCGATTTTTTTTAACAGTTTTTGCCGTTTTTTTACATTAGTACAAACTATTATTAGTAAGTAACCCCTTTGGAGAACGCGTAGCCTGTAAAAATATTTTGAAAAGACCTAAGGGTGGCTTCGTGTTTATTTATTTACCGACATAACAGTTACCAAAACATTGTCAAGTTACATTTAATAATGGATACCAACTAAGTAATATTATAATTATACACGAATACAGCGTGATAAAAGAAGTAAGCCTTCCATGCCAGAGGTCGCGGGTTCGAATCCTGGTAGGGGCAGATATTTTATGATATTTGCTTTCTAGTCATGGATGTGTATGTATGTTTATTTAAGTTTACTTCTAATATTTATAAATGAAAAAAAAATCTATGTGTGTATATATATTTCTTAAGTTTATTTATCCGTTATCTAGTATCCATAACACAAGTTCTTAATGATACTTAATTTGGGCTAGATAATGTGCTGTGACTGTTAGAAATATTATTATTATTATTATATTAGTGTGAAAAGAAGAGGATTGGAATATCACAAGCAATTAACCTAAATAGTGAAATAAATGGATACTAAAGCTTATAATAATAATAGTAAGTTAACTACCTCTGGTTGTCCTTGTTGTGTATGTTTTGTACACTATTAAACTTACAAACATACTAAATCTATCTTCCAGAAAGTCACAGCACTATTACATTATGAGCGACAACCAACATGCCGCCCCCACAGCGAGTGGTATTTTTATTGCTTTATCTAGTAAATACTATTGATATTAGTGTAGATGTGGAGAAAAGATAAATACGCGTGATGTCTGAACGTCGTTACAAATTCCGATGACATTCTTGTGTGCTGATTTATGATTTATAACAAGTAAATTAAACTCTCGTGTCGACCGACTACGTCTGTCATTCTTGTGACCGTCGTCATTTGTGCGGAGGAAAAGTGAATTTATCAAGTTCAGTTTGAGTTATGGTTGAAAGAGGTTAATTGTAGGTTATTTATAATACTGTAAATTTAAACATGCGAATAGGAGTCATTAAAGGAAAAGTGACAAGACGATTACACATGTACCATTAACAGTCGGGATAGTTGAGTTGGTAGCGACGCGTTACTTGATCAACCAATGACGGCTCGAGTACTACATCGCATTATCAACAATTTTATTAGCGGTATCTATATTAAGAATACTCCACAGCTAACAAACCCTTATTCTCGCTCCGATCGCCACGCGGTTCGGACGTGCAAGACCCAGCTCTCCGTTGATCGGTCCCTTCCCGCCATTCCGCGGCGCTCAGTTTACTGACGTCACAGTCTAGCGTGTTGGCTCCGTGCTACGGTTTCCTAAGTCTTTCTACTCCGTCTGAGTGCTTTCGAAGTGCGATTTTTCTTTGCGACTAAGCCTCTTAGTCTTCAAAGTGCTGTGCTAAGTTGTGTTGTGCTTGTGCTGAGTGCAGTGTTGTGCCCGGCGTAAGTAGTCTGGTTTCAGTGCAAAGGATACTTAACGGTGACAACGAATTTGTACTGAACCAGTCCTTTTTATTTTTATTTATTTCTCTTCTCTATTTTATTTATTTTTCTCCTATTTTCATATTTATTTCTATCATATTTGTGTGTTTTCGTGTGTATTTGTCCTTTCTGTCGGTAAAGGTTGACCCTCACGCGGTCAACTCTTTACCTGCGCACCCATTTTTAGGTTTCTAGGTAGCGGCCTTCGGCGTACTATTGTTAGTTCTAATTTATTCTCCCCAGCCCCCCTACCGCTGGTAGGGAGGTTTGCCGCTAGGGTTCACTAGATTTTTATTTAGGAATTCTAGGCATTTGTTATACAAATAGGCGCTAGGTTTGTAGGGAACCTAGGCATACATTATATATTTATATATTACATTTTATAATTCCAAGTCCTCCAATGGACCTTGTCAATATTCTTAAGTCGTTCGCCCAGGCGCTCGCTGCGTCCGGCGTAAGCATACCCGCTGACGCACTAACGCAGGCCTTACAGGCATCTATCGCGTCCCCGGCCCCTCAGGCCTCAACCCCGGCCCCTCAGGCCTCCAACGTCGAGACCCCTCAGGTCTTAAGCTCTCCCGCGTCTCCCGCCTCGTCCGAGATGGACTGCGAATCGGTCGCATCCTCTCACGCGTCGCGTCGTAAGCGTACCGCTCCCGGGAGCGACTCCGAACCCGCGTCTGATACGTCGTCAGATGCCGTCACCCTAACCGGCTCTCCTGAGCCCGCGTTTCAACTCGTCGCCAAGCGCTCCAAGAAGCGCTCTAAGAAAGCTTCGGTATCTTCAATACCCGAGCCCTCCCCGGTGTCTTCAACACCAGCCCCCGCGACGTTAAAATCAGTCGTAGTAACCGCGTCTCCGTCGGTCACATCAAAGCCAGCGACGCGCTGCGCTCCCGTCCCGCCGAAGCCTCAGCTCCCTCCGCCCGTATTCCTGCGTGAAAAAGCGCGCTGGACCGCGGTTTCCAACTTGTGCAAAGTGCACAAAATCAATTACTTAAAAGCCGCCAACGCTGGCGATACAATCAAGATTCAAATAGCGACCGTCGACGAATTCCGCGCGTTTACCAGGTTACTCGGATTAAACCAAATCGCGTATCACACCTACGCCCTCCCGGAGGAGCGTAAGATCCGCGCAGTACTACGGGGCGTCCCGTTCGAACTCAGCAACGAGGACATCCTCGATGACCTTAAGTCTCAGGGTTTCCCGGTCACAGCAGTGCACAAGATGCACTCCAACCGCGGTAGGCGTTTTCCCTTAGCGTTGGTAATCCTGTCGAATACTCCCAACTCGAGGGAGATCTTTAGAGAGGCTCGCACAATTTGCGGACTCTCAAATATCTCCGTCGAGCGTCCCAACCCCCGTGGTCACCCTGGGCAGTGCCACCGCTGCCAGCTCTACGGCCACGCAGCGGCTAACTGCTCAGCTCCCCCCAGGTGCGTTAAGTGCCTGGATCCACATTTCACAAAGGAGTGCACTCGCACTCCCGAATCCACTTCCCCCCCTGCCTGTGTGCTGTGCGGCCAGTCCGGCCACACAGCTAACTACAGGGGTTGCCCGCGCGCTCCGCGCTCCACCACCAAGAGGGTCGCGCCTAAACCGGCGCCGCCGCTCACTCCTGCCAACTTCCCGCCGCTGCGCAACCGGGGTCCCCCGGAAGCAAAGCCCGTTCAGCCGACACCTACTCCGGCTCTGTCTTGGAGGCAGCGTCCGGCCGTTCCGCCTGCACCTTCCCGACCTATCCCAGCTCCCGTAGCTCCCGTAGGGCCGCGTCCTTCTCCGTCTTCCGCACCTCAGTCGTCGTTGGCTGAGGACATGAAGACCGTTTTCGACGTTATTCAAAACGTCGATATTAACGAAATTTCCGTGCTCGCACGCAAACTGCGTGCCGCCCGCTCTCCTCAAGAGCGTTTATTTGCTTTAGCCGAGCATCACTCGCTCCTTAGTTCGTTGTAAATTCTTTTATAATTTATAAATTCTTAAATAATAAATTATAATGTCTAGACCCGCGAATCCCGCGTCCAGTCGTATTAAACCCAAGGGCTTATCCCTAGTATCTTTTAACGCTCGTAGCCTTAATACCAACCTTCCCGAGATTAAACTGTTCCTTCAGAACAAAGAACCTGACTTATTCCTTCTCCAGGAGACATGGCTTACTCCAAACCGCTCCAGGGGATTCGCTATACCTAAGTACGCGTTTATTCGTAACGATAGGCCCAACTCTGACGGTTTCGGCGGCACCGCTATATATTACAAAAGAGGCTTCCACTGCTGTCCTCTCCCTACCCCTCCTCTCCTCAACATGGAAGCCACTGTGTGTAGATTGGCTATGACTGGTCATCCGACCATCATCATAGCTTCAATCTACATACCTAGTGGTACCAGACCAATCCGCAGCGACTTTGAGGCCATTCTCGCCCTCGGCCATTCAGTCATTATGTTCGGAGACTTTAACTCCAAACATACTGACTGGACGTGCCTATCGACTAACACCAGCGGTATCGCTCTCCTCGACATCACTAACTCCCTTGACCTAGATGTCATATCCCCCGTCACTCCCACTCACTATCCCAACAACCCGTCCTACTCTCCTGACATCCTCGACTTTGCAATTATCAAGCGTATCAATCTTGACCTAAGGTCTATCGAACCGCTCGATGACCTAGGCTCTGACCATCGCCCCGTTTCCCTCGTGCTAGGACCGCCGAACGATAACGTCTCATCTCCTAAGACCTTTACCAATTGGAAAGGTTTTAAAAATACGTTAGTTTCAGCCTTAGAGGCTCCGAACTCTCCACTCGCGATCTCTCCCGAGCAATTAGATAGCCCGGATAAAATCGATTCATTAGTAAATTCTCTCACTGATGCTATCAACTCAGCCATCAGTGACAACGAAAAGGTTGCTAAGCAAGGCAAACCCACGCTTCCCTTAGCCGTTAGCAATCTTATTAAAGCTAAAAACGCGGCTCTCCGGAGAGCCAAGAAATATCCCACGCCCGCCTATAGAACAGCTGCGAATCAGCTTCAACGTAAAGTTAAGTCTTGCCTCGCGGAACTCCGAGACGCTCAGATGAACGATCTCATGGCGAATATCTCTCCGTCCCACCAAGCGTACTATAGCATGGCCCGAGCCTTACGCGTAGACACCGTCTCTCACGTTCCTCCTCTCACTCGTCCCGATGGCACTACTGCCTTCGAAGTCGAAGAGAAAGCCGAATGCTTCGCCGACAGCATTGCCGCACAATGCTCGCCCAGCACGCAACCTGCTGATCCCTCGCACATCCAGGCGGTGGAGGACGAAGTCCTTCGCAGAGACTCTCTCCCCATCACCGCAGACCCTGTCACAGTCGCTAATGACGAAATCTTGCTTCTCATTAGAAATCAAAAGTCCAAAAAGGCTCCGGGTGCGGATGGAATTTCCAACCACGCACTTAAGCACCTACCTCAACAGATGCTTACCTTATTAGCTATCATTTTCAATGCCTGCTTCGACCATAGCTACTTTCCAAAAGCTTGGAAAGAAGCGACAGTCATAGGCATTCCCAAGCCGGGCAAACCTCTGAACGTCCCGGCTAATCACAGACCCATCAGCCTCCTCAAGGCAATGTCTAAACTTCTCGAGAGAGTCATACTCTCTCGAATGCGGAACCATCTGTTTCCAACGGATGGCGATCCTCTCATTATTCCCCATCAGTTCGGCTTTCGCGCTAAACACTCCTGCCCTCAGCAAGTCCACCGAATCGTCGAGTATATACTTGACGGTTTCTATCCGCGTCGTTATAAATCAGTCGCGGTTTTCTTTGACGTAGCCAAGGCTTTCGATAAAGTCTGGCACAGCGGTCTCGTTTATAAACTCTACAAGATAGGCTTACCGGATCGCCTAGTCAGGTTAATAGCGTCGTTTCTCAAAGACCGTACGTTTCGATTTAAACACGAAGGCACGCTTTCTGCACCTCGTCCCATAAAGGCTGGAGTCCCTCAAGGCTCAGTCCTCGCCCCTCTGCTGTACACCGTGTACACCAACGACATTCCCATCCCGCCGAAAGGCGTCGAACTCGCCCTCTTCGCTGACGACACCGCACTCTATACCAAAGGCCACGGTGTTCGGCGCCTTGTAACCAGACTCCAAAAGGCCGTAAACGCCCTTGGTGCATGGTTTCAAGAATGGCGCATCGATGTGAACCCTGAAAAGAGTTCTGCGATGCGCTTCGACCACAAACGCCGTCGTCCCGATGGCGATCCCCACGTTCGAATGTTAGGCATTCCCATCCCCTGGAAGCGCAGTACTAAATACTTAGGCGTCACATTAGATCCGACGCTTTCTTTCAAGCCACACGTTGAAAGAGTTTCGAAACTCGCTCGTCACTATTTAGTCCGCCTAAATAGCATGTTAGGTAGAAAAAGTAAAATGTCCTTCAGAAACAAACGTACACTTTACAAGGTCTGCGTTAGACCCGTCATGACGTATGCCTCGCCAATCTTTGCCCACGCCAAACCCTCCCTCCTGCACAAACTGCAGGTAGTTCAAAACCTCTTTTGCCGCCGGGCCACAGGCGCACCGTGGTACGTGCGTAACGCGGACTTGCATAGAGATCTTGAACTGCCTACAGTACAACAATAGCTCAAAACACTCTCTGAAGCGTTCTTCAAACGCTCCGAAACCCATCCCAATCCTCTAGTTCGTGATTCTGTCACATATGCTGCTCCTGTGTTAGACTCGAAGTTCAAAGTCGCTAGGCCTAGAAATGCGCAAACGTACTCATCCACCAGACTGTCACGCGATCTCGAGGCCCTTCTGGCCGCAAATTCTAATTCTAACGTAAATCCGAATTAATGCATATTTAATTTTTCAATTTTTAATGTTTTCATTATTTACTTTTCATTTTTAATGTTTTTATTTTACTTTTAATTTTTGAGCACCTTCAGTGCTATGTAATCCCAGCGGGTGACCCCTTCTGGGCCCCGCTAGCGCGGCCTCTTTCTCCAATTGGCCGTCGCTCCGATGAAGGCTGAGTGGCAAAAATGCACGAGCCGACAGGGGGTTTTTAGTGGGTATGGTCCTGGTAGGCGTCGGGACGAGTCCCACATAACTTTGGAATCGCGCCAGAGTATGCGTCAGGGCATTTTTATCCTCCTGCCCTTCCCGCGGAGGGGAACAAAAAAAAAAAAAAAAAAAAAACTAACAAACCCGTGAGGCCGTGGGCCGCGGCCTGTAAAGTAACGTAGGGACGTGTAGTTCATTTCCCTAGAAGACAATGTATAGGCAGTATTCGATAAGGGTTCTTGGATACGTATCACTTAACGAGGACAAGTGTAGCAAATACTAGCACCAACGTTCATTAAGAATGAACCTGTTCATACTTTACACATTGTAGTTAGTCCAACAATATGTCTACGTATTTATGTTACAAATCTGTCAATGCAAAGAGGAACCTCACCCCAGTGCTTAGCTACTACTTTAGATTACTCACTACCGATTTAGTTACGTGATCGGAAGGACGCCTGGAACCCGCGCGAGTCTTCTAGCAGTGCACGAGTCTGCTGTTGGAGCATCACTACTTCCCGCCAAACTATTGTTACGTAACGTTGATTGAAAACCATGTAGCTACTTGTTTATTACACGCTTTCAATAAATTAATAAGCGAACAAATCAAAAGATTTAACATGCATGCGTTCAGACTAAAATGATTGAGGAATTAGGAATTAAAATTCCTTCTCCTCCTCCTTTTACCACACGTATAACATAGGCTTGTTTGTTCTATAAATTGAAATTTTTTTTTACATAACGACGACTAAAGTGGCTATGTTGCAAATCCTGCTTCGTACACCACAGTTCTTGGGCATTTAATATATTTTGTATTGATGGATCTAACAGACTCATAGCTTTCATGCTTAAAACATGCCAACATCACAGTACATTTCAAACATGTTTGACTCTCACAACGCTCTCGCCGCCCCCAAGCACAAAAGTTATTGGAAAACTCTGGTAAAGTCAATTAAGGCGGCATTACACTCAGCTCCGAAACGGCGAAAAGTCCGACGTATCGAAGGTCGGCTCGTAGGCGGGTTGCATTCCGCCCGCGCCGGCCATTGTTTGAGGAAACTACTGCGCGACGGATATAGACGTGGCAAGTGCGACGTTGCTGCGATTGCATTTGTTTTGTTTTTGTGCTAGTCATTTATTTATGTAGGCGTCATTGTAGGGTTGCAACAAAAAGGTAGCATACATCTTGAAGCTTAGGTTATTGATATCCGCGCTTTAGGATGGTACCTTCAAGTGGACGAACGAGCCCTAGCGTGCGAACCTGAAGAAAAAAATTATCTATGACTTTCTTCACATGACATTATAGGTCGATTCTTTTTTTTAAATCTTGGAGTCTCAAGAAATATGATGCAAATATAACGGACTCTCAAAGTATGGCCAGACCTTAGCAATGAAAGAAGTTGCTGCAAAGTCACATTTAGTTTTGGACACAAAACAAAACCTATTTTGTAAGCTGTAGCTGTAATTAAAAAAGAAAATACTCTTTCATATCCTTTCTACTAAGTGAACTCTACGACTCAACATCGACTCCATTAAAACAAATCCATCCATGGCCTTTCTCGAAACTTCAAGTAAATCCCAGCGTGTGTCGATGACAATGACAATGGATAAAAACTAACCGAGAAAGCCTTGCAAGGCCGCGCCGCCGCCTCACGCTGTCTCCGAGTTTCGCCGACCTAGAATCTGGAACCCGGATCTATGCTCGGCGATCCCATCCCGTCGTATGCTGCTGGCTGAAGGCGCACTAATGTAACGATGGAGTTCTTACCTGTACTGTTTGTGGATGTTCAGTCTTGTGCAGAGTGGTCTTGGGCAGAGCTGGGCGCGTCAATTTACTGATATGGTGAATGAAGGATATGTTGTTGGGAGGATACAAACAAAAACAAATAAGAACCAAAATGGTATGTGGGTTTAGCCAAGTTCCAATCTATGGTCGCTAATGCTAAGCTGACGCTATAGGAAACGCTTAACTGTATGAAGCACATCGAGAGCGTGAGAGATTGGAGATTGCAACTTTGCTAGATCCCCGATTTAAAGAAATTCCGACTCATCCATCTACCCCAAAAGAAATTGAACCAAAGCCTATCAAAACGTTTGAACTTAAGCGGATAAATCTGTTGATGATTTTAATTTTGAGAGCTATTGTAAAAAAAATATTTTAATGCCTTAGGCATTGTACTTTCTCTCTAACAAGAGACAATAAAATCGTGATACAATAGTAATCTTAAACTTGTCACTCAAGTTATGCATTTCATTTCGCGCATTTCAAATCACGCATTCTTTTTAGATTCGCGTAAATAGATTCGTACTGTTTCTTGTTCAAACTATAGATAAAGTTGCTAATAAATCACCACACTAACAGATCTGCCGCAAGAATTCATCGAAAAAACTGAAGACAAAAAGTTAAAAAAATGTGATCGCTCTGCTCAATATTCCAACTATGTTTCGTCCAATTGAAATTCGCTCACGCCACTGATAGTAAAATGCTAGAAATACTCTTTTCCTTGGGTGTGTGTGTTTACAAACAACGTCTGATATGTAATTATGCAACTGTTTGACAGTTCACACTCACTTTCATCGCGCAGGCGATGGATCGCGTGTTGATAAGTGATGTCCGTGATATCAGTTGTTAAAGTGATGTGACATTACATTACTCCACTATCTCGCCTGCCACTACTGGCCTAAAACACGGTATTAAAATAAATTACTCATAAACACGACATTATGCGCGACCTGGGTGTCACTCCGATGAAGTCTGCACAGCATTCCCATGCCACAGCCAGCAAGGTAGTTTTTAGTGGTAGGTGCCACTCTGGTGAGTCCCACATCACCCCGCAGAAGTTGTTTGCCTGCGGAGGTATGCATGACGCATCTTCCACCTCCCTCCCGTGAGAGTGCTGCTTAGGCGGCTAAAAAAAACACGACATTAACAAATTTCGATGATATAAAGTAATATAGCACTGTGATATCACAATACCACATCACAATATACCATCGCATTACGTACAGAGTTTGCGCCGCGTGCCTTTGCGCATGTTACGCGCGTTGTGTCGGTGAAAGCTAGAAGGAATTCGGTGGACAGGCCCGATGGACAGAGGTTTGTTACTGTTTCGGTACAATTAAAGTTATTTATACGCTGTGCTCATATTTAAAGTTATGTTTTAGTTCATTTCCAATGGCGGCGGTATTTTTACGCTTATTGTTGGCATTTAACCCATTTGTTACTACCGTCCTTTAAAACGCCACTTATCGAGTGTTAGATCTACCCGCCAAATTTTTATGTTTAATGCTGTATAAACAAAGATCGTCTTACATTACCGTTATCAGACACGATCCTTCTACAGCATGTAAAAGTATTTTGTCACATTGCGTGTATTATTTTGAAATTCAGACGTGTTTTAAATTAACAGTGTGTTTCCTTTGCGACATGGCTTCAAAAAGGTAAGTTATAAAGTACATAAATAAAGTAATAAACACTGTAACGTTGAATGCCGTAAAGTATTGTTATTGTAATATAAATGTAAGATAAAATTAGTTCGAATTTCACAGTTTTTCATAAAAAATATTGTATGTAAAAACTGCTGGCGTTATAACGCCCGGTAGTTAAGTAGGCGTCTATTTATTATTTATTAATTGTTTTAGATCACTGATGGGACGACCTTTGAATGTCAATGAAATATTGGATGAATTGCAACATATAGATTCTGATGATGATTTGCCCAGTCAAATTACCATTTTTCTACCAGAAAATCCAAATACCGAAGTAACAGATGAAGATTCCGGGGATGAAGAATTTGTAACATTACATAATCTCCCAGGTTTGATTGACATATTACATATTCAATTCAGTCAGTACTAACTACGATCAATTGCAATATATTTATTACTTTTCAGGTTCCCAGCTAAGAGCTCCAGCAGAAATTGCATATGATGATGCATTTTCAGATAGTGAGGACTCCGAAAATGATTTGCCTTTGTCTGTATTAGCCAAAAGAATACGCACTGCCGATGAACGCTTGCTAGAAGATGCAGATCAACAGATACCTTCTACTTCTGCCTTCACTCCATCTATAAGCTGTTCTTCGCGGTATCCTAATGTTACTCCAAGTGTAAACAAAACCCAACAGTATACGTGGCGCAACAGGCACAATCCATGTGAATTTACACATTGGCAGGATCGCGAAGGCCCTAAAAATTTACAATCACCTGTGTATTACTATGAGTGTATGATGAATGATGAAGTAATACACTTGTTGGTTCATTACACGAATTTATACGCAAGCCAAAAGAACGTCGTCGCTAATATAACTACTTCAGAAATTTAGGTATACTTTTATACAGTGGTTATGTCGTGGTACCACGCAGGTATATGTTTTGGGAGAAATCTTCCGATACTCACTTTGATATTGTTTATAATGCCATGTCAAGGGATCGTTTCACAATAATAATGAAGCACTTACATTTCTGTGATAACAATGTCGTTCGAACAGATAGTGACAAATTTGCGAAACTTAGGCCTTTGTTTGATTTACTAAATAAAAATTTTTTAGACATGGCACCTTTTGAACAAAATTACAGCATCGATGAAGCTATGCTACCATACTACGGAGGCCATAGCTGCAAACAATTTATACGCGGCAAACCGATCCGATGGGGGTATAAACTGTGGGTCGGTGCAACTAGGTTGGGGTATGTTTTATGGTTTGACCCATACCAGGGTCATACTTCCAATACCCCAGCATGCTACAAACAATTTGGATTAGGGGCCAGTGTTATTTTGAGCTTTGCTGATGTTTTACAATCATGCTACATAAACACTCAATTTCATTTGTTTTTTGATAATTTTTTTTCATCCATTCCTCTTTTTCATGAATTGAGTAATAGAAAATTGAGAGGTACAGGAACGATTCGTGAAAATCGTACCTCTAGGTGTCCACTACCGGAAAACAAGGTTTTCAAAAAGACAGAAAGGGGCACATTCGTCTATAAGTCTAGCCAACCCAAGCAGATCTTAATTTGCAAATGGAATGACAATAGTGTCGTAAGTGTCGCGTCTAATGCGGAAACAATTGAACCACTTCACAAAGCCAAACGATTTTCTCAACAATTGAAAAAATATGTGTTTATTGATCAACCTGCTATCATAAAATCATACAATGAAAACATGGGCGGAGTAGATAGAGCAGATCAAAATATTGGCTTATACAGAACGTCGATCCGGGGGAAAAAATGGTATTTTTCGTTATTTTGCCACTGCTTGGATATGGCTACACACAATGCCTGGCAATTGTATAAAAGTGATGGTGGAGAATACGACCACTTAACGTTTCGTAGAGTTGTTGCCAGGGGTTTATTGGAGACCTATAAAAAAACAGAAAAACGTGGATCTTCTCGTAATCCCAGCAACTATAGAGAAACTTCTCGATATGATCGCATTGATCATTTAATTGAATATGAAGATTCTCAAAGCCGTTGCACTATTTGTAAAAAAAAAACTAATTTTCTGTGTCGTAAATGTTGGCTATATTTACACCCAAAAATATGTTTTGCTTCATATCATACTAATATTAAGTTTTGAGGTAGCTAAATAAACTATTGTAAGCAACATGTTCACTATTTTATTTATTTCCAAAAATATCTGCAAAGTTTTGGGTTTGGTAGCCGATCTTACTACCGGGCGTTATAACGCCACTCGTTTTCCGGGTTTTCCGGACCGTGAATTTTTTTTTTCGTATTTTTCCAATAATAAAACTTTATTATTACACAACATATTCAAAAATTTGCGCAATCCAAAGCAAAAAAAAGTTTCAGTAATATCTGGGTTAAGTGCCTTTGAAATTGAATGTGGACTTTGTAGTATGATATGAATGGTACCGTCTATTACCTCAGCAATAATTATAGGGTGCAACATTTTTCCATGTAAACATTTAAGTTATTTGTAGAAAGTAACAAATATTTTAAAATCGAAAGTCAGTTATTCTTATCTGGGTATGTCAGTTAATTTCTCTTACTTAATTAAGAATTGAAATTAAAAAGCATAAGATTTTTGCTTTAGTGAAAAGGCCTTTTAAAGTTAAAATAAAATCCGGATCGACAAATCCAAACACTATTTCTAAATAAAGTTTTCCCTAACCATAAGAAAATCTGCAAATTGGGCATTTTATAAAGTGGTAAAAGTATAACACAGTTTTCAGTTCAACAGCGGCTGAAACGATAACCATTCCATTAATTTATTTGTCAAACTAATACACATACCTGAAGCAAATAATTTAAGAATCGTATTGCAAGACTTATTTGCGTTATAATTGAAATTAGATTATTTACGAACTAGTTAAGAAAAATGTGTCAAGGAGAAATTCCTTATCAGTGAACAAATGTAAGACAGGGACGAGTCGCTGCGTGCTGGCTGCGTGGGCTGTGAAGCTTTTCTACTACCTATTACCATATATGTATGATAAAATAAAATTATATATATATATATGGGTGTGTGTGTGTGTGATTCTATTCTATGACTAGCAGGGGCGTACGGTTTTACCGGTGTAAATCTGGACAATCTAGCTTTTTGGAGTAAGTATTTTTTATATTATTTCTTAATCAAAAAGATATCTTATGTAAATTAAATTATTTATATTTCTTTATATAATTCATTAGGATTAGCTAGATTGCACTTCGCTCCAGGAGTACATACTGCAGCTGCAGAAATATTCTTCAAAAAGTTCTTCTCCATCTGCTTCAGGATTAAACAATCAAAGTTAATCCGTGTGAAGTAAGTTTACACGTAAAGTCACCAAGTTCAACCAGAACGCTCATCCGCTTAAACCTACGCGCCCCTCACTAAATGAAACTAACTTCTACTGCCCTGGTAATTAGAGTAATGTTGCCGTGCGCCGCGGTAACCGGACCGTTCCTCAGTTACGGTTTCGGTAAGAATGCAGAATGTGGGTTGCCAACAACAGTTACTTGGGTACACGGCGTGCGTTACGCGCCGCCAGCTCAGCCGATTTTGACAATTATTGCTGGCGATCTCCGGAGAGATGAATAGGTACTTAAAATAGGTTTAATTTTAAACTATGGCAACCTTGAAGGAAAAGAAAGACTTATGGCTGATTAGCAAAATGAAATGAAATGAAATATTTATTTCTCAACATTGACAATTACTTGTTCTTATTGACGTCAAATAAAACATGAAACTACCACCAGTTCGGAAAAAACTTCGTGGAGAAGAACTGGCAAGAAACTTCACGGGTATATTTTTTTCAAAATAAATTTAAAATTATTTTTATCTGCATCTGTTAGCTCGTCAAGTCTCCCTCCCCTCAAGTCTCCCTCCCCCCAAGTATTCAAACGACGAACACCCTCAAACGGCACCCGTTCACGAGTTAACGCGGGATCCAGCCATCGCCCTCCTCGATCATATTTTTGAAAGTTTCCAATTTTCGACCTTTCCTTTACTCCACTGAACTTCTCTATAAAGAGTGTAAAGTACTGACAGTCAGGCAGTTATTTATAATACACCCTAAACCGATAGTATGACTTATCATAATTATAGTATCTATTGTAAATTTTTAGACACCTATTATAATTGATATTCATGTAGTTTATCGTAGTAATAAATTTGTAAGTTCTTATTGTGTATTCCTAGATGTAAGTTTTCTAGAATTAAATTTTTTTCTTATTCATATTCTTCTTATATTAGAGGGAAGTGAGCGACCCCGTCACCCGACGCTACCAAACGTCTATACAAAGATATAATTGAAAAGTATTAATTTGAATGTATTGATAAATCTAAAATAATATCAGAAGTAAGCCATAATCTTTACACAAGATGCAGGTTTCGTATGTATGAAGGTATTTTCAAATTCACTTTTTAACCAAAATCTCAGTTGATGAGGACATCGATAACACTAATTAGAAGCAAATAAACGCAACTGCGCTGAAAATTTAAACTGCAATGTATGAGATACCCAACAAGTCTTAATAAGCTCTAAAATTATAACTCTCTTTAAGTCCTCGAAGTCGGGTAAAGAGACGAAACGCTCCAAATTCCAGCGGCTCATTACGGTAATTTGTGAAAAATGCGAGCTGCGCGCGCGCCGGCCTTGCGACACTCGCGGTGTCGTTTTGAAATTAAGCCATCGGACGTAGGTAGTTCCGATGCAAAGAGTATGCTACGTTTATAGAAGATTGTCTTGTCGTCCTAAGGGTTGAAATATATCAAAATATCCTTTTTCGCGGTTATATTAATATAGCTAGAAAGCCTGTTGGCGCTTGCGCATGTCACTTCTGCGGGCTATAAAGGTCGAAATGAAGTAGCAAACTTTAAAAACTTTGGAATTCCTATTAATATTGATAAAACTTTAAAAATGGATCCATCTATTGTGAACAGAGAACATGGCATACGATCTTGGTAGGCCGGCACCAAAAGAAATATTCTAATAAGATAAATGAGACGAGAGGACGCGTTCATTTACCCGTATTAGGAAATAACGAAATTAAGTTGCTTAAAATTCTCTTGTAAGTGGCGACGCGTTAAAGTTAAAACTACTCATACTGAATGCTAGCTGTAACTTACAACTGCTTTGACATATCTTTTTTGACATTTGACATTTGACATTTTCCCATTGTCAAAGAAGCCTTGTATTTGTAGTCTAGCTAACTACGTTCTGAAATTTATCAAAGGCTTTCTTCAAAAACAATTTTTTTTTTTATTATATAGTAGGCGAAAATGTATTCCCCGGCATTCGTTTACACGCGTCGCACGCACAGATTTTTCAATTGATTTTCCAAGCAGTATCTAGAATTCCAAGGTGTTTTACCTACAGATACAACGTACAGATTAGGGCCGGCCAATATATGTGGTCGAACGTTTCGTAAAATGCCGCCCAGTTTATGCGTTCGTGTTGAAGCGAGACGAACGGCATGTACCGAACCGACCTATACAAAACCAACTCCATATAAACTCGGCTGATGACGTGCATCGCGTGAGCAGTCGATTTCTTTTTACGGATTTTATTTTTACCGAACGGTAAAAAATAGTCATCCGGTACATAGGTCGAATGGCCTAGCGTCGTGTATTTGACACTTTTCTCCCTCAAATCCTGGCATTGATTTCCAGACTGGCCTCTCAGGCCACCCCAGTACCCCAGACCCCTCTGGTCTTAGGCCCTCCCGCGTCCCCCACCTCCAGTGACATGGAGTGTGAAATGGACGCCCCTCCGCGCCGCAAGCGCGCGCCCGCGACCGAGTCATCCTCGGACGCCACCCCAAATGGCCCTGAGCCTCCCTCTTTCACCCTTGTTAAGAAGCGCTCGAAACAAGCCCCGGCGTCCTCAATGCCCGCCCCGGTGTCTTCAACACCCTCTGCGGCGTCTTCAACGCTAGCTGCCCCGGTGCCTTCAACACCCACCTCGGCCCCAATTTCTGTAAAGCCTAAGGTCCCACCACCCGTATTCCTTCGGGAAAAGGGACTATGGACCGAGGTTTCGACACTGCGCAAAGAGCACAAGATCCATTACACCAAAGCGGCCAACTCGGGTGAATCCATTAAAATCTTAGTCTCGTCGATAGACGGTTTCCGTGCTTTAACAAAGCTCCTCACCGATAAGCAATATGCTTATCACACTTATGCTCTGCCAGAAGAGCGTAAGTTCAGAGCGGTACTCAGGGGAGTCCCGTTCGAATTATCGAACGAGGCTATCCTGGAGGATCTGCAGTCCCAAGGCTTCCCGGCACTCGCCTTCGCACAGCACAGCAACAGGGAAGCACAGCAAGTATGGAAGGCGTCACCCTCTCGCTTTGGTGGTTCTCACCAATGTCCCCAAATCCAGGGAGATCCTCAAAGGGGTTAGCACTATATGCGGCCTCTCTGGGATCTCGATCGAGGCGCCTCATCGCCGAGGTCACCCCGGCCAGTGCCACCGGTGTCAATTGTACGGGCATGCGACGGCCAACTGCGCCGCCCCGCCCTGGTGCGTTAAGTGCCTGGTGCCTCACTGCACTAAGGAGTGCAATCGCACTCCTGAAACTCCCTCTCCTCCCGATTGCGTGCTTTGTGGCCAGTCCGGCCACACCAAATTACAGGGGCTGCCCCCGTTGTATGCGTTCCAATTCTAAGAGGGCGGCACCCAATCAGGCAAACTTTCCGCCGCTGCGTACCCGGGTTCCTCCGGCTGCAAAGCCTACTCAGCCCGAGCCTGCTGCAGAGAACTGGAGGCAGTGCCCCGCTGCACACCCGAATCCCATCCCGGCTCCTCGCCCATTCAATACCACTCTTCAACCCTCCGTAGCAGACGATATGCGTATCGTCTGCGACGCTATCAAAAATATTGATGTTAGGGAAATTTTAGTCTTAGCCCGTAAACTTAGGGCTTCACGTTCTCCGACAGAGCGACTGCTTGCTCTGGCGCAGCATAGCTCCCTTCTCAATTCATTATAGGTTCATTTAAATGAATTGATCCCTAAGTCAAGCTTCGACCGAACTCTGTGGCTTCACCGGAGGCTGCCCAGAACGGCCTCCAACTCATGTCCCTTTGAGCGCCTTTAGTGCAATTTTCACATCCGGCGGATGACCCGCTAGCGGGTCTTCGCCAGTGCGCCCATTTCCGAACGGGTGTCGCTTCCGACGAAAGCTAACGGTAAAATTTTGCCACAGCCAAAGAGGTGGGTTTTAGTGGGAAGGTGCCATTCTGGTGAGTCCCACATAACCGCGCAGACGGCTGCGGCGGTATGCATGAGGCATCTTCCACCTCCCTCCCGCGAGGGTGTTGCTTCGGCGGCAAAAGAACAACCGAATATTAGGGTCAGTAACATTGGCCCTGTCGTTTAAAAAATACGTCCGATCCGAATGCGCCGGCTCAAAATTGTGAATAGTTCCCATTACTCTTCTTAAACCCTTCTAAACTACGTAACCGCCTTAGAAATCACACGCATTGAGAGCCCCAGAGCACCAGCGAGTCGAGAATGTCTGCCGGCCGACAGATTCCTTTTCATCGGCACTGAAAGCGAGTGCCGATATTCTAGTTATTCGGATCAGCACACGCGAGATGCCGTGTGGAGTGATGGGTGATATCTCATTACTAGATGTACGTGTGATATTGCGAAGTACTAGAACACCACGCTTGGTAAATGTTGGAAATGCGGGAGAATTTCAGCCATTTACCTCTCTTGGCCTCAAAGCAGCAGGAAACCTTTCGCTCTGTGTCCGTGACAGCCCACAACAAAGATTGCAACAAAGATTCGCTGAATAGGATGCTAGCCTAGCCAACGAGAGATAGAGAGACGAGAAATAGAGGACCCCTGGAACTGCTGCATACTGCATACCTTATTTGTTCTAAGTATACCATGTATAGTTTCAGCAGCTTGGAACACAATCACATCACGCTTCCTCCTCGTATCAGCCGGCCCGTCACTCTCTCGCCTACTGCGGACGCCGCGCGCCACTCCTCACTCTAACGAGAGCGCATTGGGTCGCGATTGATGGCCGTCCATTTGTCCAGGTCGGAAGACCCAAGTGACAAGCGACTGCCAACGACGCGGCCAGGGCTGTCATGCTGTAGCTTCATGTAATTATATGTGCTTAGTTTTCGATACCTTAAGTTACCTTTTAATGGCGTTGTGTATACGTATATTAAAAACGAAGAAAAAGTCAAGCATACATTCAATAATTATTTAACCAAAAAAATAATAAACAAATGAACCAAATACTCCACGAAGACTCAGTAAGGTATGGTTATGAAAGTTTTAGATTATTGCCGATGTACATTTTTCATTAGATCAGCAGTATGAGTTGCTTTATAAATAAGATATCGTGCGATTTTACATTCGTTAACTTGGAAAGTGAACAGATAAAAATGAAGTTCTTTCGTGTTGTCCTTGTCGTGAGAATGTTCAGATAAAATGCAGATTATACCTAAATCCCTCTCAAGAAGTCATTTTATATTCACAACAACCTCACACCAACGCAAGTATCTACATAGTAGAGTAACATCAAGTTTTCTGTGACCATCATACACAAGTGCAGCACTTGAACACCCTTGTATCCTAAACTGAATCCAAAGGGATAACTTTATAGAGAACTCGTGTCCCCCAGCAATGCCCGGAACGCCTGTAATTGTTATCATACATGTTCCATCCTCCCGAGACCACCTGAATCATGAAATAGCAATGCAGTTAAACATTGAAGTATTCCGTGGCATTCCTGAGGCGCTTGTGCCGCATGCCTGCCTTGTATAGGAAAAAACAAAATCCACGGGCTGTTCGTTTTATTTTGCATAAACAATGGGAATCTAGGGGGATCGAATTCCGTGCGGAAATTCGTAAATAACATACTTGAATGGTGATTGGGTGGTGAAAAGTATTTCTGAACAATGTCAATGCTTTCTGTGTAAAAAGAAAAGCTGCGTAATGAGGTGCGCGCGAAGATGTATCCACGAGGCAAGCATAAAAAAAATGGGCAGGTACAGGGTGTTTCTTTTATGGATTCGAGCTGGTGCCAGGTGATAAGAGACTACTAATCTATTAAATCCCTTCATAAGTTCAGCGATTTTTAGTAGTTTTCAAGACATAATGTTTTTTATTTCTTTCAGATTTTATGATAAAGTGATGTATATCAATACAAATCCTTAAAAATAATCACTTTAGAAGACACACCCTGCACATTCCCAATTCTTTTTTGTGTAGTTACCTCTTGCATGCCTGTGCTGTGTAACATGTGTGAGTGCGCTCCTCATTACATACCTTTACATACCTATTTCTTATTACATTATTAGCTTTGATTTCCTTTTTCTTTTACATACCATAACATTATTTATAATTGAATAGTTACAATGTTATAGGTATTTGAGCAACTGACTCGTATCGTAATAATTTCATAGAAACATTTCTATACGTCAATAGGTATGTATTGCAAGGGAAGCATAAATATCGGATGCGCATTTACACGTTACAAAAAGCAAGAAATAGTTAATGTATTCCAAGCAGTTGTACTGAACGATTCAGCCAGTGCTCGTTGCTCGGGACGATGATATACTGTGGAAACAAAGGCTTGCACACTATGGCTCAGACAAAATTAAGTCCCAAATTCTTGGAGAGCAGAATGAATAGCCTGGACGGCAATGCAATATATATGCAATATCTTCATTCAAATTGCCATTCGATAAGAATTTCTATATAAAATTTGTATAGAAGACCTAAGCCTTGCAAAACCTAAACATTAAATAACTTAATAAATCTATTATGAAGTATTATAAAGGTCAATACATTGTTTTCAAGGGGTATTATGGCTATCCAAAATAAAAAAATATAATCAATACTTTGTGCATTTACACAAATGCAAAAATCGCGCTTATGTTAACCAGCTAGGTTCTAGATACTATGCAAAGAATGTAAACGAACGACATTTGCTAATTTTGAAACTGACCTTAAGTGTGAATGTAATTTCATTATGTATGCAGGAATCCGTGGCACGTGTAAACGAAATTTTTCAAAGCATGTTGTGCATAGTGGCGTCTGATGGAGGCGCAGGATGCGGGACGCCATTTTTATTACATTTTAGTCATACCGAGCTATGCATTGCTGCGTGGAGAGGTTAGTTTTAAGACGCTGACTAAAGTTTAGTGGCTAAAATATATTATGTTAATGACGCAGATATTGTTGTCTGATCAAATTAAATTGGTATTTCAATTTGAGTGAACTCTTTTAATAATATAATTTACATTAAGGTTAAAAAAGACACCTTTAACATTATGATTACAGACTAGAGGTACATTGCGACAGTTAACAATATCCTCAGACTTTGTATTATTTTTGCTGGATGTTCCTAGCGGGTTTGTGGAGCTGAACCCTAATGATTATTTTAACCCGACTGACATAAGCTTTTGTTTTTTGAGTGTATGTTTAGAACGCTCTACATCCACAACCTTACCGTGACGGATCTCAAAATATGATTTTTATTTTTATCTGTTCAACCGTTGATAAATACATTATTCCGAAGTAAAATAGGCTGTTTTATATCCCGAAATTCCAATAGATCAGCAGCTAGTTATAAATCTAGTCTCTCAACAATTCATAAAATATATACAGACTTAATAAACATTTCACTTACTATATTGTAGGAGTCTTAAAGTCAGGCAGTCTTGGCGTGCATGGACCCCCGTCACGGTGCACGTAGAGGTAGTTGCAAGTACTGCGGCGGGACTCGTGTTCGGGGTGAAGTGCTTAGTTTTTTGTTGCGCGGCGTCATGGATGTAGGTCGGTTTGAATATCGCAACGCATAATAGCCTTTCCCGTGGCCCGGGTCCTGATGAAAGTGACTGTATGTTTGTGGGAAACATTAGTGTTTGTTGTTTGATTGCATGTAGACAGTTTAAAGTTATATGGAGTCCTCCCAAGGTCGCTGCATGAAATGAAATATTTATTTCTCAACATTGATAATTACTTGTTCTTATCGACGTCAAATAAAACATGATTCTACCACCAGTTCGAAAAACCTTCATTCGAAAGCTCGAAGAAGAACTGGCAGGAAACTTCACGGGTATATTTTTTCAAAATAAATTTACAGAGTCCCTTTATGTCTATACAAAATTATTCTTATGTGCATCTGTTAGCTCGGCAAGTCTCCCTCCCCCCAAGTATCCAAACGACGAACACCCTCAAACGGCACCCGTTCACAAGCTAACGCGGTATCCAGCCATCGCCCTCCTCAACCATATTAGAGGGAAGTGAGCGACCCGTCACCCGACGCTACCATAAGAAGACGTACTTTAGTGACAATGACGCTTTAGATATTCATCGGGACGAAGAACTCATCGCACATACAGACACATTACACATGCTTTGTTACAAATACTAGTACAATCCTGTTAATGAGGGGATTATACCCCAAGGGCTTTTATCATCCAAATAATCGGATAGTTTATAATATGCTTTTGGACACAACATGATTATTAACGTGACCTTTTATTACTTTCGAGCCATGCTGTAGATGTATTTCTCTAGGCACAATTTCTTCTGCAAGTATTATTATAATTTTGCAACTAAACACGTTACAGTACCGTATTCGAGCAAGCTTCCCGTAAGTCTTACTTCACAAAGTAACGGCCAGCCAAGGGTCCTCGCTAGGCCGCCCCGTAGATCCGCCTCTGACAGTAGGCACGCGCTGGGCCGACGCAGCGGTCACACGCACACACAGACCCTGACCCGGCTGCTGCCAACTCCGTATGCAGACCACGTCTGTGTGAACCAATAGCTGGCTTCAAGACGTGGCTAGCAAGGAAGTCTTTTTTTTTCAAATTTTTTTGAGAGGCTTTTATCCTTGTACATATATCAGCCCCACCGTAAAAAACAATCCATCAAAACACGTTTGACAGAGAACACATTCACATAGAATAAATACAAAATAATGTTCTTATAGATAAAACACGTGGCAGAGTAATATGCAGCCACGCACTATACCAAGGCAACGCGCAGTCCAAAATACAGGCTGTCAAATATTTGGCTGTGTAATGTCGTCATTAGGAGCCTTAAAGGATGAAAGAATCGAGAGTTCCTAGACTACTCGACATTGAAATTCAAAACCTAAAATTGGCAAAAAATATAACATCTATGGAGAAGCCTCCCCTTTACAGTTCACACAAAAAAAAACTAAAATGATTATTTAAGCATAAAATCATGTTGAACATTTTAATACATAAATATGTTCGTATATGACATGATAGGTAGGACATTTGGCTATCGATAAAAAATAAATGTCTTCCTCGAAACTCATAGGTACATAATCTTTCAGAACGGATAACATTGAGGCCCACAGGCGCAGCGAGCCGCCGCCGCGTTGCGTTGCCTTGAATTATTACATGAAGGTGAACTCGCATTGACTTGATAACTCGATTTGAGAAAAAATTACCAATATAAATAAGAAAAGACGCGTGTTGAGGTGCCGAGGAGGCTCGGATCTGGTGTGGAATGTTAATGGTTCAATAATTTGAACCATTGGTAATAGTAAATAGTAATCTACAGGTTAATATCTTTAAAAACTTACGTACCTATTTCTGCATATTTAATTAATTCAATAGTGTAAAACCTCTTTTAAGCGCTAATATAATTGGGACTAAATATTCTATACTTTTTTCTGAAATATTGGCGAGTAAAATATTATGGCGTTCTTTTTGAGTAGTACATACGCCGGAGGTCCCAAGTTCGGGTCCTGGCCGAAGCAGTCATTTGTGTAATACACGGATATTTGCTCTCGGGTCTGTTTGCCCCCCCCCCCCCCACAGTCAGCTTTGCTCTTACACATACCTACCATACTTGATGGTACTATTTTACATGGTAACTAAACGAAAAAATAAGAAAACCGCACAATCACGCTTCGGTGTTGCCAACTCAAGATTTTTTCCGCAAAATCTGTACTTATTTCGTTCTTATGCGGCGCACAAGCATATCGTAAGGTCACGGATCAAACGTTGCGCAACTGAGCGCATCGGTATGTGTCCGATACGCACGGAAACACGCGGTATTCGGGATGGGGCTGTATAGCTGAGGCCTTTGCCCGTCGAGGTATGGATCAAGAGATTAAAAACAACTCGTGAGATTCAGCCGCGAAAGTTTGAATCTGGAATTCTTGTTCTGAGGTTATACTTTTGGTTGGGACTGAATTTGATTAAATTGTTTTCAATCTACTGGATTGCACTTAATGTAAAGGTTTACTATTTTCCATGGTTATACTTACAAGAAATTAATTTAATTCGTCATGAGGCAAATAGGTGTAGTTGTACTTGAACCGTTATTAAGTCGTATCTGTATGAATTTCACACTTGAATGCTAAGTCCTAGGTAATGCTATCTCTTTAACAATAAGTATTACAAGAATGCGTCTCCAAAAAATACTATTTAATTTCATTATTTCAGAAACGAGGATACGCGTAGGGCACCCGGATACTTTCGGTACACGGACACGTATATTTTTTGTTTTATTATTAACGTAGTGCTGCCCTCTATTCAAATTTCTTTGAATCAACACAGTTGGACATAAGACATCAAAAAAGGACTCCCCTTTCGGGACCTCTAAGGATACGAACTGTTTGAAATTTCGATAGATGGCGCTGTAGTGTTTAATTCTTTATGAATTAGTAGATGTCGCTACACACCCACAGTTTCCAATTAATTGATTTAAGCAGCCCAAGTATTTTTACTACGAGTATTTAAAAGAAGAACCCGTACACGAAGGTGTAAATACCTGTATTGTAATGTTTTGCTGTTATATATAGTATTGTAGTAACACAAACTACCTCATAGTACTTTCGCAGTTATTGAAATCGCAGTCGCTGAGTCCAACGCGGAATGCGGAATATTCCGCGGGTACTTTCGCCGTAAGCATCCGACTCCCGCGTCGCGCCGCGTTGCGTTGCGTTGCAAAACACCACACATTGTTACATCAATAGTACGCGTTCCGGCCCAGGTTGCGTAGGCACGTGGGAAAAGTTTATACGAAAGTTCTATTGAACATTAACGGTAATCCTTCTTTTTAAACTTTAATTAGGCTACATAATAACTTTGGAAGAAAACTTAAGATTTATGACTTAAGAGTTGTGTTCCGGATGAGGGGAAGCAGTCAGTGTCATTACTGGAACAAAGGCTATTCCAACTTAAGCCTACGGTGGGCGACCTATCATTAATCGATAAACAATAAATACCTAATTACCTATTTTACGCATTCTGCGATGTTGACAAGAGCGCCGAGCGGTTGTGTCAGCTTTTTTCCTCTTGATCGTCTTTTGTTAGCTTTTAAAAGTCGAAGTTTAATGTATTTACGCTATTACGATGGAATGATAAAAATATTTTTTTGAGTAACTATTTTTTTTTAACAGCATAATTGATGACTTATACGAATCAAGATGTCTATGGCCAGTAATGCCATTTAAAGTCAGATGGATCGAGTGCTCAGTTGCAGTGACAAAGTTGAAAAATACGCGTCCGTAAATAAGGTTACATTGCACTTTGAACCTTAAGGGAAGGGAGGGGCTCATCGAGCGTCGCTTCAGGTCGTGAGAAGACCAAGGTGTTCGGACAATGTTGTGTTCTGGTTCCCACGAATTGATTGTTTAGCTTATTGAAGTTTATTACATTTAACCAGTTGATGATTATTGAATTATTTTCGTGTGACGCGACCTGACGCGGGCTGAGTTTAAAAATCATAAAATTTGATGTACGTTATTTATTTACACCGTAAGAATGCTTGTCTATTTTTGTTTCAAATACCAACTGCAATAATTTTCACTTATCAGGCATCTACTTATTGAGTCGCTACCATGTGGATTAGAGGTTAATCGTACCTGTCAGTATAGGTCCAAAAAAGACGAAATGTAAAAGAAAACCTTCTGAAGTTAATGAAACATCTTCGTAAATACAATAATTTCTAATTAATTACTGATTCGGATGTCCTAATTGATAGTTTTGGGTATTGCTACGGACTACTATACTATTGTACCTGCTTTATTCTGAGAGTTGCGAATCACAAGCATGTCTATTGCAATGTCGAATCAACCCAACCAGACAGTTTAGTAGAACGCAGGGAGGCACTGGTTTAGGTCTGTGTACGTTCCTGCCATTAGAACTACGAACTACGAACGTCTGCTACGTAATGTCCACTGAGGGCGTTTCCCCCATGATAGATGCATCAGACACTTGTTAGAACAAGTTGCATAATCATCTGAAAACTTTGAAAAAAATATGTAGCAAGTAGTTTCTGTATGTCTTTCATCCTGCGCAGGTAGTCTCTTGTGAAACTTTGAGTTCTATCAGAACTTCGGGGACCTTTGTAATTTCAGTGTAAAATGTTTACTGCGTTTCATTTTTAAAGTAAAATACAAGATTTATATGTACCTATTCAAAAGTATATTTTTAGTTGTTTGTTTCATTATTTCTTAGTATTCTATTTTGACAAACATGGCCCTTGGCTTAAAACCAATTTTGATGGTTTTCTGGAAAGTTCCTGGGAACGTGAGCAAACTTGCATATCGGGGACCTAATTCTAAACCTACTTGTAACGTCAGCACGACAAGTTGAGACATTTTTATTTGTGGATTGTATTTCTTTTGTTTCTTTAACAATTTATTTAAATGCATAGGATGGTATAACTGTTGAACATAGCTCGAGGGTGAAGGAATTCAGTGTTTGTATTGACCGGTCAAACAGTTTAAGATAAATGTAATTGTTAGGTGCTTATACATGATCCCGGATCTCGAGACTTCGTAACCAGTACTGCCAGCCGCATACACCGGAGATCTCGAATTCAATTCCCGATAAGGACAAACGTTTATGTGATGCATAAGGTTTTCGACGAACGTTAATATTCAAAATAATGTTCATTGTCAACCCCAGTGAGCTCATTTAAGTTAGGTTGCCTTTGGACAATAGAATTCGCGTGGGTAGCAAGCGAAATGTAGCTTTTGGTGAAATTACTTTGCTTGCTAAGTTACTATTTCCGGAATATATAAATAAAATTAGCTTATTTACTTAGTGATTCTTAAAATTAGCTCAAGTCAAAAATCACTCAAAGGTCAGAAATAGCTTCATAACTTCTAAACTAAACCGGATAACATAAACGGGGTGAATGACGTTCCCCTAAGGGTGCTCTAGCTCTCGTCCGATTGACTGTCTACAAAACAGATCGTCCGGATCACATTCATGTTTTAGCGGTATTACATTATTCTATTAGCCTTCTGATGTTTCTATCTGTACCTAAGAAATGTAATTATTTTCCACGGGCGGCGCGGTTTTGTCATTTCGCGCAGCGCATGCGCACAGCTTGGGGATTGTCCTGGGCGAAGGACGAACTAACCTTGGGAACGTTTGTCTAGACATCCACGAAGTATTTCGTAAGAATCGACAACGTTCCCTTATATTTAGACTGTATGTATGTGTTTGCTCTCGATTTTGGAATAAAGAGTTTAGTTTTCGGAATCTATAATAATGAATTTATTCGTGGAGTAGTAAACATTTTGCACCAAAAGGGAGTATAATAAAATATTTGTAGATATAAGATGTACTCGGGTAAATTATTTAAAAAGAACACCCAATGGAATTTTAAGTCGAATGTTATCGCGTTTCATTACAGTTTTACACTGTAACCGACGTGTCGGTGCCTCTTCAGACACCGTGGTCACGAGAGACTCGGGAGGCGTCCAGTTGACAGTTACTAGCTAGGTACTTACTGGACGTTAAGGCATTTTACGATATTGTTAGCTTGTCCTAAATCTTCAAAGTCTTTCAACAACCTATTTAATCTTTTGCCTTACTCTTAAACAAATAACAATTCAATTTTCTTTACAAAACAATAAAATACAAATTTTAATTAAAGTAATATCTGAAAGCTTAATGGCATATAGCATTCAAAGCAGCTAACAGTGAACTTGAACTAGTCACTTCAACTGCTGAAAAACCAAAACAACAGAAACTGAAGTAAAATATTCTTTATCTCCAACACATTTAAGTCGAAAGTTATCTAAACCACGCGGAAACCACGTTCCATGTGGTCACTGACGATCTGACTTGTCACTGTCAACTGTCACTTTGTTGCGAAAAAGTATGCAAATTTTTTTTTCTTTGGAACATGCGAAGACGGGACTTTTTGGAAGCATTGCTTAATGGAAAAAATAGATTGAATTACACTGTTTTCCTTCTGTAATCAAGGTTTTAATATTTCTATCAACGCTTCTTTAAAATATTTCTTATAACTTTCGTCGTTTAAGTAGCTTGAGCAACTTTTACAATGAAAGCGTCATCTGACTTGACTAAAAGTACAAATTATTATAGTTTGAAAATGGAAATATAATGTTTTGGTTTGTTGGGTGACGTCATCTTTCACATAAGGTAATAAAACTACACCTTTTTAATAAAGTAAACCGGTAGTTATATAAAAGAGAGCGATGGTTAATTTCATATTATTGTAAGACTCATAACTCTCGTTGCTCGTAATCTAGAGATTTTAGAAATAACATATGTCAAATCAAATATTTGTTACCTAGGCATGGGTAGTACGATCATATTGCCATTGCTTCGAAAAATCAACGCATTGTATCCATAGCTACGCTGCGTTTCTTAACCACTTCCCCGCTGGCGACTAGGATTAGAATAACCCCGACTCAATATAACACGTTATTTCAATTTGAACCACACAACAACTTTTTACCTTATTTTTCGGATGCTGACTAAAATTATCATAAAAGTGCGAAAGCCTGCAGCGTGATAGCACAAACACACGCGCCCCTGCGGCCGCGGACCTTGCTGCTGACTTCACCGCTAACAACAAATTACAGTAGATTGCATCTTGGGGCAGAGGAAGCTGCATTCAATTGTAATTATGAGCTTGGACCTAAGGTTTCCTCGGGTACTCTACCGTCTGCGGGCTTCGGGAAAAGGTTGATGGAGAAAATATTGAAATTTTGTTGATTATTTAATTATTGAGTAAATACAAATCAGGGTTTGTTAGAGGCCCTTTCGGAATATTTTAATAAATTGTATCTCTTAAAATTCTCTGTGAACTTACGATCGGGTATTCATTTAACTTTAATTAGTTGAGACCTTTGAAAAGCAACCTATCGCCTCTTTCCTGCACCGAGAAAAACTATTAAGTGCGTTTTTAACTATAACTGAAAACCTTTAGTTTCTCCAGAGATTTCCACAAACCTTTCATATAACTTCCTTATGTTTGTAATTCTTATCATAATAATATAATGTTTAAATTTTAAATCATAATTGGAACGCGCTTTCGTGCTGTTAAACGCTGCCAGTACCCGCGCTGTAGCCGCGGGGAGCAAAGAGGCTGGAACACCGCTCACTGGAATTACACACATCCTCCGCCGTGGGCTAAATTAAACCTTTGCCTCGGAATGCTTTCTTTTTTTTTTTAAATTTTGTTAGATTTTTTAAATCGGTTCTTATTGTTGTCTGTAGAATGGTTGTTTTGTATTTTTAATTATACAGACGCTGTGTGTTAGTTCATAGTACTTAAGAGCATTATCTATAAGTAAATGTGTTTGATCCCGCGTTAACTCTTGAACGGGTGTTCGTCGTTGGATACTTGGGGGGAGGGAGACTTGCCTAGGTAACAGATGCAGATGAGTATAATGTTGTATAGACATAAAGAGACATTGTAAATTTAGTTTGAAAAAATTATACTCGTGAAGTTTCTTGCCAATTCTTCTTCACAATGTTTTTTCCGAACCGGTGGTAGAGCCATACTTAATTTGACGTCAATAAGAACAAGTAATTGTCAGTATTGGGAAATAAATGTTTGAATTTGAATTTTGAATTTAAGTGAAGCCTTGCAAAGTATAATACTTTTTAGTACGGGAAATATTACATGCACGTCGCCGCAGAAGCTAATACGAAATGATAATGGCGCCACCCCACAGACGGCGCATACTGTATAATAATATGCGCATACCAGATCTAGGTACGTATTTTCGTAAACTTATTTTAAATCTCTGTAGTTAGCGACTTCTAATACAGTATCTAATACAAAATACAAATTTCTTGAAATTTTGCTTGTCTGTTTTCAACAAAATATCATCAATACGTTTTCCATGGTACATCAACCATGCTTACTCCCGCGTAACCTCTCAGAATCCCACTTCTTCAGACTATTTCCAACAACAGTCCTTTCATACATCGCAGCGGCATAGCCCCGCAATAATTAACGAATCTCTCGTCGCCTCCGCGCCACCCGCCGGACGGACCAGACTCGCTACCACCAGCGGCGCCAGATCTTTCCCGTCGGTGCCTTTGCCTTCACTATTAGACAATAAAAAGTTTACACGGATGAGGTTGCGCTGCAAGGACGCGCTCTCACAGAACCTGTCCCTCCGCGCCTGGAATAAATAAAAAAACAGCCTCTTCAAGGATACAACCACCGTAGTTTCAAATTCGATACGATGTGCTAACGACATTCTAAATTCAAACTTGTTTCGCAAACAATAATATTGAGTTTTGTTTGTTTGTGGTTTACGATGCGTTTCTCGATTCATGCAAAGAAATATTACCTTAAGCGTGTGCCTAATAAGGGTTAAAATTCTTTATCATGTTGAGTCTGGAGGCTGCTATAGCGGCCAGCGGGAAGGGTACGGGGGGACTCATTAATCCCCGCGCGGCGCGCACGCACTTTCATGAATGGGCACAGAACAGGTTGATGTATTCTAATACAGGATGATTCTAAAACTGAGATTTATCTTGAGGTACCTATATTTGGTTATTTTTAGTGAGAATTTTAAGAACATACGTTTTATTCGCTGCATACAAGTGTAGGTATTTTAGATTATCATTTCCAACTGCACAACTTAGTGCAAGTAACGCACAAATTTATTAATGTAAGTAACGCACAAAAAATCAATCTTGATGAACAACTTCTTGTAATTAGGAATCTTTTAGGCCAAAAATCAGCTGCAGTCAAAATACCGAGCACATTCCAATGCCTAAATAAAAAGCAGATTACTCAAGACTCATTTGGTAAAATCACGCGGAAGACGAAACAAACAATAGCCCTTTGTGTATCATATCTGCCTGTAGGCCCATATAAACGACACAGCGTACGATCATCTTTTATCTTTTATGCAGTGTCAATGCTTAGTCATCGATACGTCAAATAAACCTACTGATTTATTTTCATTAATAAAATTATATTTTAGAACTTAAAATTCACGTCTTAAATCAAAACAGTTCCTGTCAACATAATTATTGTATTCAAATCACTAGTGAATTCGAACATTCGATTTTTGAATTTGAATTGGCTAGTTCCCCGAGCACCCTGCGCCACGAAGGTTCGAAGGAAGCGCCGCGACGTCCGGCCGGAGTTGAGTTCCTTTTGCTTTTATTTCTGTTCATCTCATTTATTTATTCCGATGTAATCTCTCCCAGTTAGTTTTTTATTCAGTCTTCGGTGTTACCTGTGCGAGGACGCGTAGCTTGGGATGCGGCGTTTCCACTCGTGCTTGAGATTTGAAGCTTTACATAATTTCTTGCACCTTTTTCTATACCTTTGTGTTCATTAATTGTTAAATAAATATAGATAAGTGATTGACTGAAGTGATGGTGTTTTAGCGTGATGATGGAATTACCGGATTACCTGATGGTGTTGAGCAGGATTTCGTTGAGTAATTTGAGTCTGTTTGGGATGGAGCCGCCGCAGTCGCCGAAGTTAAACTTGCCGTTGTGGCAGCCGTGGCTGGCTGATGACGAGACAGGTTGGTTGCTAAATGTTAATTAGAGTTGCTTCAGTGTTCGGTGGGTTTTAAAGATTATTGTTCTTGAACGCGTTGATTAGCAATGCGTAGGCGCAGCTTCTAAGCTCATTTATTTATTTGCGAAACGAAACTTTTCTTTTAATGTAACTTTCGTTAATGTTTAGAGGGTTGCGGGCTTGCGTAATACATAACTAATCAGATCATATACAAATGATATTCCGATACGATGGCGCCGGGTTTTTTTTCGAAATTAACTGTTTATTTATGGCTTAATTGGCCATACAAATTTTACAGGACTTCGTGACACAATGACTTGCACTGTTTTTGATTTTTTTATTTAAAATGATGTAGTGATTATAGATAACTTATTATTTGATATTTTTTTTGGTTCGACTTCTTGGGATGTCTACTATAAAGGGATGGAAGGCCTGTCTGCATCTTGTAGTCCGATGTAAGAAGGGTGTGGGTTCAACATTCGCGCACTCTCCAAACTGTAATCTGTAGAAGACTGCTAAATAAGTTTATGCCCGGCTCAGATGTAGGTACCTAATTCAATTATTATAAACAAAATGGCTTCGTGTTGAATCCTTCACTGTGTTTTTTACTTGAGTATTAAACGTTGTCAAGTAGGTGCGAAAACATTTCCAAGCTTGGTATCCTGCCACTAGTTCGTTGCACCGCGCCTTCGCCGCAGCAGCCGCGGTGCTGTTTGTTTACCTACCGCCGCGCCAACCAGGTGATGCTTTGATGATGCTAAATATCGGAAGTCGCCAAGTCGCTGACGCATGGGACTCATAGATCCTATCTCCGTCGCCTGATCTAACTTAGTCGCAACCCTACTGTGACTACGCGAAGAGCACCGAGGCAATACGACAGGACATCCGTCCTGCTCGCGCATTCTGTCTCTTTCTCCGTTTCATGCATGTTCAGTTTTATAAATGTAGTTGAGTTTGTATGAGGACCAGGTCCATTGCTCGAGAGTGTCATGACAAAACGTCACCTGACACTATTTTACTTAATTCAAAGCTTACCCAGTATCATACTGTTTAATCCACGACGTCCTAAGACGACGTCCGCGCCCTCTCGGGTGCCCTTAGGTATCGTATGTAGGAGTCGTTTAAGTGCCGGCTAAGCGCCCTCAGCGCTAGGCCGCAAAGTCCGGCGAAATTTAAAAGGCCGATTAAATTACAGAAACCCGTCCACTTGCAAAAAACACCCACAAAACGTGAGTAAAAAAATGAAGTTGAAATTCGACAAAATATTCAGAAGAAAGATAAGATTTTCATTTATATTTTAATTTATAATAACGCATATATGTCCTAAAAGGTCAAAATAATAACAGAATTTTCTAAAGTTTACACGATTCGTTATATGAACTAAGACCACAGTCACGACTCGATTGGTCGATATCTGTAGCGACGCCGAAACTTCGAGGTCAGTGTAAATATGTTCAATGAAACGCGGTGAAATCCAGATAAAAAGTGTTCCATTTTTGACATGAATGATACTTTGACAAAGATAATTACCTACTACTAATTACCTACTGCATAATTTTTATTCATTATTATAGAAATTATCTTTGAAGTATACACAATAGTGAAACTAAACAACTAAATAACATTAAAAGTTTTTGGTTTAGTAATTCAATTATGTTATTTAATTTAATGTTTTTAACACTCATTTTGTCTGCATCATAGGCACTTGCCTAATTATTACAAATATTTGTTTACTTAAACCGTTTGAAACTATTTATATTTTTCCTTTAATAAAGTATTCAACAGACCGCCGCAGACGTCCTGACTGCAAGTGGTTTGATGGATAAATACTTAGAGTAATTCATCTAAATAAAGAAATCTTCTTTGATCATAATTAAGTTCAAAAGTCTTTCTGTTCGGCAATCCGTTTCGCTAAGGGCCGCCGGCGACCCAGCGGCCACTAGGTACGCAGCGCGCGCCGGTACATCGAGTGACTGGGCAGTGCTAAGGGGGACATCTTCTGACAGCCAAAACAGGTCCGCTGCAGATTGTACAGCCTATATCATTGCTATCCAATATTGCCTACGTGGGGCCTGCCTCGCTGCATCTTCCAGGTTGCCGTTCGAAAATTTCACTGCCCCAGTAGGATATATTTAAAGCACTGCCCAACTAGCACAAATGGTAGCCAATAAGCTTTAGAGCGTATCATATTGCAACTTAAGGTGCTAACGATAAGGTCTATATCCTGCTCTAGACCCCTTATGCAACAGATATGGCCCTAAGTGGGCACATCGCATAGCAGGTCTAGAGCGTATCATATTGTGACTAAAGGTGCAAATTGCAGCGCCTGTACCCCTGATTTGCCACTTTGATTGAACTGTTGATTGAACGGTTGAGTGAACGATTAGATTTTGTTCATTCATACGTATGTTTCATTTCTGTAGTTGCAATGTTGAGAATATTAATGGCGTGTGACAGTTTTTAAGTGACAACTTACAAAACATAATTGTAAGTACCAAATACTTTTATTCAACTATTTGCTTTATCTGTACTGAAAAATCAAGTGGGATCTCAACTTTACTGCAAAATGCGTATATGTTTATTAAGTAAATTTACACGCCATATTGATTTCATGAGAATTTCAACAAAAAACAGTGTAAATAAAATATGGTTATAGTAGTTTTAATAAAAATGACCAAGAATATAATTGGTATAACAAGCATTTATAGTGAATTTACGTAGTAAAGTTGTAAAATCACTACTTTTGTTATAACAAAGACATGTTTAGTACAAATAATGTAAATTAGAGGTTAGATTTTCATAAAAACATCCATTAAAAATGGCGAATCGTTTTGTTACTATAGGTAATAATTTTCACCCGCTTACTTCAATTTTTGCTGTCAAAGTGCTAAAAATCACCTTTCTTATTACTAAGTGGTCTAGAGAAGGGCTATAGGAGTGAATTTTATTTACTATATATATGATTCTTTTGTTTTAGTAGGGAAAATAGTTTAGGGCTCAATTGACAATACAAAAACCTTTTTTTGGATAAACATAATGTAATACACTCAATATTGATTAAGTATTATGTATTTTAATACAATTATATTTTCATTTCAGTAATTGAACGGAACTACAGATGCAGCATACAATACTTTGCCATGAAAACCAAACACTGTCATAGAGCCAAGCACCGAAAATTATATAATAATTCGTTAAAATCCAAAAGGCACAAAAACTACAGAAGCACTTTTCTTATAAGAATTTTATAAGTGAAATATTATTTTAGATCAACATTATACAAATATAGTTGTTTCCTTGTAAAAGTAATAACCTAATTATTTAATTTTAAATAAAAGTCAGATAGCTGTTAAAAATGTATTTTATTTCCCTTTGTCGTTCAGCAATCAGAAAACAATTTATATGAATCTAATTATTCAGAGTTCTAATTACTTTTATTTTCATATTGATTCCAAAAGTTGAATGCGCATTGTAAAATATTGATTTTGGCTCACATGTCATTAGGGTACAAGCATATCAAATTTAAAAAAAGCAAATTGTGTTCTAAATGTTGATTATCAGATGAAAATGAATTTAGAATAATTAAAGTAATATAATAATATCAATAAAATATTAATGTATCCCGTAGTAATATCTTTTGTTTTTATAACAAAGGGAGGTAATTAACACATCGTAAACCTTCACAAGTTAAACTTTGGGTAAATTCCACAATAACAAATATTGAACTTTCTACGGAACCCTCCCCTTAAACTTCAGAAGAAAATAATAAGAACCAATCCTGCCATTAAGGCTCATTTTATCATCCTTCTAGATATTCCAGTGGTTTAAGAGTTGATTTTGCTTCCTTTTAGAAATGTTGGGCGTAATGGTGGTTATTGCTTCTCGTTTTTAGCTATAAGACGCACTACAGGTATAAATTACCACTTAAAGTAGCAATTCACACTCGCACTGTAGCTTAGAGTGGTACAACAGTGGTAAGGTGTTCAACTTTAAACTGTAGGTGGTAATAATTGAAAATTTGGAACCCATAGGCCATTTTATAGACTTTATTTATATTTACCACTCCTATGCAGTAAGAAGTTGTAATTTTTACCCAAATAGCACCGATATACAACTTTGAGTCATAAACTTAGCTACAATTATTACTAATGTGCTAGTTGGGTGTACACCAGACACAACAGAATTATATTGCTATTACGTCTATAGGCGTCTAGTTGCTCCAACCTATGGAAACTAAAACGCCCTATTCTTCTTCACCTTCCAGAGACGCCCAGCACGGGCTCAAGCGGCGAGTCGGAGTGCGACCGCACGCTGTCGCCGGTGGCACCGCGCCCCCCGCCCGCTAGAGAGGGGGGCAAGTGGAAGCGGGAGCGCCGCAACCGCCTGCCCGACTACAAGCCTAGGTAAGCATACCCATATTGCTTCAACGCCTTACATTAAACATTTAAAAAATGTCATCATTTCGTACGTAAAATACGAAGATACTGCTTCCCTGGCCTTGTACTCGTGTAACAATTAATAAAAATAAGTCAACACGATTGATTTTTCGTATTCAAATCATATATATTTTCCTAAGTACCTGTACTTATATAACCTTATTTGATCATCTAAATTACTTTTCCCTATTTTGCTCCAAAAACAAATATTATTTTTGCAAATAAATACAATTTGGCGTCATAAGTTAGGAAAGAATATATCAAACAGAATCCGTTAAAAAGATGGGAGCATCAATCGGATTCGTCGATGGCAATCTCGGGGTTCGAGCGAACTACATTCAAACTTGGAATATTGAATGCGAAACTTGAACGTGACATAGAAAGACTGAGTCTTGAAACTTGAGCATTCTTCAGGTGCCATGTTTCGTGGATACGTTCCGAACAGAAGTCCTTGTTAGGTACTAGTATCTTGTTCGAGTGGATATGATTACATTTTACAAGGACGCAAAAGGCAGATGAAATAAAGCGCTTACATTTTATTTATATAGAGAAGTTTGGCTAAAACACTGACAGATTCCTCGATGGATTGTAACGGTTATCGTTACACGAGGAAGGTTCCTAATAAAACTATAACATATGCACATTTTAAACAATCTGTAATTTTCTGAACCTCACTAATTAAAATAGAGACTTTAGATATACCAGCAACATATTGTTGATGCAATTTCAGCGCGTAGTTAACTGCTCTGTATCCATCATTCTCTTAGTTCAAGTTAATAAAACCATTAATTTAAGATACTAGCGGCAATGGAAACCCTGATGAAGAAACTCACATATCTAAGTAATTGTTTCGATGTATGTCAAGTCTGAAACACACCCTTACTGGGGTGAATCTGTTGTTCCTGCAGCAGGACTATTAAACATGTCGGGGGGTATAACACACAGCACTGCTTTGCCCGCCAACTAACCCAAGTATTCTGGAACCTTCCAGAGAGAGCGGTAAGATGGCGCTGCGGTCGCAGTCGTTCCACGAGCGCCGGCCGGCAGCCGCGCCGCGCGCCGCGCCCCACAGCGACGGCGAGTTGTCCGATGGGGTCGACGACAGGAATGCACGGGGTAAGGGACTGGTGCTACATTTTCTCCTAGATAAAGACGCCTGGTGCAGGACAAAGACGTCATGCAACGGTTTCTACACCGAAGTTAACTTACACAGGTAAAAGTAGTCGTTCACCAAGTGTAAGACTGTATATACCTGTGATGAAGTACAATATTTTGAATTTCTGGTCGACTTTGTGCAACCATCACCTGTCAGCACCTTCCACGAGATGCAGAGCAGCCCTCGCGGAACTGCCCCAATAACCAACTTTTTCTTATAATTTCACCACAGCCGGCAGAGGAGCCCGCGGTCCACCTGGTGGTAAGTGGCACCCGTGCCCACGGACATCGTATATCGCAGATTTTATCGAGTAATTATATTGTTAATTAATAATTTTCGATCAATGATGCATGGCCAGCTGGAGGCTGCAGTTAGAATAGCTTTAGTTCCACTAATGGCACTGTCTGTCCCTTCCCTTTGACCGGAACACCACCACATACACTTGGTTACTACGGTGGTCCAAGTAGGAATGACTGCACCCCCCCCCCCCCCCAACCCAGACGAGACTTTAGCATGAGACACTCTACCAGCACTACACTCTGTGGAGAGAGCTATGCGCTCGCCCACTGGGCAGCTCAGCGACGGCGGATTTCTCGTCTGGTGTCCTTTTTTTACGCACGGGTTCCGGCCTTACACAGCATTAGTCGCCTTTTATAATTGAAATTGTGTATGTTGAATAAAGATTATTATTATTATTAGGATAGGTTGTCGGGCATTTGTCATCTTGTCCTTCTTTCGGTTTTGAATAATAAAACCGCGTAAAATCATCCTAAAATGCGTCGTCCATTCGAAAATTCGAGCTTTTCATAAATAATGTATAAAAAAAAGCTTGCAAAAAATGTAAGGGAACTTACGTTCACTGTTGAAGGCTAAATATCAGTCAGGGCAGTGTTTAGTCTTAAAAATTCAATGAACCTAACCTGTGAAAGATAGATAGATAACCTGATTATTTGTATAAAAATATATCAATAATTAAATAATTTTCTGACGCCGGTTCTCATTTCTTCAACTCCAGGATAAACTGCATTGCTCTGTGAGCGACTTGCTTCCATGAGGCAATCATAGTTCGCGATGTCAGTGGTCACTTGAGTGATCAATTTACTGTAATGATACTCGGGAACACCCAAAAATTCCGAATTTGAATATTGCGATTTTTAAAATTCCGAATTTCACAACCCTGAAGAGTCTCAATTCCGACTATTCAAACACACGATTCTTATTTCACCGAAATTCATAAATACGAAATTTTAATTTTCCGACATTCATTAGTACGAAGAATTAAAATAAAAACTCGCTGTGTTACTAGTCCGAAATATGGTATGCCGAATTTTAATTTTCCGAAAATTCAATGCTAACATTCAGATTTTGTATCTAAAACGGGTATATAATAAAAATTATAATCTTAATCTCCTGTGACACAAATTAAAATTAATAAGGCACATTTTGAAATTATACAGATTAGGCGCGACGACGAGCGAAGCGACGAGCGGCCGGCGAAGCGCCAAAAAGGGATTTGCATTTCAGTATATAAACCACATACGCAAGAAATAAGACGCTACAAAAAACTAAAAAGACTGTCTCATTTCCAGCTGACTACTTCAATGCTCGAACGTATAAATTGATGTGCTCATGCAGTTTTACAAGGCGTTTGTTATTGCAACTAATATTATTCGGTATTTTCAAATTCTGAATATTGATGTTCGTAATTATAAACGTTCGGAATTACAAAGTTTCGATGAAAAAAAATTCTTAATTATGAAACACGGCATTTTCATTTTCGGAATTATGAACCATTCGGTGTTTAAAATTCAGAATTTTGAAATTCGTGATTATGACTATCGGAATTAAGTTTCTCGTATTTATGTAGTGTACCCATGATACTCGTATAAATACATAGAAACACTGTTTGAAAGGCTGGTGACAGTGATATTAGTAACTTTGCCTCAACAGGATTTACAAAAAGATTCGCGTTCGAATACTGAGAGGTAATTACATTTTTGTGCCAAAAATTGCATTTTTAGTAAAAAAATAAGATAAATTTACTTGGACCAATTCGGGAAAACCGACACTGAAGAGAATGGGCCTGCGATCGCGTCCCCGTCAGAAACTCTGGAACCGGGCAGACTCAACCCAATCACCAGTAACATGTATTTTTTTTACAAAGGTCCTCATTACATTGTTGATTAATTAAGTTTAAATAAATAATGTAACATTAAGTATTATATGAAATAGCTTCATAATACGAATGTGCCAGATAAACTACACTCGTTTCTAACAGCTTCCACCGCGCGGGAACCCTTCTTCCTTCTACTTCCTACGCCCAAAACCACACCCTGTATAAATAACGTTTTTAATTTCAATTATTCCTTCCTTTCTTTTACTTTTATCACGGTTTATAAGCGTGTAAGAAAATGCGCCCCTTTTTTAAATATCCCCTGTTTATTAAAACCCCTTCGTGTCCCATCCCTAAGAACACCGCGTGGTCTATGAGGCTGACAGAAATGTCGAAAATGTGGCAGAAAGAGTTGTGCTTCAATCTGTGCTACATTTTCGGTATAATGGCTTTGGAATTATTACTTTATGAACAAAAAAGGTCATATTTAACTTAAAATGCGGATGGACTACATGATCTACATTAGCTGAATATTTATTTGTACATTTTAAGAAGGTTAACAGCTATTGTTACAAAAGTATCTATGTAGTATTTCAAACCCAATATGTGTTTTCATAGTTTTGGACTGACCGCGCCCTATATGTGTTCTACAATACTCCACAATTTATCAAACCCGTCTCAAATAAGATTCACGTTTATTTTTTCCTAACCGAAAGCCCTTTTCTCGCAGAGCGTGCGACGGACTCGAGCAAGGGCGAAGCTCCGCTGGACATGTGCCTGCGCTCGCGCCAGCCGCCGCCGCCGCCGCCCCCCTACGCGCGCCCCTCCGTCATCAAGACTAACGACACCCCGCCCGGTGAGGATACAATTGTAACTTTAAATATTGGGCATCGGTGGTCCCGGCTGCTTGTGAATTACAGATGTACTTATAAAGTTGACAACAGTTTACTAAGCCAACTGCTGTAATGGTGATAAAGAACCCACAGACCTGAGAAATAATTTCGAAGGTGTGTATGAAGTCTGCCAACCCTCGGCAAGCGTCTTGGTACCCTTGCCGTGGGATGATTAGGGCCGTCATGGACATCATTTTGCTGTGCGACGCTAGTTGCACAAATTACCGTCATTGAGTATGGGTCCTAAATACCTAATAAAAAGGTATTTCTGCTAGCAGCACCTACATTTCCTGTTACTGTGTTTAGGATAGTCCAATAACTGCTTTCTTGATCGAGTAATTAAAACTCCCAAAGCTATATCCGCATCCAGACTTATCTTTCGACGAATCCAGACGAATCTCTGTTTGGTTTTTTTTTTTTTGGAATTGTTATCGGAGCACTGACAAGTAATCACAATTTTTCTACCTTTATAATACTTAGCTTCAGTACCCATTTAGTAAACTGAACATGCACTTCCAAATAGCGTGCAGCGCTTGCGTGCTGGCATTCGTTTAATCAGGCATATGATTCATTCATGAAGTGAACTAAATATGTTATGAAATTCCGTTTGCTGTTGTAATTATTCAGAAGGTAATGTTTTGCTAAAAAGTTTTACTTGATTTGATTTTGTAGCATAAGAGACTTCAGTCCAAAAGAACCAGTTTTATTTAATTGTTTTGAGTCTTGAACTAAATCACGAGTAAATTTTTTCATAAGGGAGGGTTTATTTATCAACATATCCTGGCTCAAACTATTCTCAAACAGTATTTTCATAATGTTTCCGTACAAGTCTATTCAATCAACTTCAACGCAATCATTGGCTAATTTGACACTGGTTCCAGGCTCCATGTCGATGTGCGACCCGGTGATCGACGAGCACTTCCGGCGCTCGCTGGGAGACGACTACATGACCCTGTTCAAGAAGCACGGCCAGCCGGAGCCCGCCGCGCCCGGCCCCAAGCCCAACACCAAAGACCGAGCCAGCAGCCCCATACAGTTCGAGAACAAAGAAACCACGAGGAAAATCATAGCGATGGAAGTCGACGACGCAAGCCTCTCAGTCGACGACCACTTTGCCAAAGCTCTCGGCGACACGTGGAAGCAGATCCAGACCTCGAGGCTGAAGGAAGCCGACCCCCCGCCCAGCAAGGTGGTGGACGATCACTTCAGCAAGGCGCTCGGAGACACGTGGAGCAAGCTGCAGGCGGCCAAGCCGCGCGACGCGGACCAGCGCAAAGACCAGGCGACCAAAATCATCACGAGAAGTGGTGTTGTTATATAAACAAGTTGGTTGGAAACGATTGAGTCGAAAAAACTTCTTTTTTTGAGGATTTTGGTCAGATATAATGGAGTATCTGCTAGGTTATTTTGATGATGTTTGTAAATTAAAAAGTGATTCCTTATGGATCAAAAATTGTCAAATTGTAGTGATGTGACAAGTTAATTCGATAAATTTTCTAATTTCAAAAGTAATAAATTACACATTTGTTTACATTATTCGATTCTTTGCATTTAATATGAATTATAATTTATATTAATTCTTATATAAATAAAGATATTTTGAATAAATTGAAATAACCTTGTAAAAAATCCTCAATTTTACATAAAAAGGAATTTTAAGCACAGTTCTGTGCTGTTTTATTGTCCATGACAGATATGTTACCTTAAGTTTCAGTTGTTGATATAATGTTATTTCTCTATTTTGTTTGTAGCAGCCACACATACTATATAGACATATTTTAGTTAAGAGGTATTTTGACTATTGTCACTTGTCACAAAAAGACACAGGCATGTAATGAATGTCATTTATCCTGCAAATATTAAAAGCTGCCATTTTTTACGAAAATGAGTATTAATTTATTGTGCATATTTCCATACCTTTCAATGACTAAATAAGCATTCTCTATACGGTATGAAGTGGCTGAGTTATAGTCATATAGTTAGTCACCAATTCACTTAAGTTATTTAATTACCTCAAAATATAAACGCTTTGCACGGATCACTTTAATGTTAAAAGGTGGGTGCGTCCTGTAAATATTATTTTAAATGATTTTTATATTTATGGGGATGTGTTTAAGTATGCAATTTGCTTGTACAGTTTTACTTTCTGGTGGTGCAGTACAGATAATGTAGGTTTTTATCGAACTTTTTGAAAGTTATCGATGTTTTTCAGATACAACACTAAATTATTAGCCGCAAGTACATATACGTTTTTATTGCCTAATCTAAATGTAAATTTCTAATGTAAAATTCTAATGTCTATCTGGATGTGTAAATTATTCTACTATTAATTATAAATGTTTAATATTAAATTGAATGTGTTTCATCGAAATTTATCAACGAATAACGTTGGTCCACTTAACGCAGTTAAAGTTCCAGTGAGTAATCCTCTTATTAAAATATATAAATGTTCGTATAAATAAATAAATACATTTTTTCCATGACGAAGCAGTGAACAGATTTCGCTATTAATTTCGACAATTTAAAAAGATGTAATAATTTGTGGATAATAAAGTTTGCGTGATTCTAACTCGACGTGGAGATGACACAGCTAGTACAATACATCCTAAACATTTAAAAATAGTAATTTATTATCGTTTTAGAGACTCCTAAGTTGACAAAGTTCATATATTTAATATTCCCAATATTTCCCCTGTTCCTAATGTTCCGGTCAGTGCGCGCTGCCAGCGCTGGCTGTACGGAATCCTCAAGTTGTTATGTTGCTTAGGTTTAAGTGATGTGAATGTATAGTCGTTAAGAAATGTAAATAACTTCCAAATTTCCTATTTATGCACTGCATATCGAATAAGTTTTGTCTTTACATTTTGTAGATATGAAACAAAATAAAGAACACACATTGAAATCTTTGTATTTTTATTTCCGATTCGACGAAATTCTTTTTTACTGTCGTAATAGAACATTTATTTACGAACAGAAATTTTATTCATAAAGTTTAAAGACCAAGTTCGATACATTCAAGCCTCGAAATAAGTTTGTGACGTTTATGGGACACAATGCAGTGGCAGTGCGAGTAGCACAAACTTGGTGAGTTGGTCGGCTGGCCAGTGGCGATCAGCCGTCCATCCGGTGTGGCGGGCTATTTCTGCCAGTGTCGCGTATTGCTGGAACACAGTACAAAAAACAAAAAGTAAATTTCGCAGGGCATTGAGATATATGCGCTAGAACAACGTATAACACACCAAGAAACAATGACTTGAACTAATAACAATGACTAATTATCTAAATTGTAGACGACATGCTATAAACAAACCTAAAAAATAAATTTAATACATACCTAAAAATATTTGATAACATCAAATTAATTATTGAATTTACACGACATTCTGAAAATCTTCGGGCTGTAAGCAGAGGGGAGAGTCTTGATCAAGGTTGGTTCATGCATTAGAATCCGATAATTTGACGTCAAAGTCGACGCCATTTTCAGCAAGATCATCTCAGAAGCTACGACATAGCAGAAGAATTAGAAATCGGCCACAAACAGTTTTGAAGCATTTAAAATAGACTTGATAAAGCTAAATATTTGAGCAGCACACGAGCTCACAGCACTAACCTGCACTTGTTTGCTGTTCTCTACTAAAACGTAATGAATGAAACGGCCATTTCAGAAGAGAACGATCACTGCAGGTGAACAGTGGATCACCTGAGACAAGAGCGGGCAAGCCACGCGAACTACGCGAAACCCCGGATTAACCCGCAGTAAGGTTATGCGTGTTTGCTGGGATTGGAAGGGTATCGTTCGTAGGGCTGTCCCTTTTGATGTTATATTTCATATATTTCTTACTGCGAGGTTAAATAAAAGAATTAAAAAATAATTAAGATATGTAAATCAAGTAGGTAAAACATTTTTTTATTTCAAATAATTTATCATACACACAATTTTGCAGCATGTATTTTGTTATCGTACAATGATAAAAGCACATGAACGCGGTAAGTAGGAAACCTACTTTGCTAAGGGCCGCCGGCGCGGCGACCCAGCGGTTACAGGGATTTAGCGCGCGCAAGTACCTCGAGTGACAGAGACCTGGTTTAGGACTGAGCTCTGATGAGTCAAGTCATGAAACCGTCTCAGTAAGTCAGGTGAAATGTCAGTGAAATATATAATATTTATTTTTATGAGATATGATTATCTCAGACCACAGTGAGAAGAGACTGGCAGTCATTAGCTTAGCAATAATGAAAAAAATCAACGTATAGTGAAATTTCGGGGATAATCTCCCTATAAATATATCTCCCGATAATCAGTAATGCTTAGGATTGTCAACGCTGCACTTCGTTATTTCAGACAGCTGGATATTTCATTCACAAGTGACAAAAAATGTGCTAAAATGCATTAAATATTGTTTTCCAAGCAAGTCAACCGATACGATTTAAACTATTAAAAGTGTCAAGGCACCGGAGACGACCGCGGGTGAGCTGCATACTTCATAGGAATCTTTGCCAATACACGTCATGCGGGATGCACATACCCAACAACACTATTTGGCTCATTACAAGTGAATATGAAACATTGAAATAAATAAACCAATATAACTGATGAAAGTTCAGAATACGTAAAATAAAATAGAAACATATTTGTTTGTCCTTTTGACCAGGATTCCGTGGTTCTCATCATAAAGTGGATTCGAAAAATCCATCTACCTACGTATATACCTAGGAAATTGTCATAGGTATAAATGAATTCCTTCCAATCTCTCACCTAAAAGTTGAAAAATTTTACACAATTAAATATCGACGTCTTTTTTGAATCCTTTATAATTCTAGATTTATTCATATCGCGGGTGGGGGCAATAGTCCCATTGGGAATCCTCATGAAAAATCACACAAACGAAAAAAAACTTCAAAACTATGAAACTTACGATAACCTAGATAAACAAACTAAACTAAACTTCTTGTGTGAACCTGTGTGTCGGCAGGTGTTCAGATCATCTCTATCCAGGTGTAGATCCTCCAACTCACTTGATGGAAAATGAAGATAATTATTATTTAAAGAAAATAATTATAAATAGTTTTAAATATCATTCCGGCCATCGCTAAACGTGCACAATCTGCCATAATCACCTACAGTAAAGGGAACACACAAGACCTATTAGTGAATCATAAATTATAGTTTCAAATATGCAGCAGTGCGATTGTCACGCAACGAACCCCTGACCAAGGTTTGCATTTGCAAAGTGTATAATTTGCCCGTATCAAGAAAAATGGGCGTTACGTGGGTGGCGCTATCCCTCGGAATTTTTATTAATATGGACCTAAGATTTTGAAGCTACCGAAACGGAGAAGGTTTTATTTTGGTAATAAAAAAAATTGGAATACAAATGTACCGAATGCATGGAAAAATGAGCTACCAAACATTTCCAATCCTTACTAATATTTTACAGCAGGTACTTCGTTAAAATACACACAACAAAGAAAGTCCACGTTCACAGAAAAAAGGTCTAATATTTTTGAATAGCCTAAAATATTTAAAAATAAACTATTATGTATGTGTTAATTCTTTATTTAAGAATACATCATTAAAATGAAGAAATCATACAATCTTCTTTTGATATTTGTATAAAAGAGAAGTCAATGATTATTTCTGCCTGAAAACTGTTAATCAATTTCTCTAAAATTGTTCATTTAAAAATGCCAGGTTGACTGTCTGAAGAGTTATTGCGTGAAGACAGATATTCTACAGGGCAAATTGCAGCCAGAGTCTCCGTTTCTCGAAGCATGGGCAACCTGGCTGATCGACCTCGCAGTGGCCGTCCGGCTGTCCTTATCCACGTTCAGAAGCGCTACGCCAGTCTTCTTGCTACCCGTGATCCAAAAATCGGCGCTTTTAAACTGAGATTAGAGCTGCGATCTGCTACTGGACCATTCGTAATTGCTTACACCGCATTGGATTACGATCCACGAAAACCTGGCGAGCACCTTTGAATACACGGGAACGACAGCGACGCAGATTGAAGTGGGCCAGGTAGATTCAAAACGATGCAGACGAAGAAGGAGATATGTGGCGTAATCCTGATAACCGACGTGTCCGTGTCTGGCGATAACCTGGGAATTCCGAAAGGCAAAGAACTGCCGCTGGAACCGTTCAGCAAGGTGACAAATCGGTTTCTGTTTGAGGCGGAATAGCGGCTTTGGAGCTCAAACACCTTTGATCCGTACCAAGGCTCGATAACAGCTTTGAACGAGACAGCTATTATCGATGAAATCATCATCAATCATTAGACCATTCAGGATAACTTATACCAATTCGTGTTGGTAGAGACCATTTTATTATTAATTATTTTATTTTTAACCATATTATGAATAATAATAATTAAAATATAAATATATCTACCAATATATCAATAACTTCGGAGCACCGGAATTAAACCCAATCGAGCGCGCATGGAGTGCTCTCAAGCGTGCTGTTTGGAGTCATCAGCCACCTCCAAGAACTCCGTTAGAGGTCAAGGAAGCCGCTATTCAAGGACTGGACAAGGATATCCAGATGCGTTCAAGCCAGGGGACGAGTTATTTTGTATTAAATTAGTAAATAAAATTTATAAAATAATTTTCTTTAATTAAATTTTCGCATTTATTTAAATTACATTTTGACAGAGATTGAAAAAATCAAGTTTTTCTAAAAAAATAAAGAGGAAATTAAGATTTTTCATATTAAAATTATGTGTTTTTAAATGTTAAAGCAAAAAAACATTTCAACTTTTCCAAGTGAACGCGGATTTTGTTCGATGTGTGTATATGTGTGTGTGATGTGGTATATCCATAATCGAAAGTGTTTGAGCTGATGTCGTAGGCAACGTGTAGGATCTTCATAGTAATTTCCATCAGGTGGCATTGAAGGCACTTGCGAACCGAATATAAAACTAATATGGTCCTTCCGCCTACATTTATCGAATAATATGAGATAGACAAATTCAAAAAAAGAAAGTAATAATTGATACGTGACTTACATACAACCAACGCTCGCACGGAAACGAATATTCCTACACGATGATTTAATGATACCAAAACAACAGAGGCTTTTATTTGCCCTTGTTTATGGAGGGTTATGTTTTCACTTCACGGTTATTTCCATAGTGGTTGATCTATTACCTAAACAAACAACTGAATAAGGATCAACTTTCTTGTTCTCCTTTCATAATATATTTCGTTCACGAGTTTGCCTTATTTGGAGATTGAAATATACATTGTTTATGTAAAACGAAGCTTAACCAATAAAGATATGAAAGTTCTTTTGTTTCTAAGGGGTTTTGCTTTATATCTCAATATATAAACGAGAATCTCACTGCTCAAACTGGGCTTTGTTTATTTTTTAACCTCGACGAAAAAAGAGGGGTGTTATTATACGTTTGTTGTGTGAATCTGTGACAGACAGCCAGTCTGCGGCATCGCATCTCTCCACGAGGAGACAGATTGTGACGCGGATTGTTTTGTTTAAATGAATCGAGAGTTTTGTTAGTCACGCTTGATGAAAATCTTATTAGTTGTTTAAAAGTGGTGTGTCTTGTTCGCCACGCAGGCAGCCGTCGTGGTATTGAAATGAAATTTGCATATTAAAAAGGTAGATAACTTATAGTTAAAAAAAAATAAACTCCATGAACAGGTAATCCTGTCTTCGCATCTGGGGATGGCTGGGGATGGATGAGGGTCTGTAATATATTTGATACAATTCTTATCAACTAAATATAAAAAAACCTGCTTCCAACATAATGTACTTTGTAATATTTGTGTGTCAGAACTGTGTGCGCTGCTGACAACAAATCATACAAAGTTAATCATTCGGAGTCAAGGACAAAAACTAGTATCTGCCTGAGTTATGTATTAAGTATTCGATTCCCTGTCGACTAAGAATAGCTTGTTGCCGCGCTTTATGAGGATGCATGCATTCTAGATGTTGCGCCCGATGAAAGAATACACGCTTGTGTGTTTTACCGACTTCAAAAAAAGGAAAGGTTATAGATTTGACACATGCGTATGTAATATTACCGAAACTGTAAAATATTTACATATACGGGTACATATTTACAATATTTCATAGATGTATGTTTGTATTATGTTAGTCTCCAAAATTAGCAGTCGCATTTTGATCATTATTCTTCACAGTCCTGGTCACATCGGATTCGCTGCAGTAGTTTTCAAGGTTTAGTTTGTTCAGTTTAAGGATGAATGGATCCACGTGAACCCGTCCTGAGTCGGAGATAGGGGGTGGCGTGCTCGCTGCCCACGAGCCAGCTCCAGCCTCGCGGAAGTACGAGACTCACAACTACGCGTTTTACTGAACACATCAGCCACGTTGGTAAACAGAGCTTTACCTTACTTCACATCTGTGGGTCCCAATGTTGGACCCAGCAGCTCGTGTTGTTAATGTCATAAGACACTGCTAATATTACTACAATCTATACCTACGTATTATTTTTAACTACATACATTATTATATTTTATAAAAACTTCAAAACTTCTTTTCTATGTTTCATCGCAATGGAAACACCAAAATAAGGCATTTGAAACTATAAAATTCAAAGCATCAAACAACGACTTCTTAACTAAACGTTTTAGCAAATACCCAAGAAATTGTTTAAATGTAATTTGAGGTAATTCAAAGTTCGATTAGCTAGCCGAGGCTTGCATCAAAAATCCATAAAAAGATTAAAGGCTTGATTTCGTCGCGGTTTTTCCCTTCCTTGGATTTGGCGTTAAGCCCTTTTGAGGTAATTGCGGGCTCGACATTCAGTAGAAAGGAAATCTTGAAAAGTTCTTATTTTCTGCTTTCGATTTAGAATATTGACTTTTATTTATGACGCAAAGCTTGCCAATTTCAACATACGTTAAGTGAGAGTTCCTGTGTATTCTTTTAGTTTTCAGTTGACGAAATCTCCAAAAAAAATGTAAAATGTATTGTAATCTAAACCCAAAGAGGTCAGTTTTGCCAATCTATAATTTCGGTACTTACCTATTGTTAGAATTATTTGTATCACCTAATGGCGATTTTAAATGTCTATATGGCAATATATAACCGATATATAAGCCAATATATAGCCGATAGCCGATAGTACGAGAGCCGCCGGAATCTGCAGTCGTTTGTTCACAAATCATGCATATGTTACGTTTGTATATTTTGCCCCAGTGCAATAGGATAGTACGAGAGCCGCCGGAATCTGCAGTCGTTTGTTCACAAATCATGCATATGTTACGTTTGTATATTTTGCCCCAGTGCAATAGGATAGTACGAGAGCCGCCGGAATCTGCAGTCGTTTGTTCACAACTCATGCATATGTTACGTTTGTATATTTTGCCCCAGTGCAATAGGATAGTACGAGAGCCGCGGGAATCTGCAGTCGTTTGTTCACAAATCATGCATATGTTACGTTTGTATATTTTGCCCCAGAGCAATAGGATAGTACGAGAGCCGCCGGAATCTGCAGTCGTTTGTTCACAACTCATGCATATGTTACGTTTGTATATTTTGCCCCAGAGCAATAGGATAGTACGAGAGCCGCCGGAATCTGCAGTCGTTTGTTCACAACTCATGCATATGTTACGTTTGTATATTTTGCCCCAGAGCAATAGAATAGTACGAGAGCCGCCGGAATCTGCAGTCGTTTGTTCACAACTCATGAATATGTTACGTTTGTATATTTTGCCCCAGTGCAATAGGATAGTACGAGAGCCGCCGGAATCTGCAGTCGTTTGTTCACAACTCATGCATATGTTACGTTTGTATATTTTGCCCCAGTGCAATAGGATAGTACGAGAGCCGCGGGAATCTGCAGTCGTTTGTTCACAACTCATGCATATGTTACGTTTGTATATTTTGCCCCAGTGCAATAGGACAGAACGAGAGCCGCCGGAATCTGCAGTCGTTTGTTTTTAAGAGAATCTGACGTCATTAAAACGTTTTTCATTATTGAACCATTCAAATGGTGGCAACCTATATTTGCAGCACTTATTTCACTCACAAACATTTGGTGTAGTGTAGAGAAATAAATAATATTGATTGACAATTTGATACATAATTCACTGAAAAAACCGTAATTGCAAATAATTAATATGCCTGTTCTAACTTGGCAACTGGTAACTCAGGCTACGGAGTGAGAGCTGGCAACCCTTTTTTATGTATTCCCTACATAATTTTCTTTCAAAGGACGTTATATTCACTAAAAAACATGTAACTGCTAAATATAAACAAAAACAATATATAATATGTTTAACTACAGGGAACTGCGGCTAACTTTTGCCGGGAAATCTAGCTGTGGACTGTTCTGCTGGCATGCATCATTAGTCGGATGGTAGCCACACAATGGTACAACGTGGGTACGAGCAACACAAATGCCTTACTAACTTTGGGGGCATGCAGATGTTTTTTTCCGTTGAACTTTTTATTTACTCACTTTCCAACTTTTATACGATTTCATTTAAATTGACAAAAACCAATGTACCCTTGACATCTAACCCTGAGTTCCGCTCGGTACATATTGGAACCAGGTCAAACCAATCGAGAAAACTTAGATTGCTGCAAACACTTCCGTTTCTGATTACTTTCCCGGGATGACGTCATCAAAGTTATCTTGTTACAGAGGATTGATTGATATCCTAATCTTCAAATTAGGAATCACGTTGCAGGGTCTGAGTGCTTCTGTTGCTCGTAAGACTTAGTTTGAAGCAGTTACATACGAGCATATCTCATTAGTCATACATTTATTCAAAGTTAAATATCTCAACAAATTTGTCCACAAATGAATATTGCTTAATTTTCTTTTTTTTTTAATTCTTTTTAATCCCCAGACAAACACACCGACCGTATGGCCCCAAAGTAAGCAGAGCTTGTGTTATGGATGACCATACAGAGAGCTGGGGGGGAACTGACCATACAGGAACCCAGAATAAACATACAGATATAAATACAAACAACCATGACCCGAGAACAAAATCTGTGTTCAACACACAAATGAATACGCCGGCCAGGACTCGAACCTGGGACCTTCGGCGTATGAGGCAAGGCTACTTACCACAACACCACTCGGTCGTCACATTAATAACTAAGGGCTATGCAAACAAAGTCATGCACAACAACTTATGCTGCCTAATTTAGACATTTCGTTCCAATTGACACGGAGCAGGTTTTGTTTTCATTTCATGTTGCAGTTTTCACATTGCAATATTCAAAAAGTTTACTTTCATAAATGCCTTCTGGAGTGAATTCCTTCTTAAAGACAGTGGAAGACAACTCAGGCTTAATGCAACCTTTCCATGAACTGTGCAGTGGCTCGTTCGGACATTCTGGCTGTAACCTTGGTGTTTACCACAAAAAAAAAGAGAATTTAAGCTTAACATCAACACAGGTAACACACAGACCCGATCTGCGTACGGACCCATTCGGACGTGTTAAAGGTCGCTCTCGGCTGCCGAGTCACGATTGTTGTCTCACGACTTCTCTCGTAGCAATACTCAAACGCCACTCTCAGATCCGTTCTGCGTCCGGCCTCGCACTCTGTGCCCCCCTCGAATTGATACCTCACCTCGGTGGGAGCAGCAACAACAGAGTTGAGCTTACTACGGTCGATTTAATTCCATAGTAGTTCGCAAGGCTCGGGCTGATTTTCTGGCTGCGTACTTGACGCTTGGCGCCTGTTACGTAGTCAGAGACTCGCTCTGCGGCCGGCTCCACCCGGTCGTATCGTAGTCAAACCCGCACTTTCAGTGCAACCCAACCTCGTCAGGTCTACGGCCGGTTTTTGTTGTCAATCTATTGACAGCACACTCCGTAGTAGACTCGCGTTTGATCAGGTGGATACTTAACGGTGACAACTAAGCCTGATAGCGTTGCCCCGGTGCGCTTCTAAAGCCCTTCAGGCTAAGGAGAAACCGGCTGACCCGATCCCATTGCACTTGGGCCTTTCCCAGGGTGACGGTACAGTGCTGTCCGAATTTGGGGCACCACCTCGCGTCGTCGCCAGCCCCCCTACCGCGGGTAGGGAGGTTCAGGTGCAAAGTTTGTTAGGGAACCTAGGCATTATTATATATTGTAGTCCCAAGCCCTCCAATGTACCAGCACAGCTTGGTTAACTTTGCTAGGTCGTTCGCCCAGGCGCTCATTGCCTCCGGCGTTGCCATTTCTGATGACGTACTAACGCAGGCCTTACAGGCAACTATCGCGTCCCCGGCCCCTCAGGCCTCCAACGTCCAGACCCCTCAGGTCTACAGCTCTCTCTCGCGCTCGAAGAAAGCCTCGGTATCCTCAATATCCGAGCCCTCCCCGGTGTCTTCAACACCCGCCCCCGCGCCATTAACGTCGCTCGAAGTAACCGCGTCTCCGTCGGTCCCATCGAAGCCAGCGACGCGCTGCGCTCCCGTCCCACCTAAGGCTCAGCTTCCGCCGCCCGTCTTTCTCCGCGAAAAAGCACGATGGACCGCGGTATCTAATCTTTGCAAAGAGCAAAAAATTTACTATCTCAAAGCAACCAACGCAGGCGATTCAATTAAAATACAGGTCGCGACTATCGACGACTTCCGCGCGTTCACTAGGCTACTTTCATTAAAACAAATCGCGTAAGATCCATGCGGTATTACGGGGCGTCCCGTTTGAGCTCGCGAACGATGAAATCCTCGAGGACCTTAAGTCCCAGGGCTTTCCGGCCGAAGCAGTGCACAAGATACACTCAAACCGCGGTAGGCGTTTTCCACTAGCTTTAGTTATTCTACCCAATACTCCCAACTCGAGGGAGATCTTCAGAGAGGCTCGCACAATCTGCGGACTTTCGAATATCTCCGTCGAGCGTCCCAACCCCCGCGGCCACCCTGGGCTGCCAGCTCTAAGGCCACGCAGCGGCTAACTGCTCAGCTCCCCCCAGGTGCGTTAAGTGCCTGGACCCACATATTACCAGGAGTGCACTCGCACTCCCGAATCCAATTCCCCCCCTGCCTGTGTGCTGTGCGGCCAGTCCGGCCACACAGCAAACTACAGGGGCTGTCCGCGCGCTCCCCCTCACTCCTGTCAACTTCCCACCGCTGCGCAACCGGGGTCCCCCGGAAGCAAAGCCCGTTCAGCCGACGCCTACTCCGGCTATGTCCTGGAGACAGCTTATTTAACGAATTTATATTAAAAAAAAAAAATATATAAATAAAAATGTATAACGAACTTAGTAACGAGTGATGCTCAGCTAACGCAAATAAACGCTCTTGAGGAGAGCGGGCGGCTCGCAGTTTGCGTGCGAGTACGGAAATTTCCTTAATGTCGACGTCGAACACGGTCTTCATGTCCTCAGCCAACGACGACTGAGGTGAAGATGACGGAGCGGGACGTTGGCCTATGGGAGCTACGGGAGCTGGGATAGGACAGGAAGGTGAAGGTGGAGTGGTCTCCCCAAAACCGCCGACCCCGTCACAGTCTCTAATGATGAAATTTCGCTTCTCATTAAAAGTCAAAAGTCCAAAAAGGCTCCGGGTGCTGATGGTATTTCCAACCACGCACTTAAGCACCTGCCTCAACAGGTGTTTACCTTTCTAGCTATCATTTTCAATGCCTGCTTCGACCTTAGCTACTTTCCAAAAGCTTGGAAAGAAGCGACAGTCATAGGCACTCCCAAGCCGGGTAAACCTCTGAATACCCCAGCTAACCACAGACCCATCAGCCTCCTCAAGGCAATGTCTAAACTTCTCGAGAGAGTCATACTCTCTCGAATGCGGAACCATCTGTTTCCAACGGATGGCGATCCTCTCATAATTCCCCATCAATTCAGCTTTCGCGCTAAGCACTCCTGCCCTCAGCAAGTCCATCGAATCGTCGAGTACATACTCGAAGGGTACTTACTACCCGCGGCGTTTTAAAACGATCGCAGTTTTCTTTGACGTAACCAAAGCTTTCGATAAAGTCTGGCACAGCGGCCTCGTCTATAAACTCTACAAAATAGGCTCACGGGATCGACTAGTTAGAATAATCGCGTCGTTTCTTAAAGACCGCACGTTTCGATTTAAACATGAAGGCACGCTTTCCGCGCCTCGTCCCATAAAGGCTGGAGTCCCTCAAGGCTCAGTCCTCGCCCCTCTATTGTACACCGTGTACACTAACGATATTCCAACAATCTCCACGTTAGAATGCAAGGCACTCCCATCCCCTGGAAGCGCACTACCAAACATTTAGGCGTCACCTTAGACCAGACGCTTTCTTTCAACCCTCACGTCGATACAGTAACGAAACTCGCACGTTTTTACTTAGGCCGCCTTTACAGTATGTTAGGTAGAAAAAGTAAAATGTCCTTCAGAAACAAACGTACGCTTTATAAGGTCTGCGTTAGACCAGTCATGACATATGCCTCGCCAGTCTTTGCCCACGCTAAACCCTCCGTCCTGCACAAACTGCAGGTATTTCAAAATCTCTTCTGACGCAGCGCCACAAACGCACCTTGGTACGTGCGCAACGCGTTCCTGCACAGACATCTTGAACTACCTACAGTGCAACAGCACCTAAAAACACTCTCAGAATCGTTCTTCAGACGCGCCGAAACCCATCCCAATCCTCTAGTTCGAGATTCAGTCTCATATACTGCTCCTGTCTTAGATTCGAAACTCAAAGTCGCTAGACCGAGAAACGTGCACACTGGCAAACCCACGCAACTAACATTAGATCTCGAAGCCCTTCAGGCCGCAACTTCTAATTCTAACGTAAATTCGAACTAATTCAATTTTTATTTTTCACTTTGAGCACCTTCAGTGCTATGTAAAACCCAGCGGGTGACCCCTTCTGGGCCCCGCTAGCGCGGCCTCTTTCTCCAATTGGCCGTCGCTCAGATGAAGGCTAAGTGGCAAAAATGCACGAGCCGACAGGGGGTTTTTTAGTGGGTAGTGGTTCTGGTAGGCGTCGGAACGAGTCTCACATAACCTAGATCGCGCGCGCAAGAGTATGCGTCAGAGCATTTTTTATCCTACTGCCCTTGCCGTGGAGGGGAACAAAAAAAAAACAGGTAACACACAAGGCCACTTGTTAGGTTCATGTTGGCATTGATTCAACAACAAACAATTTAAGAAAACTATGCTTTATGTTTCTATCTATCAAACCGAAGGCTGCATGCAATGCAAGTGAACAGCATCCAATTTTCCAATTCCTATCGCACCGTGGAATCAAATTAATTAATTAACGCCGCATTTTTGTATAGCTCCCTAGGGTACTTCCTGGATTGTGTAAGCCATAGATTATGTGGCTAGGATATGTTTGTTAAATGTAAAGAATACCAGAATAAAGCATCAACAACTCTAATGGAACATTATGCATTGGTTAGTATAATTACACCGTCTTTTAATGCATACTCACTGTGGGACACTTAGAAAGTTTTGAGAAAAAAATAAAAATGTTCTATAGATTATATTTTTAATTTATTATATATTTTTGAAAAACTCCCCACCAGCGTCTTTACAGAGTTTCGTGCGTCTGAACCACTTTTCAAAGCACGTTTTTTAGTCTGCAACAGGAAATTGTCAACTGTCTTCTCGAACGCAGTGAGCGTATGTTGTGGCGATATTAAAATTTAAGAAAAACTCGTATTGATCGCGGAGTGCGCGGGCGCTATGTCGTGGTGGAGCAAAAGGCCTCGGGGTCCCGTGTTCAGTCGCATGTTGCTGGCAGCACTAAAAACTTCTGGCAAGCATTTGGCAGTGTACCACTCTGCACTGATACTGCTTTCGTTTCTCAAGGGTATTTATACTAAATACGTTCAGGAAAAAAACTGGCAATCAACAGTTTCCTAGCGCTTTCGATGGTTTTACGTTTTGAAACAGCCATACTATTGGCTGGCGCTTTGTTTCTGGATCATATCGACAAGTCCGAGATTCATCACCTGTTATTATGTCGTAAACATGGAGACGAAGAACTTATTATTATTATAATCCTCCTTACGTAAAGGTCGTTGTGTAGAATATCATGAACACTTCCCCATCCAATTTGCAGATTGTGCTAAATCGCCTGGTATGTGATTCGCCAGTTTTGTTGAATCAACTTTTTCACATGTAGCACTTTTTCTGCCGTAAAGGCTGTGAAAAAAGGACCATTTCATCATCCTTCAAATTTCCGCGACCGCACTTAAACTCGTCATACCAGCAGTGGTACACAGTTGCTTTAGAAGGCGCCTTGTTCATAAAAGGTAATAGAAGTCGATAAAACGATCGTAACACGAAAATGTTCCCGACGCAGATCCATTTTCTACGGCACACACTAGTTTTAAAGCTCGTAAAAAAAAATTTGAGGAAAATTTAAATTTGTAACATTTCTATTTTTCGATATCGAATTTTCAAAATAAATTATAACTCGCCAGCGTTCCAAACATAAAAAACATTATTTTCGCAAAACTTTCTGAGTGGCCTGATATACTCAGAATTTTGTAATAAAGGTTTTTACTACACAATGTTTTTTTATAACTCAAATGTGTATTTCCTTAAATACATTCTTCCTGCATTACTAATATACGACATATTATGACCCCTTGGAAATAACTCCTCGGGGTTAAACGCATCCCTTGACACACCGCATTCCGAAGAAAGCCCTTTGACGGTTGGCTGGAATTACTTAACGTCTTATATGGGCAAAGCAATATACAAACAAAATATAGTTATGAGTAGGTTAAATAACTGGTAAACTTGGATAGGAAAACTTCTTTGAGGTTCGAGGCCTGGTCGGGGCATTCATTTATGTGGTGTTTCTTCTCAAGCCATGATTGTTGTTATTTATATATATATATATATATATAAATAAATAACATAATAAAATATATAAAAAAATAAAAAGAAGTATCCAATAACAATACTTTGATGCCTTGCTTTGTTTGTTAGTTTAAAAAAAATTAAAAAAGTGAATCCCTAATGCAAACGGCACTATGCCTGCTTTGTATTAGATTTAGGATTATCTTTGTCAAGCCAAAAGAGTAAATGTTGTGTTTTTAGTACGGGTCAGAAACGTAAAACTATTGAGTTAATAAACAATTAAAGAACACTACTACAGACCAATTGTCATAAATATTTAGGTATTTGGCTTGACAAAAACCTGCGTTGGGGGAAACATATAATTGAAATAAAAGAAATATGTTGTAAATATGTTGTAAATATTTAAATTCGTTGGGTATTTTATCTGGTTCAGGTTGGGGAGTTCATCCTGTTCATATCCTACATTGCTTTGATTCGAAGCTGGATTGATTTCGGATGTTGACGTACGATAATAGTGTAAAATGTAATCTATCAAAATTGGAAAAAGTTCAGATTCAATGCTTACGAGTTATCGGATAATTCATTAGGAGCTCCCCAATCCACGTCATGGAAAGAGTCATCTCTTCCACCATTAAGTTTAAGACGATTGTACTTGGCCTATAAATACGTACTAAAAGTATTGTAACTGTCGCGAACAATATAACAAATACGAGTGTTCACAAACACTTCCAGAGTTATATCACACGGCTGATACAAGTTATTGGAGTAACAAGCACAAGCCGTTGCTTTTGTTAATTTATAATGAACCTGACATCTACTCTATTGACATTTGGATAATATAGATTAGTTTCAACGATGCTTTATTTGCTACTTTGGATAATTTAAAAAACCAAAAAAATAATTAGAAATTCATGAGCTTAGACTAAGCATGATAGAAGAAATTAATTGGAAATATCAAAAGTTTTAACGGATTTTTACTGACGGCTAGAAACAAAATAATGAACAAGGCGTAAAGCATATTATACATATTATACTAGGAACCTGGGTTATTTGTTTGGAACACTTTGCAACCCTGAAAGCATTGTTACATATTAATCCTTTAGATTAGAACAATTTTGTTGTATTTACAGACTGTAAGGGTGTCACACAAAATTTGGCTCGATGTGCCTCTAAATTAGCAGAGGCAGTCTGATAGCCTATGTCATTCTTAAACAAAATTGGCAATTAAAAAAAAGCCAGGTTTTTTTAGATTATTTGCCAAATTTTAAGAAAAAAATACTTAGTTAATGAAAAATCCAGTTTAATGAACAAAGTCAATTTCTTCAAAGGTCTTCCTAACTGACAAGGAAAAAACACATATATCACTTAATCCACTTTTATTAAAGATGAATCTATTTTATAATAACACAATCGATAATGATTAGACTATTTTTGGGCTGACGCCCGCGATGGAATGCCCTGGAACAATCTTACATATTCTATCTTTTAAACAATTTACAAATGAATTAAATAACGACAGGCTTGTAAGTTGCCAGTCGTAATTGTCGGCAAGTTTGTTTGTGCAATAACCTCTTTTATTACACGCAAGGCATTTACATTACGCCACAAGCAAACGTTGCAGTACCTTGGTTTATTGGAATGAGCAGAAGAAATGCAAAGTTGGCTTTTAGACTAAGATCAGGACACTATCCTACAGCGAAGTATGCTCATCTGATGAGGAAATCTGATTCACCAAATTTATTGCACTGTGGTACTATCGACGATGTCTATCACTTACTGTAGGAGTGTGCCTTGAACCGAGATAGAGACGTAAAGCAATATTAGCCTCAACGTATCTACCTCGGAGCCACGCCAGCGGGCCTAAGAGTGGGTATCTGTTAATCAGAATTCAATGTGACTGTTTTGCAATTTTCTTCTAAATTACTGTTTAAACCTAATCGAAGGTTGGTTCTTCCCGCCTTCTGCAAAACTACGATAACACAATTGCCGATACAATAATGTACGTTACTTGGTACAACGGATGTATGTGTGATCCATGTTTTATTCATGATTATTCTTATTCATAAGTAGCAGGTATGTTGTTGTTTTCTAAATGCCGCAGCGCCCCTCGCACACACCCCTCAAGAAATAAATGGGAATACCAAAAACCTTTTACAGACTTCCACTGACATTTGCCAACAACATGACTTGGGAACTCTTTGCTTTAATTAGGGAGCTTAGCGAGAATTATGAGCTCTCATTTTTATTGCATTTTACTGCCTAACTTATGCAGAAAAATATAAAGTTCATGATAACAAATTCAAACAATAAAAAAAACTACTGGTAAAACTAAACTTGCCTTTATTATAAGACTCAGATTTAGATATAATAGTACTTACATGTTTTATAACTGTAAGAAATGCGGTTTGTGTGTTAATTTCCGATTAGGTACCTACAAGTCTCGGCAACAATCTCGGCACCGTTTTTATATCTGTAGTGAACGCAAATATGCAGATCGATACGGTACTCGCACACGACGAAGTAATGTCTATTTAGTTTGTTTTATCTGTGAAACTGAAGAATCGATTTTAATAATTTTTCATTCTTCTCACTAGAGACGGCTACATTATGCAACAAAACTTATATTAAATCATAAAAATTGAACGATTTTATTAGCTTTGCGGAAGCAATCAAATGATACCTACCTATTTGTTTTGTTTATTTTTTTTAACTTTATTATAAAATATAAAAATAGCTTCTAAAATAAACTATTGAAATCTGAATTTAAACTGCCTCTTCTCCAGACTTCCAGACCCTCAGCAAACTTACTTGACCTCAATTAAATACACCAGACAAATCTTCCAACTTATGTACAAAGTAAATAACCTCAAACATTCTTTGTTTCGTCTTACTTAAATATTCGAGTGTTGAGTAGCCGCCTAGCCCGGCCTCGAGCTTGGCGCCCTGCCCGCTTGCTCAGCTGCACCCGGCCAGAGTTGCAAGTGGGAAAAAACGCCAATTATGTTACGCGACCGAACACTGGCTCGTTGGCAACACTTGCTGATGAACTAGATAAACAGCGCGCTGGGATGCTGTGAAGAAGGTTAAGGGTATTAGTTTACATGGCTTGGGAGATAACTCTTTTATTACATTTTGTTCTACAATATCTTGAGGTACTGCTGGCTGCAGTAGGCTGAGGAACTTATCAAATTAATAAGTCTTTGTTCCCAAAAAACGCTAGGTACAATTAAACTTTAAATAAAGCTATTGTTTTCAATGATATTAAAAAACAATGACTATATTTAGACATACGTTTTGTGGTCACGAATATAACAAGGAAGGAAAGGTTTTGTGTTATCGATTTTTACCGTACAGAAATTTGATAGGTTTTGTTTCATTTTGTTAGGTTGTAGGTGTTTATATAATATCTTTAAGTATCTTAAAAGGAAAGTGTGCATTTTGCGAGTGTTTAGATCTGTGGAAGGTTGTTTCCAGAAACACTAAACATTCATCTATGCGATCGTCATAGTACCTAGTCTAGTAAGTACCTTGTTCCGTCTCAACTTGCAAGGAAGGTCACCCGTTCCAGCGAATTTAAACTGAGCTAGGTAAGTTTCAATATTTGAAAGGTATCAATAAAGTTTAATCAGAATTCGGCAACGTGATTGGTTCCCTGGGGTCGTCCCTTTTTAATTAAACGGCTGGTAATTTCGCTATCGATGGCTTCAGCACTAAGATTTCATAACTTGCTGATAAAACGATATAGATCCGTTCTGTAAAACCTGAGATACTGTTTGGAAAGCGCTATCATTATATGTAAAAAAATACAAGGAGTTTACGAGGAGAAAATACTCCCAAATACAATAATTTTTAAAATTTGAGCATTTTAACATAAAAATACCCTCTTTCAAATAATAATGTTTAACGGCCTTAAAAACGTCTCTTTTTTTTCCCCTCCACGTGAAGGGCAGGAGGATAAAAATGCCCTGACGCATACTCTGGCGCGATTCCAGAGTTATGTGGAACTCGTCCCGACGCCTACCAGAACCATACCCACTAAAAAACCCCTGTCGGCTCGTGCATTTTTGCCACTCAGCCTTCATCTGAGCGACGGCCAATTGGAAAAAGAGGCCGCGCTAGCGGGGCCCTTAAGGGGGACACCGGGGAGGGCTCGGGTATTGAGGATACCGAGGCTTTCTTCAAGCGCTTCTTGGAGCGTTTGGCGACTAACTGGAACGCGGGCTCAGGAGAGCTGGTTAAGGTGACGGCATCTGACGACGCATCAGACGCGGGTTCGGAGTCGCTCCCGGGAGCGGTACGCTTATGACTCGACGCTTGAGAGGATGTGACCGATTCACAGTCCATCTCGGACGGGACGGGAGACGTGGGAGAGCTGTAGACCTGAGGGGTCTGGACGTTGGAGGCCTGAGGGGCCGGGGATGAGGCCTGAGGGGCCGGGGACGCGATAGTTGCCTGTAAGGCCTGCGTTATTATATCTTTGGAAATGGCGACGCCGGACGCAACGAGCATCTGGGCGAACGACCTAAGAAAGCTTACAACGGTTGGGTCCATTGGAGGGCTTGGAACTACAGTATATGATATATAAATATATAAAAATGCCTAGGTTCCCTAGCAAACCTAGCACCTAAACCTCCCTACCCGCGATAGGGGGGCTGGGGACGACGCGAAGTGGTCCCCCTAATTCGGACAGCACTGTACCGTCACCCTGGGAAAGGCCCAAGTGCAATGGGATCGGGTCAGCCGGTTTCTCCTTGGCCTGAAGGGCCTTGGAAGCGCACCGGGGCAACGCTATCAGGCTTAGTTGTCACCGTTAAGTATCCACCTGATCAAACGCGAAATAATAAATTGACAACAAAAACCGGCCGTAGACCTGACGAAGTTGGGTTGCACTAAGAGTGCGAGATTGACTACGTTACGACCGGTCGGAGCCGGCCGCAGAGCGAGTCTCTGACTACGTACAGGCGCCAAGCGTCAAGTACGTAGCCAGAAAGACAGCCCGAGCCTCGCGAACCACTATCATATTTAATCGACCGTGGTAAGCTCAACCCTGTTGTTGCTGCACTCACCGAGGTGAGATTTTTAATTCGAGGGGTGCACAGAGTGCGGGATTGACTACGTTACGACCGGCCGAGGCCGGCCGCAGAGCGAGTCTCTGACTACGTAGCAAGCGCCAAGCGTCAGGTACGCAGCCAGAAAGACAGCCCGAGCCTCGCGAACCACTATCGCATTTAATCGACCGCGGTAAGCTCAGCTCTTTTGTTGCTGTGCGAGACCGACTTAGTTGCAGCCGATCGAAACCGGCCGCAGCGTAAGCCCTGCAGAGGCTCAATTCGTCGAGGACGAGCCGAGATTTGTACGAATCACAGCGTATGAGTATTGCGAACGAGTTGTCGTCGTGAGACGACAATCGTGACTCAACGGCTGGAGCAACCGCGAACGCGTCCGAGCGGGGCCGGACGCAGAACGGATCTGAGAGTGGCGTTTGAGTATTGCTACGAAAGAAGTCGTGAGACAACAATCGTGACTCAGCAGCCGGGAGCGACCTTCAGCACGTCCGAACGGGTCCGGACGCAGATCGGGTCTGAAACGTCTCTTGTAAATCTTGAAAGATATACGTTACTTAAATGGTACAAATAAGAACGTAAAATAATAAATGTTTAATTTTCAACGTACCTGTCTGGTGTCTTGGTGGCCAAGTCTCCCCGCGCCTCATCGAGGGACGCGCCGGTGAACCCTGATTGATCAGACTTAAACTGACCTTTGTAACCAATGCTTTTTGTAAATAACTCTCTTCGTTATAACACAAGTGTCTTCAAGCATATCCTTACTCGTATTCTAGTGGTGTCAAAGATTTCAAACTCATAACATTTATAACGATGCACCATTCACCATTGCTTCATCTCTTTTATGTCCCTTTTGCGCATATTGCTACATGTTTGCGCATATTGCTACATGTTTTCGCATATTGCTACATGTTTGCGCATATTGCTACATGTTTGCGATATGACAGCTGTCAGGAGTAAGACAGTAGATCTGCCTCAGAGTTCCTGAGTTCGAGTCCTGGTATAGCTTTGCTGTAGCTGGGTTTTATCGATTACGTGCTGACTTAGGCGTAAAAATTTAATTACAACGTTGCGCCTAAGTTTTGTTTCAATATACCACTCACATGAACATGAGGCATATAAATAAACATTATATTCAAAAACTTATTTAAAAAAAGAAACTCGGTAAATTGGTTCAGCTGAAAACGTTTTATCAAAGAGAAATACTTTTCTCTTTTCTTTATTTTTCCCTGATTTAATTAATTTTAGTTCAACTTGTTATCATTAGTGGTTTCTGTAACATATTACACAGAATTACAAATTGAAATACAAATTGTAAACAGTGTATACTTCCTCGCGCCGCGAACCTCAGAAATCCTGTTCCGTTCGGAGCTACGAGCGTTACAGCGGTGTTCGCGTAGGTGTTATCTATCTGATAATTATAACAATGGCAACAAATTATTGCTCTCACAGAATTAACACTAAATTATCTACATCGAATGTGGGCAAAGGCAGTCTTATCCCTTGCTGCGACTTCTTCCAGAAAACGATTGCGTCAATGTGAATTTAGTTAGTACCTGGAAGCTGTTTCACTGGAGTACAAAGGTATATTCTATGCGTATGAAATTTGACGAAAGAATGACGAAAGAAATTTGATAACATTTAATAATGTAATACATATTCCCTACCAACCAACATCCGTGTTGCACGACTGTAGCGTCTCTCTCCTGTCATCCACCGTACGGTCCGTGCCTGGCGGGGCTGCAGCGCACTACTGGTAATGAATCACCAGATATAAGTCTCTACTTTTTGCAGCATCCAAGTTCACCCTTCATTCGTAGATGGTCCACTTTGAGCACTGAATTCGAATGGTGCTAGAGAATGCTGCACTCCACCCACGCACTCGAATACAGTAGTCAAATTATGGAGGTTCTTCTTCAATGCTCTTGATGGCGCTTCCTCATGTTCACTCGCGTGGAAGTTCTTCCAAGAGAGGCATTGAGCTTTGTGCGTGAAGAAATGCTCTAGCAGATATACAGCTGGAACAAAACACGTTAATACTGTCAGAGTAAAGGCAATCAAACCTTTCGTCGTGGTTAAATAAAATACACCTAAAAGTTGCACCGCCACCCTCTCCCTTGCACCTGTACCATGTTCATTATCATGCATCAGTAATAATGATCAATTTAATAATTATTTGACACACATTAGTTGTCTGTCACTTGCACTGTTAACCGTATAGTATATAAAATAAAATAAACTTACTAGATTTCAAGGTTTTTGAAAATGTGATATTTGATACAGCCTTGAAGCTAAGCCTACCTAAACTACCCTTCCGAACCAGTGGTAGTTTCAACATACGACGTCCTAAGCCGAGGTCCGTGCCCTCTCGGGTGCCCTTAGGCGTATCATGTGCTGGAGTAGTAAGTTCCGGCTAAGCGCCCTCAGCGCTGAGCCACAAAGTCCGGAGAAATTTAAAAGGCCATATCTATATCTAGTCATCAAATAAACTGTCAATTACGAAACAGAAGCCTACCTAAGCTAACCCTACAAGTAGGGACAGTCGGGTAATGAATGAGCCTCTATCGCTCGACAAGGGACGATAGGGTTTCTCCCCACCCATCACTATAAATTTTGTGCTAATTAGACACACCAGTCCTACCGACATCAAATTGTGGGTTTTAAAATCGCCCTTTTTTAACTCCCACCTTAAACCCAAGCGGGTCCTAACTGATCTTGACAATGTTGCAAGATGATGATTTCTATAAAATGAATTAAGTATTCACTTAGGGGTGTGTAATGTAAATTTACGCTCTCAGTGTTTCGACTCAGCCAGGTCGCTCCATTCATATTTTTCATACAAATTGTATTGAAAACAAATATCATGTTAGTGTTCAATTACTTTTTTCCTCTTTATTATAGCAATTAAATATTTAGAAGATTGTAATGTCACCTAATCCACTGCAATATCCACGTCCAACGTACCATTCATTCATTAAAATGTTCTAATTGGCTCACTGTATAGTTTGCCTCTTCACCCGTGCCAGTAACTCGTACAAAGTAGCCGAGCTCCACAGGTTTCCTAGTTTCCCCGGATCTTCAGAAGCCCCCTCCCCCCCCCTACCATTGCTCAAGTCGGAAGTTCTCGTTGAATATATTTTTTCAAGTTGCAAACTTAAATATATTCAACGCTTTACAGCGGACGCTCTGGAAACTTGCGAGTAAGGAATTAGATAACGATTGTGAAGTTTTGATGAAGTATTCATTTGGCTTTCATGACCGTGATGTTTGTGCAACAGGGAAGTTTTGAGTGCCGTATGAGATGTCCAAAATATTTTTACATTTAATATTTTGTGCTTCAAAATGTATGATAGAATACACTAAAGAAAGATCACATAATTCATTTCGAACTATGTATATTTGGCATTATTTACAATAATATTTAGAAAATAGTAATTATAGTTTCAATCACATAAACAAAAGACTGTCTTTAACAATACACAATATTTGTTTATATTCCGAAAGTTTTAACGCATCGACTGTAGCGTTTGATAGGTAAACATCTTCACATGAAATAAGATGACGATTGGAAAAAACTAATATTGAGACAAAAAGCTTCTGTTATCTCATAAAGAACTAACATAAAAAAAATAAACGAATCGAGCACAAAACAACAACTGAAACTCTGACGTGCCCGGATTGCGTCAAATCATTTATTTGCGACAATTGAGAGCAATTGCATATTTAGTACACAAATTGCGAAAGACGGCGACCCGCGTCATTCATTTGTTCAGAGCTCTCGGGCGTCACTGTATACGCTAGATTGGTACGAGGCTAGCCACTGTGGCAGAACATCCTGAAGTAATTAGTTTATGCGAAACTATCAGTAGGGCACCGGCGAGTGTATACCTAGGCACGTGTTTGTGCATTTCGCAGAGCAGGGTGCGATATGATGTAAGAGTTCTGTGATTGAAATTATGAAAAGATTGAACATAGGTTAGGTACGCATGGTTTTTTAAGGCTGTTAGTTTGTAAGCTAAAACTATAAATACATATAAATAAGTCTCAGTTACAAACTTATTCTTGTTATTGTTGTGGGCCAAATTGCCTCAATAAAAAGAAAATATGGCGGCTATCATATACAGAGTAGTTCCAGGGAATAAGCAAGCTCATGCCTCCATAAATCTTAACGTCCGAAAGGGGAAAAGCTCTGCGAACTAAACAAAATCTTTTTCTGTCCAAAACCTTATCGAAATACATTCGCAGCCTGTTAAAGAAAAGTTCTAAACTGTTTCCATACAATAAAATTTATTGAATAATATGTCATACATAAAATATAGCACAATTATTGGATTGACAGCGGGGTGTGAAGTGCGTGAAGGGGCTGGCACTACTGGCTGGTACTACCCACATATTGTCCAACAAGGCATGAGAGCAAAACATAATAGTGTCATTTCTGTTGCGGTTTATGCTATTTATAACGCCAAAAGCAATATCTACTCTGGATTTACCTCGTTGCTATCGCTGAAACGACCTTTGAATAATCTGTTTAACTGAGTCTAATCTAGATTCTGGTATTTTTAATAACGAATTGCTTGATCAGCGCTATAATATATTCCGTAGAGATAGAGAAACTACCTGTATTAGTAAAGGTGAAGGGGGTGGAGTGTTAATTGCAATAAAGAAAGATTTTGATGTTATTCGGCAATCTCCTTGGGAGAGCTCAGTTGAGGATTTGTGGATTAGTATTTTACTTAAGGATGGCTCTTGTAGAAAACTGAACATATGTCTAGCTTACCTTCCCCCTGACATACCAATAAATAAATTAACTGAATTTTATGATAATTGTAACAGAGTCTTAACAAATAATAATGAATATATTAATTTAATATTAGGTGACTTCAACACACCAAGCATCACTTGGCAAACCACTGCGACCCATAGTTTCCTATTACCTAGTGTTTCAGTAGATAGTAAGTCGGCTTTATTATTGGAAATGGCTAGTCTAAATGACCTATTGCAGTTCAACAACGTACCTAACAATCTTGGTCGATTCTTGGACTTAGTTCTATGCAACTTCGAGGTTATATCGATAGCCAGTGCTCATCCTCTGACTCGTCCTGACCATCACCACCCTCCCATTTGCATCGATATCAAGCTACCTGTGGCACAGAGTACGATGAAATGCAAGGAAAAACTAATCCATAACTTCAACAAATGTGACTACCCCCAAATCAGGGCCGATTTGAGCAATATTGACTGGTTGTCGATACTACCTGATGATGACGTTGATCTGGCGGTTACAAAATTTTATGAAATTCTTAACAATTTAATAAAGAAATATACACCTACATATACTAAAAAAGAAAGTAGTTATCCGTGTTGGTATTCGCCTGAACTGAAACATTATTTAAAAAAAAAGGACAAATTACACAAAAAGTATATGAAATATAAAAATCCCCGAGACTATGATAGTTTCGCTTCCTTAAGAAGTCTTTGCAAAAAATTAATAACAACCTGCTATAAATCATATGTCTCCTCTGTAGAAGAATCCTTAAATACTAACATAAAATCTTTTTGGCGATTTGTTAACTCTTCCAAATATTCCAATAGTATACCCGAAGTGATGCGTCTCAACGACAGAACTGCATCTACTGGCCAGAACGTTTGTGAATTATTTTCAGAATTTTTTAGCTCCGTCTTTGAGAATGGTTCTAATATAGCATCTGGACAATATTCTGAGCTCGACGCCCTTGTTCAGAATTCCTTTTCTAACTTAGCTATGACAAAAGATTCGGTCCTTTCAAAACTTAAAAAATTAGATCCGAACAAGGGAGCTGGGCCGGATGGAATACCCCCCAAGTTTTTGAGGCAATGTGCGGTGGAACTTTGTGAGCCACTATTAAATATATTTAATTTGTCATTACATTTGGGCGTTTTCCCTTCCGAATGGAAATCTGCACATATCGTACCGATCTACAAATCTGGGGATAAAACGGATTGTAAAAATTATAGGCCTATAAGTATTTTATCCAGTATGGCTAAATTATTTGAAAGTGTCGTCTATGATCACATTTACCACCACATTCAGCCGGGCTTATCTCAATCTCAGCATGGTTTCGTTAAAAATAAATCGACTGTATCAAATCTTCTCGAGTACAAAAACTATCTGTGTAGGGTATTTGCGACTGGGGGCCAGGTAGACTCGGTGTACACCGACTTCCAAAAGGCTTTTGACAAGGTTAGTCATGCACTACTCTGTCATAAACTCAATTACCTATTTGGCTTTCACGGTAATATGCTCAGGTGGCTCGAGTCTTACCTACAGAGAAGAAACCAGGTAGTGGCGCTTAGGGGCTTTACATCAACACCCGTATTGATAACGTCAGGCGTGCCCCAGGGATCGCATTTAGGACCGTTGCTGTTCCTCATCTTCATTAATGATCTGGCAAGTTCCTTATTGAACCCATGTCTTCTGTATGCCGACGACTTAAAAGTATTTTCTGCCATAAAGAATATCGAAGACTGTGTTTCTCTCCAGCATGATCTTGACAAAATTTCCGATTGGTGCACAAAAAACAATATGCATCTGTCCATTACCAAATGTCAAGTCATATCTTTTACAAAGAAAAAACATAAGATGACTTTTAACTACCACCTCCAAAACCAGCCCCTTAGCCGTGTTTCAGTTGTCAAGGATTTAGGCGTAACTTTTGATACAGGTTTGTCATTCACTAACCATTATGACACAGTAATAAATAAAAGCTTTAAAACTCTTGGTTTCATAACAAGATCGACACAACAATTTAAACGACATGATAGTTATCTCTATCTTTATTTTAGTTTCTGTAATCTGGTCACCTTATTATGAAGTGCATTCCTCACGCTTAGAAAGTGTGCAGAGAAGGTGCTTAAAAACATTAAGTTACCGATGCGGCCTCGCCCGGAAGATACCATCTTATAGTGACAGATTGCTTCACTTCAAAATACCTTCTCTGGAAATTCGTCGTAAGCAGCAGGATCTTCTCCATTTGCACAAATTACTTCACGCTAGAATTGACTCAACTAACCTACTCTCACACCTCAACCTCAATACTAGATTGTTAAAAAGGATCCGGAAACATAAGGTTTTTACTCTTCAAATCTACAAAAACAATACCTCATTTTTCAACCCCGTTGTAAGAATGTGTAGGCTGTACAACGATCTAGTAACATCCTCTCAAGAGCTTGATGTATTTTGCGACAGTTACAGGTCGTTTAAACGCCAGGTCAAACAAATTCTCAACTGAGTGTCCACCCTTCATTTGCTTAACTATTGCACACAATTCACAATATATGATACAGAAAGACATCACTATTATTTTATTACATATATATATAGTCCTGACATTGATATTATTCACATTGTAATCCAGTTAAATATATAGAATTTTGTAATGTTATCCAATTTTGCATTTTAATTCAACTTTAATTCAATGTTTAATGAAATCTGATCCCACAATTTAATTCAACTTGATCCTATTCTTAAATAAGAAATTAGTAATGTAATATTGTAATTTTATTTAATGAAATTTATTTTATAATTTATTTTAATCTTACAAAGAAGTTTAACTTCAGAATTAAATTCAATCTTTGTTCAATTTTTTTCTTGTGTAATTTTGTTATGAAACTTAATTTTTGTTGTGCTGAAATATTATAATTTTAATCCTTGTTTTCATTATATTAAGAAATATTGTAATTCCTATTATCATTTAGCTTTATTTTGTGTAAAGTTTACGCACAAGTCATAATGCTGTGCACACAATTTTTGGGTACCGATCTAGGTCTTGATTGTTTAACATCCATATTAATACATATACTTATTTCTTCCTGATTGTTACCTGTATGTGTGCCTTAATAATAATAAATAAATAAATAAATAAATAAATAAATAAATGAATGTCTTTCCTTCAAATTCATTTGAACAAAGGAAAAATATATTGAAATTATATTTTATTAATATTTGACATAATTTAACTTTAAATTGTTTTTTATAAAGTGCAATTGTATGTAAGTTCGTTGGTGTTTGTTTGCACCTGGACTCCAAGATGACGTCTCACACAAACAAGCCGCCATTTTATATAGTCCTATAACTTTCCATCCCTCGTTAGAAGGTCGACATACAAAATGTTATTTTTGTTAAAGGCTGCCAGCGTCACAACAGCTAGTTACATATCTGAACATCATGAGTAACTTGAGATAATACAGATCAGTTAGTCAGCTTATAACATGTTCCTTCTCACTGTAGGCATTACATGAGTCAGGCGCACAATCCGTACTTCTCTTCCAAGTAGTGAGTTATTATTACAATACAATATTGTATCCGCCACATACACACACATACAAGAATGGCTTTTCTTAAGTCTTCCCGTCACTCCTGTGACCTTGTATCAAACATCTGCCAATAACATGCAAGCCATCAATTGTACAGTCCCCGAACCTCGCAGAGCCCCAGCAGGTGCGTCAGCTGCCTGGCACATCGGTACTGCGACGACGGTTCCCTTTGACGTCAGCTGTAATTAAACGTGGACGGAGCGGGCCTCGTGCGACCGGCTAACATTAATTTAACTAAGCTTCAATTTCTAATTAACTTGGGAATCCTGTGAGATGTGAACTGTGTTCGGTATTTATATTTCCAATGCCAGTTTATTTTCTCAAATGTATTTCTACTTGAAGCTTTGTATATTACTGTTACTTGCTTTGGTACGAAACTTAGATTTTTCAACCAAAACAGGCTGAAATTCTTTTGCCATTGTCATTGGAACAAATGTTCACAGCATGGAACTAATATTCATGTTTGACAAAAATGGCACAAACCTCATGATTTGTTTTAATTATTCACTGGCAACTTCAACTTCAACTTAGTTTTAGCAGTGATGTTTACAATCAGGATATTCAAAATAGTATATTTTTCAAATGACTTCATATTATATTTCATAGTGGTTATCTAAATAATATAAACATAGGAAAACGATTCCGCGAAACAAACGCCGGCCTGCGTCACGCGTACAGACATATTGTATTGAATCCGTATTTCTTTTAGATAAGTAATTCAGTTTAGAAGTTACCTTCTCTGCTCCTTCGGCAAGGATCGATACCCCGCAGGCCGTTGGGGTAACTGAGTCTTATTCAAGCTGTGACTTGTCAATAGCTGAGTTTTAAAAAGGAAAAAAACAATACCACTTTTTTTTCAACACTCGTAAATGTAGTTTTCTTCTTCAGTTCGAATGATATATCATAATACCAAGAGTGTTCGTGCCCAGCACACCTCATTTAGGATGGAACGATGCATTGTCCCGTCCCACTAGCGAACCAGGTGCGCTTTTCATAAAACCCACTTTTTTCAACACGAACACAATTATCAATTAGCGTAAACTTGTCCCGAACATATTCATGTAGGTCAAAGTTAATTCTCAATCTGGCTAATTGGGAGTCAAATACGAGGCAGCGCCGGGTACAGTCAGCAGATTTCATCGAAACTTCAGCTAATGCTCCTCGTTCACGTAACTACCGTATATGTGTGTCTATCTCTATAGTTCAGTTTGTTTTGTACGCAAAATCACGACGGCTGACAGAGGCCTCTACACAGACCCTCTGATGGTGCGAGAAACGCCGCGAGGACTCACGCATGCCTAGAAGACCAAGAAAATGTTACGAGAGAAGCGAAAAGTCTGCAAATCTGCCATACTTAAACCATAGACATACTTAAACCACTCCGTTAGTCGGGGACTCTGGCGCCCAGGGCCCTGTTCAATAGAACTTATAATTCTACAAATGTGTCAATAAGTGACATAATTGTCGAATTGTCATACAAGTGCTGTTCAATAAAATCTATAAATATGTAAAAAAAATACCGACAAATAATTGTAAATTGTCGCGCCTGTGAACTGTGTTTAAAAAAACATTACACATCTAAAAATCGCCTGTAAATACATGACAATTATGTATTACAAATATGTCATGGTAGTTTACAATTCTACTTATTAATGTAAAATTGTAACATCGTACAACACAAGGATTAATGAGGGTAAATCAAATACTTTTAGGTTTATTAATGAGATATTTTCTGTTAAGAGTAAAAATGGAGCTGAACAACAAATAAACTATTCTCTCGCTTGTACATAGTAACAGAGATATTGTGTTTGGTCGGTCTAGTGAGAAATAAAAAAAAGCATAAAACAAATCTACAATAAGGTATAATGCCGAGGTCACTACCACCGAGGCAACCAAAAAAAGCATAAAGTCACTTGTAAATGTTTTACCGAGGGTAAGGTCACCTGTCAGAAATGTATTACAATTCTACAAATATGTAAACTTTTAAATACAATCAAACGTTCAACAAAGCAGTTTTTCCGACGAATTAGTAACTTGTCACCTGTCACGCGAAAATGTTTATTGAACAGAAATATGTAAAATTGTAACTAAATTCGACAAATATGTAAATTTTCCGCCACTGCAAATTTGTAATTTGTATTTATTATTGAACAGGGCCCATGCAATACACTCCCATTGCCATTGAGTTAAGACTATTCTTGATAGACCACTACTGTGGTTGTTGACTGTACGCGTATCGGAAAACGTGTTACGGCGGTGGGGGCGGCGGCGGTGCTACACGTGATCAATTTAGAGGGCGGCGCCTTACTTGAAACAGACGCGTGCAGATTAGTAGCTCCTTAGTTATCACTATTTAAATATACCGTGTTAAATAGGTATATATGTTTTTGATTTAGTCAGTGAGGCCGCATGATCAAGAACTCGGCAGATAAAAATATACTCAAACTGTATATAAAGGAGAGCTCACGTCATGCACGGCCATGAAGGAACTGTAACGACACAACAATATGGACTGCAATCCGAATCACGGATAGAAAACATCCACGGCACATTCATATTTAACACATAGGCATTTTTCACCCAAATGTATGTCACATCAAGCGTTCATATTAGAAACTTTGGTGCATCAAACTACTAAGGCCTACAGAACGTACGGTAATAGTTACATTAAAATGTGAAAATGCTTTTTTGATTATGTCGTCAATACTCCAGAAAACTGTGGTTAGATAATCTTTGGTTAATGGTCGATAATATTTTAGCACTCAGGTGCAAACCATAACAGTTGTCAGCAGTCAGGAACTGGTATAGTTCAGTGCAAAAATTTCGTCGTCGATTGAATGCTAATATTAACCTTATTTCATAAATAACAAGCATCTCAAATATATCTAGTTGAATGCGTTTTTATCATAATCATGTCAAGGTAAGCCTTGACATGATTCCTTGCAGCCCCTTGGTTGAGGGACAACGTCCTTACAGCCAAAGGGGATCTATTTTAGTAAAAAGTCAGCCATCCATGGCTAGTAAACCTCTATGCTGGAAGTTTGTGTCGATAACTTATGACGTCACTCATCCTAAGTCACTTCAATGCGTACCCGTAACACAAGCGAATAAGGTTGAATTTCAGGAAGCAGAATTTAGAAATATTTTTCAGGCGTACGTATAATTAAAAGGGGAGTAAGACTGTAAGTAATACTTATATAATTTGAACGTACGCGCGAGGAATCTACAAAATATAAACCGAAAAACAACGACGGCAACGAAATAATTACGTTGATAAAACATTATATTTTGAAGGAATAAACGCACATGAAACGCGCCTATTTCATATTCAAAGACCGAATAATCAACGAAGGTTTATTAAAATTCGTTGTTTAAATTATTCATAAATAAGAAATGCTTCTTAATATCTTAACTGGATTTTCTTTCATCATTAAATATGCATTAACTTGTTTTAATAATTAAGGTAAATGATATCGAAGTTGGAGCAATACGTAGGCAAGATTGTACCGAGTTGTAGCTACCTAAGAATCGTACGTACTAGATTATTAATGTTGCCAGTTGGTAACATGGAAATGTTTTCCAACGACTTGAGCCACTGGACGAAACGGCCCAAATTAGGCCTTCTTTAAGGTGTAGGTACTGTGAGGAATAATATGCTTAATCATGTTTAGTTTACGCAGATGTGTTCACGGGAGAAATATTGTCTTCTTAATATGAAAAATATATTATCGGTGATTGGATATTGCCAATGCCGAGGTAGATAATAATTGCTACGTGCCGTGAATGCCGCATCAGTAAAGAAAAGTAATCCGACCAAGATATATGAAAAGTTTGTGGTTTCGCGATTATGAAGAAACTTCAACTCGGGTTATGAAAGTTTTCATGTGAGCGCAGAAGTGACAGTTCCGTGTGAAACGTGAGTTTAAATGTCAAGAGTTATATGTGCTATGTGTTGAATGAGTTTAGGTGTTACATCCTTACTTAAATTATCTTCAATCGTTTGCTTTGAACTATTCAGACCCAACTATTGAATTATTCAGATATGGATGCTTGTATATGCAGTTGTGGATGCTGATATTATGCTTTTTTCAGCTTTCAAACTGAATGTTTCTAATTGCGAATCTTAATGTTCGTTTCATATCCACTATACACTCTAGTATATTTAATACAACATGTTTAATATTTGCTGAGTGTCGAAGAAGTTTTGTTTTCATACATTTGAAAAAAATCTGGTTACGTAATCCCTCGCTATTACTCTATCCAAATATTTTTCTCTGTCAAGGAGAATCGACTATTTATTGGATTGGTTTTTCCTTATTCGCTTGACGTACGTTTTGCATGGACTTTATTTGTAGGTTCGTCGCAGCCTCTGGTGAGAATGCTAAACACGGCGGTTCGAATGTTCGTCCGTGCCAACATTCGAACCATCGTGTTAAAGGAGATCTACTATCTTAGGTATTTACTTACATCTAGGCACCTCAAAGAGAAACCGTAGTATTGATACGCTAGAACGTAGGTAAGTAAATAAGAGAAGGTTAAAAAGTTCAATACCTACAAAACCCAACGTGTAAGTGCGCACACAGGCGCGCATTCTAGTTTGATATCCAGTCCTTTATTTTCGAAGCTTTATAAATATTTCTCAAAGCACACATTTACTCAAAACCTTAGAAAGGTATGGGAATTCCGAAGAACTTCCCACTCGATCGGCTGAACCGGGATCTACACAGGCGCTTACACATTCTAAGGACCTAACCTAACCATTCATGCGCGGTTGAGGAAAGCGGTTCCTACAAAGAAGAGTACCTTATTGTAAGTGCATATCCAGACACTGCTGTTAACCACGCGGGAATATCTTTGTTCGTGTTTCTCTCATACTTATGCTATATTATATAAATGGATAAGAAAGGACGAACCATGATGACACGGTTCAATTGCCACAGAAGAAACATGAATAAAGGTAGGTAAGACCTATCTTAAGGACACGAATACAAAGATCAGTTGTGACATTACATTACTCAGTCAATTCCAACAGCACCGAAATCATTTATCAGAATATTATGAACATGAATAAAATTATCGTATTATATTCAATTATAAAATGTCCCCGTCTTCGTCGTGGCGTTTTTAAAATAACTGCGAAAATAAAATATTGTTCCAATGAATGATCGGAAGGAAATTTAATGAAAATATTTCGTAGATAATTGTTGCTTGCTGTTTTTATGAATAATTCTTGAAATATTTTTCTTATTTTCTAAAAGTGTTTCAAGTAGGTAAATCGCGTTAACTTAAGATTAAGCGCATTATGATAAAGAACAGTTATGAAAGTCTCAATCTGCCTTTAGTTTGTATTTCTTTTGTACAGAACAGTATAACTGAAGAAACATTATTATTATTAACGGATCCAATCTAAAAGTTCAACATTTACCTTCTTAAATATAACTGCGAACAAAGAGCAAAGTATAACATTTTGTTTTGGCTAACACATTACTCACTCGAGTAAGATTAATAGCAAACGCCTTTTACTTCATTACGAAATTGCCTCGGCTCGAACGAAGATATCTACTTATTTAATTAACCTATAAGTGTTATTAGAAGAAAATCTTCCGAGAAAATTATATCAGAGCTGTAATAATAAATTAATTCATCTTTAATTAATGTATTAAGTAAGCACATAATATCTTCCACATTGTTGAGCTGGGCGAGATAGTTAACTCAGGTAATTACTTATTGAGCAAACAGGTCGTAGTTTGCCATGCACTTTGCCGCTTACTCTACGTACTAACCCATAAAACGGAGGATTCATTTGTAACTACACTCCCTAGCAGGCGTGTAGTGCTATCAATCGACGCAACTCGTGCTTAAGTTCCCATTAGGCCGCGCAAGGTGAGCCTGATTTATTTTACTTAGCAAAAGCTCACGAGATTACTTTTTATTAGTAGCGTGAACAAAATTGCAGGGGTCACTACACTGAGAATTGCTTTAGTTTTTCAGCCAAGTTTCGACGTCTGTTTTAAGACCGTTTTTATGTTCTTCGCGTATGCGAGTGACGGAACTTGTTTCTTATTATTATACGATGTGATAAACTTGTAGATGTACTTTTTGTGCTTGTAGCCCGAATTGAGGTTTACGGCGGGCTGGCAAGCTTCTAGTCAGACCTTATACTTTGATAATATTGACTAAAACTGAATAATACACGCTTTAGTTTTGAACTCAACGCTGGCCTCACAAATTTTTGAAAATAGGGTCTTACCCAAACTACGAAGCACCCAAGAACACCTTCGATTCACCAGCACATCACAACACAACACTGCACTAGAGCACCACACACTGATGCCATTCAGTCCTGGAGTTGGCATTTAAGCCTCCCGAAGGTTCCACCTGAGAGGCTGTGCACAATCGGTCCACTGTCCTGATCTCGTCACAAAGGCCGTGGAAACTGGATACTTCCTGAGACAAAGATCCCTGTGGATGCGGCGTCGTGGTCCGGTGCAGTGGCCTGACACAATACACGTATTCTAATGCTGGCTTTATGGTATATGGTTCTTCAAATAGCGTCCTGACTTTCTAACGGCGTTTTTGAAAATGTAAAGATGATTTGTTATGTTAAAAGTATTTGTGGGTACGTGGAAGAAAACTTTAAGCTCTTTTAAGTTATAAAGCTGATCTAGGTCCACAATACATAAGTGCCTGTTACAGTCTAAATGTTGCACTTCGCGTGTACTTGCATTGTCACAAGACTACAAATCAAAGATAAACCAAAATTGGTCACAGACACAGCTTAGTCAGTAATAGTAACAACCTTGGAAACAACTGCAGATGATCCTAAGAAGCAATCACTTGTTTCACTTTACTGAGCAAAAAAATAAATAGCGTGGGATCGTTCTTCGTTGACAGAGAAACAAGTATATTCATGTCTTATTGCTAGTCTCTACAGGAAAATTACGAAAAATATGAAATGTATAAAATCTATTTAGCAAAATGAAGCTTCCACTTCATAAAAAGGTTTCAATTTTTTGCAATAAAGGTTTCGAAACGCGAAACTCCTGATCTCCCGTACTAATTTCGATTGGTGAGAAATTTCAATCCATGCAAGAGTAGTAGGTACTCGTGTACTCTACAGCACTGTGAGCAGACTCCACTACTGGACGACCGGGCAGCGTAGTGGTCAGTAGCCTGCCTCATTCGACGGAGGCCCCAGGTTTGAGTCCTGGCCGGGGCATTTATTGTTATGATGAACACAGATGTTCGTTCTCGAGTTTTCCCCAGTAAGTTCGCTGTATGGTCATCCATAACACAAGCTCTGTTTGTCTGGGGATTTATTATTAATATTACGGTATTTTCAAGTACTTAAATACAGAAATGATTATGTTTATGCGTGTGTGTGTGTGTGTCTGTAGAAGTACGTTTAGACACATACTTTTACTTTAACAAGACTCACCTACCCTATGTTAGATCCCTGTCGCGGGTCAGTACAACTGTTCACGCCGCGTCTTCTGCCAGCTGGAGGTTGGCCGGCCAACCTGCACTGCAAGGCAGTGATTGCGTTGCATATCGAGCGCACGGCTGCATTGTGAAATGTCATGCGCCGCGGTAACAGTCCGTATAGACTACCGCTACACTACGGACAAGTATTGTTTTTTATAGTCAGAATATATTACGTAATGTAAAGTTGTATATTTTATTTAATAACCAAATGAATAAAATATTACAAATTAACAAACAAACAAATCTTATCTTTTTGTTTTTATTATATATATTTATATATATAAAACTGGGAATGTTTCTTTTTGTATTTCTCTCTCCTCTCAAGGTAGAAGCTGAAAACCAGCGAATTGCTCATTGAGCATTATACCGTTGAGCTTTTGCCGTTTTGCATCGCCGTAGCACATAATCATATATGTAGTTCTTTGGTATTTTATAACAGTTTAATAATGTTTAATGTGCTTTTAGTTTAATTTTTCTTTTGTATCTTTTTTTTTTTCTTTCTTTTTTGTATGTGTGATATTGTGATGCAAATAAATGATTTATCTATCTATCTATCTATCTAATATTTGTACTTATTTAACTATTTACCTTTAAATTCAAACGTTTAGGATCATTTTGTTACGTTACACCTACATTTCAGATATGATAAGAACAAGCACGCCAATGTTACGAATGCAATTACCAACTGAATAAAGCAGTGGAAGCAGCCTACGTCTAGCGTAACGTTGTCGAGAACCTTCACTGACATATATATCTGAGGTTAGTTGTATTTACTTATCTAAAACATGAATCGACTTCAATAATAGATTCAGCGTATTCAGAGATACCAATTTAACGAGACTGTAAATAACTATCTGCTCTTCAGATCCAAAATAGAGTATAAAGTAAGTAAATATTATTATTTTCATGTCATTCTTCAATTTCATCGTTTTCAGTAGCACTCCACGAGCTGGAGACGGCCACCTGTGGTACGTAGCACCCTTGCATTCATTGATTATCGCCTGACGACGCGTCGGCAGCCGCAGGGTTCAGACAGAATCCGTTACCTTTATTCCTGTAATTTCACTGGGACAGGGCACAACCCTGTTTAATATGGTGGCTAAAATGGAAGAGCAGTAGGTATCGCTCAAGACAAGCGCTTAAGAAAATAAACTTATTACCACTAAAAACGAAAATTATATACATTTTTATTTTTAAATTACGTGACTAATTTTTAACTCTGCTGCATGAGTTTCCCGGGCGAGGGAAATAATGAGTAACCAAGAAAAGCTTTTAAGTTGAGAATTCTTAATAAAAAAAGATCTACCCTTTTCTCTATATATTTCTATATACAAAAATATAATCGCTGTGGAGGTGATCTACAGAATAAGATTGCATAACTACCCGACCGACATTGTTCACTATAGGTACCTTGCTTCAGCTTAATTGATCCTTTTCTTAATGCAATTTGAATTCATGTTTATGTTAAAATGTCGGTGAAAAAATAATTATTTGGAACAAAGCGTGCTTCACTAAAAACGGCTTTCCTTTTTAATTGGCTTGAGCCGTGTGTTGTCATCTATTGTCTATATGTTTTTACGCCAATTACTACATTGAAAAAGACGACCAAACGATTTGTTATCAGGAACGAAATAAAGCATATTAAAAGTTATATGCATTTATAAAATGTAATTTTATGAATAAATAATAAAATCATAATGAGTTACAACAAACGCGTCAAGCTGACCCATGCGTTCTGTTGTTTGTACCACATAAGAAATATGTGCAACTTGTGACCCCTATCGCTGTTCATCGAATACAATAAACTACGTAGTTTACAGAGTAAAATCAAATATTCAAATTATAAACTGAAAATTTTCATATTTGTCGCACTCAACGTCAAAAATGAACACGCCACACACAGAAGTTAAACCCAGCCCAAAGCGCGGTAGATATTCTCCTTCCCGAGTCAGAATAATTCCGCAGGCGGGCGCCCGAAAGCAAGTGTACGTTCGGGTCCCTTTGTGCCATAGTTACTCAAGTATTTAACTTTTTGAGGGCGGAATGAGACAATGGACCCTCTGTAAATAGATGTTCCGTTTTATCTCCGTCGCACTGAGTCCGCCGGTGGACAACTTTCCTTTGAGAATGAAGCTTGTTGGAAAGCAATTTCGCCAACCTGATATTCCGTTGGGTGTTTGAAATATTATGTTGCATATTGAACACGCTGTTATATGTTAGAATATTGCTTGTATTTTATTTTATTGGAATATAAATGTCTCGGAAGCTGAGTATGTTATCACACCAAATTAGGTTAAAATGAATATTTTGATTATAAAATAAATAAACGGACTGAAAATTATTTTAATTAGTTTACGCTTTCAATAATTTTCCTGTGCAAGGAAATTGTTATTTCATATTATCACCAAAGAAAAGACAACATCGGTCCGTACCTGACCTTTTAAAATTGAGCGAGTTGCTCGTAAGTTTCAGTCTACGTGCTGACAGGGAGGGGAAATGTGTTTTGATATTTGTAATGGTGAACTCGGACACTACTGGATTGATATCGATATTTATTTCACAGCTAGAAAACTACTTTTACAAGAAGTAGCATAGGCTTTTTATAAGTAATCGTCACGATCCGGAGCAAACTAGTCTCTCATATACATTTTATATATATATTTATACTAAAACTCTATCAGTTGTGAATCATAAATACCTCGAATGAGTGGGGGAAGGTTGCTATGATTGGACCACATAACTTTGGGTACCAATTACTATAATTTTGAGCGTTTCAAATAAAAACCATTACTAGTCTTTAATTAAAATCAACTTTAATATTGGTATTAACTTAACACAGGTAACTCAAATTTAAAAACTAAAAAAACAATTTCTAGGGTGGTTGCCTGAAACATTCACGAGATCCTCTTGCACTAAAAGTATAAATAAATAAAGAATTATTGATTTCATAATTGAAGAAAGTAGTAGGAAAACTGATTTAATCGGAGAACACCCATAAAGGCGACTTACCATTTCTAAATATAGCGTTGATACTGCGCATTTTCCAACTCTGGAGATTGATCGCCTTCAGGCTCACTATTATTACATCTTCTTTTGCTATGTTATTGACTCCATCCAAGCTTAGCTTTAGTGTCCAGTAGAACTCCATGCATGTGGCTGGCTTTATTTAGACCGGCTGTCTTTGTCCTCACAACTTTTAGGGTTAGGTTCATACTGGTCTGAAAGTTGCCATGAACCGGTCCGTTCAATGATACAGCATCTACAAGGTCCAATGATGGCAACTAGGTAATTGATAAAAAAACGAAGCTTAAAATCATAGTTCAAATATTAGCAATAATTTACAAATGCTACCACAATCTTAAATGCATTTCTTAAACATTTCGCCACAAACCATTAACAGCAATAAGAAATTACGATACTTACATTATAAATTCCGTAAAGTGATTTTAGCAATCCGGGCGGCGAAAACATGTGGCGCACGTCACTCAATGCTGGGCTTAGCGGCGACACTGATGTTTTGGCAGGGTTCTAGGGGAGTGGGAACATGGCCGACAAGCGACGGAGATACACTTTACGGTGAAAAGCTTTATAAATAATTACGCGATGCAATAAATGCACCAGTCCAATGATTATATTATAACCTTCCCTTATATTATAATTACGAAATTGCAAAAAGAAACAAAATATTAATCTCCTACACGGTCACATAAAAGTGTTACGTGTCGGCAACATTAAATGGATATGAGTGACAGATCGAACATAAAACCACATTAATCTAGTGTTTAGACAGGGCGGTGACATTTCCGGAACACTCATTGTAGCCACCTGAACGCTGTCTTGTTTGTTCACAGGATAGGTGCCGCAGCCGACACCTCCAGTGAATGGACCAGGGCATAACAAAGAGTGTGAGTACTCCATGTTATTTTAGGACGACCAAAAAATGCTTGAGTTCTTGGGATGTGTTTGTATGTGGATTCACTGTTTTGTGTTTTGTGATTTTTGCGTAACATGATTAAGTTAAAAGAATGTTGCGTGTTGGGGTGCAAATAGAGCGCTATTCATATTCAATTTAATACGACTAATCTATGTACCCATGAAACTGGTTGTGATACTTATAAAATTACTATGATACATAACTATATTTACAGCCGTCATGCGCGCTCGCAACCCACCGGTTGCTAAGTGGCATCCGCACCCATGGACAGTTATTTATTAATGGTGATTGCGATTGTTGTCTTAACTAATGATGCGTTGCTGACCGTAGCTCCGATGCAGGCGTTACATTATACCTAATACTAATAATACTAGCATATTATTGCTTAAAATTCAAGTGCACGCTTTAATTATTTTATAGAATCCGAAGCTTTGAAAAACTTACGTTAATTAAAAACTTGAAAGCTCTTGATAGCCCGAAAGTCTTCAAACAAATAAAATCGATATCTGCTTATCTGGGCTACGATCCACAGATTTATACAACAGAAGAGAAGGTGATCTAATATACAGGTTTCTTGATCAATGTAATATTAAGATCGAATTCTTTTTTAAAGAACGTAATTGAAAGAAATACTTAGTAGGTATCCACGTCAAACTCACCAGCAAAACTTTGTTCTCCGAAAATCTATATCAAATTCACAAAATAATATAATAGGTACAAAATCATTAAATAAATAATGTTGTTTGCACAATCAACGAAGAAATAACCGACCTACAAAGTCAGTTAACAGCAATTTAGACAGAACAAATAGAATAATCACGATGAATGTTACGTAACAGCATAATGTGGGTAGTGTAGTGTGGGAGGCACACCCCCTGTGACTTACTGCCTTCTCTACTGACACAACTCCTGCCACACTGGGAGAAACCTACATATTTACTTTTAATAACGGTCACAGCGAAAACTCAACAATCGATACCGGCGTTGTACCCAAATTTTTCATCTCGTTAATTCAATGCCACCACTTCTGATCTAATCTTAGATGTATCTGCTGCATTCACGGAATTTTATTTCGCTTCCAATTCTTCAGCTCGAAACGAAAGCCTTCATCATTTTTATTAAAAACATTTTACGAAAGTCGGTATTTCGCAGGATTCCTCGAGAGCAAACTGCAGTGGAACATATCTTGTGTGTTTCAGCGACGATCTATGTCAAAGCTTGCACCTTCACGTGCATTCGAGTACGTAGGCACGTGGGCAATTTCATATGTGAAGTTATACCTAATGGGACATTTTGTATTGTTTGTATTAGCTTATATAGATATGGAGAGGGTATGTTACGTTATTTGAGAGGAAATGAATAGTTCTAAATATTATATCTATAACTATATACGAGTATATACTACAAATGGTTAATTGAGGCGCTCTAGACTATAGATTGTGCTAGACAAATCTAGACTAAGAAACAGTACAGATATATAGTACAGTATCGCTCAGGAAAATCTATACCTAAGTTATACTTTATAAACCATTTAAAGTCTCTGAGTGCGGCGGTAACAGCTAAGTACAGCTCCTGTACTGTCCCTCGTCAGAACTCTCGTATTGATCACAACTGGCATCTAGGAGGCACGCTGACCTAGTCTGCATGTTTGTTGGAATATTTAACTACGTAGCCACAACAAGAGAAATTAATATCGATCTGACACTAAAATAACTTTATACCTTTTTAACTTTTAAATGGGGAGGAATTGTTGCAGTATAACTGTAGTTTGTCATGTTTACATTACGCTGGCAACTATCGCGTTCACTTATTAGTTTCGCAGTATTTAATCGTTATTTACGACTATCTTATTTACCTTTAAAAACGAAAAGTAACTGCACTGTAAAAATACAGTAAACTTTCGTACCTCGACGGTTTGCGACTGGAGTGCAATTTAACATTCCTTGATAAAGAGAAACTTTTAAAAGCGCTCTGAAAAGCTTTTTGATAGAATTCATAGAATTACTTACGCGGAGAAATTTTATTGCAATTTTCTTGAGCGAGAACTCCATAAAATGTTTATTTCTCCAGCTATGTTTCTCCACATGTCTTTTTCTGAGAATCACCATTTATACCTCCTCATGACGAAGAATCCCTTCCTTCCTTTACTATTATGTCAGATGTACTTAGTTAGGACAACCACTAGACACTTTCTGGGTCACTGCTACTGGGTACACTTCTGTTTGCATTTACTTTGTGTGGCTTTAAAACTAAGTAATTCGCTTGCTGAACAAACCTCTCTCGGCACGTTTATTAAGCGCTCCCTTTACTCTGCCATTTTCTACTTTACCACCGAATTTACAACCAGTAAAACCGTTGAACGGAGAAGGTTGGACCAAGGTATTGATGACCGTAATTGTCTTTTGTACTCCTAGCATAAACTCTCGCTCTTGTCATTTCCGTTGCAATCAATATTTTTTAAGGGTCACTACAGAATATGGACATAAAAGTTCCGGATATCAATATTTAAGACCAGAAACTATTAAAGCTGATGGAATGAATGTGCAGATCACGTATAGGCACATTTAATACCTACTATACAAGACTGTTTAGTTGGTCGGTAAAAAAATTCTTATAAATCTTCTTAACTTCCTGTATGTCCTGATATCCTGTTATTGGGTATGGAATTTAATTAAATTCGTTTTAATATTATTATTTATAACTATGAAGTAGTTGGATATTTAATGAATACTTACACAGAATGAACCTAGAGATCACGCAATACCTAAGTGTTGGTCTAGCAAATCTCAAGAATTTATATCATCTAAATAAATTTGTATGAACAAGACGTATTGGAACCACAATTTGTAAAGGGCCACACAATAGTTTATGTTTCTAGAGGCACAACAAATATGGTGTATTAGCGATATTTTATGCCTGAATCAACATGCAGTCTCAAAACATATTGTGGGTATACAAATCCACAACATACTACGTCGACCTACAAAGCCGCAACGGATATTTCCTTGTTAAGTTTGCAATTTTAATAGAACCGCAAGCCAAACGCTACGGAATGGAAATCAGCTTTCACACGAAATAGGCCATTTAGGTTTTAACCAAATCATTTTCAGATCCATATGGTATCTTACTCAAATACTTCATGGGTTATGTGACAAATTCGTGGATTGTAGCATTTATTACTTTATGTGTTTCGTGGTTTTTAGATAAAACAGAACCAGACCTTAGTAAAATTGGCAAATTTTTCAAGGACCTTACGATAACATTCTTCTTATGTATATACAGCCACAAATAGTTAAAAAGTATACCATTCACGAAAACCTAAAGCAATCAAATAATTGTTTAATGTCGCTTGATCCACATATCATTTTTGAACCCATTTCAATTCCTTGACAATAGTAAGATAGGAAGTTTTATCTTTTTGTTTCATATATTAATTTTATAGTATATAATTTGGGATTCGGATGTCCTATAATAAAAAACCTAATTACAAAGCAAGAACTTACTCAGAAGGTTCGCCAACATATACATGTTTACTAGGTAGGTATATTAGGTATATATATTAGGTTGATGTCAACAAGTAAGTAAACTACGAAATCAAAAGTAACATGCTGAATTGTACAATCTCTCTTTGAGGGGACCGTTGCCAGGGATCCCCTGGAACAACTTATTACTTCCCGTAGAACTGATATGCGATTTTATTCGGGTACAAATTGAATATCCTAATATTGTTGGGCGGGTTTTAGTTTGTTATAAACCAAGTCGCGATTGTACGATACATTATCTTTTCAGAAAATAACCGAACTCGCACATTTATTTGGTACACAATTAATGATAATGTGCTAGATGTTTGAGTTTTGGTAATTTTTTTAGATACCTAACCTTAATTTTTTATGCGGAGTTGTGAAAAATCGATCCAAGTTAAGTTTTATATTAATTGATATCGATAGTCACTTGTTGGCAGTAAATGTGTTCAGTGCAAGTTGAATATTCTTATTCCTTCACAAATGAATAGTAATAAAATCCTTGAATCGTCCTCCAGTTTCTAATAGCAACAAACCAAAAAATTTCATAACTCTCAAATAAAAGTGTACTTTAATGAAAGCTCCTTTATTCAGGGGAAAAAATAACTAACAACTAGCTAAGCGTTTTAATTTGAAATGGAGATTCAGTTATTAACTTCAACCACTAAACTTATTTACGCCTTATGAAATTAACTTATATATTAAAAATATCAAGATATATCAAGCAGTATCAAATATTTATGTTTAATTATGACAGTCCATATAGGGTTCAGAACTCAAAGGGTACATTCGGGACCCTATTAGACCCTAGTAGTCAATATCCGGTTCCAAATTAACTTCAGAATATAAATACGTTAGAACTCTATTGTATTAAACATAGCGTTTAAAGTCAACAGGTGGCTTTCAAATACATAAGGATTTTTAAAAGCTTGTTATAACCTATTCAAAAATACTAACAAAGAACCACCACCTGCCTGAACGTTAGCACTATAGGCGTGGCAATTTCAAGACGCGTTTTATTCGCCGTTGAAATTGACCTCACCTGCGAAATTTACGTACCTATATTCAGGCGTCGCGCCGTCACACCCTTATCATTAAATTCAGCTAGGTCACGTTCTAGTACAACAGCCTACTTTAATCCAGTATCCAAATCTAGACGTTTTATGTGTGAAGCTGAAAATATCTTGTGGTGGAATAAAAAAAGGCAAGGATTATTGAAAATGTTTTTGCGTTACATATGATGAATTCACCGTTGAATAATCATTACGAATAACCAAACGTCAGCACTGACGATTCCGTCGACGTTTGAATAAAGTAGTAAAGAACTTGTACTAACAGCGACTCGGGTAAAATAAGAAATTTTGAAAGAAAAAAAAATTCATACCGGCGCCCAAACAGGGACTCCCACTTCAAATCCCAGCCACCATTCATTTCATTCATTCAATCTAGAACTATTCAGAAATGACAGTGTCCCAATGTTAGTAACAATAGAGTTTTACTCCTTTTAGTGAGCTATTATCGTCGGGGCGTTATTGACCCAGATTCGAGACGAGCAACCTGCAAGCGCTGTGTTGAGCAGAATTAATGCAAATAAAGGTAAATGGTTTAGTGAAAATATAACGCGGAATTCTGCAAAAACTAAATTTAACTGGTTTATAGGAAATAGTAGTAGCCTTAGTTTAAATTCATGAAATGAAATATAATTCGGTACGAAACTTCGTTTTCTTAAGAAATTATAATACACATGTACTGCAGATATATTGGGTCATTAAAAAAGAACTAGTCTTCTATACTCTTAAAACGAGTTATATAGCTTAAAAACGAAAAACCCAGTTTGAAATTGCGGCGGCATCTTCCAAGCCAACACATTTTTACTGAATTATTCATCTCTTATTTGAGCCGTGCGGGTGGATCATCAGAAACATATTTTATTTATTTTTTATATTAATAACTACTTTTTTTTGAAAAGTAAACATTGTTCGTCTATCCTGCTATAAAGGAGCATTCTAGCGTATCGCCTGTCGGCAACCTAATAATTAAACATACAATATTCGTCGGTTCACATCTACTAATGTCACTGCTGAGATGACTCACTAATTTCCACAAACTTAGAACTAGTCGAAAAAGGTTTCAAAATATAAATTTGTGCCAATCAAAAGTCATATCTCAAGACTGTAGATGACACTTAAAAGAAATCGTGTTTCCCAAAAAATACGTTTTCGTATTTGTTATTTGCTTTCGAGTCTTCACAAATTAATGTCAATCTAAACTCAACGAGATTACCCGCCGATTTCTCTTCTGCCCAAATCGACGGAACGAGAGCTTCTAATCTAATGCCTTTGTACAGAGAATTTGCCGTCTCGTTTCCTTTCTGGAGAGCACTGATGCGGGAATTATGATTTCCCTATGGAGATACTACTTTAATACATTTAATGAATATTAATGTTTGTGTGTGCTTCTTTACCTACGTGGAGCTACCATACGGGAACATTTTCATACATTCACTATTCATTTCATTTTAAATGTGTGTTTGATGTGAATTGAATACCTAGGTAGGTACTTGTAGCTGTAAATAATAGGTGTAATAATGAAGTAGGTGAAGAAGGTCGCAAAAATGAATATTCCATTGATTTTATTAACATAGTGTCTTATGGCGCAACGTGAAGCTCTACGAAATTTTGTCCATCTAAACCTTGTATTAATGTATTGTCATGACATGAACTATGAATTTATGGAGGTCCCGTGCATGGCCGAAGGTGCCTGAGACACTCTGAACACAAAATAGTTCAAACCTCTCCTTTATTCCATTAGCCGCGATAAACTGATTTTTTTTAATTTTAGGAACACAAAACACTTTTATGTTTATAACTCTATGGAGGTTGACTGTACAGAATGACCACTTCCTTTAATTTTCCGTTGAATTTAAAAAAGAACATTTTTAGTCCCGCAAAGAAAATCAAAGAAACAAGACAATTTTTCTTGGAAGACGTGATCAAGGATTAGAGAGACCAAAGCTAATATTGAAGACCTATTTTCTCCTACCGTAATAAGTAGTTTTCATTCATACAACTGAACTTAGTTTCTAGGTTCTTTATGAGTAACTAAAGTGATAAAAGTTTGGGACTTAATGACCAGAACGAACATTACAACTTATTTAAAGTTGTCGCTCGAAAGGTAAGAAGTTTAGGCCCTTATTTAAAACAAAACTTCTTAAACTTGGAGAAGAGAGTGAATTATCAAAGCGAAAAAAGTAACAAGAAAAGTACTTGTACCTTCTGTGGCGTGTAGCCACATTCTATACTTAGAGTTGCTTGGGTACTTATGAACGAACTTGCACTTGTTGTTCTTATTTATGTTTGACATTTGTCAAATCTGTCAATAGATCAATTGAGATAGAATAATATGTAAGAGATGAGAGTCAACACGTTTAATTTTTCCCGTTTATGTAAAATATTAAATAAAAAAGTGATCATTGTAAATAGACCACGGGATTTTATTTCGCGCCCAACACTCGCAATCCAGCCAGGCCCGGTGTTCTCCATCCTCTTCACTTATATAAGTATTACTAGATTTATTTGGTTTAACACGGTTTTCTGAGCTACGGATCGACAGTAAATATTAATATAACAAAAGAACCTAGGTATCCACAAAAGTAAAAACATGAAAAATGTGATAAAAAATTAAGATTTTCAATATATCCAATAATTTACTCGGTTATAGATAATAATATATTTATTTAAAGCGCTTACAATTCCAATCTCAACCACATTTCAACAGATTAAAAAAAATTTAAAAACTAGAACCTTCTAGAAAGAAATACAGCCGCTACCAATCTATTCCAGCAAGCGAAATTCCTTTGCCATTAGGCTCACATCTTATTTTACAAGGAAACTCTTATTTTCAAAGAATTGGAAACTTCCATCTTCACATGTATATTATGAGCACTTACGTCTTTTCACAATTTAGCGCACAGAGTAAATAGACCGGGAAGCGAGGACGTGATGAAATTCCCGCCGGCGGGCGTGCGTGCCTTATCAGTGGAAGATACTAGACCATACTCGGTGTTCCCCTTTGAGCCCTTGTTTAAATCGCAATATGTGCTTTATATTATATTTCTTCTGAAGATATTCGATTAGGCAGACATTATATGTCAGTAAATTGTGGTTAGAGATACGAGGATCGTCAATATTTGACTTTGTTAGTTTTTAAGCTGCCAGCTACTGATGACTTGTTTGTCTTATTTTATTTATTTTTTATTTGTGTTTATATTAGTATTTTCGAGTAGTAACACTCGCACAGCTCGTGATTCTAAAGGACTTATAGTAAAATGTAGCATGGTGTATATAGATATCGTAGCTGTCTAATAGTCTCGACGAGACTGCGCAGCACACGCTGAAGGCATGCTCCGCGTGGATGCGGAAAGCAGCGTGCTCAGCTCTGTATTGAGTGCCGATATCTTGCTCCCAACCGTGGTTTGCGCTATGGACGAGAGTGAGCAGGCGGTGCGATCCTTAATCGAAGCAGTAATGCTCGCTAAGGAGGCGGCGGAGAAGGCGAGGAAAGATGCTGCATCCTCCCTTCCGCTTCGTCACCGTCTCACGGTACGGCGGAAGACGGCTTTCTTCGCTAAGAGTTCCCACAGTCCCATTAGCCGTCGGTGGAGTTTTTGGGAGGTCATGACATACGGGACAACTATAGAGGGACCCCAGGAGCACCCATGAGGATTTTCCTACATAAAAAAATGCTGTTTAATAATAGCATAATTAATAAAACCGGTTCAGTAGTAAAGGCTAGTATTTTTTATAAATAAACAAAAAAATCATATCCTTTTATTGGGAACTTAGCGGTTTATCGTCGGTATGTTGGTTACGCGACGGTAGCAAGTCATTGCGAATGTTCAGATGTTAGACGCGGTTACACTAGATAGACACGTAGGTATTTACTTTATATTTCAAATGTTCCGCGGTGACATTTGTGTTCTTCTGCTGTTAACACTTATTAAAATGGTAACATATCAGGTAACCCTTAACCCAATACACCTTTCAGTATAATACCAGATTTTGAAATATCAAATACTCATTATGTTAAATTTTAATAGACCTTACATTGAAATGGCAAATTTTAATTTGTCTGATACTACAATACTGAAATATGAAACACATTAGATGCATTTTATCGCGTTTGTTAAATTGATACATTTTATCTTGACGTTTCGGTATTTTCGCAGACACCGAGGTCACGAGTGACTAAGATGTCATGCGTCTTGACAGTTATGAAACCATTCAATCAGCTCCAATGTAAAAAGCACGATAAAATCCGTTAAAAGTGTTTTATTTAATATAATGAATGTTGAAAACTTAGGAAATATATACATGTGAAAATATACTTAAACATTTAGAATTTTTGAAAGCCATAGCAACCTATTAGTAATACCTTCCCAATTAATAAGGTTCAGCCATCAAAGCAATCAATGTTTGGATTTTAGAATTTTTGTTGACCTAATTAGATTCAAGAGCAAAAACAATTTTTTGTTCTTTCTGTGATAATGTTTTGTCTGGTATTAAATTAAAAAGTGGTTGATTAGCTCTCATTGTTTTTTATTTTTCGTATATGATTCGGCAGAGTTTTTTGTTTCTGGCGTTTCGAATGCAATAAAATACAAACCAACCAGATTCTGAGACCGCTGAGTAAATTTTTTGTCTAATTCAATAATGGTATAAACTTATCTCACAATTACTGATTAACTGAATAAACATGTTTTGAAATTGTACCTTAAGTTATTTAAGGGTTCAGTATTTTTACGTAAGGTATTTAGGGATGGGGGGGGGGGGGGGTTTCCGGCTGTTCGGTATTTTCAAATCTTTGGTAATTTAAATACTTGATATTTTAAATACAAGGATTTTGAATTCCGGTATTTTGGTCTCGGGCAATTTAAGTGAATGATTTTAGGTATTCTAATATGCACCTACTAAAACAGATTTTAAGGAGGTAAACAGATAGGTAAGCCCTAATATTACTATTACGATGCATAATTTAACTGCCCGTATAAAATGAACCAACCAAAAGCTCTCAAATCTATAATGAAAATCCATATTTACGCTGTTATTTTGAAGCGTGCCATTTTCCAACTCTTTCATATGGATGAAGATATACAAGTGTGTTTTATATCTCGTATGAACTGTAGACTGGTTGTCGCCTCTGGGGACCCCACACCAGCGGAACCTTACCTAACCGCTAAGGGCTGAACAGAAATGAGTAAGATCCGGTTTTATTTTTTAAGCTTCTTGAAGAATAACTCAAGTTGTCTAACGCAAAAGTAGCTTAAGAATTTACTCATGGAGAGAAAACAAGGCATGCGAAGATTAAATAAATCCCCAGACAAATACACCAACTGTATGGCCCCAAAATAAGCAGAGCTTGTGTAATGGATGACCATACAGCGCACCGGGGGGAACCCAGAATAAACATACATACATAAATACAAACTAATAATAAATATAAATATAAATAAATACAAACAACCATAACCCGAGAACAAACATCTGTGTTCATCACACAAATGCCCCGGCCAGACTCGAACCTGGGACCTTCGGCGTACGAGGCAGGGCTACTTAGCACTACACCACTCAGTCGTCTTAAGAATTAAGATATTCGAGTCCAACGTCAAACCCGTACTGCTCTATGTCTAAGGTAAGGAAAACATCCGCGGTGTGCACTGGGCCGAAAAAACCTCCAACGAACAACTGCTGGGACGCTGCTACGACACAGCGGATCAAGCGCCGCAAGTGGAATTGGAGTGGCCACACTCTGCGTTGGGAACCCAACTACATCCCCAAGCAGGCGCTGGGTTGGAATCGTCAGGGGAAACCCAAGCGGGCGCGTCCCAAGCAGTATTGGCGACGCAATGTAGCAGACGTGACGAAGAATATCGGAAAGACGTGGAGCTAAGTGAAGCGCGAAGCACAAGATCAACCCCGTCTCAGGGACATGCCTAGTACATTAAGTCAAGTAAGTCAAGATTAAGAAAGTAGGGTGGAAGTCTGACGCACGCAAGATACAATCATCAGTTATGTCAATAATAGTATTCTCAGACAAACCAACAACTTTTGTGGCGCCATTTAAGAACCAGGGGATCAGGCAGTAAATATACGTAGGTCAGCAAATAGCTTCAAAGATAATTGGTGCATAGATGTAGTCATGTACCTGCAATTAAATTCTTCTGATTTATAATTTAATTTAATAATGCTATATCTCGAATTGTAATATCTTTTTTTGATTACAAAAAGATTATCACAAACGTGAGGGTAAGCAAAGTTTAGAAAAAAAATTAAACCTTGTACGAGAGTTACAGTAACCAGTTATTCGCATTGAAATAATCAAATATTTCCATGTCAAGCACCACCCAAATAAAAGAGATCTAGACAAATTATTTCACTGGAATATGCATGTTGGCTTCCAGGGCGGGTCGTTACAGACCAAACAAACAATGATTCGGCAATTTACTTGTAGAAACAAATCACAGTTTGCCAAGGCCTCTTACTTTGCCAGTTCTTGGATAACTTGTGAAAAATAAAGCAATTACGTATTACGTTGTGCTGCTCGAGGAAATACGACCAGTAACTCAATATTGGAGCGATTAGGGATATCGGGTGTACAAGGGTAGATTCAAGAAAAGAGGGTAGGTGAGAAAATATGAGGCAAAAGCTTGAAAGAAAATACGAGAAAGGATTCATTTTGTTTTTTTTTTTGCGTGTTCGTTCCGTGGATAGAAAAAAGATTGAATTTCAAACTCATTTAACAGCCTGTTTTCCTGAACAACTAACTTGTTTAAATCAAATAACATGTCAGATTTTATCTTCCTGAAACACAGGTGTAATAACTATGGAACCTAATACGATACGGATTAGTGTATATTAATAAAACTGTTTTGTATAATAAAATAATATTCTACAGAAATAATTTGTTTAATTCGTCTAATAACCGTTAAACACCCATAAAACCCTCTCTAATAAGAACGCGCAGCAATGCCTTTAATTCGTAAAGATCGTTTAAAATCCTGTTATCGACTAAATCACCAACAACCAACCTCGCATCCCAATCATGCGCAGCTGCTGTCTGTACCCGCGCCTAAGGTTCATTCTTCAACTAAGTAAAATAGTTATTACGATTGCTACCACTACCGCGGTCTTGCAATCGACTGGGATTGCGTGTAACCGGATACAAACAGTGAGGTATCTGGTGACACCAAGTCCTTTTGTGCATTTCTTTAACTTATAATAAATAAATAAAATCCGTAGACGAACACCAACTGTAGATACTCCAAGGTTAGCAAAATTTGCATTATGTAATGGATGATACGGAGGACTGAAGGAAACCCTTATTAATTTATAATTAGGTAACTAAGGAGTAAATTCTGTGACCATCAAACAATTGGTTATGAAGATATAAAACTGGCATTTCTTACGCGTGAGACAGACAGAACCAACTACAACACGCCACATGCACGCCGTATTAGTTAGGTACTTTTTTTGTAAAATAGGGGAAATTCTCTTTCACATCGAAATACTATTATTTTAAACCTTGAAATTGATGATTTAACTGTGAATTCAATATACCTGCAGGCTACTTGTTGAAAGTAATTCTTTGGAGGTTTACTATTTCAGTGCTCGAGTTGCCTGCGACATGCAAATTGAACTGACTATGAAAAGTATGTTATGAACATATTTGAATTTAGAGAAATATACTTTAATTAAATTTTCTAAAATTCACAAGCGACCGTTTTAATATCTAGTTTACGCTTTTTCTATAGGTACACAATTCATTGTGAATAAAACGCGAAATCCTATTTTAATTACCACGTGTACATTAATCGTCATTATTGTTTTGCTTAATGACGTCATAGCAACATACAGATAAGCCCGACAACATACAGATACCTGACAATTTGTATACAGAAAAGTTTTCGGTTACGAACTGCGAGTATACAACTCTCTGCTAGCATTACGATATCACACGTCTGCCAGTACAACTAGAAGCGGTCTACGTGACCCACTCGACACTAATTAAGCAACATTGAATAGAATTCCCGCACAACTGTCAATAGTTGTGTTGCAGGAATTGTTGAATTGTAAAGCCTCAGTTACAACAGTACAACATTTCATAAAAGTGTAACAATAGTAATCAGCGATAACGCAGCGTTGCCACGTGGAATAACAAATACCTACATAATCTATTTAATACGATCTAATTGCCAAATAATTAAAAATAGGTTAGCTTGAACGCTTAATTATTCATCCCGTAGTCCCCGATCGATTTTTGTTTTCAAAGAGCACAGTTGTCTACATGCAATATTCACAAACGGATCGTGTTGCAACAAGGGGAGGATAAAGTCGGATTGCAATTTTATTTGCCCTTAGTTATTATTTCATAGTAATATTGATGACATAAGCGTTCACTTTAAAGGCCCAGAGTTTAGAAATAAGCATATCAATAAGATTATTATCCCAGACACAAAAGTTAAAATATAAAAAGAAAGATAGGATACCTACTGCTATAGAATAATGTGATGTTGGTAATTGTGTCAGTATACTCTGCCAATCTGCCAATAGTAATTAGAATTAATCATCGCATGTCCACTGCTCGCGCAAGAACCTGCGTCACTTAACTGTCAAATACAAATCCAGAATGATTACGAAATAAGGAAAAATCCATTTATAGAATGAAATGGAAAATAACGAATAACAGAGTGGTTTAGTGGCAAGATAAACTTCAACTCTTAGCAAAGCAAAAAGAGTCCTAAGTTTACACAATATTTTTTTTACATCCATGCCCAGAACATTCTTTTGTTTCTGCGCCTACCTACACATGCCAAATCATAATTCCTTGCCCATTGTTCTTCTCTAGGAAAGAAGTATTCCAGTTGAAATGTTTACATATTGCGTTATGAAACAAAAACAGGTTACCCTGTGACGCTCCCCATAGACAAGGGGCTACTGACCCTTAGTGGCGTGTGGTATGAGAAATAACTCTCGGCTTTTTCATAGAAATAAAAATATTCACATTTAGAAATGTAATTTGACCGGTGGTGGCCCAAAACAGATAAGACAAGGTTCTATTGTCTCGATAGGCGTTCCCAAACATGAATTTTAGGTAATTCGTATGTTCGCAATTGTGCGCCAAAAATGAAAATTTTTTTCTTTTTATAGTATTTTGAGCAGTTATTACAAAAGTAACAAAACATAAATTGTTATTGCAAATACAAATAATTCTCGACTATTATTTCAAGGCGTACAACCGCGTAACTTCAATACTCGTTCGTATAAAGGCTTTTGATTTGAAAGTTCTTGTGGTTTTACAAAATGTTTCTGTGAAAAGACTCTGTATAAATAAATATTTTTACAAACTAATTTTACGAATGATTGAGACAAACATAAACTTGGTATGTAAAAGTTAGGTTAGGTTATAATAATTTAATGAATTTACGGGATTCTTACCACGATTACCTTATAGGACGCGCGAAATAAAAATCGAAAATCAGAATCCCGTAAATTCATTAAATTATAGTGAAAATAACCGCGATAGTTTAAAACAGTTATTAGGTTATAATAAGTTTGAGCATTAGTTCAAATTCAAAGTGATGCCTTTCAATAAAAATAATATTAATATTTTAAGATTTAGGTAAGGTTTGACAAGAATGTTTATGTTTACACACAAGATAAGTAGATACTATGCTAGTTATGCAACTTGTCCGCGAAAAAATCATCAAAAATCACAAACTTGATTTATCTCAAAAGATTAAAACCGTTTCACACGCATCCAAAAACAGATATTCTGAAAATATAAGCGGGATCAACGAACTTACCGCAACCTAAGCTTCGTAGGAAAGCGTCACTGGGCCCTCGTCAAATGGAAGCAGTCAGCGAATGCACAGGCCGCGTCCACGGCGCTCCGCAGCACGGGCTGTCGATCGATAAGCCACTTGGGCACTTGGCGATACGCAGCAGAACCGCGCGTCGCCCAACTTCCAACACACGTATTAATCTAAAGTTATTATCTTACAAGCACGTCCACTCATGAGAAAAGCAACCCGAGACGACCGCAGCGCTCGAAACCTTAATACTTCCCTTCGCTGCAATATTAGGTGACAGAGTTGCCGACCTATTCGACACATTCGAGTGGATAATTTGCACAACTTTGCACTGAACCGATAACTAGAATTCACTTTAAAACTTCATCCTCTTTCTATCTAAATATTTTTTTCTTAAATAATTAAATAACTAAGTGACAGCACTACTTCCAAAAACTTCGGCAACGCGTCGAGCCCCAGCCACTATAGTATGAACAATATGGGGCAGGAACAGGAGTCGAGTAATAATAAGAGTGTTCGCGTGGGGATGGTACTGAGGGTGCATTGTGCACCGGCGAAATTTGGAAGGGTCCCTTTACTCCCCTACACTTGCGCAAGACACGAACCAGTTTTGATTTTGTAAATTGCCTGCGAAGCCCTGGGGTCGCAGGGGTTCTTTGATCCCGGGCGTCCCGTTCACCCATTGAAATCATTCGGCTCCCAAAAGCTGAGTTTGCTTCGTTGCCTAAATTCTTATTAAACATTCAATAATAAAACTTTGCAGGCTGTTGATTTAATGACTTGGGTAAATATTCACAAATACTTACCTCGTTGTAGTAGATCAATATAACGTAAATGTATCTTTTTTTTGTAACGTAAATGTATTTTTTTTTGTAAAGTACGGTAATTTCAAAATTAGGCGTGAAGCCTGTTGTTTTTTTTAATCGGTTCTACATAAAAAAACACGCATTACGTACATACATTGAGCAATAGAACTTTTGAAGAACCAAACTTTACGATCTGCTTTAATGAACTCTTAGAAAACACACCTAAACTGAATATAACGTAGTCTTATGACTTATCGAGTAATGGAGTAGTATTTTATTACAGTACCTAAAGTATATGAGAATTTGAACGGCCTCTAGGTTTAATTGAGAACTTAATAAAACATGTCTACGAGAATGTACTGCTTCGAAGTTACAGCTACCAATCTAGGCAGTCGGCGAACAGCGGTTGAACAGCTAAAACGCAGATTAAAACACTCATTTCGTGCCTACTTTCATGTATAATAAATTTGACATTCAAACGAACCTTATCAACAACGTATACCTTGCCCTTAAATCGACTTAAGGGTATTCGCTTTACCTACAATTATTGTCCTACATGTACATGAATCGTCTGGTTAAATGAACAGCTTCATAAATTGCCTCGTTAGAAATAATTGACATAAATCACAACTCAAATCGAAAAGCGTCAATCTAATCATATAAATAGTACAATAAGTACGAAATATGTTGTACAACGAAACGATTATTCAACTCCGTTGATCGCCGCTACGTTAAAAACAGTCACGTGTATCATAAAAAAGATCCACTAATAATGTATTACTAGACACTATTTAACATCTGTCTGGACTAGCGGTGCGGTCGCCCATAAAAATGTTTATTTCTCCGTCGAGCCGGTAGATGGCGCGGCGCTCGCCGAGAATCGAGTTAACGGCTGTAAAATATTCTCTTTGGTTTAGCGCTGCTGCGCACGGAGTATCGATTTTGCGTAAACACGGCAGTGTTCCCACACGCAAAAATAAAAACAGAAAACTTTGTTTATCTTTAAAATTGTGAAGTTATATACGAATATGAAAACAACTTTACTTTGCTAACGTCATAGTACATCCAAATTTCTTATACAGATGCCAGGTAAGTTTAAAATAGTAAATGATAAATGTTAAATTGATTTTATTTTAGGCAACGGCAACACTCAAATGTCTATGAATTTGACCCCGTAGCTCTTGTTCTGAGCAGAAGGAGTGTGGTGTAGGGTCAGGCCCTTCAATTTTGGTTTTCGTTTCCTCGAATATTTTACAATAAAATGGGCACATAATAGGTAATTCAATTCATATATTTCATTATTATTGTATGCAACATTAAAATATAGGATGTGCGCAATAATTGAGATGTTTCAAAAATAAATGTTCAGTGGTGTTGGTGCGAGTTAGACGGCTAAGAATATCGACGAAAATCATCCTGTGATTATTTTATAAGCATATAATTATAGTGTTATTTTTAAATTGTCTAAAGCGGTCGTGAAGTATGCTTATAAATAGTGTCAGTGATATGAAAAAAGTTAAGTGGATTATATTGAAATGTCCTCGGTTTTTGGTGAATGTGTTGTGTGAGACAGTGGTACCTATATCGATTATTTTGCGCTGAGCTGCCCAAATGTCATCCCGGCACGGTAGCGGTAATATTAGACAGCTACGTTTGCGGCCGCGGACGCTATTGTCTAGGCATCCAGGCGTTCATATTGAGGTTGCACTTCGGTATAGACCGCTGATCGAAATAGTGACAACGTAGAGTACCAGTGGCCGTCTTCTCCTCACCAGCTCCCAAATCAGTGACACTCGCGCAAGTGTTTCTCATGAGCTTTGATGATCTAATTGTAAACAATTAGACTTTACGCAGTTATCTTATCTGATGGCTATACTCGTAAAATTAGACGTCTATTCATTCGATCTTGCGTTATGATTTCGGAAAGCTGTAAAGCGATTTATTATTTTGCTTTCAATTAAAGTGGGTTAGTTTAGGAAAATAGTACAATATTTTTACGATTATCTTTTTGACTCCACATATTATGTAGTAATTGAAGTAATAGGATTTGCTTCAAATTATAAAACTGAGTAAACAAAAAGATTTTTAATAGTATTTAAAATCTTTTTCATTCTATGATTTACTTTAACTTGAAACATTTAAATTAAATAATGTATGGTTATTGCAGAACCATAACTACAATAGATCTTTTTTGTAATGTATATATGGCAACTTTTTAACCGTAAGATGGAGAATAATGAGCAAGTTGATTTCATAAACTTGATGTTTCCTTATTCTTACTAGAAATTATATTGACGAGTTCAATTTGGACTCGAAACAACAAAACAGAACAGTCACTGGAATTTAATATCTTGTTAGAATAATGGTGTAACTATTAATAGGTACCTAACGAGAAAAAATAGCTACATAAATAAAATAAAAACAAAGCCGCTATGATACTACACCAACATTTTTTATCAATATAAATGAATTCATTGAAAAATAACATAATTCGATTTTAACATTAATCTTTAGCTAAAATGGATTACTTTTTATAACAGATTACTTTTTTTGTTTCAGGCTGTAACATCGGAGGATATTTTGTGCTCAAATATATTCAGTAAGTAAGCTACCAACGTTTAACTTTGCGAAGTGACCAAACATTAGATCGACATGTCCAATCCGAATCGCGAAAGTGTTAGCACGCGGTTTTCCGACAATTACGATCTAAAGGAAGAATTAGGAAAAGGAGCCTTTTCCATTGTCAGAAGGGCGGTGCAAAAGTCTTCTGGATTGGAATTCGCTGCGAAGATCATAAATACAAAAAAGCTTTCTGCTAGAGATTTTCAAAAATTGGAAAGAGAAGCTCGAATTTGTCGGAAACTACAACACCCTAATATTGTAAGACTTCATGATTCAATTCAAGAGGAACACTTTCACTACCTCGTGTTCGATTTAGTTACCGGAGGAGAATTGTTCGAAGACATCGTCGCACGCGAGTTCTACTCCGAAGCCGACGCTTCCCACTGCATCCAACAGATCCTGGAATCTGTCCATCACTGCCACCACAATGGAGTTGTGCATAGAGACTTAAAACCTGAAAACCTCTTACTGGCAAGTAAGGCTAAAGGTGCTGCTGTAAAACTAGCCGATTTCGGTTTGGCAATTGAAGTGCAAGGCGATCAACAAGCTTGGTTTGGATTTGCCGGTACACCAGGGTACCTTTCTCCCGAAGTACTTAAAAAAGAACCATATGGCAAACCTGTTGATATCTGGGCTTGCGGCGTTATATTGTACATTTTGCTGGTAGGTTATCCTCCATTTTGGGATGAGGACCAACATAGACTATATGGTCAAATCAAAGCAGGAGCTTACGACTATCCTTCTCCTGAATGGGACACCGTGACTCCAGAAGCCAAGAGCTTAATCAATCAAATGCTGACTGTGAATCCGAGCAAGAGAATTACTGCTTCAGAAGCCCTGAAGCACCCATGGATTTGCCACCGCGAGCGTGTGGCTTCTGTCATGCACAGGCAAGAGACTGTGGACTGCTTGAAGAAATTCAACGCTCGTCGCAAGCTGAAAGGAGCAATTTTAACTACTATGTTGGCTACTAGAAACTTTTCAGGAAAATCTATGGTAAACAAAAAGAGCGACGGGTCTCAAGTCAAAGAATCTACTGATAGCAGCACGACCCTTGAAGACGACGATTTGGATAAGGACAAGAAAGGAGTAGATCGTGCGTGCACTGTGATTTCAAAAGATCATGATGAAGACGGATTGTCTAAGGCTGACTCATTCGGGAAAGCACGCGGTGACAGCAATGCATCTCTGCGCCGCGCTGAAGTAATCAAAGTTACGGAAATACTCATAGACGCTATAAACAATGGCGACTACGATACATATTCAAAATTATGTGATCCAAATGTGACTGCGTTCGATCCCGATGCACTGGGCAATCTGATCGAAGGAGTAGAATTCCACAAGTTCTTCATTGATAACACTCCGTCAACAGTCAAGACAAACACTACAATTCTGAATCCGAGGGTACACCTTATGGGTGACGACGTCGCAGTGATAGCATACGTCTGCGTGACACAGAGCGTGGACGCCGAGGGCCGGCGAGCCACGCAGCAGTCGCAGGAGACGCGCATCTGGCACAAACGTCACAACAAGTGGACAGCTGTACACTTCCATCGCTCCTAACTAGTCCCTACTATGCACCACAATGTATCGCCAAAGGATGATGATCTGTCAAGTTCTAAAGTACATATTTGTAATGGCGTAATAACACCACCATTAGTAACAATTCAAAGTGTAGAATAAAAAAGACGATTATCCTATTCTTTGGCGTCTTGATCAGATAAAAATATACAATTCTGCTATTGTAATTACACGAATTTCATTAGGTATCATTTGTTAACTCAAAGAATTAAGTTAATTTATAGAAAAATTATATTGTATCTGTATCAATGTAAGCAATTCAAAATTCCTTAAAGAGTATCGATTTGTTTAAAAATGTCATCTTGAAAAGAGTTTAATTCAATGTAACGTGGCTAAAATGTGATACATATTTATATCCATGCTTTGTGCTAGATATAGAACGTAGAGTGTATACAAGAACCCTGATCTCTCTAGCTCAGCCACAATCGAAGATTGTCAACGAATACCGGGGCGGGATATAGCTGCTGATGCTTCCGAACGGAAATCTCAATACCGCAGATCTGAACGTTACTGAAACTATATCAAAACCAGCAAAAAAATATATTTAGATTTATTAGCACATTTCTCAGTAAGTCTCTCTACATTTTTAACTATGAATGTTTTGTCGTGCTTAAAATGGTGTTCTATTTGTTATCAAATACTTAGATAGTAAGATTTAAGTAATGTATAAATGCAGTTATTGGCACTACATAATATGTACTTATTAACCAGTGAGGTGATTGTTTTATGTATACATTTTACTCTTTACCTATGTATAGTATTTTATTTGATTTAAAAGTATTACTTTCAAAGTATGAGCATTAGCTGTGCGTACATGCATAATCACCACCAATATATTTTAAGTGGATTATATCAATTTCGTCAATTTTAGATTTAAATGTTATTATATAATTGGGCTTTATGCTTTGTTCCTTGTTTTGTTTAGATTTAGTTTATTAATTTCGGCGATCAGTTGACAGGGAAGGTTCAGAGTGACACTGTGCAAGGATGGTCTAGGGTTGGATATAAGCAAAAGGAGCTTCATCAGTGATATTAATGTTTAGTAGGTATATTTGCACAGTCTCACTTACGAATGTGCACTTGAACTGTAAGTCTGCAGATTCAGTATTTTCTAGAATTAGATGTAAATAACATCTGACCCGTTATCTACAAATTGTAAAATATTTTAGTATAATTAGCGATAATTAATTTATAAACATCGAGTCATGATGGAATCGTTATTGTACCTATACTTAATGCATCGCTGTTACATCAACTGGTGTATCCAGACAAATAGTTGTGCCATTCACACAGGATCTAGTGCCAATAACTGTCCAATTAAAAATGTATTCTAGTCTTTATTGTTACGCATATTTAGTATTTAATCAATGTTTTAAAATTAATTTCAAAAAATATTATACATACATAATAACGTACATTATGTAAATAGAGAATTATTTGCACTTTGCATGATGAGCGCGTCGTCTTCAACATTACCTAACCTACAAATAGGTGTTATTTTTAATATTTACTGCAATTTGTTATTACATCACATTTCGTTTGTTTACAAATTTGTTACGTGTTCCCGAATACAGTCATTACCACGCAAGATCTGGTACCTTTATGTAATAAAACAGCCAATAATCGCTATTAAGTTGATGAAACGTCCAATTTTTCACAGTTTCTCTCCTATA